>OY986438.1:4614420-5886920 GCA_963920525.1 Dichetophora obliterata | reverse complement strand
CATATGACGATATTAACTAATTTTTTTATCTTCTTTTAATAATTTTTATTTATTTTCTGAAATGTTTTAACTTAACTTGAAAACTTATTTACTTTTTATTAAGTTTTATTGGACATTTTTTATTAATTATTATGTAGTTTTTTTTATTTCTATGGTGTTTACGATAAATGCATAATAAAATCTTTAATTACAAGCTCTTAAAAGTACATAATCTTATTTATTTTGTTTTATATTTATATTTTTTCGTATTTTCTATTTTATTTATTTTTTGTTGATTTATTTTTTTAGCTTTTAAGATCTTTTATTACAAAACTATAAGAATAATATATGCATATATTATATCATAAGCAAGAAAAAAACAATATCTGACTAAAACATATTGATTCTAATTTGATTTTAGAAAAACTAAAGTCAACTCAAGTTTTAAAGGTCCAAATCTATGCATTAACTCATATAAAAATCTATTGAATTTTATTAAATTTGACTTAAAACATTGGAAATACAAGCAATACTATAACATACAGTTATACAAGATATAATAAGAAATATCTGAACAATAGCTGAATGGAAGAACTTTAATACATTTGTCATTACTTCCTTCGACATTGAAGATATTCTTCGATAACTATACCTATATTTTGCTAAATTTACTACGCGTTTAAATTGAACTTGACATCAATGAAATAAATACTTTAATAATGAGGCATGGACAAAATACAAATATTTTGAAAACCACTCTTACCACTAGTTAGCACCAAAAAGTCAATAATAACACGCACTGTTCATAACCTCAACAAATAATACGACAATCGTGACCTCCACTGTTAAAGAAGCGTCCAACACCAGGGACGTGAGCTGTTTGTCAATATAATGCAGAAGAATTTTTGAATGTATAACAACAAAAGCAAATAAAAAATAATTTCATTAGTGAACTCTAAGAAAAAGCCAAAATCAGTTAAACAAGCAACAAACCGACACCAAACAAAACAAAAAAAAACAAACCAAAGAACTCACTTCTAAATGGTTAAAATTAGCTTTGATCGATAATTTGAAAGCATTTGTTGACCAGACAGCACTTACAACTATGTTAGTAGTGAACAGGCCGGTCACTCGGGAAAGAGGCAGCTAGTTCTGACCAAAACATAACAAGAGGCCAAGCTGGAGTACAGCTGTTGGGTGTTCTCAAGAGCATGGTAGAACAAAGAAATGATTGAGTTAGTCATTTAAGCTGGTGCCGTCGTCGCCGCCGCAGCTGTCGACTATCACTTACAGCAAAAGTTCCTGAATAATTAAGTAGATTTAATAGTAGGCAAGTGTCGAGTGTATCGTCGAGTGAGTGTGTAGATAAATGGGCACAAAGGTGTTGTTGTGGGCTGGATTGCATGCTTACAGTCAATTACCACAACATTTTTGCTTTTAATTTTTAATTTTTAATAATATTAAGTGTTGCAATGGCAGTATAAAATGTAGTCCAGGCGATTAAGAGTGATAAGCAGCCTAAAAGTATACTAAAAGAAAATATACTTAAATCAAATAAATTAAATGAAATAATTTACACGAAATTCTCTTAAGAGCTACGAAATAACTACAAACACAGGCACAACGTAACATTTGTGCCAATTCCAAAACAGATTGCATTTTATAAAGTAGGTAATAATGATAGTGACGATGATAATCTTGTGTAATGTAGGCGTAGACCACGTCAAATATGTTTCTGACCGACTTTGAGGCAAGTGTCATATAAACTTGAGTTACACATCTTTACATTATACCGGAAGTACTTCATTAAAGTATTTCGCAGAATTTGTTATGTGATGATAGTGAAGCAAAAGTAGCTTCATCATTGAATAAAATAAATTTATGTGTATGACGTGCATGAAGATTCACCTCCCAAGTAGAATGACAAAAAAATACTACGCCACAGTTTCACACACAAAGGTGTCCGAGACAAAACATCACACATTCAATAAAGCCTCGTTTATTACGGATAAGCGGCCGGCTACAAGCGGCTGTATTTGCTATATAATTTAATAAAGAAAAATAAAAGTATTCTCAACAAAACCCGCACAATTTGTCAACTTATCTTTGAATAAGCAACTTGAACAATCAAAAACTTACTGCGATTCTAGGTTTTTATTAAAATATCTGTATATATTTCTTTTTGACAAAATCAAGGGCCAAATAACCTTTAGATATATTTAATAAGTTGCTATCTCAGCCTTAAACTGGCTAAAGATATTCAGAGGTCAACAATAGGGTCCTCGGTTTTTATGGGAACTTAAAAATTTTTAATTTTAAAACAATTTTAATATCTAACCGCCTTTCTTTCTCTCTACCCACAGCGCAGTGTACATGATGGCACGTTCCCAGCGAAAACTCAGCTTTTTGGCTGTGTTGCTTGCTATAATGCTAATAGCATCCAGCAGCTATGTCGATGCCAAGCGCACCTACAGCAGCAGCAATCGCAAAACATCCTCATCATCAAGCGGCTATAGCACACGACGTCAACCGTCTTCTTCGGGTGGCAGTGTAACCAAACCATCTTATTCATCATCCAGCTCGGGCAATTCGCATGCCGATGTGGCCAAGCTAAGCTATCCCAACTATAACTCGCAGCCTAATCGCCCTGCTAGTGCACCGGCCGCAGCAGCTCCAGCGCCTATTGGCTGGAATGTGCCCAAGCAGCAGGGTCCACCTCCCGCCTATTCAGCTTCAAATCCGGTTGGTGGCGCCAAGACTAATATGCATGAGGCTCCACCCGCCTACAGGCCCAACAACGCACCGCCACCAAATTATGCCGCAGCCACCAACACACACACAGGCAGCAGCTATGGCAGCAACACCCACTCAGGCACGGCTACAGGTGCTGGTGCTGGCGCCGCATACGGTTCTGGCTCAGCATATCGTCCACGCGGCACCAACTCCACTGGCGGTTTTGGTACAGGCATTCACACTCCCATTACAGCTACCAATGCACATAACGTGCAGTCGAGCTATCCGAGACAACAAATGCCCGCAGGTGCTACCTACTATCCAGCTGGTTCGAGCGTGCCCGCCGGTGCCACCTATCATGGCGGTGGCGCAGTTCCCGCAGGCGCAACTTACTATCCTTCAGCCGGTCAGGTGCCGCATGGTGCTAGCTACTATCCTGCAGGTGGTCATATGCCTGCAGGAGCTACTTATTATCCAGCTGGTGGTGCGCCACATGGCGCCACTTATTATCCAGGCGCTGCAGCAGTGCCTGCCGGCGCCACCTATCTGCCCGCCGGTGCAGCTATACCCGCTGGTGCCACCTATTACCCGCAGGCACCACAGCAATCATCATCAGGCTTAGGATTTGGTAAGGAAGCGCCAACTTTTGTTGCGCCTATGATTAAAATGAGAAATTGATTTAATTTTATTTTCTTTTCTCACTATAGGCTCCGGTTTGGCAGCAGGTGCTATAGGCGGTGCCATACTTGGACATGTTTTGACACCTACTCAGACGCGCGTAGTGGAACATGCACCTATGCAAAGTGGTGGTGGTGGAGGCAGCAATGGCGGTGATGACAAGATCATCATCATCAACAACGGACCACCAGGATCGGTAACAACACAAGAAGCTGGGTCAGGCACCACTATTATAACAACCGGTCAACAGCAACCAGCAGCTGCTGGCGTAGCTCCAGCACCTGCCGCAGCATCAGGAGCTCCACTGGCTCCTTTGCAACCAGCAGCACCGGCAGCTGATACTACTGTGCCGCTAGCACCATTTGGTGCTGCACCTGCATCCGCTCCTCAAGCAGCAGGAACACCACCAGACTCTCAAATTACTCCAGTCGCTAATGCTCCATTAGCCGCTGCTGCTACTTCCGCTTCCGCTGCACCTGCACCGGATGCACCACCTGCAGGCGGCATCATTTGCATGCCAGTCAAAGTAAATGAACCTGATCCAACGGATCCCACAAAAATGGTGGAAGTTGAAAAGATTGCCTGTTATCCAGCTCCACCAGCAGCACCAGAAGCACCAGTTAATGGCGCAGTGCCAGCAGCAGATGGCGCTGCTCCTATGCAATCACAACCAACATCAATACCCGATGGTATGGTGCCTTTGGCACCCTTGAATCCAGTGCCTAGCACTGCTGCACCACAACAACCAGATCTAATGAAGATGCCGGGCGAGGATAGAGCCTCAACAGCTATGTTGGCAGAGAATTCTTTGATTAAAGCCAATGGTGCAGGCAGTCAGTATGGCACAAGCTTTGTGGCTTCCACGCTGATGACTTTGGTGGCAGCCTACTGCATGCATTAGGAGGAGCGAAGAGAGAGCAGAGTAAAAGGAGTTTGGCCGAGCAAATCAAGACGAAAAAGACATGGTTAGGGAGCCGCAATAAAATCTCGCATAAATTCGAGTTTTTAAAATTTTGGCAATTTTAGGGAGAAACTACATTTTTAAAATCCAGCAAAGAAGTAAAAATCTCAATTTTAATCAACAACAACCACAACATTTGAATATAGCTAGAATCTCAGCATTATTGTACACCTTGAGAAAAAAAACAAAGCAAAATAACTTTATATAAAGAAATGTATGTGTTTGTATGTATTATACGTCACTTTCGAATAAATTGTATAACTGAATTTTGCAATGGCAAATGCAGCAACAAGTTATTAAAGCAAATTAAAGTAAAATAATGTAATAATTTTTTACAGCACAGCAAAACAATGCTTATTGTATCTTTTAATTTTTTTAAAACTTTTGTATTATTGTACGTGTTTTTTTTCCCAAGTTTTATGCATCACTTTACTATAAGCAGTCGCTGTACTACTTTGAACAACTTTGAATATGAAAATGTTTTAATCATTGTCTTTATTCTTTACTAGAAAAATTGAATTTTTTTTTTTTATTTTTATTAGAGATTTCTTGCTTATGTGGAAAATTAGCAGCTATTTCTTATTTCTGTAATTTAAATTCAATATGTTCATTCGAATATGTAAATCAATGTTATTGTAGTTAATGATAATAAAAAATAAAAACAAGAACAATCTTGGTTCATACAAGTTTTTTTAATAAATATTTCTCAGTTTTGAGTAGTTAAGGGCCGCCATCTACTATTGCAGACAAGTCATTAGAGAAGAATTAAAGTCAGTGGAACATTCTATTTTTTAATTTGTTAAACATAAAACAAAAAAGTACAAGTACGTTTAGTGAAATATTTGAGTGGAAGCATTGCTTAACAACTAATGCAGCTACTTTAAAAATATCCAATGTATCAAGTCATGGACAAAAGTTTATACTTGCAATTAAAAAAAATGCTGACAGTCTGCTATTCGTTTACTTTGACGCTTGACTCTGTGCATTCGAGAGCAATAAATAATTTCAAGAAAGACACATGATCAGCACTCTGGACTTTCTCTAAAAGCAAAGAAAATATGACCAGTGATGATGAAAAAGAAATGAGAAATTAGTGGCGTTCTAAATAAATCGCAACAACTTAACAATGCAGTTTCGTCAAGGAATGTGAACAAAGTATAAAGACAAAATCTTTCGAGTATTTCTTGAAAATGCATTGTTCGACGCAGAACTCAGGTCAATTGAAAGAAACTAGGGAATTTTATAGGTCAAAGTGTTTTATCACGAAGAAAGCAAAATGAGAAAAACATTTTTTACAGAAAAGCGAAAACTTGCTCCGGGCACCCTAACTCATGTTTGAATGTTTTAAAATAATAATCAGGTAATCATTTTCAGTCGAGATTTCTTTTAACCCTCTAGTGCTCTTGAAAGCAATTTTTCTGAATAATTCAGTCCAAACTAAATTTGGCCCGCAGAACACGAATCTGAACTCGGTTTTTCGATTTGGTGAAGTTTACACCTGAAACAGTTAAAAAATTCTACCCGCCTTTTTGCGGTTTTGTGCATTCAGACGATTTAAAAAATAAACAGACGATATACGAAAATAAAATTTGTATTGAATGGAAAAAAGGGAGAAAATTATGTTTGTATTATCGACGTGTATGGAACTTAATGAAGACTTGCTGGATGAATTGCAGAGATTCAAGTTGAATTTTTTGCCCGCATGGTCGTCAAACTTTCACCAATGATTCAAACCGCCGAAACGAATGTCTCCCGGTGGTGCGTATACCCTTTTTTCACACTCGGCGCAACGTACGATGCTGTTGGGCGACTCTCCGGTCTTTTGCCAACTTGGCACAATGCATCTACGACTTCAGAGCAAAAATTTGACAATTTGATCAAGTGTATGGGCGATGATGTAAATGCAAACTATGATAGAGAATGTATCTACGCATTCACCATGGCAACATCAAACAGATGGAAGAGACGATTTGTCCACTTATTGGTTTTCATTCGAATATGATATCGTCCAAGAAGTCCGTCCATTAGATCGAAACCGCCCCTGTGTCATTTGTATTCTTTGATAACAAATGGACATTCGATTTCCACTTCTTTCTTACTTTTTCAGTCCCTTCGTATTAATTTCGAAGGTAGCTGTGTCTTGCAAGACAGAAATGGATTGGCCACAGAGAGTATATTAAACAGAGGTGACAGTTCGACTTCGAAAGCTCTTCCACTCAAGTTTCATTGAACAAGTGTCAGTAGCATGAAAGAAAAAAGGATGCAGTTTCGATAGTATCGTAAATATAGACGTAGAATTCGTTTTTATACAGTAATAGAGAAAAATTCTGGTTTTTTCATTTACATTTTTTCAAAACTATTTTAAAGTATTTCATCTTCTAAATAAAAATTATTCAAAAACAAATTTGTTTTGCTTTATAAAAAGTTTTCGTTTGATATGATAGTGATGAAATTGTGTAATGAAATTGTAGTTCTTGTTAATTTTTATGTTGGTTAAAACTAAATTTAATTCAAAATCATGTTTAATAAACAGAAATAAATATTCCGGAATAGTATGAATTATTTATTTTTCCTGTAGTAAAGAGCATATGGGCATTTCCAAACTGTCGTTACGGACGATTTGTACAATGAAAAAGTCTAATATTTAAAAAGTTTTTTTATATTTGCGTAGAAATTTAGTAGTACTATATTAAGAAAAAACAATAAGAACAATTGACCCAAAGGATTTAAAGATTACAAAAAACGGAAGTGATTTTTGACTTGGATTAAAAAATTTGCAAAACTCTCTGAATTTTTTGTACAAGACTTTTTGTACATAACTTTTTTTAGAAGGGTTTGAAATAATATAAGTTCATTTTCCAAGTGATCAAATTTAAAAATCTTGTTTTTTTAATTAGGACGATAGACTTTTTTCTGGAAATGGCGATATACATTACCATTGACTAAAAATTAACCTTGATCTTTTATGACATTTCCCAAAAAATGTTGGCTGTAACGATGACCGCCAGTGAGCTAAACCATTTTGAAATATCCTCCAAAAATCATGTTTCACAGAATTTCATCTTTTCATACGAATATATGAATTTATTTTGATATTTTCACTTTATTAAAGAAGTGACAAAACCTAAAATTCTTTATTCGTTTCATTCGTACTATTATTGATATTTTGGCATATATTTTTTCTTTGTACGATGAATATTAAAGGCTGTAGATATACCCCAAAGTGTCAACTAAAGTTACTCTGGTTAGTTAAAGTTACTCTGGCGCACCAGGTTTTAAGCGCTGTAGAATCTGTATTTAAAGCGGCAAAATTATTTAAAAGTTTTTGTACACATTCTTGAATAGTGGTACAACAATAATCAATTTAAAATCAACAATTCGATTAAAAAATTGTTTGCCTAAAACCTCCCTTAACGTTATATGAGTCAAATTCTTAAAAACTTGCTGCACTTATGCAATGTAAGGTAGCGTTCAATTAAACCAAATGCTGTAAACATTGATTAAATACCCATAAAATTCATTAAATTAGTTATACATTTCATTTTAGCGTCTCTCATACAAATAACACTGTGCGCCACTTTTGTACACGGCATCCCACTGTATTTTTCTTATAGATTTGTGGTCTCTAAGCACGAAAATAGCAAAAAAATTTATGGATACGTTTTTTTAAACATATCTTGAATACCACTTATACCTTATAAAATATCCTACATGTTTGATCAACAAATTTTTTAATTTGGATGAGTAGTTTTTGCACTATCAAAAAAAGTATTTTAAAGTGTCTTCACAAAATTTAAAAAAATCGAAAACTGCAAACTGTGGTAAAATTTTTCTTTTGATCTTAAAAACACATTTTAAATCAAGAAAATGAAGTCGGTTAATAAGCTTTCATTGAAAGAAATTTGTGGAAAAATAAGGGCAGGAAATGCATTTGAGTAAAGGTACTGAAATTCTACATTTTACCAGGGACCGCCAAAAACGATTATCGCTATTAATAAATCATTTAATAACAGTTATTTTTTTATAAATTTTTTCGATCAGAAATAAAAGTTATTTTTGGTCGTTATTTTTTTCAATCAGAAATAAAAGTTATTTCTTGGTCATTATTTTTTTTTCAATCGGAAATAAAAGTTATTTCTTGGTCATCATTTTTTCGATCAGAAATAACAGTTATTTTTTTACCGTTTTTTTTTTTCAATCAGAAATAAAAGTTATTTTTTGGTCGTTATTTTTTCGATCAGAAATAAAAGTTCTTTTCTGACCGTTATTTTTTTCGATCAGAAATAAAAGTTAGTTTTTGATCATTTCTTTTCGAACGAAGAAAAAAAATATTTTTTGACTGAAATAATTTCTAAATAGAGAAAATTTGTTTAAATTTTATATTGTGAGAGTGCTGAGAGCTAATCTAAATTTGAATATTTAAAAAAGTGGCAACAAAAATGATGAATGGCACTTAAAGTTGGAAAATGGTGACAAGAGTTGAAAAATTTGAACGAAAGTTTGAATTTTATAAGTATAAAAAATACTCGTATAATACAAAACTTAATTAGATTTTTTTTTTAATTTTCTGTTTTTTCGATCCTGAATTACAGTTTACATTTTTTTCTAGTTCAATGATATAAAAAACTTATAAAAAGTTGTGCTTTTTTGAAGGAACAAATCTGTAACATAACGTATATTTTTTTCTAGTTTGTGTACAAAAAACTAAAAAAGATTTTTCAACAAAACAATTATGAACATGCAACAGTATTCCAGATTTAGTAAATTAAAAAAAAAAAGAAATCATATATCGTGGGGATTTTCTCACGTTTTCCCTTACACAAAAAATAGCTACGGTGCTTGGTTTGTTTTGACAGCAGTTAAGCTTGTTCCTTGTTTGTAGTTCGTTTGTTTTCAATAAGACAATCATGGGTGGTATGGAAACCGACAATTGTCAGAATCGATTTCGAAATTGACACCGATTATCGATTAAGAAATACAAAACCAATTTCGAAAATGAAACCAGTTTCTAAATTGATAATCGGTTTCTAAGACACAAAATGAAATTTGTGTCAATTTCAAAACCGATTCTGACAATTGTCGGTTTTCATAATACCCCTGAATCAGATTAATTTGCTTTGTTTCGTTGCAACTGCTGCATTGTAATTTCGCTAATAGAGATTATGTTATAAAAAGAGTTGAGTTGAGAAAAGTCATGAGTCAAATCGAAAAAAATCGATCAAAAAATAACTGTCAAAAAGAACTTTTATTTCAGATCGAAAAAATAACTTTTATTTCTGATCGAAAAAATAACGGTAAAAATAACTTTTATTTCTGATTGAAAAAATAACGACCACGAAATAACTTTTATTTCTGATTGAAAAAAATGATGACCAAGAATAACTTTTATTGCTGATTGAAAAAAATAACGAGCAAGAAATAATTTTTATTTCTGATAGAAAAAATTTCAATAAAAAATATTTGGTTTGAGGTAGTTTTTAACTTTAAAATCATGAAAAAGCGTCACATTGCTATATTTAAAAGAATTATACAAAAACTTTTTATACATGATCTTATGATCTAAAATTTTACTGTTTTTTACATTTTTGGTCATATCATACTAAGAAAGGCCGATCCAAAAATATCTGTGGATAAAAAACAAGAAGCATCTCTGAGAGAAGGCTTGTATTTCAGTTTGTGTTCGTTTGACAGTTTATATCAACTTGGATAAGCATCGCCACCTGTTTTCAACCTTGGCTGAGTTGATCGGTCTTCGAACTTGTGAGTGCATTGACGAAAACTGTTAAAAGGTCCAAAAGATTGCTCCAATTTTCATGTAAAAACGACCCTGATGATTTCTGTTATGTGTGCGGTCAATATATGATCAACAAAAAGTGACATATTTTCACAGATTTGCTGCAAAAGCAATATGAGCAGTACTTTGAAATACCACCTAATAATATTAATTGACATTGAGTACCAAGTTTGCTTTGCCAAACGTGTAGAACAATTTTAACTGAATGGACTTCTACCTCAAGGTATGTATTAATTAAAACAGACAAATTAAAAAAAAATCTAAATTTAAAAAATAAAAAAATAAATTTTTTTTGTCCGAGCTGGGTCTCGAACCCATGATCCCGAAAGTTTAATTTAGTTTCGAAATCCAGTTTGACATTTACAGTTACAAAACTGAAAACTGAAGATAAGAAATATTCCAAGAGATATTAAAACATGACAAATTAATACATGTTAAATGTTAATAAGTCAATTTTTAAGTGTAATCGTCAATAATAAGCAATAAAAAATATGATTACTACGATTGCTTTGGTTAAATTATATACCACTAATCCTATTTCTTGCTAAAACCACATAAGTAAAGGACCGTTTTCCAGGTTTTTTCATTATTATTATTAATAAACTGAGAAGGTTATTCCATATTTAAATTTTTTACAACTCAAATACTAAATTAAGCATAAAAAAGTCTTTAAAACTAGTTTGTGCATGAAACAGTTTGTATTGGTTCCTGAAAAATTATAATTGTGTGACTTATGAAGTTTTTGAAATGACCGCTTTAAATAACTTGCAACTTTTAGCAGTTTTCGATTTTTTATGAATTTTTCAAGATATTTTTTACTATCATTTTTACGTGAAGAAAATACTTTTTAAAAAATAGTTGTTTTGATAGCGCAAAAACTACTCATTCAAACGAAAAAATTCATTAAACAAGCATGTCGGAAATTTTAAAAGGCTTCATTTGATAGACTTAATTATAAATATTGGATAAGTTGTATTCAAGATATATTCGAAAAAAACGAAAAAAAAAATTAAAAATTAAAAAAAAACAGATCCATAAAATTTTTTTGTGATCTTCGTGTTTGCGACCCAAAATCTATAAGAAAAATATAGTGGGATGCCGTGTACAGAACTTTTTTTAGAGTTATGGAAAGTTGTCACTGTTGTGACAATTGCTAAATCTTCCTCTATTTCAGATCCAAAGGATTTTAGACCCTTAAGTATACCTCTGCCTGTAAAATTTCTGAACTAATAATTATCACCAAAGTCTTTGATTCCGTAAACCAAATTCTGCTTTGTTGTAAGCTTAAAATCTTCTTTAAGTTTGGTGACAGTCCAGTTAAACTATTATAAAATTACCTAGAAGGTAGATTGCAAAGGATAAAAGTGGGAAATAATTTTTCATGTCTGCTAAATATTTCTACCAGTGTTCCTCCTCGGGTAAATTTTGGGCCCGATTCTGTTTCCTATTTTCTTAAATGACATTTGCTCTGTTTGTAAGCATTTGAAAGACTATGCTTATGCAGACGATATTCAGCTTTACCTCTCGAGACCTTCTGGACTTTTAGAAGATTCAAGCTTTTACATAATTAAATATTATTTGTCACTCCTTACCACGTGAGCGGCCTTAAACTTGCAACCAATAAATCCTTCAAATCCAAAGTGCTTCTAGTTGCAAATATAGAGTCTTGTTTTGAGACAATAAACATCCCGCCATTGTCTATTGGGACTGATAAATTGGTATTTGAGAATAAAGTGAAGAATCTTGGCTTTATTATCAACTCTAGACCTTAAAGTCTAAGTTGGAATCTATGGTATTTTACATTATTTACGCGTTTATTTTAAAGTTACCGCTCCGCTGAATATCTGTGAAGGATTGTCAACCAACTAATTATGCCTCATATAACTTTTCTGATGTGGTATATAGTAAGCTTTAATCTCAGATCTAGCATAAGATCATTGTTGTTTTTAACAATGCTGCTAGATATTGTTTTAAAATTCAACAATTTCACCACATTGCTTTGAAAAGACTTATAAATACTCAACAGCCTGGGTACATTTATAAGAAATAACAGTTTTTCCAAACAGTTTGGTCGATCAATGTTATAATTCCTAGACACAACCATCTCAACAGTAATAGATTCATCTACATAAGTACCATAAGACTATGGAACTCATTACCCAACTACATTAAAAAAATATTTACAAGAATTAGGTTTAAACATTTGTCTTCTATTGAGTGTTAAGATTTTTGATTGTATCTTTCTATTATCTCATCATACTTTTTTCTCGCCTTCTTTTATTTGTATTTATACTAATCCTTTTCTTAAAATTTACTCTTTCCTAATAATTTAATTCATTATCTACAATTTCTATCAATCTTTTTCTTTCTATAACTCTTGATATTGGAGTTCATTATAAAAACTCCCTTAGTTGTACTTTTAGCAAAGTAATTACAAATAAATAAACTTGTCATTTCAGCCCTTGGAAGGACTTTGGCCTAGATTCTATTGATCAATTGTGTTGTGCGTGTTATTAAATGTTTGAACACATATGATCGAGAACTGGACCTAAGAGTTTTATGCCGACTCCGAACGGCTTTTGTGCTCAAGAAACTTTACATGGCAATTTTTTCTTTCTGAGATTTGCAATTGTCTACAGAGAGGTTTCGGCCGAACAGAAATATTAGTTATAAAGTAACTATAAGTATCGCTAGGGAAGGTACAGCGGCAAGGCTACTGCCGGACATGGAAACATTAGGCATGCCAATTGCGTCTTGCAAGCTGGCTATAAGGCAACATGCCACAGAACTGGCTAATTTCAGGTGGAAGCATAGCACCACCTCTAACACATCTAGACAGTTGTGGCCTAGTTTTACTGAAAAACGAACGATTACACTCACTCAAATGGCGAGGAAAGATCTCTCCATTTTGATAGGCATTATAACAGGACACTGTATTATAGGTAGGCATACCCTTAGAATGGGGATGCGAATGACTTCAGCAGGAGTTGCAGGGATGAGGAAGAGGAGGAGTCGGTATCACATCTCCTCTGTTCATGCCCCGCTTTGGCCCGTAGAAGACAGAAGCATCTAGGAAGCCTCTTTTTTTATGATCTTAGAGATCTTGAGGAGGTAGACGTTAAGGGTCTACTGCTTTTTGTTATTAGTTCAGGGTGGTTTCACGACAGTACTTAGGAGAGGGGGAGTAGATCCCCTGTAGTAACACAGCGGACCAAATATCTGTTCTATGTGGGTCAAAGACCGACCGCCACTTTAACCTAACCTAACTATAAGTATGTAATTATAAAATTAATTTTTTTCATTCAATGTAAGAATTCAATTAAAATTTTAAATTAAATTATATTCTCCAAGTGCATAATTGAAGTTAAACCGTGTGTCCAAAATTTTTTGCTTTTTTCATGTTTTCCTGGGGAGGCTATCCTTAATTAATGAGTCCTTATCAAAAGATGGTCAGTATCAAGACCAGATCTGATCAGGATTAATATCAAAACGGGCGTCACGTCTAAGATTTAAGAAAATTACCCCTATGTAGACAGGGTGTAGCTTCACCCTGTAGTAATTTTTGTATTTTTCTAATTTTTGCTATCATTTTTGTTGCTTTTTATTTCCTCAGTTCGGTGAAAATCATCTGTGGAAATTTTTTTCTAAGTGCTATAATTTAAAAAGTTTCGGTGTTAAACCATTACTACCTTTTTAATTGTTTAAAACACAGTCAATCAATGAGAGGTAATTTACTTGTTTTCTTTTTGGTTCGGAAACTTAACATCCTGAATCTACCTCTTATAAGTTTACTCTACAACCAATCAATTTTGAAATATTTCATAAATTATAAATATTATCTATCACGTTAATGTTTAAATACGCTCTAACTATTTTCTAGCATTTTAATTTAAAAAAAGTAAAAAAAATATACTCAGATGACAATCAAGTCTTGGCAATTTAATCTACTCTCAACAACTAGCAACACAACGCCATCTAATAGGAGTCCGGTTCATAATAATACCGTATTCAATGAATCATGAGCAGAAAGAGTATAATCTTTAGAAGCAACTAGAGTATAGAATTTTATAATTAAGGCATTTGTAAAGGGTGATTTTTTTGCTATTTGTAATTTCAGATAAAATTTTTTTACACCTCACGCGTGATTTGTTCAAGAGATGCCAATGCATCCTTAAAAATGCATTGTTTGGTGCAGTTTGTGGGCCGTCGGCATCATTGGACCGTACTTTTTGAAAAATAATGAAAATCGCAACGTCACAGTCAATGGAGTAAGGTACCGTGTGATTATTACAGACTTGGAAGAATGAAGAAGCCCAAAATGGAAGAATTGAACTTGGTTGACATGAGGTTTCAACAAGACGGTGCCATATGCCACACGTCACTTGATACCATGGACCTATTGAGAGGCGAGTTTGGCGAGCAATTAATCTCACGTTTTAGAGCAGTCCATTGGCCGCCAAGATCATGCGATTTGGTCCCACAAAACTATTTTTTGTAGGGCTACAGAAGTCTCTCGTGTACAGGGACAAGCCAGCCACAATTGCAGCCCTGGAAGATAACATCACAGCTGTCATCGGTGAGATACCGGCCGAAACATTTACATGAAATAATCATCAAAACGTAAATGGCAGTCATTAATGTATCGCTCCAAATAAATATTTCATTCACTATTGCAAATTTTCTGGGTTTTTTTTTCAATTTTCAAAATTCAACCGCTTAAAAAATCACCCGTTATATATTTGATTGTCTAAAGGAGTATAAAAAGGATCAAAGTTGGATAAAGTTGAATGTGACAGAGAATTCAATAGCTGCTGATTTGATGTGAAATTATAAAAAACTTTGTAACAAAACAATTTTAAATGCTTTTAGTAGTATAAAATTAAATTATTTTACAGTTTATTCAATATACTTAAATCTGAATTTTAAATAATCAAGTTAAGGAAATAATGATATAAGACTTACAGCACAATAGCGAATTCAGAATTTTGTTAAAGCTCTCTATACAAAAACCCCTGTAACTCGTGGCAATTTATTTATTTTTTTTATTTTTTTTTATTTTTTTTTACTTATGTTCAAATGAAGAAAAATATTAATTTGTTTTTTTTTTAATTTTTGTTTTACTCACCAACAACTGCATATTATGCGAAAACTGAACAACACTGAGCCTAGGTGGAGTAGAGTAGTTGGCGCTACAACAATTGGTGCGGTTAACAATTTCAAATTTTGTTGTTTTTTGGAATAATAGTTGTATGAATTGTACTTCTCAGAAAGTGATATAAAATTGCACACTAAAGTGAAAATTATTGAATACGTACCAACGAACTGTAGCGGCAAGGCGTTTTAATTTTATATTTTATTTCTATGGTGTGGTGAGTTTTTTAATAATACGTACCAATACGAAACAGTGGCATTTAAGATAATGAGTTCCAAAGGATTTACTTTTTTACTGTTTTCTATTTTTTTACGTTTCAAAATGTCTTTGAGAAAAATGTTGCATTTACTTTTGTGGATTTTAAGAGATAAATTTGTTTGATTTTAATAAAATTTGAGAAGCCATTTTTAAGTGATTTGTTAAGATTAAGCAAAAGTTGAGGAAATGGCAGTTCGATTTGGATCGATATTCAGGTTTGAGGATTTGTTGTTGATTCCCTCAAAGTGGGGAAAGTTTATAGAGTTTACAACTTGTTTTAATGCAACATTTTTCTTGCTGACTTACCCAGCTGTGCCCCTTTACTGCTTTAATTTTCGTTGTTGCACTATGTAATAGGCGCATCGAAATCAGGACTTTTTTCGATTTAGACAACATTGTCGAAAATTGTAGGAAAAAAAATTGGTAAAACTCACATTTTTGTCCCACGCCACATCCTCGCGTTGTTGCTATTATTTTTAGGTTGGTTTGTTTTTGTTTTCTTTTTACATACGTACATATTTTGGGCATTCAATAATTTTGCTGCTTTTGGAGGGTTTGAAGGAGCCTTTCATAGCTTTGTCAAAAAAGAAAAATAGATGTATTTAATAAAAGTTTTCTTAAAGTTTCGCTGAAAATATTGCAATGTTCTCCGTTTTGTTAAATAAGTAGATTTGTTTGTTTCTTTTTTATACGTACGCAACATCATCGACTGATTGTTCTGTTCCGTGCCTTTTTTATACCTTTCTCATCATTTTATAATCAATCATAGCAGTTAAAATACTTGGACAACGCTTTGTTTGCTAGAATTGTAGCTTCGAAAAGAAATTATTTAGTTAAAATTAATTTAATTGCAAAAATGTAGTTTAACACTGTTTTTTTTAATATACATACGCAATATGTTTGCCTATGTTTTGGTTGCATTAAAAAATTTAAGTTTATCTCTCATCGCATTTCTGAAAAGTACAATATTACAAAATTATAAATTGTTAACCAAGATCGCTATTCTGTTTATATAGTATTATATAAATAAATGTTTTGCCCTGATCTAATTTTTCTACTATTCATTTTGATTTAATTGCTGCATTAATATATTTTATTTTTTTTTTCTATTTACCCATTTTCATTTAATTTGCTTTCTGTGTCGGCGTTAGTAGAAAATAATTGTAATATTTTAAACTTACCGTTGAAGCCAAAATGTCATGCGGACAACATCCAAGTAAAAAACTCTTACACACTCTGGTATCCGAAAATTTTAAGCCTCGTCCATCAGCACCTGTAGTAAAAATAGATTTAATTAAAACTAAAGATTTAGACTTGGCGTTCATGCAATATATCCCAGCTTTAATTAAACTCTGTGAAGTTGGATGACGAAATGGAAATGAGATGAGTTTTTTAAGTTAAAAAAATAGCTTCCCAACAAACTTTAAAAACAAATACCACAATTGAAGCACGAAAAATCGATACTCTAATAATAAAAAAAAGTTTGCCAAGTTCAAAGATATTTATATTAGAAGCTTTGAATAACGAATCTTAAGAGTACAAATCGCTGATTATAAACCATAGAGGTTCTTTATCACCCCATCCATTGTCACTTTGCTACTTACCATTCCTTGTTGTCCCCATCAACTGGTCCAGCATTGCTCGCATTTGATCTGTTGCCGTCATTATATCGTAGTCGCCGTCGTCTGCGACCGTGTCGTTATCCACGTATTTAAACTGCAGCAGTTGTGATCTCGATATTTTTTTCGAACTTTTCTTTTTTACTGAATGTTGTATAAAAAATCAATTCCTGATTTGCTTCGTTTCAGCAATTTTTAACACAAGCAAAAAAACTCACTTTATTGTTCTTTGCCGATCGTTGTCTTCAGTTTCTCCAGTTGTTAGTTTTTATTGAGTTTTAACTAGACAAATTATCCACAAACAACAATTACAATCAGTTTTCTTTTTATTTTGTTTGCAGAAAATTAAATTAATTTTCCTTGCCGCAGCTTCTAAATCGTTGCAGCTAAAAATTGAGAAGGAATTTTCTTAAGGATTTTTGACAGCTCGTTGCAAACATGGCGATTGACATTTTAAAGAGTGCTGCCAGCAAAAAATTATATGGATATTCCATGGCATAATTAGAGAAGGTAGATGCATTTCAGACTGCGTGCTCTTTCTCATATCCAAAATTGTCAAAGTCAGCTTTTTGCGAATGAGAACAAAAGGAAATAAATGACCACATTCAGCGAAGTAAGCAGTTGGTAAAGCCCATATGATACTTCATTGTATTGTCCAATTTCAAAATCTGAAAACAAGTGGCGCGTGGGCAAGACAGATATATATTGTAGAAAAGGATGAAAATATACATCGTGCCAATTTTTTAAATATCCGCAATATTACTATCTTATCTCTCTTTTCTTATTGACTACGTTAGAAAGAGCTATAGCTTGTTTTTGACACTTAATATTTTATCGAAACTTAACGAGTGACGAATCGAGAGAAACGCCAAGAACAATGCATTGAAAATGCTGTCCGTCGCACATTTTTTTGTCCAATTCGTACTATATGCGTATACACTCACACTGCTTGCATTTTAGCATTAGCACTATTTCAACTGCTCTGGTTTCATTGTCGATGAATAAAAATTGAACAAAACAATAAAGTATCATATGGGCTTAACTGGCTGTTGTGTTAAAATTCGATGAAACACTGAAAGAACGCTTTAAATTTGAGTGAGAAACCTTTGCAATTAAATTATTTACATAATAAAATAATTATAAGAATTATATAAAATAACTGTCAACTTTTCTACGGTAGCGAATAAGAGTTCACAACAGTTGACTTTGCTGAATACGGCCAATTTTCGCTTTTTCATCAGTGTCAGATTTTCTATAAGCTGTCAATTTCGTTTTGACAGTTTCGGCAGTCCGTCTCTCCGAAATGCTTCTTCCTTCTCTAATTTTACTATGGGCTATTCACAGTTTGAATACGCTGATCTGCTATTTGTACGATTTGTTTTTTGTACGCCAATTTACGTAAGCGTATTTTGCTTTGTTGTTGTTTTGCATGCAAACGAAAATACGCAAAGAAGCGTAAATTAAAGTAGCTTTTGGACGTATTTTTTGTACCTCCTATTTTTATGCTCTATCTACGGCCATATTACATGCATCACAGGGTTGCATAATTTTTGAATACGACAGTCACATAACGGAGTGCTCACAGTTTCAACAAAAGCAAAATCTATAAATAAAATTTGTTAAATGTGCGCTTATACTGTTAATAGCCTTTAAAATTTGTTGAAAATTAAGAATAATTTACTTTTAATTTGCGGCATGATTTAATTGCATAACGTCTTCAAGAGGCATATCACATGCCATCAACTATTCACATTATCAAAATTATACTAGCACATTACACAAAACTTTTTATTTTAAAGTAGTTTAATTCGTTAAATTTGGTGTGTATTATCGTTTAGTTTTAGTTTTTGGGTTATTTTAATATCAATTAAATAGTTTATAAAAAGAAGTTTTTTTTAAAAGAATTATTAATAAATCATCAAAAGTAGCTTTTGTCGTTTCAGTTTTATTCGGAGTTCATATCTTTTACTTAATTTTACTAATGTTTTTCTCTGTAAAAAAATCTTTAACGCATCATATTGTATAATGGTGCTTTATAAAAATTGCATATTAAACATACAACTAAAAAACAAAAAATTTACGCCTTTCTTTACTACATAGCCGAATGCGGGCCTGTTTGAATGTTTTTGTAAAACTTCATTATGTTTGTAAAATACTTAATTTCACTTCAACTACATTGCTTCCTTACACGCGGTCTCCACGAGACATAAATCATGTTATGAAAGTTTTCTTAACATGAGTATTGCCGGCATAGATATAAACTTCAATATTCTATATTAAGATTTACTCTTGTCCTTAGTAAGCTCGCCGATAATGTATCTAAACTGTAATAAGCTCATGCGTTTCTACTTTATGAAGCTTATATGAAAATTCGGCTATATCTTTTCTAATGTTTTACCGATCGGAATATATCGAAAATTGATATATCTTTAAGATAAAAGGTAAAACAAATAATTTATTTTCAGCTCGGTCACACTACAGATGGTTTTCAGTATATTACAATTTTTGTTTGCATAAAACCGTTATTTCCTCTAAAAATTCTGTCATTAAGGGGAAACAAAACCATCATATATTTAAAGCTGAAACTAAAGCTGCGTTCCTTTCGCCTTAATATAATCTCGATAACTAATTTTCTCAAAGAAACGGCAAGAAAAACGACTCGTAGAGGGCACTACTGTTGCAGTCAAAATTAAAGTCAAATAAGCAGTCATGATACAATTACTATTAGGTGTCATGAGAACGTGTGTCGTTCAAAACTGTTGTGAACTGTTATGGTAGCGATACCTTAGTGAACGATGTTTTTCTCTGAATGTGTTTTACTCTAAACGTCAGAAAAATTGTAAATAATTTAATTTAATTGTTAATATTATGCAATTGTATAAATAATTTAAGTGCAATTGTTGGCTCCACTGAATGCGTTCAATGTGTGTGACACACGCGGTTTGTTTTGTTTCCTTTTGTTTAACATTCGATAATCGCAGCTCTTGAGAAAATAGATAGCTGTCATAGCTACCTAATAGTCATTATATCAAACCAAACAAATAATTCAAAAAATTAAATGACAGCTCATAAAAATATATAGGTGCGGCACCTGTGTTTCAAATTTTTTAAAGGCTATATCACAATTTTATATGGATAGCAAAAATAAACCTATTTGTTATAGGATTATTATTTTTGTTTTTGCTTTACATGTAAAAAAAATAATCTGGATTACTTTGAAGCGAATGGAATGCAGCTAATGACCTTTTGTTTTGTGTATAATATGGAAAATTTTTTACATTGTAGCTGTTTTTCTGATTTTTGTTTATATACTAGGTTGAACAGTACGATGATATGTTTTTTTCTTTTAACTAATCGTTCATTTTGAGAATGCAGTTTTGATGTACTCATGGTCAAAACAATATTAATTGAAGGAATTCTCGATATATCGATTCATTATCGAGTTATCGAATTTTTATTTTTCCAAACGTTCATTTTGTTATGAAATTAAATCCATTCCTTGAGAAAATGATTAGGAATTTGTTAGGAATGTTTTTATCACTATTTCGTACTAGGGAAAATCAATATTTGATACTTTTTTTAAGATAAAATTATTTAATCTTGTATGAAATATTTTTTTACTGTTCCGTACAAGGGCAAGTCAATTTTTTATAGTGTTTTTACTATAAAACGATTTGCTCTTGTACAGAATGTTATTATTACCAAATTTATTGAGTTATTTTTTTTTGGCTTATGACCTTTTTCAAACTGGCCGTGATCCAAAATCCAATTTTGGGGATCATGTGAGGGTTGTAATTCCTAAGCGGCGGGCTAAAATCAAATATTAAAAACTTAAATATGATACAAAATTGCTTATAATAATAAAATCATTCTTGCAAAAGATTTATATCATATATGGTTACAAGTTATTCAATTACCTTTTAAATGGCACATCAATCTTTTGAATCAATTGGATTATGACAAAAATATAAATGTTTACTTAAACAGAAGTTTTAGCAAGAAAAACAGCGATAATCAATCGATTTATTGATAATTCCGTGCTCATAATTGTCATACATTGCGAC
Source organism: Dichetophora obliterata (assembly GCA_963920525.1). Taxonomy (NCBI): domain Eukaryota; kingdom Metazoa; phylum Arthropoda; class Insecta; order Diptera; family Sciomyzidae; genus Dichetophora; species Dichetophora obliterata. The sequence goes on along the minus strand of OY986438.1, from coordinate 5,865,682 downwards.
CCGTCATGATGACAGCTGACAACATTACGTTACGTCTATTATAATTTGAGCTTTATAGCCCAAACAGAATAGGCATAGCCAACACGTAGCGAGCTGTCGATAACGTAACCAACGAAATGTTGTGCAAATAATAGAATTTGTGTTGATAACGCAGATAAAGCTTTATGCTTACAATATTTTGTTATTTTTTACAAAATTAATAGATACAGCCTTTGTATGTTTGTTTGTTTTTACTAATTAGGACTAATATGCTTTAGTCAATTTTAAGTTTTCTGTTTTAACTATGTGTTTTGACATTTCGCTACCGTTGGCTGCGGCAAAAGTTAAAAGTTTGTCAACATTTTTGTGTCAGCTGCGTTCGCTACATGTTGGTTATTTTCATTATGTTCATTTCATAGGGTTGCAAGGCAACCAACTTCTATGTTGATATTTCTTCTGTTGGCTGCGTGTTGGCTATGCTTATTCTGTTTGGGCTATTACTCTCTCAAATATTGCAACTTGCTAATTTCTACTGCAAAAGTACGGGAACAGACCTGATAATCACTTTATTTTTCGAAAAGGGGGCATCACTTTAAATTAGCTATAAAAATTTAACCAAAACCATGGCAGAATAATGAGGTAGGGTAAGTAGCTTTGACAAGACCTATTGTTAATGTCAAAAACATAAAATATAGTGCTGCCATATAACGAATTAAAATCCAATGAAAAATCTATACTTTGTCTTGTCGTTTCTGATGAAATTTTTTACAAGCAATACTTGAAAACGGAAAAGTACAGGTTTTTTAGGCAAGCTTGAAGCGGACTTATTCTGCTTAGATATAATATTTATATAATTATAATATATCCTCATTTCATATTGTTCACCCTTCATATAATTCCTATCCAAGTGTTTTTCCCAAAAGTAACATTAATAAAGAAAACTGGCAACTCTAAAACACACTTTGACATTAATAGGTCTTATTATTCGCCATGACCATGGTAGAACTAGTAAAGGTATATGCATTTCAGACTGCTCTCTTTTTCTCATAGCCAGAATTGTCAAACTCAAGCATTTTGCTATTCTTGCCTATTTTCGCTTTCTTCTTGCATTCTCATCGTTTTCAGATTTTGTATGAGCTGTCAACTTCGTTTTGACAGTTGCGGCAGTCTCCCTCTCCGAAATGCATATACCTTCTCTAATTCTGCCATGGCCATGACCAAAACCTTTTTCATTCGATTTTATTAAAAAAGACAACTTGGCAGCACTTGAATTATTTTTGACAGTTTCTACATTTTACACATATTCGTTATCATTTTCTTTCACTAGCTTTAATTTTTTACACACAAGGAAAATGACGGAATCTGCAAAACTTTTGGAAATTGCAAAACAAGAACCAGCCACACCACCAACAACACCGGAAAAATCACCATCGAACATTATCAAGGAACGTCTAAATCTGCATGTAAAGCGAAGGCTGCAACAGGAGGCTTCACCGTCAAGTACGGAGCAACTGCAATACGGCACCAGTTGCAACAACAACAACAATAGCGGTGGTGGCGATGGCATAAATAAAAATAACAATGAAGGCGAACAACTACAGCTAAACAAACGTGGCGATAAACAGGTAAAAACAAGAAAACCCTATCAGAAAAGAAGCGACAAAATTTCGACTACCGACGCAGCAGCAACAGTGCGCAAATATAAACGCAATAAAACCAAACAGATTGGCAGCACTGCAACTGTCAATAAAGCGGATGACATTAGTTGCACTGCAGTGGCTGATAACACTGCATTGCCGACATGCAGCAGTGCTGGTGGCGGAAATGGTGATGACGGTGATGGCAGCCATGATGGGGCCAACGAGGCGGAAACTAAGTGCATGCCGGCGGCACGTGACAAGGACAAATGTCCTGATGTTCTGGGTATGGTACTAAGTGCCAAAAAACGAGCACTCATGCAACATCCCGATGTGCAGGCATTTCTCAATCAAGTCATGGAGGCTATCAAGAGTTAGAGCGTCATCGTGTAGAGCGTCGACAATTAACGACATTGTATTTGTTTTATCCTTGTTGATGTGAATTTGTTTATTTAGTCTAAAAAGTGCATTTTTTGTAAATGCAATAAATTATGTTTTTAGATGAAATAGATTGAGTTTATTTATTATTAAAAAATTACAAAATTTTGTATTTTCAATTAACGGAATGCATTTTCAAATAGAATTGATTTAAAAAAATTACGTTAGTCCTTCGGCCTTCAAAATGGCGCTCATATCGAATTGTAACAGAACAATAAGATATGATGTAGCAGCACTGACGGTCTACAAAAATGGGTAAAGAGAGAGAGAGAGAGAGGAGAGATAAGTTTTTAGTATGGTCTAATTTTTTTACTCCTGAAAGTCGCTTTTATAAGAAAAAAAATCTTACCGAAAATATGAAAGTGTAATCCAAGGCAAACAATCCGATGCCGTTGTATTGAAAAAATCCCTCCCAGTGTAAAAATTGCAAAGTGAATGATTTCATTTTGTTGTAGTACAAATCGTTGCCCAGCATAAATACCGGCTTTTTCTGCATAATCTCATGTACTATCATTGCCGATTGTTTTGAATGACCGTTAGCATTGCAGCACAAACGTAGAACCAGATAGGCCACTACCATTGTAGTCAAGCTCCAGATGACATACATGCAAGCAACGTAATCTAAGAGTTCACTTTTACCACCCACCACAAACATAACTTTGGTGTTGACAAAAATGCCAAAGATACTGATGATAAAACAGACCGCCATGTAGGGTACACATTGAGGTCCAAATTCCGAATTTGTGATAACACTAAGCGACAGAATTTTATCGTGTAGCCTAAAAAGTTCCGGTAGATTAGCCTCGGAGGTGTGTCTATAGTCAAACACAAAAAAAACGAAAAATTCAAATTTGTTGAGTAAAAGTTATAGAACAAGTATATTCGAAAAGGTGGAAAATAAAAAGGGGACCTTGACCTACCCCGTGTTATGATGTTTCTTGGCGTCTTCATCGCTCTCATAATTACTTATATTATCAATGCTACTATCGTCATCACTTGATTCTTGTTTTTGCACTTTTACACCATTTTCTGTCGATGCTTTTATGAGATGAATTTGTTTCAAGTTTTTCTCATTTTTATCATTCCCATTTTTCTCAATATCAAAAAGAGTTATGGGCGCATTTTTCTTATCACATTCATTGCTGATCTTATTGAATAGACTGTTGATTTCCTTGAAACGCAGAGATATTACAGAAACATAATAGATAAATTGTCCCTGTACAATGCTTGCGGCGAAAAAGGGAAATGTGATCGCCATATTGGCAATAAAGAAGAATTCCTTGTAGTAACTGAAAAAAATTATGTATTTTCAATTACAATGATATGTAATGGTAATGGTAATGGTAATTATTAAGGCAATGGTTATAGTTATAGTAGATTTGAATTCTTATATCTCATTTCTTTTCTGAATTTCAAATAAAATTTCAGAATTTTAATTGATCTTTTCTGAATTTCAATTCACTTTTTTGTATTAAATTATAAAAGTAGCGCTCAAAATTATGAGACCAAATAGAGTTTTGTTAATGAAGTTTATGAGCACTTTGTATTATGAGTCAGAAAATAGTCGTATCTGTTAAGATCTTATGAGCGCTTGTAATTATGACTTCGGAAAGAGTCCTGTTTATGGCGATTAAATGAACGCTCACAATTATGAGTGCAAAATGTATCTTGTTTCTGAAGAGCACTAAAAATTATGAGTCTGAAAAGTTTCTTACAGCCTGAATAGAAAAAGTCGTCAGCGGCTAGCGGCGCTCTCTGCCACAGCGTCAGCTCGAAGTGAAACCCCGCCGCCGCCTGTCAACGTATTTCTTTCGCATACATTTTCACATAGTTGAATCCATTTTAGCCTCAAAATACGTCAAACCTCATTCTGGCAATATTGCAGCGAAGACAAGATTAAAAGAGACAAGGCTCATTTATAAGGTTGTGGAACTGGAGAGCGAGCTCGGTCGAACTGTCAGAATGGATGAAAAGAAAGCAAGAAAATGAATGCATATAACAAAGAAAAGCACAGTGACAGTTCAAGCAAAGGCCAAAAAAGAGTGCATTTCTCTCAAGTGGCACAACCTTATAAATGAACCTTGCTTATAACAAAGAAAAGCACTGTGACCGTTCGAGCAAGGGCGGCAAAAAGAGTGCATTTCTCTCAAGTGCCATAACCTTATAAATAAACCTTGAAAAGAGATAATTTTAGAAGAGAGTTTTTTAAAGAGAGTGCCAGAGAATTGTAGGATAAAGTTTTTACGTATTTCTAGCGCAAAATATTTTGAATTTGGCGCCCTGATATAGTTTTATATTAAAAGAAGGAAATCTGTTGCCAGCAATAATTGCTGTTAATTCCCGTGGATTTTTGTAAGAGTGTACAGAAATACGTGACGAGACTCGAAATATTTTTCATGACGAAAACCCTCAATATCAAATCGCCGCCTAAGAAGTTGCACTTCAAAAAAAGACAAATCGATTTTGATATGGCCGAAGTTCGACCGCAGGCGATACTAATTTCGATACAGGCCTGGGGTCGAAATTCGACCAACTTTCTGAAATTTCAATCGTTTTGATATTAAAATAACTTAATTTGATAATAACGTAACTTTGGTATTAAAATAACCGACATTTTTTAAATATATTGTCTGTAAAAACATTTCCCAAAAAACTTTCGTACACCGTTCTTCTTTTTAAACAGGGCTTTTCATACAAAAAAGCTATAGTTTTCGAGATATCGTCATAACTTTGATGTCAAAATAAAGGGAATTTATTTAAAAAAAATAGTACAAATCGGTTCAGAAAAACGGGAGAAAATGGTACCGAAATGTTTCGCCTACGACTATTTATAAATATAGACCAAATTTCTATAATTTAAATAGTTTTTTCTCATTCTGAGGTGTTGACCTTACCTTAAGTAAATGTTCTGTAGTAAGAAAAGCTTAAGTTTCAATACAAAAATTCGTTGTACTGAGAAAAGTTACAGTTTGCGAGATATCGCCATAACTTTGATATCCAAATAAAGAGAATTTTTCAAAATTACTATTTTTATGAAATGTCACTATCACAATATTCTGTCAGTATCTGTCAGATATCAGGTATCTGTCAGAGAATGCGAAAATTTTTTGTACATATTATTTACATCATATTCTTAAATTTCTTATAGTTTAGGTTTTATTTCAGAAATATTCTTTCAACGCTCATATTTCAGGTCTACTCTGATTGATTTAAAAAAAAATATAGTTAAAATCGGTTCAGAAACACGGAAGAAAAGTGTACCGCACTGTTTCTCCTACGCTTATCTTAATATATAAAAGGCAAGCACGCTGCTTCGTGCCCAATATCTCTCAAACTGTTCTCAATAATGTTCAGCCTGAAAGTATGCACATCTTAATATATAAAAGCCAAGCATGCTCCACACACAATATTTCTCAAACTGTAATTATTTTTTGACACTAAAGCACTTTTACAAGACATACTGTTGCCAAATATGTTCAGCCTGAAAGTATGCACAGAAAATAAATTTAATACTTATCAGTGACAATATTGGGTTTTAGTAATTTAGTTTTTACAATAGTACGTTTTTGATCTAACTACTCTTTTATAAATAAGTTATGACGAATTTAATGAAATTCTTCGTAGCGAGTTGCTACGTATATGATAGTTGCTATTTTTTCAACACTGCTACAATACATAAAATGTTATTTAAAGTAGTATATTTGTATTTTGTAAAAATCAAGTGAATAAAAAATCAAGCTTTAAGAAGAGAAAAAAGTACTTTTAAATGGCTTTAAAAAGGAAGTGTGCGGAGGACCCGTCGTGGGTCGTGGAGGACGGGCATTTATACTAGTTTATATATAAACGAAATGGCTTAAAACATAGATTTGTTTAAATAACTTTGGAGTGGTTTGAAATATTAAAAAAAAACTTTTTCACAGAAATTCTTTTTTAAGCTGCAGAACGTTGTAAAAAAAATATTAAAAAAAAAATTTTTAAAAATTAAATTTTCATCAAAAATTCATAGGGGTAGCTCATGATTTTTGATGATAGAAACTGTTTATTGACTTATGTGTCAAAATGAAGCTGTTTTTGCAGATGAATGATATGTCATATAAAAGAGTATAAAAAAGAAAAAATATATAAGATTTCAACAGTAATAACAACAATCATCCAATACAAATGTTTAACTTTTTTTGTTGCATGTGTTGCCTTCCAAAAACATTAATAAAATTAACATCTTTTAAATTCTTATCAGTTAATCCTTCCGTTTAAATGAGCTCTTAAATTGAGTCTTAAAAGAGACATTACAGAATAGGAATCTTTGCTAGAATTTCACACATCTTGTGTCATTATTGATTAATTTTTTTTTTAAATAATAAAATATATTGAAAAATCTATGGTAGAATTTGAAAGTATATGCATTGTGAACACGCAGACTGCGAAACTGTCTCAACGAAGTTGACAGCTCATAGAAAATCGGAAAACGATAAGAAAGCGAAAATTGGCCGCATTCAGCGGAGTCAACTGTTGTGAACTATTGTGTGAACGTTAAAAAAGTTGAAAATTATTTAATTTAACTGAATTTTTATAATTGTTTAATTATGTAAATAATTTAATTGCAAAGGTTTCTCAAGGAATTTTAACACAACAGTCAGTTACCAACTGTGTACTCCGCTGAATGCGGCCAATTATTTGCTTTTTTGTCTCATTCGCAAAAAGCTGACTTGGGCAATTTTGGATACGAGAAAGAGAACACAGTCCGAAATGCATGGAAAAATCTGATTTCAGAAAAAAATAAAAAACCTTTTCATATCTGATACTTACTCAATCATATGCATAATGTCGAAAACAAGCGCGTAAATAAATATAGCCAATACCAATAACCAGGTAAAATAGTAGCCTTGTCGATTCTCTGGCAATTTCATCTTATCGTCGGCAAACTCTTGACAAGCGTGAATGCGATCGTCAATTTCCTTCAGGCTGGTGCTGAATCGCACAAAGAAACGTTTACGACGGTAGAATATGAAAAAGGTGATTGTCATATAGAGAAAACAGCCCAAATGTATTAAGAGTGTATTGCCTAGACGACAAATACTGTCACAACCGGGCAACTGGGACACAGCAAAGCCGGATGAATTCGCCAAAGTGTAAGCGGCCAAATACAAAAGTGGTACACAAACCATGATCAGATAATCGTAAAAATGCTTTGATTTATCATTCAGGCGATTCATTGGGATGAGTCCAAAAAGCTGCAGACATTAAAAATAGACAAAAATTTGTATTAAAAGAATTGCTAGTCAAATTAAACTAAAAAAAACTATTACATAGGACAGCGTTAAAAGTAACGGATTCATGTTGCTTTAAATATCGCTACCACTTGAGAAACTTTAAAACTATAACTGCTGCAACTTCAACTACGAATGTCTTATAAAGTTACGTATTATTGAAATAACCTGTGTGTTTATAAGCTTTTAATGCGAATCATGCAAGCATATCCTAATAATCACAACCCATCTATCTAATCCACTGTCGCAACAATTAAGTTAATTGAAAAGGATACGCAGTTGTGTTAATGTATACCGTAAGGACAACTAATGCAGAGAAGTTAATAATATTTTATGAAGTAAAGACAGTATGAGTTAGTCGTAAGAACATTAAATAAGCTTTAATGACGGTACTCTAGGGTAGTTAATTAGTTAATGTAGTGTCAATATAAAACGTGTTATGTGAATGTAAAAGGCTTTCATAATCAAAATATATCCTTTTGTTGTAACGGTTACTGGTTTTGAGACACCACTTATTTTTAGTAATAGCTTATGATGGCAGAATGAGACAAAAATTATGTATTAAATAGTTCCCAAATGTTGCTAACCCAATGATAAATGAACGCATGACATTACGGATTATTTCTTAAATACAATGAAGCCCCGGGGCCTTCACAGTCTGCTTAAAATTTTCTATAACATTTGTTCGGACATGGCCGCTTAAACACTGATGACATCTACCTTACACAGTGAGCGATGATGGGAGTAGAGATACACAGCTTATAATGCACCAGATAGGAGAGAACAAAAATTGAACAAAAATCCTCTCTACACCAAAAATAAAACAGAAGCAAATAGGAACACATGAAAAAGAAACAAAAGAAAGCTGATGACGCCACAGATTATATTCCCAATAACACAGATTATTTTCCCAATAACGCCACAGATTATTTTCCCAACAACACTATGCGCCAAAATGCAAAAAATTTTCTGAGATCCACATCTCACTATACTTTTCTAATGGACTTCAGCTTGCTGAACACGAATTTTTCAATAAAAAATTTTGCTATGGATAGGTTTTTGAGATATGACCTTTTGAAAAATTTCCCCCTTTTTCATGAATATTGTGTCATAAATATCAACCAATCTCGAGAACGGATTGACCAATTTCAAAAAAATTCATAATGGAATTCAACATCTGTGTCTTATTTCCTTTTCTTTTTTTCTTCTTTTTATTTTTCTTCTTATTCTGTCTTTTTTAGTGATATATGTATAGATAATACATTTAAAATTAAAGTTTTTAATTACAAATTAAATTCAGATGTGTTTACATTAAATTAAGGGGCATCAAATGGAAAAAGCATAAAAAAGTAGAATTTGGGTACCTTCACGCAATGGTCCATAACTCCATTTTCTAGCATGAATTTGCTTCAAAAGTACTGTGTTCTTTTCTTCAAAAAATTATCTTCACGTACAAAATGATAAACTGAGAAGTTTTTTGTAAATTAGATTTTTTTTTGTTATTGATACATTATTCAACTTGATTTAAAAAAAATATCAATCTGGAATTCCTTCCGATAGCGTCAAAACTACTGGGTCAAATGACAAAATTTGTTCACGGCAGTTGTAAGTAATTTAATTATCTTTAATTTGGTGTTTCATTTTTTGAAATTGGTCAATCCGTTATTGAGATAGGTTGATATTTATGACACTATATCCTGGAAAAGGGGGAAATATTTTCAAAAGGTCATATCTCAAAAACTTATCCATAGAAAAATTTTTTATTGCGATATTCGTGTTTAGCAGGTCAAAAACCATTAGAAAAGTATAGTGGCATGTGGATCTCAAAAATAGTGGCTCCTAGTGTAATTTATACACTAGTGTAATTTATTTAACCTTTCTCAATAGCATATCAGAACTATTGATTAATAATAGTGGTATTCAAGGAACGCTGTATTGGCATCGTAATTTGCAATAACAAAATTAAAGGGATTAAACATACGCAGCTAACGGCACAAAAACTTGGTGTATAGAGTAGAAGGGGGTAATGTCGTGCAGGGGGTAATGTCGTGCACTGGCTTTTTTAGCATAAAAAATTTAATGATATACCAGCCGTTGGTAAGGTATGGGCCTACTGACCTACAGAGCTCATGCATACAATACTAGCATTATCCATGTGTAAGGGCAATATGTGCGACGTTTCTTAAAAATCGCACGTTCTCGGGACGACGAAAGTGTTTTTTTATCGGATCAGAAAAATTATTTGTCTCGCAGGAAAATATACCAGGTAAGTGTTTTCTTAAAGCAAATTTTCCGCCGAAAAAAGATGTATTGTGATCGAAAAATTTTTGTTCTTTACCGATTTGTCGAAGTCAACCTTGAAAACGACCTTTGGGGCAATGTCGTGCATTTGATGTGGGGCAATGTCGTGCACTATACAGAAAAGAAAAGGGAAGGAAACGCGGTCGCCCTAGTGTACCAAGGGAGTCGTGAAGCCATAACAAAACGCTACAATCAAAATAAAATTTTCCAAAATTTTTTCTCAATGTCAAGCACTTTTTGAAAAAATATTGTTTTTCTTTCCGTGTTTCATATAGCAAATTGCCTATTTTCACTTTTCTTTTTATAAAATTGTATTTTTTGATCATATTTCGGACTTGTGTATATTGCCTTATAATTAACAATAATAAATAAATAAACAATAATGCTATATCTTCTTGAATCGAACCACTACCTATCGTTTTTCACACATTCTGATACCTTTACAATACAATGCACGACATTACCCCACAAATTTTGAGGGGGGTAATGTCGTGCACATTTTTTTTTAATTTCTACTAACACGATTTCATGCTACACGAATATTGTTACACATAAATGTTACCAACCAAATTATCTTTCGATCGGATGCTTACTCGTTGTATTCGCTTGTCATGTACGGCTTTACGAGCACTTTAAAGTTGAGTGTACGACATTACCCCCCTCTACTCTACATCAGAGATAAAGAGATAGGAAACTTAAATTTTGTGACGTCAAAACATATGTTTTTCCATTTTTATGTGCTTTGGTGAAACTCATTTATTGTTTATTCATCTCAGATCAGTGTTGCCGTGACGATTCTAAAAAAAAGTATCCATGAAAAGGTCACAAATGTATCCACTTCCGAAAAAAAGTATTCACATATTACAGTTTCAAACCCAATTTTTTAAGCTTCCATAACAATTCTATATATTTAATTTGAAGACTAACAAATAGCTTTGTTAAAATGTAATAGTAAGAAACAAAGCATGTACATTAGGGCGGGTCAATTTGTATGGACGAATTTTTTGGAGGTCTGGCTCAGCGAAATTCGTAAAATACATGTAATTTCTAGACTTTTTCTCCACTACAGCATATACAAATTCTGAAAAAAAGCTGTGCGGACTTTCGTAAATAGATTTTGTTCTCAATTATAAAATATGAATGTATGAATGTATGTGTATGAATCTATTTACAAAAGTCCGCACAGCTTTTTTTCAGAATTTGTATATGCTGTAGTGGAGAAAAAGTCTTGAAATTACATGTATTTTACGAATTTCGCTGAGCCAGAATTTGACCCGCCCTAATGTACATATATAAAATAATAAATAATAATATTAAGACCTAGTGCTTGAATATTTTAAATATTTTTAGGATTTATTTTTTTGAAATTTAAAATAATGAACAATGATATTTAAACTTTAAAGGTAGCAATACAATTTTTTGATTATGACGCGCTTTTTAAATTTAGGTCCCAAAACAGGGTTATTTACTGGCTATTCAGTGTAAAATATACGATTTTTGAAATTTTGATAGCGAAAGCCACTGATGTGAATAACATATAAAAATTTCAGATGATTCGGCTGAATAGCTTTTGTTTTCGATAAAACACATTGCCGAAAAAAGTAGTTTTGAGATAAATGAGTGTAAAGAGTGTGAGTATGTATATTTCTGCTGTGCGCTCGATACCTGCTAAAACGGCTGTAGAAGCGGAGATAACGTTAGTATCCTTACAAAAATTTAATAGTAAATTCTCAAAAACTATACTTTTGAAAGTTTAAGAAGAAAAAGAAGATACAAATTTTAGACAACCTGCTCCTGCCTTAAAAAAGAACATATGTACATTTCAGTACTTCAGTCTGTTATATTTGGTGTTATTTTTATATTTTTTATACATTATGTTTATTACATTAATAGTAAAAGTTTGATATTTATACAAAAAACTTTATAAAAAACATAACTGTTAAATAGCGATTACGATTAATAAACAATAAGATTTTATTTTACAAATAATTATAATCATTATATAATCCTTGAAGGAGATGCTTTTGATAAGTAATTGATTTCGGTTACAAATAATCAAAAAGTAATAACGACTACTTGGAATTACGGAAATAATCAAAAAGAATAAAAAGTAATCAAGAAACAATAATCCGACTACTTTTAGAAATTATTTTTGATTCTGTTTGAGGTCGACTCGCATCGTTTTAACGGTGAGGTTGTGAAGTGCAACCAGTCATTTTTAACTGAAATCGCCCATACGCTGATACGGCTTTTTCAGTTAACACAGTTATACGAAAAACAGTTATACGAAAACTTAATCAGTTGTATTAACAAAAGTGTTGAGAGCTACAGTATGAACTTTGGGTTCATGGTTCCTTCTCTGTTACAAAAGAATCAAACATAGTTTCTAAAAGTACTCTGATTATTTTTCTTGATTACTTTTAATTCTTTTTGATTATTTTCGTCATCTAAAGTAGTTGTAATAATTTTGCATTTTAAAAAAATAGTTGAATAGCTAATGAATACGATTAGTAATAATTATTTAACAGCTATGATTTAAAAATAATATATTAATACATAAAAAAGTATTTTAATAGCTTATTCAGTTAAGTGCAATATAAATAAAATGGGTTGCTATTCCTTTAATTATTCCCAAAAAAAAAAAATCGACTAGTCTTATCGTTTATAGTAAGACTTAAATTAGAAAAACTTCATTCAACAGCAGCTGTGCAAATGAGGCAGACTTAATATATTTATCACAAAATTGTAAAGTTCTTCGTAAAGAGGTTGCGTTAATGCAATTTTCGATAAAAAAGTATTGTCCAAAAATGTCTCAATATCATAATTTTCTTAAAGTTTTTGTTGAATTTAAAGAAATGCCTCCTTTTTAATATTTTTACAAATAAAACCATATATTCATATATGAGTATGAAAAAAGTATCCATAAATTTTTCCGAACGGCAACACTGCTTGGACTTATTTCAATAGCGGGGTTCACATGGTCCTACATGTTGTCACGCATTGTAGGACAAGCCTCGTATTTGACCGTTCGAACGCTTGATACAGCCGACTGACAACATGTTATCTTGAATTTGAAATATTTCAAATTCAAGGCCATCGCGCCAGGCGTGACAACATGTAGGATCATGTGAAACCCGCTTATGGAGTAATTATTCCAAGATAATTTCACCATGATGTTTCAGGGATGTTTTCCCATTGCTTCTCCGAAGTCTTTTGTGGTATACATTTTGTTACCCATTTTGTTCCAATAGGGCTGTTCACATTTCAAACCGCTCATCAAATCGATCATCAACTGATTTGACAAATGATTTGACCAACAGAATTTGTATGGATTTGATGGCGATTTGACGAGTGTGAACACTCATCAAATCGTTGGTCAAATCGTTTGATGAAAATCAAAAATTTTTGATTTTTCTGTTGATTTGACGAATGATTTGACGAGTGTGAACACTCGTCAAATTGTGTAGTACGATTTTATCAGTTCAAAAAAGTTTTCAACCAGAGCACATCGCGGTAAAAGAGGGAGCGGAAGAAAATAATAGCAAAATAATAACAAATAACTGTTGCAAATAATTTATAATAATTTATAAAATAATTTATTCTTCTTCCAATACGATTTTAATAACAAGTGGTATTAATAATTTTCCGTCATCGCGATGTGCTTACTTCGGTGTTCAAGATAAAATGAAATTTGATGAAAAATTTGATGAGTCTGAACACTTTTGTGGTCAAACGATTTGACAAATGATTTGATGAGCGGTTTGAAATGTGAACACCCCTAATAATATGCAGTTTTACAGTTATCGGACCTCAAACATAACTGGTGAAATTCTTAAACCTACCATAAACCAGGGTTGTTTTCCGTTGATTTTACGACCACATATAAATGTTTTGTGCTAGTATGGGAGCCATTTTAACGTAAAATCGAGCATAGTGCTATCCCTCTCCAACGGAGTTTCCCATCTCTTTATCTCTGGTATACATAATGTGACCAACATTTTCAAAGTAAAAAGAAGTACACGCACAGACTTTAAAAAGAGACACAAAAGAAGTACATAGAATAAATATAAAATAGAATTACATCTATTAAACAAAAAGTTTAATTTATAAGAGATTCAAAAAAAGATCCAGCTTACAATTCATTGCTTACAATTGCGAAAAATTAAGTCTTAAAAATATACTCTTAAAGTCTTAGACCTAAATTTAAAATATTTTTAAAGTTACAGCCAAAAGAAGAGAAAGCGTCGTAACGTATATGAAAAAGCTGTAAAAACTGTTTTCGAAACTTTGGGGAAGCACTGACTAAAAAGTATTCGAACGATTTGGCTAAAAATTTCACCCGTTATTTATGGCGTACATAGCTAGTTTCGGAACATTAAAACAATCAATTTTTCTATTAAACAAATTAAAATTTATTAATTTGTAAAATTAATTAATTAAAATTTAAACAAATTAAAAAAAAGTTAGATTTTACAAATTTTTTTCCACAAGTTCGCCATTTTTTATTTGTTTTTTTAAATATACATATTATAGGATTGTGCACTACAATAAAGCCTGCAGAACGATATTCTCTTTGATTTATTTATTTCAGATGAACACGTAAGGCTGGGTGCTTCCCCCAAAAAACACACACCTTCTTTCGAGTATTCTTCTTTGATATAGATAACTATAAGCAAGTAAATGTAAAATCAAGTCAAAGAAAATTCTTTTGCACACTTTACGACACCAAAACAAGTTAAAATTTCAAAACGATCGCATTTTATTTTATTATTTAAAAAAAAGTCAACATTTCGATCGTCACACTGAAGTAGTTACCTTTATTTTAGTAGTTAGAGAGGTGTAGGCTACTACCTTAAAATAAATAAAGTTTCTTGAATCGAGTGCAGAAACAGACCTTAAATAATTTTTTGCAGTAGTTAGAGAGGTGTATTTTGAAAAGATTTATATAAAAATTGTCAAAATGATGCCAAAAAGAAGTACAACAAGTAAAAATAAGTACTTTTAGCGTACTTCGATACAAGAAGTAAATCGAGAAAATAGAAGTAAAACACTCCCAAAAGGAATACGGCTGGTCACATAATGTATACAGTACGTATAAGCGTATTACGCTTCCGTGGTTTAATTTTGTTTTTGACAAGCAGTGTTTCAATTAAATTTAACAATTTAAAAAATTAAAAATGGCTCTAAAATTTCTGTAAAGTTTAAAATAATTTTGTGATGCCAACTGCTTTTTAATAAAATTACGCAATTTACTCGGTTTTCATTCAGGGTGGGTTCCTGGAAGCGCTTATCTTAAACTTATAGCTATACGCTTGCAGTATATATACGTCGTTCATTGAATACCATTAATGTCTTAGCTATTTTATATACGGTAAATTTTTTCTGTAAGCAACGGGCGTAAAAATAATTTGGCTCTGTATGGACTATAATCCGTTCATTTATATACCATACCATCGAAAAACATAAACATCTGTTTTTTGTCGCGATTCACTGCATACGTTCATTTCGCCTGTGTCGCGAACCTGATCGAAATGTAACAAAAAAGGAACAAAATGTAACGTTAAAGACCACACATTTTGGCTCCTAGAAGTACAAGACAACATTTTTGAAGTGAAACTTCTTAGGCGTCGATGTGATATTGAGAGTAAAGTTTTCATCGCGTTACACGAGTCTCTGTAACGAAAATGTTTCGAGTCTCGTTTGACACGTTTTTGACTACGCGAGCAATGATATTTTATATACTTACAGCCGTATTCATTTAAATGTTTTAAAACAGCTTTCAAACGTTTTTTTTTAGTTAAAATGCTTTTTATAGTTAAAATACTCTTTAAAAGCGTTGTATTCATAAACGAGTTGTAAGAGTCTTATTGTTGAAGTGAGAATACTTGATGCTTTAAAATAGGAACAGTTGTAATTTTCGTTTGTGACTTTGATAAATAGAATGAAATTTGCTTAAAATTTAAAAAAAAAAATAGGTTTGTGCATTTGATATATTGCCAGACATTTGTTTAAAATTTTGTTTACCTTTGAATAAAAAACAGTGCTGTCACATTTTTTTTTTTTTAACTTTAATTTTCAGAAAAAACTTTTTTTTCTGTGAAAAAACTGATAATCAAAAAAAAAAACGAAAAGAACTAAAACATTTCTTTTTTAAAATATGTGCTTTAAAATTTTTATTATTGTATTCGAAATAAAGTATTTAAATTAAATTAATAATTAAACAAAACAAAAACAATCGCATTCATTAACAAAAACCATTTAAATTATCAATTATATTAAAAAACTTAAAAATTTGTATAAAGAAATATTGATATTTATATGAATGTAAATGTCATTACAAATTTTTGACATACATCCTATATAAAATAGTTTTACACATAAATAAATCACATTAATTTTAGTGGATTAATTTAAGAAATGTTTAGATAATTCGAAGTCTTTTCATTACAAAGCAAAGTAACAAGGTCATATAGAAAACTAAAAAGTTGTTTATGCTGTTTTATTGATTTCTGAAGCACTAGCAAATGCAGAAAGCATTTTTTCTCAAATCTGTAGTAATAAACCGAAAATCAGAAATAAATTTTATATCAAACCTTTTGAGAAATTTTGCAATGGAATGACTGTTTAAGAAAAATCGAACAGTCACAAATTATGAAATAATGATGAAATCTGAAATAAATATACATATTTTAATCAAACTTTTTATCATTTCTGATGATTGTTTGAAATTTGTGCAGTTCCAATTGTTTTTCCTTAAAAAAAATCTTTAGTTCAAAGAATCCCACACAAGGTGGGAATTTCTAATTTATTTCTGGTTTTAGTTTTATTTATATTTGTGAAAAAATACGTTCTACATTTGCTGTTGCTGCATGTATCGTTAAAACAGCATAAACTAGTTTTCTAAGTAATGGAAAGACTTCGGAATTATCTCCACGTTTCTGATCAAAAATTGTTTTCCAAAAAGTTTCAATATTATTTTCATTCAGTAAATTCAAATCACTGAAAGTAATGTGGCGCAACTCATTGTCAATTTCTTGCAATTTTTCTGAATGGATGAAATTAGGTAGAAAAATACACAAATTGAAAAAGTGAAATCTTGCCTTTTTAAAATTTTCGTAGGTGCTAAAAGTTCGACACATTTTAGAAAGTCATTCCCAAAATCAAAATTTTGTTATAAACATTTGCATAACTCAACATAAAGTTTTAAACAATGTTCTCTAAAATCTATTTCATCTGATTCGAATAATTTATGCGTAGAACTTAAAGCCGAATATACCTCGGCTCCTAAATAAATGTCTAGGATTTTTTAAAAACTTGGAAGCATTTACATCAATTTCTGTGTAGTTTTCAAGGCATATATATTCAAATATATATATTTACCATCAAGACTTGACGAGTGGAAATCGAGACAAAAGAACAGAAACAATGAAAGCAACAATAATAGCAACAGCGCTACCACATAAATAAATTTTTG
The DNA here is from genome assembly GCA_963920525.1 of Dichetophora obliterata. Taxonomy (NCBI): domain Eukaryota; kingdom Metazoa; phylum Arthropoda; class Insecta; order Diptera; family Sciomyzidae; genus Dichetophora; species Dichetophora obliterata. The sequence goes on along the minus strand of OY986438.1, from coordinate 5,848,586 downwards.
AAAGGGCGTGAAAAGTATTAGTAGCAGCTTCAAATGTTACTTATATTTTTGTAGTAACATACACTTTATTTAATGTATTGTATTTGATTCATAAAACTAGTAAGCATTATTTTAATAGTAAAAACTTGAAAAATTGGGTAAAAAAAAATTTATTTTTTAGGCAAAAACTGGAAAACTGTCTACCCTCTCAAAAAACTGGCAAAATAAGTTTTATCTGCCCATATGGTAACACTAATCACAAAACACAATTATTTTCATTTATTTATTTGTTTGTTGACATTTTAGTTTGTCACAAAATAAGAAGATTGTTCTCAATTGAAAACATTAAAATATAAAATGGCTTTGTAGAAGGCTTACAGAAGGTTTGTTCCTATTTTAAAATTCTCTTATTTGTGAAACTGTTACAAAAGGTTTTTTCGTTATTAAACGTTTATGAATAACGTTTTGAGGCATGTGTCTTACAAAGGGTTTACAAGAGGTTTGTAACTTTTTATGAATACGGCTGTTAGAGTTTTTTGTATGGAGACCCCTAGAAGATTGGCAGTAGGGAAGTCAATCCCTGGATCCCGGACAATTTAAGCACATGTAAATACCGGGATTTTCTTTCCGGGATCCCGGTATTTTTCAATAAAAAATGTCTATTACAAATATTTATGTAAATGAAACGATTTCAATTTAAGATGATATGAATATAGAATTAGAAAAACCTTTTATTGAGGCTGAAAAAGATTGTTAGTACGATGAGTGTGAATCACTGGAGCAAAGCCTTTGTGGTGAAGGCAATCGGAATCGAAACTTTCAAACTGCTTACGATTATCGTACAACCATGTGTTTGTTTAGTATCGACAAAATAGTGCACATGATTTCCCGCATTCTCGCTTTCTGCACTGTTTATGCCAATGCACCTGCTTTTCTGCCCTGCTATTGCCTTTCTGGGTATTCATTCCTTCTTTCACAGAGCGCCAAATTAACAATTCAACATCTGCTACAGTCCAAATAACAATAAAATAATTTAAAAAAACCATTAAAATCTTAATTATCATAAAATATTAATTTTATTACTAATTTTAATACTGAGCATTAGTCCGTATCGAAATTTAGATTCCGCCGTTCGGGGTCTCAAAAGTTAGAGGAACTCATTAAAATGATTTCTGCATACTTTTTTTTCAAATCGGAGAAAATCCGCCAAAGCAATTTTGATTCTCTTAAAAGTCCTTTTTGGTAAAAAAAAACATGTTTTTTGCTTGTAACTTTTTATTTTTCACAGAACGCATACCCACATCTGCTAAAATGTTAAACTTCTTACTCATACCAACATTTTGACACAAAAAGTTTTTAAAATTATATTTCATTATACATAACTCTTGTTGTTCACCAAAAATTGAATTTCTGGTTATTTTTAAAAACATATTTTTTAAAATCACTGTAAAAGATTAGATTTACGTGGAATTGTTATTGTTGGAAAGGTATTAAGATCTTTTCTTTCTGTATATCGCTTTAATCAAAGCTGTGTGCGAAAACTGACCGAATGTTAGAAATTGACTTTAGAAATCTGATCAAAAAATAAATTTCTTACTCGTACAAATATCTAACTATATTAAATTTTGACGTGATTCCAACTTTGTGTACGTTTCACGAGATTGTGAAGAACCCAGCTTTGATTACAGCGTTATACAGAATACAGAAGAAGCAATATAGCGATTTGCCAAAATATTGTTATATTAAGTCTATATTTACTTTTGCTTTAAGACATATGTAGTTTTTCTTACAAAAATTAAAGCATTTTGAGATCGTGCTTTTTTACTATTTTTCTCAAAAAACAACTTTGTCCTTGCGGGCTCCTTATTTTTTTCTAAAATTTTTTTTGGGAGATCTTGATCACCCATTGCAACTTTTGAGACCTCTTAGAATACGATCTAAATTTTTCGATACGCCCTTATGCCCATATGCTATTTATGTAGATTCATCATTAATATTAATTTTAACTTTTTTGTAATAGTAATACCTTAATTTAAAATATTTTTGGTTTCTGTATTTATTTGAAGTACGGTGTGGCTCTTTGGAAGGTTTTGAAAATCTTAATGTGGCTCTTGATGACCTCGCTCGTGCCCACCCCTGCTATAGAGAGTCAATGGTACGAACAAATTAATTTTTAGCTATAACTCTTGATTGAAAAGAAATGTTAGGGTAATTTGTAATTATATTTGAGACTTGATTTTTAAAATTTTTTGTAAAAAATATAAAAACCACATTTTGGAAAATATAATTTTCGCCAAAAAAAAACCTTGTTGTTTTGATTACAAAAACTGTAAATAATTTATGCGCAAAACTGGAAGAATTTTTACAAATAAATGCCATGTCATATGAAAGGTAGTCAGAAATGCAATTTTTGCTTGATTTTATGTTTACAACAAAAACAATTTTGGAGTAAAAAGCCAATATGTTGGGTCCTTATTTAAAAAAAATATAAAAAAATATAACTTACGTAACTCAAAAAAACTATTTTTGATAAGAGCTTATGTTGTACTTTTGAACAAAAAAAAAATTTGAATGAAAGTTAACTAAAAAGAGCGGAGATATTTTTATCGAAATTCAAAACTTTGATCTTCATGTTGTTTTTTCTCATTCTTAGGTAACGATGTTTTATGAAAAAGCCGTTGTACTAAAAATGTCTACAATTTTAAGGATATCTAAATGTTTTTGTGTCAAAATAGCAAAACATTTTTAAAATTAAATTGACGAAAAACTCAAAATGAACGATAGTTGAAAAGGGGTGGAAGGAGAGTCGCCAAAACTAAGTATGTAACAATTTGATCTAGGATGCACTCAATATTTACACAAAATTTGAGTGAAATCTGTTGAGCCGTTTAGATTTGTATAAAGACCAAACAAACAAACAAACAGAAAATAATTTGTTTATAACTATAGATTGAAAAAACATTAATAATTTCTGAAAGAAAAAATATCGATAAAAAAATTATTTTTATTTCTGATTAAAATAACATCATTTGCTTTTTGCGGTTATTGTTTTTGAGGGTGCTTGTCAGTCGTTGTTTGGCGTTGAACTTGTGCGGTATTAATTTAACCGATACCTACATTTATAAACATTTTTTTTTATAAAAAAATCGCATATTCAAAGACGTTGTTAGAACATTCGTAGTTGTATGTATCAAATGAATTCTGAGAATTAATACAAATTTATTATCAACTTGCATCTTGTTACATCTTGGATTTGTACAACATTCCGTAAACAGAAAATGTTAATACGTAAGGGTAAGTTTATTTAAAGCAAGCATAAAAAATTAAAATATACTATGCACACAGTTCAAGTTATAGTTGTCATATTAATAAGCACGGATTTTTTTTTCTACTAAATACATTAATGCAAATGTTGATTCTCCACACAAGCATCGCACAGTGTTTCGTCAACAACAATTTAACTGTACAAAATTATTTTATTGGTTTATCGTATTTACTAGCAAATACCCGCTGCTTCGCCTGCGATAAAAAAAATAAAATACCATGAAAAAAATGTGTAATCTTAAAATTTAAGTATTTAGTTGTAGTAAATCAAATGCAAAATATAAAAATTATTAAAGGTTCACTGCTGAAATTTACGAAAACTTCAGTGCAATTGCTGTTGTTTTGGTTTTCCGAAGTTTGCTTAAATTTAATCACCTATTGAGTTGATGAAAAATAATCATCGGAAATTTGCAAAGAAAAGATGTGTTCAGTTACCATAAGCAAATCTGTTTAATGAGTGTGAGTCATTGTGAAAATGATAATTTTGACAAGAAGAAGAGCATTCTGTAAGGTTAAATCCCGCCTAAAAGCTAATGCTGTGTCTGCAAGCAAGAACAAAATTATCATTAAGGGTATTCAGAGGTAGTCTTGTTACGGTGTTAGATTGCCGAAGTGTTGATTTTTTCAACAACACAACAACAAAATGCACGTCTAGTCATATTTCAACGACTCAACACTCTAACAATACCTCGACCCTATTGTTATGAGTGTTGGTACGGTGTGGAATATTTTTGTTATCAGTTAACAATCCAATTTTGACAGAAGTGTAGGTGTAGCAAAATAATTTAATGCGTGTGCTCACACGTACATCAAATTTTCAACAATCTAACACCGTAACAAGACTACCTCTGAATACCCTTATTAATTCTATTGTAGGTGAGTGGCAGTCGATTTATATATCTGTGTATTAATCTGTGCTTATCAAAATATGAACAAAATTATTTGTTTTGGTAACAAGCTCACTAACAAAATGAAGCAATTTTAAGTTTGACAGATGTATGTGAAAAAAATGAAACATTACAAACAGGTCGCTCACTTCAACTCCTCGGAAATTTCCCATTTCTGAAATTTCAGCATTGAAGTGAATACCCCTATTGTGTTTGTTTTGTTTAACTATGACTATATGGTATAAATATGGTATAAATATTAAAAAATTACTTAATTCAATTTCAACACCCTTTTTAAACGGTAATTGTTATGATGACAAAAATTTGTTAGGATTTTTTTATTTTGACTTTTAAAAAAGTCCCGTATAACAGGGTTATAAAAAATTTGGATTTTAAAATGTGTAATTATTGTAAAAAACTTAATTTTTTAACATAGATTCTATACATAAATATGTATACTAGGGCGGGTCAAATTCTGGCTCAGCGAAATTCGTAAAATACATGTAATTTCAAGACTTTTTCTCCACTACAGCATATACAAATTCTGAAAAAAAGCTGTGCGGACTTTCGTAAATAGATTCATACACATACATTCATACATTCATATTTTATAATTGAGAACAAAATCTATTTACGAAAGCCCGCACAGCTTTTTTTCAGAATTTGTATATGCTGTAGTGGAGAAAAAGTCTTGAAATTACATGTATTTTACGAATTTCGCTGAGCCAGACCTCCAAAAAATTCGTCCATACAAATTGACCCGCCCTAATGTATACTCTCCTAGAATTTAAAAAAAAACACCGTTATTATTACATCAAACTGTTAGTGATATCTTGAAAACTATAGATTTTCCCGGTACAACGCATTTTTGTATGAAAAGTCGTTGATTAATAAAAATAACGGTAAACGAAAGCTTTTTTCTACTCAGTTTCCCTACTCTTTCATATGACATATCATTTATCTGCAAAAAGTGCTTAATTTTGACACATAAATAGTTTCTATACACTCAAAAAAAAAGGGAATGAAAAAAACAATAGAAATATGAAAGCATTGGCGTCGGAAGCAGGGTAAAGGGGGGCAGTTACCCCCACTTTTTTAGCTAGATAAACAATTTAAAAAGAAAACTTCAAAAGTTATTCAAAATGTCAGTTTTTTTTTACAACGATAATATTTTTGTATTAGATATTTTCCTCTTATTTCTCTCTTCTTCATAAGCATGCTTGCGAATAACCATTTTCTTTCTCTGTGTTTGCAAAAAGATAGAACAAAATGTAGAGTTTCTACTGCAAACCCACCACTTCAGTTTAAAAGCACCCTTAAGTATGTAGCTTAATACTGTAATATTGTAATCGAAGCCTTCAACGGAAAAGTGCCGTCTGAACAAAATCTTAAAACAAAACTAGATCTTTATGCAGATGTCTTTGATGTGAGCGACCTTAAACTTAAACGCGCAACTTAAATTGCTGAAGCAATTGCCTGGCCAAACACCTGCAAATTGTAGTGGCATTGTATCCTAATTTGCAAAAAATTCGGATACTGTAAAAAAACTATTAAATGAAGTTGAAAAACTTATTGCTTTGCTTTTGACTGTGCCTGCATCAGCAGCTTCATCTGAGCGTTTTTTAGTGCACTAAGACGACTTAGAACGTATCTTCGAGCAACTATGACACAGAAACGACTCACTCATGCGGCACTTAAACACATTCACAAAGATAAAACCGAAGAATTGAATTCGATGGAGGTGGTGAAAGAGTTTGTTTCTCGCAAGGACAGATAGAAACATTTTGGAAGAATTTAAATTGATATAACTCTTTGTACCTTATTGCATTTAAATCATGTAAAGATATACATAGTCTGGCTTTATAAAAGCAACCATTATTTCTTATATTTTCATATTACCATATGAAAGATCCCTTAGATCATTCCTTATCTCTAATATTGAAATTGGAAGAACTTTTAAAAATAATGAAATTTTAATAGTTTTTATATATTTTTATATTTTTTATTTTAAACTAAAATAAAAAATTTGTTAAACTAAAATAAAAAATTTGTGTATTCACATTCATGTTTCTTTGAAGAAATTTTGGTGAACTTTTTTTGCACCACCATTTGTACTGCCCCCCAGATGAAATTCGCTTCCGACGCGCTTAAGCATTTTATTTTGTTAGCATATTTTTTATCATCACCTACACACATACAGCAACATCAACGGAGGCTTTACCCAGTAGGCATTGGCAGCGCTGCTAGCAGGCCTTCGTATGGATTTTAGAGTACTCCCAGTAAAAAAGCGGATCATCCTATGAGCGATCTGGGAGTGCTCCCTGAGGAGCAGTGGAGTGCTCATTATTGATCCAAGCTGGGTGCATTTTGTGTTCTCTTTTAGCATTGCATGTCCTAGGAAGGGTAGCGCTACCTTTAACATCCCAGAGGAGCTCAAAAGGAGCGATCAATAACTGATCCAAATGGATCATCAAAGTAACATTTAAATTTTTTTTTTAAAAGATCAAAGTACCAACGTGCGCCTTATACAAACAAGGTTTGGTCTTTGACGTGAAAGGAAAGGGATAGATTAGCTAGAGGAATTGATTGGAACCATATGTGAATTATTAATTAAACGAAACAGATGTGAAAGACAATTGCTGGTTTGTGTTATGCCTTAACCTCGGCAAGCATTTTCAGCCCTTAGTTGTTCCTGACCGTTAATTCCACATTTTCCACAATTTAGTTGCGGATTTTAAGTTCTAAATAATTCTTAAATGTAGAAAAGAACAAAGAAAGTGAAAAGACACATGCCCGAACCCGGAGTCGAACCAGGGACCTCTGGGTTGTTAGTCTAGTGCACTCTCCACTGGACTACAATGGTCGATTTATCACAGAAAATAATGATCGAGTTTGTTACAAAGCACATGCCTCACTTTATGTTCTTTTTTTCATTGATTGCTCACCTTTTGATTTTATAAAACAGTAAAGGAGCACAAGGGCACAAGTGCTCACTTTTTGATCGAATAAAACAGCAAAAGAACGCTCTCTTGTTGCTCCTCATAGGAGCGATCGCATGTTTTTTTTACTGGGCTGCCGCACTCATATACAATTACACTTGCTTTTTGAAATGGGAAAATTTGTCAGGTATTCCGCTCTCCTTGCTCAAAAGAGACCAGCCAGAAGCACTCTTTCGAGAAGTCACGTTAGAAGCAAAAGCAATAAAAATATCAACTTCAAATAAAATACTACTAACAACTTGAGATTTGAACGATGGGCTTCTCAGTCGGCGGTCCGACATCTTACCCACTCGTCTACCGTGGTTGTTAAGAATGGATTGCTTATTTTGTATCAATACAAATGAAAGTACGCTTTCGGGAGCCCGGTTTCGATATCCAACTCAGACCAAAAAAAAAAAATTTTTTTGTTTTTTTTTTAAATCTACATTTTTTTACAAACTGGTCTGTGTATTTAAAATTTTTTTTTGAATTTTTTTATAAATTTTCTTCATACAAAAATATAAGAAAAGACATTGAGTTTTTCCATATAAATAATTTCATATAATATAATATGTAATGCGTTAGTTTTCGGGAGCCCGGGTTCGAGACCCAACTCGGACAAAAAAAAAATAATTTTTTTTTGTTCTTTTTTCTGTTCTGTATATTTAAAAATTTTTTTGGAATTTTTTTTGTAAATTTTTTCATATAAAATAAAATGAAAAGAATAAGGACCTTCAAAAGGTAGGCCTTACAGAAGTACTCATTAATGCAGTGATCATGGAAGGTGTATTGACGCCAATAATAGCAGTGCTAGCATGCCTTTTTTTGCGTAGCACTCGCTAAAATGCCCACTTTGTAATCGACGTAGCATGTGCAGCAAGTTAGTAATTTTTATATTTTTTATTTAATGCATGGTTCAATTGCTGACAAGGTAGTAGCGTAAACTGGCTTTTTTCTCACGACTCACCACTAGCGCACATAGCTAGTCAACAGCAGCAAATTACAACTCTTTTAGCTGTTTTTTACAACTACCAATTGCCAAAAAACTGTCACGGCTACCTTGTCAAATAATTATACCATGCAATAAATGAATAACAAAGAGAAGTCGTTCAACTCATTTTTTTGAGGAGCGCAATCTACAAACTAGGCCTGTAGCATGGTATAAGGATAGAGGTATATGCAGCGCTGACTGTGCTCTCTTTCCATACTGCCATGTCTGTCAAATTTAGCTGTGTGGCGAATGACCCTGTTCTCACTCGCCTTAAAAAAGGCAGAGTAATGGCGTTATTTTGACACTATGCATCTGTCAGGTGTTCTTACTACCGACTTTTTTAAGCCCGCCTTATTTTGCATTCCGAGAACAGTCCATAAATGTGGTGTTAAATTTCGGAGAATTCATTACTTTGTAAGTCTTAAATTAAACAGCAACGCAAACAGAAAACCCAACCAATGCAAAACAAAATTTATTTGCGCTAAAACATAAGAGAACCACGAGGAAAATGAGGCACAATGAAACTTCAAAGTAACAGACGTCAAAATGAATCGCAAAATTTTTAAAATTTTTGAAAATGCTGCCTCACGTAACTTGTCACCTTCCCACTTCCCACCTTACCTGTAGACGTCAAAATTAATCCGATGATCCGCCTAACGTAAGGCGCGTGAGAACAGGCTCAATGAAAACAAAAGAAAATAATAAATAAAAACTTTTTCTTCGTTTTGACATTTCCGGCAGTATGCTCTCATCTGGTGCATCTACCTGTATTCTTCTACCATGGCCTGTAGCCAGACCAAGAAGACAGAGGGGCAGGCATGAATTTGGGGGGATTTTTTGTTTCTTCATTTAAATTAAAAAAAAAAACAATTTTTTTTAACATGTGAAATGAATACATTACACATATTTATTAAAAAACAGTTTATTTTATAATATTAACATGGATATGTTGATCTTTTTATACATGAGATTAATACATAAAAAATAATATAAAAATTAATTCAGGACTTTGTAATAAAATGTAGGTAAAAATACAACATTTATTTAAAGTGGCTAGAGATATAAGAAAGAGTAGCGAAATGGGCTAACATCTGTATAATAGCGCATTTTTTCTGGAAAAAATTCTACATTTTTTCTGACCTCTTCAAGAGTTCTGCATTTTTTCCGTTCTTTTCTAAAAATAAATGTTGACCTCAAAATAAATCGTTTCCTTTTCTCGAAAATTCTGACCGTAAAAGTATAACAAATGCAGAATTTTCTGACCTGTAAAATTCGGCGGTTCTGCATTCTGCTCTCTAGTAATACCAACATAAAAAAAAAATAAATTTGACAGTAATATTATATGCTATGACAATTGTGAGAAGCAAAATGTTCCAATTTTGAAAATTTTTTCAAATTGAATCCAAAACAATTTTGATTAAAGTGGTTACTTTTAATAAAATTTAACAGCTCGATGAGTATTTCTTAAAAATTCCATGCAGTACTGCACTATACATAACCTCAATCGTAAATAAATCGGAATTCAAAACAACAGTGCAGCCAATATCAAATGAAAAAAGATGTTGCATTTTTTCCGTTCTTTTCTCAGCTCAAAAGAAGTCAACATTCAGGTCAGAATCTAAAAAATTCTGCATTCAGTGAGGTCAGACTTTTTTTCAGTAAAGAATGTGCTATAAGACATTTTTTAAGTAAAACAAATAAAAAAATTTAATTAACCCGCATCCGTCGTTTGCATTAAATTGATGCAAATTTTTTATTCAGATTTATATATTAAGAACAAACATGCATGTTTTCATTTAAATCTTTTGCTTTTTAAAATTTTTGCTAGAATTAAGATTTGCAGTTTTTTCTTATTTTAAAATTAATAAACATTCATCATGCATAAAAAATATAAAAATTAAAAACATTTCAATGAATTATATAAACTTTTTGTATCTGCATCAAATTGGTGCACAACGTGCTTTTCATTTCTAGAAAGTTCCTATGGATTAATAAGTTAAAAAATTATTAAAATTCAAATCTTATTTTTTGGTAGCAAATGTTGGCCCAGTAGAAATTTGAATTTTGTTAAACACATGTCAACACATTCAAGTCATGAATAAGGTGATAATTTTATAGCAATAAACAAATATATCAACAAAATGCATATTAATTATTCATTTAAAGTTTATCATTGTCTGATTTGGCCAGGGGGAAAAACGGTTGTAGTAGGGGGCATTGTCCCTCTTTTCCCCTGGCTACAGGCCTGCTACAAACAAATACTATGAAAGAGCGAAGAAAAAGTTTGGATCACTTTCAAGGGCGTAGGCAGAATGAAAATTAGGGGGTGCAAGACCTTATAAAAATTTATTTACCATATCTTTCATTCACGAATTTTACGAGACAATGAAAATAGCTCAAAATCAATGTATGGTGTCTTATTACCTGATGTTTTTATATATAATCCACTATAATACTATGTTTACACTAAATATGGGCAGCGAACCATCCATTCTACTTGTACAAACAGATATAGCAAGTAAGAAACTGATATTACTGGTACAAATACAACAAAGAGTAGAACTTAACATATGCTTACGGCTGATTATGCCTTGTATATAAATTATTTTGAAGTGGTGTTTAGTAATCTAGACTCACATTCGTTAAATAAACTGCAAGTGGCGTTAAACAATGCGGCCCGTTATGTGTATGGACTCAGAAGATTTATCCATGTTACTGGTCTAAGCACCCGAATTCTAGGATGCAATGTAGAACATTATTTAAAAGCACGAAATTGTATATTCCTCCATAAGCTGATACACTCAAAAACTCCAAACTATCTATATTCTAAACTTCAGTTTTGTTTATCATTCAGAAGCTTAAATTTGCTAATTCCTCTCTTTAAATATTTAAATTCCTCAAGACTTTTTTTCGTAAGCACCATTAGATTGTGGAACTCTTTGCCAAGGTATCTTAAATCTATTTCCAATGCACAAAACTTCAAGCAATTAATATCTGCACATTTTTCTTAAATTCTCGTTTCTCTTTTACTTTCTCTCTTTTTCACATTTAACCCTTTTTTATTTAATACTTCATTAGATATAAGTTTGTGTTGATTTTATTATTTTAACTAAATTAATTTTAGAATTTAACTTAAGCAATTTTTAAACATAAATTTAATAACTGTTTGTTTCTTTTTCATTGCGATCTTATGTTTGTTCGAGATATATATTATACTATTTTATTGTACGCAAAAGAATAACTATTTTTTATGTACAAATATATAAATAAAGCCAAATTACTTATTTTATGCTTTGGAATGAGCAAAGAGCGTATCATCTCTTTCTCTGGCTCTCATTGTAGTGTAAACTATTTCTCTCTTTATTTGTTCCACTAAGTGAAGTAACTATTTTCACTCTTTTTCAAATTGATATATCCATTCAATATGAAAATTTCAGATCGTTCTCTTTGTGTTAATAATGTTTTTGTTGTTTTCTACGACCGCATGTCAATCCTAGGGTCATATGTACCAGCTACTTACGTAAAAATGTCAACTTGAACGTGATTTACGTTTTATATTGTAGTAATTTTTTAAATTCTTTTTTTAATATAATGTGCATTAATTTTTAATTTCATTGAGTTATCTAAAAAATGCCTTTGTTGTTTATTTTTTTGTTATGAAATAAATAGAAAACTTAAATTTATCGTACTTATATAAAGTGTTACATTTTCCAGATATTCCAAGTAAAGATAGCAATATGTTTGTTCACTAACAAAATATTGTTACAGATTATTACAAATTGTTACAAGTTTTTACTAGTTAAGCGTTCACGTACTAGAAAAACTTGCAACGAGAGAGTACAACGAGAGCATAAAAAGTGATAGAGAAACAAGTAGCTACAAGCTTCTGCTAGTGAAATTTTTACTTGCAAGAATTTGCAGCTATCGAAAAAAAATTGTTTGTCAAAAAAAAAAAACAACCAATCTATTTAAATAAGTGGAAAAAGATATATTTCTGATGTTTTTCTTTTGCCGCTTTTATTTAAAATTTGCTTCACGATGATTTAAGTTAATATTGGATGGCTTAGTTTTATTTTTTTGTAATAATTTTAAATATTTGAGAAAAAAACGAATTTAGATATTTTTTTGGGTTTCAAATAAACTGTCAAGTCGTTCGTCAGCTGTGACTTTGCAAGATTCTACTGGTTTTCTGTTCACGTACTTTTTGTGCTTTTTTTATCCTTGTGGCAATATTTTTCTCAATTATCTTTTTACTCTCTCCCTGCAAGTTTTAACAATTAAAGTACGTGAACAAACCTAATAATATTACCGACATTTGTTGCGTATGTTCTAAAACTCGTATTTTTGATGCTTGGTAATTTCACTCTCTCATACATATTTCATACTTTTTGTTATATGTTTTTATTTTTGTAAATTTTTGTCTTTTAATTTGGGGTTGCCTTACGTTATATCAAAAAATATGAGAAATAGCATAAAAACGTCTTTTCGAAATGCTTTTTATTTTGAAGCAGTTCGATATTGGCAATTTCCAGTTTTATTCGTTTACTACCGATACTCAAACCTTCAATACAAACGGTATTGAAAAGGTTATTTTAATTTCTGTGTAACGAAAAACGTTGCAGCTTCTTCCTTTTATAAATTACTTGACCTAAAGCTCTAAAAATTATAACCTTGTTAAATCAAGAAAATGTCACAATTTAATTATAAATCTAAAAATGTTCATATTATGTACTTCATGTCAATATTTAAGTTTTTAACTTTCCGTTTGAACAGTATACAATAATATACAAAATTATACAATATCGCTTTAAAAAAATACTGATTTGATTTTAACTTTTTCAGGTCTGGATTCAAAGAAAAAGGTAAAACTACACATTAAAAAAGGATCACATATAGAAACTATTAAAAAGCCATCGATTAAAAAAATCTCAGGTATAGGGGAGATTTCCCCCTTTCCCCCGATTTCTCCTCTCTGCCTACACCCTTGATCACTTTGAATACTAAACATAAAAGAGCTTAAGTTTTTTTTCTTCACGAATGAGGAAAGCAAAATGAATCATTCGTCAATTGAATAATATTGATAGGGAGGAGTGCAATTTTTCTCTTCAATTGAGAGTTTTTGCGAACCCTGATGTTTTTTTTATATCAATAATTTTCAGAATTTTTCTTTCTATATACTTTCAGCCTTACAATGTGTATAATATAGCACTAGCCGTCAAACTGCACAAATAACACGCTTTTTTCGAAACCTGTATGTTTTTTTTCTATATGTTTTTCTGTATGTTTTTTTTTAACTAAAGCTGGATTCACTGATAACCTTCAGCATGTTTTTGTGTGATTTAAAATAATGTTAATCAAGTTGAGAGCGTGCAGCAAATTTCCCCTCTGAGCGAAAATTTCATATAAAAAATCTTGCAAAACATGCTGAAGGTGATAAGAGGTGTTCACACGTCTGTCAAATGATTGAAGTATATCGCGATTTTTTACTCTCTTTTACTCACTCTAAAATTTTTGATTTATTTCTGCTCACACATGATTTGTTACTCTTCTGCCTACTTTTTTGCCTACTTTTCTGTGTACTCTTCCTTTTTTCTCTTCTCTTCCTTTTTTCTCTTAAAAAAACTGCTTTTGTGTTCAAATAAGTACTTTTTTAGAAATAATTTGTTACTAAACAACAGACAAGTAAAAAATGCAACCCTCCCTTTGACTGATTGATGCGGGTCTAGAGCTCAATCAAAATTTTCACTGATTCGATGAAGAGTTTGAAGTGCATTTTCGCTCTCGCAGAGAGTTCATTTTTTTTAAACATAGGAAAGCAACAACAAATTTTGATTGATTCAATCATTTGACAGACGTGTGAACACCTAAATTGTGAATCCAGCTTTAACATGAATTTAATTTTTTGTTTTACATAATAGAACAAATCAATTCTTTAATAAAAAACATTTTAAAATAGAAAAATAGTATGTAATTTATTTAAAACCAACAAACAAAGCAATTAAATTTTAATAACTAAGAATTTCTTATGTGGGTTGAAAATACACAGAATTACGGCGGATTCACTGACCACCTTCAGCAAGTTTTTTGTGACAGCTTTCTTGCTCTCTCCGTGGGAATGTGTCGCAGGTCGATTCACTGACATGTAAAACTTTCAGCAAGTTTTCTGTTTTTCTTCGTCATATTCAATATTGCCAGACTCAATCCCTACAAGAAATAGCTAACCAAAACTCTAACACAATCACATACATTTTTCTGTTTACAACCACATTCGCATACTCATTTCAGTGTCAAAAATTGTGAAACAGGGAAAAATATGAACATTTTAGCAAGTGCATGTGAAAGAAAGAGAAGGTATCATTATTAAAAATCATGTCCAATTTTTGCATATCCGCCATTGTAGTTTACCATTCCTGGTTTCGCTAACAAAAACCAAGTTCTGCAATAAAAAAATTAAATATCTTTAAATTGCTTACTGTTGGAACGCTGCTACCCATCAAAGAAGGATGAGCCAATAAGCACGCTTGCCAATATCAAGAATGCAGTGAGCATTTCAACATTCGCCACATCTAATTCCACTCCCAAAGTCGTCGGCACAGAAGTGGCTCGCAGTAGCAGCAACAACAGTAAGAACAACAACTACAACAATAAAAAATGTTATAATAAATTAAAACCATTTGTTTCAAGACACCAACGAATTGCATGCATTTTTATTTTTTAAGAGGTACGTTAGATAAAACTGATTTTTACGTTATATCTAACGGTTACATATAACTGAGTTTTCGGTTAGATTTATCTGGTGAGATTTGGTTACCTATAACCTGTATTTATGTTAACCCTAACTAGAGAGAGAGCGAGACGGCTATATTTCAATGGTATTGGAAATTGATACGTGTGAAAAAGGGATGCCAGATCACACGTATTTACGAGTTTCTGTTAATTTCTTCCCGAGGCTCTTCGTAGCATAACCGAAACTTGGTATGAAGAGGTAACCGATATTTCAGTTTAGAAAAACCGTTTTTGCTTAGTTAAATAACCGATAGTCTTCTTGTAGGGATGCTTCTTTATTTTGAAGCTTCAATAATAAAATATGCCAACTTCAACAAGAAACTCCATTCTAATCAAAACAACACTAATCAAAAAGATTCAGCAAGGATATTGAAATTAACTTAATCAAGTCAAAGAGAGTGCAGTTTTTGTTACTCTCTCACTGAGTGTGGAGAGAGATAGAGCGCAAAAATTGTCAAAACTTCATATAAAAAAACTTGCTGAAGGTGGTCAGTGAATCCCGCTTTAGCTGTGACGCAACTCAGCATTAGGTTAGTGATCAAGAATTAAGCGGGATTGAGTTAAAAGATATGTTTCTTTTTTAACCGACTTCAAAAAGGAGGAGGTTCTCAAGTTGGTTGGTTTTTTTTTAATGTATGTACATCGATAACTTCTAAAGTACTTGCCCGATTGCGCCCAATTTTTTGTCAATAGATTGAGATATCACACGCGTAGGTTTCCGTCTAAAAAAGTGGGCGGTATTCAGGGGCGTGGCAATATAAGAAACACTTTGTATATCGAATAACATTACCACTAGAGAACTGAAATTTAGTGCAGTGGTTGGCACAATTATTAAAAGTTATGTTCAAAAAAGTGGGCGTATTTCGATAAAGGACGTGTCAATATTATAAAAACACTGTAACTCGAATAATATTGACACTAGGATACTGAAATTAGGTACAGGTGTAGGCATAATTATAAAATTTACTGTGAAGTAGGCGTTGTTGGACAAAAGAGCGTGGCAATATAAGAAAAATACTGTATCTCAGTTAATATTCAAATAACTGACGCTAGGGTACTGGAAATTGGTACAAGGGTTAGAATAATTATTACAAATTACGGTAAAAAGTGGGCGTTGTTCGACAAAGGCGTGGAAATATTAGAAAAAGCCATTACTCGAATAATATTGACACTAGGATACTGAAATTAGGTACAGGGGTAGGCATAATTATGAAAATTTACGGTTAACAAAGTGGGCGTTACTGGACAAAATGGCGTGGCAATATAAGGTAAATACTGGTTTTCAGTTAATGTTGAAACTAGGGTACGAAAACTCGTTACAAGAATTGGAAAATTGTTATCATAATCTCTAAAAAGGAAGAAATAAAAACTTTTTAACAAAAAAAAAAAAAACAACTTCAAAACCACTATAAAGTCAAAAATAATTTTAAATTACTTTTTACATTAATTCTAGGTCAAATTTGATAAGTTATTTATATATAGTATTAAATTTGAAATCTTATTATTATAATTTTTTTTCTATTTTGTATTATTATCATCAATATATTAATTTCTCTATGAATAAAAAACCTTTAAAGTCGGCGCTTATATAATTAGACTTTTATAAAATAAACGCTCCGGCTTTAAAAGTTTTATATTCATGAAGAAATTAATATATTTATGATAATACAAAATCGAAAAAATTTACAGTAATAAGATTTCCAATTTAATTATATATATAAATAAATTAACGAATTTGACCAGAAATTAATGGAAAAGTAATTTAAAATTATTTTTTACTTTGTAGAGGTTTTCAAGTTGATTTTTTTTTTTTGTTAAAAAGTTTTTTTAATTTTGTTGATGATACACTTATTATTTTGAGGTCATTAATTTACTTACTCTTTCGTTTCAGCATTGATCTTAAGTTTGTTTTCGCTCGCTTCGTCGCAGGGAAACATTCAGCCAACTACTACAATCTCTACAGGCAATCAGCCACTTGCAATAGAGTCACGTCAACTGAATGTGCTGCAGGATGTTGCAGAGACTTCATCAAGTTTTGCTTTGGACATGCTTGTGATAATAACCGATTTACTCCATTCAGGTCAAACTGATTTTTTTTTGTCCCCATTAGCGATATGGTCGCTTTTGCTGCCGTGTGCAGAGGGGGCCGGGGGAAATACATTGACTAAGATGCGAAGTGTATTGCGACTAAATGAAGAACGTTCACTTGCATTGTCATATTGCACGGTTAAGGATTACTTAAGGTATATACACAAACAAACGAATACTATTCAAAATTAAAAAAAAAAAATTCGGAAATAAAAGTTGCATATTGACTTAATAGTTTATAGTCCATTTGTTAAATACTTTTTATTGAAATTTATAGGTTACACACACCTTCCGTACAAGTTTCTTCCATGCAGGCGATTTTATTCGATAAGAATAAATCTGTGAATCAGGATTATCAAAAAATAATTGAGGATCAGTATGATGCCAAATTACTCTATCCAATAGATTTTCTAGATCGTGTGACGACGGCGGCTATGATTAACGATGAAGTAAGGATTATCACAAATAATCTTATAAAACATGCGGTTTTGCCACAAGATTTTCTTGATGACAAATTGCTGCTAATATCGTCGCTGGTTTTCAATGGAGAGTGGAAGGTATGATAGTTCCGATTTGCATACAAAACAAGATTTAGCTTTTAAGTTTTTCATAACGTAATCTAGCTGTGAAATAGAGTTTTTGCAGTGCAAATCCGAACATTTTTTGTTATAAATTTAAAAGGAGGTTCTCATGAAGCTTGACCAAAAAACTCTATTTAATTTTTTTTTATTTTTCGATAGCTTATGATGTGTAGTATACGTTCCCAAAGCAGTTTGACCGATAGTAAGTGCATAAAAAGTTATCGCATACGAAAGGAACCCATATTTTCATTAACGCACTCAAAAAAATTTTTAACCAAATCTTAAAACGCGTTTTCAGAAAAATCATGATATCTCAAGAACTACTCTATGGATTGTTTTAGATTATTTTTTTATTTTAAAGTAAATAAAATTTATTGGCTCCCAAACCTAAATTTAGGTACTATTGGCCTATCTTTTTTCAGAGAAATTTAAAGGCAAAAAATGTGAAAAAACGCTACTTTAAATTCAAATGTCCGCCATTTTTGTTATTTTCAACTATTTATTGATACTAGTATTGCCTGTGGTCGAAATTCAACCAACTTTCTAAAATTTCAATCGTTTTTCTCATTCTGAGGCATTGACCTTTCCGTAAGAAAATGTGTTGTACTAAAAAAATCATAAGTTTCGAGACAAAGCAACAGTTTTCGAGATATCGTCATAACTTTTATATCAACATTTTTCAGAATTTACTATTTGTAAAATAAAAACTGTACTATAAAAAATGCTCATTGTATTGTATCCGTAAGAGATAGTGAAACGTGTTTTTCCTACATTGTATTAATGTCTAAAATTTCCTCCTACGCCATGTTTTTCCATTTCTTATAGTTTAGGTTTTACTTCAGAAATATACTTTCAATGCTCATATTTCAGGTCAAAGATCACATAACTATTCGGTGAACTTCTTCTCCCTACTCTAATGTATTTAAAAAATTATCAAAATCGGTTCAGTAAAACGGAAGAACTGTTTCTCCTACGCCTATTTTTATATATAACGAAATGGCTTAAAACACAGATTTGTGTATATAACTTTGGAGTGGTTTGAAATATTTGAAAATTTTTTCACAGAAATTATTTTTGCTTTGTAGAAAATATAAAAACAACAATTTGAAAAATTTAATTTTCATCGAAAAAATCATAGGGGTGAGCTCATGGTTTTCGATGGTAGAAACTGTTTTTTGCATTATGTGTCAAAATGAAGATTTATTTTTGCTAATAAATTATATGTCATATGAAAGAGTGTGAAAAAAAAATTTTATAAGAAAAAAAAAACAACAACAACAAAAAAGTTTGGCCTATTTTTTGAGCAAAAACTGAATATTATAGAGGTATTTTTAAAACCATATAATACATTGAATTGGTGAGATAACGGTAAATCTTTTCTTATTTCTCCAAAGTCAATTAATCGATCTTTCAGCCAAAGAAAATTTTTTGAAAATCGATTAAAAAATGGCCAAGATATTTGCTTGCAAAATCAAAAATTGAAATTTCAATCGTTTTTTTTTCTCATTCTGAGGCGATGACCCTGCTTCAAGGAAATACGTTGTACTGAGAAAATCTACATTTTTTGAGATATCTCAATAGCTTTGATGTCATTATAACGGGAATTTTTTTTACATATTATCCGAGAAAAATATTAGCAAAAAAATCTTTCGTATACCGTTATATTTCTGAACCAACGTCGTTTCATACAAAAATACGTTGTACTGAAAACATCTACAATATAAGAAAAAAAAACACCAAAATAACGGAAATTTTTCATAATTTGCTATTTGTAAGAAATTTCACCTTCACAATATATATTCACACTTTTAACATAAAAACTGCTTATTGTAGTGCATCCGTAAGAGATGGCGCAAAATTTCGCAAGTATTTTTTGCACACCTTATCAATGTATAAAACTCCCCTCTTACATTATGTTCTTCCATCTGTTACAGTTTAGCTTTTATTTAATAATTTCTCTTTTTAAGCTCATATTTCAGGTCGAAGGTCACCAATCTAAAATGTAATCATACTGTGCAGCCAGATCTTTGATTTGATACTGCATTCATCATTCCACCTCTTCCTAGCCCTGAGATTTCTTAGTTAAAATAATACAAATTTACAAAGCCAATATTTCGGGTCAGAGGTCATAAATTTAAAATCTTAAATTATTCTGCACATATAGGGCGCAGTACCTTTCAAATGAAATAATTTTCATTGCCCTTATTCTAAAACTAATATCGAAAAAGTGTAAAACATTTGATGTTTGCCTATTAATATATAAGATTATTGGTTTTTAATATCTAAAATATAAGAATTCTCTTTCAAAAAGTATTTCGGGCACTTCTGGCGTTCCTCAGGGCAGTCATCTTGGACAGGTTTTGTTTTTACTATTTATTAATGATATTCCCTCTGTAATAAAACACTGTAACGTCTTAATGTACGCTGACGACGTGAAACTTTTTCTTTGTTACAAATCACCCGAAGAACGACATCTTTTACAATCTGATCTAAAAAGACTTGTGGACTGGTGTAGCTTAAATATATTAAATCTCAACTTAAAAAAATTTAAGCAAATGACATTCTCGCGAAGATCTGCTAATAACATAAATTACACTATAAATAACACTAACTTAGAAATAGTTTCCAGTTTTCTCGATCTTGGTGTTATTATGGATTCAAAACTTCGCTTCAATCTCCGCGTTAATAAATAAGGCAAGAGGAGTCCTTGTTTTCATTAAAAGATGGGCTAAAGAATTCAGTGATCCCTTTACTACTAAATTATTATATACCTCTCTCGTAAGGCCAATTCTTGAATATGCATCAGTTAAATGGAATCCACAATATAATGTCTTCATCGACGCCATAGAATCCGTTCAAAAACAGTTTTTACTTTTTTTACATAATGGTTGGAACCCCAATATTATGCTTCCATCATATGAAATACGCCTTAAAATTATTTTACTACCTTCCCTAAGAAGCAGAAGAATGATGCTTAATGACATGTTTCTGTATAAATTACTTCGTGGCGAGATTAATTTGGAATATCTCATCTCAGCTTTAAATTTTAACATTCCAAGGAGAGGAACTAGACATTTTCTGTTTTCAAGTTGTGTCAGTGCAGTTCTAATTACGCTCTTCATGAACCTTTACGATGTATGTGCAGTGATTTCAATGACAACTTCAACATATTAATTTTTCTGATTTGGTAGACGTCTTAATACGGAAAATTATATTACATTTAAATAATTAAGTCAATTTAACTTCATCCTATTATACTACCTAACGCAATTTTATAACAATGTAATATCGGTAATTGAGATTGTTCTGTTTCTCCTTTTTGTCTCGATATTATGTTTTATTAAGTAAGCACCATCAAATATGAATCGTTTTTAAAACTTACTTTTTAATTATTCAATATTTTAATTTTAAATCGAATTGTGATTTACGTGCTCACGTTGTTTCCTGATTTGAAATTAGACTGAACTCACACTATCATCTGGATTAGTGTGCCAGAGTATATCTCTTTTCCACACAAGTTTATGCCTGCGTTGGCTCAAATGCATATCCAACTAATTGGGATTTTGATTTGGCGGATATGAAATTTATCTCATTTCCACGTAAGTCCTTGGGTTGGACAATGGCCGCAAACCAGTTAAAGTGAGTTTAGTGTTTTGGATTGTTTTTGAAATCAGGATTGTTTTTCGGGTGCCTTAAATTGATAATCACTATAATTTAATTCGATGTTTCTTATTTATATAGAATTAAATATACTTAAATACGCGTTTGTTATATATTAAATTTTTAAATTCCGCTGAAAAGCCAATTAATGTGCTTAGTGGAAAATCCGAATTGCCAATAGGGGGTATGTTTAGTACGTAGGTGCATTCTGTCTGTCCCGGCTGATCCGGGTATACATATCTATGGAAGATTCATACCTCCGGGCGAATCAAAAAAAAAATAGCAAATGTGACCTTATATAGATGTAATGTCATCGATAATTCTAGCATATATTATCAATAGTTGTCCCTAATCGTGTTGTACAAATATTTGGATTTCTTAATTTTGGAAGAATACAATTTGGATTCTTCTACTTAAACTGGTATCACACATTCTACACTTCATTTTTCTTTAAATTATTTTCAGAGTAAAATCAACACTGGAAGATTTAGCGTGATTCAACTTTGATTTCGTTTTTATAATGTAATGTCTCAAGTTGTTCTTTTTCAAATATTCTATGAACATTTTTGTTTACAGTAATAAATTTTATTATAACATTCATTAGTTTTTGCTGTACAATGTGTTTGTTCGCCAATTTTCTACAACATAGTTTACCCATCTTTTTGGTAAATACCCAGGTATTTACCCATTATAGCGGGTATTTACCAATAGGGTATTTACCCTTTTCCCATCTCTAGCAATGGGGCATGGCAGGGGAGTATACACTTTTTACTTTTTAATTGTTTAGTAGTCTTAATAGTCAATATTGACCCATACAAGTATCTTAAATCAATTAATAGGCCTATTACGGTTCACAGCAATACACTGCTGTGTCTTATTTTAAGTATTAGCAATGTACACAATAAAAATAAAAATTACTGTTGTGTTGTGAACAGTACGTTATATCCTTTAAATTTTTAATTGCCTCTTTAATTGAGCGTAGAGCAAATTTAACGAATCAATGACGCGCATCACACCCTTCTACGATGAGGATGGCAGCCAAATTGGAAACGTGGAAATGATGGTGCAAATCGGACGCTTTCATTATACAGGCGTGCATGAACTAGAAGGACATGTTCTTGAGTTACCATATGGCGAGGATGACCGTATAACTATGCTGATGATATTACCAAAGAGAGGTATTAAAAAATCCTTTCAAGAAGATTACGACAATTTTCTTGCACCAAAAATATGTTTGTTTTAACCTTTTAGGTGTATCACTACGACAAGTAGCAAGTAACTTGAAAAAAACTGGTATTGCTCCAATTTTCAAAAAGCTTGTTGCTGATACTGTGACCTTTGAAGATGAGGAAGTGGAAATTTTCGTGCCCAAATTCACATCGAAATCTGATTTGAATTTAAGCACTCTGCTATATGAGGTTAATATTTGTGTTTAATTTTTACATTCTATTTTTAATTTTATAACCTCTTACAGATGGGAGCTAGTGACCTCTTTGGGTGGAATGCTAATTTTACGAAAATAGATTCCGACCTGTCTTTGGGAAATATTCTCCACAGCTCAATGATAATCGTGAATGAAAAGGGCACAACGGCTGCAGGAGGGTACTTAATAAATAGAGTGATACCATCACAAATCATTTTTGATCGTCCTTTTTTATACATGGTCGTTGAAAAACAAACAAATGTGATTCTATTCTATGGTTCATTAATGAAACCGAAAAATTCGTCGGTAAAGTAAAATTCACAAGAAAAATTCATTAAGCAACATATTTGAAATTCTGATTAATTGAGGTTTTAGTGTTATTTGGTCTCTTCACACTTAATATTGGGATTATAGTATACGTTTTTGATTGCTTTCAAGGTTGATGTTTTTTTTTTTTTGCAAAATTGCCTTTAATTGCGTAATAAATAAAAAATATGTACTACTTAATGAGTTTTACATGCAAGAAAAAGTAAAAAATTGGTACTGAATGAAAGAAAACGAAAATGAGAAAATATATCTAGGTAAATACATTTTGCAATGAAACCGTGGATTCCTGAAGATCTTCTTGTAAAAATTCACTAAAAAAAATAAGCTCTTCAAAAAACATAAAAATAGCCAAAA
The DNA here is from genome assembly GCA_963920525.1 of Dichetophora obliterata. Classification (NCBI taxonomy): domain Eukaryota; kingdom Metazoa; phylum Arthropoda; class Insecta; order Diptera; family Sciomyzidae; genus Dichetophora; species Dichetophora obliterata. The sequence goes on along the minus strand of OY986438.1, from coordinate 5,825,208 downwards.
TGATCTAGAACTCCGTGTTGCATATAAGTGCCAATGTAAAGAAATCACTTAAGAAGAAAAGGTGAAAGGTAGTATCAAAAGAGAATGGAAACTTGTTAGCAATATTCTTCATAAAAATAATGTCAATGATTGTATTCAATGCTTAAAACATGATGGCATGGTTATAAATTAACCTGAAATCTTAGCTGATGAGTGCAACAAATTCTTTGTTTCTATTGGTACTAAGATGGTTGATGAGATTGCTACGGATTTTTTCAGTTTTTTTTCAGTTTTTTTTTTTGTTTCATTTTTAATATTTATAGAACAATTTCAATTTCTTGAACAAATTCATTTGTCACGTTCAGTGGCGAATTTTTTAAAATTCGAATTTTTAAAGGTTTTGACAAATACTAAAAATCAGAATATAATTATTTAAGTCAAAATAAGTTTTTAATATAACACGTTTTTAAAACGAAGTAAAAAGTATAAAAAAATTTCTCCTAGAGTGGGGCTTTTAGTTCTCCTAAGAACGTAGGGTGCATGGTATAGATAATATAAACTTGTATCACTACTTACTTACTACTTAGTTGGTGCTACAACCGTGTGTCGGTCTTGGCCTCATCTAAGAATTTGCATCACTAACTTTAGCAAATTTGAATCTACCATCCATGCAAGTACTTTCATTCTGACAGTCAAGGGACCTGGGTTAAGAAATCATTTGTTCTCTAACGTACTACAATTGTTAATAACACTCCTTACAATTATCTATGGCATGCGCCCCACGATATTAGGAGAACTAAAAGCAACACTGTAGGAGAAATTATTTTATACTTTTTAGTTCGTTTTAAAAACGTGTTATATTAAATATTTTTTGTTACTTAAATAATTATCAATTTTTAATTGCGCAATCAATTTCGAAAAAATTCACACATAATTTTTGGAAATTTCAAAAAACTTTTTCCTTCGAATTACAAAAGTTGCCATACCACAAAACCAAAGTAAAAAGCATAGTCAGCAAGGATTTGGGAAAATTTTGAGATTAAGTTCCATTTAATAAAAAATTAGTTAATAAAAAACTTACCTTTGGAGCCTTTACACGGTGATCCTGCTTGTGCAATGCCAACTATGCAATGGAACTTTCTAGTTGCGTTAAAACTATACTTCTAGAAATCCATACAAGACTGTTTTGAGACACAAAGACCTTCTTAACACAAACGCTATGGGCACTTAATGCATCTGAGCCTTCGCATTTTTATGCGCACTTGTAGCTTTTAACATATGCAAACAATAATAAAAACACATGCACTTTTTCGCGGAGCACCAACTTATTGCCGCATTTTAATTACATTAATTAACGCACGCTTTTCTCACACGATTGACGCACTTTCATATTTTTATCTTAAATATCTGATTATATATCACTTCCGAAACAATTTGAATGTGATTTTTTTAGAAAAAATTACACAACCGGAGATATCGAAATTTTACTTATTTTCACTTCCGTTACCGTTGATTTACAGCATGCAACTACAAGGAGATCACAATGAAATATGGCTGTGTTCACTACGCATATGAAAAAAGTTTTTAAAAGCTTAGGTTTGCTTTAAGCAGCTTACACATTAGCAAGCTTATTCCTCAAACGGCGGCCATGTTCGAACCAGTTCGCAAGTTAAGAAGTTAATTCTTCTAATTGGCCTGTTGGCAAAAATTATTCATTTTTTCCGTCAAGCTAGGGGCCGAATTATAACATCCGTGATCGAGCAAAATTGTACAAGATTGATAGGCAAAAATTATAGGTCTCGTCGTGCCCTTCGTAATTTTGCTCGATCACGGATGCTGTAGTTCGGCCCCTAGCTTGAAGGAAAAAATTAATAATTTTTGCCAACAGACCAATTAGAAGAATTAACTTCTTAACTAAAACTTAATACCTTGTTTTTGCAGAGGATAGTTTAAAAATATGACCAACTAATTTTAATATGACGCGCTTAAAGCAAAAGAAGGAAATATTTTTTGTGAAAACAAGAACACAGTTAAAATTTGTGAAAGTAAATACTATTCATACCATGCTGTGTAGAACATCGAACATACGTTGAAGGGTAGCAAGCGACATAAGACGCATGTATGCTAGAGAAAGGGGTTACAGGGAAGATCATGTGTAGCTTGTGTCCATGGATTTGGTTTGATCGTGATGATGCTTTGGCATACTCGGAGTATGCGTTTGCGAACAAAAGCGAAAATGAGATATAAATTGCATAAATGACTGGATAAATGAGAGAAATTTATCTAATTTATTATTTTGATCGGCCTGTTGGGCCGCAGATAGAAGAATTGTTAGTTTTTTTTCGTAGTTTTTACCCTGATAAAAAACCCTGATATTTGTAAATGCCTGCTTAGAAGTTTGCAATTTGTTTATTTTTTAATAATAATGTTTAAATCTACTACCTGCCAGAAAGACAATCCTCAGAATAATAATATATTGACATTTTTTGCTTCAAATGACTTCCTACTATTTTTAGGTGTCCATTTTGGACGTAAAATAATTTTAAAAAATATTGTTAAATAACATGAGCAAAAAATTAAAAGTTTTATGCAATTCACAGTTTGATATATTGCAATTTGTTAATATTGTAATGTGGGTAATTTGATAACTGTGAGCGCGACATTCTAGGACGTTGTAATTTTTGGTGTTGAATCAGGGGCTGAATTACAGCATCCGTGATTAAGCAAAATTGTACAAGATTGATATGCACTTGTCTCGTCGTGCCTTTCGTAATTTTGCTCGATCACGGATGCTGTAATTCGGCCCCAGGTATTTTCATGAAAGAAGCAAGAAGAAGATAGCAAATTAGACATTTCTTTTTCTGTTGGAGTCAAAAGTATCTGGGTTCTTTTTATGCATGTAGGTACATATAAATGTGTATGCCTGTATTAATGCATTAACTTTATAATCCATTTGTGATATTTTAGACACATTCTATTTTTCTTTTATAGAAGTTTTTTTTAGTTTTCCTTCTGTTATCTCCTTTAATCATTAAAAGTTTATCTATTCTGTTTGTAACATAAGTGTTATATTTTATTAGTAAAGTATACATTCTACTAAATCTCTGTAAATTTATTAACCAACGGGAGCAGAAAATTTATTAACCAACACTGTTCATCATACAGCCTTAAAAGTTGTTTTCTCTGCTAATAACATCAACTTTACCCAGTCTTATAATAACACCATTGCGTACGATTACCTCAACGCCGATTATGAAAGAATAAAATGTTATCTTAGTTCTCTAAATTGGAATCATATTCTATTCAATTTAGATTTAGACAGTGCTGTCTCTATATTTTATCAGCACATTTTTACCGCTATCGAAAGTTATGTGCCAATAATAAAGAAAAAGAATAAGCTCACAGAACCATGGCTAGACAACAATCTCAGATTTTTGAGGAATCAAAGAAATAAAATCTACAAACTTCTCAAAAACACTGATAATATAAGCGATGAACTGAAGCTTAGATATGACGAGCTATCAAGAGAGTTCTCTATCAAGTCAGAAGAAGCGTACAAGTTGTACACGAACATCATCGGAGAAAAAATTGTCCAAGAGCCGAGAAAATTCTTTGACTTTGTTAACATGAAACGCAAATCTAGCGGCTATCCATCGTCTATGTTTAAAGGTAATGTCACTTCGTCCAATTCTCTTGAAATAAGCAACTTGTATGCCGATCACTTTAAGGAGGTCTTTTGTCTTCCTACCACCTTATCTGAAACTTCTCCTAGCTCAACTATTATAGTTGATAGTTTATATTTAACCCAGGAAGAGATTTCTAATGCAATAAAAGAACTGGATATATTAAAGGGACCTGGACCAGACTTAATACCTACAAGCTTTTTGGTGCGATGTTTAGACCAACTGCTATTGCCATTACACATAATCTTTAACGAATCACTGGTTTGTGGGACATTTCCTTCATATTGGAAATCATCCCATCTTACGCCAATTTACAAGAATGGTGATAAAAGATCAGTTGAAAATTATAGAGGCATAGCAATCTTGTCAGCCATTCCAAAACTTTTTGAAAAACTTATTTGTGAAAAGCTAACAAGTTTCATTAACCCACGTCTAAATGAGCAGCAACACGGGTTCCGAAAAGGGCGATCTACCACCACTAATCTCATGATTATGGTATCAGATGTTTTAGTCAAAATGGAAAAAGGGCACCAAATAGATGCTGTTTATACTGATTTCAGTAAAGCTTTTGATCGAGTTGATCACAACATTCTTATATATAAGTTAGAAAAGTTTGGTGTTGCAGGGTCCATACTAAGTTGGCTAAAATCATATTTAAACGGCAGATCCCAGTTTGTTAAATTCCAGGGAGTTCTATCGAAAAAAATTGCAGTCTCCTCGGGAGTTCGGCAAGGTAGTCATCTTGGTCCTCTTCTTTTCAACATATTCATATCCGATCTGTCAGAAGTTCTAAACGATATCCCACATCTTATGTATGCAGATGATTTAAAAATGTACTATTCAATTCAATCAGATGTAGATGTAAATTTTTTGCAATCAAAATTGTTGTCTCTTGAGCAATGGTGTTTTCAAAATAAACTACATCTTAATGTCAATAAATGCAATGTTATTAGCTTTTCTCGTAAAAACAACGTAACATTACATACCTACCACCTCAATAGTATCGAACTAAAAAGGGTCAACCATATAGTGGATCTTGGAGTTGTCTTAGATTGCAAGATGCGCTTTAATCTGCACTATGATAAAATTGTGTCCAGGGCCAGCAAACAGCTCGGTTTTATAAAAAGACGTGCAAATGAATTCAAGAATATATGGGTCACTACATCCTTGTACCGTGCATTAGTGCGCCCAATACTTGAATATGCATGCATAATTTGGAATCCATCTTTCGATTCCCATAGAGAAAGAATTGAGTCTATTCAAAAGCAGTTCTTACTATACGCGCTTAGAGATATGTACAACCCCCATGATTATTGTAGCCTTCCATCATATGAACATAGACTCAGCCTTTTAAATTTGATGCCACTATCAACAAGAAGATCGTTATTGGGCTCATGCTTCACATTTGATGTAATTAATGGTGCTATTCACAGCGAATATATTTCTAATATGATTTCCTTTAACGATCCAATTAGGCGCACTAGGCATACTCGATTGTTAACTGAATATCAGCACCAAACTACATATGCAAATAATGAACCCATCAATCGTTGTTGCAGAGAATTTAATAATATCTCTATATACTACTCACCTTCTATGTCCAAATCCTCTTTCAAGCAAACCCTATATAATTCACTCAGAAATCAGAATTAACACAGGCCTCAGATAAACTACATACATGTATGGATTTATATGTATAAGCATTTAGTTTAATAAATCAAAATTCTTTAACATCCCTCTCCAAATCTCCCATTTACATCCTTTTGTCCTTATAGTCTTTAAGAATAATATATATACATCGTATCTTAAGTGTGTATATAGTCTTTCTTGTTTTCCTCCTCTTCTCTTAGTTTTGACATGGTTTTTGAAATCATGTCAATCCGGTGGGCGGAGTATGCCCACTAAGAGCACCAAATAAAAAATAAAATAAAAACAAGGAAAGGGGAGAAGAAAAACAAAAAACTTAGTAATAAGTAAACAAAACCTGTTAGAATAAGTTAGAATAAGTAAATTGCATTGCCTTGTTTGGCCAATAAATAAATAAATAAATAAATAAATAAATTGTGCAGTGACGATAAGTTTATATAAAGGTTTTACTACAAATAAAGATAAATTCAATAATGATATATTTATGTAAAATTGTATTTTCTATAAATGTATTTAATATAAATGAATCTCGCCCACTTTCAGCCATTGTTTGGTTTTAAATTATTTAATTAATAATTTCCTATTGGAGAAGTTGTTTTTGTTGGGCTTTGCTGGTTATGTTAATTTTAGCGACACGCCTCCCGACTTCATCCCACGATGTTTTAATTTTCAATGGGTTTAAGTCTGGAAATTGTAGTGGCGTTGGGAAAATACGAGGCGCATAATTGGGCCTATTCTGCAGAATCTTTTATGAAAAAATTCTATTATTCTGTTATGATTTCCCATACAAATTATTGAGCTGTCAAACAATCTGTTACGAGCCCAAAATTCGTATTCTGCACGACAATCTTTTATGAAATCCATTATAAATCATAGCAGATTTTTCGAACTGTCAAAAAATCTTTTATTTGATGTTCTGCATGACAAAATCTGCCATGAAATCCGTTATGGAAGACAACAGAATAACATATACATTTTTCTGTCTTTTATCGTAACAAATTTTTAGAAAGTGAACATTTTGGTCTATAAAGAATTTAAGAATTTCAATAAAAAAATGCTGTTAAAAAGCGACAAATGTAAGTAACCTAATTGTTAAGTATAAATATATGCATGTTTTTGTTCAATTTAATGTTTTTTAGAAGAAACCATCGAGCAACTCTACTAGAGTTGCGCCTTAAAAGTAAAAAATTCGAGCTTCATGACATGCGATTCGTACAGCTATTTCGATTGGACAAGGTGAATGCTCGACTGCTCATGAGCAAGTTTGAAACACTTTTCAGTAGTCACAAACATTCCTTTTTAAATTCAGGTCTGTTGTATTCAGGCACGGAGGCGTCGCAGTGCCTTTTCCTACCGAGCATTGGGTTTGCTTCCAAAAACGAGCAGTATATTCCCTCTACTTCACGGTGGTTTTTTTTCTTCTCTTTGTCCTATAAAAATTACAAATTTATTCAAAGCAATATAACTAATTTCTGAACTTACTTTTTTCGCTCTGCATTTTGGTTTGATAAGTTTTCGTTTTCAATTTATTGACAGCAATCAGCTGTTTTATAACAAAGGTTAACAGAATTTTAATAGATTTTTGTTTTCGAAGATTGATAACAGGGTGCCATAAAAGATCGAAAGGCAGAATACCAATTTTAAAAGAACTTTTATGGTCGGCATCTTTTATGATTCATAACAGAAAATTCATAACAGAATAACAGATCTAACAGAATAGGCCTAAAAATATGATCAACATACGCACGTCGTGGTCAGTATGATTGAAATCATTATCTTGCTGGAAATAAAAGTTGTTAACAAAGCTCAGGCTCCACGCACATTTTACAAATTTTTTTTTATAATATTGAGGTAAGCCGATTTATCCATACTACCGTCAATATATACAAGATTCCCCAAACCTGCCGATAACACAAACTCCCAACCAATGACTATCCCACCAGCATGTTCCACTGTACAAATTGTATTATTCTTTTTTTTTTGAGGTCAGTGTTGGGTTTTCACCAGGCTCGAATCCTTCCATTCGATTGAAAGATGTTAAACTTACTCTCGTCGATGAAAAGAACGTTGCTCCAGAAATCAAGTTGCTTCTTCTTATATATGTCTGTGAAATCTAGCTTCTTTTTCTCATTGGCTTTGCTGATAATAGGTTTTTTCGCACCACTCGCCAACTATAACCAGTAGTTTTTTGGCCCTCTGAACCGTTTTCAGATGAATTAATTTAGAAATTTCTTCTTGAACTTCTGCTGCAATCTGTGATCAAGTAATTTTTGGTTTTTTTAAAATTTTCTAATTATTTTTTACTCATCAAAAGTGGTTAGTTTGCTTAGCCTACAGGTATGAGGTCGGTTTTGGGGAGTTCGCTTTCCTTTAAAAAGCTTTATTATATTATAAATAGTAAAACGAATTCGATTTTCTTTTTCGCAGATTTCTGAACTTGATGTATATTCATTGTGCAGAAGTAGAGTTAGTTTTTTTAGCTTTACTTGTTTTTTTTTCTTTCCGATCCTTTTTTGACCTGAGATCAATTTTTAACAACGCACACGCCAAAGCTAATAACGTAAAATGTCCAACAAGTTGTATTTTGAATGCTCTCATTTATAACGGCACTTTTCCGAAAGTATAAGTTACTTTGTTACAAGGAAAAATCAGTTAACATTTTTAAAAACATGCTTTGTGTGAAAAATTTCGTCCCTACTAATTTTGTATGGCTTGCTTACATTTTATTTAATTTTCTTGTACATGAACATTTTTTTGTAAATTGTATTTAGATATGTAATGAAACAACAAATCTTTTGTGTTAACATAGTATAAGTGGAATGTTTAACGATATAAAATATGAAATTTTAGTATGTAATATGTGTGAATAATTCTGTCCGCATCTGTATATAAATTTAAGCCTACCTTGTAAGATTACCATATCAATAAAATTAAAATTGACATTGACAGTTTCTGAATTGGCAGCACTGTCGGTAAGGCCGTTTATTTTTGTTCTTATCACAGAGTTGTTGTAAGTGTAGTGATTTTATTATGCATTCCGTTTTGTGCTAGCGCTTCTAGTGCTGCCAGCACCACATGTTTTTTCAACGCTGTTCGTCGTTGAACAGTCGTTTTGCTCATCTCGATTGTGGCCAACGTTTTTCTTCATAGTAATTTTTAATTTTAATTTATTTGTGCAAAGCAGTGAATTTTTTTTGCCCGCAATTTATATTCGTAAACTATAGTGTGTATTTTGCATGTGTTGTCAAAAACGACGCAGTTGTTTTATTAAGTTTATATACAAAAGGTGGAATAAATATATTTTCAACTTGTTGAGTGTTTTTGCTGAGGGCAGCATCTAACCTTAAAAAAGAAAACTAATGATATGAAAAAAATTGCAAAGTAGCGAAACAAAATCATTGTGGGAAATTGGAAAAGTGAGAAAAGTGTTGAAAATATAACTCATAGAAATAAGTGCCAAACGAAAGGAAGTCAGGAAATAGATAGTTTGCCAAAAGCTGAAGTACGGGCTGCACCGCGTGCATTTTCTGCACATTGCGCCGCAAATTTGGCACATTCTTCATTCAAGGCAGTAAAAAGCCAAGAGAAGCCAATAAACTTGGTCGCAGAAAACCTAAACAAGTGAGTTTCTAAACTTTTAAGAACAACTCAATAGTTTGCTTATAAAAATTAAATTACTTCAAGAAACCGTCACAGCCAATTCAGGCATAGCCATGAAGTATATTTTGGTCACTGGCGGTGTCATCAGCGGTGTGGGCAAAGGCGTTATTGCTAGCTCCTTTGGTACTTTGTTGAAATCATGTGGACTGGATGTTACCTCCATCAAAATCGATCCATACATCAACATCGATGCAGGCACATTTTCCCCATATGAACACGGTAAGTTTTTGTAATCATTATACAATATCAACAAACACATATGTAGTTTGAATAACAAATTTCGGTAGGGACCATCATGGATAAGTGGCGTTAAAATGGACGCCAAAAGATAGCGTTCGTCTGAGCATTGTATATAAATATCATTTTTTGCACATCTTTACATTTGTTTGTTGCTGTGCTTTGTTGTTTAGTTGAATACGTTTTAAGAAAAATGGCAAGTTATTGCACTGATTTGATTTGTTGTGGTCTTCGGTGCCAAAAAAGTTGGGGAGATAAAAAAAAAACGGCAACGTGTATAAAGCTGGACACAAAAAATAAAATAACTTTACTTGGGAAAATAATTTAAGCACATTTTCATTTTTATTGCCTATAATAGATATAACATAAATGAAATAAGGATTTCTAAATATATTGGAATTTTTGCAAAATTTTTCCAAAACAATTTTGATAGCAAATCTGCTTTCTGACATCTCTGAATCAGTGTCACCATATGAAATTACCACCAAAATTCTTTTTTTTCGCACTTAATTCTCACAAATTACCACACTCCCAACATACCTATAATTATCACAAAATACCTCAAAATTCCCACAAAATACCACAAGACCACGAAATACCACAAATTACCACAAAATACCACAATACCTCAAATGACCACGTAATGCCAAAATGCAGTGATCACCATAAAACTAATTTTATTTTGACAGTGTCTAAACACAATTTCAGAGATTTTAATATATAAAAAATCTATATATATAAAAAGCAAACGACTCTGTTTGTCTGGCTGTGTGATGGCTATAGATTCCAAAGCTACTGAACGGATTTATCTGAAATTTTGACAGTCGATTATTTCCGACTACGAGATGGTCTACGAAAAAGTTTTTCCATATCCCCTTTAACCGCCCACAATTAAATACGGCAACTATACTAAAAATGGGCGTGGGCGAACTATTTTTGCATCTTGAAGGGAGTTCGAATTGACCGCAGTCGGGATTCTTACGCATGGTGGTCGATTACCTCCAACAAATACCCTCATTTGACATTGCTTGCCAAAACGTACCTCAGCTCCTTGCAGGCTTACGAAAACCTATTGCCCATTGTATTGATTATTAATTTTAATAATTGAACGTTTTATTAAGTTTTTAGTTTATATATGAATTTATCATTAAAGTGAATGCTTAGAATGTAATCTAAGTTTTTTGGAAGATACTTTGCAAATTTTTTGCTACATTTTCACATTTAAATAAGAGCCGCCATAATTAGTACCTATTTAGTTGTTATTTACTTAACAAACATGGGTTTATTTATTTATTTTTTGATTTATTTAAATTGACAAAGAATTATTTAAATGAAATAATTTTAAGAAACTATCCGGCCGGATATACGAGTAAAGGATATTGAATTACTATCCGGTAACAGCCCGGATTTCTTAAACATAAACGAATACACGCAATGTTGTAAATGAAATATTCGCTTCGATCAAAAGATTATATTATTATGTTTTTCTTTTAAAAATTGGAATAGTCAAAAGTAATTTTTGGGATATAGTTTCTACAGCATTTTGGCTTAGAAATTAGCGTAGAATTCGAATAAGCTATACACTTCCTTCAAACATTTTACTTCGAACAAATTACGCCGCCGTAATGTACAATCTTGATTTCACCAGCAATTTCCATCATAAAGCTTTAATTCACTGCAATCTATAGAATTTTTTTATTTTATTTATTAATGTTTTCTTATATATTTATAAATTTCTTTATTGTCTCGCACTCTTTTTCGTTATTGATGCTTTAAAACTCTTCTGTTGTCTAAGGAAAAAGCATCTTACATGTGGCTTCAATTGTTTTCTGTTTAACTGCAGTTTTTTTCTGGACTCAAGGGCGAGTGCGTGCACTTTGACCACTTTTTTTGTAACTATAAAGTTATTTGTTTAACATTTGCTATAATTGACACAAAGAGTGCAGACAATTAAAATCATTCAACTATATGTGTAAACAATAATAATAATAATAACAAGACATAAGGAAAAAGAACGTGTACAGAAAAATGCAATAATTTATATCATCAATGAAAGTGAGACGATGTTTATTTTTATATTTTTTTTTTGTTAGTTTTGTTGACCAACAGTGGTGCCTACTTTAAGTAATTAAATGTTTTGTATTTGGCGCGCTTTTTTTAGTTCTGTTTTAACTATAATCTAAGTAATTGCAATTATAACACAGTACGACAAAATCAAATTTTTTTGAGTACACATGAGAAATGTTAACATAATATGAAAATAGGCTTAAAATAAAGAAATAACTGTCTCAGCGTTTCGATTTTTAAGCTTCGAAGGACCGTGGAGGTTCACTTGTAATGTAATACTATTATAAAAAGTTCTATAAAAACAAAATGGGTGAACCGATTTTAATGCTTGAGCCAGTTTTGAAAAGAGAATTAAATTTTGATTTTTTTTTATTAAAAAACAATTTTTTCTCCGTTAGATGGCGCTTTAATTTTATTGTTAATTTAAAAAATAACCAAAAATGTACGAAATTCATTAAAAATATCGCTAAATCAAGCGGTTCCCGTCTAGCGAAGCACATTCTACTTTAGTTATTGGAGTTAAAATTAACAACATTGTATTTTTAATGAATTTCGTACATTTTTGGTTATTTTTTAACTTTACATGAAAATTATAGCGCCATCTAGTGAAGAAAAAAAATTGTTTTTTTAATAAAAAAAATCCAAATTTAATGCCCTTTTCAAAACTGGCTCAAGCATTAAAATCGGTTCACCCATTCTGTTTTTATAGAACTTTTTATAATAGTATTATTACATTACAAGTGGTCCTTCGAAGCTTAAAAATTGATTTTCTCAAAATTCTGACGTGCTACAGCAAAACGCCGAGACACGTATTTCTGTATTTTAAGCCTATTTTCATATTCTGTTAAAATTTCTCATGTGTACCAACCACTGTCATACTGTGTAATAATTAATTATAAGTAATCTGGCTATCCAAAACATTGGCTAGATAAACACACTAAATTTATATACATTCTGCTTCATATTTCATCGAACGGTGCTTTTATACTACTTATTTGGATATATACCTTTTTTAATGTATATATTACTTCGATATATTGATGAAAACTAAAAAGGTTAAGTATTAACTAATTATATTACCTTTATTTGTCGCAAGATAATCCAGTAAATTCAAAAAGATCATAAAGTTTTCAAAGTGATTGCTTTAGAACTCATCGTACTATTTACTTTAACGATAATTTTACTATCGAGGAAATAAAATTCACATTACAATTAACGAGCAAGCAATCTTTTATAGTTTTGCAAATAGTTTGTTTTATTTTACGAGCCAATGAGTTAAAAAAATTAAATAAAAATAAGAAATGAATAATGAATAGAGAGAGAGAATAATAGAAAATTCTGAAATTCTTTGTGAATTGCATTCTTTGTGAATATCATTCAAATGAATAAAAAAATTAATCAATATTCTGAATAACAAAAATTAATAATTGAAATTAATAATTAATAATTTTTTTAAAAATGAATATGAATTAAAAATTGTATTTATAAATCAATTTTGCATTCATTGAATGCATTCTTATTTCGTTATTCACTTTTTTGTGAATAAAATCAAGTTGAATGCATTCTTTTACAGCTTTGCCTAATAGATTCTTATATCATGCAAAGAATAACATGATAACTTATGGTTTTTGTAATGTTTTTGATTATTATAATAAATATTCTTAAAGAAAAAAATTAATATAAAAAATCAAAACAATTATATATTATCGATGTGGTTCATGTGTGGATGGTCCTACATCATCATCAGATAATCCTCCACCTTCTTCTTCATCTTCTTCATCACTTCTTTCGTGCGTATAAGGGTCATTGAATTTGGCCAGGTAACAAAATTCACCCGATATTCTTGCAAAACAAGCATCTTGAAAATGGCATCTTTCGCGTCAGATTTCGGTGATAAAGCTTGAAAGTCACGTGGCTACGTCGTAATGTCACCGCATTCAGTAATTGTTATCAATTATTTCGTTATGTGATCTCACATAAGAAAATAACAAAAATGTTAATGATCATCACACATTTTGTAAATATAAAAAAAAATCAATAAATTTAGATTGCTTGAAATTGACTGCGGAATTGTTTAATATAGATGCCTGGTGTACAGTTTATCAGTATTATTATTTTAAATGGAAATTTAATTCATAACTAGTATCGCCTATAGTCGAAATTCGACCAACTGTCTAAGCCGTGAACAAAAATTAACACTAACGTAGATTATGTGAAGGCACTGTAGCATAGACTTGAGAACATAAAAGGTGCAAAGCGAAGATGACAGCACTCATTTATCATTTTGTTTGCGTTTGTGTACTTGTGAACGTATATTAATAAAAAAAAAGTAGTGTAATGGTGTGAAAATATATATGAAGGGCTATTGCAAGAACATGATAAGCCACATAAAAAATATTTTGAAATAATCGACTCTCAAGTTTTAAAAAAAATGTATATTTGTATGAAAAATGGAATTGAACACGGAAACTTTTACAAATAGGTTACAAAATTAATAAGAAATAGCCAAAATCTCTTCAGTGGTTGTTGAAAATGCATTGAGTAATGAGAAAGCCTAAACAATTTATATTTTAGATCATGTGGCTTATTACGTTATTGCAATAAGCCCTTCATTGTAATTATAGCTTTTGATTGGTAAGAGATATTTAAAAAATAATTTCACCAAAACTATTTTGAAAACTGAATTATTTTATAAAAAATATAAAAACATTTTGAAAAATTAATTTTCGACAAAAAATGCAAGTCTATGCCCATGATTATTATTGTTAAAAACTGTTTATTGAGGCTTGTGTCAAAACGAAGCAATTTTTGCGGGATCAATAATGATATGTCATATGAAAGAGTGTGGGAAATTGAAAAAAAAAACAAAAACAACTTTTGACCTATTTTTTGAGCGAACATTGAATATTTTAGACGTTTTTCCATTTTTCTACTGTGATTTGATTGAACTTTTACTGCATGTTTTTGTAAAACGAAACGAAGGCTGAATGTGGTGCGAGACACGGTAAGCAATACATTTTTCCATATCAAACAATATTGTTGCTCGTTTCTTTCACGACGTTCAGTGCTCGTTTCGTTTTACATAAACATGCAGTTAGTAAAAGAAAATGTGAGGGAAATTGATGGAAAAATTCAACCGTTTTTTGTTTCATTCTGAAGCGATGACCTTACCTTAAGAAAATGCGTTGTACTAAGAAAATGTTTAGTTTTCTAGTTATCGCAATGGTTTTGATGTCAAAATAACGGAAATTTTTCATAATTTGCTATCTTTAAGAAATTTTACAATCACAACAGATATTCACACATGTTGCATAAAATGTCTGTATTATTTTTTGCACATTTTATCAATGTCTAAAATTCCCTCTTTCTTACATCTGTAATACTTTAGCTTTTATTTAAGAAATGCTCTTTTTATGCTGATTTTTCAGGTCAAATTTCACCAAACTAAAATCCAATCATATTGTACAAGCCTCCTTATCCAGACCTTACATCCGATACCTAGTTCTACCTCTAACTAATACTGAGATCCCTTAACAAAAATGAATTTATACTTTCTCAGTTTTCTCAGTCATTTTTTGGGTCATAGGTCATCAAATTAAAACCATCATGTTTCTGTACATATATGGTGCAGTACCTTTCGAATGATATACGTTTCATTGCACTTCCTCTAAAATAAATATTAAAAAGCTTATGACAACTTTTGATGTTCATGTATAGTAGATTTAAAATTTTATGTTAAACTAACATTTTTTATGTTCGAATATTTTTTTATATTAATTTTTTAAGTTATTTTTTCTTTATTTTATAAAAAAAATTAAGTGGGAACCGTGATAAAAATGGAATTCTAAATAATTTATATTCTCATTTTTTGTTATGTTTTGGGAAATTTTTTTTTAAGTGTAGCCATAGATTAAGACTTAAGGAAATGTAATTGACTTAAAATTAGAGTTGATTAACCATGAATCAGATATAATTCAGGTGTCTTCTCAAAGAACAATTATATGGGAAAAACTTTGTATGGTTTTTACACACTTCAGAAAGCCTACCTTCAAAAGTTATTTCCTAAGCATCCTGTTGGTCTATTCTGCACAAAAGGAGCTGTATTATTTTTCTTTCCACATCAACAAAAATTTTTCGAAATTTTCAATGCGCTTAGAAGTTACCATTTTTGTAACAAGAAATGCCAGATCGAGCCACTGTGAGTTGTTAAAAATGCCAGTTTCTTGACAGAAACTTCGAAAACATGTGTCTGGCCTGACCTATTCGCAAATACCTAGGTATTTGAAGACCAAAAATAGCGTACCTTATCCCTTATTGTCATTATTCACAATGCCGACAAAAACCGGCCAATAACACAGTAAACGTACCTCTGCGCCTTTTGCAAAGCTATTCTTCAGCTTGCTAAGCCTATGCTTTAACTTTCTGCTGACTGCGCCAATTAAATTACATTGTTATTGTATATGTGTTCTCGCCTAAACCCGAAGTTCAGTTAGGCTACATCACGTACATATCTTGTTGAAAACGCTCTTCTATGCTCCTTGCTGATGATGTGATTAACAGTGGCGAAGTTTGCTGTTGTCGCCGTAGCTGCCAAACTCGCTCACTGGCTGCAGCTGGTACCATGCGGCTTTCTTGGGCGAGTTTTTTTGTTGTTATTTTCCCCTCTCTTTCCACATCCGTCAACGTTTGAAACAGTTTAACATCTCTACAGATTAGTTCGTCTTTTTTGCTGCTTGCTTTATGCACGCTCTCGCTTCCCTTTCAATATTTTGGTAGATTTTTATATTGTATTTTTTTCCCAGCTAGTAGCTTTGCATTTTTGCCTACCAAAACTGTACGTTTGAGTTCCCTTTGCGTTGATTTTCGCATGCCAATTCGAGGATATGATGACTATTAGTTAATGGTAGTCGGTCGTTTTTTAGGGTAGTCTTTCGCACTATCCAGTGTCTGTTAGGCATGGGTATTGTGGTAAGCAAAAATTCTGCATTGATACACAAATTCAAGCGCGGTTTAGAGTATCACCGAAATGCGTTAACACAATTGCGCCATGACCTAACTTGAACTGCTATGATTTCTGTATCAACAGAAATTTAATCCCCGCAGTGCGATTTTGAGTTGGGTCATAGTGAAAATATACAATAACTAACTAATTCTACCCTTCTAAGTAAAAAAAACCATATCTCCATTTGAGTAGTTTTGAGATATTTAGCTTTTACGTTTTTTATCTTTCTGAGAAACACACTAGAAGTGACCATCTTACTTAACGCTTTTCAGTAACTTGCAGCTGAAAATGGGTAATCTTAACTTAACACAAAAATCAGAAGCTCATTCACGGTTCCGAATCTGCCGCTATCTCAATTTTGGAATTTTGGTGTTTGTGACTTTCTTGCTTAGGACGGCAATCTTGTTAACAGATGATTTTCGAGGGCTAATTCCTTGATTTGCTTGACGTGTTGTCCATTAGTCGATGTTCTTGGTTGTCTTTGACGAGGTTCATCTTCGACGCTTTCTCGTCCCTCTTTGAACATTTTGTACCATTCAAGCACTCCTGTTCTTGACATAGCTTGCTCACAAAAGGCCTTCTGTGTCATTATCCGTTGAATTTATTCCATTCGGTAATAAAAATGAAATGCATTTTCATGAACAACTAATTATCTCCTATTTTAAAATTCTAAAAAATATTTTTTTTTTAAATTTGGTAATTTTTTAAAAATTATATTTGAACTGCTGCTAAATTAATGAAGCAACAGGATTGCAACAAGTTGCTTGCAGAACAAACACCAAGCAGACCAGACAGCTGTTTCGTTGATCGCTACATCAACTCTTCAGGGTCTTCTGAGGTTTCTGCAGTCCATCCACTTTGATAAGCTTATACGCACAACTTCTGTTTAATCCAAACAGAATTATTTGTGCTTTTTGCCTTTCAAAGAAATTTTTCCTCTATTTTTATTTAATGTTACTTGAAGCATTCAGCAAAACTTTTCTTCGTTCGAGGTTGATACTGTAGTCAAAGAAACACATGTACATTTCTTGTCGGTGAAACAGGTTGAAAGTTTTAGGTTAGATTAAACCTTCCAGCGGGTGCGCTGTATAATTTCCCTTGAGCGGGCGCTTGTCGTAAATTTTGCATCATCAATAACTTACTTCTAAGCACACCCGGTACATCTGTAGTTTAGAGAAACACTGACCCTCGAAATTTCGAGGCTGGCGAATAAGTGTTAAAAGTGGGGACAGCGATAGGGCGCATTCGTCGTAAATTTTGCGACAGCGTGCCCGCTGGAAGGTTAAGTTTGCTTGCAATTTTGAAATCAAACACGTTTGAAGAAGAACACCGAAAGAAGAAAGAGCACGAAAGTATTTATTTTAATTGCGATATTGCGTTACATTTAGTTAAGCAAGTGTATCAACGCAAAAACGCCGTTAAGTGCTTCAATTCAATAACGCAACGCAGCGCTGAGTTACCCATGTGAAGTGTCTGTTAGTTGATTGTACTCATCTCCAATAACATTCCCTTCGCTTTCCTTTCTGCCAGCATGTTGCGCGTACACGTTCGCCGCCTGGCATGGTGTGTCGCATATTAATTCTCTCCATGACTTGCTGGCCAAGTGAGTTTTGTATCGCTCCTTCATCTTTCCTTCCTGTTCTTCTACTCTCCTGTTTAGTATGCATTTCCATTTTATTTGGAGGCAGCAGCATGTTGGCGCAGTTTCAATTGTTGAAATTATTGTTGTGGTTTTTTTGTTAATTTTATCAAACCTGAAAAATCCTAGCAGCATCTTTTAAAATCCAAACTGTGCCTTTTATCCAATAGGATTTATCCTAGGATATAAAATATTCCTAGATAAAACTACATAGTAGGTATGAATGAGTCAGGAAAAAGAACATATTTTGCACTGCTTTTGATCAAAATGTTTGCGTTCTAATAGTTTTGTGCACGGCAACGACAATTATTTGAGAATTTGAAATAATTGTAAAAATGCCCTTTAAAGATTCTTTATTTAAGGAAAGTCTTTAGTTTCTCAATGAAAAATTGATTAAATTTCGTACCAACACTTTCATTCGGACCAATTCTTATACTAAATTTTAAGTTTATCTGCACGGTTCAAAATTTTGGACTACATTTTGGACCAGTATACATTTTGGACCAGTATACATTTTGGACCAGTATACATTTTGGACCAGTATACATTTTGGACCAGTATACACCGGAACTGATTAAAAATTTAATCGACGACAACATATTTCCTCATGAGATTTAATCTTAAAACATGCTTGTATTAAAATATTTTCGACAAAAATAAAAGATAACGAAACCTGTGGGGTTACTACTACGTTAAGGTAGACAGAACTATTCCGGGAGATGCTAAACTCCACTCTTCAGTAGTCTTGAGTGATTAAGCTGTGACCAACCCACTGTTTATGTCTTATATGATTTGACACTTGTTCGAACAAATTCGCAAGAATTTTTATTTTCTCATCCCATTTAATCATATGACATTAAAGCAATAAGAATTTTTGGGTCAAACCTATAAATCTACCAAGAATTGAGTGCCTGTTCCAGTTGTCTCTTATTTTTCGCTATTCGTTGAAGTTCGACGATTCCGTACACCATCCGAAGTACACCATAGAATTGAAACGAGAATCTTGTTTTTAACTGAAAACCAGATATTCAATTGTTCATGACCTTGACCAAAAACGATAAATTATTTTTAAATTATTTAATTAATTTTTACATTAATTAACGATTCCTTACTTGGTCTTTGGTATGAAATGGTTTAAATTGGTCGGTCTTGCTATTGGTAATCTTACTGCTAAGAAAATTATGTGCTTTTAGGGTTGTGCGTTATTAAGCGTAACAGCACAAATGCGTTGTTCTACAATACAGTCGACAAGATAGAGCTAGTACATATACGAGTATCACCAAAAACAAACAAAAAACCATCCCCAACAATGATTGTTGTTGTCAGCTCACCACCCTTATAAAACTCTTATAGAGCAATGCCATCAGGAAAAACCAATGCCTGCTTGCTGTGTGCTCACATGATGATGCGTCTCAGTCAGTATACGTTTATCCATGCATATTGATATCGCCGTCACCTACGATGACGGCAGCAACGCATGTGGCCACCTGCGTTAGAAAGTGGCCACCTGTAAATCCCGCAAATTTTGTTTTTTTCTCAACTCTGTAAAGTTTTTATACCCCCACGCATACTGCGTAAGGATATATTAACTTTGTCACTCCGTTTGTAACTCTGACAAGGAGGAGTGGCATGTATAGACAAGTATATACACATAGCCCATAAAGTCTGCGTTCATCTGATTAATTTGTTTAAGTGAATAAAAACACAATGTAAATACAGTCAGAGTCAAAAGTTAGCATACAGCTAGTACTTACCTCTAAAAACCTTAAAATTTTCTTAAGTAACTATATGAAAACGGTTTCTAGTTAACAAAAGCAGGGCTTTGAAGCTCTACTAGCAGGCAATCATATGGATTTTGTAGCTCTTCCGCACTCATATCCAAGCCTATTAATTTTTTTATATGAGAAGAGAAAATTTTCTATGCCTTCCTCTCTCGCGACTCTAAAGATGCCTGCTAGAAGCGCTTTTTGAGAATCCACATTAGAAAGAAAAAGCAATATAAATATCAACTTGAACCCAACGTCCTTTTAAGTGCCGGTCCGACACCTTATCAACTCGTCTACCGCAGTTGTTAACAAATTTTCGCTTATTTTGCATCATTACAAATACAAGTAAGTTTCCAAGAACGCGAATTCGAGACCCAGCTCGGACAAAAAAAATTGTTTTTGTGTTTTTGTTCATTTAAGAAATTTTTTTAAATTTTTTTAAATTTTTTTCTAATGTTTCTTCAAACAAAAATATAAGAAAAGACTAAAAATGTTTCCATATGAAAATTTTCATATAATTATATTCATTTCATTTCATTTGTTCATTTAAAATTTTTTGATATAAAATGATATGAAAAGATTCTGAACCTTCAAAAGGTAGGCCTTACGAAAGCACTGATTAATACAGCGATCATGGAAGGGGTATGAATGCCAATAATAGCACTACTAGCATGCCTTCTTTTGCGTGTGCCTTCTTTAATGATGCAGAATTGTTCTTTATATACATGCTTCATATTGTGTAAAAATTTCATGTTATTATTTTGAATACTCTTCGCGTGATAAGAGAATAGCCTTTCTCTTTTCATACAAGGTGCAAGTCAATTCAAAACTTTTAACGCATTTTCTGCAAAATCGCGTTTTTGAGTTATGACGAGTTTCAAGTAAATGAGCGATATGCTAAGAATATTAAAATTCACTTTGAGTTTGAAAATTGGCAAAATCGTTTAACTTTCAAAACATGCATAACTTGGAATATACTGTGGGGGTATTTTAATTGCGACCCAGTCGAAGATAATTCCTTACTAGTTTTATATTCATACTAATAAAGTTTTTTTTACTACTTATCTATATACATTTGTACTCAGTTAAGGGTTCAGGTAATGGCTATTTTGGGTAATAAACATATTCTATATCCAAGGACGTCCGCAGGATTTGTTCTAGAGGGAGGCAAAGGCATAAAGAGGTTTAGAATGCACATAAAGAAAATGTAACCTATATAATTATATTTTCTGAGATTTTTGGTACTAATTTTGTTATCATGATACGCCGGTTGACACACGCTTGCAATATAAGAAAATTATATATATTTAAAGATGGGATAAAAATGTTTCTCGTATCATGCCCGAAACATTTTCAAATTTAAGTTTTTTTTCATGTAATTTAAAAAATTTTTACTCAACAAATATTCTTAGTAATTTAAATAATGTGAGGTCTTTATCCTTAAATAAAATCGCATTAATTACTATTTAGCCCCCAAGTTTTCCTCTTTTTTTGTAAAATGAATAAAACCAGCAAGATTTTTATACCATTTTTTCCAGTTTTGGAGGCCTATAACTCATAAACTAATTGCGAGCGGCCTGAAATTTATCAGATTTGGATTTATGAGGTAAATATCCATATAATCCGCAAAAATTAAGAATTAGTGTCGTCGCTATTCTTGAAATGTTCCCCGCATGGACATCAACTGACTTATTTCTTGTTTCAACATGCATCAGTTCTAGCAGCATGCAAGTTACTAAAATCGAGTTTGAAAACAAACCTATTATATGAATTACTTAAAAAATTTATTTTTCTTTAATTCAAAGCGTTTGAATAAATATATAAAGAGGTACATGTAAAGATGGGTTTTGGGCTCCATTCATTTTATAAAAAAGTGAATTTGAAGAAGTATAAAATAAATGTTTTAAATCGAGTTTCCTATTTAAATTTTAGTCATAAAAAAACGTTTGATGTAAAAGCGATTTCTAAACAAGAATTTGCCATCAGATTTTTTTAAAAATTAGTGCTTGATCTAAAATTAGCCTACTTTTTTCAGAATTTCCTAATGTTTTTCTCTTTTTTAAATTAGAAGCTTTGCCCTTGCCTAGATCGCTGCAATTTTCTCAAATTTTTATTAAGTTTACGAAAAATTAAAAATTATTCAAATTGGATCATCTTTATGACAGAAAAACGATTTTTTTAGCCGACTTTTGGGAAAACATTTAGTTTTTTAAATTTATTTTACTTTGTTTTCTTCTTGTGTTTAATTACTTTAAAACATAAATTTGCTTATCGTCCAAGTTCATATGCGTTATTGGCTTAAATGCCATCTGTTGCTCTGTAAAATGATCTTCGACTAATAGGGATATCATTCCTTATCATTTCTCAATTTCTCGTACGAATAACTTCGTAATTTCTTCTATTACATTCGTATTATTTACTACTGGC
This sequence comes from Dichetophora obliterata, assembly GCA_963920525.1. NCBI lineage: Eukaryota > Metazoa > Arthropoda > Insecta > Diptera > Sciomyzidae > Dichetophora > Dichetophora obliterata. The sequence goes on along the minus strand of OY986438.1, from coordinate 5,803,101 downwards.
TTCGTATTATTTACGAATTAAAATTATTCGTAGAATGTACGAAGTATAAGTTGAGTTTAAAAAATTTACAACCGAAATCTTTCAGCCTGGTTTGTTGAACAAGTACCGAATATAAGGAAATGTATGAATGAATGGTGGCCGTAGTCTACTGAAAGAGTACGTGGCCCGTAAGCTAAAAAACCGTGGTTTAAAACCCAGCTCAGATAGAATGTTTTTTTTCGTTATTAGTAAATGTAACAAATGTATTCGTACAATATACATTTGTTTTTGTAAATACGAATAAAATATTTGTAATATGTACCAAACTAGGTCCAATCTACGAATCCTATTCGTGACTGAAAACTACGAATAAAATTCGTAGAATGGACGCAGTACTAGTAATATTTACTCACAAAATTTTTTAAGTGTAAGAATACGTATTGAAAAGTGCCTGCGAAACAAGGGTAAATGAAATGGTATCGTAACTTATCACTGCGACGGGTACAACATACATGTTTAAAAATGCATCCATGGCTTAGCTCAGCTTTATTTATAAATATACCGTAGATAACGTGTTTTTTTAGTTCTCTTCAAAATATATTAACATTTATAGTGAAAATATCGTTACATAAAATTAAAAAAGTCCCTAAGTTACAATAAATTCAAAGTCGACTTTTTGATTGATTATTGATGCATCTTATCAAAATACATGTTCCTGCTTAATTTAACACTCCTACAACTAAAAACGACGCTTTTATTAAAAAAGTTCTAAAATCCCTAAGTTTGAGCTAAGCGCAACTTTCAATTAAAATTACAATGTATAAAGTTTTTTGACTCTCCCGTCAAATTTTTTTATTGTAGCTTACACGGTTTTTTGATTAAATATGAGGGGGGAACTTGCCCCCCAGGTGGACGTCCATGTCTTTATCTATTCTACTATATGAAATTGAATTGCAAATTTTCTTTTACCAGTAAACTCCAAAATTACTGGGTTCTATTTTTTGAAAAAAGTTTTAAAATATCATATTTGTGCTTCAGCATTATATATGGGTATTTTTCTTTCAAAATTTTAATAATAAGTACATAAAGTTAAAGTGTTACGTTTTTTAAGAAGTTATCCCAGATGCCAAGTATTGCTTAATCGCTTCTTTTTACGCGTTTGTGTTGCGATAGTTTCAATGTACTACTTTTTCTAAAAATTTCAATTGAATAATAAAATATCCTGCCTTATAAAGGGTTAAAAAAATTTCAATAAAATTAATTAGCCTCTAATTATTTTTCGCCTCAAGGCCTCATAAAGTGTTGATCCCGCCACTGGCTCTAAAGATTGTTTTTTTTTTTGGAATTGAAAACCATTATAAAAAAATGTCATCGTCCAAATGCTAAATCCAAAATAGCTGTAATCACTGGATGGATTACTGTTGGAACTCTACTGCAGGAGCAACCAAACGCTGCACGTAAGTTAGATTTGTGTAACCAAAACAAATAATTAATATAGCTATTCTTCTTTTCCAGCTCGAAAAATTGCTCCAACCGCAAATTTAAACAAGCTGGCAAAACCGGGTGTTGCTTAAAATTGACAACTTCCAACGTTGCAGCAAGCAAAATGAGTCCTCTTTCCCTTTTCCAATAAGCTGGCAACTTTGACAACTCTCAAGCTGCTGCAATTTGCTATAGGCGTAAATAAAGTGCAAACGCCAAATGAACGACCGACCGACCGACCAATCGACCCACCAAACAGGCAATAGCCTCAAACACCCGTAGACTTCCTTCTGCTGCATAGCGGGGAGGCTTATTCTCAACATACGTGCGTTGATTTTGTTTTTGTTTTCGTTTTTTTTCTTTCTTTAGTTTAATTTTGCTCTGAGCTAGCTGAGCGTTGGAATTAATACCAGCCGACTGTGCTGCGCCTGCAATGCGTGTCACCGAAGATTTTGAGTCGCACGGTCGTTCCAACTGTTGCAAGGTCGGCTCGTCGGTCGGTTGTTCATTCGTTCGTTTATTATTTCATTCGTTTGGAGGAACTCTCTTTTGGCACTCAACTTGAGCTTCGGTCGCGTTCCCTGCAACTGCTCTTGCTTGCGTCTGTCACTAGTGCTGACTGGCTGGCTGGATGGCTTTGTTGCTTGGCGTAGGGATTTTTGCGCGCGCTTTAATACACCCTCTTGGCACTTCTGCCCGCATTATCATCATCCTCATCATCAACCTCATCGTCATCATCAGCATAGGGCCAACGTCAACAGCCGTTGTTGGAATCTGTTATTCTTTGGCTGTCATTGCTGTTTTGTTGTTGTTGTTGTTGTTGTTGTTGTTGTTGTTGTTGCTGCTTGGTTTTTCTGCTCGACACTACTCTGAGCTCTTCCCTCACTTTTGCTTTATTGCGTCGCGCGTTTTTGTGGTTCTGCTTTTGAATACGGCTGGCTGCCGTGCCAAGCTTTGGTTTTTTTGCTTGTTTGTCTGCTTCTACGCTTTGCTATGACTGTGTAGCTACGTGTAGCGCTACGGCTGGCTCCATGAAGCGTTGTTGACTGCCTGCCTGCCTGGCTGGCTGGTGGATACGTTTTTGTTCTAAGCGTTTTTTTCTGCTGCCACTGTGTTTGTTGTTCTTGTTTTTGCGCCGTAGTTTTGTGTTCTTTTCCCATTTTTCTTAATATTGCGCTTTGCTTTTGGCTTGGTCTCTGGATGGACGGCCTGACATGGTAGCTTGCTTGTCTGTGCCGTCTGGTATGCCTGCTTGCATGCCAGTGAGAACGCTTGTGCGCGCCTATATTCGCTGCTGCTTCGTTTGTCCCTGCTGTTGGTCGTTGTTCTTGTTGTTGCTTCGCTTGATTTCGTCGCGCTTGGCTTGAGTTGAATTTTTGGACTCATATATCTGCGATTTCCTTTATTTTTCTCGCCCCTGCTATTTCATGTTCATTCGTTGTACTTTTGTTACTGCCTTGGTCCGTCTGCCTGCTGCTCATTATTGTTGTTGTTGTTGTTTTTGTTTACTGTTTTGCGCTGTAAACTGTTCGCCTCCTGTGCTGCTGCCTTCACTGCCATCAACAATGCTTCCCGCACTGTGTGGCGGCGTCTGTGCCTGAGCCTCATGCGACAGCCTGGGCAGCCGCCACCGAGAAATCATTGTGTGTGCATGTGTGCCTTGTTTGTGGTGTGTGCGAGCGAGCGAGTAAGCTTCCATACAAGCGTTTTGCTATTCCATCCATCCATCCACATTTACAGTCATGCCATAATGGCCGCATCCACATACTTCTTCATGTCCTCCATTTGCTTGCCTGCTGCCAGCAAGCCAGTAAAAGCTGACTATGGCTGGCTGTTGGTCTCTCGCCGCAGCTGCCCTCAGTTGCAGGCCGACTGCATTACGCTGTGGAAGTGTTGTGTGACTTAACGTTTGTACCGTTGAATAAAATATTTATTGTGTTGATTTCTTGTGACCGACCCAACAACCGACCGGGCGACCTACCCACCCTGCTTCAGTGTGAGTGTTTTGTTGTTGTTGTTTTATTGATTAGATTGGCATACCGCGCGACGCTGTGGACAACATTGTCGCGACTTCTTTCGTTGTTTTTTCTGCTCGTTTTAATTAATTTAATGCCTGCTGCTGCATGCTTTGGTGAAGTAAAGCATTGATGCAGAGGTCGAAAGGCTTTAGTTGTAGCTATAAACACACACGCACACATCCTGTAATCAATCGTTCCGGAAGCCTTTAGTGATGCACTGGAAACTAGCCGATGTCATCAAACTGAACACCAGACCAAGGCAGACCACCAGGCAGAGAAAGTCGTTATTTTTGCTGTTTGAATGAGGTTCCTTCCAGCGGAGGAGAGTCTTGATAAAATGCAAATTAACTAGCTGTTGAAGAATTGGATGCCATGGATTCACGTTCCAAACTTATTTACTAAAAATCAGTTGCAACTGATTCAATTAGAAAAGTCACTGGAATATTTGGCGGAAGCAAACGTTACGAGGTTATATGCTCTGATCTGTCGTCGCTAATTTTGGAACTAATGCAACATCATTGTTTGCCACTGCTTTTTTTGTGAAAGTAAACTTTGGCAGGTAAACCGTCAGACACAATAAACCAATAAGGCTCTGCCCAACAAATTTCAAAGGATTTAAATGGAACTTCTTGCAAAACTTTCGCTTAACTTTTTTATGGCGCCATTTGAACTAAAATGTAGTAAACTTTAAGTAGCTGTAGATCGATCCCACAACTATATTTTTTGAATTTATTTGTTATCCTTTTTGGGTAGAAAGTTTGTTTTCGACACTCATAAACAAAAGTCTTTTTAAATCATTCGCCGGAATTAAGTACCTCTGGGAAACGAATCTATTTATAACAGGAGCTTACTCCTTTAGAAACGATTTCATATATAGCCTGTAGTATGAAAATTTTATAGGGAGTGAAATCGATTGTGAACTAAGCACTTATCGTTACATTTTTTTATTCCGTACTGTATTTTCAAACCGTACTGTAATCACCTATTCATCACATACAAGGAATGGACAAGAACCGTTGAAACGGTATTATTCTTCTATTCAGTAAAATATGGTGCTTTTGACTATTGTTGTGCAAGCTTGGATTTTGAAACAACAAACTACAACAATGCTATAAATATTTTTGGCGCTTACTGCTTTGTAAAAAATTTCATATATATCCCGTAGTTTGAATATTTTGAAGGGAATGAAATTGAGTGTTAACAAAATAATCAAGCGTTACGTTTTTTTAGTCCTTATTGTACCCAATTATTCAGCACATGTTCGCTAGCTGTTGATTACAAGGTAGCGATAAGAACCTTTGAGCACTATTCTTCTAATACTAAGTAAAAGATGGCGCTTGTAACACTTGCTTTCTAACTTGCAATCCAGTTTTTTTCAATGTTGCTGAAAACAATTGAAATTTTAGGAAAGCTCGTCATTTTGTTTAAGAAAACCACTGAGTTTTGGTCTAATTCAATTTTAATAGATCAGATTTTGCGTTCATAGATCTTTATGTAAAAGCCTGTGTTTTACTTATTCAACAGTATTTTTTAAAATCTCCAAAAAAAAATCATAAATACATAATCAAATAAGTCGTGCATATATTTAAGGACACCTGCGATTTTAATATTTTATATAGTATATTATTATTATTTTGTCAATATTTTGTAGCAAAACCATTCTTGTCAGTTACTGCTTGACATCTGCGAGGCATAGACTCCACTAAATTTTCACAAACACTGTTAGGAAGCGCTTTCCAAACTTTTTTGTTTTATCGTACAGCTTATCAAAGTTATCAATCTTGAGCAAGCTTACTTCTTTTTTTACAACCTCCCATAACTTCTCAATTAGATTGAGGTCAGGACTGCAAGATGGCCAGTCCAAAACAGTAACTTGATTATCGGAAAACCACTGCTTGGCCAGCCGAGCGGTGTGCTTCGGATCATGGTGCTGCTGAAATATGCAAGTTACAGGCATATTTTCATCCGAAGAAGGCAGGCAGTATCACATTGTCCAGAATTTCAATATATTGGAACCGGTTTATAAGACCCTCAATTTTTTGCAGTGTGCCGACACCACGCCATGACATAGCACACCAAAGCATAATACTTCCTCCTCCATGCTTCAGTGCAGCTCGGGTGTACTTTGGGTCGAACTCTGCGAACTTTGGGTGGACATATTTTTTTCCATCGGGTGACACTCTATTTTAGTTTTGCCTGAAAACAATATTCTCTTCCACTCTTTTGTTCCCCAATGACGATACTTTTTAGCGAACTCAAGTCTCTTTTTACGGTTGCATTCAGATAATACAGGCTTCTTCTGTGAAGTCCTTACAAAAAGTCCGGCTTTGAGCAAACGTCTCTTAATAGTGTCTACGGATGGTGCTGCTTAATTTTCACCATAGATAGCTACTTTTACTTCGTTTGCAGATTTATGCGGATTTTTTTTAAGATTCCCGGACAATGAGAGTATCTTCTCGAGCAATAGTATGCGGATTCTTTGTTTGCGTTGCACCTTTTCTGCAGTCAATTTTTTTTTAAATACTAAAGAGCATTACCTACCGTGGTTTTAGAAACTTTAAAGACAGCTGCGATTTGTCGACATGATCCCTCCATCTTGGTGCATCTGAATAATGATTTTTCGAGTGCTAACGTCACAAGAATTATTTTTGCCCATTGTAAACTACCCAAAAAAAACTAATCATAACTTGTAACTATAAATGTATATAAAATCACCTTTTTTATTTTATAAAATTATTAAAGTTTTTTTTTGTTACTGTCCCTAATTTGTTGCACGAGCTACTTTAACAAAATTTCAAATGGCTTCACTGCTAAAGAAGAATAACGGTAAAAAAAAGTGATGCCTATGTGGTGTTTTCGAAAGTACCAGAGTTTCATTTTCTAAAAAGTATTGCTACTACGAATTTTGTTGCGTTTTGAAAACTGTATGCATCGCTGTACATATCAAAAACCACTGTCCCTAATTAGTTGCACGTAGCTGTACGTTGTACTGAGAAAAGCTACAGTTTTCGAGATATCGTCATAATTTTGATGTCAATATAACGGGAATTTTTCGAAATATACTGTTTGTAAAAAATTTCACAATCCCAATTTATTATCGCAAATGTTGCATAAAAAAGTGCTTATGGTAGGGTATCCGTAAGAGATAGAGCGACATGTCTGGCGTACATCTCAGCAATGTCTAAAATTTTCTCTTACACCGTGTCCTTTCATCTCTTCAAGCTTAGCTTTTATTTAAGAAATTCTGTTTTGAACGCTCATATTTCAGGTCAAAGGTCACAAATCGGTGCACTCCTTCTCCCTACTCTTATGCATTTGAAAAAAATTATCCAAATCGGTTGAGAAACACGGGAGAAAATGGTATCGAACTGTTTTTCCTACACCTATTTATATGTATATTAGGGCGGGTCAAATTCTGGCTCAGCGAAATTCGTAAAATACATGTAATTTCCAGACTTTTTCTCCACTACAGCATATACAAATTCTGAAAAAAAGCTGTGCGGACATTCGTAAATAGATTCATACACATACATTCATACATTCATATTTCATAATTGAGAACAAAATCTATTTACGAAAGTCCGCACAGCTTTTTTTCAGAATTTGTATATGCTGTAGTGGAGAAAAAGTCTTGAAATTACATGTATTTTACGAATTTCGCTGAGCCAGACCTCCAAAAAATTCGTCCATACAAATTGACCCGCCCTAATGTATATAGATTTTTATTCAAACACAAATTCAAATAATGAATAACGAACAAAAGTTTTGAATAATTTATTTGAAATTCAAATAAAGAATAAAATAAAAAATACTTGATACTAAGTTCTGATTGCAAAAATAAAGAATAACAGCCCTATTCTGGCAAATTAACAAATTGTTAACCACTATTTTGAATATTTCTATGTGTTTGTTGTTTTCAAAACAAAATTTAAAGCTCAAAAACCAAAATTTTTTAGTGAAATTATCAATAACTGAAAAGCAGTTAACAATTTTTATCTAAATTTTTTATTTTTGAGCTTTAAATTTTTTTTTAAATCAAAAAATTACAACAAACACATAGAAATATTCAAAATACTGGTTAACAATTTGTTAATTTGCCAGAATAAGGCTGTTAATGTGTGGTCACAAGGAATAATGACTAAACTCAAAATATCGTAAAAAAAGCGATATGGAATTTACTTTATTGCCAATTTTTGGAAGTATGAAAATATCCATTTTTTTGTCCAGAATTGATTATCACTTATGTTTGCACATATGTATTTTGTTTGTAACGGTTCATATATTTCAAAAAAATGGATCGTAGTTCGTGCATTTAAAATATCGTTCTTACGATACTTTGAGTTTAGTCGTTATTCCTTGTGACCACAGAAATATTAATTGTTATTCGGTATTTGAATAATTTTTTATTGAATAATGCCCTACACTGGCTCGGGTGCGCGAGCTAATCAAGGACGCTATTGTAAATTTAATTTAAAAATACTAGAGTTATTTCCGGACATTTTCTAAATATTTACAAAATATTGAGAACGTGTAAGAACATATAATTCGAAGTTATGCATAAAAAGTCTTAAGAATTTTTCATAAGGCGCAAACAGTTATTAAATAAATTTTGTTTTCAATTCAAAAAGCGCTCAAGAAAAGTAAAAAAAAAGTTGAATTGAAAATTATTCACAAATGATTTTTCATTATAATTCAAAAGGCTCGCATAAATCTTGAACAGTAAATAGACTCATCTCATTTTACATATATTTGATTAATTTCACTAATAAATCCAAATATTTTAAAGAAAACTAATTTCAGTGTCATGCATTGCACAGCTGCATGGTTTGTTCTTCTAAGAAAATTTCTTCTAAGAAAATTTGATGAAAAGGCGTAATAGTCATCGATGTTCTTCAAGACATTAAAGCAAGCGGTATAGAGAATTTGTTGCCAAATTTTGTAATTGCATATAGAATTGTATTTACAAGTCCTGTATGGGTTGCATCAGTTCAAATAAGTTTATCTAAATTAAAGATAATTAAAAAATTAATCTTCGAAGTTTGATAAAATAAGAGCGATTAAATGGCTTGGCCATAATATCAGTTGAACATGACATTGCAAATTCAATACTATGATAAAATCATATTACAATTTGCATCTTCAGAACACGAAAAGTTGCCTTCTACTGAATAAGTTCAAATATTGCAACACTTAAAACATCCCAATTACCAATATTAGCGGGCGAACAAGGGCCGTACAAGGGTCGAATATGGCCTTAAAGCCTCCAAAAAGCCTAGCGGTTGAAATTTGGGTGGAACAACGGCCGTACAAAGCCTTAATTAAGTTGTACTGCCGCTATACGCCCGTTGTATGCCACCAAAATTTTCAAAGCTCAACATACGAACGTATGCGCATCAACGAAATCAAGTCTCTCACGGCGATGCCGATATTGATAGTATTGCCACTTGTGTGTGGCGCAAAATACTACTTTTTGTGTATGAAGATAATTAAAAAAAGCTGCTTATTTTCATTGTAGAATAATCTCTGTTCGGCCGATGTACGGCCGTTGTTTGGCCAAAAAGTTCTGCAAACGACACTTGTACCTAGGCCATGTTCGCCCGCTATTTGGCCTTAGCTAAAATGTTTTTATTTTTACTCGGGATAACATATCCCTGTGTTTTCTTCTAAGCGAGTTGTAAAAAACGACCGCTTATTGTATGAAAAGTCGCTTCATACTCGCTTAAATGCGACTGTTCATTGCGTCCAAGAGCTTAAGGCGCACCGTTTTGAGTTCGATGATGTTCGATCAAAAATTGTAACAACCACCATTTCAATAAAAAAACTAATTTCTGTACAAAATTAAAATTTTTGTATAGAAATTAGTTTTTTTATTGAAATGGTGGTTGTTACAATTTTTGATCGAACATGATCGAACTCAAAACAGTGCGCCTAAAGCTCATGGACAGGCGCTGGTCATGCGTGTTATTTAATGAACACAAATGATCGAGAACTGCACCTACTAGTTTTATGCCGACTCCGAACGGCTTATGTTCTCAAGAAGCTTTGCATGACAGCTTATACTCTCTGAGGTTTGCGATTAGGTCTGTTCGTGTACTTCTCCAGTAAAAAATATCCAGCAGCAATTTGCAAGAGAGTAACGCACAATTCTCTCGAATAGAAAAATATCCAAAAAAATACGCAAAGGAAAAATTTTCAATAATTTCCAAGCCTCGACAACTGCTGATTAACTTCTTGGTTACATTTATTTATTTCATTGTAACTAATACAAAAGCCTTATTGGCCAATTTACATATTACCAGTTATTAAACTTAACTAAATAATACATGTACCTTTATATACATTTCAAATGGAATGGAAAACAAAAGGAAATTGAACGTGAAGTGTTCTCCTGAAACCCTGTGGCAACGTTTTCTACAAAAATTTAAGATACCTTTCATATTTTGACTGCAGAAGTCAATCCTTCGATTTGTGAACATTAATTTTACTAAATTTGTTTGATTGTTCAAATTGTAACTGCCTTAAATCAGCTGTTTCCTAGCTTGCAAATTCTCGACAGTAAAAATTTTTCCAGCAGGAATTAGCAACTAACTTCCCCTCCAAGTCAACTGTCACTTTGCGCTCTCTATTTCTCTTAATTTGCAAGTTTTTTGCGTACGCGAACGCCAAGAGCTGATCTGCAGAGAGGTCGTGGTTGAACAGAAATCTTAATTCAATTGAAACAACATTCTGTCTGAGCTAAGAATTGAACTCGGGCTACCGTGGTTCCTTAGCGTGGCCGCCACTTTTTAAATACTGTACCAAAATTTAATTCGAATCCGTTTATCGATTAAGGCGGTAACTTGGCGCACAAATACTCACATCTGTAAATATATAATAGATAAAATTCAGCTTATTTTAATTTTTATTATTAGAAATAATAGATATTAAATGATTTTTAGTCAGACCATTTTTTATGTGTGGCCAATGTTTTAGTTGCTCCATTTCAGAAGCTATGAAAGTGAAGTGTTTCCTCGTTGCTTTAATTTACCCATAACGATAAAGAAAAAAAAGTGCTAAAAATGCGCCCCTGTTTATAACGTAAAAACAAAAACTTGTGCCTAAAATTTTGCAAAAAATAAAAAAAATAAAACAAAAATGAGAAGTAAATAGGCAGCTTGTCGCTAAACTTGGCTTCGTAAAAGCCAATACCAACGCCTAGCAACGCATTTACTTACCCTCCAACGTCTGCACAGCTCGGTAAAGCATCCTTAAATCCTCAACATACAACAACTACAATAACCACCTCAGCATTGGAACTATTCACAGTCACGTTCGCCTGCGTCTACCAACTGGTCCAACTTCATTGCTTTTTAGCGGTGGTGATTCGGCGTTTTAGCAGATCAGAGCAGAGCGGAGAAGAACCATTTCCTGTCTCGTCGCTATTGCTTTGCAAGCGCAAACAACAACAAAAACAAAGCACATAATCTTAATCTTTCCAACAACAGCGAATCTTAACATCAAAAGCAAATCAACAAAATCTACTTTCAACGATTCTGACGCTCGATGGATAGCTAGCTGGCTGGCTGATTGTTGCTGAGTGTCCCGTCAGCCCGTATGTGCCACCACTTCGCACCAGCGATGCACGATTTTGGTTTGTGTGTATCTGTGTCTGTAGCACTTCGTCGCCAGCGGCTGTAAATTCAATGCTAACCACCAAGAGCTTAACGAAAAATAGCTTCGGTAAAAAAAACTATCCGAAAAAAATTTGCAGAAAAGGGAAGCAAACAGAAACAACAACAACAACTACAACAGTGATAACAACAGTTTGTAGTCTAACGCGACAGCTGCAACTCACGCAGCCTGATGAACGCAACGCAACGCACCGTCATCAAATAAACGACTACGACTTCGAATGGCTGCTGCCTGCTGGCGGGTTGGCGGCCTGCTGGATACCACATCAACGCGCTAGTTGGTCGGTCGGTCGTTCGTCCGTCCAGCCTTGATTCGTTTCGAAGCAACTTGAAACTGCTGCTGCTGCTTGCTCGCTCGTTGAGGTCCCCGCAACTTGTGCGTTTTTATTTTGTTTTGAGTTTTTTCTGTTTAATTTGCTGCTTCTGCAGTCAGCCAGCCAGAGCCAGTCAGTCAGTCACAGTCAACGAGCCAACCTTTTATGCATCCAGCTGCCTCTTGTTATTGTCGTTGTTATTGCTGCTGTTGTTGTTTTTGCCTCTACTGCTTATGTTGTTGTTGTAGGAAGCAGCCCATGCGCCGCCAACATTCATTGCTAAAGCAAAATTTTTCCCTTCTTATGCTTTACAGTCATCTTCTTCACGTTTGCATTTACGACAGCCTTTCCTGCCTCTGCTGTCTGTCCGTCTGCCAGTCTCGCTGCTTATTCAACTTCAATCCTGGTTGCGACCACAAAAACGTTTCAATTAGTAGCTTTGCGACAGCGTCATCCAATACACACGCTTTACTCTGCTCCGCTGTATGAGAGCGAGCAGTTTGTGAAGAAACCAATTCTTGCATTTCAACATTTTAACCAGACATCATCAGAAGCAGCAGGACCACTTAAAAATGGCTCCTAAGAAATCATCGATTGTGCTCAATGTGGAGCAATTTATACACGATGTTGAGGAGCGACCGGCAATCTGGAATCGCAACTATCACTGCAATAAAGCTTTTCTGGAGCAGATGTGGGAGGAGCTATCAGCCGCACACAAGCTGCCAAGTAAGTAGCCTAATGTTTTTTTTTCATCAAATCAGCTTGTTCTCTTGTTGATTGTTGTTTTTCTTTTCTACTCTTGCAGAAGTTGTGCTGAAAGCCAAGTGGAAAGGCTTGCGTGATAATTTTCGTGTTGAATACAAACGCATACCACGCGCTGACACTGGCGACTTCCTGCTAGATCCGGCTACTTTTGAATCCAAGTGGATTCATTACTATGCGCTACTCTTTCTTAGTAAGTTAAAAATGCTGCAATGGACAAAATGAGAAAAAAACAAATTTTTAACTCTCTTTTATTCTCTCCATCAATTATAGCTGAGCACATGCGTCACCGCATGCCCAAGAATGAGCAGGATGCATCCTCCTCCTCCTTCTACTATCCGCCACAAAGTCAAGAGTGTGAAAAAACGATTGTTGAGCCAGACTTGACGAATGGTCTTATACGCATACCCGACAGTGATGAGGAATTTGACGAAGATGATGTTGAGGATGAAGATGACGATGATGACGATGATGAAGAAGACGCAGATAATGATAATGAGCTCGCATCGGCTTCAAACAAAACCAATGTCGCCACCGTCAACATTGAAACTCCACCAGCAGCGCACACACAACCGCCTCTAAGCAGCAGCAGTATAAAAATCGAAGAATCTTTAACGACGCGCTCTCTTCTAAGACCCTTGAAGGAATTACAAAAACAAAATGCCGAAAAGCAAGCTGCCGAGGATTTGTCCAAAAAGTCGGCGACAACTTCGTTGTCAACAACAACAACAACAATAGCTGCTCTGCCCATCAGCAGCAGCAGCTCATCATCACTCAGCAATTTATCCACCTTTGCCAGCTCAACGGCACAGCATAAGAAACGTTCCGTATCACCGCCACCGCTCTATAACAAGGCGCATCATGTTGCCACAACAGCGCTTACGGCCGCTGCCCTCAGCAAGGAACGTGATGATTATCCCCATCAAATGCTCAATGGCAACAGCAGTTTGCATGGCAGTCACGAACATTTAAATTTCACAAAACATTCCTATGCGAACGGTTTGATACCGGCACTAAAATTAAAACGTCCGCGTCTTTCCGAAGACAGCAATTTCAATGGCTCATCCACCATGGATAACACATCGTCGCTAGTGCCGGAGGACGATGATTATCACTATCTGCTTAGTCTACATCCGTATATGAAACAATTGAATGCTGCCCAAAAGTTGCGCATTCGCACTAAAATCCAAAAACTTATTTTCAAGGAACTGTACAAGGAAGATTTAGAGGAGACCAAGTAAAGCATCAGCAGCATCAACAGCAGCTGCCTTTAACATTGTAAAGACTGTACATATTGTATTTATATGAAGTGAAATTTTTAGTCTATAGATCGCAAAATTCTGAATTGCGAATTTTTAGTTTTTTTTTTCTTCCCCCGTTTAGCTAACGTTAATGTTTTTCTAAAATATTTAAGCGTAAATGTATTTCACAATAGTTTCTAAGAGTTTCTGAATTATAATAAACAAAAAACATATTTTACGTTTTAATAATTGTTTTGGTTAGTTTGCGATAAATGTGCGTATGTTTGTGGATGCACTTTTGAAGTCATTGAACTCAAACAATTTCTCATGTTGGCTTTGAAATGATTAAGCTCCCATAACAACTAGACGTTACGAAAATTTATGCGACTTACTCACACTTGCTCGTGCTCTGAGTGAGGGTTGTTAAATTTAAGGTTTTCTTGTGTGTGTGCGCGCATTTTTGGTCACGAATCTTCAATTCGTAGGAAATAAGTCCGAAATCTTAACACCATGAACATAAAAATGGAAAATCGACGTTTGGTTCTTGAAATTATAAAAAAATTCTAAAATCAATTAATTTTTATTCATCTTACATCTGATGGTTCGGCCCCATGTTTCTTACGACACAAATTGTCTACTTTCGTTAAAATTAGCACTTTTTGTGTTACCAGTAATCTTTTTAAAAACCTTAAATTGTCAGGTAAAATCCCTGTTTTGTTTTGAAAAAAAAACTGGTACATAAAAAGGACTAAAAGCATGCATTTTGAAGACTTGAGTGCTTCTGAAATTCCTAATATTGCATTTGGAATAAGTAACAAACAAAAAAAATACTACCATCATATTTCTAATACGTTATAACCAGGGCTAGGATTTCGATGACATGTCATCTTTTTTCTGCTGCTTCTAAGACATTTCTTGGTTATTTATAACATCCATTTATTTTTCCTAAATTCCAAATATGAAAGTTTTTAGGTTTTCATCGTTTTTAATAGGTTTTAGTTTTCAGGTAATTTTTATTACATTTGGGTCATTTTTTGGAAATTTTTAGCGATTTTTAAGTTATTTTATTGCCATTTTTGGACATTTTTAATTTTTAGAGCATTTTTCGGGTTTTTAAGTCATTTTAGTATAATTTTAAAAGAATTTGTTTTTGCACTAAAAAATTTTAAATATATATTAAAACATATTCCTTTAACAATAGAGTCCCCTTCAATCAAAAACATTACCTCTCAAAAAAGGAGTAGCTTTGCTTATAGACCTCGATGAAAAACTGCTCTGCGCGTGGTGAAACTGGCGAAAGGGTTTGTAGAAAGCTGAAACAAGTGTTAGATAAAAACGCAGGATATGCTAGTTTTTATAAACGCGTATATTTATGCTCTATTGCTGAAACATTAAGGTGTACAGACAATCGAAGGTCTTTAAATTGTAATGACTTAAAAATGTACCTTGCAATATATTGTAACGCCTATGTTTAAAAATTATTTATATACAGCTGCGAGCGAAAAATAGCAGCCCTCTTATATTCAGATATGTTTGGATAAATAATACCAGTCTAAAAATTTCGTATCCCATTATCATTCCTATACGTACATTTTAAATTTATTTTTTTCACGGACGTTTTTTTATCAAAGACGGGACAATTTTTTCACAGATGTGCTAATTTTTAATTAATTTATATTTTGACTAATTTTTATGTGCTACGGTAAGTTTTGCGACCTCCGACTTAGTGATGCGATATGGCATCATCGTCCTTATTGGGTTAAGACAATATATATCAAAAAAATAAAAAATTATTTTTTTCTTTTGTTTTGTAGCGCCGCTCTGCGTTAATATTGCTCAGGCTCATCAGTTTTTTTTTTGTTGATGCGCTGTGCTGGCTGAGCACGAAGAGAAAGAGAAAAATAGAGAACAACATGGAGTTTATTTACAATCTCGCAACACAAACGCGTTAAAAGCAAACGATTAAGCAATGCGTGGCAGCTCGGATGATTTCTTAAAAAACTTAACACCTTAATTAAATATACTTATTATTAAAATTTCGAAAGAAAAATATCACTAAATAAATCTGTATCACAAATATGATATTTTAAATTTTTTCATAAAATCCGATTTTTATGTACTTTTGGAGTAAAGTCGTAACTTTAAATTTTCACGTCAATATTATATAATAGTATAGATAATAGTATAGATATATTGACATGAGAATGAAAAATTGCTTTATCAGTGGATAAAATATTTAATAACTCGAAAAATGTTCATTATTTTTCTTTGTACCCATCGAGACATTCATTCTGAATGATTACAACTACAACATATAAAAAAATTCAAAAAGTTTAACCGGGAGACAGTTTTCATACATTTTTGTGCGGGGTCCTTTTTCAGTTTTCGATTTTTACGGTCCTGAATTGCACTTGACTATATATGTTTTTTCTTGTTCAATTAAATAAATAAAACTATAAAAAATGTGTACTTCTTTGAAGGGGAAAATCTGTATCGTAACGTATGTATCATAACTTATCATATTATGGTTTGTATAAAAATAATTAAAAAAGATTTTTCAACAAAACAAATTATTTTAGATAATATTAAAATAACTATGATAAAAAAACTCGTGCACACTTCACAGATTATTTTGTTTATATTGATGCAGACAAAAACCACCATTTTTAGTATCGTAACGCGTCCTTTTTTGTTTGCTTATATCTTTGGACAGTACTTTCGATCGCTTCCACCTTTTACACTAAATATAGTACTTCTAGAGTGAATCAAAACAGAACAAAAAAGTTTCAATTTGGCTTTGCTTTTTTATTTTTAGCAACAAAAAAGGCATACGAACGTTACGTGCGCCACTATGGAAATACCCATATTCACTTTTTTTCATGGCAAACAAAAATAAAAAAACAGAAAACGCGCTCATAAAATGTTATGAAATTTTGACAATAATTTAGTTAAGGTTGATACTCTATCGAAAGCATATGGATTTTCAGTTTGTCACGCCATCTCTCTGTGTGAGGTCTTTTTAGCCCATGTAGTAGAATAGCAAAATTGAAATTTGTGGAAAATGAACTTAGGTCACTTGCAATATAAACGGCACATTGTATCATCATTCTTTGAACTTGTTTGTCATCTTATACTTTCTTTTGTCTTCGGGTTATGCAATAGAATTCTTCAATTTATCAAGTTCTATTCAAATTTGCAGGTGAAGTTTATGTATTGGACGATGGCGGTGAGGTTGATTTAGATTTAGGCAATTACGAGCGGTTTTTGGATATAACTTTGCATCGCGATAACAATATAACTACTGGCAAAATTTACAAACTAGTAATTGAGAAAGAACGCACCGGCGAATATCTGGGCAAGACAGTGCAAGGTAAGAATTTATGCAGTACAAAATAAAACTATATTAAATTAATTCGTCCGTTTTCTCGCCACAGTTGTGCCGCACATTACGGATGCTATACAAGAATGGGTAGAACGTGTTGCACAGAATCCGGTGCGCGGTTCGTCAAAGCCGCAGGTATGCATTGTCGAATTGGGCGGCACCATTGGTGATATAGAGGGCATGCCATTCGTTGAGGCTTTCCGTCAATTTCAATTTCGTGTAAAACGTGAGAATTTCTGCTGTGCACACGTGTCGCTGGTGCCGTCACCACGCTCTACGGGCGAGCCAAAAACAAAACCGACTCAGAGCTCAGTGCGTGAGCTGCGTGGTTTGGGTTTAACACCCGACTTGATTGTCTGCCGCTCGGAGAAACCGATTGGTCTGGAAGTTAAGGAGAAGATTAGTAATTTTTGTCATGTGGCACCAGATCAAGTCATTTGCATACACGATCTGAGCACCATCTACCATGTGCCACTGCTGATGGAACAGAATGGTGTCATCGAGTTTTTGAATGAGCGTCTTCAGCTCAACATACAGCCAAGCAAGCGTGAAAAGTGAGCGAATAAAATTATTTTATAAAAATTTTCTTTAATCATTGAAAACATTTTTTTCCAACCAATTGTAGATGCCTGCAGCAATGGAAGGATCTGGCGCGTCGCACAGAAACACTACACCGAGAAGTTACGATTGCCATTGTGGGCAAATATACCAAATTGGAAGACTCGTACGCCTCTGTAACAAAGTCGCTGCAACACTCCTCACTAGCTGTGGGCTACAAGTTAAACTTAAAATTTATCGAAGCTTGTCATCTTGAACCGGCAACACGTGAACAGACACCCTCACAATATCATGAGGCCTGGCAGATGCTGTGCAACAGCGACGGCGTGGTTGTACCCGGTGGTTTTGGTTCACGCGGCATGGAAGGCAAAATCATAGCCTGCAATTGGTGCCGCAAGAAAAAGAAGCCCTTCCTAGGAATTTGTTTGGGTCTGCAAGCGGCAGTCATTGAGTTTGCGCGCAATGTACTCGGTCTGAAGGATGCCAATACCACAGAAATCGATCCGAATACCGGCAATGCTTTAGTTATTGATATGCCTGAGCATCATACAGGTCAAATGGGCGGCACCATGCGTTTAGGTAAACGCACAACCATATTTTCGGAAGAATACAGCGTCATCAAACAGCTGTATGGCAATCCAAAGTCGGTGGATGAGCGTCATCGACATCGTTACGAGGTAAATCCCAAATATGTGCCACAACTAGAAGAGCATGGTATGCGTTTTGTCGGTTACGACGTGGATAAAACTCGCATGGAAATTGTTGAACTGAAAGATCATCCATTCTATGTAGCTACTCAATATCATCCTGAATATTTGTCGCGTCCTTTGAAGCCATCACCGCCATTCTTGGGTTTGATTTTAGCCTCAGTGGGACGTCTGACGAATTATATAGCGCGTGGTTGCCGTCTGTCACCACGCCAGATGTCGGATGCCTCTTCCGATGAGGAGGAGGTGGTAAATATGTTTAAGACGATACAAGTAAATGGCAGCAGCGGCAACAAACTAACACCTACTTCAGCGGCAGCAGTAGTTAGTCGAAGTCAAAAGCAGGTGCTGAAAAATGGCTTGGCTGAAGGCGTTGTAAGCGGCATTGCTATGACGAATGGCGACATTGTCACAAAGAATGGTTTTCCACATGATTGCGAGCAAAAGGAGCAGCAGCAGGCTTAAACAGATTCGTCGGCCAATAGAGCTGCCGTCGCCATCGTAAATTTTATTTAGGGTTGTTAAATTTAAATAAGTTTACAGTTATTTTTTAAACTAAGTTTATCAGTTTTCATTTTATGAAGTGAAAATGAGGTGCTTTTTAAAATTAAAAAAAAAACACTGAATGAGTTAAAGAGAAAACCAACAGTTTTAATATTGAAATTTTTAATTTTCATAGGGCTGTTTTTGGTTAAAAATTATTACTATAGAAATTGAATCTTAAAGCGATAACGGTTCCATTTACTGCAAATCTAAAATTTAACGTTTTAACGTGTACCTATTTAAATTTAAAATTTTAGCTGGCAAAATATATCTTTTGTATATCTTAAAATGAAATGGCTTAAAACAAATAATATTTTCTTCTTATTTATTATTAAAATATTTTTCATCTTTTTATTTAAATTGTTTACAGAAATAAAATTGGGCGTGTTTCATTTCTTCTTTAAGCCTTTATTCTCTTGAACCATTTGGAATATTTTTCAATTGAAATTTTAAAATTTTAATGGCTTATTTCTTTTAGTTGCTCTAAAGCGGGATTCGAGTTTTTTATATGAGGCTTTTCGCTCTATCTGCACACTCAATGAGAGAGTCACAAGAAGCTGCTGCGCTGTTTTTTGTCGGAAACTTGCTGAAGGTTATCGGTGAATCCCGCTTATAAAATATTTCAATATTAATTATAAATTTCAGAAGATTTTTCACTTCTAATTTCGAAATTTAATTTTATTTCAATGTGCTCTCAAAGTGAATAAAATAACAATTTTGCATTTTATCTAAAATCTTACAGCATATCAAAATTAAGAGGTATTTTAAACGTCAACGTTTCGCTTTTACTTTTTTATTTAAGAAGTTTTTTCATCTTAATTCAAAATATATAAACTTAAAGCTTCTCTAATGTTTTTTATAGCAGATGCCACTTTTTCTTATATTGATTTATTTAAATTGAAAATTTATTAAATTTTGTATCAATGTATTTTTAATAGAAAGTTTTTTAAATTTATCAAATTTATTATAAACCAATTGAATGTCTTCGATTAACTTTAATGTCTTCATTTTTGTAGCATTTTAATAGCAGCAACTAAATTAAGAGTGTTTGATAAACAAACGTTTAGTCGAACTTCTATTACAGGTATATTTAAGAGTTTTCTTTTACCCTTTTTGTTTTTTTATTAGCAAAAGCCTATTGTAATTATCTGAATTAATAATTTTGCATATATAATTTTAAGCTACGAAAACTGTTAAATTTTATACAAATATAGTTTGTCGTCTTACTTGATAATTATTTGCATCTATAGCTATAGATAAATGAAAATATATAATATTGAAAAATAAAATTTGATTAACAGCAAGCGATGTACACGTGCTCTTCATTTTCGAAATTTTTCAGCTATTTGAGGACGTTTAAGAAGTAGAAGTATGAAATCTTTCGTAGTGTGCTTAAAAAGTCATAATGTAATTATTCCAAAATATCCAAAATTGTCTAATCATCAAAGCATACTGTTGAAAACATAGCGAGGAAAGTATAAAATTTCACGGACTTCAGTAGGCACAATACTTTTTTCTAAAACAGGAAACAGCGGCAATGCAACATGAGAAAACATATCCCGAGATGACCTATAAATTGACCAGCAATCTTAAGTGCGTATCACCGTCACATCATAAAGCTTTTGGCATCAAAAATATCGCACATAACTCTTCAACCAGCAGAGAAATCCAAACTGATTGAATTAATGTGAACAGAGGAATTATATTGGCCACAGCTTCATGTAAAACTGGGTAAATGCTATTGCGGGAAAGTGAGTTGACTGCAAATAAAGTTGTTTAACATTTATTTTTTTACTAACAATCTAAAATCTTTTAGAATATACGAAGCAACAAAAATCGATTGAAGGTACTCATGGAGTCAGTCCAGTTATTTTGTAAAAATAGGGTGGAAAAATCTCAAGGACAAAACAGGTAAAACGGCATTGCGTGAGTCGGTTTGAGCCAAAAAAGGACCCGTCATCATAAAAAAACGTTTGCAACGTTTTTGTACATCAATGACGCATTTAACAATTTGTATACAGACACTTTAAAAAATGCTTTAGTATCTTCTATATACTTATTCCTGTAAGGGTCCCCTTATTCCAGAAAATCTACAAACGCTACAGAAAACTTGATATATTAGAAGAAAGGTCTTGAGCTTTATGTATGCACAAAATTGTTAGATTTTTTATAGCTGATACCATTTAGCAAATATGAGCGTTTAAAGTGGAACAAATGTCAAAAGGCATTTTCTTTTCTCACGATAATGTTGCATTATAAAGTAAAGGCGAAATGCAACATTATCACGAGAAAAGAAAACTATAACACTGAGCGTAGCCCAGCGGATTTTAATGTATCGTTTCTAATTTATAAATAAAGATTTTGTTATAATAGATGTAAACTGCATAATTTTATTATTTAGCTGATTTGTGACAGGGTAGCATTTTTCTTGTTCTGTTATCATATAAAAAATGCAACATTTTTGCAGGGAGTATGGCAATATTTTCGTTATGTTGCCATTTAATGCCATTTTGATCGAGAAAAGAAAACGCCATTAGTAATTTCTTGAGCATGCTTTAATTTTTTTTTATATTTTACTTTGGAAACAGTTATTCAAAAAAAGTATTGAAGTTTAACAGTCTACTGTTATTAAATATTTTAAATAATTAAATGAAAAGAATCTGCTTACATATTTATTTCAGTTTGTATTTCTGAGATGTTAGGATTGGTAGGGCTTAGAATGGGCTTGTACAATTTGGATGGTTTTTCGGAAGTGACCTTTGACCTGAAATATGAGTGTTTAAAAAGAATTTCTTAAATAAAATCTAAACTAAAAGAGATGAAAGACCATGGAGTAAGAAGGCATTTTAGACATTGCTAAATTGTACAACAAACACTTCGCTATCTCTTACAGATACCCTACAATAAGCATTTTTTATGTTACATTTGTGAACACTTGTTGCGTTGTGATGGTGAAATTTCTTCCAAATAATAAATTTAAAAAAATTTATAACGATATCTCAAAAACTGCAGCTTTTCTCAGTATTACCTATTTTTGTATGAAAAGTTGTTGGTTGCGAAAAATAACGGTATACGAAAGTTTTTTAGTAATATTTTCTACGGTTAGTTTGTTAGAAAATTCCCGTTATTATGACTTTAAAATTATTGCGATATCTCGAAAACTTTAGATTTTCTCAGTACAACACATTTCCTTAAGGCAAGGCCATCGCCTTAGAATGAGAAAAAACGATCGAAATTTCAAGTTTTAATTTTGCTAGCAAATATTATCTCAGCCATTTTCAAAGCGATTTCCATTAATTTTGTCTAAAAGTTCAATTGAATAACTTTGGAAAAATAAGAAAATATTTACCGTTTCCTCAACAATTCAATGTTTTATATTGTTTTCAAAAAACCTCCAAAACATTAAAACGTTAAAAAATAGTCGAAAAGTGGTTTTTGTTGTAAATTTTGTTTTGTTTACATAAGTTTTTCCCCCACTCTTTCATAGGACATATCATTAATTTGCCACAATTGCTTCATTTTGACACATAATTCAATACACAGTTTCTATCATCGAAAATCATGAGCTACCCTCTATGATTTTTTTGATTAAAATTAATTTTTTCAAATTTTTTATATTTTTTACAAAATAATTTGTGTGAAAAAATTTTATATATTTCAAAGCACTCCATGGCCAGTGGTGTTAAAATATGATCAGCAGGGAAATAAAACTCTGCGACTTTGTGTGACACGGTTGTGGGGTATATATAATATGGGGTGGGGGCCAAAATGTGTGCCATATAGAGGGACGACCCCTAATAAATTAAGGGCTTATTGCAGGAACATGATAAGCCACATAAAAATATTTTGAAATAATCGATTCTAAAGTTTTGAAAAAATGTATTTTTGTATGAAGAAATGGAATTGAACACAGAAACTTTTACAAATAGTTAAGAAAATTAATAAGAAATAGCCAAAATCTCTTCAGTGGTTGTTGGCAATGACTGCATTGAGTAATGTATTCAGCCTAAAAAATTGATTTTTTAAAACATGCAGCTTATCATGTTGTTGCAATAAGCCCTTCAAATATAATTTGAACTGTAATTTTTGGAAAACGAATTGAGAAAATGTAAGAAAACCCAACAATTTTAGTAATAAGAATGTTGAGTGACCTAGTGGAGAGGGGAAGTCAAGATTTTGTGACAACGTGTGACATAAATGAAGAGGGGGGGGGGGGGGGTGACAGAGGAATAGAACAAAAACGTATGACAAAATATTTAAAATATTTTGACTTTGGAAAGAAAACCCAGCTATTTTCGATTCTTTCAAAACGAAAACTATTATTTTGGTTGTCTTAACTGAAAAGTAAGGAATGACTTAAAATTTACTTTACATACAAATGTCTTACACAGCAACAAGTTATTTTTCGATAAAAATTATTTTTAACAATGTATATTAGGATGTTAATGTTAATGTTAATGTTATGTGGTGGAGATGCGTACTGCGACCTTAAATAGATCTATTGTACCTCCTTCTCAAAGCTCCGCTAGGTTTGCGTATTACAGAATTTCATCCAGCCCTATTTCTCTAATGAATTTGAGAATATTCTTAGGTTCAAGGGATGAAACCTGCTCTAGACCCAACTCATAGTTCCCCAGTGCTAGCTTACGTCTGCGAGCCACGGCGTCGCAGTTTGTGAGTAGGTGTATTGGAGTCTCCTCTGCTTCTTCACAGAAACGGCAGTTACTATCGGTTCCTATGCCCAATTTCATCAGGTGGTATTTGAGTTTACAGTGTCCTGTAAGGAACCCCGTTAGAATCCTTAGATTCGGTTTGCCTAAGCTTATGCACAGTTTTGCTCTCCGAGTGTTAAAATCTTTGAGGAGCAATTTGGATTGTCTTAGCTTTGGGAGGCTTTTCCAGAGGTTTGAACGTTTATGCTTCTCCTCCCTTCTTAGTTCTTCTTTTATAGAATGTGTCATCCGCAGAATGGTTCTGGTCCTATAAATTATGTGGCTGCACCCTGTCGCGCTAGCCCATCGGCTTCTTCGTTACCCTGTATACCTTTGTGTTCTGGGACCCAAAGTATAGTAACAGTGTTATTCTTGCCTAGTTCGTTGAGTTTTGTTAGGCATTCCCATGTTATTTTCGATGATATCTCACAGGAGACTAATGCTTTGATTGCTGCTTGGCTGTCTCACATCACAACTATATCCTGACCTTTGTATTTCCGGTCCAGATTGAATTGTGCACACAGCTGTATTGCTAGGATTTCTGCTTGGAAGATACTGGGTGTTGTCCCCATAGGTTCAGAGTGCTTGGTTCTTGGCCCGTACACCCCTGCGCCTATACATTCCAATGTCTTGGACCCGTCTGTATACCATGCTATACTGTGTGGTTTCTTGACTTGCGATATCATCTCGCTGTCCCACTCTTTCTTGGTACTAAGCTTAATTCCGAAGTGTTTTTCGAAAATATACCTTTTTACTATATCGTCTCTTGGTAGATCGATGTAGGGAGTGTGCTTTGCAATATCCTCCTTCTTCCTATTGCTGATAGTTTTACCTAAACCTGTCCCCTCTTTTGCAATGCACAACAGAGTTCGCTTGGCTACTCCCTCTATGACAAGGTGTAAGATGAAGCATATTTTGGGAATAAGCTTTGAGATAGAAATTTGTTTCTTGGATGACAGATACAGAATGGGTGGTTTTAAATGAAATGTTGACTGTGAAAATATAATATGATCAGCTGCAACTTTGCTCTATCAAAGTGTTGTTTGCAAAAGATGAACAATTTATCTTGGTTAGATTTTTTTTTAAACTGGGAATACCCAGGAGGAGAGTACCAGATAGGGCTGGGTGTACGTAGTTGAAAGGTTGGAAATTTAAATCGTATGTCAACTGAATAATATTGATCAAAAGTAGTATTGAATTAAGTCATTTTGTGGTTGCTTACAACTTATTCGGTCAGTTACAGTTCTCTAGCATGGCTGTACAATGGATTAAAGTGTTACCACTATCAAATTGCAATATAAGAAGGTTTTTATTCAAACCAGTCATAATACAAATGATGAGATCATTAATGCTTATTTCCAACCCACCCGATTTTCGGGGGACAATCACTAGTAGATAAATATTAAGAGAAATATAAAGTTTTACGCTATACGTTTTCAATTTTATTATTACTAGATCTTTGTTAAATTTACAAATTATTTCCGAATATTTTGTGCACTCAACGTAAAGTTGGCTATAGCTAGTTACACTTACAATAACAATAGGCTTTCATCATGATGTCCATAAAATAAAACGTATACCCGGCTCACTTTGTCAGCACCATCAGTTATTAGTATCTGTAACAGTGATATTTTTCGTGACTATTTTCGTAGCTTCTTGTTCAGTGGATTGATTAATTCTCACTTGCTTTTTCAGCTGCTTTAAATGTTCTGATTCGGTTGCTGCTGCTTTCTCAGTGCTTACGGATGGCTTATCTTTACGTGAAATTCGCTTGCGCTTTAACGGCAAATTAAGTGAATCCATGCCGAAACTTGAGTTGCTCCGTGTTAGAAAACATTCAGCACGATCTGCCGATGAAGCATCATCAAATGGCGGCCTCAATAAATTCTCACAGTGGTGATCCTTTAGAGTGCACGCACAATAATTTTTAAACAATTTGTTATCGTTCCTGTCGATATCCTCCATTGTCAACAAGTTATTTTTAATAATTTCGGGACAAATTGGATGCAGTGGAACGCCTATATCTGCTATTTTACAATTATCATATGAGCTGCCGCCATAACGGCAATGCTGCCTGATCTCTTCCGCTTCTTTGCCTGTCTCCACAAAGCGTATTGCAGGTAAGGGCGACTGAATGTCATACAAAAAACCGCTGACGGGCCAATAAATACCCTCCTCTGTGTCATAGTAACCCCTTTGTAATAACCGTCGACGCTTTTCCATATCTGCGGTTACATGTGCATTATCTGTCGTCGGATTCAAACCATGAAAATGCTCTCTTAAGTAACGTCTGTCATCACTGTTGCAGTATATCCAGTTTTCCATAACATTTTCTATCCTTTCGCCATCATTACCATCGTAATCATAAAAACGCAGATCATCGTTAAATGATATCTGATGAATATTGACGAGTCTGTCATCGACAAAAATTCCATTAAATGTCATATTATATGGTGCTGAGAGTCTTAACTGGCCATTTCCATTGAAGCGACCATGTACAAATTCACCGCTGTAGACGCTACCATCCGGATAGGTATACGTTCCGAACCCCTGCATTTCAGGTTTGATTGTTCCCAAAGGGCCCGTGTATTCGCTGCCAGTACAGAATTTTATAGTATCCATAAATAATTTCTCAATCAATACAAATGGTTTTACAAAAAATTAAATATAAAAAAGTTGTTTTAAAAAAATTCAATAAATATTTTATAAAACATTCGAAAGTTTGTGAAACAAATCGATGAATGAATAGAATTTCAGCGCCCATTGTGTACAAAAAGTATTATTTTTTTTGAAAATTGTGCCCATAGTGTAATAATGCAAGTAGTAGCGACAGTTCAAGCTGCAGTCGACGAATGTCAAACCAAATAGAATAAAAATGAGAGCGTGCTATGGCACGTGGCAAAATTAGACAATGTAGTGTTAGGGCGGAGAGCCAGTGACCGAAACTGTCAAAACGAAGTTGACATTTCATACAAAATATGCAACCAATGAGAATGCAATATGAAAGCAAAAATTGGCAAAAAAACCAAAATTGCTGAGTTTGACAGTTATGTTCACTAAGAAAGAGAACACATTCAGCCCTAACACTACCTTGTCTAGTTCTACTATGCTATGGCAGCTGATGCAAAATGGAGATATCAAAATGCTGGTCTACACTGGCCTTACTCAACCGACTCAGTTTGACGTCAACTGAAGAGATGAGGAAGTGGGAAGATGTATGAAGTAAGGCAAGAGTTTTAAAAACTTTGCGACGAAATGATTTTTGAAATTTTGTGTCAAAATGATTTTTAGTTTTCTTTTGTTTGGCATTCGTTGACCGCAGCTCGTGAGAACAATGTGGTTGTCAAGGCTACTAATAGATTGTTATATCATGATTGTACCATCAGTATGATTTCTTTGTGTTAAGGGGGCGGGGGGGGGGGGGGGGGTTAAAGATTGTTCGGTTAAAAAAGGCCTATTTTTAAGAATTTTTTTTATAACACATTGGTATTATAGACATATTTTGTTGTATCTTATAATACAACATTTGAAGTATATTTAAAAAAATTTTGATTCAAAAATTTAAAGAAATAACGGATTTATTAAAAAATTTAAAAAAACTCGAGTGATAGTTATGGGTCATCCCAGTATAAGGTCTGGTCGCTTGAAACGCTGTATCTTTGTTAGTTTTGCTCCGATTTACTTGAAATTTTGACACAATACTCTCGACATGTTGTACAGTTTTAAATCTTTCTAAATACAAATTTTATTTTTTTAGAATAATAAATGAAAATAGCAATTAAAAAATTCCAACATTAATTTTTCATGATATTTTATATCATTTTGTAAACAATTGAAGATACAAATTTTCATCTAAAATCAAATTTTAATCAAAAATTAACATTTTCATTATTCCTTCGATTATTACGAGATATTTCACTGCAATAACTAGTATTTTTACTTCTCGTAGATCTTCTACAGGAGCTTTAAAAATTTTTCTTTTAAATTTTTTTATTGTTACACAATTTACTTACTGCGTATAACTCCATTAAAGCTTAAGGAATGGTCCTTTAAATTTACCAAACCTGTTGAAGAGAGTTCACTACAGATTTGATGACATTTTTAAATTTTTATCAGAGCCGTTTTAAAGGATTTACGTCCTTTCACTATGTGATCTATCCTGAAACCAAAAAATAAAAACAATATTTTTTATTCTTCTTCTGCTATGCATTTTGATATTTACTTCGGAGCAGTTCAATAAGATTTATGTCTTCTCTATGTGACCTAACCTGAAATTCCAAAAATAAAAACAACATTTTTTCTTCTTCTTCTATACATTTAATCATTTTTTATTGGTATTTTCCATTTTCGTTTCCTTTTTCAGTTGGTTGTAGTAGCTCATTTTTTTGATGTTGGTTTTTTGTTTCGCATATTGTTTTTAGTTTTCATTGATTTTCGTTTTCATTTTAAATTAAGTTTAATATATGTATATTTTGTTAATTTTGTGTTATTTCGTTTGATTTTTGTTGTTTTGTTTATGCTTTCTTTTTTTACACTTAGAAGATCAAAAGATATAGTACTATTTTGTATGCTTGTATGTATGTATGTATGTATATAGCATATATAACATTAAAATATAATCATATAAATTTATTTATAAATATGTATATATTTATAAATTAAGTAGTTAAATTTCTATGTATATTTATTTATATGTATATGATATATGCATGTATGACATTCATAAAAAATTCAAATTCTATATATATATATATATATTGTATATTTTATGTGTAAATATTATTATATGTAAATATTATTATATGTATATATATATATATATATTTATTTATATATTTAAATATGTATGCTTGTATATAAATATGTTTAGTAATATTTATTCATTATTTTGTTTATTAAATAAGCTTTTCTTTTATCATTTTAAATGCTTTATATATGTTTGTCTAAATATGTATGTATGTTTGTCTAAATATGTAAGCTATGTTTACACACATGTGCAGTACAATTATGTTTGTATATAAATGTATCATATTTTTTTATTAAGTACATTTTTTTTATTTCTTTGCCTTTTTTAAAAGTTAAAATTTTTTGTAAAAATATTTATTTCTAAGTTTTTAATAATTATACGACCAATTAATTAATTGCATGCGTAGTAAATGACTGATTTTTGTTTTTAATGATTAGCTAAAGTTTTAAATATTTTGCTTTATTTGCAGCTTGAACTGAAAAATGCTTTTAAAGAGCTGTTAGCGAGCTTTTTCCTATAAGAACATTGTTCATTATCTATTTCATAGTTGCAAGTTTTTCATTAAAAAAAGCTTTTGAGAGAGAAACCTATTCATTGATAGCCAAATTTTTTAAGCACTGTTTACAAAAAATTGTAGCATTCTTACATTCAAACTATAGTTCAGGTTCAGTTTAGTTTTTTGATAAATTTTGTTTTATTAAATAAACTTTTCTGCGGAAAAAAAGAAAATTGTAAAACTAGATTTTTATTAAAAAAATTTTAATACTTCAAAACTATGAAGTTGTTGTAGGATTTTTTCTCTTGTTTAAGAAAAAATGCGCAATATTTTTTATATTATATTTTTTTAAAGAAAAATTTGTTTTTTTGTTTTTTAATAAAAGCTATGTACATCAAAGTTTTTGGCAGAACGATTAAAGTTTTTGAAATAAGAATTTCTGTTTCTGGAAAGCTCGTGAAAAATCAAATTAAATACACTTATGAATATTATAAAATAATTTTAATCATCTATCCTCATTTCTGTAGTGGTGGGATTCCCAAACGCGCTAACGACGATTTTCGATATCGTTAGTTAGCGAAAACTGTAATTTTCTATGAACATGACACGCACAATGCCCGATAACTACAATAATTATTATCGTTAAATTTTTGAGAATTCCACTATCGTCATATAATTAAAATAAAGTCAATTTTTTGAAAAATTTTTCATGCAAAGAAAAAAAGATGCTCTTAATTCTAAGGTTTTTAATTGTATGAAAAGCTATCAGCAGTTACGAAAAAAATACACATTTTAGAAAGGTTATAATTTAGAAAAGTTATGGCTATTCTTTAAAAAAAAAATTATTTTATAGTATTTTTAGAAAATTTTTTTGCTCTTCGGAATTTTGAAATGGAAGCTATTTTTTGGTAAATAATTGTTTTCTAATAACTTAGAAGTCTGTTTGCATTATAAAAAATTTATATAAAATAAATCTATATTAAAAAATATTGCGTTATCATAATTTATCATACCGCAAATAAAGTAAATTTTTTTGTTTTTTTTTTAAAGAATTTTTCATTTCTTTAATTCAGAGTATTTTTTTTTATAAAAAGGTTGTAACAGTTAAGAAAACCCATCAGTAAAGAACAGTTATACGTAATTTTTGTAGTTGAAAGCTATTCTTTCAAAAACTGTAATTTTAAAATATGTCGCTCGAAAATGTTTTTGCCTCTTCAGAATTTTTAAATAAAAGTTTTTTCCAAAAATATTTTTTTTTTTAAGAATCTAAAGAAATCTTTTTGTATTACAAAAAATTGTTGTATAAAAAATAGAAAAATTCAAAGGCTTCATAACTTAGCATACCTAAAATAAAGTTAACTTTTTGATAAATTTTTCATGCAAAAGTAGTGCACTCTCTTTATTCATAGTCTTTTCTATGATAAGCTTTTAACAGTTTAAAAAAAAAACGCAGTAAAGAATTCGGATTTTGATGTTAAAAGCTATTCTTTTAACAGGTTTAAGAGGTTTTTTTATAGAAGGCTTTATAAAAAATTTTGCCTTTTCGTAATTTTAAAAATAAAGTCAACATTGCGGAAAATTCTTAATATAACATATTTTTTCAGGCAAAGATATCGTCGTTACAAAATTGAACTTGCGAATCTGAAAAATTTTATTTTTAATTTTTCATAGAATTTCCATTAGAAATAAAAAATTTAATTTTTCAGATTCACAAGTTCTCTTTTGTAACGACGATATGTTCTCTTAATTTATAAAGTTTTTTTGCATAAAAAGAAAAGCTATATTTTTCGAAAAAAATTACAAAAATACAAAAACATGTTGTATAAAAACAAAACTTCAACATTCAAAATCTTTTTTCGTCATACCGAAAATAAAGTAAATTATTTGGAGAAGTATTCATTTAAAAGAATTTTTCATGCAAATCGGAATTTCTTTTAATTCAGAATATTTTTTGTGTGAACAGCAGGGACCGAAAATAACAGTTATTTTCGAATTTATTGTTCAAAAAGTCAAATAGAAAGAGTAAGTCTATTCGATATTTGAATATAGCAATGTGATGCTTGATAGCTAAGGAATAATAATCTTTAATGATTTTAATTTTTCTGATTTTTTTAAAAAAGTCCATAAATAATCGTTATTTTTTGACCAATTTTATTTCGATCAAATATAAAAGTTGAAATTTGACTTTTATGTTTTTGATCCAAAATAAAAGTTAAAATATGACTTTAATTTTTTCGATCAAAAACAATAGTTAAAATTTTACTTTTATTTTTTTGTTTAAATATAAAAGTTAAAAGTTGACTTTTATTTTTTCGATAAAAAGTAACAGTTAAAAATTGACTTTTATTTTTTCGATTTTCGATATTTGTATTACAAAAAATTGTTGTATAAAAAATAGAAAAATTCAAAGGCTTCATAACTTAGCATACCTAAAATAAAGTTAACTTTTTGATAAATTTTTCATGCAAAAGTAGTGCACTCTCTTTATTCATAGTCTTTTCTATGATAAGCTTTTAACAGTTTAAAAAAAAAACGCAGTAAAGAATTCGGATTTTGATGTTAAAAGCTATTCTTTTAACAGGTTTAAGAGGTTTTTTTATAGAAGGCTTTATAAAAAATTTTGCCTTTTCGTAATTTTAAAAATAAAGTCAACATTGCGGAAAATTCTTAATATAACATATTTTTTCAGGCAAAGATATCGTCGTTACAAAATTGAACTTGCGAATCTGAAAAATTTTATTTTTAATTTTTCATAGAATTTCCATTAGAAATAAAAAATTTAATTTTTCAGATTCACAAGTTCTCTTTTGTAACGACGATATGTTCTCTTAATTTATAAAGTTTTTTTGCATAAAAAGAAAAGCTATATTTTTCGAAAAAAATTACAAAAATACAAAAACATGTTGTATAAAAACAAAACTTCAACATTCAAAATCTTTTTTCGTCATACCGAAAATAAAGTAAATTATTTGGAGAAGTATTCATTTAAAAGAATTTTTCATGCAAATCGGAATTTCTTTTAATTCAGAATATTTTTTGTGTGAACAGCAGGGACCGAAAATAACAGTTATTTTCGAATTTATTGTTCAAAAAGTCAAATAGAAAGAGTAAGTCTATTCGATATTTGAATATAGCAATGTGATGCTTGATAGCTAAGGAATAATAATCTTTAATGATTTTAATTTTTCTGATTTTTTTAAAAAAGTCCATAAATAATCGTTATTTTTTGACCAATTTTATTTCGATCAAATATAAAAGTTGAAATTTGACTTTTATGTTTTTGATCCAAAATAAAAGTTAAAATATGACTTTAATTTTTTCGATCAAAAACAATAGTTAAAATTTTACTTTTATTTTTTTGTTTAAATATAAAAGTTAAAAGTTGACTTTTATTTTTTCGATAAAAAGTAACAGTTAAAAATTGACTTTTATTTTTTCGATTTTCGATATTTGTATTACAAAAAATTGTTGTATAAAAAATAGAAAAATTCAAAGGCTTCATAACTTAGCATACCTAAAATAAAGTTAACTTTTTGATAAATTTTTCATGCAAAAGTAGTGCACTCTCTTTATTCATAGTCTTTTCTATGATAAGCTTTTAACAGTTTAAAAAAAAAACGCAGTAAAGAATTCGGATTTTGATGTTAAAAGCTATTCTTTTAACAGGTTTAAGAGGTTTTTTTATAGAAGGCTTTATAAAAAATTTTGCCTTTTCGTAATTTTAAAAATAAAGTCAACATTGCGGAAAATTCTTAATATAACATATTTTTTCAGGCAAAGATATCGTCGTTACAAAATTGAACTTGCGAATCTGAAAAATTTTATTTTTAATTTTTCATAGAATTTCCATTAGAAATAAAAAATTTAATTTTTCAGATTCACAAGTTCTCTTTTGTAACGACGATATGTTCTCTTAATTTATAAAGTTTTTTTGCATAAAAAGAAAAGCTATATTTTTCGAAAAAAATTACAAAAATACAAAAACATGTTGTATAAAAACAAAACTTCAACATTCAAAATCTTTTTTCGTCATACCGAAAATAAAGTAAATTATTTGGAGAAGTATTCATTTAAAAGAATTTTTCATGCAAATCGGAATTTCTTTTAATTCAGAATATTTTTTGTGTGAACAGCAGGGACCGAAAATAACAGTTATTTTCGAATTTATTGTTCAAAAAGTCAAATAGAAAGAGTAAGTCTATTCGATATTTGAATATAGCAATGTGATGCTTGATAGCTAAGGAATAATAATCTTTAATGATTTTAATTTTTCTGATTTTTTTAAAAAAGTCCATAAATAATCGTTATTTTTTGACCAATTTTATTTCGATCAAATATAAAAGTTGAAATTTGACTTTTATGTTTTTGATCCAAAATAAAAGTTAAAATATGACTTTAATTTTTTCGATCAAAAACAATAGTTAAAATTTTACTTTTATTTTTTTGTTTAAATATAAAAGTTAAAAGTTGACTTTTATTTTTTCGATAAAAAGTAACAGTTAAAAATTGACTTTTATTTTTTCGATAAAAAATCCTATATCATCTGCTTGCAGTCGCTGTTCCACTCGTTAGCAAAATAAATTCTTCAAAATAAAATAAAAAAACAAAAAAATAAAAAAAAACAAAAAAAAATAAAAAAAACAAAAAATAAAAAAACAAAAAAATAAAAGTCAAATTCTAACTTTTGTTTTTGATCGGAAAAATAAAAGTCAAATTTTACTGTTATTTTTGATAAAAAAAAATAAAACAAGTTTTATTTTATATTTTTGATCGAAGAAATAAAAGTAATATTTTAACTTTTATTTTTGATAAAAAAATTAAAGTCAAATATTAACTTTTATTTTTGATAAAAATAATAAAATAAAGTTTTATTTTATATTTTGATCGAAGAAATAAAAGTAATATTTAAACTTTTATTTTTGATAAAAAAATAAAAGTCAAATTTTAACTTTTATTTTTGATAAAAAATAAAATCAAGTTTTATTTTATATTTTTAATCGAAGAAATAAAAGTTATATTTTAACTTTTATTTTTGATAACAAAATAAAAGTCAAATTTTAACTTATATTTTTCATCGAAGAAATAAAAGTAATATTTTAACTTTTATTTTTGATAAAAAATAAAATCAATTTTTTTTATATTTTTAATTGATGAAATAAAAGTAATATTTAACTTTTATTTTTGATAAGAAATAAGTCAAATTTTAACTTATATTTTTGATCAAAAAATAAAAGTAAAATTTTAACTTTTATTTTTGATAAAAAAATAAAATCAAGTTTTATTTTATATTTTTGATCGAAGAAATAAAAGTAATATTTTAACTTTTATTTTTGATAAAAAATAAAAGTAAAATTTTAACTTTTATTTTTGATAAAAAAATAAAATCAAATTTTATTTTATATTTTTCATCGAAGAAATAAAAGTAATATTTTTGATAAAAAATAAAAGTCAAATTTTAACATATATTTTTATCGAAAAAATAAAAGTAAAATTTTAACTTTTATTTTTGATCGAAATGAAATCAGTCAAAAAATAACGATTATTTATTGACTTTTTTGAAAAAAATCATAACCGTTCCGGTCCCTGGGGAAAAGCATCCAACATTTGAGAAAAAGAATATACAGTAAAGAGTGGTAATTCAGAATACCGAGGTTAAAAACTGGTCTTTCGAAAAAGTTATTTTATAATATTTATGGCGTTTGATAACAACATCTTAAGTCCACTTAAGACAGATCTGAGTTATTAATGTAGCTGTGTTCTACGCATATAGCACTAGAACCACACAAAATCTGAGGCTTCTCGCATGACCGTAGCCAAAGTTATGGCTCAAAAACGAAACATCCTTTCATATAACTTGTATGGCAATTGAAAACTTTGAAGCAAGATTTCTCGAAACCTGATTTTTACACTTAAGATGTTGTTATAAAACGCTTGAGAATAACTTTTTGCCTTCTCGGAATTTTTAAATAAAACTCCATTTTTTATAAAATAATAATTTTCTAAAAATTTTTAGTAATAAATAATTAAAAAAATAATTTATGTATTAAAAATTTTTTAAAATTCGACAGCTTTTTTGTACAAAAACAATTTATCAAAGGTTTACCATAATTTTTACGTTTCTCGTAAGTGATTTAGTGATAAGCATTCAAACACTAGCAAGCAAAAACATACGCATAAGCTTTCTGTGCTTGCATAAGTAACGCATGTAGGAGGAGAAAGCTCTTTAGCCTTGTCCAATGGTTTAAATCTGTAATCGACAACTTTGCCCCGAAAGCATTCCCACCAAAGCTATTTTTGCTTTAACATGGAATAAGGATGCTTTTTGCATGAAAAGTAAAAAGAGCTGTGGTGGAAAAAGCTTTCGGGGCAAAGCTGTCGATCACTGGTTTAAATCAGTGAGTGGAATTTTGCCGCTCGCGGAGAAATAAGCTTTCTGGCAGCATAGTTTGCGTGCTAGGTATTAGAATGCCGCGCAATCCTTAAAATGCTACAAACTTAAACCAGCTCTGCAGATTGAGATTAAACAATTTGTAGAATTCAATAAATTTCTAATGATAAAATACATAACTTCAGAAATCTTTCAGCACTGTAGATTCGGAAATATAGCGCAGGGCGAAAATTGCATAAAATAGCTTTGTTATAAAAAAATGTATATTTCTTTACAAAAAAAAAAAAATGTATATCTCTTTTTAGAAAAAAAATTTTAAAAACATGTTTTTTTTTCTTTATAAATTTAAATATTTTTTAATAACTAAAGCAAATGTAAGAAGTATTAATTGATTTTTTTAGCGTGGTTTTAATACTGATTTAGAAAAGAAAAACAATGTGGAAAAATGGTTTTACTTAATAAAGCTCAACATTTTTTTGTATCAGAAAAAAACCAAAAATTTGGTAATCAAACATTGTTGTTTGATGGCAACATCACTCAAATCACAAGCAATATATTTGAACACTTTTTTGAGAAAATCAATTTTTCGGCTTACTTAAAGTTTCGATATTGCCAGATACTGCTTTATAAAACAAGTTTTTTCCGCTGTGGTTTTATAGATTTGACCAATTTAATTTTGTTCGTCTGTTTTGTTAACATAATGTTGAGCCAGAAGTAAAAATCTCAAATAATATAATAAACCACAACAAATTTAAATTGGTCAAATAATTAAAATCACAATGGAAAAACTTGACTTCTGAGCTTCTGGCAGTTTCTACACTTCGTATAATAAAACACAATTTTTTTCCCTCTTGCTGGCAAAAACTTTTATGCAACAAATTATTCTCATTCAAAGTTTAATCCTGCATACAATTAATATAAAATAGTTTTGGACAAAAATATATTAAAAAAGCTTTGGGGTCATAGTTACTTAAAAAAACTTTCTGTAAAGAATTACGGTTGGTTATGAATCAAAAGCTTTCAGCGAGCATCAGAAATAGCAATTTTATTATGTATCGTCGCTGCGACTGAAATCTCAAACATTTTTGTAGGCGCAGCGACGACATGTAAAATACTTAAAATTTTACGCTTTTTTATTTTTAAAAATCTAAGAAAAAGCTTTATATTGTAAGCAAAATTCGCAATTTTTCTATATTTATGCTGAAATTCGTACCACTTTTGCTAATAAACAAAATTTTTCCAACACTTTATTTTTTTGCTGCCGATAGAACAAATGACGACCTTTAAAATAGAATATCTTCACATACTTTATGAAGCTTTCTTCAATAAAATTTTTAATCAATTGGAAAAAGTAGAATTTATTATAAAAGTTATTGATATTTCTTTATGTTCTATAAAAATTTCTGTTTGCACTGACTTTGGGCATCATTACTTTTAAGTTCATAAATATAAAGTTTAGTGCTTAGAATAATATTATTATCTGCATTAAAAAAAGCTTATTTCATAAAAAGCTTCTTTCTTAAACGCAACATTGCCTCAGTTCAAGCTAGATGACGGCATTAAAATGATTTTGTTTTTTATTTTTAGTATGATAAATAAAAGTGTTGCGGTTTGTTTTTTTGCTTTTGAAACAAATTTTAGCTAAATTCGTTTATATTTATTTGTAGGTAATAATAAACAACAAACAAATTATGTGTTGCAGTTTTTAACAAACAAATTGCAGTGTGTAGTTTGTAAATTAATTACAAATTATAAAGTTTTAACATTAGACATGTTGTTGTTGTTTGTTTTAAAAGCTTAAACGTACATTTATTTATAAGTAAAACGAAATTTTATAAAAAATTATTATTGCAACTTAGGCTAGGACTTAGTTTAGCAAACACTTAAGCTTAATAATAAACTGCACAATGAGCTTTATTTTATTTAATCGGCTTTAATAATGATAAATCAAATTTATGCAATATAAGCTTGAAAGCTTTGACGCAATATTGAGAAAATACATGTGAATGTGCTTTACTTTAAAAGCTCTTAAGCTTTAACATTTCTTTATGAAGTTAAATTTAGCGAATTATTTTAAAAAAAGTTGATTTTACAGCCATTTTGTTGCTTCTGTACTAATAAAAGCTTGACAAGCATTTAATTTTTTTTTAAAAAATTTATAAAGTTTTGCTAATAAATTTAATATATGTATTTTTTCTGCTTTAAAGGCCCATTAAAGTTTTTTAAGCGACTGCATTAAAAATTTTATTTTAAAGCGACTTTTTATTTCAGGTAATATTTTTACACATTAATTTTAAACATTTTAAACATTAAAAAAAATTTTGAATTTTTGGTTAACAAATATTTATTATTATAGCAGAACTCAGTAGTTAAGTGAAGCACCTAAAATATGCCGTGGAACGATTTTTCGGAGCTTGTTCATCTAAAAAAAAATTTTCGGTTCTGCGCTTTTAATCGAAGATTTTCGAAAAATTTTGATTTTTACTAAAATAGTACTTGAAAAACGGATTTTTTACTAAAATAGTCATTTGTTTTAGGTAAAAAAATAAGTATTTCCCTAAAATAAAAATCGAACGATTAAACCAATTTTATTTGCTAAAAAAGTGCTTAAAATTTGGAAGCGATCCTTGGCATAGTTTTCGAGTAATGCGGTAGCAAGCAGCACTTTTCGAGAAAAACGCGTTTAAATTTTAGATTTTGTTAGGTACAGTAAAATTTTCTGCGGACGTTTGTGCTTATAACTACAGCAATTTTTATTCAATTGACTTTAAACTTTCTGAGAATATTTTAACAATGTTGTACATTCCGAAAATGCAAAACTTTAGTGGGTCCTTAATGAAAAGAAATTATGTTTGTTGTGTTTCGTTATTTTTTATTATTTATGACAATATTTTAAAATGTTCAAGTTAAAAATATAAACAATGTGAACGACATTTTTGTTTTAAATATTTTGCACAAATAATTAAAACTAATATACAAAAAAATGGAAGTTCTGGATTTATTGTGCACAAATTTCAGGTAAAATTTATTTTTGAGAAATTATTTTATATAATTTTAAGAAATGTTTGCTTACATATAAATCAAACATTATATGCCCAAGAGCAAGAACATTTTATCTCATAACTCGTTCTTAAAAAAAATTTAGTTCGCTACAATAAATTAAAAAAAAAATTTTCTAAATTTTACAATAATTTTGTACAATTTTGCTGTACGAATTTTTTTATAACTTAAGTGCACTTAAATTAAATGAAATAGCTTTTATGTTTAGGCAAAAGTTAAGCTTATTTCAAACAAGGCTCGGATGTATAGCGTGAAAGTTCGTTCTAGCAAATAAATTAGGTTTAAATAAAGAACATAAGAAAAATATTTTTAAAAACTTTATTAAATAAATTTAAGCAGTAAGTGTTTAAAAATTAAATGCTTTTATTTTAAAAGAACATTAGAGCAAAGAATTTTGCATACCCGCAAATATGGACATTTTTCGCACAAAGAAAATATTCTTTGTACAATATTTTTTATTTTTGCTTAAAAAGAGTTTTTTTTCTATGATTGCGCTTAAAGATAGTTTTAAAGGAACACTTGTTATGTTTTAATTAGACAACGGTTTTAAATGTTTTTTTAGCATTAACAGAAATGCAGTAAAATAATGTTTTTTTTTTCTTTCATTTCATATTGCAAAACATTACTAAAACATAATGTTTTCAACTTTTATTCGACTTGAAAAAATGTTTTTATGTGCTGTGTTTTTGTTTTTTTTTTTTTCAAAGCGAGGCATGTTTTGTGCTAGAAAATAGAAAAGCTTTTCTTAATGTTTTGCCCACAGTATCTCAGTATGCAAAATTCTGTTTGTCTTTGTTTGTAAAAGTATATCTAATTTTATGAGAAAAAATATTATAATATGTAGTCAAATTTCAAAACAAAAATATTTTAAAATTTTACAAAATTGCACAAATGTAGAAAAAAATTGCAGCATTTATTTAAACAATAAATTAACATAGTTACATTTTTTTAAAATTGCTTTTTACCCGCAATTTAACTATAAAACTTATACGTACAAAATGTAAAGTAAAAATTTATAGTATTTAAAAATTTCTTTACTAAGATACATTTTTTGAATTGCATTTTTTCCCGGATTTCAGCTAAAACATCAATTTTTCTATACAAACAAAATTTAACTAAATACTTTATTTCAATGCAAACACAAACAATTTAAAGTTTATTATAAATGACAGCTTAAAATGTAGTTTGTGAAATTAGAAACAAGAAATTATTGCCATTTTAAAATAAGTAGAACTAAAAATGTATGTTAAAATAATAATTTACAGCTCTTCTTCATATGTTTCAGAAAAAATAAGCCATTTTTCCAAAGCAAGAAAAAACTTTTAAAATATTGCTTTTACCTTCATGTCATGTTTTAAAATGTTTTCTTAAAAGTTTTATACTCAATTGTAGCGGAATGTTTAATTAAATAATGACTTTAAATATATGTATAGAAATTTAATGTTAAATTTTTAAATGTATATGCATGCTTTTTACAATAACTACTTTATAGTTTTTTTTTAAAAAAAAAAAATAATAAATAGTTCAAATTTTAATTAATTAAAATTTTATTTTAGACATGAAGAGTTATATATTTGCCTTAAAATTGTGTTTTCTTCATTAATATTTAGTTGTGTAGCCTTTTTTATTTCCAGCATGGAATGTTTAAATTTAAGCATGCTTTTCCACAGTTTTGTCCACTGTAGTTTACTAATGCGCTTTCACTCTCTCGATCTCTCTCTCAGCTTCTCTATAAATGGCAGCAAAATAATTCGCTCAAGCGCTGTTTACACATTTTTTGGTCATTTTTTAAAATTTTTACAATTTTCTGTTTTTTTTATGCTTTGTTGTTTCTTTCTTTTTATTGGCTATGTATAAATATCATAATTTTTGTATTTTTCGTTACTAATTAATGCTATTTTTGAGCAATTTCGTTCATAAGTTCAATAAATTCTTTATATTTTTTATTATGTTTAAAAACCAAACGTTTAAGATTAACGTTGCTCTGCCGGCTTCGTTCACCCCTTCTGCTCCCTATTTCTCTTTCTCTTAAGGGAAGTTTTGGCGAAGTTCCTAAGCTTTCTTGGCATTCTGTTTGCTCACCAATGCTTGCAGCTTTTGCAATTGACTAAGTAGGCTTGCGTTGGAATCTTCCAGCGATTCGACGCGTTTCTTGTAATCGATATTTTCGTTGACGAGCAATTCGACTTTACGCTCCAGCTGATCCATGTATTCCTTTTTCTTGCGGCGACTCTCCTGCGCGGAAATCTGTAAAGCACAAGTAAGAAGGCTGTGATTAAAAAATCTTACTATTGACTTTACTAAGCTTTAAAGTTTTAAATTAAAACGATTTCTATTAAAAATGAAAGAATTAAAAACTAATGCAGCCTCTAAAAGGGCAATTAAGCGAACTAATGGCTCTCGAGAAAACAGCAGTTGGCGGTTCCAGTAAACACACCCAAACCATCTTCCTCTCGATGATCGACAATCATCACAATCGGAGCTTAACGATAAGCCCTGGACCAAGGTGATCAGCAAGGCAAGGAAACGGAAAAAATCACCACCAAAACTAGTAAGACCGGACGCAATGGTATAGCGAAAGTAGGTCAGCTTTCATACAATGACATCATACTGAAGGTGAAGCAAGAAAAGTCACTCGAAGGGTTTGGAGAAAACGTCTTTAGAGTCAGGCGCACAGAGAAGGGCGAGGTGCTGATTCAACTGAAGCGTTCAACTCAGGCGACCCAACATTTGAAAGATAAGTTCGACTCGGTGTTCGCAGGTCACACCGAGATGAAAATGCTTGAGTACATGCGAAAGAAGCTGCAGGAGTACAGACCGAAGTAAGTGCTGCATGAAAGCCGGAAGAGAGGGCCATAAGGCCAAAGAGTAGAAAGCGAAAGTGGATTTTTGAAGTGAAAACTTTTTTAGGCGCGTTGAACGATTTTTGGTAGAGGGTAAATCTTTGGTTTGCGTCATCATAGCGGCGAGTAGCTTTCGTCATCAATACAGACGAGAGTAGCTTTTTAAATGACGCTCTCGGGTCCTGACTACCAGGTGCTTAACTTAAAAAAAAATAACTAAATGCTATTAAGGCTGTGTGCGAATTGATCTAAATGCGACCTTAACTAAATTGGGTCCATAAGGCAGTGCTTCCTAAATAATTTAGGAAATTCTCGAGCTACCTAAATGCTTCCTTAATTAGCAAGCACTGCATTATCGACCCAATTTAGTTTAGGTCGCATTTAGATCAATTCGCACACAGCCTTAGGCTTTGCGTACTTTTCTCAAAGTACGAATTTAACTTTTGGGAGGAAATTAAATTCGTTCTTTTTGCAAAGTACGAATTTAACTTTTGGGAGGAAATTCAATTCGTTCTTTTTGCAAAGTACGAATTTAACTTTTGGGAGGAAATTAAATTCGTTCTTATTGCAGAGTACGAATTTAACTTTTGGGAGGAAATTATATTCCTTATATTTGCAAAGTGTGAGTGTAAATTTTGATTCGATCTTAGCTATCGCCAAGAATTTTAAAATAAAATTATTGCAAAGAAAGAATTTAACCCTTGATATGAATTTAAGTGATGGCATCAACTTATTATGAACAAATCCCTTTATCAAATATATGAATATCAAATATATAATATTAGATAGTTAATATTATAGCACAACTTTAAGCATGCAATATTCCAACACTTTTCTTGATACTATCTTTCTTCTTTCTTCTATTTTCTATTCTATTAATGTTATCTTCTTAATTTTTTGATAAAGTTCCTTAAAGGTAATTTATACATAAGTCTAAATTCAATTCAATTATAATTTATTGTTAAAATTGAAGCTTATAACTAAATTTAATTTCTTGAGTCAAATGCATTTGTTTGTTGATTATAACTTAAATTTAAATTTAGTCGTGTTTACAATTTTTTCTTTTTTTTTAATTTAAAATAAGTAAATTAAAATTTTTTTGTTTTTATTTATTTGTTGGTTATAACTTGTTGTTATTCTTTGATTTCTTACTGCATTTAAAAGACTTTGTCTTATATGTGAACATGATAATTAAAGTAAATAAATAAATAAATAATATAAGGAATATAATTTCGTACCAAAAGTTAAATTCGTACCTTGCAATAAGAACGAATTTAATTTCCTCCCAAAAGTTAAATTCGCACTTTGCAAAAAACGAATTTAATTTCCTCCCAAAAGTTAAATTCGTACTTTGCAAAAAGAACGAACTTAATTTCCTCCCAAAAGTTAAATTCGTACTTTGCAAAAAGAACGAATTTAATTTCCTCCCAAAAGTAATGGTTTGAGTCTTCGCTAAGTTAGCGTCGGATTGACGAATTTATCTTCACGCACTTGCCTAATTTTATAAAAGCGGATATTCTCCAACGGACAGGCAACCGTTGTTTCAATTCAATTCAATTCAATTTCAATTCCTACAATTTTGAAATTCTGTGTCCATCAGCAACAACAGCTTAAGCCTGATTTCAAAGTTTCAAGAAATCTTGAAAGCGATATAGAATGGTATTTTGTTTTTGTGCCACAACTTTGGCTAAGGTCATGCTAGAGACTCCAGATTTTGTGTGTTTATACACTCGCGCTCAAAAAAAAGCAGAGTTAATAATTTGATAACTAATATTTTTCTTGAATTATAACACAGTGTGCCAAAACTATAAATAAACAAGCACATCAAAACTTTATAAAAATTCTTAAAGAAGAACGTGTTGAAAGTCCATGGCACTTGATTTAACCTCTCAAGGTTATCTCAATTTTTTCAACTTTGTTTTAAAGTTGAATTGTTCGAATTTTGTTGTGCCGACATTAATTGCATTTTTACAGCCATTTGGCCTATTGCAAATAAAAATAAAATTAATTTTTTTTAATAGAATCTAATGTAAAAGAAGGCTATGTAAAAAGATTTGATGAATAAGGAACGTTTGTATGGTAGCAAACATTAATTAATAGGAATAAGTTTTTGACAAAAAAAAAATACGTTAAAATTTCCGCCATTTAGCAAATTCTTAACCGATTTCGAAGATTTTTTATAATGATAATTTTAATAGAAAGGCATTCTTACGCGCAATTAATTTTTGTGAAAATGCAAATAGCATTGTTGGAATATTATTTTATTAAAATTTATAGAAACACCATTTTTTTAGGTTAAAAAAAGTACAAGAAATTGCTTCGCTACACACTTCTTTTTGTATTCTATCGAATATCTTTTTACCTAGAATTATTTTACGTCAAATTCTATTGAAAAAAGTTAATTTTATTTTATGGCTGTAAAAATGCAATTAATGTTGGCACAACAAAATTTGAACACTTCAACTTTAAAAATAAGTTGAAAAAAATTGTCAAGAGAGGTCAAATCAAGTGCAATGGACTCTCAACATGTCCTTTAAGAATTTTTATAAAGTTTGGATGTGCTTGTTTTTTTACGGTTTTGGCACACTGTGTTATAATTCAAGAAAAATAATATTGGTTATCAAATATTAAGTCGGCTTTTTTTTGAGCGCGAGTGTAGTGCTTTGTGCGTAGAACACAGCTACATCAATAACTCAGATCTGTCTTAAGTCGACTTAAGCTATTGTTACTTATCGATGCAGAATTATTTACTTATTTTTACAGTTTTCTGCCGCTACTATTAATTCATCAATTAATCGTTTTTCAAGATGCTCTCTCACAACTCACCTTATTTTTGATTTTCCGGCGTATCTTCTTCAAGGACTTCTCCTCCGCTTTGCTGAGCGGCAAGCGTTGTGGAATCGGATAGCCTTCTGCGAGCAGCGTGCGTTTCTCTTCTTCGGTCAGAATAAGCGTGCCGGTGGAACCCTTCTGTAAAAACATAAATAGACACAATTAATTTTACAACTCTTCCCAATGCAACGCTTGCTTAAACTCACCGGCTGCGAGCTGATAAGCGGCGTGTGTATGGGTTGCCGCGTTGAGCTGCCGGTAAAGTTGCGTCCGGCATGCGACGACGACGATGCAGGTGAGTTCGACTGTGATGATGAAGATGATGAGCTGCTGCTTGTGCTGCGGCGCGCTGATGTTGCTGAGGCGGCGGATGTTATGGTTGTTGTATTGTTGCTGCTGCTGTTGACAGCTGTTGCGCCGGTAGAGGAATTGGTTTGGTGGCCAAGCACTGCATTATTTCCTGTGGACGACGGCGATAGAGGCGATAACAAATGTTCGGGACTTTGATTACCTTCGGAATCATCGCTTGGCATTGAGGATGGCGGGGTGGGTGGCAGGCCGAATGCTGCACTGCCGGTGCTGTTGCTGGCTTTGCCACTAGCAATCAGTGTATTGCTGCTGCTGCTG
This sequence comes from Dichetophora obliterata, assembly GCA_963920525.1. Classification (NCBI taxonomy): domain Eukaryota; kingdom Metazoa; phylum Arthropoda; class Insecta; order Diptera; family Sciomyzidae; genus Dichetophora; species Dichetophora obliterata. The sequence continues at coordinate 5,758,740 of OY986438.1, read as the reverse complement.
GTTGCTGACTCGGTTTTGATGTTGACTTTGGGAATGACTATACTTTGGACGTTGCTGGCTGAGCTCAGGATAAATTGTTGCGACTTAAGCAGACTCTGAGAGGCAGGCGTCAACTGTAGCGAACCATTCTGTAAAAATGAAGTGGAACGAGATGTTGTAGCTTTTAGTTTCAAGGGCGTCTGTGGTTGGCGGTAGCAACGTCGTTTGCTTACCTTGTGCTCAAAGACGAGATCTGAGTTGGTGTAGGCAGCAACATTTGCCATATTAAGGCTAAGTGTGCTACCGCCGGTGTTGCTCGGGCTGGGTGGGCAACTGGAGGATGGCGACATGGGTTCATCCTTGATGCAGGATTCATCGATTTCGATGTCGGAGCAGATGTCGGGTGAAACGCTGCCGTCGCGTGATGTGGCGGGCGATGTGCAGGTGGTGCCAACAATGGTGGCAAAACCATGTAGCCCATGACGCTGTTGTTGCAACAGCAATTGTTGCTGTAATTGTTGTTGTTGCTGTTGTAATTGCAGCTGCAATTGTAGCTGTTTCGTTATTGTTGCGCTGGTGTTGTTGGCGTTCACGTTGCTGTTGGTGGTGGTGGTGGTGGTGTTGTTGTTGTTATTGTTGTTGCTGCTGTTGCTGGCGGCATTGTTGCAGCTGGTGGTGGTTAGTGTGCGCAGGTTAAAGGTCATCGGTGCACTGGCCATTCTATTGAGACCGGCATAGATTTGGCTGCTATTGTTGCTAAGTGAGGAGGAATGTGAATTGCCATTGCTGCTGCTGCTGTTGATGTTGTTATTGCTGACACTGTTGCTGAGCAGTGCTGCAGTCGATGTGGCTGTTAGCATGGGATTTGCTGTGCTTAGACTGCCACTGCTGGCGCATGTTGTCAGTCCAGTGACACCAACAGGTGGGCATGTTGCTGAGGCAGGTGTTGTTGCAGTTGCTGCAGTAGCTGCGGTTGCTGCTATCGTCAAGCAATTGGGATCAATTGTTGCCGTATGCAGACGACGTGTGTTGCAGGTAGCGGACTTTAGAGATATTGCTGGATAGTAATCGTCGTCCATGTCTGGAAAGGAAAGTGAAATATTTTGTAAGCGAAATTTGCATAAAAAAGGGAGATCAAGTAAAAACGATGTTCGTGACAAGTAAAAAGGAATAATTTATGACTTCAAATGGTGCTTCAAAAGGAATTTTTTAATAATTATACTACCAAGCCCGCTGCCAAGATTTTTCCTTAGGGGTGGGGTTTCGCTAAAAAATTATTCGTACCTACCCATCGGGAAAAAAGCACTCCGTAAGGCCTTTTTGAGTGCTTACAAGTCTGCTGAAAGCGTAAAAGTGCTGACCCGACGTACGACACACCATTATAATTTTAACATTGCATGTCATAGGAAAAAAGCACTCCAATTATGCTTACTTTGAATTGCTTTAAAAGGCCTCTCTTGAAAATGGTTTGGGTCAGCAGTTCGTTTTTGTGTTTCAGCTATTTGAACTGTTCGCTTGAACAACAACGAAATTAAGTGTTGATGTTTTGCTCCTGGAGGAGCTGCTGACATGCCCGCCCGTTGAGTATTATTTTAGAATGTGTACTTTTTATTAGAATACAATTGCTTTATTCTTTATTCACCAACGATAAGCAAGACACGAGAAGCAATAGAATTTCGTATAGAAAAAAGTATTGCTTCTCGTGTCTTGCTTGTCGTTGGTGTGCTGCTTCGTGATGCAAAATAATGCAGTAAGCAACCCTAAGACCCTAAACAGAATCATTTTCCATCACTGCTGGCGAATTCGCCGTGAAACAGAATACATGAAAATGTATGCTGCCGCCAAAAAGAAAATTGAAGGGCGAATCCGTGACTCCACGGATATGCATAACGCCAGAAAAGAATAAGAGCCCGAACAGAACCAAAGCGGATGTCGGTTGTCGGATTCGCCGTGCAACAAAATACATGAAAATGTATGCAGCCGCCAAAAATGAAACCGCCGTTGAAATGCGCGACGGGAAAACGCGAGAATAGAATCTATTCTAATTTCTCTCTGGCGGGTGGCGGATCTCTCTCTGAGTGACTTAAATGTTGCCATATTTTTGCTAAAGATTGGGTACGTTCAGTGCTATATTCTTAGTTTTTACTATGATCGGACATTCTGTTTTTGTGCCTGTGTTGCATTCATGTGAATTCAAAGCAAAATATAAAATAATTTGTATTATTCCCAAATAAAATGCAACCGTGATCCGACTACCGCCACCGCTCCAATTGTGGACGTATTCTCAGCGGATTTCGCAGAGAGAGGCCCACGATCCGACTTCCGCTTTGGTTCTGATCGGGCTCTTAAGTCCCATGTTATGGTGGCGGTCATGGGCTTATCATGGTCATGCATTGTTGTTGTTTCAATGTAAATTAAACATTTGAGAGCGAGAGCAAGAGAGTAAATTTTCACCACCACGGTCACCAAATGATTCGACAAAAATATGAAATCATGGGATCAAAACAGTGTTGCGTTGTGGAATTATTCACAACATTTGTGTTTAGGCACGAAAATAGTACACTTTTAGTACGAAATGTATGAAAGCAGTAATGAAACCTGCTTAGTAGCAACACTCATCGGTTGAAAAAATACTAAAAGTAGCAAAAAGTGTACTGGTGCTTAGGCATCATATGACCACCAGCATAACATACTTTCGTCACACAGCTCATCAAACGAAAAAAGAGAGTGAAAAGTGTCATGACCAGGGATCATATGACGACCACCGTAACAACAGCATAAGAGCCCGAACAGAACCAAAGCGGATGTCGGTTGTCGGATTCGCCGTGCTACAAAATACATGAAAATACTAATAGGCCTATTGCGTAGGGCAACCAAACAGAGTTGCGTAGCCAAATAAGCAACCCAACTTTAAAGCAACCGAACTGTCATTTGGTATTTCGTATCACAACCAATTTGAAGTTGCTATTTTCAGCGAGTTGCCAAAGAAAACAATAACGAGCTATCAAAAAGAAAACAGCTCATGTTAAAAATTTTATATATTTAATACGTTTAAAATTGGAAAAAGCCATTTATAAAAAGAAAACAAATAAATATGGATATAAGTAATGATTTATATTTTGATGACGGAAACGGATGCAGTGATGTTGAAGTGTTGCGTATAAGAAGGAAAATCAGAGACAAATCCAACCCTTTGGAACTCTCAAACTCAAAGTAATATAATACTGTAAACACAAATATTGAATAAAAATTTGCTTATTTGAATAAATTTTCAAGATTTCTTAGTTAGTACCGATTAAGCTCCGATTAGTTCCGATGTTATGTACTGGACGAAATAAAAAATTTTAAACACCGCTTTCCAGCATAAGCTCTGCCAATCGCTCGAATTGTTGCTTGTTTGTAATTTTTATGTTTCTATGAAAATAAATAATCTATGAATAATCCACATAACACAAATTTCCAAAACTTACGCTGCATCCATTTCTCGCTTTTGCACAACGCCACCAGCTTGCAACAAGTAATTAGCAGCTGCTGACTTTTGACAGGTTCCGCAACCAAACCAAATAACAGTGGCTATCGATAATAACACAAAAACTTTACAAGCAACTGTAAAAGCAGCGAGTTGATCAATTGTTCTGAGTGTTGCCATCGATAATAAAAATTTGGCAACCGCAACTCAACTGAGAGTAAAGTTGCCATACACAATAGGCATATAAAACTCATTTGTACAAAATCTCATGGCAATAGCTTTTATAGTTTCTGAGATAATGCAAATGTCATCCTAAAATCGAGAAAGAACGAACTATGCGCCGCTCTAATTCTGAACGTCTTTCTAGCGTTTTTCGCCAAGAGAGGAGGAATGCGTACAGAATGGAAGCTGCGATGACTGGCGACTTCAGGGTTACTTATATTCTAATAAAAAAGTCACATTCTAGAATAGTTTTAAATTCAAATAATTTCGCATTTGAATCTTTAAATATCGTATGAGCCTGTCTACACTGGCCTCACTCAACCGAATCACCAAATGTCAAATCAAAGTGAGTCACAAAATTTTTAAAATTTTTCATACTCTTGCCTCACTTCATTCACCGTCCCACTTCCTCATCTCTTCTGTAGACGTCAAAGTGAGTTGGTAGAGTGAGGCCAGTGTAGACCAGCACTATAGGTTAGTCTTATAAGAGACACTTTAGTGGACATGTCAATGATAGATAAGATAAGAGCAGAAAAAATACACTTTGAAATAAAAAGTGGACGACCCTTAAATGAAAACCTGGCAACTCCAAACTGGCTGTAAGCTGAGGAATTTCATAGCATAACGGTTATTAATCATTTGCACTGCAACAACAAATTTGTTGTTCTTACTGGCGTCAACAAAGTACCAACACAACAACCCCGGCTGATTGACAAACCGTTAGTGTTAATAAAAAAAAATGTTTTTTTGCTACAATGTTCTGCAAACAATGTTCTGTCGATTGCTTGGGACAGACTTACTTTTTGTTCTACAATACCAGTTGTTGTTATAGATTTTGTTTATTTTTTTTCCTGCTTTTTGACTATTTGAGCCATTCCCATGAAGTGTCTCACATGCTGTGCTGATTTTTAATGGTCAATATAATAATGGCTAACAGCAATAAGAATAACAATAACAACAGCAACACCAACAACAAACAGCAGCAAGTATGCAACAACAACAACAACAACAACAGCTATAAGTGGCGCAAATGCAAAACAGTCACTTACGTATAGGAGCCAAGTTAAGGCAAGTCAAGCGAAGCTAAGCCAAGCCAACAGCAGCAGCAGCAGCAGCAACAATTGCTGCTTAACATCCAGCAACTTAACCACAATAATAATAAAAATAGCAACAGCAAAAAATAGAAGAAAAAAAAAGAACCAGCCAAATACCAGGCAGGGTGGTGAATGTGTCTAGCTTGACTGGCTGACTGGGCTGGACGCGTCGCTGCGCTCATTCATTGAATTCTTTTGGCGACTTTGTGACTTTTTACAGCTAGCTGGAAGAGGTAAAGCAAATGAACGATAGTAAAATTCTTTTATGGAGATTTTTTTTTGTGTTGCTTTTTTTTTTATTTTATTTTTGCGACCTCTACACTTCTTAGCACTTCATCATCTTGTGTTTACGAGTAGCTTTCTTTTAAAGCTTTTGAAGTTTGTACCTTTGGCATTTTAAAAATTTGTGTTGCTTAAAGGCTATAACCGAAATATGTATATTTGGTGGTCGGGGGGGGGGGGGGGGGGGATACCGATTACTTTGTCTGTGCGACTTATTCCCACTAGCCAAGAGTCACACCTGCTTCTATTTATTTATTTTATTTTCTTTTTCATTCAAGTCAAATACGCCACATTCCGGTTTAAACGTGTACTTTTTGTTTTGCGATGAGTTAGTCAGTCAGCCAATCAAGTGAATGAAATGTAGAATACAGCTTAGTAAAATGAGGTAATTAATACATTTTTCTAACTTGCTCAATATGTTTTGTGTTAAAATTCCAAAATGGGTCATTAATTTAAGGAATGCTTGCTTGAAGCCGGACTTTGATTTTTTCTTTCTTTACACGGAGGTTTCACGAGACAGTATCATACCCCAAAGTATAGGGACCTGCCCTAATTCTGCCACCAACATATTAAACCGACCGGCCACTTTTACATAGCGTTGACATTGAAATTTAAATCTGTCCCGTAACAGGCACAAAAAACGAGTGATACCGTGACGAGTTATTTCAGACCTATCATGTGAAAGCTGTCCATTGGAGCTGTCTCGAGACCAGTCATTTGAGGGCAATTGACTCTACTTCCTCCGTGGGGTAGTGTTAATAATATATATATTTCCATGCAATAACAATAGAGTTCAGCTACTACAGCTTTTTCACACTTTCTCCGCAATAGATCATTTTAAGAACCAACCCAATATTATTGAAATAACTCAAAGATATCGATAAAAGTGGTCCAATAAAAAACCAAAAGAGAAAAGAGAAAAATTTACCCACCATAATATGGGTTGGGCTCAGGGACAACACAAGACATAACAACTAACCATGTGTTTACATAGATCTAATCATACATTAGTTTTCAATCTACTTTTGAGTTGACCTTTCGACAAGTTAACAACAAACACGCTACAGTTGTTAACAAAGGTACTCATGCGATTTAATGGAGCAGTTAACATATAGTTTGTACTACTAAATGGCAAATCAATCAAGTTGTTAGAGTTTCTACTGCTTCTACGGTTAGTGTTAAAATTTATAAGAGAAAGAAGTTCTGGAGAATCGAATACACCAGTTATAAGTTGGTGTAAGTATACGATATCAGCAGATTTCCTTCTCTCACTTAAAGATTGCATCTTTAATAATTTTAAACGATCCTCATATGGAGGAAGATTAAATGTGTCAGTTCCACTCAAGCCTCTCAGAGCAAACCGAACAAAACGTTTTTGAATTCTTTCCATACGATCAACATGCACATTGTAATGTGGGGACCATACTTGACTTGCGTACTCCAAGTGAGGACGCACGATTGAATAATACAGAGTTGTAGTTGTTATTAAGCTATCAAACTCTTTGGCCCACCGCTTTATAAAACCAAGCATAGAAGACGCTTTTTTACAAATTCTATCAATATGCATGCTAAACGACAATTTAGAATCCATGCATATACCAAGGTCTTTGACGGTAGTTACACGACTTTAAGCAGTATCTTTAATTTTGTAATCAAAAATAAAATTGTTCCTTTTACGCGAAAAGGTCATAGTTTGGCATTTATCTGGATTTAAAAACATGTTATTTTTAGAACACCAAACCTCAAAGGAGTTCAAGTCTGAGTGGAGCAGGTCTGAATTGTCATTCAATTCTGTATATTTTCATATCATCTGCATAAATAAGCAAATGAGAGTGTTTGATGACGTGGGTAACATCATTAATTGCCAAAATAAACAGAAGTGGACCCAGGTGGCTTCCTTGAGAAACACCCGATTCTGCAACAAATTCAGAAGACAACACGCCTCGGAACCGTATTTGATAAGATCGCTCCATCAAATACGATTTGATCCAGTTTACAAAATATTGTGGAAACTCCATTAATTTAAGTTTAAATAAAAATAGATTATGTGGTATTTATCAAAAGCTTTGCTAAAGTCAGTGTAAATACAATCGACCTGGCTACCAGAATCAATAGATTTTAAGCAGAATGTAGTGAAATCAAGGAGATTAGACACAGTGGATCTGCCAGTAACAAAACCATGCTGACGAGTTGTCATGACTTGCCCACAGTGAATTTTCACTCGATCGTACACTATTCGCTCAAAAAGTTTAGGAATCGAAGACAATTTAGCGATAGGCCTATAATTAGTGACGTCACTCCTGCAACCTTTTTTGTAAATAGGACTGATATAAGATTTTTTCCAAAAAAGAGGAAAATTACTTTCATTAATTGATTTATTAAAAAGTAACGAGAGTGGCTGACACAAAATGGAGCCGCATTGTTTTAATACTGCGGCAGGAATTCCATCTGGTCCAGCGCTAAAATCCTCATCGATTGATTTAATATACTTAAAAATATCCTCTGAGGTAAAAGATATATGCCCCAAAGAAACTCTGGATGCGTTGTTCATATAATCAAAATACGCTAAATCAGGATTAAAAGAATCTGAACAAAATGATTCTTTAAAAAGATTGGCAAAAACAGTTATTGAAACAGAATATTGAAATAAATGAAGAAGCAACTAGAACAGATGGCAACCCTTGATAGAGTTGATGGCGGTGATCTATAAATAGCCTACTGCTTTGAAATGTCATATGATTAGCAGCCATACAATTCATAAGAATGAATTCCAGAATCTGCACATTCATATCCTAGTTTAAACAGTGAGTTGATCACAGCTTAATCACTCAAAGACTACTGAAGAGGAATATGTAGCGATTTCCGAAACAGACTGTCTAGTCAGCTAAGTGATTGACTCTATACAGAGTTGTTGTTGTTGTTGTTGCCTTCTTGAAAAACTTACTTGATCTAAAGCTGACAATCTTAATTCATGTAATTATTCAATAGATCATAAAAACTAATTAAAAACAGTTGCAACCAGAGTTCGCAAAAACACTCAATTGAAGAGAAAAATTGCACTCCTCCTCATCAATATTATTCAAGTGACCAATATTGCTTTCACTTATGCCGTGGTTATGCTAGCCAAACATGATTGCCGAACATTTTTTGTTGTTATTGTTTCACGTATAAAATGAAGAAATGAACTTTTTCTCATATTCATTTTCTCGCTCTCGGACCGAATATTTTGATTGTTGATTGAAACGCCAAACATGCCGAACTTTCCAGTGTTGGCTGTAGTCATTTTGTATAATAGCACCAAAAAAATAGGTAAAAGTATTATTAATTAAAAAGTGAAGTTGATTGTGTCTTCAAGTAACCCTTAACATAAACAGCTAGCTAGCATGTCAGATATATGCAAACCATTTTGTTTAAGATATGTATTATAATAAAAATTCAGAGTAAGTAATATCAGTTCGTGTATTTTAATTCGTTAATTTTAAGTACAAAAATGCAAATTAGGGTTGTGCTTTTTTGTGTTTTGACATACTATTACATATAATGCAACTGTGCCACCAATCATAGCATAACCACCAAACAAACATTTCAGCGAAGATTACAAATTAACAAAAATGAACACCGAACATGTTTGGCTAGCAAAACCACGGCATTACTTTTCTCATTCGTGAAGAAAAAAAACTTGAGCGCTCTTATGTTAAATATTCAGAGTGATCAAAACTTTTTCTTCGCTCTTTCCTAGTATTTGTTCGATGAGTGTGTTTTATGATAAACTAAATTTTTTTGCGTTTTTTAATGAAATATTTAAGTACTTAATAAATTTTTGAAATGTCCCTTTTTTGTTTATTTCATAATATATAATGATTTTTTAAGTATATTATTAAGAATAATACTTAATCAGGCATGTTCTGCATTCCACTTCTGAGTGGAAGTGAAAATAAATCATAATTGAATTCGATATTTGGTGTACTATATATAACTTTTTTCGTTACTACAATTAATTATATTAATAAATTAAATAAAATACAAAACGAAAAAGGGGATATATGTAACACCATATATTGAATTTAATTATGATTAAATTTAATTTCTACTCGGAAGTGGAATGTAGAACATGCCACTAGAACAAGTACTAGTTTCAACTTTGACGAATTTTATAAAAAAACCATACATCAAGTTTTTAATAGCACATTCATAATACATGTTTTATAATCTAACGAATAAAAATATTTTTTTATAAAATTTAACAAAAAAAAAAAAAAACAAACCCAAATGTCATCCTAAAATTATAAAAGCGCACTGTTTTAAAAAAAATAAATTAAAAAAAAAACTACAAAAAATGGCGATAAAAAATTTACTTATATTCTTATACATAAGTGAAAAAAGAAATTATAACCAAAATTTCAAGAAAATCAAAGAGCATGAGATCAATCACGACTTGCATGGAATGGCCGATAACAGATATTTTTTTCCTGTTAATCAAAAAAGTCAAGCATTTAAGGGTTAAGGTTCTTTTAGGTTCTTGTTTGTGACATATTGATAATGGAGGAATTCATGTTTGTAGCTTAGTTCGTACTGATTGTTTTGTTAACAATTCTAAGCTGTTAATGAATTTGTCAAACACATCCGTTTTCTGATATTTAAAGCTTATTTTTAGTAACTCCAAGACAATCGAGTTTATCAAAAGAATTTCTTAGGAATTTGTTATATAAAGAATGTAAAGTTTTGACTGACATACGATTGATTGTATTAAGTCAATTTTTTTTCATCGCATTTTCGAGTTCTGCATAAAAGTTCTGAATAATATTATTAAATAATTACATGAATAATATGTACAAATATATTAGTCCAATAGGCAGAGCTATCGTAAAATTTAAAAGAATTGGTCGACAGATTATTTTCATGAGATAATTAGGGTATTCACAAGGTGTGCTATCATGTCATAATGTCATATTGTCCTAAGATTTTACACTAGTTTAAATATTTTATTGTTGCCTTCCATATAAAAAAAGTACTAATATATTACAATTTTGAAAGCTATGTTTATTGAAGAGTCGTAATCAAACAGCTGTTTCTTATTTGCATTTATTTATTTTGTAAATTTTAGTTGTAAAATTTTAGAACAATATGACATGATAGCACAATTTGTGAATACCCTAATTATGTTAAAGTAATAGTACTGTCATCTCATACTTTTCATAATGCTGTTAAAAAGCTGTGAAATACACTGTTATGTCAATGTTACAGTACTTTAAACAAAGAATTGCAGTAAGCAATGTAAAGCTGCAAGTTCATTCGCAGGGTTTTTGTAGTGATGACAAAATAGTGATAAAATATTAAATGTATTAAATTTTTATTTGAAAAAACTTTGTATTAAATCTTTTATTTTTTATTTTTTGAGTTATGTGCATGATTTGAAAATGCGGAATTTTACAGTAGGATTTTAGACTTTGACTTCATGTTTATATAATATTTGTTACAAAATTAAGTTTTATTAAAAACTCAGTTAAATAACATTATCTATAATTGAATTTAAAGGTGGAGAAATATCGAGTTATTGAAAATTTTTTTAATCATTTTTAAGATCAAGTTGGATTTTCGATTTTTTTTTTTGTTTGTAAAATTTTTTGCATTGAAAGCTCCGTTTTTTAATAAAAATCAAGATTTTCTTAATATCAGATTAAGCATATTGGTCCAAAAATTGGAGTATAAAAATTGAAAAAATTTTCGTTTTTTAATTTTCTTATTGAAGAAATTAGCATATTAGTTAGATAAGTTGGATTTTCGAATTTAAAAATTTTTTTCAGCTAAATCTAATACCTTTTTAAATTTAAAGTTTTTAGAAAAAAAAAATATTATTTTCTAAATTTTGTGAGGCATTTTTAGATTTGTAAAAATTTCTCTATTCCAAAATTAAAATATGGGTTACAAAAATTCCAAAAAAATCAAACGTATTCTGTTGTTTGGATTTACTTTTCAATTAAAAATAAGGGAATAATTCAAGAATAGCGACAACTCTGATTTTTAATTTTTTCAGATTTGGATTTAGGAGGTCAAAATTCATATGATCCGCAAAAAAGTTTTAAATTAAAGTTCTCGTTATTCTTGAAATATTCCAAAAATTGTAAGAAAAAGTATTTTTTTTTTAATTTCATTGAAAACTGGACTTTTCCAATATAAACATTTTGACAAGGGACTTTGTATAAAATTTTTATAAGTTTCATAATTTTTAATGATCTAATTTTAAATAAAACATAACAAAATTCTATAATTTTTTTTTTGTATAAAACATATAAAAACATTTAAGTTTTTAATAACTAAAATTGGAAATATTCTGTTCAAATAAGTTTACTTACATTTATAATAAGGATTTACAAATACAAATTAATCAATCTCAGTGAAAAAAATCTAAATATTTAGCCCTTTCTAAGGACAAGGGCATATTTTGATTAACCAACATTTATGGTCGAATACGCTGATAGAATAAAGGTAGCATGTGTATGGGGAAAAATATATATGTGTGCTGGTAAGAAAAGTATGCACACTACCTTATAAAGGGTTAGAAAGCGAAGAACTGAAAAAACGAAGTTCAGTTATTAATAAATCAAGGCTAAATAACTTAGAAGTTATAGTATTTATGAAATGAAATGTTAACGAAATGTTACCAATAATTGATTGTTTAAAAACTCTGCTTAAAGAGATTGTCAAAATACTTTTTGTGTTTTAGACTTTTAAGTTAGCGCAACTGTACTCTATACTGACGCTGAGTTTAAGCGCAATATGTCGTTTAGTTTATTCACAGTGCTCGATGATGTCAGTTCATTTCAAGTGTTTTTAGCGATTTTTACAATGGATAAAAATATCAAACAAAGAATGTTTCAAATTTTGCATTGCAAATGGAATTTTGTGTGCCGAATTGCTGAAAATGTTACAGAAGGCTTACGGTGAATTTACTTGATCAAAAATACTTGCAAACGAGTGGTACAGTAGATTTACAACGGTCGAGATGTGGTGGAAGATTTGCCTCTCTCTGGTCGGCTATCAACGTCTGCAACTGAAGTTAATAGCGCTAAGGTAAAGGAAAGGCTGACTGAAAATTGTCATTTTGGTTTGAGAGATAAAGCCGCTGAACTTTCTGTATCCCACGAATCAATTCGTACCATATTCGTTCTGATACGTTGCATAATCGTTGACATAGTTTTTTTTTACATTCTTTTACTGAAGTCAAGAGGGCAACTGCTCCCCACTCTAAACCCCTGCGGATGCCCACGTGCATGTCTTGTTTTTTTCGTAAATGAACTTCATATCATTTTTAATACAATTTAATGCATTCTTTTTTAGGAGCTCTTTTGTTCTTAGAATATCACAAAGTGCGGGAATTTGCAACTTATTTCTAAGTTTTACTTTATTTACAAGCCGATTTCCTCCGATTGTGGCAATTTAAGTATTTGATATTTTTATTTAATTTAGAAATCTTAAATTAAAAAAACAAACTGCAATTTGCACTACGAGTTATTTTAAAAAACTGTTAAAAAAGGTTAAAACTGTTAATATGGCAACGCTGTTTACAGAGGTTGTTTATGAGGCTGTGGAAAATTTATTATTACTCTAACATCTAAATTTTGTGAGAGTTAAATCTGTACATTAACATACTGTCTGCTGACAGTCTGTTGACAGGCAGTCTGTGGTTTCACATTTATTGTGATTAGTAGATATAATTAATGTTAACATTTTTTGTGTAGCTTTAATGTCACTTTTTAGACTTTAGTACATTTTGTTATTTACTTTTTAATACATAAATACTGTATTACTGTTGCTAGAGTAGTTTTTTTCCTAGTTTTTAGTTTGTTTGTATATAAAATTAAACTTTACTACAGCAATGTCAACCAGTGTCAACAAACGTCAACTAACGTCATTTGTTGTTGATGAAATTTGTTACTGTTTATCAAATTTTTTGTGCCTGCTGGTACACTTTTAATTGTTCACTCTACACACGTTGCCACCTTAATTAAAATCACTTATTTATGCAGTTGTTTTGCTACAAATTTTTTATTTTTTTGTTCTTTTTATTTTTCATTTGTGTATATTTGTTTGTTCAAATGTTAAGATATGGCCGGGTTTCTTTTTTGTTGTTATTTTTGTATAAATTTGTTTTTGTGTGCTGGAAATGAAGGTGGTGAAAAATGTTTTTTAGTGAAAGATATACTTTATTTGTTTTATTGAAGTGCTTTAGAAGTTCGAAATTGTTTTGGAGATATGAGAGGGAGAGCGAGAAAGAAAGCGAAAGAATTTGTTATCACTTTATATTCTCTTTAAGTTGTTGATTAGAGCTTTTGGAGGAAGAGAGAAATTTATACATACAATCTCTCCATACAAAATTGCTTAATTTTCATATGAAAAAACGCCCAAAATAAAAAATTCATTTACATGACTTTTTATATTTTAATTTTGGCACTAAAAAAAACCAGCTTTATTAAACCTCCTTTCCATAATTTGCGTTTTATTTTGCCGAAAAATTGGTCTAACTTACCTTCCATTTTTGTATGCAGACTACGAGGTGAATCGGGCATTGAGTCGCCATCGCTGTTCAGACTGTAGGAATGCTCAGATTTGATGGGTAGCGTGCCATTAAACAAGGCATCCGATATAAGTTTGTCATTCAAAATAACAGTCGGAATTTTGACATCACGTTCCAGTAACCAATCGTGCATTTCCGTATCCGAGGACAGCTTAAACGTATCCGTCTATAAATGCAAATATAAAAAATTTATTAGTAAAAAAAAGCATCAAAGAGTACAGGAAGAGAACAAATTAAACATTTTATGCTTGAATCAAGCAAGAAGGCTGTCGATTCTCACTCATGCATACAATTCTCAATTCATGTATTGTTTTTCTTGTGTCAAGGATACATAAAATGTCTTTGCCTAAGAAAAAATTGTTTAGTCCACGAAAAATTTTCTTAAATGTAGATATTCTTAAAACTTTTTTTTTCTTGATTATTTTCATGAAATGATAATTATTTGCTTACTCAAAAGTGATAATTATTTTGCTTAATATGAGAAATATATTCCAAAAAAGTGGAATTAAACCAAGAAAATCATTGTCAAAAAATAAGTACATCTTGCAACATAAGAAAATTATTAACTAGGAAAGAGAAGAAATTGTCTTAATCTACAAAAAATTACATGTTTCAAAAATCTTTTTCTTAAAACTTCCGTGTATTTTTTTTGATTCTACGCAATTATTTTTTTGAAGTGATAATTATTTGCTTATTCTAAGATAATAACTTTTTATATTAAAATCATTTTGCCCCGTATAAGAAACTTATTCCAGAAAAGCGAAATTAAACCAAGGAAATCTTTGTCGGAAAATGAACACATTTGACTTAACGTAAGAAAGTTTTCAGCGAGGAAAGAGAAGAATTTGCTTTATTCGTTTATTACTTATTTTAGAATTCACCACATGGAAAAAAAAATAAAAAAACAGGCCGTTTCAGCCCTTGTCAGGACTTTGACCTAGCTTTTATTGATCAATTGTGTTGTGCGTGTTATTAAATATTTGATCACAAATGATCGAGAACTGGACCTAGGTGTTTTATGCCGACTCCGAACGGCTTATGTCCTCAAGAAGCTTTACATGGCAATTTTTACTGTCTGAGGTTTGCCATTGTTTGCAGAGAGGTGACGACCGAACAGAAAAATTAAATCAATTGAAAAAACTCTGTCTGAGCTGGAATTGAACCCGGGCTGCCACGGTTCTTTAGCTTAGAGGTTAACCCACTAGGCTACGGCCGCCACCGGCCACCACTTTTCATTTTAATATAATAACAAGTATATACATAACGACTGTTAACTTTTAGTGATTTAAGATGCACAATTCACATCATAACATAATTTTTCGATTTATCCGTTTTTTATTTTTAGCTCATCACTGATCGCCTTTTGTTGGTAATTAGTTCGATTATTTAAGGTTGTTCGGAAAGTAGTTTCAATTTTTTCAAACAGTGAACTTAATTGTAAATATTTCTTTCACAGTTAACTTCACATTTAAGCCGCATAATCATTCTATATTTTGACAGCAAATTGTTGCAGAATGTATCAATAAAAATAGTTCTCAATACAAGGAAATCATTTCTCTCTGTGTAGTACAGTATTTTAAAGTATAGTATTGTGTTGTGTTATAGTAATAGCAGAGCTGTAAAATCAGCATTCACATTCAAAATTTTAAGTACAACTCAACAACGATATAAGAATGCATTCAATGAATGCAAAATATATTTATAAATAAAATTTTTAGTTCACATTCATTTTTAAAAAAATGACTATTCATTTCAATTATTCATTTTCGTTATTGAAAATAATGAACCAATTGTTTATTCATTTGAATGCTATTCACAAAGAATTCAATTCACAAAGAATTTCAGAATTTTCAATTATTCTTTTTTTATTCATTATTTATTTTTTATTCGTTATTAATTTTTAATTCATTATTAATTAGTTATTCATTATTCATTTTCTATTCATTATTAATTTTATATTCATTATTCATTTATTATTAAATTTTATTCATTATTCATATGTTATTCATTATTAATTTTTTATTCATTATTCATTTTTTATTCATTATCCATTTTTTATTCATTATTCAGTTGTTATTCATTGTTCATTTTTTTATTCGTTATTCATTATTTTTTTCATTATTCATCTGTTATTCATTATTAATTTGTTTTCAGTATTCATTTTTTATTCATTATCAATTTTTTATTCATTATTCATTTTTTATTCATTATTCATTTATTATTCATTATTCATTTTTTATTCATTATTAATACTTTATTCATTATTTATTTGTTATGCATTCATTATTAATTTTTTATTCATTATTAATTTTTTATTCATTATTAATTTTATATTCATTCTTCATTTGTTATTCATTATTAATTTTTTATTCGTTATTCATTATTTTTTCATTATTAATTTGTTATTCATTATTCATTTTTTATTCATTATTCACTTGTTATTCATTATTCATTTTTTATTCATTATTAATTTTTTATTCATTATTAGTCTTTTATTTATTATTAATTTTTTATTCATTATTAAATTTTTATTCATTTTTAATTTTTTATTCATTACTCATTTGTTATTCATTATTCATTTGTTATTCATTATTCATTTGTTATTCATTATTCATTCATTATTAGTTTTTTATTCATTATTAATTTTTAATTCATTTTTCATTTGTTATTCATTATTAATTTTTTATTCGTTATTCATTATTTTTTCCTTATTCATTTGTTATTCATTATTAATTTTTTATTCATTATTCATTTGTTATTCACTGTTATTTTGTTTTTATTATTTATTTTTTATTCATTATTCATTTTTTATTCATTTGTTATTCATTATCAATTTTTTATTCATTATTCATTTTTTATTCATTATTCACTTGTTATTCATTATTCATTTTTTCATTTTTAATTTTTTATTCATTATTAATTTTTTATTCACTATTCATTTGTTATTAATTATTAATTTTTTATTCATTATTCATTTGTTATTTATTATTAATTTTTTTTCATTATTAATTTTTTATTCATTAATAATTTTTTATTCATTATTCATTTGTTATTCATTATTAATTTTTTATTCGTTATTCATTATTTTTTCCTTATTCATTTGTTATTCATTATTAGTTTTTTATTCATTATTAATTTGTTACTCATTATTAATTTTTTATTCATTTTTCAATTTTATTCATTATTCATTTTTTATTCAATATTCATTTGTTATTCATTATTAATTTTTTATTCATTATTCATTTTTTATTCATTATTCTCTTGTTATTCATTATTAATTTTTTATTCATTAATTTTTTGTTCATTACGTATGTGTTATTCATTATTAATTTTTTATTCGTTATTAATTTTTTATTCATTATTAATTTGTTATTCATTATTAATTTTTTATTCATTATTCATTTTTTATTCATTATTAATTTTTATTCATTATTAATTCTTTATTCATTATTAAGTTTTTATTCATTATACATGTGTTGTTCATTATTCATTTTTATTTTTTATTCATTATTTTTTCATTATTAATTTGTTATTCATTATTAATTTTTTATTCATTATTAATTTTTTATTCATTATTCACTTGTTATTCATTATTCTTTTTTTATGAATTTTTAATTTTTAATTTTTTATTCATTATTCATTTTTTATTTATTATTAATTTTTTATTCATTATTAATTTTTTATTCATTATTCATTTGTTATTTATTATTAATTTGTTTTCATTATTCATTTTTTATTCATTAGAAATTTTTTATTCATTATTCATTTTCTATTCATTATTCATTTGTAATTAATTTTTTATACATTATTAATTTTTTATTCATTATTCATTTGCTATTCATTCATTATTAATTTTTTATTCATTATTAATTTTTTGTTCATTATTCATTTGGTATTTATTATTCATTTTTTCTTCAATATTCATTATTTTTTCATTATTAATGTGTTATTCATTATTAATTATTTATTCATTATCCATTTTTTATGCATTATTCACTTGTTATTCATTATTAATTTTTTATTCATTATTAATTCTTTATTCATTATTCATTTTTTATTTATTATTAATTTTTTATTCATTATTAATTTTTTATTCATTTTTAATTTTTAATTCATTTTTCATTTGTTATTCATTTGTTATACATTATTCATTCATTATTAATTTTTTATTCATTATTCATTTTTTATTCATTATTCATTTGTTATTCATTATTCATTTTTTATTCGTTATTCATTATTTTTTCAGTATTAATTTGTTATTCATTATTAATTTTATATTCATTATTAATTTTTTATTCATTATTAATTTTTTATTTATTATTAATTTTTTATTCATTATTAATTTTTTATTCATTTTTAATTTTTTATTCGTTATTCATTTGTTATTCATTATTCATTCTTTATTAATTTTTTATTCATTATTAATTTTTTATTCATTATTCATTTCTTATTCATTATTAATTTGTTTTCATTATTGGTTTTTTATTCATTATCAATTTTTTATTCATTATTCATTTTTTATTCGTTATTAATTTTTTATTCATTATTAATTTGTTATATATTATTCATTTGTTATTCATTATTCATTTTTTATTCATTATTCATTTGTTATTCATTATTCAATTTTTATTTCTTTTAGTCCTAAGCCATAAATACAAAATGAATAATGAAATAATGAATAATGATAAAAATATTAATAACGAGTAAACAATGAATAATGAATAAAAAAATAATAATTGAAAATTCTTAAATTCTTTGTGAATAGCAATCAAATGAATAAAACAATTGATTCATTATTCTGAATAACGAAAATGAATAATTGAAATGAATAATTTATCTTTTTTTCGAAAACGAATGTGAATTAAAAATTTTATTTATAAATCAAGTTTGCATTTATTGAATGAATTCTTATTTCGTTATTCACTGATTCACTTTTTTGTGAATAAAATCAAATTGAATGCATTCTTTTACAGCTCTGAGTAATAGTATAATATTGTTAAGTATAGCATAGTGTAGTGTGGTATAGTATAAAATTGACAATATATTAGTTGTATTTACGATGTGGTGTATTTGTGATAAATTGTGGGCAAAATTTACAATACTTACAACTTATTGTGAACGAACCTTTACTAAAGCATTGTATATTTTAAAATCAGCTGATCTTGTATGTTCTTTTATTTGGAAATATTAATTTAAATCATCATTTAGCTTAAGGAAATCATACAAAAATTGAAACGAAACACTAAATTATATTCATTTTTACTAAATAAACTCACAGCGTTGCCGGTAGCTTCCTCCATGCTGAATAGAAATGCTTTTGCGATCAGTTGATCTAATACACAACATTCACAAAGAATACAATAGGGTTCTATCGTTGTATTTTTGTCGTAGGGTTGTTTTTTGAATACTGTAAATTTTGTTTTTGTAATTTTACAAAATTTACTACAAATATCAAATTTATCAAAAATGCACAATGCAAGGTCAAATACACCACATTGTGAATACCCCTATTGTTTGCCCAGCGTAATTAACATGACAACAACCAATCGCTTTTCATAACATTAACGTTATTCCAAGTCACAATACTAGACAATTACAAGCTTTTGTTCTAGATTGCATGAAATCGTGGCACGTGCCTTTAACCTGACATAATTATTTCTTGTTGGAATAATTTGTTGTTGTTCTGTGTACAAAAGCATTAAATAATTGCAATTTCTTATCAAGACTTTCTTTCTTCTCTCTCCGCTGCAACTTCTAAAACTTTTTGTTAAATTAGCTTTGCGTTTTTTTGCAACGCCTGTTGTTGTTGTTTTTGACAAATTAAGCTCGCCAATATATATATGTAATTAATAGGTAGTATTGCAAACATTTTAGTTTGGTTTGTTTCTGGAAATTTTCAAGCGCGTGTTTTAACAGATTGATAAGATTTTAATGAAATTGTGCAAGGAGTAAGCTTGCGCTGTGAGGGGTCGTTCATAAACTACGTTGCCAATTTGGGGGAGGGTAAGGGTTTTGAAATGCACTACGATAAGTAACGGTAGGGGGGAGGGGTTTCGGAAAGACAGATACAAATGTTGAAAATAACATTTCTGGAATCCACAGTCTTCAAAATGTTCAGCTCAGAAAAAAATTCCATTGAAGATGGAATAGCTTTAAATGATGATTTAAATAATTATGCATTATTTTTTTTATATTGTACCTTTAATTTATATAGTCATATATATTTAATGACTATAGCTATTCAACTTAATATATATTAAAAGCTGCAGCTGCATAATTTGTTTTTATAAAATTTCATCCATTCTTATCGTATAATTTTTTGTACATATAAATTTTTTTTATATTATTCGCATTCATATTGACGCAGACGTTATTCTTATATTTGCGCTGATTTTCAGCACATGAATTGTTGATAAAAAATTTGATGGCTGAATAAATTATAGCAGCGGCATAAATTATTTTAGTAAGCCAAATTTATGGTAATTAGTTATGCATAAATGTATATAAAATAAAAACTTTGACAGAAAAGTGACTCTTGGTAGATAAATTTCATACTGCTTAGAAAACGGGAGGAGCTTATCAGATAAGTAAAAGCTAAGTTAAATTAGCATTTAACACATTTATTAGTTTAATTATGTTCAAAAAATATTAAAATATTTTTACAAAAATACAAATCCAAGAAATATAAAAAATTTAAAATCACGCTAAAGAGAATAAAAGTTTTTGAAATTTATCAGTTTTTGTATGTTCAATAAGCAAGCATGATTTATTAGGAAAAAATAGCAAACATTTTTGAGTGGCAAACACTCAAGGAAAAGCTTTCTATGTTGCCATACACAAGGCAAAGGCAAGGTCAAGGTTCATTTATAAGGTTGTGACCACCCTTAATAGTTGTGATCAATTCAAGTTTCACTTTAAAAGTTCCACAATCCATTCAAAAGATTCACTTGTATTTGATAAGAAATTTAAACCTCAAAGAACTGTGCAACTAAAATTTTACAAAACTGATTTCTTTTAGTGAAGAAGCTTAAAGCTCTCTAGCACAAACGCATTTTCTGACTAATTATGATTTGATATTTTGTTTTGTTGTTGTTTGATGAATTTTATCAGAACATACCCAGCAGGCAATTAAGCGAGCGCTCAGCAAAAAAAAGGCATGCCAGCACTGCTATTATTGGCGTCAATACACCTTCCATGATCACTGCATTGATGTGTGCTTTTGTAAGGCCTACCTTTCAAAGGTTCTGAGTCATTTCATGTTATTTTATATGAAAAAATTTTTAAAAAAATTTAGAAAAAATTATAAATTATCAGATCAATAAAAAAAAAACTCAAAATTTAAAAAACACAAAAAAACTTTTTTGTCCGAGTTGGGTCTTGAGCCCAGGTCTCCGAAATCTAACACATTACATATCACATTATATGAAAACTTTTATATGGAAAAATTCTAAGTCTTTTCTATTGTTTTTGTATGAAGAAATTTTACAAAAAAAAAATTAAAAAATTTTTTTAAATTAACGGAAAAATTTGTAAAAAAATTTAGATTTTAAAAAAATACAAAAAATTTTTATTGGTCTGGGTCTCGAAACAGCGCACAGTGCGCTTTTTTAATTTTGCGATGACATTTGGGTGTTTTTTTTTTGTTAAATTTTATAAAAAAATATTTTTATTCGTCAGATTACAAAACGTGTATTAAGAGAGTGGTATTAAAAACTTAATATATTGTATGGTTTTTTTATAAAATTCGTCAAATTTGAAACTCAATAAAACCCAAAAAATAAAGTTAAGTTTAAACAATAATAACTTCGAGCACAAAATATATTTTAAGGTTTTGTTTCTTGAACTTTTTTATGTCTCAATAGCCATTTTTTATAGTTTTTGAGATAATGCAAATGTCATCCTAAAATCGAAAAAAGCGCACTGTGCCGCGCTCCCTAAAGCTTACTTTCATTTGTAATGATGCAAAGTAAGGTGAAGGTCGTTAACAACTGCGATAGACGAGTGGAACATATGTCGGACCGCCACATGAGAGGACTTTGGTTCAAATCTGGATATGTCAGTAGATTTTTATTTCAAGTTGATATTTATATTGCTTTTCTTTCTAACGTGCATTCTCAAAAAGGGCTTCTAGCAGGCTTCTTTAAAGTCGCGAGAGAGGAAGGCCTAGAAAATTTTCTCGTTTCATATAAAAAAGTTAATGGGCTTGGATGTGAGTACGGAAGGGTTAAAATATCCATATGATGGCCTGCTAGAAGCGCTTCAAAGCCCTGCTTTTGCCCATTGGGATTTCTCTCAGTTAAGAAGCTTAAAGCTCTCTTACACATGTGCAAAAATCTGCGAGTTGTTGAACTGAAATTTATAAGAGTTATTTTTAGGTTTTTGAGAGTTCTTTAGACCTAATAAAAAAATTAAAATTACTTTACTACATTTGACACTTTATGTTTTTATATTACGGTTTTATATGTATGCTTAAAAAAAAAAGAAGTCTTTTTTAACCTTTCATTTTTGTTCATTTTGTATCTCTTTTTTTTTTTTGAGTGAATAATTTACGTAAAAACAAGAACATTTTAAGCTGTGAGCAACCGCAACCTGCTTGCTTGAAGTCTGGATAGCTACTGAAAGCTTTTTTATTTACATGTCAACAAATGCGTGTGAAAGCTCTCTGCACATGGGCGGCCTTTTGCGCATTCCTGATTTTAAAGGAGTGAGCCCCATTCTGTCGCTTGTGGGCAAATAGTTTTCTCTGCCACCATACATTAGTAAAAGCTTTATTAAAACAAACATAACTTGGTTAAGGAAAGTTTTTGTAATAAATGACTGCAAAAGCTCTTGTTTGGAATGTGTAATTATATTCGGTGCCAGCACTTTTTGGTCAAGTAAGACTATATTATTTGTTCTTAATAACACTTGAAAATGGTTTTTTTTTTGTTTGAGGTGAAGGCATTTTAAATAAGTTAATGGAAAAAAGTGAAAAAATAAACTGTTAACTTAATAGAATAGTTTTTAACGATCTTATTTTAGTTATTAACAATTAAAAATCTATTCACAAATTATTTTTTATTTAAATAAAAAAAAAAATCAAAAAGTTTCTTAAAAATTGTTTTACAGCGAGCCTTCAAAAAACTTTTCGCGTTTCGTGTTTGTTAACATTAATTAATATTAAAAATATTAAAAAAAAAAAAAACACAAGAGCTTCTTGTCAGAAAATTGTCACAAGATAGCTTTTTGAACAATTTTTGCTAGCTGTTTTAAATAGGTCTGTTCCCATACTCGATTCAAGTAGCTTGAAGTTGCTTGAAAGCTTTATTTCGAAGCTCGAGAGAGAGGAATAAAATGCAAAATGACACTCTCTAATCTATTACAATTAATTGAAGTTAGTATGGGAACAGACCTAGTGCTAACTATTGTTCTTTTAGACATAGCCTTTTTAGCTTTTCAAAGCTTATTTACTTAAATACTTTAACAAAAACTACAAAAGCTTCTTAAAAATATATGCTTAATAAAAACTTCAAAAACTTTTTCAAGGTTTTCTTTTGTTATTTTCATTGTAAATTTAATCAAAGTACTTAATCAACATTAATATATATGATTGATGTTCCAAAAGTGCAAACGCTTTTTATAAGAATTGTTAGAAAAAGGGCAAAAAGCTTTTAAAAACTTTTTGTAAGTTATAGGGTATTTATTTTCAACCTATTATTTGAAAGAATGTTATTACTTTTACAAATTTGAAATTTTCCAAAGCTTAATGCTTCATTAACGTAAGAAATATGCAAACAATTTTTGCTTTTATCTGTAAAAGCTTTCATAATTTGCAATGTATTTTTATAATAGGGCAATTCACGATCTTGTTGCATCGTTGCAAATGCACAATAAACATCTCTTACAAAAACAAAAAGCATATGTAGCAAAAGCTTTTCAATGCTTTTTGTTTTTGTAAAAGCTGTTTATTTTGCATTTGCAACGATGCAACAAGATCGTGAAGTGCCCTAATATACAGTGCAGTTACTTCTCAAACTCGTACAAGGATCATTACACTGAAAGCTTGATAAAATAATTAAAAAAAACAAAAGCTCCTTAAATATATTTTTATTAAAAGCATTTAAAAAATTGTTGCGAATTATGTTCGTTATTTTTATTTAAGGTTAAACATGTACAAAAATGTTAAAGCTTTTTTAGAACATTGTCAGAGAAAGCACAAAAACTTGTTGAACATTTTTTGTTTATTGTCTTTATTGTTTATTTTGTTGACAAAAAGCTTTTAAAAGTTTCATCACTTTAATGAATTTGGTTGCTTTCAAAAGCTTAATTGCTTCATTAACATAAGAAATATACCAAAGCTTTTTAACAACTTTGCTGGAAACTCTTGTACGTTTCTGTTGTTTTTTTGAAAGTAAGAGCTTTTATTATTTTAAACCTTTTTATTGTATCTTTTTGCTAATATTTCTGAAAGCTTTCATAATTTTCACAGTATTTCCACTTTATTCAGTGTGATAACATGTCAAAGTTTTGCTTATTTAGAAGAAGTAATCATTCATTAACCATATTTTTTTTATCTCTGCTACTATTTGGAATATTTAAAAAAATATCAATTAGTTTAAACTAATGTTGTTGTAAATTAAGGTTGCATATAAATTAAGGGCAAAAGGGTGCCAGCCGATGAAGATAAGGTGCGCTCATTGAAGTCATTAGATATAAGTTGTTGTTGCTGCTGCTTCATTTTTTATGATTGCGGAATTTCAAAGGTTCTTCACATTTTATGATTGATGATTTTTTCAAAACAAATGAACAATAATTCATAAATCATTCAAGCTATATGTATTTTGTTTGCATAACTAATTGTGAACAAAACTTAAGTTTAAATTTTTGCAAATCCTAAGAGCTATTCTAATTGCTTAATTCAAAATGACGAGCTTTATTACTAAATTTTCAATTGTTATCAATGGCTATTTATAGGTTTAACTTCTTAAGGCCTTAAGCTTTTGTGATGATATTGTATTTATACTTATTTATTTTTGAGATTGGGTATTTTTATTAGCACAACTGTGGAGCAAGATATAAAATAAGCGTTAAAAAATTAAAATCTTTCTGTAAATAAAGTAAATACCTCACAGTTGTCGTTCCTTTAGATACGAGCAATTAAATTATTTTCCAAAAATATCATATATTTATATAAAGTCTAAAACATAGAAAAAGATGCACAAATATGTAACATTTTCTCTGTGCTCATAACCAAAAACTTTCTGTTAAAATAATAAGGAACTTATCAAATTTGAGCTCTATTTTGCAAACTCCAAGTTGTTTTGACATTTATCTTGAGCTTTTACTGTTCTGGTTTTTTATACAAATCTGAGAAGCAAATCTTATCCGAGAGAGAGAGCTTTGTCAAAATAATTTTTAATTATTTTTTCAAAACTATCTGAAAGCTTGAATTTGCAAAATTTTACGAAAACACCATATTTTATTTTTTAAAAACCTGAAGTCGAAAGCTTGTTAAGTTTTTATCGTTTGAACTTGGTCTTGACTAAGTTTAAAATTTTAATCTAAAAGCTGTTCTTAGTGCGTAGTTACATTTTAATGATTGAAACTGCTCGCTATAAAGCTCTTTTCAGTAACTTAAAAAAAATGTATTAATACTTTTTGTACAACTTGCTTTTTCATCTTCTATATGCTTCTGTTTTTAAGCTAGTTTTTCAGAGCACTCAATTCAACGAACCTTAACGAAAGCCTGTTAACTTGAGTTTTAAAGCAAAACTAACGTTTAGATAAGAAAAAGAAAAAAAAATTCATAAAAAAATCATTGAATAACATAGCTACCGATGTTGGCTTTTATTTAAGATATAAACGGTTAAAAGAAAATTTGTGGCAAATAATTCTATTGTTGTGTGCCATAGTTTTAATAACTGCTATTGTTGTTGGATAAATTAGTCTAGCTGTTGTTGTTGCTATCGTTTTTGAGTTGTTGTTTTGCTACCTACTTTGAAGACCTTCTTGAAAGCATCGTTAGCGCTTTGCTGTTGAAATGCCTTTTTAAGGTTAACTAAAAGCTCACTACCACCGGAAATAGTTGGTTAAATTTTGTGCGAAATTAAATTAAATGATAAATGAAGAATTTGGATGTTGTTTTGCCATTTGATAAACAATATACGACAGCTTGCAGACAAGAAAGAAGAAAGCTCAATGATGGTTATGTTGATTGGAGCAGCTTTTAATACGAAGATAACAAAAAATTTAACGCTGAAGGTTGCACAAAGCTGCTGTCAACGTTGTAAAACACATAGCTTAGACAATATGACGAGGTCGTCTAAGAAATTATGTAGCAGAAATGTAATTTTTGATTACCGAGTTTTTGTTTTTAAGTATTTAATTATATATTTGTTATTAAGGAATAACAATGTTTTCAGAGCTTTTATAATAATTTACTAAATAATGCAAGACCTTTTTGTTATTGCCATTTACAGACAGAGCAATAGAATTTCTGATGACCAAACATTTGTTTAAAAACATTTAACTAGCTATTTAAAAAAAAAAAAAAATTATAAACTCAAAGCTTTTGTTTCATTTATAGAAAAATGCAGTAAAAACTATGTAGAATGTATGTAGAAGCTTCATGATGAAAGTTTTTAATCTTCAAGATTTGTAGTTTGCAAAGATAGAAACAGTATTTTTGATTATTGAGCTTTTAATTTAAAACATTAAAACAGTGATCGACAGCTTTCCTCCGAAAGCTTTGCTACCAAAGCTCTCTTTGGGAAAAGCTTTCGGGGCAAAGCTGTCGATCACTGCATTAAAACAATAAATCAATAAAACATTTCAAGTAATACATAATTTAATATCAAATTTAATTTTATAAACATATATTTTAAAATATCCAGGAACCGTAACGGTTATGATCTTTTTCAAAAAGGTCAACAAATAGTCGTTATTTTTAAACCGATTTTATTTCGATAAAAAAAAGTTAAAATTAGACTTTTATTTTTAGACCAAAAAGCTCTTTTTGCTTAAACATGGAATATGGATACTTTTTAATGCAAAATGAAAAGAGCTTTCGTGAGAAAAGCTTTTTGGGCAAAGCTGTCGATCACTGCATTAAAACAATAAACCAATAAAACATTTCAAGCAATACATAATTTAATGTTAATTTTAATTCGCTTTATTGCTTATCATTGCACATTCTGTTTTCATTTAGTTCGAAAATGACTGGAACAGCGACTGCAAGCAGATGATATAGGAATTACAATATGACTTTTACTTGTGATCGAAAAAATAAAAGTCAAACTTTAACTGTTATATTTGATCGAAAAAATAAAAGTCAAATTTTAACTTTTGTATTTGATAAAAAAAATTTAAGTCACATTTTAACTTTTATTTTTGATCAAAAAAATAAAAGTAAAATTTGAACTTATATTTTTGATCGAAAAAATAAGAGTCAAATTTTAACTTTTATTTTTGATCAAAAAAATAAAAGTAAAATTTGAATTTTTATATTTGATCAAAAAGTAAAAGTAAAATTTGAGTTTTTATATTTGATCAAAACAAAAAAAAAAATAAAATTTTAACTATTATTTTTGATAGAAATAAAATTGGCCAAAAAATAACGATTATTTATTGACTTTTTAAAAAAAATCAGTTAAATTAAAATCATTAAAGGTTTTTATTCCTTAACTAACAAGCATCACATTGCTGAATTCTAATGTCGATAGACTTAATCTTTCCATTTGACTTTTTGAATAGAAATTTCGAAAAAAACTGAAATTTTTAATTTTTTTTAGATTTTTTTCTTTTTTAATAATATGGCAAGTTTTAATATTTTTTGCGATTTTTCGTTTGCTTTTTTAATTTGTAGGCCATCTTTCGTTTTTTTGGGTTAAGTTTCATTTTTATTTTTGGGCTCTTTTTTTTTTTTGTGAGATTTCGTTTTTTTATTTTGGAGTTAATAATTTATTTATACTTTTTTATTGGTTGATTTTTTGTCGAACTTTTATTTTTTCCTATTATTTTTGTGTGCAACTTCTAATTTTTGTAGGCATTTTTCGTTTCCTTTTGTTAAATTCGAAACATATTTTTTTATTGTTAGATGGTTTTTTCTACTTTTGTTGGATGCAGTTTATTATTTTTCTAAAGCATTTTTCGTTTGTTTTCAAAATTGTTGGGTAGAGTGGGGCGATTAGTATGGAAGGAAAAAAGTGTTAATGGGCGCT
Organism: Dichetophora obliterata; assembly: GCA_963920525.1. Lineage (NCBI taxonomy): Eukaryota > Metazoa > Arthropoda > Insecta > Diptera > Sciomyzidae > Dichetophora > Dichetophora obliterata. The sequence continues at coordinate 5,730,921 of OY986438.1, read as the reverse complement.
TCGCGTTTCTGATTCTTGGGATTGTACTGAGCAAAAAAGTCCACTAAACCATACGACTACGGTGAAAATCGAGCTTCCAGATTTTGACTTGCAGTTTTTTCTCAGGTTTTTGTCACGTTTTTTTTTTTTATATTTTGGCCTATAACAGCCAAACCATTGAGATTTTTGTCTTAGTATTGGATCGAAAATCGAAAATGGTCCAATATAAAACCAAAAAATATCCAAAAAAAATGTGACAGAAGTCTGAGAAAAAACTGCAAGTCAAAATCTGGAAGCTCGATTTTCACCGTAGACGTAAGGTCTAGTGGACTTTTTTGCTCAGTACAATCCCAAGAATCAGAAACGCGAAGCGCCCATTTTGATGTTGAAATCGCCCCACCCTATTGTTGGGCCCATTTTCCTTTTTTCTTTCTTTATTGAAATTTTTTTTGGGATTTTTTTCTTTTTTTAAAAAAAATTACTTTTTTTATTTTTGTATGATTTTTCTACTGTTCGTATTTTTTGCAAACAATTTTTATTTAGTTTTGAAGTTTTTGAGTGCAGTTTTTTTTATCATTTATGCAAAATTTGTTAGGGATTTTTGGTTTTTTTATTTTTGGGTGAAATTATTTTGTGTCTTTTATTCAGGTTTTAGGTTTTTTCATTTGAGTCATTTTTCATTTTTATTTTTGGGCTATTTTTTATTGGGCATTATTTCTTAGTGCCTTTATAAACTACCATACATCCCAAAATTTGTACTCCCCTGCTTTTAAGTCTCAATATTTGTTTAAACTTCTCATACAATTTTTCTGCTAATGTATTCATCTATTAATCTTCTTATGCTAAAATATTTATTGGTAAATTAAAGAGCTTTTAGAGTTTTAATACAAACAATTTTTTATGCAGAACATAATGGTTGTGTAGTTAATAAAAAAAAATTCTATCATATTTTTTTTAATAAGTTTTAAAGTTAAACATATTAACATTTTGAATAAAAATCATTTAAAAGCTCTTGAAGCTTAAGAAACTGTTGGTGCAAAACAGATTTTATACAGTAGTAAAAATTCTTCTCAAAAAATGTAAAGCTTTCTTGGTATGTACATCAGTAGTAGCTATGTACTTCAGTAGCTGTTCAGTTGTCTTCCGTGACTTCAGTTTACTCGCTTTGACAAGATAATAGGCAAAGCTTATGTTTAATTAAAGCGGAATTATATGTGCTTTTTGCATTTCTAAGCAGTATTTTTTTAAATTTTACAAAATGCAAAAGCTGATTCTGCAAAATCGAAAATATGCTGTTTATGTGAGCTTTTTGAAGAAACTATAAATTAAACTATAAATGAAAAAGCTCCCAGAAAGCTCATATTAAAGCTGTAGAAAATTAAAAATGAATGATTATTCATTGCGTGTAAATAGCCTTATCTGTACACATTGTTGTTTGAAAGTGTGGCACACAAATCACAAAAATTTGAAGCAATCTTTTAAAAATTTTTACACGACTGTGATGAATGAAAACTGCTTTAAATTTACTCATTAATAATACAACTCAAACAGCATAAAATAGTCATAACACTTAAGAGTGTGTTTTAGAAATACTCATAAAAGCTCAAAATATCGTCGCTTTTTCACTTCAAAGCGGCGAAAAGCTTTGGCGTCCAGAAAGTCATCAAGTGTTAATTGATTTTGTTATTTGTTTAATTGATGATCAAGTTCAATCATAATTTTAACCCTCAATTAACTGATTCAATAAATCATAATTACCAACCAGTTCTGCCTCAATCTTAGAGAGCCTCTGATAGCTTTTAATCTTTAATATTTTTAGGAAGCTTTACGTAAGCCAACTTGAAGCGTTTGTTTATTTGCTTGAGAGACATGTTAATGGCCAAAGTCAAGCTAGTTATACAGGTCAGCAACAGTTGGCTGGTAGCAGAAAAAACTACAACAACATCAACAACAAGTATAACAAAAGATTCTCTAAAGTTATCGTAACTTACTTTACTTATCGTAGCAAGTCGTTGAACTTTGAAAGTTTGTCTTATTTTTATTATTACAAATTATGAATTCTGTTAGTTAGGACAAAAAGTTTTACGTCTGAGTAGTTTTAAGTATAGGTTTTAAATGTACTCTAAATTAAGCTATTTAATAATATTAATCGTAAGAAAACTACTTAATTTATGTCTTTGACATAGGTGTTTTCAGATCTATAGTAAAATTTTATCAAAAATTTGTTTGTACAATATTTTAAGCCTCTAGCGCTTTTTTGCTAAATTTTTTCGACTCTTCTCGAAATAAGCTTTAAAAGAATGCCCTAAACGTAGTCCTAGAGGGTTAAAATATTTCATGAAAATGTTACTGGGAACTTTTATTATTAGCCTCTTTTAATGAGATATGTATAAGGCGTGCTGCTCGGTAGTCTAGTAGTAGCGTGGGTCCCGAATTCCAGCCAGGTCAAGGTTGTACTTTCTAACCTTTCTTTGCTTATCTCTAATCAAAAGAATTTTGAAACTTATCAATTTAAGGAACTTAATCTCTCAATTGAAGAACAAAGCTCTCTCAATTTCATTTCTGTATTCATAATATGAATGATGATGATGATGATGATGACTTTTTTCATGAAAACTTCATGCACTTCATTAGAGCTTTTAAGCTTTACTTACCTTAACACCTAACCTTAATTTAATGATGTTTACTAAAGATTTTGACAAAATTAAAAAAGGGATCACAATCAGCGCATTGAGTCGCCTAAAAATGGTAACAATTTTAATTAGTTCATTAACAACTTTTCGTTGGAAATTCAATTATATATTTTCAAGTGTTTCTGGCTGCTATCTTACGCTGTTGCCAACAAGTATCTAATATTTAAGTCAAACTCTAGCTATCTCCGTAACTATTTCACTCACTCAACCGTGTCTCACTTTAACTTGGCTCATTGTGATCATTTTTGATGTCTTTATTGCTCGTGTTTTCTGTTGCTACCGCTCTTATTTAATGGGTGCGGTTAAAAATGTATTTCAACTGAGTACTAAAAACGTTGAAATATTTATTTATCTTAACATAATTTTTATTGTTGTAATTGGTTTTGTGATCTGTTTTTGTTTTTGTCTTGACTTTTTTTTTTAAGTGGTGGCAACAATCGCCATGTTTTTATGTGGAAATAAAAATAAAAAATTAAGAAAAACCTTTAATTAAGAGAAAAATTTCACAGTTTTTAAGAATAACAAGACAAATAAAATCAAATGCGGAAATTGTATTTGTTCGACTGTTTTGCGAGTGTTGCAACATTTTAAAGAAAAATAACAGCTTTCGTTTTGATGCATTTTTTAATTGAAATAAAATAGCAACATGTTAACATTCTCTAGCAAAAAGTAAAGCAACTGATGCTATATTTTGAAGCATTCAAGTTTTATATATATTATGCTAAAATCATTTTTCTTTAGTTAAAATACAAAATGGACAAATTTAACACAGTTTGAGCTACATATTTAATAAACAGAAATACAAAACGCCTCATTACATATTGATATTGCAATAAAAAAAATTATGCACCCAAGCTTATAATTGTAAAAGTATTCACGGTGCCAAAATTTGGTTTCAATCGGTCAACTTTTTTTACTCTCTATGCCATAAAAACTCAATTAGCCGAAATCGTTTTATAGCATGCATTAAAAATATTGTTTATAAACATTGTAAACATTTTGCAGTAATCTGGTGAAAGATTATTTGTATGCCGAATCAGATTTTCCTTAAGTTTATATAAACTTAATGCTTCAGCAAACAGACAACATAGTAACCCAAAATGAAAATAATTAAATAAATTTTTTTTTTTTTGTTATAGTAGTTTGGAAGTTACAAAAAGTAGTTCAAGTAAACAATGAAAAAAGGGCAAAAAGCGAGATTTAAGCAATTGTTTTGTTTTCGTTTTTAACCAAAAATATTTTTTTATTTTGTTTTGTTTTTGTCTTTACTGCTAAGTAGTGTAGATTTTGTTATGGAAACTTTACTTTCGAATTAGTTGGCAACGCTTGGTCGTGTGGGGTTAAAATAATAAAAAAAATATAAACTGTATCAAAACTTATACATAAAATGCATTTCATAATTGCTGAAAATTTTTTTTTTAGTTTTTATGGTATACCAGTTCTACCCAAATTTTGCAAGGTAAATTCATATTATGTTCGATATTTAAATATTTGTAGTGTAGTAACTGTGTAGTTTTCACAGTGTAGCAGCAATAAGTAACAAGTTGTGGAGTATTTTTTGTAGCAGAAATATTACTTGAGTCTTAAAAAAAAATATATATATTTCTTAAGTACTGTTAAACAAAGTAAATAAAACTCATATTTCTTTAAAAAAATCTCAATTATAATACATTTTGCTATGATATTTAATAACAGAAAATATAATAATTTTTTTAACAACAGCATGTAATATACCAACGGGGGGCAAATGTGGCTCTTTGTTAAGTAAAGTGCGGCACTTGTTTTATATTATTTTGATATTTCAAAGTATATCAAAAAAATTTCATGACGTTCTGTGGCTCGGTTCTGTAATTTTTCTCATCAGATTTTTTTCACTTTGACGTCAGTGTGACGTCATTCTCACTTGCAATGTTTCTGTAATAATGATATAATCGGTGATTTTGGTAATTCGAATTCGTTTCTGTAAACTAAAATATGCGAAACGAATCGAGTTAAGCTATGCTGTACAACTCCTTTAGCGGAGTAAATACATGTTCTACTGCTCTGATCTAGTGCAACTCTGCCAGTCAGTATATATTTTGGACTTGGTGGTAGCAGAGCTATTTCCCTGGGGACTCCCACAGCGAGCTTCCCTTTCCATGGATTTAGTGCCCGACTAAGCTGGAACTATTTTGCAATTTAGTAGATTGTCTAACCATAGGTTTATAGCTGGTGGTGCATCTATTGCACGCAATCCGTTTAGGATTGCCACAGTTGATAAATTGTTGAATGCACCTGAGATATCTAGAAAAGCACCAAGAATACTACTAAGTATTCTATGTATGGGATTTTCCTTTTGCTTATGCGTGTTGGTTGGTTGCTAACTGGATGGCTTCATTTCTTAGGTGCAAGTCAATCAGTTTTAAGCGTTTTGATTACAAAGGAGGTTAGACTTATTTGTCTGTAGTCTTTCGGATGCAAGTAGCTGCTCTTACATGCTTTCGGTAGGAATACAACCCCTGCTGTCCTCCAGAACACAGGCACATAATTTAATATTAGACACCATATTTTTTTCCAAACTTCAACTTCCTAAATAGTAAATGTTAATTTTAATATTTTTGATCAAATAAAATTTTTAAGAACTTTATAAAAATGTTTTTTTCCAAAATGTTTTGAAAAAAAAAGAATTATTGCAGCATTGCATTTTAAAATATTCATTAACATATTTTGTAAATCTAAATAGTAAATGTCAATTTTAATATTTTTGATCAAATAAAATTTTTAAGATCTTTATAAAAATGGTTTTTTCCAAAATGTTTTGAAAAAAAAAAATTATTGCAGAATTGTATTTTAAAATATACATTTACATATTTTGTAATTTGAGTAACATTTTTTGGGATGTAGGGTAGTTTATAAAGGCGCTAGGAAATAATGCCCAATGAAAAATCGCCCGAAAATAAAAATTAAAAATGACTCAAATGAAAAAAACACAAAACATAAAAGACACAAAAAAATTTCATCCAAAAAAAAAAAATCCCTAAAAAATTTTGCATAAATTATAATAAAAAAAATGCACCCAAAAACTTCAAAACTTAATGAAAAATGTTTACAAAAAAATACGAACAGTGGAAAAAATCATGCAAAAATAAAAAAAAATAATTTTACCCCCCGAAAATAGAACAAAATAAAATTTCAATAAAAAAGAAAAAACGAAAAAAAGCCCAAGAATTTTAAAACAAACGAAATATGCTTTAAAAAATAATTTTACCCCCCGAAAAAAAGGAAAAAAATTCCAAAATAAAATTTCAATAAAAAAGAAAAAACGAAAAAAAGCCCAAGAATTTTAAAACAAACGAAATATGCTTTAAAAAATAATTAATTGTATCCAACAAAAGTAGAAAAACCATCAAAAAAAAAAAATTATTTTACGAATTTAACAAAAGTAAACGAAAAAGCCTACAAAAATTAGAAGTTGCACACAAAATTATAGGAAAAAAAGAAAAGTTCGAAAAAATCAACCACAATAAATAATCAAATCAAAAATAAAAAACGCAATCTCACCCAAAAAAAAAAGAGCCCAAAAATAATAACGAAAGTTTACCAAAAAAAAAACCCACAAATTTAAAAAAGAAACGAAAAATTGCAAAAAATAAATAAAATTAAATTACCAAAATATTAAAAAAAGGAAAAATCACTCAAAAAAAAAAAAAAAATGGAAAAAATCGCCTAAAAACAAAAAATTATTATTCTGATAAATTAACAATTGTTAACCATAACTTTTTATATTTGTATATGTTTGTTGTAAAACCTGACGAAGTTTTGAATTTCCAACTGGCGCCAGCAAGCGAAAGACAGAAATGGCTGGCGCAAATTCTTAGATGAGGCCAAGACCGACATACATACGGTTGTATCGCCAACTAAGTAGTAAGTAAGTATATGTTTGTTGTTTTTAAAACCAAATTTGCAGCTCAAAAAACAAAATTTTTCAAAACAATTTTTATCAAAATTTATTATTTTTGAGCTTCACATTTTGTTTTGAAATCAAAAAATAACAACAAACACATAGAAATATTCAAAACACTGGTAAACAATTGTTAATTTGCCAGAATAGGGCTGTAAGTTTGGCCGAAAATCAAAATGGAATTAAAAAAAAAAATCAAAAATCACCCAATTTTTTTTTATGACAAACCGATAATTTTTGTATAAATATATTTGAAAAATATCTCAACTTAAACTATGAGTTTTAAAAAAATGTCAAAACTTGAGAAAAAGTATTAAAATATTGTAATTTTTCAGTTTAATATTAATATAAAAATAATTAATATTAAAATAAAAAAAAATGTTTTCCAGTTTAATATTAATATAAAAATAATTAATATTAAAATAAAAAAAATGTATCCACCAATATCCACTGTTTGGAATCGAGCGTTGTACTGTTATGACAAAAAAAAAATTTAAGCAATTTAGTTAATGAAATTTTAAAATTTTTCTATTTTTTATGAAATTTTTTAAGTTAAAAAATTTTTAATTACTTTTATTAAAGTATTTAAAATCATGAAAATTCGCTGTATTTTTTCGAGCAATGAAATGCAATTTTTAACCAGGGAAATCGAAATAGTACACCCAAAAAGAGTTAAATACTAGTTTTGTTTGGAATATTTTTCAGGAATGATGCTCAAGCAGGAGCCTGAAATAAAGTCTCGTAACTTTAATGTGTTAAAAAATTTATGAAAAATACCATTAAAATTATTTGTTGCAATAACGTTTTTCAATAGACAATAAAATAACACTCAATTTGGATCATTGACAGGATATTATAGAAAAAATATGAACCCTTTTTTGTTAAGGCGATAAAAAATGTCGATTGTGGTATTTACACTAATATTTAAAAATTATAAAAAAGCCACATTCAAGAACAATAATATGCAATATTTTTTGCATAAAATGAAAAATTCCCATATAACTTACTTCAAATATCATATTGGTACCAATATATTTTTGTAATCAAACAACCCCATCCTAAAAGATCCTGTCTACGGCCTTGCCAGACTTACACTTAGTAGCTTTAAAGCTGAATTTGATACTTTTCAAATAAACTGTTGAAAGTTAGAAGTTAGTTGAACTGTAGACTCTATATTTTAAAAAGTCTCAACTTTACCCAAGTTAGTCTCAAAAGAGAGTTACAAGTAAAAGCTTTTATTGCTCACATTTTCATAAAACTTTTTTACAAGATACATAGTCTAAAAAGTTTTTAGTTTGTCAACATTGTAGCCATACAATTCTTCAAATGTTTAATGTTTCAAAAATTACTCAACCATAACCAAGATACAACTCAGGAAAACTCTCGAAATAGAAACCACAACCACAACAACAACAAACTTAGGCATGGCACGGGAAGTGCAAAAATCACAACATGTTGCAAAAATTGCAACAATTCTAAATTGCAACAATAAAAAATGAAAAATACTTCAAAAAAGATTTTTTCTAATAAAGTCAAAGCATAGACGCTGACATAAAATGGGTCATTGATAACCGGTTATCCACAGAACAGCAATCACAAAAGAAAAAGAATTATGTAATTACAAAAAACACGACATGTTGCCAGATACACCGATTGAGAAATTCTCGCAACGGGCAACAAAACGAAAAACAGCAACCAAAAACTAGCTTTCCTTAAAGCTGTGACCACGAAAAAACTATTAAACTTACCAAAGAAATTTCCCTTGATCATCAACCGTGAATGATGCGCGCGGGAACCTTTCACTTTGCGGGAACCTTGTGATTTTTTTTTGTGTTTGCTTTCGCAAACAACATCAAGATGGTCCCAAAAATTCCTTGCTACAGCATTTTATGTTGGCCAAAATAAATGCCTGTGATTTAACGATAACGCATTCAAAGCTGTTGAAGCTGTTTTAAATTTGAACTTTTTTTTTATAAGCAAAAATGCAAATTTTTGCAAGAAGTGTTGCAATTATTTGGAAATACTGCTTAATGCAGATATAATAAATTAAAATATAGGATAAGTTTTTTTATTTTAGTTGGAAATTACATCACTATAATAGATAAATTTTTAAATTGTCAACTTTCAAAAAATCTACTGTTACTGAAGAAAGGAATAATATGTAAGTGATGTAGGTGCCACCTTTTTTGTCAGTACGCTGTTTAAAAAAAAAATAATTAAAATTTTTAAATGAAATTTTTAAAATTTTTTTGTTTTAAACAGGTTTTGTAAATATTTTTGATTGCTTCGACGTCTATTTTGAACAAATTTAAATGAAGTAGAATTGTCACTTTTCTGGAAATATCATATTTTACACCACAAATTTTAATTTTATTTGAAATATTCCAAGTTTAAAAATATTTATAAACTTTTTATGACATACAAAGTGTTAGCACTGCCACCATAATGAATTATTTTGGTTTTTAATAAAAAATTTTTTAAAGTTTTAAGGATTTGAATATATATAAAGTTAGTTTTAAAGTTTTACAAATATTTTATATTCACTATTTTTTGTAAATATCTTAATTATTTTTCTATATTTTACTATAAATTGCAATTTTATTTTATTTTGTTTTAAATTTTACATTTATTTGATTGGGTATTTTATGGCAAAAGTGAGCAATAATCCTATGAAAGAAGATGAAATTCTGTATCAATGCACTAATAAGTCATAATTTTTGCACTTTTAGTGTGCGCAGTGACAAACATGTTTATATGCAATTTTGAATGTTTTTTCTTTAAATTGTTTTATAAAAATTACATAAAACTATAATGAAATCTTCTTGTTTAGGTATTTACGCAACGCAAAATCAATTTTTTTTTTTGTGAAATAGTGTTTTTATATGGGGCATTCTATTGTGACTACTGGGACATTTGACTCCAGAATTCGATCAACTATGAGTTATAACGACACCATCATAACTTATTTTACAGTGAAATATATTTTAAAACAGAGATAGCTATTGTGTAATATTCCTTTAAAATATTGTGTAATAATAAATAATGTGTAATAATAAAAACAGGCTTCTATATTTTGTGTTACCAATTTTTGAATGAATGTAACTAATGGGACACTGAAAAGTCCCACTCATCTATGTTTGAACACTCAAATAAGAATTTTAGCCATACCATTTATATATTCAAGTCAGTTTCTTCTGTGTTATACAACATATACTAGACGCTTCCCTTTTAATAAAGAATAAGTATGCTTATCTTTGTAAAAAGTGTAGAAAAATATTACAAATTGCGACTACTGGGACAGATTTTGTGAATTGTGGGACAATTACAAAAAATGTGTAAATAATAAGTTATTTTAATCAATTTTATTATTCTGTATTTTATTATTAGTCTGTAAAAAGTAAAAAATAAATCAGAAACAACAAAAAATTACCTCTACTCTATTATTTAAAGAAAATGTTGAAGTTTTTTTTTTTTAAATTGGTAAAGTTTTAAAATAGGACATAAGACACATCCATTTGCTATGTGGTGAATAACTCTGCTGCTTCATTGCCTGAAATCGATCTTGAAAACAATTTAGTACTTCGTTTTTCTCTTTTTTAATTTTGAGATCTTCTTTACATAAGACGCTTTGAGAGTAACTTACAGTACTGTAAGTGTGGGTTTTTACAGCCCTTAAACATATAAATAAGCTGTCACTATTTCATTTTGGGTCAGAAAAGTAAGTTCAGCTATACACAACGGCATTGAAATAAAATCAAGCTGTTCACCGTGACTACTGGGACACATTTTGAAACAGTCTCGAAAGCATAGTCTGATCGCCTTAACTATTAAAAGCATTTTAACTAGTTTATTACTACTTCAAGGAAGTATTGAATTTATAAAGTCGTGTTTCAGGTTGGAAAAACAGCTTTTATATATTTTTGTGTGACTACTGGGACATGCGACTTACATCTGTTCGCAGAAGAAATACACAAAATCCTACATAACTTTTCGCTTTATTTCTACATAAAAAATCTATGTTTTTATCAAGCTTTCTTTAGAAGACACTCGCCAAGACTCTACATTTGACAGAATGCCCGAAAACGGTGTTGCAAACATAATCAAAATTTTACTCCCTAGCAACTCTGTATGACACAAAAGTGTATGATAAAAAAAGAATTTTTGAGGAAATTTTTCAAATCTTTTTTTACAGATTAATAAAGTACAGACATTTAGTTATAGCTTATTACCAAATTAAAAGTTATTAATGGAAAACCAAAATTAATCTCATTTTACGTGGAATGCCCCATATATGTTTTTTTTTAATTTTAATTTTTTTTTTAATTTAATCTTAAATAATGTGTATTTTTACTATGTTAATAGAGATATAGTTGTGAATTGAGTAGAATTGAGAAAAGCTATTTTGATTATCGTAAACTATTTACATTCTAGTTACATTCTTTTAAAAAAAGTTGCGTCATTGCTGTTTACTTTGATAAGATTTCATAGCCTTGATAAAGTCACTTTGTATGGGAGATAGGCGTGGTTTCCATTAGATTTGATTGAATTTCTTACTTAAAGCGGATAATAAATATCAAAGCTCATATACAAAACTTCAAGTCCACATATCAAGTTTAGTGGAATTTATAAAGATTTTACCGTTTTAATATAGGTTGGCGTGTTTTTCATCCGATTTGGTCATGTTTGATCTAGATCTTTATATTTTAGATACAAGCTTAAATACCAAATTTCATTACGATAGCTTCAAAATTAGGCTGTAAACGCGTCGACATTATTTTAATACAATAGTTTTACAGACTCTCAGAGCTTATTTCATTTAAGTTGTTAAGAAGCAAGGAAGGAAGAAATGAAGGAAGTAAGGAAGGAGGCAAAGAAGGAGGCAAAGAAGGAGGCAAGGAAGGAAGCAAGGAAGGAAGCAAGGAAGGAAGCAAGGAAGGAAGCAAGGAAGGAAGGAAGGAAGCAAGGAAGGAAGCATGGAAGGAAGCAAGGAAGGAAGCAAGGAAGGAAGCAAGGAAGGAAGCAAGGAAGGGAGCAAGGAAGGAAGGAAGCAAGGAAGGAAGCAAGGAAGGGAGCAAGGAAGGGAGCAAGGAAGGAAGTAAGGAAGGAAGCAAGGAAGGAAGCAAGGAAGGAAGGAAGGAAGGAAGGAAGCAAGGAAGCAAGGAAGGAAGGAAGCAAGGAAGGAAGCAAGGAAGGAAGCAAGGAAGGAAGGAAGAAAGAAAGAAAGAAAGAAAGAAAGAAAGAAGGAAGGAAAGAAAGAAAGAAAGAAAGAAATATAGAAAGGAAGGAAGGAAGGAAGGAAGGAAGGAAGGAAGGAAGGAAGGAAGGAAGGAAGGAAGGAAGGAAGGAAGGAAGGAAGGAAGGAAGGAAGGAAGGAAGGAAGGAAGGAAGGAAGGAAGGAAGGAAGGAAGGAAGGAAGGACGGAAGGAAGGAAGGAAGGAAGGAAGGAAGGAAGGAAGGAAGGAAGGAAGGAAGGAAGGAAGGAAGGAAGGAATGAAGGAAGGAAGGAAGGAAGGAAGGAAGGAGTAAGGAAGTAAGGAAGTAAGGAAGTAAGTAATTAAGTAAGTTAAGCAAGTAAGTAAGTTAGGTAAATAAGTAAGTAATTAAATAAGTAAGTAAGTACGTAAGTACGTAAGTACGTTAGTAAGTAAGTAAGTAAGGAAGGAAGGAAGGGCGGCACTGAGAAACATTCTGGCAGCTTTTCTTATTACTACTTTCTAATATATTTCTGACCTGGTCCAGGAAATTTCTTAATAAAATTACATTCTTTCATATAGAAATTACTTCAAGACATTAAAATTGGTTATTTCGATATTTTTTTTATGTTATGATTTACTAACGATAAGCCTTTTGTCGATAAAAAGTTTAAAATACATTTTTAAACATTATTACTAAATATTAATATTAAAAACATATTTCAAGTTTTTAATAGCAGAATCTTAAAAGCTTTTAATGTAATCATTTCCATGCTTAAAATGACAAAAGCTTTTTCCTCACTACAATTGTGCCAGAGAGAAGCGCTACACGGTTTAGTCAAGCCAATAAATGTGAGACATTTATCAACAGATTTAACGATAAGCTCAAAATTTCTCATGAAGAGAAAAGAGTTTTTTTAACAATTCGGCAAAATTGTACCTTCACTTTTGAGCTAAAAAAAACGCTGCAAAGAAAAAGAGAAAAAAACGTCCTAAAGAATTTCAAAATCGGAAGAAGTCGCAGCAGCATAGCGTGACCCAATTTTCCGCTGTTACCAACTTGTTGCTCTTGCTTCGTTATTATAGCTTTGGCTTAACTTAAACTTAAATGGTATATTTATACAATTATTTTATCTTTAAATCAAAACAGCAGGCATTCAATTGTCGTGGCATTCCCAGGCGTTGCAAAACAACGCGTACCGCCGCTCAGACATTCATCATGAAATTCGTAACAATTTCGTGAAATTCTTAAGAATTTTGTAGTTGTTTTGTTTTTGTGTTTTTAGCGGGCCGTTCATTGAACTTTTTTGGCACATAAACGGAAATTTTACGTTGAAAAAGAATAAAAACGCAAAAAAAAAAAAAAATAAAAAAAAAAATAAAAAAAAAAATTACAATAAGAAATTCGCAAAAAATATACAAACACAACCTGCTTATTTCACGTTAGTGTACAGTCGCTGTTAAGTGCCAGAAAAAGAAGAAGAAGAAGAAGAAGATGAGCAAGAGAACAAGAATAATAATAAGCTAAAGAAATGCAAGAATAATAAGCAGCGGTAGAAGTAGAAGAAATAGCAACAACACCAATTAAGAGCTTTAAAAATGAGCACAAATTACAACATTTCGACAGCTTATTTGTTTTCGTTCAAAACAGAAAAAAAACAAATGAATGTAAGCAAAAACTAAACGCTGAGTGTTGCCAGATTTTAGCAAAAAAATCTCTGACACATTTTTGTAGCATTTTAAGTACTTTTCAGACTCTTGTTGGGACTTTTTTTTTGCAAATAATTTGAGAATTGAAAAGTGTTGCCATCTCGTACATTTCTTTTCTATTACAAGATTCTATTTAATTTTTAGTTCATTTTAGGTTTTTTAATGTTTTTTATTTTACACTTTTTAATTTAAATACCATGATTTGATTCGAAATTTAAAAACGTTTTTTGTTTCTGTACAAGAAAGACACAGAAAAAATCAAATGAAATGAGTATTGACAGATTTTGCAAAAAAAATTTTCTTACACCTTTTTGTGCATTTGCGAACAATTCTTTATAAATTTGCGAACAATTTATCTATAAGGGAAATAATGCGACCCTTTCGTCAAATTTTGTTGTTTAAGTTTTAATAAATGCTTTTTAGTTTTCAAACATTTAAAACTATTTGGGCTAATTCCATGTCATTTATTCCATGTGGAAAACTCACTTTGTTTTTATTGCTAAGTTTTTTTTTTGTTTAGCTGAATTTGAAATTAATGTATCTTATATTTTAAGGCATTACAAAATATAATTTATCACATATTGGCAAATTTTTTTTTGGAAATTAGGCAACACTGGCTAATTTTCTTATGTTGTAAATGTAGTGCAAGTCACGCACTCAATTTGAAAAAATAAGTAAATAAAAATTTTAAAAATAAAGTTCATATTTAGAAATTTAGAAAAGTGGCCAAAAATCATATCTTGGCGTTGTATTGATCGAATTTAATAAAACTTGGTGCAGAATACTTGGAATAAAGCATCTTTTCCAAGCGTGATGAAAAAGTCGGCGGGATTCAACAAAGGGGCTTGGGACTATCAATAAAATACTGTATTCGCCTAATACCTGCACTAGTTTATTGAAATTCGGTACAGTAGTAGGTGGGATATTCTTCGAGCATAATGGTAAAAGTGGGCGGAATTTAACAAATGGGCGTGGCACTTTAAATAAAATACTGTATTTTGTCTAATATTTGCACCAGCTTATTGAAATTGGATATAGAGGTGGGTAGGATTGTTTCCGAGCATGTTAGAAAAAGTGGGCGGGATTCAACAAAGGGGCGTGTCACTATTGAATACAAACTGTAGTTTGGTTATTGTTGATTCTGGGGTATTAAGCGGCGGGACACGAGAGAGAATAAGGGGACGCTTTTACCGAATCTGACGTATGATGTGTGAACTAAAAATAAATTTACAAGGCTTTAGAAAATAGCATTTTTAGAACGTTAAATATGTTATAATGAATCGGCGAAAAAAACACGCAATAAGCCTACATGAATGAGATATATAGTTTTCAGGATCACACTTGGAGATGGGGAGAACCCCATGTTTTTTTCTTGTTTTATTTTCTTGTGAAATTTTTTTTCTCCTTTTTTGTTTTTTATATATTATTATTTTTTGTTTTTTGTTTTTTATATTTTTTTGTTGCTTTTTAATTTTTTGGTTTTTTATACTTTTTATTTTTTGCTTTTAATATTTTTTATTTTTAATATTTTTTATTTTTTTAATTTTTGTTTTTAATATTTTGTCATTTTTATTTTTTTATAATTTTTTCTTTTAACATTTTTTTATGTTTTGCTTTTAATATTTTTTTATTGTTTTTATATTTTTTTATTTTAGGCTTTTAATTTTATTTTTTGTTTTTTTATATTTTTTTATTTGTTATATTTTTTTTATTTTTGCTTTTAATATTTTTTTTAAACTTTTGATATAGTTTGCCATTGCAATATTTTTACTGTTTACTATCCGTTTTTGGATTTAGGCCGTCTTTTTTCGATTTGAGAGTACTGCATGATGTTCATTTTTTATAAATTTCTCGAGAGTTATTAACAAACGTGCAAAAGTGTGCATATCCCTCTTCAAGTAAACATTTTAAAGAAAGTAAAAGCATGTTAATTATTTCAGTTACCAGCGAAATCTCGGGAATCTTCTTTAGGCGCGGCATTTTCTTTTTAAATCCCATTTTCTTTTTTGCGTTTTTAGTATGAGGAAAAAGATATTAAAACTAAAAGAAAATATGTATATTAGGGCGGGTCGATTTAAAAATCGCCCATTGCTCAGTGAAAATCGTATTCTAGGGATCAAAATAAGAAACTTTGCCCGAGGAACTATACCCCTAAAACGAATTCTAATGCCCCAACTTTTGACTTTTGTCCCGCAGGGTCAAATTTTGAAAATCCTTCTTTGATCCATTTAGAGTGCCCCAATCGCGTCAAAATGTGTGACTGACCCCCACTTTGGAGTGCCCATTCACCCATACCAGTGGCACACCCCCTGGGGGGTTTCCCTTACAAACATTTAAAAAAATCACCATTTTTGGCACTTAACATGAAAAAATCGGCGAAATGGGGTCGCCATTGGCATGTGTGGATCGGCCCTCCAACAAAGTAAGTGGGAGTAGGTACCGTTTTTATATTAGACTCTTATCTTGTATAAGAAGTAATAACTATAGAAACGCTGGGAATTATTTTTATATTTCCTTGAATGACAATTTAAAAATTAAAAAGTTTTCGGAAAAAATGAAAGTAAAAAAATAATTCGTAAACCAAAAAAGGCATTTGTAAACTACTATAAACCAAAAAAAGGCTTTCGTATATTTTTATTTATTTTTGCTTTTATTTTAAATTCTAAATTAATTTTAAGCTTTTTTGTAGTTTGTTTGTGCTAAATATAAATAGTTTGAATTTTTTTTATTAAATTTTATATTAAATAAAATATAATTTTTTTTTTGCCATTTCGCATATTTTATTTTCTAAAAAACAATTTATTTTATTTTATTTTTCATAATTTTTGATACAATTTGCAAGTCACGTAAAATTTTGAAAATTTAAAATTGTACAAAAAGGTTGAAAAATATAAATAAAAAATTTTTAAATTTCAAAAACTCAATTTTTATATTTTTTT
Source organism: Dichetophora obliterata (assembly GCA_963920525.1). Lineage (NCBI taxonomy): Eukaryota > Metazoa > Arthropoda > Insecta > Diptera > Sciomyzidae > Dichetophora > Dichetophora obliterata. The sequence goes on along the minus strand of OY986438.1, from coordinate 5,714,468 downwards.
CTTAATTTTTGGTTTTATAAGTCTTTTAAAATATTATAAAGAAATTCGATGTAAAAGGCGATCGCGCGCCTTTGAATAACTGGTAGGTGTCTCGAAAACTTTAAACGCTTTTTTCTCACAATGACTTTTTTAAATGGCCAACAGTTAATCTCCGGATTGGTTGGACCGACTTTGATAAAAGTGGATTTATTCTCTCTATTAACATATTTTGTAACGTAATCTACCACAATATCTTAAAAAAAATTTAAATTATTATTATTTAGCTAGGGTATTAGGGTAAAAATGTGGTCCTTTTTCGTACTTTTTTGAACCTCTCCCTTTTTTCCTGGGATAAATTTTTTTAAAAAGTGGTAGATTACGGCTTAAATGACCTTACTTTTTCTGAAACTTTTTGGTTTTTTTGTTTCAGACTTGCCGATCCTGAGATTAATTGTCAACGTTTTCGAAACACCGACTTTGGCGCCTCCGAGAAAAGTAAAAAATAATGGAATTAACAAAAAAATGTTTTTATTTTAAATAATTTAGATGTTAAATAATACCATTAAAAAATGTACACTGATATATAATAAAGGTTTAAAATTTTTTTCATTTTGCTTAACCCTTAACTGGTACGCCTGGTCTGTGGGACCAGAACAAAGCAAATAAAAGAGTATATTTTTCTAATTATCCAACTCAAAATTCAATTTAATTCAATTCAAGTATTCAAAATAATCCACAAAATTCTTTCTAAGTAGAAAAAAAAACTGTATTTAAGACGTTCCTAAAAAAAAACAACATGCATTTCTTACTAAATTTGTGTTTTGTTTTTATTTTAAGTTGGTGTGGTCCCTGGGACCAGATGCACTGTTAGTGTAAATTTTTGATGTGCACCAGTTAAGGGTTAAAAACGCCTTTGTAAACTTCGTATGTACCTTAAATAAAAAATATTTTGTTTTTAATTTTGTCTTTAAATTATTTTTTATTTTTTAAAAGGTTATCCTTTTTATACAACGGTTTATTTAGCTGTTCTTATACTCTTTGCTATACTGTTATTATTGTGTTATTTTCTCTTGCTAGAAACAGCCAGTGCTGCCAGAATTTGTTTTTGTAATAAAACTCTTCACGCTTCATTAAAGTCTCAATTTGTTGACAGTTTTGAAATAGGTATTTTATAACTTCTGCAAGGCCAAGTTATTGCCACACTACTGTTACAATGTTGCCATATTTTGCTCACACTATATTTTGTCTTACCATGAAATTGCTTATTTATTTGTTTTTTGCCATCTCATAACTTATGTGACAAAAAAAAATTGCATCATATTTCTGCTATTTCTGCAAAAGCATTGGTTTTTTATGCATTTTGCCAGTTGTATTTAAACTTACTACTACAATATTTTTTTAGCCATTTTTTATGATGTCTAAAGCAACTTTGTACCGTTATTTTTATTGACTGCAGTACATTTTACTTCACTATCTTGACATGTATCTGCATATTCTTCATAACATCTTCATATTATCTACAGTTTCACTTTTTCAATAAAGCTTTAAATTTGCTTATTTTTGGTATATTTTTGGCTGTAAAGACTAAAGAAATTAAGTGCTGCCAGCTAATTGTGTTATTATATGTATGTAAAGTTTAAATACAATTTGAATAGTTGATTGTTTGTCGTTAATAGCTTTGTTTATTGTGTCCAGCAAACAACGTTATAGCTTAAAGAGCGAAGTTTTTGGTTTATTGGTTATTTATAAGGCAAATGAACTCTTCGTGCTGCCAGCTGTTGATTTCTGTCTGCAAGTTTTTCTTGTTTGTTTTATATGTGTTTTTGATATTGCTTGCTAATTGGCCACAAATATTTTAGGCAGCAATCGACAATTTGTTGGTGAATGTTCTGATCTGGAAAAAAAAAATCAGCAAAAATAGGTGCTAAAATACAGCCATTTTGGAGAATTCAGCTTTTAACCCAACAATACTTTCTTCTCCGTTTTGTTGTTATTATTTCTTTGTTAACATTTATCATGAGATCATCACCAAATATTTTAACACATATATATATTTGCTTCTGTAAATTTTTTTATTTTTACCCCATTAAAAAAAAGAGACTATAAAAAAATCCATTTCGACGCACAGACACACAAAGTTCGCTGGTCAAAGTCAAGGTCGTGCTGGGGAAAATTTCATTTGTATCTTTATTTTTTTTTATATGAATGTTTTTTTTTACTGTATGTATATGACACACATTTTGATTATTATTTTAACGAGTATTTCTCTTGTGTTATTGCGTTTTAGTAATTTTTTTGGACTTTTTTTTGCCTTTTTTGTGTGGGTTTGTGTTGGCCGAAAAACAAATCTATTCGAAAAAATTATTTATGAACTTTGGCTTAGTTAATAAACTAAAAAAGTAAATTAGTTTTTCTTCTACCTTCAAAAAAGGCTTCTTCTACCTCAGCTTTTAACTTAATTTTACTATTTAAGTGCCTAACTTTGCAGTTAAAACTCTTAACTAGGTTAATATGAAGTTTATTACTCAAGTCTAGGGTTAGGCAGGTTGAACATATTGTGTAAAATCGAATTTTTCTGGGTCGACTAAATTGCGTCACTTGAGTTAGGTTACTTGAAATCTGGTTATTAGGGTGGCCCTTAACTGTATGCGAAATTTTTTTTTTATAAATTGAATATGTGCGGTGCCCTCGTTTGTTACTTATCATGTCAAAAGTATATTCTGAAAACTTGGGGAAAAATATTAATATATAAACGTGGCGCTTGCGACCTTAAGTTGAAAATCTGATTTATATGGGGAAAAAGTGCTCTTTTTTCTAAAAAATCCCAATAACTTTTTTTAATGCATATTTTTTAAAGAATTGTACTCGTCTCGTTTTTTATTTTATTTGTCTTCAGAATGTCTTCTCAAACATGAAAATTAGACAAAAACCAACAGAGTTGTGATTTTTTAATTTTCGAAAAAAATCAAATTTTTTTCCTTGTTGCATTAAAAAATCGCAAAAATTTAAATTTAAAAAAATTTCAAAGAAATTTTGAGGAAATATTTTCTTTAACTATATTTCAAACATATACAAAAAATTGTGGGATAACGTTGAATAACCTGGTCGTTATGAAATTTTTTAGTTGAAGTGTACCTGTTTGGAAATTTCGAGTTTGGGTATTTTTACAAAAAAAAAAAAAAAAAAATCCCCAAAAATTTAAAAATGCACATTTTGAATAAAATTACCAAAAACTGGATTAGGGATCGTTGTGAGCTAAAAAAAACCAAAATTTAGATACCAAAGTTATAGCTTTTGAAGCTTGACTTTTATCAAAAATTCTGAGTGCCTGTTTCTGGCACTTTGAACACAAAAAAGTCATGCAAAAATCTAAAAAACTATGTTTCTCATATTAAATGACTTCAATTATTAAATAAATATAAATGATTTTAGTTAGAAAAAATTGTTGAATACCAGGGATGCCAGCATACTGGTTTTAGGGTAAAAATATACAAAAAACTTCAAATCCAACAAATTTGATTTTCACTGCTGCTACTTGGCAATTCTCTGTGTATTGTGTTAAGCTTTCAATATCTGCCGTTTATTTATTTGGACTTAAGATTTTTTGTTAATTTTTGGTGATTTTGGTGAAATGTTCATTTTAAGCAAGCGTTTACGTAAAACTTATAATAAACGCGCAAATATTTCTTCTTCTGGTAAAGTGAGTTTTGACTGATGTCTAAATAAATAAATTTGTAGACAGCGTAGCGCCAAATAATGAAATTTGTTGTATTTTGGGGTTTTTTTTACCCTCCTAAAACCAAGGTATCCCTGGAATTCCAAAATTTTTTCTAACTTAAATTAGTTATATTTTTTACAATAATTAAAGTAATTTAAAATGGGCAACATAGTTTTTTAGATTTTTTTTGTGTACGAAATGCCAGAAAAAGGCACTGGAGAATTTTTGAAAAAAAGCTATAACTTTGGTATCCGAATTTTGTTTTTTTTTTTAAATTTTTTGCAAAAAATATCTCACAACACCTTAATCCATTTCTCAGTAAATTTTTCAAAATATGAATTTTAAAATTTTTGGGAATTTTTTCGTAAAAATATCCAAACTTGAAATTTCTTAAAAGGTACACTTCTACCAAAAAATTTCATAACGACCAGGTTATTTAGCGTAATCCCACAATTTTTTTTATCTATTTGAAATATAGTTTAAGAAAATATTTCCACAAAATTTCAAGGAAATTTTTGCAAATTTGAATTTTTGCGATTTTTTAATACAACAAGAAAAAAAATGACATTTTTTTCGAAAAGTGAAACATCACTACTCTGGTAGTTTTTGTCTAATTTTAATTTTGGAGTTCACATTTTGAAGAAAAATTAAATCAAAAACAAGACGAGCACCAGTTTTTTTGAAAATATGCACTTATAAAAAGTAATTGGAATTTTTTAGAAAAAGATCTCTTTTCCCCATATAAATCAGATTTTCAACTTAAGGTCGCAAGGGCACGTTTACATGTCAATATTTTTTTCTGAAAATTTCACTGCCTAGTTCTGTTTAGTAAAAGAACAAAACTACGGCCGCAATTTGTTACTTTCGAAAAGAAAAACTTTGGAAACTACTTATACTTATTCATACTCATTTTTGAGTAAGTGGCTCATTGATTCAAAAATGTGATTCGTTGCAGATTCGAACCACTGAGTTGTAAACGAATAGTACTCGAGTACTACTTATTTTTAAGTATTCGTTGCAGATATCTGATACAGATCATATTTTTATACAATTTAAAAGCGTAAAAAGTTTTGGGCAAGGAATTAAAGTGAATACTACTTTAAAAAAAAAAAATAAAACGAAAGTAGTAACAACAACAGCAGGAAGGAAGCTGTTGCCAAAATATGGCATTGTTTATCGGCGGGAGGGAATTTTTCACTGTCGGTTGTCGGGTTTTACAAGAAAATCTTGCTATTTAAAGCAGGTACACGAAAGGCTATGAACTTTCAACAACGATTCTTAACAGAGCACAACAAAACGAAACAAAACACTGCAGAAAAGACCTGAAAACGCATAATTAGAACGCATTGAGTAACAAAAAGGTTCACTCTTTTAAACCTTCGTAAATAAGAAAAAGGTTTATAAGAATATTGATAATAATGAGCAGAAGAACCGGTTGACAGATAACAAAAAGAGAAAACCCTTTTTTGTCAATGTTGTTTTCTTATAGCATGCGGCAATATTTAATTTTGATATAAAATTTGTTTAAACTTGTATCATGCGAATTGTTTTCTTCAGAAGTGGTGTAAGTCCATTTGCTCTTCTTATAAAATATTTATATACAATATAAATTCCTTTATTATGAACTCAATTCTTATATTATCAATTTTAAATTAATCAAAGCTTATGTCTATTTTAAACTAATAAATGAGTATTGTCTGTAAATAGCAAGTGTACACTAAATAAAAAATAAATTATGTGATTTCTCATTAAGTTTTTTTTAATGGACTTACACCACTTTCAAAATAAACAATTCATATAACAGTTTAAAAAAGCCTGGAAAATGAAAACTTTCCGATGATTAGATAAACAGCAATGAGAGTCGCAGTTTGTGCATAACAACAACAACAACAACAACAAATGATGCGCTGCTTTAATTATGTCAAACAGTGGCAACACTGCAGGTCCACATGCTACAGTGCCGCGTCTCGGGTGAAAACTATGATTAATGTTTTCAACAGTTAAAAATAAAGTACCATTTACAGTTCAATGGATTCCATTGTGTGTGTTTGTGTTTGTGATGGGTTTTCAATGTGTTCCCAATGTGTACTAATTTATTTTATCATCAACTAATTTATTTTTCCTAACTGGGTCAAGTGATGCCAGATGAATGCAGGCAACAAAGCGAAACTTTTGCTAGCGTTGCTAGAAAAAAATAAAAAAACTGTAAAGAAGTTTTTAACATGGTAAAAATTTACATTTAATAAATTAACATACTATTAAGAAGTTGTGATTTTTTGGTAAACCGTTAAAGAAACTTTAAAAAGTATATAAAATTGCTTAAAAATTTGATGGGAAAATAATTAAAAACTAGTTAGCAATTAACTTCGACTTGACCTCTACAGTAAATTTTATTTCATGCATGTTTTATAAGTTTGATGACGTCTCAAAATTCAAATGCAGACGTTTGAAGGTACATTTAAGATTTTGAAGATTATGTGTTTAATATCCAGTCAATACACATATTTTTGTGAAGCTTATGAAGGTTATGCTACTTTGATGACGTCACTTTGTATGAGAGGTAGGCGAAGTTTTTATACGATTTAGCCAAATTTGAGTGTCAGAGTGCATTTTTAAAATCTTTGAAAGTTTCAATTCCTTAAATTTCCTATTGTGAAATTTTTAAGAGATAGTCACTTTGTATGGGAGGTAAATGTGGTTTTCATTAAATTTTTTCAAATTTTAAATTAATGGTATATATTTAAGAACAAGACTTACGTGTAAGAGTTCAAGTCACTATATTAAATTTGGTGGCAATTTAAGTGATTTTACCGCCTTGATAAAGCCAGTTTGTATAGGAGGCGTGGGCTTCATACAATTTAAAAAAAAAATTAAATATATGGTCCAAATGTTATGTGCAAAATTTCAAGTAAAATTAATTTTTTGTTTGGAATTTTTAGATATTTTACCACTTTCATAAAGTCTCTTTGTATGGGAGGTAGGCGTGGTTTTCATACAATTATGAGAAAATTAAAATGTATGGTGAACATTTGAACTAAAGCTTTTTAGTAAAATTTCATGTCATTATATTAATTTTTGTGGCATTTTAAGAAATTTTATTCCTTCGATAAAGTCACTTTGTACGGGAGGTAGATGTGCACTTCAACCAATTTGGACAGAATTCAACTATACCAAAACTACCAAATTAATTTTTGTGGCATTTTAAGAGATTTTACCCCTTTGACAAAGGCACTTTGTATGGGAAGTATGCGTTTAGGGATGTCGATCCCGGACCCTTTTTTAAATCCCTGGATTTCAGGATAATCGACATCCCTACTCCACTATAGAAAAGTGTCAATAATTTTACTTCTCTCTGATTTGGCTATATTTTTATAGTATTTAAGATAATTTTTATAAAAGGTATAGCTATATTTTATGGACATTGAAGGTCATTCTTTTTTTCGCCAATTTATATTCTTATCATAAGATAACGTTAATATTATTATACACTGAAAAATATTTATATGCTTTAAAAATGCCGAAAATTGTGTTTATTTTTCGTAAGCAAATTATTAAAAGTATTTTTATATCTCATTTAATTTTATATACATTTGTTATGACTTTGACAACATGTTGTTAGGTTTTTTTTTTAAAGAACAGCTTACAACAATATATTAGGGGAATTCAAAATCTTGTGAATGGCATTTTTAGGCAAAAGCTTGCAACACATGTTGCAAAACATAAAATTCACAGTTTATTGATGAAAAGCTATTCATCAAAAAAGCTCAAATTCAAAATGATTTTAATCTCCTCTTAACTACATTTCTTATTAGGTTTGCCCCGTTTAATTGGTTTTTTGTTTATTTTCCATAGCAGTTCTTTGTTCCACTTTTACTTTTTTCCCACTATCAGCTTTCAGTTTGTACTTCAGTATTGCATACGTATAGTAAATATAAAATATGGGTTTCAGTGTTGCACTTTTGCAATAGGATAGTGAGTGCATCCCTGTTTATTTTGTTACTGTAGAGTAAAAATATACTCTACCATTTTACTAATGCTTTGATGCCAGACTATTTGAACAAGATTGTGCCTCGCCTTTGTTAGGCACAATTAACATTTTAAAAAAATTTTAAAAATTCATTTGTCCTCAATTTTGAATTTTGATTTTTTGTATTGCATATATAATATTAATGCAATCTTATGATAAGAATATTTCCTGACGAAAAAATGTACTTCAATGCCAACAAAAATATTAAACGTGTTACAATAGGGGTATTCTCTATGTCTATGACATGACCGTTGCAAGGTGCAAGAATAGGAAATATACAATACGTGCAGCGCCGCAACAACAAAATACAAGTAAAAAAAACCTACATGCTACATGCTTAAATGCTACACTGATACCCATGTATACGGCGATGTTATGAAGCATAGTTTATGAAATGCAACCCTGTGTTTTGTAATGAGAGAGCAGAGAATGAGAGAGTAGCCAAACAGTAGGTGAAATGATTGTGTAGTGCAGCTAATTATAGAGTTCTTTGAGCTGTTGATTTTACTATGCTACGCTTGTACAATAGGGCGCTCTCGTTCCATTGGATATTTAAGTATAGGATTGTTACAATCCGTGCTCTCATGTAATTATGCTAGACATAGAGAATACCCCTAATATTACATAAAAATTTCATTAACATAATTTTATACAAGTTAATTGATTTTTTTGCAAAAATCTATATATTTTAAATAGCGATATGGTAAATCATTATTCAATAAAAATTTTATCAACATAGTTTTATATTAATAACATGATTTTCCTAGCAATAAGCTAAAGCAATTTTGAACTTTTCTACGAATTTTCGTTTCATTGGAACTTTTTATAAAAATTTTGTATTTCGATCATTTTTAACTAATAATCATTCTGAACATAATTGTAAAAATTTTTTTACGAATAATTAATGAGATTTTTTTGAATGTTTTTAAAGTTTTAAAAAAAATATTTTTATTTTGTTGTTGCAACCTGTTGCTTCATAAAATTTTTTGGCATTGAGCTCAAGTAAAATTCTAAAAACATAATCTTTAAAATTATAAAAACAAAATGTATAGTTTTATTGTACTTTTTACTAAAATATAAATTTTTTATATGCATTTAAAAATAAATAAACAATAATAAAAACTTACATAACCCTTACCTAATTAAGTAAACGCTCTTAAAATTTAAAAAAAAATTTAATGCGATTTTGATACCCGTTCAAAATGGGTTAAAAGTTTTTACAAAAGCATAGTTCATGTTACTTATTTTGCGTTAATCGGTTAAACTGCATTAAAATTCAACCAAGGTTGATTTATATAGGTTAAGTCACTTAAGAGAAGCTCGGTCGAACTGTCAGAATGGATGAAAGGAAATTAAGAAAAAAAAACCTGAATCTGTACAATTTTAAGCTAACAGCTTCTTTGACAAAAAGTAGCAAAATTTACTACTTTAGCACATTAAATAATAAATTTATTTTATAAGCTGAGTTAAAAGTAGTTAGACAGAGTTTTTATGCCGTATGTTTTAAGATTTTAATTACGGCATACGCAATATTGCTTTTATGACATTTTTGACAATTCAAACAACAACTGTATTAATTTATGAGTAGTTTTCTGTCAGATTAATAACATATTCTGCACAGTCGAAAAAAATTATGCATACTCACTCAAACTTAATGTTTATTAACGGTATAAAGAATGTTTGCTTACCTGAAAAAAATAAGAAAAAATAACAAAAATTAGCAAAGTTAAAATACAAAGTAAGAATACGTAATAAAAATACAAAGTAGATACTATAGGGTGTTTTTATGTTAGAAAATAAATAAAGAAGGAAAGTAATGAGCAAGCATATCATTACGCTGGGTCAATTTATGCCATCAAAACGCGTATAGCTAAATGTAATCTACGGAATATTCTAAGAAATTTCTGCTAAGGAAACATAAATATTTAATCAAAACTTAGTCCGCTCATTGGAACGAAATGATTGGTTGATGACTTATTTTTTCTTATTATATTTTTTTTTACATATCTTAGACAAAAATTGTACATAATGCAATTAGCTACAAAAAATTCCTTATTCACCATTTCTGAGAAAAAGCGATTTGTCAGTTTCAGGTTCATTTATAAGGTTATAGCACTTGAGAGCAATGCGTTCTATTTCCGCCTTTGCTTGAACTGTCAACTGTGCTTTTCGTTGTTCTATGCATTCATATTCTTGATGCATTTTCATCCAATCTGACATGGCAAAATTAGACAAGGTAGTGTTAGGGCGGAGAGCCGGTGACCGAAACTGTCAAAACGAAGTTGAAATTTCATACAAAATCTGCAACCAATGAGAATGCAATATGAAAGCAAGAATTGGCAAAACTACCAAAATGGATGAGTTTAACAGTTATGGTCACTTAGAAAGGGAGCACATTCAGCCTTAACACTACCTTGTCTAGTTCTATTACGCATTCTACAGTTCGACCGAGCCCGCTCTCAAGTGGCACAACCTTATAACTGAACCTTGGGTCAGACCATGGCAGAATAACCAGGTAGGGTAAAGAAATTCACCACACCGACAGCTAATGTCAAAATTAATTTTAGCGATGCCACTTTTCAGTATTGTTGATGATTGTGAGAAATGCTTTGAGGGGAATTTATACTAGGGTAAATGGGATAAAGTAAAGAAAAAAATGTATATTTAATAAAAAACATAAGTTTTTATGTGATTTAAAATTTTTATTTTCACTAATTTATTATTGCCCATTATTTTTTGTTTATTTTTTGAATTCTTAATTTTAATATAAATATTAATTTAAAAAACACAAAAGCGAGACTCTTTGAAACAATGAAATAAGAACGAATGTCTCAATCTACCTTATTACATCAGCAAATTCTAGGACGCTTCAAATTTTGTTTAAAAATAAAAACTTGTTTTTATTCCGTTTTCCAGTTTGAATATAGAATAATATTTAACAGATTCCGTTCTCAGTACGCATAAATGTGCAGCCTACATCACATGTGAAAATACATGCACACAAAAAACACATACACAACAAATGAAACTAAGCAAACGAATCTAATTGGCTTATTGGAAAACAAACGAAATACAAAGAAACAGTCAAACTGCTGTAAAAACACATAAAGCAACACCTGTTTATGGAACTTTAAAAACCACGTTCATCAAACATATCATTGGGCTACTTAATACTACCACATTTTTGGTTTGTAAAGCTTTCATGTAAAACAACAACATAAGTATATAAAAACAGGTTGGTAAAGTGTGGTATTAATACTACGGGGTTTTTTAGCCACACTTAAAACCACGCAACTGTGAATACCCTCAATGATATAATCATGGATTTTTCTTTGAAGATACGGCAGCACTGTATTTTGTGATTTTGACATGATTTTGACATTAGCTGTCGGTGTGGTGAATCTCTTTACCCTACCCATGGCAGAATTAGAGAAGGTATATGCATTTTGGAGAGGGAGACTGCCGCAACTGTCAAAACGAAGTTGACAGCTCATACAAAATCTGAAAACGATGAGAATGCGATAAGAAAGCGAAAATAGGCAAGAATAGCAAAATGCTTGAGTTTGACAATTCTGGCTATGAGAAAGAGAGCGCAGTCTGAAATGCATATACCTTCTCTAATTCTGCCATGACCCTACCTGGTTATTCTGCCATGGGTCAGACGATGCTCGTTTGTTCGGAGTGCAATGCACACTTTTATTCTCTTTTCTCAACATGTACGCTGGTAGGTCAGATGACAGAAAATACAAGGTGAGAAAATTTTGACATTTCACTAAATTTCGGTGCTACTCCGTTATTATAGAATAAGGGTTTCATACAACTATTTTTTTCGATACGTTTTAGTAGAATAGTAGTACTTTTCCTCAAAAATACTTTTTAGTTGCTAAAGCGTAGCAAAACTTTAATTTCACCAACCAGCAACACTGGTCTGCACGGTGATCGTTGTCATGTACAGCATTTGCTCCATTGCTCGGTCTACAAAATGTTCATCCGCTCAAAGTTTTTTGACAGTTTCTCGTTGGAAGCAACAACAAAATTATCTGCACACCGAGCAAGTGAGCATCGTTTGACCTCAGACTTTAAAAAAAAAACATAACAATCATTAAGATACCTAGCCTCAGCAGCAATTAAATCATGTTCAAACTCGATGCGAATAACAACAGCTTTTACTGTGTCATCAGAACGAGACCAGGTATGACAAATTCAGTACTAAAATACTGAACTAAAGAATAAAAATTAATAAAAATATAAACATTTTGCAATTGTTTTTGGCTTAAATTAAACTTTTTCTCCTCGTGATACATGGCTACACTCATACCAATGATTTTATAATTACTACTTTTAAAATCGGTGCTCACACTAATAAATTTGTGAAGAAAAAAGACGTTTTTAAAACTTTAAATGCGCATAACTTCTTTAAAAAATAAACCAACGTTTTTTTCTTTTACTTACTCAAAATTAAATGTTGCTTAAAACAGCATACTTAGAGCTTATATTAAGAGCGAAAATTTGGAGAAATTTCAGTTTAAACAAAATAACAGAAATTTTAAAAAAATTCTATTTTTTACCCTCCTGTACAAAAAAACAGTTGAAACCCCTCTTTCAAGCCTACGAAAATAAAATTTGAACATTTTTCTTTTCAAATAAGATCGTTGGAACATTATATTTTTCAGTTATGCACTCATTCTGGGTAGAAAGCACAAGTATTAGTTTGAAGAACTTCTTTTTTGGGATAAAACGACCTTGAGCGACCTCTAAACCATTTTCAAAATTTCTGAAAAAATTTTTAAATTTTTTTTTTTGTTACAAACTTTCGAATTCCGCTTCGGCTCCCTAAAATTTTGAAAAAAAGTTAACGCCGCAATAAATATATAAAACTTAAAATTTTTATTTTATTTTTTATTTCAGTACTTTTAGTACTTTTTAAAATCCGCTAAGTACCAAACCGAAATTTGCAATTTTCTTCATTGAACGAGACTGAGCTACTTTCAGCAAAGATTCTTTAAATGATAGTAACTTTACAAATTCTACGCTGAAATTTCTACGCTCGTTACTTTTCATATTATCGCCGCATATACACTCAGGGAAAGACACTCTTACTTGATTCAGCTTATTTTTACTTGACGAATTTTGGTAGGAGAGTCAACCACATCGTAATAACTTGATACACTTCACTTTCACCTGACGTATCTGGTTTATAGAATTTTATGTAGAAAACAGCGGAAAAACATGGCAGGCATATTCGCGAAAAAAACCTACCAGCTGTCAAATTCTGCTAAACTAATGCATAATTTTTAACAAAGGGTACCTCAAGATAAAGTAGATGAAATGAATTTGTCTTTAAGTTTTCAATTTTATCTAATTCTATGGTCATTTGGGCTAAACAAATAAAGTGCCCATGATTTATTTGCTCTAGCTCTCCCTCTGGCCCCCGCTGTGGCCAAAATGGGTGCTTTTTTTAGTCTTAATTTTGTTTCTCGTGATGTGATTGCTGAAAAATTATAAAAGTTGCACGTAGGTGATTGAGGTACGAACATGTAAACCTAGCATTTGGTTTAATAAACCTAATTCTATTCAATTTAACCACAAATTATAGTTAAAATTCGGTTAAGATAACCACATTTGCCAGTTTCATTAAACCACAAAAACAGGTTAAATTAACCTGAATGACATGTGGTAACCTTAACATGACGATTCAGGTACGCAAATTTTAACCTGATGTTTAGTTAAAATTTGGTAAAATTCACCAGATTTTTTTCTGGGTGTACTTATTACATATTTTTTAATTAAATATTATATTATTTCACAAGGGAGCAAAGAAAGCAAACATTTTTAGGACAAAAAGCTGATTTACTTACGCGTGCTCTATTGCGAGGAAGACTTATTTTAGATGAACTGGCTTGTTCCTCTTCATGTTGTCTTTTCACTGCAGCAATAGTACTCTTACGAGCGTAGTTTTTACAAGTCTGCACATGAATTGTCACCGATTTTTTGTCTTTTAGGCAGTCACTTAATTTATTACCTTCTTCCACACTTGCGTCGATCGATGTCTTCATGTCACGATCAACAGTTACAATTTCACTTGCAGGCAAAGGTTTATTACAAATGAGAAAAAATTGTGACATATTTTATAAACTGAATACAGCACAAACTTTAGTAAATAATATTAGTAGTAACCACGTGTTTTTACTACGAGAGTACGTTCAAGACTAACAATGTTTCGTTGGGATCTTAGAACAAAGAGCAGGTATACGAGCACTGCCACGTAGACACTTGAACATCAGACAGTTGTTGCTCAAGGCCACATGTTCACATAAAATGAGAGACTGAGTTTCATTCAGGGTTGCCAGACTTTTTAAAAAAAAATAAATTCTAAAAAAAGACTATTTTCAAATAAAAAACTGTTACCCTGAAAAAATAAATTTTAATTGTTTCTGTTTATATATTAAAATGAAAATAATAAAAAACAATTACAATTTTACTTAACAATATCTAACTTAAGCAGTTAAAAAAAAATTTAAGTAGCATTTGTACTATTGAATAGATCACATTTTATTTGAAATTGTCAATATATGGTTTTATTTATAAAATTGAATACAATTTGATGCATTCTTTTTTAAGAGATCTTTTGTTCTTAGAATACCACAAAGCGAGGGAATTTCGAACTTATTTCTAAGTTTTGTTTTATTAACTTTAGTATTCGAAAATATTCTTTCTACATTTACAGTTCATATTTGAATGCATAAAGCAGTAGCACCCATTTTTCCAAAAAGAGGAAATGCTTCACTGTAATCACTTCTTTTTATAATTAAACTAGATTCCCTAGTTCTAAATCGCTAAAATTCCTCCGATTATAGTAATTTATGAGTGGAAATCAATGCTATAGATATTTCACTAACTAAATAAATATCTTTCAGAGGCTTAAGATTGCAAATATTGTTAATATTAATTTTTTAAAATTCAGTTACGTTAGTTATTAACAAACTCTTCTTCCAGTTTTTTGAAAAACCACATGTAAAAAAAATAAACTACAACCAAATTGACATATTGTAGGAAATTCAATTTGCAGCCTTCCATGTTATTACAGGGATGGTATAATTGCAATGGTGGAATATAATTGCAGGGCTGCAATGTAGTCATAGGGCTTTTATTAATAAAATTTTTTAATCATCAAAAATAAAATAAAAAACCAAAAAATATTTATATGTATTATTCGAGATCTGAAATTTTTAAAAAACTGTAATTTGCACTACGAGTCATTTAAAAAACTGTAAGCCTGTTCAAAGAACTGTAATTTACAGTTAAAACTGTGAACATGGCAACGCTGGTTTCATTTCAGTTTATATTCTCAGAATTATCATTTAATATTAATGCATTAGTCACGCAGAATAATAGTTTTATTTATATTATGCATCCAATGATGTACATAAGCAGCGTAGTCATAGACATTTATCTGTGTTCATAAGCAATAATCGCTTTAGCTGACTTAACCCGAATCACCCTGAGTAATTTTGTTTTTAAATTTTCAGAATGACCTGTTAACGCAAATATAAAATTGTTTAAAGTAAAATAAGCACATTTTAAGTGTCTGTGTTTGCGTTGCCATATGGCAACGACAGGGTGTTTCGGGTTAAGACAGAACTGAGTTATTGATGAAGATGTGTTCCACGCATATAGCTTTATAAGCACACAAACTGGAGCTTCTCTCACGACCCTACTGTTGTCCGTTTTTTATCAATCTCCTTAACGCCTTAAAGACGCATTAAGGACAGGACAATTTTTTTACACATGCAGTAATGTTTACCTTATTTTGATTTTAACTAATTTTTATGTGATTCGACTAGTTTTGCGACATCCGACTTAGTGATGCGATATGGCACCATCTCCTTATTGGGTTAAAACAATCATACATGGGCACACTGCAGTAAATATTTACTGCATTACTAGAAGCAGTAATCAGTAAACTTTTACTGATAATGGAATTCAATTTGCATTACCAGTAAATTTTTACTGATTACTGGAGAAAATTGCAGTAAAAATAAATTTTTACTGATTACTGGGAAAAAATTGCAGTACAAATAAATTTTTACTGATAATGCAATTCAATTTGCATTACCAGTAAATTTTTACTGATTACTGGAAAAAATTGCAGTAAAAATAAATTTTTACTGATAATGAAATTTAATTTGCATTACCAGTAAATTTTTACTGATTACTGAAAAAATTTGCAGTAAAAATAAATTTTTACTGATTACTGAAAAAAATTGCAGTAAAAATAAATTTTTA
Organism: Dichetophora obliterata; assembly: GCA_963920525.1. NCBI lineage: Eukaryota > Metazoa > Arthropoda > Insecta > Diptera > Sciomyzidae > Dichetophora > Dichetophora obliterata. The sequence continues at coordinate 5,698,458 of OY986438.1, read as the reverse complement.
CTGATTACTGAAAAAAATTGCAGTAAAAATAAATTTTTACTGATTACTGAAAAAAATTGCAGTAAAAATAAATTTTTACTGCTTACTGAATAAAATTGCAAAAATAAATTTTTACTGCAATATTTTCAGTAATCAGTAAAAATTTATTTTTACTGCAATTTTTTTTAGTAATGCAGTAAAATTTAATTTTTACTGATTACTGAACAAAATTGCAAAAATAAATTTTTACTGCAATTTTTTCAGTAATCAGTAAAAATTTATTTTTACTGCAATTTTTTTCAGTAATCAGTAAAAATTTATTTTTACTGCAATTTTTTTCAGTAATCAGTAAAAATTTATTTTTACTGCAATTTTTTTCAGTAATCAGTAAAAATTTATTTTTACTGCAAATTTTTTCAGTAATCAGTAAAAATTTACTGGTAATGCAAATTAAATTTCATTATCAGTAAAAATTTATTTTTACTGCAATTTTTTCCAGTAATCAGTAAAAATTTACTGGTAATGCAAATTGAATTTCATTATCAGTAAAAATTTATTTGTACTGCAATTTTTTCCCAGTAATCAGTAAAAATTTATTTTTACTGCAATTTTTTTCAGTAATCAGTAAAATTTTACTGGTAATGCAAATTGAATTTCATTATCAGTAAAAATTTATTTTTACTGCAATTTTACTGGTACTGCAAAGTGCCCATCTATGAAAACAATACATATCAATAAAATAAAAAATTGTCCTTTTTTTTCTTTTGTCTTGTTTTGGAGCGCCGCTCTGCATTTATATGTATCTCACTTTTCTCCTTGGTCATGGCCAGGGTTAAATTTTTCAGTACAGTTTTATTTAAAAAAGTACGTGAGCACCACGAAAACATTTTTAGTACAATTTCATTCACTTGATTTTTATCATATTGACTTGATCTTTTGTAGCTTTTTTTTAATTCCATAAAGTTTTCAGTGCCTTTTTTGTGCAATTTTATGAATTTCACATTCTTCAGCAAATGCTGAAAGAATATTTTCGATTCAAAATTTAATCAAACCAAGGTGCAGAAATTATCTGCTTGTTGACTTAGTTTCTTCTTTTATTAAAACAAAAGATTTGTTAAAAGCCACTTGGCAATGTTGCTATAGCATAAAATTTAAAACTGCTATGTATTTAGAACATATTTCTGTTGAAGAAGAGGAAGACGCACATTTTCTTGATTAAATTTTAAAAACTGAATGAACAGTACTATATTTATTTTACAATGTTGACTTGTTTGTTCATTTTTGTTATTTTTTTTTTTATTTCAAATAAATAATCAAATATATCCGAAAGTTTCATTATTCATGTAGAAAAAAAAAACAGTACAATTTGATGCCAAATAATACAATTTTTATTTCATTTTGGTACAATTTCGAAAAAGTTATTTCCCATCTCTGGTCGAGGCTCATTAGTTTTATTTTTATTGCGCTTTGCTAGCTGAGCACGAAGAGAAAGAGAAAAATAGAGAGCAACATGGAATTCATTGAAACTCTCGCAACACGAACGCGTAAAAAGACAACAAATAAGCAATGCGTAGCAGCTGGGATGATTTCTTAAAAAAATGAACACCTTACTTAAATATAATTATTAAAATTTCGAAAGAAAAATACCCCTAACTAAAGCTGTAGCACAAATATGATATTTTAAAAAATTTTTCATAAAAATCGGCTCAGTAGTTTTGGAGTAAAGTCGTAACTTTAAATTTTCACTTCAATTTTATAGAATAATATAGTATAGATATAGATATAATAGTATAGATATAGATAGATATGACGATTGAAAACTTTGAAGCCAGATTTCTTGAAACTTTAAAATCAGTGTTACTGCATCTCTATGTAAAACGAAACGAATGCTGAACGTCGTGAAAGAAACGAGCGACAATATTTTTTGATATGGAAAAATGTACTTCTTACCGGTACTGCTTTCGTTTTACATAAAAATGCAGTTAAGCTGTTATCTCTTAGGGGCAATTGACATGTTAGTGAAATTGACTGAAGTATATCGGGTTTTTGCTCTCTTTTACTCTCCCTGAGGTATTTGACTAAAATACCGCTTACACGTGATTTGTCTGACTGATGGCCATTGTATGCATTTATTACTACTTTCCTACTACCTACTATTTTGTGATGTTGAGTCGATCTGTGTGCATCAAAGTGTTATCAAATACTTTAATTATTGATTAATTTAATTTTAATGGAGTGTGATAATGAAAATATTGTTTATCTTTTAGGATTGAAACTGATCACTCTGGCAAATCGATACCCCGGAAATTTAAGATAAAATAAATGTACTTTTATGCTGGATTGACTACCTTATGAATTATTTGCTACTATGCAGTAGACAAGTAAAAGTTTGCAACCGTTTGACTGAATGATGCAGGTTTTAGGCTCACTGAAAATTAGACTGATACGATGAATTGTAAAAAGTTTATTTTCGCTCTCGCAGAGAGTTAATTTTATTTTTAGCTGGGAAAACACCAACTAATTTTGACTGATCACTGACTTTGACTGACGTGCAAATTGCGACTTATTGAACTTGGAGAAAACAACTTCAGTAAATTTTAGAATAACGTTTTCTCAGAAATGGTGAATCTTAGGAAAAAAGTGCAAGGACAATTTTTGTAGATAATTGTAAGATCTATATGTTACTTTCAATATGTTGAGTAGGCTTACTGATCAATTATTTTCTATGCAATTATATTAAAAATTTAATCCATAATTTTTCCCGACGTTTCGTTGATTATTTGTCAACTTCCTCAGGGTATCTTTTTATTAAAAACGAAAACAACAACAATATAAAATTTTTTTATAAAACTTAGGCAATAAACATTTTAAATTTAAAAATAGTGCCAAAAAATCTATAATTTATAAAAATCTAGATCTATAATTTCATAATATAATTTTAGTCTGAGCTATCTTTATCACATTTATGTTTGCACATATGGGAGGGATTGGGCTTTACACAATTTCATTATAATAGTATCCCTAATGTTGGAAATTTATGCAAGGGTACCCTCATTTTCCGGGCTAACTTGACCGATCTACAAGACCAACAACAATGAAATTCGTTGTGTATTTAAATAATCAGATATTTTTCTTTATATTAAGGCTAAATACTTTAAAGAAAAAGACATATACAAATCTTAATATTGAGAAGCCCTAACACTACCTTGTCTAATTTTACCATGCACGTAAGCAAAGTTGGCAACGAATAAATTGCCATTCGGCTTGTCCATGATATAATTAATTTGCCCATGGTATAGAAATTCTGGGTCTGTGCGGAAATGCATTATGATGTGCAAACTGCTTTTTAGCTCAAGCAAAATGTTCGAAAATGGTAAATTTTGCAGCACTGCATACGTCAACAGTTCTAAAATGTAATTTTTCGATCAAGCGTCGCTCATCATTTACATCAAAAAATTCACACTGCAATTTGGAAGCTTAAAAAAACCAGTTGTGTGCTTTCTGCAAGTCGTGATGCATTTCCGAACACACTCTCTTTCATTGTTTTGTCAACTTGAAATGAAAAAATTTTGTGTACTTTATAAAAAGTCCACACATAATAGATATCTATATATTTTTTAAATTTAACTAACGTTGAACTTTTAGTTGTTGTACGTCGTTTCTAACTTTTTATGAGTTTAATGCAAATTTTGAAAAAAACCAAAAAAATATTTTAAAAACTTTAAACGACTTTAATAAACTAACAGCTAATTTTACTAGCTGTTAGTTTTAAATTGAAAAAAAATTATATAAATTTGCTTACACGGATTGACACGGATTTTTTATGTCGAATTTGTGGATTTTTTCTCTTTTCAGGTTGGCATCACTGGCCTGCTGTTCAATTGGCTACGTGGCAGTGTCCGTATACCTGCTCTTTGTTCTAAAGTCCCTACGAAATATCGTTAGTTTTGAACGTACCCTCGTAGTGAGAACACGTGGTTATTACTAATTTTATTTACTAAAGTTTGTGCTGTATTCAGTTTTTAAAATATGCCACAATTTTTTTCTCAAGTGAAATTCTAAGTGTTGATTGTGACATGAAGACGTTGGTTGAAGTGTTGAAGAAAGTATTAAATTAAGTGACTACCTAAAAGACAAAAAATCGGTGACAATTCATGTGCAGTGTTGTAAAAACTACGCTCGGAAGAGTACTATTGCTGCAGTGAAAAGACAACATGAAGAGGAAAAGACAGTTCATCTAAAATAAGTCTTCCTCGCACTAGAGCACGCGTAAGTAAATCAGCTTTTTGTCTTAAAAATCTTCTTCTTTTGCAGCGATAAATGCAATAATATATTTTGTATAAAAATATGAAATAAGTACACCCAGAAAAAAAATCTGGTTAATTTTACCAAATTTTAACTAAACATCAGGTTAAAATTTGCGTACCTGAATCGTCATGTTAAGGTTACCACATGCCATTCAGGTTAATTTAACCTCTTTTTTTTGTGATTTAATGAATCTGGCCAATGTGGTTATCTTAACCGAATTTTGACTATCATTTGTGTTTAAATTGCATATAATTAGGTTTATTAAACCAAATGCTAGGTTTTACATGTTCGTACCTCAATCACCTACAGTGGCGAGCACAAGTGAGTGCATGTTCACGACACTGACTTTCGTCATCCACAAAAACAAAACCATACAAGCAAATCAAACAAAATTTTTAATTTTATTTTTATTATTTTATTTGTAACAAATAGAAGTAAAGCAATAATAATAAATGAGATGAATTCAAAGAGTTTGAAAGAAAAAACGAAAATAACCCGTATAAACTCAATTTTGCACGTTTCAAGAAAATTAATAACTAATCCAATTTCAATATTTGGTCCATAGACCCATATTAAAAATAACTTGATTTACGCGGTTTGGCATGCTCTCTACCAAATTTTCGATAAAATCTTTTGGAATTCGATTCCATTCCGCATTTACACGATCCCAAAGGTTACCCATGTTTGTTGGGGCTGCTTCGTACTGCCCGAGCCGTCTTTTCACGATTGACCAAAGATTTTCAATCGGATTGAGGTCGGGACTTTGTGCTGGCCATTCCATTAATTGAAAATGTTGTTTCCCAATCCATTCCTTTACAATTTTTGCTGTGTGCTTCGGGTCACCATCTTGTTGAAAAACAATTTCTTTTTCGGGATAAGCACATTCGTCCATAAAATTGGGAAGATGGGTTTGCAGAATCTGTAGATAGTCCTCTTTTCGCATGATACCATCTACTAAATGCAGAGGGCCAACATGCCACCATGTAAAGCATCCCCAAACCATTATGCTCCCGCCGCCATGTTTAACAGTTTGCTTCACATGGTGTCTTTGAATACGTTCCCCAGGTCTTCGCCAGCAGTATTGCTTTCCATCGGACTGAAAACGGTTAAATTTGGACTCATCAGACCAGATAACACGTTTCCAATCATCAATGGTCCAGTTTTTGTGGTCCCTTGCAAATTTCAAGCGCGCTTTAACATTCTTATCGGACAATGCAGGTTTGCTTTTTTTAGCAGTTGAAGTTAATCCGATGTCACGGAGCGCTCTTCTAGCAGTCCATTCGCTTACATTTTTGTTAATCGCCAGAGAAGCACCCTTTGGTGTTAGCAGCTTGTTTTTTCTCATTTCAGACATCATTAGCCGAGCATCTGAGTCCGTTAATAATTTTTTGCGACCTTTGACTTGCGATTTGGATGTCACATTTCGTCTCTTTTGAGCTGCGATCACGCCGATTGACTAATACTAAGCCTCTCGGAAATGGTACGTGAAGAACAGCCCTTCTCGGTCAGGCACACAACACTATTTTCAATTTCTGATGATATTTTTCTCATTTTTATGCAAAAAACCTACAATTTATTTTAAATATGACAGTAATTGACAAAATCTGCTTTGATTCGCAAGAAACACGTTTTAAACTGCTCTACGAACAAGAAAAATAAGATAAGAACAAACATAACGGAAAATCTCCATGGTTTCTGCTGATGAGAGAAGTGGGAGATCGAAAAAAGGTGTAAATCATAAAACGTGCAAAATTGAGTTTATACGGGCTATTTTCATTTTTTCTTTCAAACTCTTTGAATTCATCACATTTATTATTGTTGCTTTACTTCTATTTGTTACGAATAAAATAATAAAAATAAAATTAAATATTTTGTTTGATTTGCTTGCATGGTTTTGTTTTTGTGGATGACGAAAGTCAGTGTCGTGAACATGCACTCACTTGTGCTCGCCACTGTACGTCCAAATTTTATAATTTTTCAACAATCGAGAAACAAAATTAAAACTAAAAAAACACCCATTTTGGACACAGCGGGTGCCAGAGGGGGCCAGAGGGAGAGCTAGAGCAAATGAATCATGGCACTTTATTTGTTTAGCCCAAATAACCACAGAATTAGATAAAATTGAAAATGTAGAGACAAATCCTAAAGACCTTATCCTAAAGTACCCTTTGTTAAAAATTATGCATCAGTAGAGTATAATTTGGCAGTTGGTAGGTTTTTTGTGTTAAGCTTAGTATGCGGTAGGAACGAAAATTTTTTAGCATTTAACTACGCGCGAAATTTTGGTGTAGTCAAAATTTTTGTGTGGAGAAAAACCACTTGCTGTTCTGGTTGACAGATTCAAATTTTTATTGCAAGGCAAAAGGCAAGACTACACATTAATAAACTATATAAATGCAACAATAATTTTGTTAAATTAGAAATTCAACACATAAACATACTTACTGCTTATTTTTTATTGTTGAATGGAAAATTTCCGCGCCAATTAAATGTACGGACATATAGTCGACAGCGAAATTTTGAAATTTCAACTCTCCACTCACGAATGGAATTTTGGCAACATAGCAATAATTTTCGCTACTCAGCGTACTAGCTGGCGAAAAAAATATCGCTGCCTGTTTGTTGTCAAAAATCTCAATGCAATCGCGTCGGAAGCGAATTTCATCTGGGGGGCAGTATAAATGGGGGGGCAGTTCAAATGGTGGTGCAAAAAAAGTTCACCAAAATTTCTTCACATGTAACATGAAGAAGAGAGAAAGAAGAGGAAAATATATAATACAAAAATATTATCGTTGTAAAAAAACTGATATTTTGAATAACTTTTCCTTTTAAATTGTTTATCTAGCTAAAAAAGTGGGGGCAACTGCCCACCTTGCCCCCCCGCTTCCGACGCCAATGTCTCAATGTATCATGGAATTTTTTTTCGTTCCTACAGCATACTAAGCTTTATGCCTACCACATTTTTCCGCTGTTTTCTACATAAAATTCTATAAACCAGATCCGTCAGGTGAAAGTGACGTGTATCAGGTTAATACGATGTGGTTGACTCTCCTTACAAAATTCGTCAAGTAAAAGTAACCTGAATCAGGTAAGAGTGTTTTTCCCTGAGTGTATATGCGGCGATAATATAAAAAGTAACGAGCATAGAAATTTCAGCGTAGAATTTGTAAAGTTACTACACTTTCATTTAAAGAATTTTGGCTGAAAGTAGCTCAGTCTCGTTCAGGGAAGATAATTGCAAATTTCGGATTGGTACTTAGCGGATTTAAAAAAGTACTAAAAGTACTGAAATAAAAAATAAAATAAAAATTTTGATGTTTTATGTGTTTACAATAGTTCAACATTTAAACATGAATAGAACAATCATTACAAAGTTTTCCGTTTCAGAATTAAATTTAAGAAATTAAGAAAAATATATAAGAAATATAAATGCATTTTTTAATTATTAATATATTGTATTTTATGCAAGGAACTTTTAATTAGTACCGTAATTAGTTGATAATAAATAAAAAGTAATTTTAAATCAGGAAGACATTTTTTTTTAATCTAATAATTCTGCAATATCAATGTTTTTGATTTTTTTTTTTATAATACTTTTAGAGAAATTTCAGTGTTTTAGCAGTAAGCTCCATTTGATTTCAAAAGATCTTTTGTTTGTATTAATCTTGAAAGGGTGCTTATTTGAAACCTATTTCGACATTTTGTTTTAGCTGAATTTTGATAGGAAAAAAATACGTTTACCGTAAGCCGACGAATAGGCTATGTAAAGTAATCATTTGATCATTTTATAAATATTACCACACGTAAGTTAGTAATTTTATTTTAATTTAGCAAGTTTTTCATAAATAAATTCACAATACACATCTCTAACTACTGCAAAAAATTCTTTTATATCTTCTGTAACTGGAAGAAATCAGTTAGTCTGTTTTTATGTTAGTTTCGTTGCTTCTGCAGGCTCATTAGTTTTCTGGCTCTAATGAAAATTTGTTGATTTTTAAGTTGTGGCGGTTATCTACTGCGGGCGCGAAATGTGCTTAGATATATTTAATATTGTTTCTTTATTTTATTTTTGATTTCAAATAAAAACGGTATTTCACAAAATGAATTAATATTAATAAGCAGGGCTCGGATTTTGATGACATTAAAAACTAAAAAAATTATCTAAAAATGACAAAAATTACCGAAAAACTGCAGAAAATGACCTAAAAACTGACAAAAATTACCTAAAGAACGCAAACAATTGCATAAAAAATAAACAAAACATTAAGCCTTAAAAATCAAACTTTACTAAATTAAAATTTATTTTATACCAGCGCATATCCTGAGTTTTTATCTAACACTTGTTTCATTTTTCCATACCCTTTCGTCAGTTTCACCACGCTTAGAGCTTTTTTTTATCGAAGTCTATAAACAAAGCTTCTCCTTTGTCCAGAGGTAAAGTTTTTCATTGAAGTGACTCTTGAAGTGTTAAAGGAATATGTTTAAAAATTTGCATTTTGACATTTTTTAGTACGAAAAAAAAACAAAAAAAAATATTTAAAAATTACACTAAAATGACCCAAAAAACCGAAAATGCTTTAAAAATTAAAAACGTCCAAAAATGACAATAAAATGACTTAAAAATCTCTAAAAAAGACCAAAAAATGCCCTTAAAGTAACATAAATGGACATTTTAAATAAGCAGGAAATGTCTTAGAAGCAGCAGAAAAAAGATGACATGTCATCGAAATCCTAGCCCTGTTAATAAGCAATGAATTGTAAGCTTGATTTAATTTTTATTATCTTATAAATAAAACTTCTTGTATAATGGATTTGAACGGGGCCAGTGTGAGAGAACCCAAATAGCAGAATTTTGAATGTTTATGTAATTTTGTTATCAATTTTAAACGAAAGTTTGTTTTTTTCAGTAACTATGAAATAAATTTCTATTTTATAGCGCAAGATAGTCAATATATAAAATATTATACCTTAAAATTTAAAAAAGTATGTAATACAGAAGTTATTAAAAAAGTATGTAATACTTTTTTTTAAAGTAACCTAGACTCACTCTAGTGCATTATTTTCCCTCTCTTTTCCCTTTAACGTATATGACATTTAATTGAAGTTGGCACTTTTAAATGTCAAGCGACAACATCTTTAAACACACCGATCGACCAGACGATTAAGATTATTATTTATGCTGTTTGCTTAGAAAAGCTTTCACACAACACCTACACAACGCAGGATTACAACCCAATAAACATAAAAATGAAGTTGGATTCAATTTGAATTCGAAATGAATATGAAATCTCGGAAACGAATTCGAAACGAGTCCGTGACGCAATCGAAAAACAATAGAAAAACAAAAATTTCATCCAAAAATTTTTTCGTATAAAAATATATTTATGCAAGTTATAATGTAAGAATTTTTCTATGTTAAAAAAAATCCATATAAAAACAATATAGTATCTTTTCTACTCAAATTTTATAAAAGAATTGAAGCCATGAGTGAATGAAGGTGATATGTCGCAAAATTTTAATTTCGAAAAAATTGAGTTCAAAGTTTCTCATTTGTACTGAAATCTATACTAAATCAAATTTTGTGAAGAAGTTATTTTCTAAAATAGCCACAAACATGGTTGTTTTAAGGTTTAAAATTGTTTGTAACTACATTACATCTTCATCCATGCATAGAACAGCGAAAATCCGAAAATGCGACATATCACCTTCATTAACTCATGTCTTCAAAAGTTTTTCTATAAAATGACGTTTTATTAACTACAAGATAATAAAAAACAATTACTTTTAAAAACGTTTCATATTAAAAAGTCGAACTCGTTTCGAATAAGTATCGAAGCCGAGTTTTTAGTATGAAATAATTATAGTAAATAATAATTAATTGAATAAAATTTATATGCAAAAGATGACAATTAAAAAAAATTTTCTGACATAACCCAGAAATGACGAAAAAATTTAAACTGTTTGAAATGCCGTTTGTAGCAATAAATCATAAACATTTCCTTGAAATAGCAGAACTGTTACTGACAAACACTTTAAGATTATTTTTTTTTTGGATTGATTTTTTTTTTTATTACGGTATGCGCATTGTTTTTCAAACATACTGCAAATTTTGTAAGTAAAAAGTTTCTTCATTTATTAATTATAAATTTATTATTAACATATTTATTGTAAGGATGGATAGTCGAGTAGTCGAAAAGTCGACTAGTTGACTTTTTTATAAAACTTATAGACTTTTTAAAGTCGATTAGTGATTTCAGTTGTTATTCGAAAATCGATTTTTTATCGGCTATTTTCGGTTTTGTGAATTTTTTTTTATTAGTGTAATTTTGTTACAATAGCAAAGAGGTCTGTATCGAAAACACTTAGTTTTCCCTTAGTGAAAAAAGATTACTATACAAGAGTAACACTGGTGCGTTCAGTTCGTCAACAACGCAGCCAACTTTGAGAAAACAATATAATGTTAATTGCTAATTTGTGCCAGCGTTGCCGAAAGTACTACAATTGTAGTATTTTACTCTTATTGGATAGTGCCTACTACTATACTTCCCAAATATGAATAGAAGTATTACAATTATCAGCAGCCTTGAAATCCGTGTTCCTTGAAATCTAGTCAAAAATGATTTATTTAGTTTTATGTTTGTTTTTTCTTAGTTTGTTCTTATGGTTTTTTAATTAATAAACTTTGTTTATTTGTTTGTTTTCAAATATGCATTGATATTTATTTTCAAAGATGCATTGAATTCAGGTTAGCACATTTTGAACTCTTTTAATCTCAGTGTATAAAAATGGTGTATGAGATAATGGAAAAAGTCGAAAAATCGATTTTAATCGATTAATTAGGCAAACAAAATCGACTTCGAAAAAATCGTTCAATGAAAAATTAAAAAAACAAAATAAAAAGTCGAAAATCGATTATTTTATCCCTAATTTATTGTTAACTGAAACAAAAGTGAATTCGAAAACAAATCGTTAATGAATTCGTTAACAAAAAAATTGTCCGATAGTGCGGATTCGTTTCGAATCTGAGACGAATTCATTTGGTTTATTGGGACACCACAACCAAAACAAACACTCTCATAGACACATACACAAATATTTGCCTTCTTGAGCGCTGAATTTTATTAATTGAACACAAGGATTCACTGTAACACGTTTGTCTACTCAGAATTGTTGTTGTTTTATTTAAGCCCAAGAGTTTCCCAACGGAGTGGGCGTTATGGTTATGGGCGTGAAAAATGATGCAAAAGATTGTCGCATAAATGTCGCGAATCGAAACAGTGCGAGCGAACAACAACGAGATTCAAGGACGTTTTAAAATCCTGCGTAAGCGGCTGTCAGTTATTATTATTAGTAGCTGATGAGCTGGCGCCAGAGGTCAGATTTGAAAAAATTCAACTGTGAATAAAAGTGCGCATAAAATATAAGAAAAGCTTAACCAAAGAGATAAACAAATAATAAATATTTATATACATATTTATTTCATTGTAACTAGTGTCATAATAAATCAAGTAGCAAGTAAAATATAAAATTTTACCGTCTTTTATTCTCAACTAATTGCTTTTCTGTCTAGAACAAAAAACAACAAAAAAAAAAAATAAAAAAATGTATCACATTTTTTCACACAAACACTCCTCATCAATGTAAAAATAATTGCTACTTCTTCAAGTGGTTTCTTTTTGCTATTGCAATAATTTTGTTTTTTTTTTGTCTCTTCACCACACTCTTCACTATCCCAAGCGTGACTCGGCTTAATTTGTATTAAATTAATACCTACATACATACCTGTTGCTGCAATAAAAAAAGCTTTGGCAAAGACATAAAAAACAAAAAATAAATAAGGTGACCACGTGTGAAGAAAAGAGAACCGGAAAAAGTCAGGTTATGTTTCTTTGGTTTCGTACAATTAAACGCCATAACCATAAACACTTCAATCTGTTTTAAGCGGATTTGTTCAGCATTTTTTTTTTTGCACAGCATAGTTCATGATTAATGCTCCCATCCAGGGACCGAATATAACTGTTATTTCCGAAATTTCTATTCAAAAAGTCAAATGGAAAGAGTAAGTCTATTCGATATTTGAATATATGATGCTTATTTGCGAAGGAACAATAATCTTAAATGATTTTAATTTTTCTGATTTTTTTAAAAAAGTCAATAAATAAGCGTTATGTTTTGACCAATTTTATTTCGATAAAAAATAAAAGTTTAAATTTGACTTTTATTTTTTTGATCAAAAGTAAAAGTCATATTTTAATTCTTATATCATATGCTTGTAGCCACTGTCTCAGTCGTTCGCGAAATAAATGAAAACACAATGTGCTATGAAAAGCAAATAAGCGATGTCATTTAAATAACGGTGTGCAACGATATGAAGAGCGATAGTTATGTTTTTTCTCTTTGCAAAAATGTTACGAATAGGTGTAAAAGAATAATAATTATTAAATTATATGATAAATTTAATTATATACATAATTATCATTAATTAATTATAATTAACAGAAACAACAATTAACTAATAATTAATAAAATAATAATTAAATTAAATTTTTATGGGTAAAGGTCAAAAATAAAAATGATTTTTTATTTCAATAGAACAGTCATTAAGCAGCTATTGGTTTTTTTATATCAAAAAATAAAAGTAAAATTGAACTTTTATTATTGATCGAAAAATAAAAGTCAAATTTTAACTGTTATTTTTGATCGAAAAAATAAAAGTCAAGTTTTAACAGTTATATTTAATCGAAAAATAAAAGTAAAATTTTAATTTTTCTTTTTGATCAAAAAATAAAAGTCAAATTTTAACTTATATTTTGGACAGAAAAAATATAAGTAAAGTTTTAACTTGTATTTTTGATCAAAAAATATAAGTAAACTTTTAACTTTTATTTTTGATCGAAAAAATTAAAGTCAAGTTTAAACTTTTATTTTTGACCGAAATATAATCAGTCAAAAAATGACGATTATTTGTTGACTTTTTGAAAAAAAAAGCATAACCGTTACCCTGCTCTTATCTCTTTTTTCGCCAAAAACAGGACAAATTGACAAAATTTTTAAGATTTTACAGGATTTACAGGACGTCTCCTGTGAAAAAACAGGACATTTTCACAGGACGCAATTTAAGGTCGGAAAATAATGATTGCTTGTATGTTCAAAGAATTAAAATAAGCATTTTCATTGATAATATTGTAAAATGTATTATTTAATTTAGGAATTGCAGCAAAAGCTTCAAATATCAATGTAAAGGTATTTGAATTTAATATGAAATTTTGTTAAAATAAATTAATTCAATCTTCTTATTAAAATATTCAATTATGTTCGTTATAAATAAAACTAAAAATAAAAAAAAAATAAAAATTAGGCACATTAATTAGATTTTCAGGCACTTCTTTTGCACTTTGAGCAGAACACCTCACTATCACTATTTATTTTTACCAGGAATGAATATTTTTTTAAGTTGATTGCTTAAGACACACTTTCACTTCGACATTTCGACAAGTTCAAGGTTAATTTATAAGGTTGTGGCACTTGAGAGAAACGCGCTCTTTTTCCGCCTTTGCTTGAACTGCCAACTGTGCTTTTCTTTGTTCTAAGTGCTACAATCCATGCTATAACTAGACAAGGTAGTGTTACTAGACAAGTTGACAGCTCATACAAAATCTGAAATCGATGAGAATGCGATAAGAAAGCAAAAATAGGGAAGAACAGCAAAATGGTTGATTTTGACAGTTATGGTCACTTAGAAAGAGCGCACGTTCAGCCCTAACCCTACCTTGTCTAGTTTTGCCATGCTACAACCTATAAATGAACCTTGGACAAGTTTAAAAAATGAGTTGTTGTTTCTGTGGAAAGATTCGTTAGAACAATTAATTGTTCTTACCTTGACCTAAAGCTCAGTAAACGATTTTAAACTATCAAACAACTAGAATTTGTATTTAAAATCAAGTATGATTTAAACTATCAAACATTTAGAATTCGTATTTAAATCATGTAAAATCAAAATAATAAATAACAAGGTCATTTAGAAAAAACTTTAATAAAAGCTAGTTTTGGACAATATTGAATTGTGTTATGACAGCTACAAATTTACTGCTATTATCGTGATCGCAGACGGAAAGAAATGGTCGAAATTGCGTTAAAAAAATATCGCTAGCTTATTTTCAAAGAGTTCAGTCGTCTGCCTCATCAATTTCCCACAACATGTAATTCTAAAAGCTATAACACTGTTTTTGGCACCTTATTTTTGTTTTATAAATAATGGATTAATTTTTTAACACTTTATAAAAGCTTGAACGACATGTTCGTCAGAGCAATACTCTGTTCCGCTGCGTGAAATTATCGCACCATGTTTTTTTACGAAAATTTAATTGAGATCGTATGAAATTTCCCAGCTCACTCTCTGAGTCTCTCTGAGAAACGTTGCCATAGGAATTCCTCGCAACAAACTTTAAGTCAAAAATTTCACGCAACAAATAAATTAATGTTGTCAGCGAAATGTCATGCAAGCAAACACAGTACATACTATGCTTAAGCTTAGTATGCTGTAGGTACGAAAATTTTTGGGCATAAACTCTACACGCGAAATTTTGGTGTAGAGTCAAAATTTTTGTGTGGAGAAAAATCACTTGCTGTTGTTCTGGTTGACAGATTCATATTTTTATCGCTGCAATTTTATATCCTATAAAAGGCAAGACTACACATTAATAAACTATATAAAGGCAACAATAAATTTTTTAAATAACAAATTCAACACTTAACTCCACTCACGAATGGAAATTTGGCAACACAGCAAAAATTTTCGCTTCTACAGCGTACTAGCTGGCGAAAAAAATGTCGCTGCCTGTTCGTTGTCAAAAATCTCAATGTATTTCTTATGGAAACTTTTTTCGTTCCTACAGCATACTAAGCTTTAAACAAAAAAAAATATCCTAAAACTATTAAATATTTTATTTAATCATATGGCCATCTTAGTGCAACAAAATTGCCACATGTTGCATGACTTTTGTTAATAAATACATGTTATTCACATTGAGTGTTCTTCAACTCATCTGGTTTGTTTTATTATTGTTGTCATTGTTTTTTCTATTATTGTTGTTGTTTTGAGTTGGCAACTTAATGCGGCCACATAAAAAAAAGTTGTTACTTACTTAGTAGATATGTACATGTGTATATGACAGCGTGCAACTTCAAACACTCAGTACTGTCATTTAATGCCGCAACAAAACCAATAATAATACCCACAACATGAACAGCAACAACCATCAACAGCACCGTAACAACATTTACTGTAACAACATTCACAACAACAACAAAGTTAAAGTCAAGTAGTTGCACTCCTCAAAAATATGGCAACAAAAATGCACGTTTTGCATTTTCATTATGTCGTCAAGTTGGCAACACACACAATGTTGCAGAATGCAAGAAAGCCCGCCTGAGGGCATTGAATACAACAAGTGGCAGTTCGTGAGGTGGTATGGGGCGGCTAGGCCGTGCTTTAAGTACAGCTTGTTGTTGTAAGCATTATGATGATGATAATGATGGTGATGATGTTGCAAGCTTGGGGTTGCAGGTGCATGCGGCATAAATTCATTCAATCGACTTTTATACGGTTGCTTGTGCCGTTGTCGAGGTTGTTGTTGTTGCTGCTGGCTGTAATTTTTGTAAGGTTTTATTGCTGCGCGTGCTCTTATTATTGTAAATAGTTTTACTTTATTTAAACCATTGAGGGACATGTTAAGGTTGCGGACAGAGTGAACGCCGATTCAGACAGGCAGGCAGTAACATGCAAAGAAACTAGATAGAAATAACTTTTGTCTCGCTTGTTCACATAGTATGCCTGCGCCTAACTGCCTGCCTGTCCACTTCGGATTTTCCCAACTTTGGAGGTCTATAAATTCTAAACCAACGGCCTGAAATTTTTCCCGATTTGGACTAATTAAAAAAGAGTAACTCTCTCGCTATTCTTGAATTATACCTTAAAGGAACACCTTGAGTTTTTAACAGTTATTTATTGATTCTTAAAGTGTAGGAAAATTTTTTTTTTTGTGCATTAAAGTGTAATTTAAAGTGTCAATACGCCGTCAAACGTCACGTTGAAAAAAAGGTACCCAAATGACCAAAAACTTTAATAAATTATATTTTATTTGTTGGAGCTTGAACATACATATCGTCGCCTGAGAAAATAAATGTCGAATGTGAAAATTTCCACTTTTGAGATTATTGAGAAAAAGGGGCTATAAATTCTAAAAAAATAGCGACAAGACCACAAAAATTGTACTCTATTGTGAAATGTGTCTGCAAATAGTCCTGAAATTCTGAAGAATATTGCTCCGCTAGATTTTGAATTATAGCCCCTTTTTCTCAATAATCTCAAAAGTGAAAATTTTCACATGCGACATTTATTTTCTCAAGCGACGATATATCCAAAAATAGTTCAAAATTTAAAAAAAGGACTGAATTGAATGAACTTCCGCTTGCTTTCGTTTTTATTAAAAATCTTGCACCTTTAAATTTTCGCATATTAATTCTGCATCAAAATTGTTAGTAAACGAAACTTGCATGTTACGGGAAAAATTTTGAAATTTATTGGAATTTATGGTAAATTGCGGTTTAATTTAATTGGGGTGCGGTTATGACGCTCACGATCCAGTGCATTTTACTGTGCAGAAATGCAGATTTGTAGATTTGCAGAATTGCGGTGCATTTGTGCATTTTTTTTATAACAAAACTCAAATGTCAGAATCAGCTGGTTTTGTTTGTTACAAACATGTCTGTAGCGTGTTATAATATTATCGTAAGCCGACTTAAGGCAGATCTGAGTTGTTGATGTAGCTTTATTTTAAGCATATAGCATTATAACCACACAAAATCTGGAGCACCTTATGCAATATGAAACACCTATCAAATAACTTGTACTTCGGTTGAAAACTTTGAAGCAAGATTTCTCGAAACATGATTTTTACAATTAAAATGTTATTATAAAACGCCACAGATATTATCGTACAAACTAATTGGTATATTAGGTAACGAATTTTGTATCACTAATTAAAAGCTGTCAATTGAGCATGAAGTCCACAAATGCTCTAGTCCTCCAGTAAAAGTCTATAGTAGATGTGCAGAATTGCAGATTTCGGACGAACGTTTTTTTTTGTTTTTGTAAAGTGCAATTCTGAATTTCCACGCAGTCATGTGCACTGGATCGTGAATACCCCTATTGCAAGGGTTTTAAAATCTTTGTCTAAAATGTTAAACTTAATCTTTTTGCTTGTTGCCTTTTAAAAGCTTTTTAAAAGATAATATATATTTATATTAGCCTTCAAACACTTTTAGTGTCAATTTGACACTATTTTAAAAAATAAAACCTTATATCTTTCTTATTTGTGTTCAAATCCACTTGGGATTTTGGCTCAGTGTCATCATCAAAATCATGGCTAAGTTTATATTTTATCAAAGAAAAGCTTCCAATAAATGTCGTCGTTAAGCTGTAAAAAAATTCGATCAAACGACGTTCAGTGTCAAATTGACACAAAACTAAGAAAAGAGCGAAAATAAAAAATATAAACTATAACTGTAAATTTTTTGTCCGTATAAATTAAGTGCAAATCTCCACAGAACGCGATGTGGCAACTGCGATTCCCATGTTTGTCCAATTCATATTTTAACCCCATGAAAAAAATGTACCCAAACTTAGACTAGTTGGTGAATAACAAAAAATGTTTTAATTAATTTTATGATCTATTAAATTATTATATGAACTAAATTGCGAGCTTTAGATCAAGTAAGTTTTAAAGAAGGCAACAACAACAACAACAACTCTGTATAGAGTCAATCACTTAGCTGACTAGACTATTTTTATTTTTAACATTTTATGAATTATTTAAATTTTATATTTCTAGTGTGGCAAACAAATCTAAAAACTTCTTTTTGAGTTTTGAAAAATAAATATTTTAATATAGCATGAATAAATATAAACCGACAAAAGTTGAGTTTTCAGTGGTATTAAACGTACATTTTTGTTTCTAATTCATAGTGTCAAATTGACACTAAACCTCTTTTACGTTAAAAAAAATCAAATGCGTTTGAAGGTTAAAGATAAAATGCGGTATTTCAAATTATTTCAAAAAATATATTTCATTATACATATATTTTTTTTGTCATTATGACATAATATGTTATGCCATATATTTTGGACGTCTATCTGACTTGTGACAATCTTTCTCATTGCGTTCATCATTCCATCTCTGTCTCTGTCTCCGTCAAGTAATTCGCCGATCGCGTGAATTCATGAATGAAAATCTGTGCAGACACGACCTCCAGAAAGCTATTCAGGCACCTTTGCACAATTTCACACAAAAAAAACGCCCTTTTTTTGTCTGCAACTTTCAGTTGCTTTGCGACTTTTTTTGGTGCTTTGGATGTGCTGGGAAGCATTGGCTTACAAATTGCTTGATATTTGCTAGCTTCGCGTGCAAATCACGCACGATCTAGCTTTTACTATTAAGCTTGGACTGTCTGCAACATTCAGTCTACAACAGC
This sequence comes from Dichetophora obliterata, assembly GCA_963920525.1. NCBI lineage: Eukaryota > Metazoa > Arthropoda > Insecta > Diptera > Sciomyzidae > Dichetophora > Dichetophora obliterata. Next base: position 5,679,639 of record OY986438.1, on the reverse strand, counting down.
TGGCAATGTGTTGTTAATGTGTGTGTACATACACATGTGTATGTGTGGCGACGTGCTGCATGCAGCATCCGGTTGAAAGTGCAGCATTTGTTTTTAAAGCTTCTTGCATTTCTAACATTGGCCATTCACTCAACCGTCTGCTAGTTTGCTTGCCCGCAACAGAAAAGCCACCAGACAGCATTCCATGTCGTTGGTGGCACATGTTGTAGTTGTTGTTGTAGTTGCTAGTGCTATTTTTAAACTATCGCCTGTCGCGCTATGAATGTGTGCTTAATTTGTATCTCATAGTTTCGCTTCGAGCTAATTAGAGTGACCAGCTTTTTTATAATTTTGTAATATTGTTTTTGCAATTTTCTAAATAGCTCAAATGTTGTAATTTTGCTCTCCGGGCAATTATTTTAAATTTAAAATTTTATAGTTTTTTTATGTAGTTATTTAAAAAAACTAGTTTCCGCAGCTTTTCTGCTCCAATTTCAGGCTGAAAGCTTTATCTAGCATTAAGATCTAGGTTTTTTCATTTTAGTCATGAGAGTACAATAACAAAAATATTGTTGTTGCAACTCATAATAATTGCAGCTCATCATTCTGAGCAGTTTTTTTTTTTTTTTTTTTGTTATCAGCTATTAGTTTTAATATTGACTGAGCTTGAATTTTACGCTTCCATGATCACAGAAAACAAGCAAACAAAGCTTTGTTTTCTTGGAAAAACTGTAAAAAATTACACATTTTTTCTGATCGAGTTTAGTAAAAATCGATTATTTCTCATCTGCTTTCATTTTTGAATTAATTTGCTATAATTAAGACGTTAGTTTTTTTCGGCAGATTCAAATTATTTTTATAATTTCGTATTATAAAAAAAAAATTGTATAATAAAAAAAAATCAGCATTGCACTTGAAAGTGCTAATAATGAGTGATAAGTTTTTGCCGCCAAATGCGCAGCGCATTCTTGCAAAGATAACCGCTTGTTTAAAATTTAATGGAAAATATTTGTTACAGCTCTTATTTCCTTTCTTCTCAAACTGATAAGATTCACTTTTTGTGCAAAGACAAAAACGTACTGCGCACGACATACCACACTACACGCGACAATCTTTCAGTTTTTTAACACTACTTCCTTTTTGACTGAGAAATATTTTTATTATAAATAATTTTTCTTTGATTTTTTTTATTTAATGTGATTTCTTGGCATTTCATATAAGTTTTCATCAAAATCACCAAATGTAATGTTGTCAACTGTTTGTCATATCTTGATTGTGTCCACTAAATTGTTGATAACAAATAAAAAAATAAAACAAAAATAAAGTCACATTTTATATATTTCCAAGATAAAGCATGATAATGAGTTTGAAGCAAAGAACCGATATGATTGACCAAGGCCTAGAAAACTACATTGAAATGAGATAACCTAGAATAGATTTTTTTTTTAATTAATTGCAATTAAAGTGTAAAGATATGAAAACTAACAACAGTTATTGTCATATATGTATAGAAAAAAACTAACGTCAGCAAAAACTCTTTTACTTATCAGAAAATAATTATCAGTAAAGCATATATTAGAGTAAAAATATATATTGTATAAAAACCTTTCTACTGGTTTCTTTATCTTATCTGTTAAAATTTTCATGTATACCATTTTCAAGGTCATGCCTCATCAAAGTGTAAGAATTTCTACTCTTATGGCTTTTATTTTTCATTTAATAAGAACAATTTTTTTAATGAGTTTTAATAATTGTTTTTTGTCAGGGTATTTATTGACTTTACTATAACATTAGTACCATCCCAATGAGATTCAAAAGCTCTTAGAATAAGTTAATTCAATTAAATCAGGAAAGAAAACCGAAAACATTTTCAAAATTGCTTGGACCGTCATATGACACTTTTCTGAAATTGAAAAAAGTTAATTTTAAATTTTATGATTTCTCACAACAGATAACATAGTTTAATAAATAAAATTATTACGAATTTCGATCAGCGGATTCAGATCGATTATTGAATCAAACGATTCAGCGGCGTTTTAAAAAATAACATCTGGGTAATTTTTAATATAGGTTTTAAGTTAACTCTAAATTTAGATATTTACTAATATAAAACTTTAGAAAACTACTAAAAACATACTAGAAATTTTAGAAATTTTTTTATTTATTTTTATTTTATTTTTATTTATTTTAGTACATTAGTATAATAACAACAAGTTCTTTTGCTATACAAAGAAATATTATTTAGAATTAAATACTACTATAACAAAAATTACAAAAATGAATCATTTTTAATTTTGAGCATAAGTATTTTAAATTCATAATTGAAACAAATATACGATTATTATTATTAAAAATATAATTTAATTTAGCTTTTAAGTATATGAATTATAAAAGTTGAAGATAGACAGTATTATAAAGAAAACAGAAAAGAATCAGATGAAAGAGGATAGAGGGAAAGAGTGAAATAAGGTAAGAAAATTTGTTACATTAACAAAACTCTGTAGTTAAGTAAACATTTTAAATAAAGCTTGTCTAAAGCTTCCAATTCCATCAATGCATTTTAAATGGTTTGGTAAAGAATTCCATAATCGAATGGCGTTAATGAAAAATAATCTCGTTGAATTAAGGAATTTAAAATTAGGTACTATCAGAGCATTTCTTCGAGCTGACTGGGAGAATTGTTAATTGGGAGAATTCAATTGGGAGAATTGAATTGGGGAGTTTTTGACTGAATTAATTTTTATAAAAAGATACAAGTCCTGGCGTTAAGGTAATTAGATAAGTCGCAACCAAGAACTGATTTCTTGTACTGTGAAATATGATCGAATTTCCGAATGCCATGGACATATCTAGTAGCGTGATTAAATGCTACATGTAGTTTATGCTCAGAGTGTGAATCTAATTTGCTGTATATAAGTTCGCCATACCTACGCCAAAGTTGTTGTGTTTATAGACATATAGTGAAATCTTATGATATATATTTTTCTAGAAAATATTAACCCTTTGGCGCTATTTATGATAGGTCTTTTTTGGCCTTAGCCAAAATAAGTTCAAAAAAGCACACTTAAACGTAGTCGTACAGGATAAAAAAAATTTATTAAAATGTTCTCTGAAAAATTTAACTACACTTCTCTTTAGAAAATATATATCTGTAGAAAATATATGTATGTAGAAAATATAAAATTTAATTCAAAAACTTTGTAATAAAAATTTTTTTCTATGATATACATAGTGAATATTCTCTATGCCTAGGATATGCCCGTGGCACGGTGCAAGAATAGGAAATATACAATCCGTGCATCGCTGCAACAACAAAATACAAGTAAAAACAAAACCGTGCTATATTTCCTATGTCTGCTATACTGCAACCCATATATACAGCGATGCTAGTAAGAATAGTTTATAAAATGCAACCCTGAATTGTAATGAGAGAGAAGAGAATGAGAGAGCAGCCAAAAAGAAAGTGGAATCAGCATAAAATGCATCCCATTATACAGTTTTTTGCAGGGACCGTAACGGTTATGGTTTTTATCAAAAAAGTCAGCTATTAACAGTTATCATTTAACTTTTATTTTTTCCGAGAAAAATACTAGTTATTTAATGCCTTTTATTTTTTCGGGCGAAAATAACTGTTACTTTTGACTTTTATTGTTTTGGTCAAAAATTACAGTTATTTTGTGTCTTTTATTTTTTCTTTCAAAAATATCAGGCAATTTTAATTTTTTTAAAAGCCAGTTGAACGGCAAAAAAAGTTTTATGCAATTTTTATCGTCTCAACAGCGCTCACATTTTGAGCTATAAAACTTTTTAGTTTATAAAGTTTTTTATTCGGCCATTGAAAAAGTACAAATTTTTAACCGACAAAATAAAAGGCACAAAAAAAACTTTTATTTTTGACCTAAAAAAGAAAAGTCAAAAGTAACAGTTATTTTTGCCCGAAAAAATAAAAGGCAAAAATAACAGTTCAATTTTATTTTTATAGCAACAGCCAAAAATTTAAAAGGTTCGCAAAAAAATCGCGAAGCTGCTGCCATTACGATAATAATGGTATATTTAAAAAAGTCTTCCGGCAACTTTTTCGTTGTGCCATTTTCATCTGAAAATTGTAAAATAACAGTTATTTTCGGCCCCTGGTTTTTTGAGATGCTGATTTTACTATGCTACTCTTGTACAATAAGGCGCTCTCCATCCATTGGTTATTTTAGTATAGAATTGTTACAATCCGTGCTCTCATGCAATTATGCTAGACATCGAGAATACCCCTATAGTGAATATTCTCAAGGTGATAAACTTTTTACATTAAGGGCCAATTTTTCAGTGCGAATTTAAACTCTAGCCAAATTAAACCGAGATTAACTCACTAAAATAAGACGTTTAAACTCGGTTTAGGCAAAAAAGAAACACATTATATGATCATTTAAGTCAATTCAACTTCAACGAATGCTAAAATATCTAGTTGAACCGAGTTTAAACGTCCAATTTTGGTGAGTTAACCTCGGTTTAATTTGACTAGAGTTTAAACTCGAAATTAACCAAGGAACTTTTTTGTATATACTAATTTAATCCTTTACGATTTCCTTAAAAGGTCCTTGTTCAAACCTTTTTCAAAAAGGGAAAAAATACCCATAAAAGAGTGCATAAAGACTTTAAATATTTTACAAAAATTTCACTATAGTTCTTTAAACATACCAACTATGCCAAAAGCATATACGAAGGTAATTTTTTTTTTTTAAATTTATTCAACAACATCATCATATTACAAAAAGAAAGCTTAAAGTATAAATTTACAGTATTAGAAGTATAACAAATTGAATAGAGACTACGATCTGTAACTCAGAAGAGCTAGTGGCGTTCGTAGTAAATTCTGCCTAAATGCAACAAAAATACATACCTTATAACAATAAACAATAATATTCTGCTAAATTAGCAGTAACAATGTAATTTAAAAAATTAAAAAGATAACAAATATAAAACTACATAGCATTAAAAAAATAAAAAGTGAAAAAAATGTAGGCTGCAAATTCAGTAAATTCAAAATTTGCTAATTTAGTAAATGCCTAGAAAAATAGGAGGGAGCATTTTTTAAGGTACATTTTTTATTTTTAAACATAATCTCCTTTGCCAAAGACATAGTTTTAGTAGTTTTTTTTAGTAAATAGCTAAGTTGCGAGTTAACTTAAAACCTTAATAAAAAAGTACTCAAATGAACTGATGGAAATTTCAGGGCTTTTGATAGTCCCTGGATTTTTGAAAGTTAAAATGCATTCCCAGGATCTCGGGATTTTGTTTTTTCAACTACTGTAGATATACAATATAAAAATTTTGCATTATAAACCATAGTATTAGATGCCTTAAATATAAAAAATGTATTAGATTTTAAACAAAATTCCTTAAATATTAAATTAAATTAATAATTATAACATAAACGCCTTAAATATTAAACAAAATTAAAGTTGTAAGATTTTTAACAATGCTTTGTTTTCTAGGTTGCAAAGACTTTTTTAGGCTGTTTAATTACATTGAGTAGCAAATGAAGCTTTTGCTTAAACAACTTTTTTGGAATATAACTTAAAACTTCAATTAAGGGGATATTACTGTTTTCAATAATTTTTGGGACATTTTTTAAATTTTTTTTTTCTGAATGTGCAACATTCCAAGAGTATTTTGTTAAAATTTCAAGTAAATCGTGCTAAAACTAACGAAGATACAAGTGAGCGGACCTCATGCGGATTTTCCATAAAAAAACTTTAAATCGATTTTCTGGAAAAAAATTTTTGAAGTCGGTAACACGATGCCGCAAAATCGACTTGACCGATCGTTTTTAAATTTTACACTATTTATGCACATAAATCAACAGGTAATGCCGAAGCGTTTTATCTTTTTTTTTCCTATTTTAAAATAATAAAATAACCACAATTTTTAAAAACGCGTTTTTGACTTCAAAACGCTAAAAAAAAATATTTAAACAAAAACTTTGGTATTACCTCGGGAAACATATTACCTTTTAAACTTATGTTGAATTTTTTTTCAGATGATCCGCTCACCTCTAATCGTGTTCATCGTAAAACAACTTTTTTCTAGTCGCCTCCGGAGAATCCACGGATTTATTTATCGATAATTTTTAATTTTTTTTTTCAAATATACTTAAGAAGTCAAACTATAACATGTATATGAAATAAATACACCAACATTATTCATGTCTACAAAAAAAAAAATCATGAAAAAATGCCTTTTTCCGGCTTTAAAACAGTACCATCCCCTTTAAAAATTAAGTATCGTATTTTTCTGCTGTTAAAAAATGACCTTCAGGTTTATTTTCTAAAACAGATTATTATTTTTTATATCAAATAAAATAAATTTATGTAAACAAATCCATCTCTTTACTAAAAGCATATCCAGCAAATTTTTATACCCTAATCAAATGGAATATCAAGAATATTTTTAAATTTTTCATACGCTTATAAAAAATTAATTTTAAAATTTGTTTAAATCTTCTGCACATTTTGCATTTTTTTGTTACTTAATTTACCTTTTTAAATGGGTTTTAAAAAGCAAAAAAAAAAATTTGTTTTGTTGAAAAATTGATTCATAAAAACAAAAATAAATTTAATTTTTAGTCAAAATTAAAAAAAAAACAAAAGAAATCTAATAATTATTCGAATTCTTAAATAAAAAAAAAATTGAAATAGTTATTCGAATTCTTAAATTTTGTTCGTAAAGTTTTTTTTAGGAGCAAAATAAAAAAATTTTAAAACAATTTTGGTCTGATTTCTGCTCAGAAAACGATATTTTTGTTAAAATATTAAATAAAACATTAAAAATGTATTTCTATATTAAATATTTAATTAAAAATTTTTGTTATTTGGACGGTTTAGAGTTGAAGTGAAACAAGTCTAAAAATCTGTGTTTCGAGATAGAACGACACAAGGTGCATGGCATGTATCGAATCCTATGCAAAAGTAATGTCATTGACTTAAACTTTTTACAGTTTTTTCGTGTACAAAAAATTGGAGTGACTTAGGTTTATACAGCACTGAATTTTGCACATAGTTCTACATAGAATCGCATTAAAAAAAGGAAAATTTTTTCACTTGGTGCACTTGAACTATGAACTGTCATTCATAATTACAATAATTTATTTTTGATTATTTCTTTTAAGTAATTATTTATTATATTTTGCTATAAAAAAATTTTGTTTAACATTTTTTGTTAATTTTAACCCTCCTGTGTATACGAACGTACCCGGGTACCTTTTGCAATTTTAAAGCAAAAGAAGGTAACTATCGTCCAAGGATCTATGTACTGAAATCCTTTAGTACCTTCCTAAAATTTATTTTTTTATTCAATAAAGTTTTTATATTGCAAAGAAAATGTTTTGGCAAGTTTTTATAAAAGATTTTTAAGTACTACCCCTTCGTCTTATACGAAGGCATCCGGGTACCTCCGGGTAAAATAAATACGAATTCGAACTGTTATGGTCTTTGTCGCATTTTTACGTTTAGAAAATCATGTACTGATGCAATCAGGATGAAGGATTACAAAGTAACTTTGGATTTTTTCATTCACATCTAGTTTCTTTCATACAGATAGTGTAAAGGTACCCGGCTACTTTCGTATACACGGAAGAGGGAAATTTTTCGTATACACATGAGGGTTAAAAAAATCCTATTCGAATTCATATACGCAATGATATTTTTGAAGACTGTAAGCAATATATGTATTTTAATGCTAAATTTTTTTTGTTCCCGAAATAATTTTCTTTAAGTGAAATTAAGTTTTTTCTATTTTTTTTCCCAGAACGATATTTATTTTTTTTAAACAAACCAATTTTGTTCATATATTATCAGTTTTGTAAGCTCATAGGCACAACTTCTGCTCAATAAAAGCGGAATTATATGTGCATTTTGCCTTTTAAAGTAGTGCTTTTCTTATTATATACAAATTATTCTATTTTTCACAAAGCTTGGCAGTTTGTTCCGTAAAGTACTTGTTGTTGCAACCTGTTGCTTCATGAACTTATTTGGCACAAAGCTAATAAAACTCTAGAACATTTTCTGCATAGCTCCATTTAATAATTATTCGTTTTTAATTTTCCAAGATTGTCAAATGTAGAAAAAATGTCAACATGTTGTCATTTTCAATTTGATTGACAACAACTGACCACTGGAAATGACATGGTGAAAACCAAGAATTAGTATACAATTTTTTACTGTTTGTGTCAACAGTTTAATAAACTTAACTAGAACAAATACGATTTCAACTTTACTTAGATGAACTGTATTATATAGCTTAAGTAAAATAAAGATACTTAATTTGTACTGTCATCTCGCTTTGTGCTTTTTTCTCATCTATTCTTTTGTATATCGATAACAACGAGATAATAACGAAATTAAATAACATTCCAACCAAAACTACACTGTAAAAATATAAACATCATGTTGACTTTATATCTAGTTTCGTGTGAGATTAAAAATATGCATGTTTTCAAGCCACTTTTGTTGTTTTTTTTATATATTTAAAATTTTCTCCAATCGATTATCATGAAATACATAATCAAAGCTTTAGCAGAAATTCAATCTTTACTGCTATGTTTTTTTTTAATCCATTCATATCTATATTAAGATAATTCTTGAGGTTTTTTTAAATTAATCCGTTTTATTTTTTTTTACACTCGATTACCGATGATAACGGTAGTCATAAGCCGATTATTTATAATCATAGACATAGTGCTCTATAAATCAAAGCGACAAAGAAAAACGATAAGCAAACGATGACGCTGAAGTGTAGAACCAGAACTTTAAATGGCACAAGTCGCTCGGTCGGTCGGTGAGTTGTTCGAAGATAAGCAGCTTTTCAGTGTAAAAATCAAAGTGCGCATAAATCGATAACGAGCATCGATATCCAGACACACGTATTACAACATATTATGCAATAATATATTCAGTTGATAGAGAGAGAGAGCGTGAAAAGAAGTAAGTAAATAAAAAAAGGTGGTAAAAAATAAGGAAAGAAATGCAAAACTTAGCAAATACTACAGAAGAAAGAACAAACAAGCAAACATGTTCATGAATGTAATCGATAACCGTTCAACAAATATGGCGATTTTTTTATGTCAATTTGTTTATTTATTTATTTTAGCTAATTTAAAACCGGGCAAAGAGACAAGCTCGTATTTACAGCAAGGAGTGGCATACATATTTAAGCTTTTAGTTGTTGTTTCTTAAACAACAAAAAGCAGCTTCTTGCTTAAAAACTTCAAGAACTCATAAAGCTATAAAAAATATTTATATAATAAAAAGTCTTTCTTCGAAGCTGGGCAGAAGACTCGTCGGCATATAAAAAAAGTGTGAATGACCGCTGTCATGTTTTAAGTTGTTGTTGTTGTTGTTGTTGTTGTTGTTGTTGTTGTTATTGTTGATGTTTGTTTAGCCAAACAACCACTTCTTCAGCTATGAATCCGAACAAGGTAGCCATTGAGGCTTTTTATACATAAATAATAGTAACAACAAACAAGCGAATGAACATAATAATATGGCAGCACTACATAAGTCGAACAACAACAACAACAACAACAACAACAACAACAACAACAACATGATTTTAGCTAAAGCAGCAAAATATGAGATGGATAAATACGATGTAGACAAAAGATGAAGAAGAAGCAGTAGAAGAAGAGGAAGTCAGGGAAGAAGAGTCAGCAGAGAAGAGAAGCAGCAGGCGCGTCACACTTGCGCAAAAATATGCTGAAGTGAATGAACGCAATTGTAAACACGCGACCGCTGCACAGTGTCACACGTTCGTATAAGCTGCGGTCAAAACTATAAGGTTGCAAACAGAGCAAGCGCCCAAGCGGACAGGCAGGCAGACAGGCGCAGGAAAACTATGCGAACAAGCGAGAAAAAAGTTATTTCTATCTCGTTTTTTCGCACGTTACTGTCTGCCTGCCTGTCTGAATCGACGTTCATTCTGTCCGCTTTTTAAATAGCTTTGCACGCTCTGCTGTGAAAGTGCACTGCTGCTACTCGTCCCCACTCTACGACAACTCCTTAGGCTGCCCGCAGAGTAAACGCCGAAGCAGGCAGGTAGGCAGGCGCAGGCAGTGTCCTGCGAAGAAACGAGATAGAAATAAGGCCAAGCTAACTTTTATCTCGCTTGTTCACATAGTTTTTCAGCACCTGCCTGCTTCGGCGTTTACTCTGCGGGCAGCCTAAGGAGTTGTCGTAGAGTAGGGACGAGCAGTAGCAGTGCACTTCGCAGCAGAGCGTGCAAAGCTATTTTAATTACCCCTTTCCCACAAACTAAGAGAAAAGGCGAGTTGACTCTGGCAGTGGTGCCAACTACACGGAAATTAAGGATTTCTAAGGATATTTAAGCCTCGCACAGATAAACGGACAACAGCGGCAAAATAAGGTAAATCTACGGATTTTTACGAATTTCGCGAAGAATTTTCGTGGATTTCGCTTTTTTCAAAAAATTTGATGTCAAAATTAATTTGAATGGATCACTCAAAAATATGTTTAATTAATTTGTTAAAATTTTGCGCTTATCCACACTAGCAAAAAATCAAAATTTGCAGCCCTGAAAGTTGCTCACGTAAGAAAAGTTGGCAACGATTAAATTTCTATTCGGTTTGTCAAGCAGAAAAAGAAAGCGCGGCATTTTTCGGTCTTAACTTGAAATAAAAATAATTTTTATAATATATAAAAAGCACACATTTAATAAATTTTTTAAAATCGAATTGACGTTGAACCTTTAGTAGTTTTATGTTGTTTAATCCTATTTCCCTATAGTATCATTTTTGATACTATTATTTTTTGTTTTTTCAGTTTTTTCTTTGTATGAGTCAATGAATTTTAAAATAAAATGTCGTGTTTTAGATATACTCGAAAATAAAAATGAGTATGTTTTTTTTTAAATTTTTTTCTTACAAAACAAAAAGTTTTAAATCCTTAGCTAGTTTCAAAAATACTGCTACTCGCCATCTCATACAAATATCTCATGACATATTTGGACACATACGCACTCCGTCAGTTCTCTTTATTGCGCGCCAAACGTAGCTGGCGGTTTTTTGTGCTGTGAAAATGTCTCGCCGCACAGTGCGCTTTTTTCGATTTTAAAATGATATTTGCATTATCTCAGAAACTATAAAAGCTAGGGCAATGAAATTTTGTACAAATGAGTTTTAGCCTAAATTAAATAACCTAATAATAACCTAGTAATAGCCTAATAATAAAAAAATTAGAATTCTAGCTCAACTGTATCGCCTACCTCCCATACAAACCAAATGAATTAAAAAAAGTCCGCATAAAATTGCTTATTTATGTTTTTAAAGAGTAAATTTATTTTATTTAACTTCACTTTAGCGTCATCCTAAAAATATTTCAAATCGGATAACTTTTAGATACATCTTCTATGAAACAATATTACCAAATTAACAAAATTTAAAATTTTTTTAAAAAATAGTTGCTTATAAGGTCACTACTTGTCTTAAATGATGAATTCTATTTTATTTTCTTTAAATTTAAGAGTACCTACAAATTGTCTCGGAAATCAGTGCATTTTAGGACAAAATTTGGTTTTTAAGACTTTTTTCAAATAAGGTGGTTTTCCTTAAGTGGCAGCTAGATGCAGCAGGATTTTACAGAAACAGAAGGTAGAAGTACGATATTTTATGATAGCTATAGCCCTCAACTTAAACAATGCTTAATTAGCTTTATTTTTTTTTTACTGAATTTTACTTAAATTTTCGTTCCTTGAAAAATTTCCAGTCATATTTCAACGATTTTGCTATTTTTATTTATTAACATTTTTTACATAAAAAAGTCGAAAAAACAAAATCTTCAAAAAGTCTTTGTGCTCGACGTTATTATTGTTTAAACTGAACTTTATTTTTTGGTTTTATTGAGCTTAATTTTGTTAAAAAGTGTTTCAACTTTTTTTTTATTTAGCTTTTTTTTAAAATTTTATTAAAAAAACCATACAATACAGCAAAATTTTAATACCACATTCATAATACATGTTTTATATTCTTACGAATAAAAATATTTTTTATAAAATTTAACAAATGTCATATATAAAATTTAATAAATGTGGGTTTAGAAAACCCAAATGTCATCCCAAAATAAAAACAAGCGCACTGTGCGCCGTCGAGAAAATAATGTTCTATAATTACTTGAAAAATAAAAATAAAAAAGTAAAAAATAAAATAATAAAAAAATTTAATAAAAATAAAAATTAAAGCAAAGATCCGGATTTTTAATTCGAGGTAAAAGATTTATTTTTTCTTTAATTTTTTTTTAAAAATATGAAATTTGATCCCAGTAGAGACTCATTTAAAAGAAGGAATAAGTAGGGTTAATGCAAATTTTGGAAAAAAAGCAAAATATACAAAACATTTTTAAAAAAATATTAACTATTTTAATTGAGTAATTTTACTAGCGGTTTCAAATTAAAAAAAAAATATTTAAATTTGCTTACACGGTCTTACACGGATTTTTAATGTCGAATTTGTGGTTGGCATCACTGCTCTGCGGTCAGTAGTTGCTTAGCCCTTATCATGCAAGAAATTTAGTCAATTACTGCAATATTTTGAAGTTCATAAAGAGTAATTGCATTTATTTGAATAGCAAATATGCAAAACAAGATTTGTCACAAAAAAAAATTAGTTTTCAATGCAGCCGCGATGGCTATAGATTTGACCAGCAGCATAGATTTGAAAAAAAAATTCTTAAGAAATGAGTTAACTCTAAGAAATGCAGACTTACGAAAAATCCCTTTTCAAACAAAACACGATTTCTCCACTGAAAATTTTGTGATCAAAATAAGACTTATTCTAGTTGCTTTTAATTAACTGTTAGTATTTCTTTAAACTGAAAATTAAATTGAAATTTTGCTTTTCTGTACAATTCAAAAAGAAAAAAAAGGAGATGATGGATCAGTACCTAACGGATACCGTGAAAGTGAAAACTGCGAGTATTGGAGCGCGAAAGAGAAAAGTAACTGGAGGAAAAAGCTTTCTTGAAAAAATGAAAGATATTCGCTGGTAGAAGGTTTAAACACCTTTATTCACTGCGAGCACAATGTGAAATTTTTGATATTTTCGCATTGGAAGCAACAAAAACATTATTTGTACGCCGAGCAAACGGACATCGTGTAATATGGGCATTATAAAAATTATTCAGTTTATTGTTTTATTGTAAATGTTAATTGAAAAGAAAATATTTTCGGCAGTGGTACATTCAATAGCAGATTTGTCCTACATTCGTTTACTAAAATGCAGATTTGTCCAATTTAAAATCTTGAAATTCGCATTTATTTTGCACTATACTTGTTATGGATGTTATTAAGTCCTGTTCTTACTTCTACAGAGCTAATAATCGAGTTCAAATCATCTTGGTAAAATGGCTCTATAAAAAATAAAAAAGTTTATTTTATTTCCCAAGAATACGATTTATGTGATAAATCTCGTTTTGAATATTTGCTCCTCATTTTACTATAAATACTAGTGTCATGTGTGCATAGCATGCATATGGTAAAAATATTTTTAAAACTTTATATCAACACCTTTACTACACTAAACATAATTTATTTCAATCCCTGAGGATGAATTAAAGAAATCTGCGAAACGTAGGAAAAAAACATAATGTGAATAAAAGTTATTTATCTTAACATTATAACATTATATAAACAAACAAGACCAAAAAAGCCCGAAAATATTGCAATTTACCACAACATAATTTATTTTCATTTGATTGAAATTATTTCTTCGTGAGCTCACTTCTGTTTTCTTTAGATGCTAGGGTTAATTATCACTATGGTGCATGTCACACGTAGCGGACACGGACAAATTTGTTGTTGTTTTCACGGGTAAAAGAAGCTCTCTGAATTTCCAGTTTCTTATTTTACCTGCGAAAACAACAACAAATTTGTCCGTGTCCGCGCAAGTGTGACATGCCCCTATCCGGTATTGAAGAGAGAGACAATTTGCTATTGCGCAATAACCCAGCAGGGAAAAGTTCTTACATTATAGAGCATAGTATGCTGGGAATGATGATGCTTTTTTACATTGAGGTTTAATTGCTATAACTCATTATAAAAATACAACTTTTTCATTAAGTATTACAAAACAAGCTTTTATAATGAGACCATATAACAACATTTATTTGTCGAAAGAAATTTCTGAAAACCTGCAAAAACAATAAACACCTTCGTAGAAGAGAGTGGACAAATTGTATAAGTTAATTGTTCTAAAAAATAGTCATCATAGTAAAATATAATATATATGTGATTGTTATGACTAGGGATTAGATTTTTATGCAAAACGTATAAAAAATTAGTGTCAAAAAACTAAACTATACAAGTTTTATGCAAACTTTTAATACATTTAGATCAAATACGTGTATTTAATCAATATTAAAAAAAAAAGCAACTTACGTTGCTCATCTATCTTTACACAGGGTTTGATTTAAAAATTATTTTGCATAAAATCCGATCCCTAGTTATGACAAAAAAAAAAAATGTTGAATACAATGCGGTATTACTCTGTTATTCTCCATTTACTCGCACATTTCCTTAAGGGTATGTGAAAGACTTGCTTCTGCGGCTCTCTCTCTCTCTCTCTCTCTTACGCTTACGGAACACATAAGATAAAATCATATTTTTTAAATAATTATCTGTCAATTTTGTATGAATTGTTGAAAAATTTGCATACATTTTTTTATGTTGTTATGTACGCTAAGGTTACACTGTGCGATGTGATTTACTGCAACAGCAGCAACGACAATACCAAAAACAGCAATGAAAACAACAAAATCTGAGCAACAATTACAAAACAGATTTTCTTTCCGCAACAAGAACAACAAAACACAAGAAGAAAGCAGCTCGTATTGATGACGTTTTTTTTCTTGTTTTAAGAAATTATATTGTTTATGTTCTAGTTATTGTTATAGTTGACATATTGTTGCTTTTCTGTTGCTGTTTTCAAAGTTGATGTTGATGGTCCGTTGTTTACTTTTGCTGTTGCTATTATTTGTTGTTTTAATCTATATATGTAGGTATAAGTGAATTTATATATGAATATGTAATTATTATTATATAGTATCGCAAATATTTAAAAATCAATTACAAACGTTCACAAATTAAAATACTTGATTCAAGTTAATTAGGACTACATATGTATGTATGTAAGTGTATCAATAATTTGTGAATTCTTGAAACAAGCATACAATTTTCTCGATATGTAAGAAAATAATTTATTTCGGTATACATTCTACTGTTATGAAAGTTTTTGATGAAGCCGCTTCATTCATTTTTGGTGAAGCCGCATAGTTAAATATTGCAGAGAATTATTTGTTAGATTAAAACTGCATCAGAAAAAAAAAATTATACAATAACTTTTCTTATGTAAAACGAGCTTAAAGTGAAAAAAGAAAATTAAAAACATATTTTTCATATTTAAGTTGCTATAAATTATTCCATGGTTAAAAATACCAAAAACTAATTAAAAAGCTTTAAAAAATCGTTTCAAAGAGGTTCCTATCTGTAATACTTTTTAAGTTATGGCATTAAAACTGATGACACCTATGAATGCCATTTTTTGCTATACTTCCGCTTATTGCTCGAAACGGGGGGAGGTGGACCCCGCCTGCAATACAATTCTTTTCTTGTCCAAGGAATCAACCAGTGCAGTATTGAAACGTTGATCTGGGACACCCGTATATATTAAAACTATCTATTAAATCTTAACTTTTTATAACTCTTTGCCCTAAGTGTTTTATGTTTTCCAGCCCATAACTCATTCAATTCAGTGAAAACCAACTCATTCTATTTTTTTCATCTTAGCGATTGTAACAATTGAGAAATAAATATAAAAAATAAATAACAGAGTAATGTACATAAGGGTGTCCCAAAAGAATTTTTTTTCTAATTTCATAGTTGCTCAAACTTTGTTTGAAAGCTTATTGGGATCGTGATCTCTAAATCTTAAAAACACTTTATACCATTAGCTTTCAAACAAAGCTTGAGCAAAAAAAATAATTTTTTTTTTGGGACACCCTAATGTACATATGTCAAAGAATCACGGTTAAAATAAGGTTCTGTTCGGAAATGCATACTGTATTTGCAGTTATTGCTTGTGCTGGAAAATGAGTTTGCACATCATGATGCATTTCCTAACAGACCCTTAATAACATTTTCAGAGATTCCAGCATTTCACACATATCGCACCCTTACAAAAAATGGACCACAACTCAAAATGTCCAAATATTGACTTTTTCATATTACGACTATTCGTAGTGATCATCCTCCTGAAACTTTAAAATTTTTGAGTTGTGACTCTTCTGTAGTTAGGGTCCGATATGCATTTTAATCGATATTTGCAATTGAAACAAATAACAGATATCAGCTAAATAAATACCATATCGATGAATTGAACATAGCTGTAGTCAATTTTTATTAAAAGTGGTTGGTTTTGTTACTTTTTTTTAAAAAAATATAAGCTCAATAAACGATTTTAAACTATCAAACAACTAGAATTTGTATTTAAAATCAAGTATGATTTAAACTATCAAACATTTAGAATTTGTATTTAAATCATATAAAGTCAACAAAAAATATATATTTATAAATATAGTAATAAATAAATATTCTTTCAATATAAACAATTTGTGTCGAGCTTAAAATGTTATCTATTATCGTTTTGAAAAGATTCGATAACAAAAACACTTTTGTTTTTATAAAAATCGACTATCGGAATTGCGAGTGAGTAATTTATAGCTTTAAATAAACATTATCGCTACAGCTAAAATCTGAGATAATACATACTATAACTTAATTTCGAAGAAAAATTTCCAATGAAATTTTAGCAGAATATTTAAAATATATTAATTTCTGGAAAAGCCTGTTATCTGTATACAAATTTGATTAGACAAAGTGGTGTGCCATCTCCCATACAACTCGAATCATATTTGTAGTTTAGCTCTTGAAGTATTTATTAGGGAGTTCAATCCTAGAAGCTTTTCTCGATCCCGGGATTATAGTTCGGGATTGAAAACTTTCAGAAGTAAATAATTCTAAACGTTTTTAATACAATTTTTTATTATTTATTACTTAAAACTAAAAAATGTGAATTAATTCATTTATAAAGCAACAAAAACAAAGTAATTGCGTTGTTTTCAGTGTAGATAGAAAACCCCGTGGTATTGATATCACACTTTACCGAGCGGTTTTTATATTTTTTTTTGTTTTACATGAAATCTCTAATAATCAAAAGTGTGGTAATTTTAAGTAGCCCAATGATATGTTTAACGAACGTAGTTTTTAAAGTTCCTGATAAACAACTGATCGGCTGCCACCTATTTTCTAATTTCAAAAATGGAAGCAGCTCAATATGCAAATTAAATTTGCTTATACTATAAACATATTAATAAAATATATCAAATTGGATAGTTAATTTATTTGCATAGCAACAAAAAGCTATAGTGGGAGGTTCCCAACAACAAATTCTATTGTAAATGGTGCTCATAATTGTAGTTTTGAACTATGGCAAAAAACCACAATACCATGATACCACGCAATTGTGAATACCCCTATTGTTAATAAACACAAAAAACTTAAGTAATATTAATGACTAGCAAATTGTATTAATTTAAAGAACAAAAAATATATTAAAATAAAATACATAACAGTTTAAGGTGTTATTATATAAATGTTAAAATTTTGTTTTTATGATTTTTTGTTTTTAAGGCAAATTATGGTTGGAAAAGACTTTTCAAAATAAAATTTTTTGTTTTAATTATTTTTAAAGTATACATTAAGATGATCAACGTGCCTTATTTTTCATTAGAGAGTTTTGTTCGGATATCATTACAAATAAAACCCGCTGATGTGAAGCACCTTTCTGATTCTATGCTAGTTGGAGAAATAGTTGTACGATAATCGTAAGAAATTTGTATGTTTCGATCACAATTGTCTTCACCACAAAAAAAAAATTATTTCCCAAATCAGAATATCTGACAATTTTTAAATACATAGCTGACTTTCCGATGTTGCAAATTCTTCTGAAACTTTGACTCTAAGTCTTTGCTCCAGTGATTCACACTCATCGTCCTAACAATCTTTTTCAGCCTCAATTTTTCTAATTCTATATTCATATCAACTTAAATTGAAATGGTTGCATTTACATGAATATTTGTAATAGAAATATTTTATTTAAAAATCCTGGGATCCCGGAAAGAAAATCTCGGGATTTTAAGGGGCTTAAATTTTCTGTGATCCCGTGATTGACTTCCCTAGTATTTATGTACAATAGAGCATTATTAACTTATTATTAATTTATTAATAGAGCATAGGGCATAATTCGTAAAGAGGGCGTGGCAGTCGCATACAATCAGAAATGTTTATTTAACTTAGCTCGTAAACTGTACATGATGCAACATGTAATATTTGTATGAAGCCATACAGCATGTAATATTTTTAAAGAGAATTGTATTGAATATGTTTTTAGCGCTCTTTTCTCCTTTCTCTCAGTCTGTTCAGTCTCTCGGTCCAAGCAAAAACGTCCAAGCAAAAACGTATTGAAATGAATAAATCTTAATTACTATTTTTTTGCTGATTAAGCTCAATGCAATTAATTTTCTTTAATGGCTGTTTTTTCGAGTAATTAGTAGATTTTTATTGTCGATTTAAATTTGTCAATTTTGTATTAATTTGGTTTAATTAACAATTACGAAAAAGAGTAAATTACAACTGAATTTTACCGATTCTTGTTGAAATTCAAAGCACGTTTTTCCTGATTCTTACAACTTTTGATAAATGGCATAATTTACAAAATAACGCTACTCTGAACGTTACTTTGCGAGTCTTGTTTTGTGTTTTTCGACTTTGTTTGATTGTCCATACATGGCGCTATGACCGCGCACAGTGTAACGGGCTCATATAGCGAGTGGCAAAAAATAGAAGGAGTTGCTCAAGAATCCTTAAATTTTGTAAAAATGAGTTTTATGGCAGAGGAATTATTCTCCCACCTCCCATATAACCGAAATCGGTAATGTGGAATAGCTCCCCAAAAAATTATCCTTGATCATTAACATTTGGTACAGTTTGTTTTTTTGTAATTATATGTAGCTAGTTGGAAAATGAATCCAATCGGCCGACTATCACTCCCAACTTCCATATAACTGAAATCAGTAATCTGTTAAGTACTCCAAAAAATTATCCTACATCTGTAAAATTTTACGTCTGGTCACTCCCAAACTGGCGATACGGACGATTCGTACGAAGAAGTATTAACAAAAAATAATGAAAATGGCTAATTTTTAAAAAGGTTTTTTTTATATTTGCGTAGTAATTAAGTAGCACTATATTAAGCAAAACTAATGACAACAATCGACGCTAAGGATTTAAAGATATAAGCAAAAATATGTGCTATTACACATAACATGTGTAATATGTTATGTTACAAAAAACGGAAATGATTTTTGATTTGGATTACAAAATTTTGCAAAAATCTCTGAATTGGGCAAGACTTTTTGTATACAAATTTTTTTTAAAAGATCTTAAAATATCATAAGTTTATTTTCCAAGTGATCAAATTTTAAAATCTTCTCTGGTTTCTTTTTTTATTAGGCTTTTACGTTTAGCGTTACGCTACTGGCGTTACGTTACTTAAATTTCTAGTGTAGTTTAATTGAGGAATTAAGTAATTATGTAAATTAGTAATTAAAAAATAAATTTAATAAATTGTCCCTTCTTTGCCTCAACCATTTTTTCATTATCTTTATCCAATGCCTTCCATTTTTACTAAAATAAAAAAGTTTACGAAACATTTACGAAAAAGAAAAACTACGTTTGTGAAACATGCAGACGATTTGATCATCATGGTTTATGAGTTTATGAATAAATTGCTAAAATTATTAAAATTAAACTGTTTTTCTTAGATAATATCATCAAATAAAAAGTTTTAAATAAGTTTAAATTTTTTTGTTCGCGGTAAGCTTTTCTGTAGAAATGCCCTTCTGTAAATTCTGTAAAATATTAGGACTATGTTAAGGAAGTGTTTTATTTGAAAGTTGTATTAAAAATAAAAATATTTTTTTTATTTGAAAGCTTGTGAAAATTGGCTTTATTTTTTCATATAAAACTGCTTATTTTCGCCGAAACGTGCTCCACAAAAGTGGGAGTAAAGTCGTTATAATTGAGTTTTGGAAAAGAAAATTTTGGGAGCATGTTGAGAAAATATTGATAGTAGATTAAAATATAAAAAAAACAAAAATTGCTGTTTTTCTAATTTTGTGTTTTGAACATTGTGAAAATTTTGTTATTTTTTTCATACAAAATTGCTCATTTTAGCCAAAACATGCTCCAAAAAAGTGGGCATAAAATCGTTATAATTGAGTTTCAGCAAACCAAATTTTGGGAGCATGTTGAGAAAATATTGGTAATACTCATATAAAAATATAATAATAAAATGCTGTTTTTCTTATTTTGTTTTTTGAACTTTGTGAAAAATTTTTTATTTTTTCATATAAAATTGCTCATTTTGCTTAAAACATGATCCAGGAAAGTAGGCGTAAAGTCGTTATTGAGTTTCGACAAACCAAATTTCGGGAATATGTTGAGAAAGAGTTGTTATGAGTTGTGTCCGGCCCGAAACCGAATTCGGCCATTTTATAATATCGGGCCGAAACCGAAACTTAAACTGGTTATTAATATGAAAATTTAAGTTTAAACAAATGATTGCTTTTATTAAAAGATAATAAAAGTACTCCTAGTACAAAACAAGCATTATTTGAATATTGAAGTTTATAATAAATCGAAGTTTACTATAATAATAAATGAGATCGTTTTTTATTTTATTTGTTAGTACACACTCAATTTACACCTATAATTTACATTTTTTTAGAACTACAAAGCAAAGTATTTCTGTTTTTCTTTAAGGTTAAAAATTGAAGGTTAGCATTATAAAAATAGAAATATGTATTTCGTTTTCTTTTTCTTTATTCCATACCCACTTTCGATAGTATCGAACGCATAAAATTAACCAAAATATTTTGAGTTAATATGATAAATCAAATTATAGACGAATACATAATTTTTGTTTTGTACAATGCGTTGTAAATATTTTTATTAAATCAAACTTATATATTTCAATTAAATGATTGATGCAAGAAATTTTGATATAAGTCAAGAATAGCGACAACTCTCTTTTTTTAATATTTTTTTGTTGGATTATACGGACTTTAACCTCCTAAATCCAAATCAAAATTTCAGGCCGCTGGAAATTGGTTTTAAGATATAGGCCTCCAAAGTTGCAAAATGGGCTACAAAATGTTTCTGTATTTTTTAGTGTTCCGCGTTATGGGTATCAAAAGAAAGGTAATGCTAGTACCTGTTCAACGAGGTATGTATCAAACATGAAAATCCGTTCATAACTTTTCAAGATATACCTATTATTATATTTACAATTTGTCTGGAAAACTAGTGGTTTCCCTTTTACGAAAGTACAACACTAAAAATGTGTACATCTTTAAAAGTTAGGCATGGATTTTCATATTTGAATAGGTACCTTGTTGAATAGGTACTTAAATTACCTTTCTTATGATACCTATAGAGTGTAGTTTTGATGAAAAATCTAGAAAAATAGCAAGATTTGTAGGCTATTTTTTCCAACTTTGGAAGCTTATAACTTCTAAACCAATTGCGAGCGGCTTGCAATTTTTTCAGATTTAGAGCAAGGAGGCCAAAATCCATATAATCTGAAAAAACAAAATTTAAAATTACAGTTGTCGCTATTCTTGAAATGTTCCGAAATTTTTACCAAAAGTTTCGGCTAGTTTCGGTTATTCGGCCATATTGAGGCCATATTCAGGCCGAATAGCCAAAACCAGCCGAAACTGCCAAAAGGGCCGAAACTGCCAAAAAGGGCCGAAACTGGCCGTAACCGAAACCGAATATTCGGTCGGACAGTAGTTATAAGACATATTAAAATTAAAAAAAATGCTGTTTTCTTAAGAAAATTAATGTACATAAGACATATTAAAATTAAAAAATGCTGTTTTCTTTTTATTGTTTCCCAAATTTGTTTGTTTTTTATGATTTCTAAGACCTATCTTTAGTTGTACAAAATGTTTTATATTTTTTCTTTTCATTAGTTTTGTTTAACTAAAATAAAAAAAAAATATAAAATAAATTAAAAAATATACAGTGTCAAACTGTAAACACAAAAAAATTATCATATTTTCAATTGAATTTTTGAAGAGTGGCATTCTCGTAACTGAAAAGATACCGCAAAGTCCTTTTACACTCGAAATATTAATACGAAGGGTGCCTTTTATATTTCGGGATTAGAGAACAAAAACAAATATTAATCATCGAAAATCACTTTATTGTCTTTCAAAATATTCTCCATGAAGATCTATACACTTTTGCATGCGTTTGAACCAATTGTCGAAGCACGTTTGCCACTCTGATTGAGGTATCTCCAAAACATGCATTCTGAATGCCGCAACCGCTTCTTCGGGCGTCGAAAATCGTTGTCCACGCAGTTTATTCTTCACGGTTGGGAATAAAAAGAAGTCATTCGGTGCCAAGTCAGGACTATACGGCGGATGACCCATCAAATCGATGTTTTGGGTGCTCAAAAATGCAGTTGTTTGAGCCGATGTGTGAGAAATCGCATTGTCGTGGTGAAGAGTGATCCGTCTTCGGCGGTTGGTTTTCCTGATTTCTTGGAAGACAACTGGCAAACAAATGGTTGTGTTCCACTCAGAGTTGACTGTTCTGCGTTGTTCTAGTGGTACGGTTGCGACATGTCCATATTTTCAACTTTTGTTGGATTTGGCTCATCTTGAAACACCCATACAGTCGACTGCTGTTTACTTTCGGGCTCATACGCGTAAATCCACGATTCATCACCTGTCACGATGTCATAGACGTGTTTCGAAGCACTGCGATCGTATTTTTTGAGCATTTCCTTCGACCAATCGACACGAGCCTTTTTTTGAGCGATTGACAAATTGTGTGGGATCCAACGCGAAAGAATTTTTTTGACAATCAAATGTTTATGCAATATTGAATGTATGCTGGTCCCACTTATGCCTAAGGTTGCCTCAATCTCACGATAGGTAACATGACGATCTTCCAATATCAGTTCGCGCACAGCATCAATGGTTTTCGGAACAACAGCTGATTTCGGACCTTCACGAAATTCGTCTTGGAGTGAACTACGACCACGATTGAATTCACTATACCATCGATAAACACTGGTCCTTGATGGAGCTTCATCGCCAAAAATTTAATTAAGTTCATCCATGCACTGTTGCTGTGTTAATCCACGTCGAAAGTTGTAAAAAATAATCGCACGAAAATGTTCACGATTTAATTCCATTTTTGGACCGAGATGAATCTTTTAAGTTACTATAAACAACACAAATAGCGCTCGTATGTCAAAACGTTCTGAGTACGTATAAGCCAAAAAATGTCAAACTTTGCGATAGAGCTTTCAGCTGACAGATTGCAACACCAGGGTTGCCAAATCCCGAAATATAAAAGGCACCCCTCGTACTCTAAACTATGATTCTGCATATTTAGATTTACTATTTAATGACTTTTTTCTCAAGTTATTTTTGGCCGCACTCGTTGCACTGTGCCGCGTCGTGTAGGCTGACAGCAGGAACCGGCCGGCATTTTAACACATTTGTTGTTGTCTTGATAATTTTTTTCTCCTCCAAAGCGATTGTGGTCTTTTATAAAACTGCAAAAAATAACTATAATTTTTTTATTTGTTGTAGTGTATCTAACTAGGTGTTAAAAACAATCGGCATTTAATGTGGTTTTTTTGTTTTTTCTTAAACTCGGTTGACTCATCCAATGTGTACGCATGAGTTTGTCCCAAATTTTGTGACTATCTTTGCTGCAGTTGTTGTTGTTTTAGTTTGTGCGATAATTACTTAATTTAGGAAGTTTATGACAAGAAAATTAAAATGCGGCAAACGCACGCGCCCACCACCAAGTGAGATAGCAATAAAAAATCGCCATTGTTTTGTACTCACTTTCCTAAAAAAAACATTAGTGAACCAATAGAAGTGTGAGCAGTGTTGCCACATGTTTTTTGGAGATAAAACTGGAATTAAAAATATACACTAACAGCCGCATTCTGGCAAAGTGACAATTGTTACCCAGTATTTTTATTATTTCTATGTGTTTGTTGTAGTTTTATTATTTAAAAACAAAATTTGAAGCTCAAAAATAATAAATTTTGATAAAAATTGTCACCTGCTTTGCAGGTAGTGACAATTTCATTAGAAATTTATGATTTTTGGGCTTCAAATTTTGTTTTGAAATCAATAAAATACAACAAACACATAAACATTTTAAAAATACTGGGTAACAATTGTCACTTTGCCAGAGTCCGGCTGTAAGACCCTAAATTTTTAAAAATAAAATGTTATAAACCTATGCGAATCGAATTCATGGTAACTTTTTCGATAAAATAAACATATACATAAAAGCAAAACATTTCAAGCATTTCTTTCAAGAATGAATAAAAACTTGTCGCAGTTGAAAGAATAAATGGACACAACATACTCGGACAGGAGCAGGGGTTGAAAATAAACTGTACGAAAAAACAAACTCTTCATCTGCTAAATCTGCGAAAGCAAACAGTTTCACTATCTGCTTAGGTTTGGATCTTTGCTACAAACAGAAATGCGTACCAAAGCGAACAGAAAATTAAGAGAGAAAGAAAACTATTGTTTTGTGTTCTAAGAAAACAACAAGTATTTCGTTTTTTAGATTTTGTTGTCACGATCACAACCACAACAAGTAACAAATGTTGTGTTCGTTTTGCTACGGAAATTCAAAAAGAATTTCGTCATGTTTTAAGCAGCATTTTTTTTTTTTGGAATCTAAGATTTTTTAAGTCTCGTTCTGTTGATTTGCTTGCATGAAAATTTCAATAACCGATAGATTTGTACGACATGGTTTTAGTGACATGATTTTTTGTATGCGGACACCCAGAAGGGTGGCAGGTAGAATGTAGGTGTTTTCAGAAGAATTTTTGAGGGGGAAAAATTAATATGACCAGCTCATACATTTCACGCTCCTAGTTATCGAATTTTTGATATATTTCTCATACTTTTAAACGAGCAATATTTATTTGTTTGTTTATTTGTTTATATGTTTGTTTGTTAACGGCCCAAACGATTTTGATGAAACTTTCAGTATAGGGATTTACAGGGGCGAAAAAGCGATCTACCTTGGTCTCATTTCTGAGAAAATTCGTTTAGCAGCGCACGTAGGGGTTTAGGCAGCCAAAATTAATTTATTCGGTAAAAATTTTCTATTCAAGTCTGTTATTTGATTTTAACCCTGCACGACCATTTCGACATATGCAACACTATTCAACATTGCAAACAAATTTGTTAAGCAGTGCACATTGGGGTATTTGACCGATTTAGGTAGCCAAAATTAATTTATACGGTTATTAGTTTCAATTCTAGTCTACTTTTTGATTTTAACCCTGTACGACCATTGGGACATGTTAAAGCAAATGTTCTCTTAGGCGGGAGACAGCTAAAAATTAAATTTTTTTACAATAACGCTAAGAAATGAAGCGAACATTGATTTTGTGCTGCTAACATACATAATCTCTTAAGCGAATAGGCAGCTAAGCGATTAAAACTGCATATATGTACATTTATTAGACGATGTGTTTGTTTGAAAAACAATGTTCGAAGTGAGAAAATAACAAACATACATTAAAATTCTGAAGATATGAAGTATTTTTGAAGATAACTATCTGATTTACAATTTTGTTGCATGCATATTTTACCTCTGACATAAAGGAGCGGAGATATTGGCGAATGACTGACTTCGGTGAACTTTGAGCACAAATATCTTTAAGTGCGTACATGGTATCAAATTGAAGTAATTATGTAGTAAGAGGTTTTCATTCACAAAAACCCTCGGGCAAAGTCAAAAGTTTCGTCACAGAAAAATACCAAGGATGCAGAAAAATTGGTTTTGACGAGTAGTTTTCAAAAATATAATAAGCCGGTGAGGTTAAAAATTCGTTCCACTCTAATGCACTTATTAAAATCATACTTTTTTTTATTCAAATAAAATAAGTTGCACAATTTTGTCTTTATTCGTTTTCAATAAAGAACTAGGTATGTGACGGATGTCATTTTGCGGATGCGGATCTGTAAAGGGCCTTCTTTGAGGATGCGGATGCGGACAATTGATAGTTTAAATCATACTTTAGTAAATATTTTTTTATTATTGCTAATATTTATTTTTTTTTTAAACCTTTTTAAGGAATAAAATAACAAACTCATTAATTACAAAAAAAAAAGTATAAATATTAAATTTAAAAGACTTTTATAGTTATTTAGCTCAACTAGACAAACTTAAAGCAGAACTTTAATTATTAAAATTATTTTAAAAATTATGTTAATACAGTACCTCAGAAGTTAGAAGCTGTTTTTAAGTCGGGATTTTCTAATTTCTGAAATCTTATCATTTCGGAGTTAAAATTTGTAAAGTTGAATTTATAATAATATTGCTCAAGCAATAATTTAAAGATATAGTTACTGGATAAAAATAACACACTTATAATGTGTAGAAAATTATACACATTTTTATGTAAATGGCCTTATTTTGTAAACGTCCTTTTGTCTGGTAAATTTCGTTTTCATATGAAGCAAAACAAAATCTTTTTCTCTCACTGAAATTTTCTTATGAAAATTATTGCCACACAAAAGACTCCAAGTGAATTGATTGCGTTCATTAAGCATAATGAGTAGTGTTCGACCGATACCGTAATTTTGGCCGAAACCGAATATTCGGCCTAGCCGAAACCAGAACCGAAACTGGTTATTTATAATTTAAGTTTTCTCAAATAATTTTTTTTTAAAAAGAAAAAAAGGAACTCTCATACAAAAAAGAAAAAAAATTAATACAAAATAAAGTATTACTTGAATATTGCAGTTTATAATAAATAATTTAAGTTTGCTAAAATAATAAATGAGACTATTTTTTAATTTATTTTTTATTACTAAAGTATTGCCTACTTTATATCTTCCGTACACACGGAAAATAGTATGCACCTACAATGTACATTTTTATAGAACTACAAAGCAGTCTTTTTGTTTTTTTAAAGGTTTAGTATTATAAAAATGGAAATATTTTGTTTTCTTTTCCTTTATTCCACACACACAAAATTCGTTCGTAAGTTTAATTAACAATTTTGGCTTCAGTACCTATTAAACTTTAATATTAATTACAATAGGTATGATAAAATCGAAAATGATAATATCGAACGCATTAAATTAACTAAAATATTTTGCGTTGACACGATAAATCAAATAATAGACTAATTCATAATTTTTGATTAGTACAATGCGTTGTAAATATTTTTATTAAACCAAACATATGTATTTGAATTAAATAACTAAATCAAGAAATTTTTACCAAAAATACCTCAATATGGCTTCAATATAGCAGAATAGCCAAAACAAACAAAAAAGGCCGAAACTGGCCGTAACCGAAACCGAAACCGAAACCGAATATTCTACACTATAATAAGGTCACAAGCTTAATTTTAAATTTTTCGTAGAAAACGCTGCACTGTTAAATATAAATTGCACAAACAATTACCTCGGAAATTAAAATACAATCTTCTAATTTCAGAAGCTTTAATGTTTTCAAAATTCAACTTCTAATTTCTAGATAATTATAATTTTATTAGCTTCTTATTTCTGAGGTTTTACTGTATTTAATTTTTTATAAAGGGTAAATTGTATTTTATAAAAAGTAAAGTATATACTTGATGGCTTCTTAGTTTTTTAACTTCTTCTTTTTTGTTGATAATAAAATATAGATCTTAGATGCGGATGGCTTCTTAGTTTTTTAACTTCTTCTTTTTTGTTGATAATAAAATATAGATCTTAGATGCGGATGCGGAGACGGATATCAAAAAATTAATAATGCAAAAAGTGCATATTATTCATAAATATAATAATAATTTCATTTTTAAACACTCCTTACTCGCAAAAAATTAGGATAGAAATTAAAAATGTCATTTCTAATATCTAGACCATTCCTTAAATTTGAATTAACCTATCTTCCCCGCTGTGCACTATCCAATCGCCGAGACATTGTATTTTTCACGAACAAAACGTTACCTCATATACATATGCACAAAAGCACAACGCATCTATATAAAACAACAAATTCAATAAAAGCAACAAAACAAAGAAAAATTCCAACGCAATAACTTTTTCAACACAAAAAAAAAGTCGCATCATAAATGAAACGAACAAACATTGCAGACCTCTCTTCGTATTTTGGTGCTTCCATCAACCTACAAGAGATCGCTAAAGATACTTTACTTTGATTGTTTTTGTGCCCGCGATTCAAAAGCATAACACCGAGAGGAAGTTTTTTCTATTCGAAAAAAGAAACATTTCATTTTGCTTTTCTCTCTCATCTCTGCTTGCTTCGGTTTGTGCTTCTTTTTGAATCGGAGAGAGAAAACTAAACAAACCAAAATACTTGTTGTGATCTTAAGAAGAAACAAACAGAACAGAAAAATACTTTTCTTTAGAGTTTGTTTGCGAGCCCTGGACAGGAGGGAGGGAAAAGGCAAAAGAATTTAAATGGCATATATTCAAAAACAGCGAAAAAATTTGCATCGAAAGAAAAAAACTGGTTTTCATGTACTTTTTTTCTTACTCTTAGGTAACGATGTTTTATGAAATAGTCATTTGAAGATATGAGATTGGTTTTGATGTCAAAATAACATCAAATAATTTTGTGTTTTAAAACAATTGTTACATGTTAAAAAAATTTTAAAAAACATAAATCAACATAATTTTAAAAACTTTAAATTTTATTAAAACTAAGCAAATCTAAAAATTAACAAACAAAATAATTAAAAACAATAAGTTTGCCACATTTGGCACAGCTCAACACCCAAGATTTTTAAAACATATCAATAAAAACGCTGTTTTTCAATAGGATTTGCCTTTTCTTAAATATTACTTCACTTTAAACAAAGAAAAAAATAAAAACACAACACAATCAAAATATTATTAAGGACAAATTTTGTACCTCACAATCCTATTACATCTCAGCAAACTTAATGATGTCAATTCGATACCGAAATGGTAACGTCAAAATTGTGAATTGTACACTCAGAAAAAAATTTCTCAAAATATGAGAAAAAAAGGCATCATATTTAGAGAAAATTGGTATTGTCTTTGCTCCAGAGTATGCTTTTCTCTAAAAGTGATCCCAAAAATTCCCTAAAAATAGCATAAAACCTTCATGAAAAAGAGAAATATTTTCTCATCAATAAAAACACCTTCTCTTTAACAGAATAATATTTCTTTATAACAGGTTTAATCATTTTCTTTCTTGTGTCAATTTTCCTTGTGTCAAAACAGTGAAATCTGTATTTAATTTTAATAAATCCTTTCTTTAAATTGCGTTCATAGTTTCTCACAAAAAAAGAACACTTTCCTCAAAAGAGAGATATATTTTCTTAATATTGGTACAACACATTTCTTTATTGCGTACATTTTTCTCTAAAAGAGAGAAGTATATCTGCAATTACGATTAAAAATTAATTTTTGTGAAACATTTGTTTTAACTCAGTTGTACGCAAAGTAAAAGTATTAATATGATATTGTGATTCGGTTGTAAAAATATTAGTTAAAAATATGTTAAGAGGTAGAGGTAAAATTATTGTTGTGGCATTGTTTTGTCGGAATCCCTTATAAATATTCCCGAAATTTCTTCTGAAAAGCGATTTTATAAATGCATCAAAGAACCATTGGTAATAAGCAAAATCGCTTTGTGTAGCCATGTTAAATAAAAAAAAATCCTTTTGAAAGAACAATCGTCATAATATGGAGAATATGCAACCTTTCACTCGCTCTTACGCTTTCTATATTTTTTCGTACCTAATTCAATGTTAGATAAATATATCGTTTTAAGAAGTAGAAGACTTTTTTATTTTTGAGCAAGAATTTGTTTTTATTGAAGAAAGTATTTCGCATAGTGAATTGTTTATCTACAATAGAGAAAAATTTTAATTTTCTATAAACTTTTCTCTAAAAATGAGAATTTTTTAGTGCGAGAAAAATACTTATCATTATTAGAGACATGAAATATTTTCATTTTCCACAAGTGAAGACATATTTCTTCGAATATGTGAAAATTTATTCTAATTGAAGAAAATTTTATTTCAAATAAAGAAAATTGCTGTTATCGAAAATAGAGAAATTTCTTATCACAAAAAGATAGGTGTTTATTTCTGAGTGTAACATTAACAAGCTTCCAGACGATATCGTTGCGATAACGAGAAATTACTGATTTCGTTACAAAACAACCTTATCGTTAATGAAATCAAGATTGAGGGCAAGACAGAAAATTTTTTGCAGCATCCTTGGAAAATTTAAAAAAAAAATAGCGGTCTCCATACTCGAATTTTCAAGAGAGAAGTTTTGAATTTTTTCTGAATGCTTTATTTTTGACACAGAATCCAAACTATTAATCGTATTAGAACCATTTATGTACCAAATACGTTTTAAATAATTTAGCTGCGAAGCTGCATTCTTGAAAAAATGTTAAACTTGCTCCGTTTAGAAGATGTAGCAGTTAAAAAGTTTCTATCGTTAAAACTTTTTTAATTTTTTTTTTTTTTTTTTTTGTCAAATCATGTAATACACAAGCAATGGGTTTAAAGTATAGCATCCCAACGAGGTTTTTTACATTTAACATTATATTTATGATAATAACAGATATTATCATTTTCCAATCCCAATTCAACAAAAACGAAGAAATTTTGTTCAGGCACGCCGAGCTATCTGTTAAAAAAACTGTCAAAAACATGTTTATCTGCACATGTGGCAACACTGGAGTGTAAGACAAAAAACAAATAAAATAAAGGAAGTAAATACCAAAAGAAAGTTCCAACGCTGCGTGAGAAGCCATGAAAAGCCGGAAGTTTTATCGGAAACTAGGCGAAAATAAATAGAGTTTATCGTCGCGTTGAGCTTCTTTAGTCATTATTTTTGTAATGACTTCATTAAATTTATGTCGTTTCATATTTTTTTCTAATTCAATCAACAGCTATTTTTAGATTTGGTACTTTGAATTGCTACTGTTTTTGGTACTATTTTTTTTGAGACGCTTGTTAAAGCGTCAATCAAAGATTACTTTTCTTACACATTCCTTATCGACTTATCTTATCATCCTTAAACTTAGGCGCGTTTTTTGAATTTATAATTAGCTGATATCTCTGATGTTTTATTAAAACAATTTATTTTTACATATTTTGTTTTGAGCATTATTTTCTTTATTTATTTTTTATTGTTTTTTTTATTATTTTCTTTATAATTTTCTTTAAAAATACGGAACAACGGATAGTTGTTTCAATTGCTAGTAGTTTTAATTTGTTTCCTGCAAATGTACCTTCTGCAGGGTTTTTTCCTGCATATGAACAATCGATGTTTGTCAAAATTACCCATTACCAGAGCAAGGATTTCGATGACATGTCATCTTTTTTCTGCTGCTTCTATGACATTTCCTGGTTATCCAGAACGTCCATTTTTGTTTCCTAAATTCCAAATATGACAAGTTTTATGTAATTTTTTCGTAATTTTTCATCGGTTTTAATTTTTAGGTCATTTGCACTACATTTAGAATTTTTAGCGATTTTTGAGTTATTTTATTGTCATTTTTGACATTTTTAATTTTTGGAACATTTGTCGGTTTTTTAGGTCATTTTATATACAATAGATAAGATAATAGATTAGATAAGCAAGGAAAGAGAAAAAAAGTTGCACCAGTTGCAGCTTCTTTTGAGCGAGAGAACTGGTGGCTAATTCATTAGGAAAGTAAAAGTGATGCCAAAGTTGTATGAAATACTTATGTTTTTGACATTAATTTTGTATCGAATCAACAGAGAATGTATGCGCAAAGGTCGAATTTCGACCACTGGCGAATTCTAGTATTTTTAAATATTTATATTTAAATACTTAAAACAATGCATTTTTGTATGAAGGAATGGAAAATTGCTTGTACAATAACTTCGTTATTTACCAAAGTATTTGCTTACAACTTTATTTTTGCATATGTACAATTAATTCTCGTACAATTAAAACCAAGTCGTTTTTTTTTGTAAGTTGCAATGCACCTCTTTCCGTGTGCATTTCAAAATCTCATTAGTTTTTCAAGTTTTTCTAAAAACAGTAAAAAGTGGACTTGGCCAGTTTTGAATTTAAGTACCTCAGTTATTGCAATGTTAACGCCCAACAAAAAAAGTGTTGATCGCTTTACATGTACATAGTTGTTTATTTTGTTGTTATATTTTGAAATTTATTGTTGTTGTTATGTTCCTGCTCTCAGCAGTCATTGACATTTAATTTTATTGTATTGCTACTTTTATGCCAGTTTCGCACATTTTTTGTGCCTTTTATAGGCTTTTTTGCTGTTGTTTGGTTTTCACGCGTTTTTCGTGCGTTCATGTTTGTTATTTTGTTTATTATAACTACTATTTTTTTTTTTACTGTCAATACACATATTGTATCTGACTCATCCCGAATACTTAGACTTTTAAGACTAAAAACAGTTATTTGTTTGAATTGATTGACCGAAGGCGTTAATTTTATGGCGATTAAAAAGTTGCCCTATTTTATTGGAATAAATCTTTCTAGAAATCGTTATTTTTTGCAATAAAAATTATTTTTTTTTTATGTTGAAGGAAATGTACTTTTTCACTGAACTTAATTCATAAAAGAGAAAGAGAAATAAACCCAAACAATCTCTACAACGACTTTAAAATCATAATACTTATTATGTGAGCCTTAATTTTTTGAAAGTGGTATAAGTCCATTTTTTGTCATACTTCAAGATACATACTTCAGTTCGTGATTTTTTTTTTAAAAAAAGGTGAATATAAAATTAGTTTTCAAATAAAGAGATTAAACGGTAATGCATAGCATATTTTTATTTAAAATATGGAGTTGTGATGCCAAGAAACTAGAAAATTAATTTTCGACACGTTTTTTTCATTATTTTTTAATAAAAAATCTCTTTAAGTTATTTTTTTTAACGCTCCCTTTGTAAATATAAATTAATGTTATTAAAAAACTTCTCTCTTTTTGTTATTAAATGAGAGTAGTTATTAATGTTATTAAAAACAGGAAAACCAAGAAACTTCACAATTTCATTCAACTTTTCATCACCTGATAATCAATTTTAACTTGTCACTTTTCATCGAAATTTTTACTTAATTAACAGTTATTGTGAAATTAATGCCAAATTTGCAAAAAAATATGACGATATAAATACTTGTATTTATATTTGTATGTGCTTGTAGGATGAGAAACTAGAATGGTTTTAGATATTCCAACTTTTTTTTTAATTCTTTCTGACATAACATTAAAAGGCGTTACATTGATAACAATTGTATTTCTGTTAAGTACTTTTCGAATGAAAAGGTACTGTAAAAATGTACAAAATACCTACATTTTCCAACCCTGATATCTTGAAGATTTGATTGCAACTTTTGATTAGAAACATAAATCGCTACCGGAACATTAAGATAAGAAAGGATACGTGGTTTTTGTTTGCAAAATTGATTACATGTAAAACAGTTTATAAAGTGGCTTACATTTTTTTTTAATATCAGAATAAAAGTACTCACCTTAATTATATTTGTTTTTGAAGCGAGTAAATTTTGAGAAAAAGATACAATTTTTTTATTTTTGCCAATCATTTGCTGTTCTACTACCAATTTTCATAGCTCTTTAAAAAAATATTAATCATCATTATTTTATGGTAAATTTTTTATTTGTTATTTTAAGAGAGAAAAATTTCACAGAATTTACGTTATATTTAAACTAAAGTAGCAGCTTTTTTTTCTTTTTGTCCAACTAAGCCATATTGTAAGTGAAATCTTTTTCTAGTAAAAACTTTCGTGTAAACGTTATTTAGCTAAAATTACATAATGTGCAAAAATATTATAAAACCAAATTGCCTTGTAAAAAATATGGATACAGAAATATCTTCAACTTTTCAAAACAGTAAAAAACAAAAATGCAACGAATTTTAAACTTATTAAACTTTGATAAAGAGACCTTTAGTAAGAATAGTCTCAGAAAAACCTGATCGTCACCTGATCATTAACAAGGATATTGACAAAGCATCTTTAAAAGAGCTATCCATATCATATTCGGACCATGTCCGTACTTAAGTAAGGTCTTAACTAACTGATTTTCACTCGATAAAGTTGAGTTTTTTGGCATTTTGAAACTTGCAACACTTTAAGCAAAAATTGTTTAACCCATTAACCGCCGTCATGTGATTTCGTCGGCCGATTTCGATGATTTTTCTGGAATTGCTCATTTTGCTCCCTAGATCACAAATTCTGAGTTTAGAATAAACGAAATTTCTAATATTCCACAAAAAAACGTCCGATATGACTTTTTATGTTAACTAAATTTAATATGCATATTTTTTTTAAAAATTAACTAAATAAATTTGATTATTTGCTGAAATAAACGTCAGAATTTATTTTAAAAAAGAAATCAGCAAAATTTAACCATTAGTTTACGAGCTATAAGCACTCAAAAACCTTAGACTCGATTTTCTCGAAACACCATTTTTTTTCTCTCACACCTTTTTGCAACCAATGCAATAAAATAAAAATAAAACAGATAAGTATTTTCAGAGAAAGCAGTTAACTTTTACTTGAATAAAGACTAAACAAAATGTATTGGAGCGGTTTTCATATCAGGTGTTTTTATTAAAGCAACACCATTTAAAAAAAAATATCTAAGTACTTAAAAGGTTGAAAGATCACTTGAAGTGGTGCTTTTATTTGTTGAACTTTAGTTTGATCTTTTTACTTTAAATTTCAGTCATAATTTGCTAAACAACAGCTTTGTTTAAGTTTAGTAAGCTGTTAAAATAAATGTCTAATGTTTTTGCAAAGGTACCTCTTCCCCTTAAGAAATTCGAATGTTTATTAGCTGCCTTGAAAGTCACTAAATTAGACTTTGTCTCCCCTTAAATTTCAAGTCAAAAACTCAATGCGTTGATTTTTGAGATTTTTTTAATATAAGCGTTGATTTAAAGCAACGCCGGCGTTTAGTGGGTTAAGAAAAAATTCAGAAATATTAGATTTTTAGAGAATAAAAAATGTAGAAAAATGCAGAAATATTTTATTTTAGAAATAAAAAAAAATAATTTAAAAAATATTGTTGTCACTACGTTTGCAAGAGCACATTTGTTATCTGTTACTTAAATTTATCAATGCATTCTGTCCAAAAATTAAAAATTACAAATCAAAGTATTACTATTTCCAAAAAAAGATCTTTAGGAAAACGTGTTTCGATTTGAATAAAGCTTACAGATCATTAAGACTCGCTTGTAAAAATTTGTCGGTGATGACATTGTAATGCAGAACTGTAAGCGGAAACAAAATCTTAATTGTGCTCACTTCTTAATTCTGCTCACTTTATTTTCTTTTCATTGTTCAAGCAACAGTTTGACTTTATTCGTCTGTGTAGCAACATCTTGTTGTCTAACAGGAAGTTTTGCAGTGAAGTGTGGTTGTAACAATTTTAAATCTTTATGCTTAAATCGGAACAAAAATTTTATTAGCTGTCTTGAAAGTCAATAGGTTAAACTGTGTCTCCCCTTAAATTTCAAGTCAAAAGCTCAATGCCTTGATTTTTGAGATTTTTTTAATATAAACGTTGATTAAAAGCAACGCCGGCATTTAATGGGTTAAGAAAAAATTCAGAAAAAAAGTAGAAAAAATGCAGAATAATTTTATTTTAGAGTTAAAAAAATTATTTAAAAAGTTTTTCGGCCTTTGTAGTATAGTGGAGAGGGCGCTAGACTATCAACCCAGAGGTCTCTGGTTCGAATCCAGGCTAGGGCATAGTTCTGTTCACTTTCTTTGTTCTTTCCTACATTTAAGAATTATGGAAAACCAAAAAAAAAAAAAAATCCAAACCTAGATTGTGGAAAATGTGGAATTAAAAGGACAGAAACAACTAAGGGCTGGAAATGCTTGCCGAGGTTAAGGCAGGCATAACACTAGCCTCGGTTAAAAGCAATTCAAATTGTCTTTCATGGTTGTCTCGTCTAATCAATAATTCACGTATGGTTCCAATCAATTCCTCTAAATAAATCTATCCCTTTCCTTTCAGGTCAAAGGCCAAACCTTGTTTGTATAAAGCGCATGCCTTGGTTCTGTGATTTTTTTTTAAAAAGTCTCGACCTCGCCCTATTGTTAGAACCTTGAACTTAAATATGGTATAGATCGTCAGTCGAAGATCGTCGGTTAGAAGCAATTCAAATTGTTTTTCACCTAATCAATGATTCACGTATGGTTTCCCATCAATTCCTCTAAATAATCTTTCACTTTCCTTTCAGGTCAAAGGTCAAACCTTGTTTGTATAAGGCGCATGCCTTGGTTCTTTGATATTTTTTAAAATAAAAAATTAAAAAAAAAGGTTTAATCTTCAAAATAACTAAGTGTTATTAAATATTCATTCAATGAAATGATCTTTAAAAGGTAATAAATTCATTCATTAAATTGTAAAAATGATTGCCAAAATAATTTGTGGCGTAATTTGCTTTCGTTTGCTTCTTTTCGGTGTGTTCTCTTTCGTTTTCGTTGTGTTTTTGGCGTAGAGAGGAGTTTCGTTAAATATTCCCAGTGGTAAATGGACACATGACGTTACCAATTATTTCTTAAATACAATGTAGCTGCGGAGCCTCCGAAATCTGTTTACAATTCTCAATTACATATGTTTGGACATGGCCGCTAAAATACTGATGACATCTACCTTACACAGTAAGCGACAATGTGAGTAGGTATGCACAAGATAGGACAGAAGAAGCAATTACTCACAAAATTGGAAAGAACACAAGTAAATTGAACGAAAATCTTCTCTACGCTAAAAATACAACGAAAACGTAACAGAAATAGAATCAAACAAAAGCAAATGACGCTACAAATTATATTCACAATAATTTTTACAATATAATTAACGATAATATTACCTTTTATCTAACACTTTAGAGTTAATTTTTAATAATAATTTATTCTTTGCTCTGGTTTAACCACAAAGATTCATAGTTTTCACAAACACACTTCACTAAAAAACTTCCTGTTAGAAAACACGATATTGCTACACAGACGAATAAAGTCAAACTGTTGTTTTGACAATGAAAACACAATTATGTGAGCACAAACAAGATTTCGTTTCCGCTTACAGTTCTGCATTACAATGTCATCAGCTATAAATTTTTACAAGCGGGACTTGTGCGTCTCCAATTTTGTGCGTCTGTTTTTGTTCACTCCTACCTTGTGCATACCTACTCCCATCGTCGCTTAAGGTGTAAGGTAAATGCCATCAGTGTTTTAGTGGTCATGTACGAATAAAGGTAATTGAGAATTGTAAACAGACTTCGGAGGAACCGCACCTGTATTGTATTTAAGAAATAATTGGTTACGTCATGTGTCCATTTACCACTGGGAAGTTACTCTAATTTTTGAGACCCCCCCCAAAATTTTAATTTTTTTGTTTTATCCACACGTTTGGATCTGGCTTTATGTATATTTTGGTTTGACCATCAAATATTTATTAATTTTATAAAAACAAAAAAATTTTGTGATTTTAGTTTGCACCATCAAATATTTATTCATTTTATAAAACAAAAAATTTTGTGATATTTCTTAGACCTCTTGACTTGGCGATTTTAATACAAAAAAAAAGAGTTAATACAAAAAAAGAGTTTATTTTTTATTATTAATTTATTTTCGCTCAATATTACGAACTCCGCCGGAGTTCGGCATCAGGGACAATAATAAACATTAAATATAAACTATAACTTCGGCCAAGTTCGAAATATTGGACGAAATGAACTTAGTAATAAAAACAAATAAAATATTTTTTATATCAAAACAGTGACCTTGAGCCCTTATATAACCCCCAAAAAATATATATTTTAAAATTTTATTTTAAAATTTTAATTTAATTTTTAATTTTATTTTTAATTTAATTTTTAATTTAATTTTTTTTAATTTTTTTATTTAATTTTATATATAATTTTTTATTTGATTTTTAAATATAGAGCTTAATTTTTAAATATATATCTGTTTATGTATTTTTTAGTGACTTATGCTGTTCTTATAAGATTTTTTTAGTCTTTAGCAGAAGTATTTATACCCTGCCATGAAAATTAAAATAAATAACTGAACAGAAATTAATAAAAACTCACTTTTTTATTAATTTTTTTTTATTTAAATTTGAAAAGGCGCTTTTTTGATGGTAAATGTAAAAAAAAAACGTAAATTACAAAATTTATGTTCAGAATTTATCAAATTTTGTTTTGACATATTTTAAAAATGATGTTTCTTAAATTATATTAATTCTTTTTTAATTAATTATATTAATTCTTTTTTAATATAATTTAAAAAAATCATTTTTAAAATATGTCAAAAAAAATTTGCTAAATACTGAACATAAATTTTGTAATTTACGTTTTTTTTTACATTTACCATCAAAAAAGCGCTTTTTCAAATTGATATAAAAAAAATTAAGAAAAAAGTGAGTTTTTATCAATTTTTATCAAGCTCACTCAAAGTCCTTTCTAGGTCTGAAATGGCCAATTTATTTTTTTTGTTTTTTTTATTTTTTTTATTTTTTTTTATTAAAAACAACTAATTATTTTTGCTTTTGAGTTATTTTTTGTCTTGGTCATATGGGAAGGTTTGAGCCCCGAAAACTCTCGCTTGGCTACGGATCTAGAGTAAAGTGATATATGTATGTATTTCCCAAGCAACATTTATCAAAATTAACTAATATCTTTCTCTTCCACACATTGTTAGTTTGTGTAACATCCGGTTTGATCTTTGTACGTACGACATCGTGCTTGCCGTTATTAAAGGAAAGTGGAGTAAAGTGTCATTAGATAAAAAAGAAAGCATGATAACTGTCAAAGTAGGTTAGAACTATAAAATTATTTCTTAAATATTAATAATCCTCAACTTATAAAAAAGAAATGGTAAAAGAACAAAATTATGGTGAGAAATAAAGCAACCACACATGCATTAATAAATGGAAAAACGAGTTAACAATTTCAAATGTTTAGACTCGCTTGTTAGTTCTTTTGCGCCATAGCTTAACCCCAAAATGAAAGATACAACCAAGAGAGATACAAAACCAACAACAATGGAAAAAATCCACAAACATACCGCACGCATATTCTTGACCTGTTGGTCGATGGCAAGACAAAAACGTGTTGCCATAACATGTTGCGTTAAGCTTGGCGTGTGGCAAGTCTTAAGATATCTTTTTGGTACAGATTTCTTTAGAAAAAATTAAAAACACGGAATCATAATAAAAACCTTAAAGAAGCAAGAGGTAGAAAGAATGAAAAAGGAAAAAAAAAAATCATGCGGCAGCATCACTAAAATTTGCTGTCTCCAAGAGGGAATTCTGCTCTTATAGAGCGATGCTGATAAGAGCCCGGTTATTTTTTTTTTAAATGACATAAATTATTTTTTGTCTGAACTTTGTAACGGAATGACGTGTTTTAAAATTCTTATCAAAAAGTTTTTTATTGAATTTGTAATAAGAATAGAAATGTAGTATATTTTTAATAGCACAGAATATTATTTATTTTATACACAAGTAAATATTTGTCTTTATCAGAAAATGGTATTTTAAATTGTATCGAGGTTAACTTTCCTTTTGATTAGTAATTTTGTAGCTTG
Source organism: Dichetophora obliterata (assembly GCA_963920525.1). Taxonomy (NCBI): domain Eukaryota; kingdom Metazoa; phylum Arthropoda; class Insecta; order Diptera; family Sciomyzidae; genus Dichetophora; species Dichetophora obliterata. The sequence goes on along the minus strand of OY986438.1, from coordinate 5,639,855 downwards.
AGCTAAATTGAGTTGTATTGAAATAAAATTTTATAATGTATACATATAAGACGCTGCATTATTTATTCCGATAAATAAATTAAGTTATTTCATATGACCCTCAAAACCTTTATGCATTTAAATGTCTTATTATGATTATGAACGCCTTATTCACGATATTTATGTCTCATATATTACATATAATCAGCATACATTTTATAATATCTAAGAAATATCATTTTGAAATTTAAAAAAAATGCATACCATCAAGTAAGATTGAAATCATAAATTGGAATTTACTTACAGTGGGTCAAAAAAGTCTGCGTACAAGCACTCATGATTTATAAATACCAAGAACACAGCTAAATGAATAATCAAAATTAACTTTTAATATTTATTTTATATAACGTAAAGTATGATTTCTTAAAACCGTAAACACTATCACAAACATATTTAATTCATTAAAATTTACAACAAAATCAATATAACAACTTCAAAATTAGCATCAATAAAGTCGGCGTACATTTAAGATTAATATATTTAAAATACATTTAATACCGCGTTTGGAAGCATTTTGCACTTATAACTGCATTCAAGTGCAAATCTGTCTTTTCATGTTGTTTATATATTTTTTGGTATCTTCAGATGCTATTTTATTCCATTCCTCTCTTAAAGCTAAACGAAGAGAAGGTAGAGATGTGATGTTGTGAGTCCGAATACATCTGTCTAGCAATTCCCATAGATTCTCTATAGAGTTTATATCCGGTGATTGCGGAAGTGGATGTACCTAATGGGGGACGTTGTACAGCAACCATTCTTGAACCAGATATGACTTATGTTTTGGATCGTTGTCTTGAGCAAAAACATAGTTGCTTTTAAGTCCTATTTTTTGAGCGCTCTCTTGTAAATTATTTTTTGGTATATCTAAGTATTTATATTTATTCATGGTTCAAATTCCATATTTGTAACGCCCCCCCTTTCCCATACAGCCCCATAACATTACCCTCTTACCATGTTTTACTGTAGGGCTAATGTTTTGTTTTGCAAATTCCTGGTTAGGTTTTCTCTATACTATAGTGCGACCATCTGAATTGTAAATATTCAATTTACTTTCATCGCAGAATAGAACAGTATTCCAGAATACACGGGGCTTCTATATATATTCCTTAGCAAACATTAGGCGTTTTTTCTGATTAGGTTTCGAGATATGTGGCTTTCGCCTTCCATTAAAATTATTTCTCCGTAACACAACTCGTATTGATTCAGGATTTACATCGATATTGTGGTAACGTGATAGTTCTGCAGTAATCTTGGAGGCACTTATTTTTGGATCTGTTCTTACCTGCCGTAGTATGTGGCGTTCTAATGAAGCACTTATCTTTTTTGGACACCCTGGTCTATGTTTTGATTCAATAGTACCAGAAGTATCGTAATTTTTTAAAACTTTTTGAACTGATGAATGACTCCTTCCAACTAATTCATTTCATCGAAAAATTCATTTCGAAACTTTACTATTAGAAGCCACGTTTTTGATGGTATTTCACAATTTTTGCAAGTAACGTCCATTTTGTTCCAATAAAAATAAAAACGATTGTTGTGTACAGCTGAGCAATTGATTTTTAACAGAACACGAACGTGATTCAATATAAACAAGTTTCCACGATTAGCGGTACTTTACTAAGCTCAGTTCAAAAACACATTCCAATGTACGCAGACTTTTTTGAGGCTAATTTTTAAGTTGTTATTTTGATTTTGTTGTAAATTTTATTGGAGTAAATATTTTGGTGTTAGGTTGCCCGCAGAGTAAGTGCCGAAGCAGACAGGCAGGCAGACAGGCACAGAAAAACTATGTGAACAAGAGAGAAAAAAGTTATTTCTATCCCGTTTCTTCGCAGGGCCTGCTTGCCTGCCTGCCTGCTTCGGCGTTTACTATGCGGGCAGCCTTAGTGTTTATGGTTTTAAAAGAACACACTTTATGTTATATAAAATTAATATTAACAGTTAATTTTGATTATTAATTTAGTTGTGTTATTGGTATTTGTGAACAATGGGTGCTTGTACGCAGACTTTTTTGACCCACTGTATATCAGTTTATGTTTTCTAATTTAAATAACTTTATTTTTGTGTGGAACTCGGACAATACTCCAGATTTAAAAACAAAATGTTTATAATGTAGTGAAAAATTTGAAAATTTTTTTTTTCATTTCATGAAGAGAAATGTGAAATGCAGTGAAAACTAAAAATGTCATCAATGACATTCCCTCTGGCAAATATTTATTCGCTTTTGTGAGACTCTCGTCACAAAATCAAATCAATATTATTCAAATATTGACTCACGGAAAATTTATTTTAAGCATTCATTTTTTAAATTTTTGAAGTACAACCAACTATGTTATTTTCAAAGATATGCTTATCATTTTTTTGTCATTAGAAAGAAAGTGAAATAATTCACCAATTCGGTGATAAAATTTTTTGATTTATTACGCAAAATTCATATAAAATTGCGTTCAATGTGAAAATTTTGTATTTTCCACGGATGAATTTCGTCTTCACACGAGCGCAACTCGATAATCAATACGTAGGGTGGTTTCGTTGGTACACCGTTATAAAGTAAGGGTCATTACTTGTCTTTCAAATAAATTCTTCAATTAAGTTTTCTGTGAGTCAGTTTTTCTGCAAGAAACAATAGTATGAATCCAAGTCATGAAATACCAATTAACCCCGTTATTTAATTAAAGGTGCAAAAATAGACTCCCTCCCATACGTTTTTTTTTTGCTTAACTCGACCTCCTCTTTCACCAACGTAAATATTCGTACTTTTGTACGCACCGATGCTCCTGATCACAATTTGAATGTTTAAAAAATGAGAACAAACAAGATGAATGGCAACAAAAGTTAAAAAATGGTGACAGGTGTTAAAAAATTTTAACGAAAGTTGGAATTTTATAAGTTTAAATACTCGTATAATACAAACAAAGTTGAATGAAATTTTTCGGTTTTCGATTTGTACGGTTCTGAAAAGCACTTTATATCTTTATCAAGTTTAATTAAATAAATAAAACTATAAAAGATTTGTACTTCTTCGAAGAGAAAAATCTGTATCGTAACGTATTATATTGTGGTTTGTATAAAAATAATAAAAAAATTCGTTAGAGCAATTAATTGTTCTAACCTGACCTAAAGCTCAATAAACGATTTTCAACTATCAAACAACTAGAATTCGTATTTAAAATCCAGTATGGTTTAAACTATCAAACATTTCGAATTTGTATTCAAATCATAGTAAATCAACATAATTATAAAAAAAGATATTTCAACGAAACAATTATGAATATACATCAACATTTTTCCAGATAATATTTAAATAACATTGATAAAAAACTCCTACACACTTTGCAGATTTTAATCGTTTATATTGATGCAGAAAAAAACCTCTTCTATTTTTTGTATCGTAACGCGTCCTTTTTGTGTGCTAATATCTTTAGACAGTACTTTCGCACGCCTCCACTTTTTACACTTAATATAGTACTACTAGAATGCTATGCGAAAATTAAAACAGGACAAAAAAGTTTACATTTTTCTTTGCTTTTTTAATTTTTAACAACAAAAAAGGCGTACAAACGTTACGTGCGTGACTATGGAAATACCCATATATAAATATATTCGTACTTGCTCAAAATCAGAAAAACAAAAATATCTCCAGCTTCTAGGTAGTACAGCAAAAAGACGAAGCTGACTTAACAATTGTTCAACATTCTATAAATATTTTTCATACTATTAATATTTTTTAAATTGCAAAAACCTTTGAATTCACTATAAAAAGTTTTCAAAATCTAGAGGGTGCACCCAATGAGTCATATATCACTGGTAAGGTGCTTAAAATGCCTGTACAGTGGTATCAATAACATAACTATTTTGTTTTTCTGATATTAGAATTTCTTCATCAGAAATAAGTACCATTAATCTAGTTTGGAATGGTACGAATTTAAATACGTACCTTTTAATTAGTACCAAAAGCTAAATTCGTACTTTACAATAGAACGAATTTGAATTAATACCAAAAATGAAGTTTGTACTTCGCAAGGTCTGTTTCCGTACTCGATTCGATCGAAGTAACTTGAAGTTGCTGAAAAGCGTTATTTTACAATTTTTTGAAGATCGAGAGAGAAGAATAACATGCAAAATGTCACTCTCTATTCTATTACAATTACTTGAAGTTAGTACGGAAACAAACCTAGTATAAGTCTTAATGCTTTCGAATAAGAAATACGGGTGGAGTCTTTGCTAAGTTGGCGTTGAATTTACAAATTTATCTTCATGCAGTTAATTTTTCGCCTTAAGCTTAGTATGCTGTAGGAACGAAAATTTTTGGGCATATAACTCTACACGCGAAATTTTGGTGTAGAGTCAAAATTTTTGTTTGGAGAAAACAATTGACAGATTTATAGTTTTATTGCTGCAATTTTATATCCTATAAAAGGCAAGACTACACATTAATCTATATATATAAAAATGGATGTATGTATGTGGGTATGTGGGTATGTGGGTATGTGGGTGGGTATGTGGCTATATCACGTATAGACTCCAAAACCGCTGAACCGATCTTTATGAAATTTTCAGGGAAAATAAAGCCACATCTTGAGAGTGTTCCTGTGAGGTTTAGTAACGCTTGGAGAAGGGGGCGTGGTACCTCCCATACAAGCCAAATTTGCTCCATCGATCACAAACAAAAAAAAAGAAAAATATCTCACGGTTTCAATCGTAAAAAACTAAGATTTGGTGATTTTGTTCAGATGGTTACTGTCGGTAACTGTACAAAAAATGGGCGTGGTCGTTATATAAATACGCCCACTTTTTCTAAATCATGGCAATTCCGGAGTTCTGCACATTTTTACAGTGAAACTTGCTGTTTAGGTGCTCCAAGAGACGAACACAATTTATAAATATTTTCACGCCCACTTTTAACGCCCACAAATCAATATCTATATATATTTAAAGCAAAACGATGTGTGTCTGGCTGTGTGATGTCTATAGACTCCAAAACTACTGAACCGATTGACCTGAAATTTTGGCAGTCGATTTGTTTCAGGTACGAGATGGTTGAGGAAAAAAATTTGCCACACCCCCCTTTTACCGCCCCCAAATCAATAAAAATGTTATATTTCAGTCGGTTTGGGTCGAATATGGCTAAAATTTTGTAATTTAGTATGTACGGTTACTGTCGACAACTGTCCTAAAAATGGGTTTCCACGCCCCCTTTTACCGCCCACAAATAAATGAAAATGGTTTATTTCAGACGGTTTTGGTCGTATAAGACTTAAATTTGGTACTTTGGTTTGTGAAGTTACTGACAGTAACTGTACGAAAAATTGGTTTCCACGCCCCCTTTTGCGCCCACAAATCAGTGAAAATGCTATATTTCATGCAGTTTTGGCCGTATGAGACTAACATATGATACTTAAGTTTGTATGGTTACTTTCGGCAATTGTACTAAAAAAGGGCGTCATCGCTATATAGCCACACCCACTTTTTAAGAAACCATCAAAATTGACTACTGGGTCGATTGAGCTAAAATGTTGGCTTAGTTTGTACGGTTACTGTTAGCAACTGTACTAAAAATTGGTCTCCACGCCCCCCTTTTACCGCCCAAAAACCAATGAAAACGTTTTATTTCAACGGTTTGGGTCGTATTAGACAAAAATTTTGTAATTCAGTACATATGGTTACTCTCGGCAAGTGCACTAAAAATAGGCCTGCCCTACTTTAGTTAAACTCACTTTTCGGGGAGTTAGCGTCCAGTGAAGTAAAGTGCGCCAGGCTTAACCTAAATTGAGCTGAAATTTGGGCAGTCGATTTGTTTCGATTACGAGATGGCTCAAGGGAAATATTTTACCGCACCCCTTTTTACAGCTTGCAAAACAACAAAAATGCTATATTTCGCACGGTTTTGATCGTATTAGACTAAAATGTGGTTATTTAGTGCACATGGCTACTTTCGGCAGCTGTACTGAAAATGGTGAATATATTTGACATTTCTTGACATTTTCGTGTATGGCAGTAAGGCGGTCTGTGGCAGAACAACGTTTGCCGAGGAGATAGATTGTACCTGTGAGGTTTGGTAACGTTTGGACGAGGGGGCGTGGTTCCTCCCATACAAGCCAAATTTGCGCTATCGACTACAAACTAAATAAGGGATATATATCAGACGGTTTCGATCGTAAAAACTAATATATTATCATTTTGTTCAGATGGTAACTGTCAGTAACTGTACAAAAATCACTTTTTCGTCGCAATATATATACGCCCACTTTTTCGAAATCATGGCAATTCCGGAGTTTTACACATTTTTATACTGAAACTTGCTGTGTAGGTGCTCCAAGAGGCAGTCACGATACATAAATGTTTTCACGCCCAGTTTTAGCGCTCACAAATCAATATCTGTACATATAAAAATGAATCGTGATTTGTTCGGATGCTTAAAACTTGAAAACGACTAGACCAAATAGGATACTTCCTTCTACTGGTTTGTTCGTAACTGCTACGCAAAGGTTTAGGAAAAAAGTAATGCTGTACCCCTTTTATCGCCCACAAATCAATAAAAATGCTATATTTAAGAAGGTTTTGGTCGTATTAAATTAAAATTTGGTAAATAAGTTCTTATGATGACTGTCACTAACTTTAATAAAAACGGGCGTTGTCACACTTCATCTACGCCTACTTTTGGAAATATCACAATACTCCGAAACTATTGGTCCGATTGAGCTCAAATTTTGTAAGTGGCTTTGCTTTGAGTACGAGATGGTTTAAGAAGAAATGCCACACCTTCTTTTACCTCCCATTAATATAAAAACAATTTGTGTTATCGAATAGCGTTATGGGTTGCACAGCTTAGAAATTCGGTATTCGACCACAATTTAGACGTACCGTTTCAGTGATGAAATTTTATGGGAGTTGGACAAGGGGGAGGGACACCTCTCATACAACCCAAATTGGTGATATCGAATAGCTTTGAATTTATAGGAATTCAGCTTTGGAATTCAGTTTTTGACCTCAATTTACACATGCAGTTTCAATGATTTTTTTTTATGGGCGTTGGACAGGGAGGCCTGACATCTCCCTTACATCCCAAATTTGCAATATCGAATTGCTTTAAAGTTATAGGTTGACAGCGTAAGAAATCAGTATTCGACCTAAATTTATACATGCACTTTCATTTCTTACATTTTATGGGCGTAGGAAAAAGGGGAGTGACACTTCCCATACAATCCAACTTTGTGCTATCAAATAGCTTTGGAGTTATAGGTCGCACAGCATCGGAATTCAGTATTTGACCAAAATTTACGCATGCAGTTTCATTGGTAAAATTTTATGGGCGTAGGGAAAAGGGGAGTGGCACCTCCCATGCAACCTAAATTTGTGTTATCGAATATATTTGGAGTTATATGTCGCACAGTTTTGGTATTCGGTATTCGACCTCCATGTACACATGCAGTTTATTTGATTACATTCTATGAGGGGTGATCAAGAGGGCGTGGCACTTCCTATACAGCCCAAAATTGTTATATCGAATAGCTTTGTGGATATAGGTCGCACACTCTCGGAATTCAGTATTTGACCTCAGTTTAGACATGCTGTTTAACTGATAACATTTTATGGGCGTTTGAATAGGGAGAGTGGCAGCAACGCGCCGGGTTTCAGCTAGTAAACTATATAAATGCAGCAATAAATTTCTTAAATAACAAATTCAACACTTAAACATACTTACTGCTTATTTTTTATTGTTGAATGGCAAATTTCCGCGCCAATTAAATGTACGGGCATATAATCGACAGCGAAATTTTTATATTTCAACTCTCCACTCTCGAATGGAAATTTGGCAATATAGCACTAATTTTCGCTTCTACAACGTACTAGCTGGCGAAAAAAAATTCACTGCCTATTCGTTGTCAAATCTCAATGTATTTCTTATGGAAATTTTTTTTTGTTCCTACAGCATACCAAGCTTTAAACTTAACTAGAAAATAATCCCATAACTTTCAAAGAAATGAGATAGTTAATTGATCACGGAAAGAAAAAAATCTACCATTCTGTGCTTGAATCAAGCAAATAGGATAGCTGTTTACACTCAAGCGTAAATTTCTCAACTCAAGCATACCTTTTCTAGAATTGAGCAAATTTGTTTCAAGTATAATTTTGCTTGAATTGAGCAAATTTAGAGCACATGATATTATGATATTATATTTAGAGCACATTATATTAAAAATATACTCAATTCAAGCAACATTTGCGTAAAACTCAAAAATATTTTTTCTACATTCGAGTCTAATATTTACTTGAAATGAGAAAAATTTGCTTGATTCAAGTAAACAATTGGCTGAAAACTAGAATAGTTTGTTAGATTTGAGAAATTTATTGTTCTTGAATTCAGAACAATTTGCTTGATTCAAGTAAACGATTGGCTGAAAACTAGAATAATTTGCTAGATTTGAGAAATTTATTTTCCTTGAATTGAGAACAATTTGCTTGATTCAAGTAAACAATTTACTGAAAACTAAAATAATTTACTTAATTTGAGAAATTTATTTTCCTTCAATTAAGAATATTTTGCTTGATTCAAGTAAATAATTTACTGAAAACTGAAATTTGCTCGATTTGCACAAGGAAACAACACTTTTGCATGCTTTGTTGGCACACATCGGCGACAGTGATCTTGAACGTAGATTTTGATGTCTGGCGACTCTTTTACAAACAACTTCAAGATTTTCATGATTTTTGTAATTCGCTGAATTGTTCAAATGCGACAACTCTGCGTTTGCTTAAATTAAGAACATATTTCTTGATTCAAGTCTTGTTCCAGGTTCTAGAATCAAATATTTTAAGCTTGTTACAAGCTGTTGTTTATTTTGCTCAATTCTGGCAATAAATGCTCATTATAATTGTTTTTTTTTTTCTAAATTTAGTATTTAATGCTTGATTTCAGCAAATGAGACATAATTTTAAATTTTCTTATATCAAGCAAAATATTTGCTTAATATAAGAATATTATTTCCCTTCATGATCTCGTCGATTTGTCTTAAACTTCTTCATTAAATACCTTCAAGTTTAATTGTGACCCAAAGTAGAAACTTTCAAATGATTTATTTATGTTTTATTATCAGACTTTCGATTGACACTATCTAGATCGAAGGCTTGACTGATCAAAGAGGAACTCGCAGCTGTTTAAGTAAAAAAAACTTGTTCCCCAAGTGTTGATAGGGTCTTGTCATTGAATTTCACCTTAATTAAGAGAGTTAGCTGCTTTGTTGATTTTTTTTTTCATTTTTATAACCATATAGATACTCATCAAATTCATTTTTCTCCACCAAATCATATTTCGTTAGCCAGTCTTTTATATCTGCTGCGTGCTAAAGAGTTTTAAACTAGTTAAATTTTTAAAGATGAGGTAACACTCTGCTAGCGAGCTCAATCCATAGACAATATCGACTGTCTTCTTTGTTCGTGAACGTCACTTTGAGCTGCCTTGTTTTCATTCTTAACTGCTTTATAGTTCTTTATATTTTGGGACGTGTTTCTTTTCTTTATTTTTCCAGCCAGCCTACTTGATTGTTTTTTATCATTTTGACTCTCTTTTGGATTTAATTTTTCTGTTGTTGTTTTTGGTAACAGGTGAATAACCTTATTTGACCATTTTTTTTTGAGTTTTCTTTATTTTTTTAGTTTAGTTGCTTTTGGCGTTTCTTTCTGTGACTCTTCTTTATTTTTTCTCTAAGTTATTGCTTTTCAAAGAATATCAATTAATGCGCAGAGAGAGAGACTTTTGCAAAAAACGTTACAATTGCTATGGTCAAATTAGCTTTGCATGGCATAGCTGTGCACGGCTTAACACATAAGTGTCACATCGAAATCTGTTTAATGGGATTTGTATGTATCTGATTATGCAAAACATAGCAACGCATGCAGCTAAAAACAGAAATGCATCTCTGACTACATAGATAAAGATAGAAGATTTATTTCATTTTTATTTCTGTGTATTCTCCTATGCATTTACGTTTTAGCAAAACAGATGTGAAGCATGATTTAATTACTATAGGTTGTCCATTCGTTTGACGCTTTTTCACAAGAAGTAAGATATGCACCCGTAAAAATGAAGAGGAGAGAGAACATTTCACTACTCATTTTTCTACTACTTGTTTTTTTTTGATTGAAAATATAATTGAGTTTTATGAAAGGTAATGACAATGTTTTGTTGTGTAAATCAATATTGAAATAATAAAAAAAATGTATACAGCACACATAACATAAAAAAATTTTCAATTTTGTGAATATTTGTATTAGTTTTTAGCTTTGAAGTTACAATTAGCAAAAAAAAGAGTCAATTTAGAGATAAATTTCATTGAAAACATGTTGATAAATATAGATTAAATGTTTTCGTTGCATTTTGCTTATAAAAGTTAATATATGGGTAAATAGTATACAATGCTGAAAAAGCTCTTAACTTGAGAGCTCATTTTGAGCATCGCTGCCCTAACGTAAGTTAAAATATCTTCAGACCACACTGTATTACTTCATGAAATGGTTTTTTGAGTGGTTACAGGAATGACATAAAATTTAAGGAATGACAAAATCGTCTTCATTTGGAAAACGCAGGTATCAGAGATAACTAAAACACTTTGTCACACCTTTTATGATATATTTGATAGCTAATTTAACTCAATTTCGTTTAAGTCAATTACTAATGGAATACATAGTTGGTTACAGAAATGAACACTTTATATTTTTGCTTTTTTACATATTTGTTTCAATTTACACAGTGGAAAAAATTTGAAACTTTTAGCTGATCAGCTTTGGTCTTATATTATAAATATATGCATAACATATAACAAATATATTCTAAGTAGAGTCAATTCAAAAAACGAATATAGATTTCTATGAAATGAAAGATAAAACTGTAGGCTTTAAATATAAAATACATTTTATACACCTTAATTCTGCACATTTTTGAGAAAATAACGGTTTTATAACTAATTAAAAGCAAACGTAATATAAAACTTCTCACAAAATCAAAATTATTGCTTGGATTTATTTTATTTGTATTTTTTCTAATAGCTTATTTAATTATCTTTTAAATAACATCGCTTGGATTTATTTTATTTGTATTTTTTCTAATAGCTTATTTAATTAACTTTCAAATGACATCTCAATTTTTTATATCTATTGGATAATGGTCAAGATATAGATAGTTAATTGAACATATATTGTACCAAGCAAAATAATTTTAAAAATCAAAACCATTTTCAAATCGCAGCGCCCCAGTTATTGTAATAGTGCCGTAACTTTTTTCTGATAACAGCTGAAATGTATAGATGAAATATATAGAATAACTACTTCTTTTAAAAAATACACAACGAAACACTGAAACATAATTTTTTTCAAAGTCCACAAAACCCTGGTTGTCATTTATATTTGAGAGAGAATATATTTTTGTTTACATTTTTACGGGTGTTTTCAAACGAAATGACAACCATTAATAATTAAATCATGATGTGAAGTTGCAAAATTGTTTGACAAAATGCGGTTAATTTATTAAAATAAAATCGTTTTATTCTGATTTTTATTGTTTTATTTTGACTTTGTGACTATGTTTTGCGTAATCACCATTTGTTTTTCTGTGTGCTAGCCGCTTATTTCCAAATTACTGGAGATCATGTTTTTGAAAGTAACTTGTTCAAGTAAGCTCTTCAATACTTGATACTTTTAGTCTAATGCTTGGTTTCACTATGTGGTCATTTTTAGTGGTCAGTTGTTGTCAATCAAATTGAAAACAAAAACATTTAGACATTTTTTTTTAACTTTGGCAATATTAGAAAATTAAAAATAATTAAATTATTAAATGCAGCTATGCAGAAAATGTTCTAAGAGTCTTATTAGGGTAATATTTCAGGTGATAAGCTTTTGTGTTGTCATAAAAATGACATAGTGAAAACCAAGCATTATTCTAAGTTTTGGTCTAGCTTCAATTCTAGTGATAGTTTTGCTCTTCATCTCTTTCAATTCATTCCAGTGGTAAATGGACACATAACGCAAGCAATTATTTCTTAATTATAACCTGTAAAACCGGTTTACAATTCTCAATTACATTTATTCGGACATGGCCACTAAAACACTGCTGACATCTACCTTACGCGGTAAGCGACGATAGGAGTAGGTTTGCACAAGATAGTAGAAACAAAAAAAAATACATATTTTAGAATTATATAATCAAAAATTTTAAATTTTTTAACTTGTAGATATTTTATATGGGCATTTCTATCGTAATTCACGCGACATGCGTACGACTTAAAGCTTCATTTACTCGGAAGCTTACGCTATTAATGTAAAAAAATTTCTTATGTACATATGTCTTACAAGAAATAGTCTAGCTACTTTGTTGTTCTAGCTGTTTTGTTAAAAACAACTTGTTTGAAGCTAGGGTGAACCCTTAAAATTTTTGTTTTTCTATTTTAGTATTAGTACATGTTTGGACTGATTTCGTGTCTGATGCGAAAATATAAAAAAAAATTTGTTTTACGCAGGGTGGACCCTAAAATTAGAAATGTTTAAAATATTAGCTTTCATTTTACCAAAAAAAAAAAAAATTAAATTGATTTGAAAAACTTCTTTCTTATAAATTTTTTATATTTTCACAATGGACTCCAAATAAGCGACCCTCTTATACTGTCAAAACATGTCCTCATACTATAATAATAATTTAAGGGTCCACCCTAGCGTCAAACAAATTTTTTAAACGTTCGCATCAGTCTCGAAATCATCGACCCTTTACTGTCAAGACATCTACTAAGACTAAAAATTAAAACAAACCTTTTTAGGGCCCACCCTAGCTTCAAACAAGTTTTTTTAGAATGTTGGCATAATAATCGAAATCTGCGAACACCTTATACTACCAAAACATGTAAAACTACTGAAAAAAAATTTTTAGGGTCCACCCTAGCGTCAAACAAATTTTTTTATATTTTCGCTTCAGACTCGAAATCAGCAAACTGTCAAAAACATGTCCTCATACTAAAAAACAAAAATGACATTTTTAAGGTCCACCCTAGCGTCAAAAAAATTTTTAAAATTTTGGTATAAGATTCGAAATCGGCGACCCCTTTACACTGCCAAGCATGTAAGAGTAGGTACTGGAAAACAAAATATTTTTAGGGTCCACCCTAGGGTCAGACAAATTTTATTCATATTTTCACATCAGACTCGAAATCCCCCCGCTTATACTGTCAAAAAATGTACTTATACTAAAAAAACCATGTACTTATAGTAAAAAGGAACATTTATTGGGTCCACCCTCATATCAAAAATTTTTTAAAAGTCCAAAATGTGAATCGAATACTCTAATTACCTAATTAATTTATTAATTTTAATGAGCTTGACCTCAAACAACTCTAAATCTTATGAATATTTATATTTAATTCATTCTATACTTATTTGGTTCACTTTTTTCGAATCTTTAACATATGACTACTACTTTACTTTTACTTATTCATACTCATTTTTGAGTAAGTGGCTCATGATTAAAAAAAATTATTCACTTTTTTCGAATAAATCACATATGAGTACTACTTTGGAAACTACTTATACTTATGCATACTCATTTTTTTGTAAGTGGATCATTGATGCAAAAATGTGATCCATTGACAATCTCTGATTCGAAGCACTGAGTTGTGAACGAATAATACTCGAGTACTACCTATTTTTAAGTATTCGTTGCAGATCTCTGGTTCATACAAGTGTTTTGAAGATGGCTAAATTGAATGAATTTACGTACGATTTGCTTAAATACCCACCGTATTCACTGGATTTGGCTCCCAGCGACTTAGCGACCTCTTCAGAAACTTGAAACAATTCCTTCGTGGAAAGCATTTTTCGTCGAATGAAAAAGGTATTGCAGCCGTGGAACAGTATTTTTCATAGCTTTCGGAAAATCATTACAGAGATGTGTGAAATTATTCGAAAAATTAGTTGAGGGAGATTATAGTATGTTGAATAAAAACGACTAATTTAATTTAAAAATTCACGTGCCATAATTTTTGCTTTCAATACTTTTCAACCAACCTGTATCTTTACGATGTCAGCCATCTCTTGCATTATCACTTTTTGATTAAACAAAACAATTTTTAGGATTTCGGGAATAGGCCACCTCAATTGGAAAACCTGGGGGCTTCGCGTCTTCGTTGGTTGTTCGGCCGCGTTTAAAATCCGCATACCGGGCATTTGAACGAGTGCTCCTCAAAAGAAGGCAGGCTAGCACTGCTATTATTGGCGTCAATATACCTTCCATGATCACTGCATTGATGAGTACTTCTGTAAGGCCTACCTTTTGAAGGTTCTGATTCTTTTTATATAATTTTATAGGAAAAAATTTACAAAAAAAAAAATTCCAAAAAAAATTTTAAATACAGAATAGTTTGTAAAAAAATATAGATTTAAAAAACATCGGAAAATTTTTTTCCGAGTGGTTCTCGAACCCGGGCTCCCGAAAACTCCAAGTCTTTTCTTATAGTTTTGTGTGAGCAAAAATTTATAAAAACAACAAAAAATAAATTTTAAATGCACAGAACAGTTTGTAGATTTAGAAAAAATGTAGATTTAAAAAAAAAACAAAAATTTTTTTTTCCGAGTTGGGTCTCGAACCCGGGCTCCCGAAAGCTTACTTTCATTTGTATTGATGCAAAATAAGGTATTGATTCTTAAAAACCACGATAGACGAGTGGGTAAGATGTCGGACTACCACATGAGAGGACCATGGTTCAAATCTGAAATTGTTAGTCGTTTTTTATTCCAAGTTGATATTTATATTTCCTTCTAACGTGACTTCTCGAAAGAGCGCTTTTGGCAGGTCTCTTTTGAGCAAGGAGAGCGGAAGGCCAGACAAATTTTCCCATTTCATACAAGCAATAAAACTGTGATTTCAAGGAGTGTGGAAGGCCTACCCAGCAAAAACTTCGCTTACAAGTAATGCCTAAAATAATCTAGAAAACGTCAATAATCACTTACCTTCTGGCTTACAGAATGCATTACTTTAACATACGCATGTCATTGGCGGTAGGCGATTGCAATTTCTTATACCAGGAAAGCACTTATGCATATGCATACCGGAGGCGGATAAATAATATCTTATGCGCCAGTCATTTTATAATTGGTACAGAGAACTTATTAAAGAAGCAAATACTTTACTGTTGGCATTACTTGATTCTTACAAAGAACAAAGAAAACAAAAATTAACAAATTGTACTATGAGGCATTACAGTCTGCATTACTTTAAACAAAAAGTAATAGCTTTTTGGGCTTTAAGTATTATGTAATGCATTAAATAAGCGAATATTAAGTAAAGGCCTTACAAAATTATAAAAATGTTTTGCTGGGTAACGCAGGCCTGCTAGAAGGCCTTCGGACTCCTGCAATTGCCCACTGGGATTGAGCTTTGATTCTAAGAATGTTTTAATTTCGAACACATTTATAAAACCATTTTGCCTCTTGAAGAATTTAAACTGTTTATAGTTTCTTTTTCTTTTTGTTTTCCTTTCTAATATCTCTTTGCTAATCACATCTGTGCTCCTTCCGAAATATTCATAAATCTGCCAGTTTTATGTGTTTTTTTAACGTTTTCACTCTTTTGTAACTTTTTAAACTTTTCTAAATACACGTTATTATAAAAACGTGGTATTGTTTCGTTTTTTTTATTCTTTCTTTTGTTATATTTTGTTGCAGGTGACAATGAACATTTTTGTATTCTATTTCTACTATGTGTGTTTGCTTATTTGATTCCCATCACAAAGGTCAAATGAAGACGTGCCTTGTCTGATGGTTCTGACATAATATATTGCCTACATGAATTGAAATTGAACACTTTTTGTTGGCTTTATTTTGGTTTTGCTATGTTTCGACTATAATTTTGTAAGATTTATGTTAGAACTTTTGTGTTTTTTTCAATTATGCCGAATATTGAGGCACTGATCGGTATTATATGTGACTAAGGTAGGGAGTGCAGCGTATTTAATTGATTTAATAAACAGTTTAAATATAGACAAAATGTTATGTTTTGGAAATTTAAAAGAAAAGTAAAACTTGTTATAATAACAGACTTTGGAATGCACAGAAATGGCGCAGAACCTGTATAAATTAAACAATTTTGCATGCCGTCTTAACTGATTCCATATTTATAACTTTCGTTAATTAAAAATTCCAAAATATCTCAAAACTAATGCGAAACTTAAAAAAAACAACTAATGGTGTGAAATTGTTTTGACTGCTATGCAACCAACATATTTTTACTCATTATGATATATTGAGCTTTTTTTAAGCTCTACAAAATTAAGCGGTGAAAGTTAAGGGAATTTTCAAAGCTTAGTTAAGAAATGTATGGCTAATTTTTTCACGTTTTTTATTTGTTAATTAAAAACTTTTAATATATGATTTGCACAATATTTTTTGAGATTTCGTTTTGAAGACAACTTTTTAATTAATCATCCGATCACAACTCAAAACCAAACGACCTGCGGCCACATTTGCTCCATATAAAGAATGACGCAGCAGTTTAGTTTTGGCTATTTAATAAAATAATTGTTTAAAAAATAACCACACACATACACACACTTATTTCATAATAGTAAAAAATCATTCGACTTCAATCGCATTGAGAAAGGAAAGTAAAAAATGGTGCGGATGCGCTGTCCAAATTAGTTTTGTATAGATTGTTCGACTTTTTGTGGGTTGGTTTTTTTTTCGCTGTTAAAAAAGTTCAATTTATCTTTGTACTCGGGAACACTTTTGAATGTTTTTTCTTTTATTGCCGAATTTATGGCTCTCAGTTCTATGAATGTGGGCAATTATTGCACGATTGTGCGCTGTGCTTTGAAGAAAGTGTAAAACGGTTTTAATTTACTTATTAACATTGCGTGTTTTACCACGAGACAAAAAAAATGTTTGATATTGTTATCATTTAATTCAATTGCTGGAGTTCTGGTGTCCGAATGACCCGTAATCATCATAAATCAATGGCGAAACAATGTAATAACTTCATGCATTCATTGAAAAAAAAAAAAAAAAAACCGAAATCAACTTCGGTCAACACGTTAAACTGTAAGTCCAAGCAAAACGTATTGTAATCGGCTTAGCTGAGCTTTTAATTCTGTCGTTTTTTTTGCTGCTGCTGCTGCTTGGTTAACTAAAGTTTTTCTCTCAAATGTAGGCGTAGCTTTGGGAGCGTGTTCATGATCCGATTAAAAAGTTTTTAATCATGTTTGTAAAACGGATATACAGCGTGCTTCCGTTTGGTTATAATTAAGCTAGCCTGAATAGCAGACAAAACATGTGATTTTCTATTAATAGTAGCTCAAATATTTAAAAGTTTGTGGAGAAAGGTGTATCTACAGGTATTTCATATGGAAAGTTTATGAATTTCGACGAATTTTTAACATAATAAATAGAAAAGATGTTAAGATTTTAGAAAAATTGCTTATGTAATCTGGCTTAAAATTTGCATACAGGGGTTTTTGGGTGTGGCAAGTATTTTGGTGCTATTAGTTTTGCTGTATCTTAAATACTAGAAGGCGCTGTAGTACAAATTTCTGAAAAATCTGCGAAAAATTACTTAACCGCTCATCGGATTAGGATTTAAATTTGTGTAAATAGAATTTCGGGTGCAGCGAGTCCTTCGGTGCTATTTGTTTTTCTATATCTTAAAGACCAGAAGTCACTTTAATACAAATCTCATTTGTTTAACATTTAAATTTCTATATAGATTTTTCCGACTAAACCAAGTATTTTGGTTTTATCAATTTTGATCTATATTGAACACTAGAGGGTGCTGTAGTACAAATCTCTTTAAAAAACAACTGAAATGCTCACTCGATAAGCGTTACAATTTGTATATATGGGTTTTCGGATATGGTTGTTGTTTTGGTTTTATCTATTTTTGTCTATATCAAATACTAAGAGGTTGCTGCTGTAGTATAAATCTTTAAAAAAAAATTGAAAAACAAACTACTAAAGCGCTCATCCGATTGGCATTCAAATTTGTGTATAGAAGTTTTTGGGTGCGATCAGTTTTTTGGTGCTATTTGTTTTGCTGTATCTTGAAAACACAAATCTTAAAAAAACCCTGCAAAGCCTCTTAATTAAAATCTCTTAATCTCAAATTGCTTATTCGATTAACATTAAAATTGGATAAAGTGTTTTCGGCTATAACTAGTATTTTGGTTCTATCAATTTAACTCTTGCTCAAACATCAGAGAGCGCTGTAGTACAAATTTCTGAAAAAAACTGCAAAAAATGACTTAGCCGTTTATGCAATTAGCATTAAATTGTTTATACAAATAATAGCACCAAAAGGCTTATCCGGTTTTTGGGCACGATATTCATTCGATATTTGTGACGTGGTTTTATCAAAGGCGGAGATAAAACTCAGCCGCTCCAGGGTCCTGTGAAAAGGTCCACTCACAAATTATTTTAAAAATAAAAGACGCAGGGTTTTCAGTACATAATTCACAAAGTTACTTTATTGAATACGTTATCCTACTTATAACCTCTTAGTTATGCAGCTTCGGGTAGTCGCTAGCGGGCTTAATAATCAGTTGGTAATCGCTTTAGTGCTCGGTCATCAGTTGGTAATTGCTTTATAAGCCGGTAATCAGTTGGTAATCGCTTTGGTAATCAGCAATCGGTTGGTAATCGCTTCGGTAATCAGTAATCAGTTGGTAATCGCTTTGGTAATTAGTAATCGGTTGGTAGTTGCTTCGGTAATCGGTTGGTAATTGCTTCGGTAATCGGTACTCGGTTGGTAATCGCTTCGGTAATGGGGAATAGGTTGGTAATCGCTTCGATAATGGGTATTCAGTTGGTAATCACTTCGGTAATCGATAGTCCGTTGATAATCGCTTGGGTAATCGGTGGACAATCGCTAAAAACCAGATGAGCCTTTGGGTTCTATTTATTTTGCCCTACATATATTGAAGGTTAGAAGGTGCTGGAAAAAACATTTTTAAACAACTGTGAAAGTATTTAAACCACTCATGAATGATAATCGGCATTAAAACTTGTATTTAGTTTCAATTATCGATTTTCGGGTACGGTAATTATTTTGTCATTATCTATTGTGCTCTGTCTTGTATACCAGAAGCCGCGGTCAAATGTTCTGAAACAAGTTGTTATGCCATTTCGCATATTGTTTCTAAAAGTTGGTCGATGAAAAGGCACTACTTCTTCTATAATATAAATACTTAAAAACGCCCATCACTTTCTTTAGTATTTTTAATTATATGGTTAATTATTTGACATGGTTGTTTACAATTTTATTTTTATTTAACATAAATCAAATTTTTAAAAAAATATTTTTAACAACTTTAAATTATATAAAGCTTTTGTGTTTCATTAAGTTTTTACCTTATTCATTCAAGTCACTATTAAACGCTACTTTTAGCAATTTAGTTCGCCATTTTGTTAACGTTATATAAGCCAATTTTCGCTACTATTTTTATTTTTTATCTATTTTTTATATAGTTATTGTGACTGTTGCAATAGTTGGCTTTCACCTTCACCATTCGCTACTTCAATTATTAACATCATCATCGTCTTTTATTTAACCATTTATTTTATTTGTTACCCAAAATCTTCGTGTACTTTACCGGTATTGTAAAGTAATTACCATCATATTTTAGTTTTTTTTATGACAATTTGTAATAAAATGTTGTGGTAAAAAGCAATAATTAAATCTTTTACGATTTATTGTTTGGATTCGGTTTGGCTTTTTCTTCCCTACACTCATACTTCATTTGTTACAGTTTTATTAAACATTTTGGTTTTTTTTTTTTTGGTGGAATGAGCACAGCAGTAGGTCATTAACTTGCCAATTTTACAGGCGTGTATTATATATGATTTGTTTTAGTATTTTCCAATTGTTTTTAATTTCCTGATAATTTATAATGATTAAATGCTATTTTTATAGTTGTATTGAATATTGTGGCCGCTAATGCGTTTTTTGTTGTAAGTTAATGTAAGCTTACAAAATTTTCTTTATACGTATTATCCTGTCGCAGGGAAGTGATTGATTTTTATGTTATAAGTATTAAAAATTTTATTTAAAATTAGACTAATTTAAGTTCTTAGTTTAAAGATGAATGGCTAGAAAAACGATCGATCGAATTTCCACGTGAATTAAAATAAACTCTGTCGATCACTAAAGTTTTCTATTAAAATATATTGCCAAATAAAAAAAGACTCAAGTCAAAACAAAATTTGAACAAAAGTAAGGTCATTAAAATTGATGTAGTAACTTCTGAAAATATAGTTTCCAATATGAATTCTTAGCAAGAAACCACAAAAAAAAGGAAAAGAGGGTAAATAAAAACTACCAAAATAATTACAGACAGGCAATAGAAACAAATAATACGTGTCTTAGCGTTTTAAGAATTTAAGTCGGAGTAGTTCTGAGCAAAAAAATTTTAAATAAACTCTACATTTTGCTATTTACTAACATAAAAATAAGAAAACAAATTAATATAGCAAAATAAAAATAAAAAAAATATTTTCAACAATATTGAAAACATCAAAATTTATTTTGAAGTTGTATATATTATTAGATTTTAAAAATTTTAGTTTTTAAAAATGTTTGTTTTGGCATAAAATCGAAGGATAAATTGATGTAAGAATATTGTTTAAAAACCGCCATCGTTCGAACCATATTCAGTGGCTGTTCGGACAAAAAGAGATTTTTTATTGTTTTTAGAACATGTTCGACTCTTGTTTGGCCGTTTAACCCATGTTTAACCGCTGTTCGACCTATTTTATTTATATTCGGTAAACCTTATTTATATTTTTCTAAAAAAATCATAACTCTGATGGTATACATAAATTAATTTATTTTTAAAATTTGGGTTTATTACATGTAAAATTTATTAACTAAAACCGAACATCGGCTGAACAAGGGCCGAACAGGCTTCAAACAACATTAATTTTGAAGTAATTTCGCTCAAACAAGAGCCGAACCAGAGTCGAACTTTGGCCGTACAAGGATCGAATAATGCCATACATATATGTATATAAATATAAAATAACAATTAAAATAAATTATATGCTGCGTTTATTCCAATATCTAAATTTGGACTTAGTGCATGCAAATCGAAGTGGGATGTTGGAAAAACGCAGCTATAGTAAACATAATTTACTTTATTTAGTGATATTTCATTAGATTCCGGCAAAAATATTTGTGTCTATTAGATTTTCTTTTTCAAAATCATTAGAACGCTACTATTTTTTGGGCATTTTTAAACAATTATTTCAAGAGCAAACGCTAGTAATGGGACCATCAGTGTTGGAAACGTACAACAAAGAATTGTTTTTGTTATTTATTTTTTAGCTGCCGTAAAAACGTTTCAGCAATATAATAATTAACGAATGAATTGCTTTTGTTTTTCAGCATGCGTTTGTTATGAACATCGAGAGTTGTTTGCATTGTTTTTGTTTTTACAAATTTTTGGTTTGGCATAAAGTCAAAGGAAAAATTGATGGTAGAATATTGTTTCAAAACCGCCATCGTTCGAACCGTATTCGGCCGCTCTTCGGATAAAAATATTTTTTTTATTGTTTTTAGAACATGTTCCTTGTTTGGCCGTTTAACCCATGTTTAACCGCTTTTCGACCGTTTTTATTTATATTCAGTAAATCTTAGTAATTTTTTTTTTTAAAAAAGTCATAACCCTGATGAAACTAAAAAAAAGGTCGAAGAAAATTGCCGCAAAAATAGCTTAAATAAATTTTATTCAAATATCTCTAATGGTTTTTTTTATGAAATGGTTTTCACTTCAAGCTCATTAACGAGCATTTTTGTTAATATATTATTTTTTTGCTAATCATTGTAAAATTCGACTTCTACATCGACTTCAACATCGACATCATTCGACGAAATTTTGCTACTCATACCATATTTATTTCAAGTTTTTTCAACCATATTGAAAGCCACTTTGATTTAAAGTAAAAAATGCTTCAAACACCTTTCTACCAAATAAAAAACTGGGTTATTTTTTTTTTTTGCTATTTTTCGTATTTTTTGGCAACAACTTCTATAAATCGTAAACAACTTTAACCGACTTTTCGATTACATTGGAAGCGCGCGTGTAGCTGTCAATAAATCTAGGTGTCTCATGTTCAAGTTTTAGAAAATTGTTTTGCTTTTATTAGTGTACATTTTTGTTGCTTTTCATTTGGTTTATTAACAATAATTTTTGTTAAAAATTGTTAAGTTTGCAGTTAAATGGTTTTTAAGAATTAGTGCCATTAACTGTTCATATTGTCATTATCTCAAAATAAAAGCAAAAATTTCATTTTTTACGTTGCTCAAAATGATCTAAATATGCATAGTTGTTGTTTGCTGGTGTGTGCTTGTTGTTGCTGCTTGTTCGAAAGTGAGGTGCCTCGTGTCGCATACTCATGCATTCTAGAGTGGTACGCATACAAATGTCATGATTGAATGACTGACAGACTGCCTAGTTGATTGATGAATGACTTTAATTTAAACACGACGACACCAACTCCAACAACACCAACACCAACAACAACTATAACACCTACCAATATAAGTCAGTAGAAGAAATAATGTCATATTTTGCGGTAATGTCATTTTTTTCCGCTACCGTATTCAACAGTTGTAAAAGTAACCGTTAAAACACCATATCTGCAAGCAATGCTTGTCAACTAAAGCGACAAAAGCAACCCACTAGGAATCTTGCTCGTACATGCTTTTCAAACTACAACTACATTAAAAAAAATTTATAAGTTGTTTTTTAATTTGAAACTAAAACAAAACTTTTTGCAATAAAATACGTCAAAGGCAATTGTAATTATGTATGAATCTTTTCGAATTGAGTACAAGTATATTTGCAGCATACGCCAATTATTTACTTTTGAATGGCTGAACTAAAATGACTCTCAAAAACTGATGAAATAAAATCACAAAAGCATCAAATTTTAAAAAGAATAAATAATAGCCTCAATTATAATTTTTTTTTTTCGAAACCATTAGCAAATACAAAAACATTTTTTCATTCATTTTTAATTTACGATCGTGTTTTTATATAAAAAAAAATAATTACGTTTGATTCAGTTATCTTTTTGGTAAAAAAATCATATGTTTTGCTTGCATATTTTTATTTTCCAAAGATTGCATACCCAAATCTGCTAAAATAATAAATTTCATAATAATACAAATATTTTTGCATACAAAAAAATTGTATGTGTAATTATTATAAGATTTTTTTAACCTCTAAAAACAATTGTTTTCACATTTTTTCAATGAAATTTTTTCAAACCGCGCTTTGATCTTGCTGGAAAGGTGATTTTTTAAGGAAGGTAGATAATATTTTTTAATATTTGTCGCTTTTGCTCAAGAGTTTGTAAAAACTTAAAAATTTTTAATCAAGTTATCTCCAGAAATACATATTTAATCTATGGCCATATCAAATCAATATACTAAAAGAAATTAATTTTAGCCGAATGATATCAAAATCGAATATTTCTGGAATTTTTAAAAAGTTTTAAATATAAAATCACAAAAGGCAGATGTAAAATATCTTATATTTTATTGGAATGAAAAGAAGATATCAACACTTTTCCAACAAGACCTAATTAATATGTATTTTGAAATTTGTATACAAATTTAAAAAAAGTGTTTTAAAAATGCTAAGGTATTGTTTTAAAAGATGTTAATAAAACATTTCAAACAATTTAAGTTTTTTTTTTGCACGGCAGGAATATATATTCATATTTTCGAACTTAAACTCGAAAAGCACTAAAGCTATGAAAAATAAAATAAAAATACTCCAAATATTATACTTTTTGATCTAGCGCTTTAAAAAAGTAATAATAAAATGTATTGTTGTGTCGAAAAGCATTAGAACTAGTGCTAAAACGACGACTTGACAACAGTGTTATGTGGAGTGTTATTCAACGAAATTCTATTTAACAAAATGCTTTTCCATGAAATTGTATTTAAAAAAAGGAATCCAATAAAATATTTTAATTGTTATTGCATTTAAGTTTTTAATTTCTTATCAGATGCTATTAAAAGAAATTGTATTTAATGAAATGCTTTTCTATGCAACTGTATTTAAAACGAAGCAATTTTTTTATGTTATGTAAAAACTACTTTCAACGAAACGCTTCTTTATGGCATTGTATTTAAAAAGAAGCAAATTATAAAAATGTTTTTATTGTTATGACAGTTTATTTTTTGGTAAGTTATGAGATCTTTATCTCGAATGTTCTGATTAGATGATTTTTAGGTGTAAACAAAAAAATTACTTAAAAATTAATATTAGCTCAATTAAATATTAATTGAATAATCAAAACTAGCAAAAGCTTAGTTAAAATTTAATCGACAGCAGAAATAGTTTAGGAAATTTACGCAACGCATATAAAATATAAAAATTCTATGGAAATACTTAAGATATTTCTACAATGTTCTCAAATATATATAGCTCATTTCGTGCAAGACCGTCACAACTCAAGATTTGGGTTTTGTAGTTAAATATGCAGAAATGTGCATTGTTATCATATTTTCAATTTGAGTGAATTCCAGACCGATTTGCTGTTAATTGGCGGTTTAACAGATACTTGTGTCGTTTTGACTTATAGCGATTTCTTCACTTTTTTGTATCAATAACGTTTCATTTCTATTTATACTAAAATTTATTTTAAATTTCTGCATAATTTTTCAACAAGAACGTCTTATCACACCATAAATACAAATATTCTTAACAATTTTCAGTCTACCTTTGAAATTAATACTCGTGATATCATTCCAAATTTCATAAGGCTCTCTAGAAAAATACTAAATTTTGAGTTGTGACAGTCTTGCACGAAATGAGCGATATATGTTCTATCAGAGTTGACATTTTTTATAAATAAGCTATTAATTCTTAAAAATCGTAATTATTTGGGATTACAAAGTGAAATTTGAAGTGCCGTTTGCGTCAGTTTGGTAAATTTAGGACGAACTATTTTTTTTTGTGCAAATCATACTTATTAAAGTACTATCTAGTCATACTCGTATTCATATCCTATTGCTTAAAATATACTATCTCTAGATTTCTAACATCCGAATTGAAATCAGTTAGGAAAAACTTTTTTAAATCTGAATTTGATCCGCAAGTCATATGGCTTAGCCTTCTTAAGAAATCCTTATTAATTTATTTTCAGGCTCTCTTGAGCCTGAGGTTTACTTTAAAAGTGCTCATGAAACTCTGATCAGGTTAAAACCAGGATCAGGTAGCCTTATCAGAATGATTATCAAAAAGAATGTCATGCTTGAAATAAATTCCTTATCAAAATAAGAATTTCCTCATTATTTTCGGACTTTATTTCTTTCATGAGTTATTTCTTTACTAACACAATTTCCTGGATTTGATGTCTCAGATTCACCCGAAAATTACCAAAAAAATTTTTTTTACGTACAATAAATTTACACTGTATCGGGACTTCTCTCGAACATTTTTTTACGGAATTCCGTAAGTTCTACATTTTTTAAAAATGTCAAAATTTTGTCAATGTCTGTGTTACTTAAAACGCAATATCACGGATTCTATAATAAAAATCATATAATTCAAATCAATTTTATATTAAAATCGGAGCTATTGCATTAATCGCTGTCCTCTTCGAAGGTCATAAAGTTACAATTTTCAGACGATTTAAAAATGTAATTTTTTTGCGAATTCTATATTTCAAATTTATTTTGTAGATATTTTTCTACAAGCCTCTTATAAAAAAGTGCGTGAAGATAAATTCGTCAATCCGACGCTAACTTAGCGAAGACTCAAACCATTACTTTTGCTCCGCAAAAAGTTAAATTCGTACTTTTCGCAAAGTACGAATTTAACTTTTGGGAGGAAATTAAATTCGTTCTTTTTGCAAAGTACGAATTTAACTTTTAGGAGGAAATTAAATTCGTTCTTATTGCAAAGTACGAATTTAACTTTTGGGAGGAAATTATATTAATTATATTTGCAAAGTGTGAGTGTAACTTTTGATTCGAATTTAGCTTTTGCCAAGAATTTTAAAATAATATTATTGAAAAGAAAGAATTAAACTCATGATATGAATTTAAGTCATGGCATCAACTCATAAACATTTTTTAAAAGTAGTGAATGTTAGGTCCAAAGTACTAATATTCCATGCAAAATTTCTCAAAATCTGTCTGGACAATGTTTTTGTTATGCATATCATTTTACAGGTAATTAAAGCACCTTTCCAACGATATATAGCCTATAAGTGCACAATTAAGACTTTTGTCATAAACATTTTTTAAAAGTAGTAAATGTTAGGTCCAAAGTACTAAGTTTCAATGCAAAATTTCTCAAAATCTGTCTGGACAATGTTTTTGTTATGCATATCATTTTACAGGTAATTAAAGCACCTTTCCAACGATATACAGCCTATAAGTGCACAATTAAGACTTTTGTCATAAATAATGCTACCAACTCATGTTAATACAAAATAAGTATATTTTATTCTAAGAACACTGAAAAGTAAGTATTAGTAAGTATAATATTTTAAAATAAGTATAAGTAAGTAAATATATATTGTTTGAAAATAAAATGTTTCTAAAAAACATATTTAGACCTTGACCCGCTAAACTTGCTTAATAAAAATCAAAACAAAACAACAGAAGTCAAAAAATAACTAAACAAAATATTAATTTTTTATATTATATTTCATATATATTTTTTATATATAAAATAGTTTAAAAACAAAAACATATTAAAAACTTCAAAGTTATTTGTAAATAAAAAAAATCACATAAAAAGATCAAAGGAAAGTTATCATTTTTCGCTTATACCTACTTTCAAAGTAGTTAACTAAAAAAAAAAATTTAAATATATGCACAGATTGACGAAAAGTTTTCATTGTTCGCCCTCACTGTCACTGAGTTGAAGTGCTTCCTTTACAGTTTTTTGCTTAAATTCGTATTTGTCTTGGTTGGAAATTCGGTTCAATAAGTCAGGCCTTGTCTTTAAAAACTTATAAAATTCGATGCAGCTGTATTCAATGTTAATTTTTACAAATAAAATTGATTCAAGAGTCTGCATTTTTAACGCTGTTGATTCCAATTTCCAAACTTTTCCTGCTCTGGCAAACAAACGTTCAACAGGAGCTGATGAACCGGGAAAACATAAGACAAATTCAATTAAGCAAGAAATGTCATCAAAGTTAACGTTATGAGCGGCCATATGCTTGAAAATCTCCACCCATCTGAGCTCTGTGGACAAGCCCATTGATTCCCACTTCGCAAGCTTTTTGCTACTGCAGTACTTTTTTATGTAAGCATACTGCTCAAAAATATTAGAGGACTTAGCAGACAAATCAAATGAAGTTCTCTCCGCAAATTTCCTCAACGATTTCTTCACTGTTGTCCAATCAGGAAACTGTCGCAAGCATACCCAAATGTGCTCTTTAAACTCCTCAAGTTCCGCCGTCCATGATGAAATATAATCATCTGCATCTTCTAACAAAAAACTTGTGGGGTAGATGTTTTGTATAAATTTCGGAAAACTTACCATAAAAATTTTTAAACATTTCGTCATTTGAATCTGTATATTGACCGTTTGCTATTAAGCTTTCTTTTTCGGCTTCTGTGTTCAGATCTAAATATTTTTCTTCTTTGCGTAACATAAGATTTCCACGTAAAGTTTGTAAATGGTACGCAACGTCAATTACCGACACATTGTCCGTTTCAATTTTTAAGATGGTGTTGTGAAAGTAATCAGCCTGAACACAATAGAAAACAAAGACAACATTTAAAGTACCTGTTCTCTGATGAACAAAAGCCAAAGTTTTGAAGAAGTCGAGCTAAAAAACTTTTTTAGAATCGGTGGACAGCGACGTTCAAGCGATAAGAAATATTGCTTCAGTGGCTCGAATATTTTCAGCATAGATTTTATTGCTGGGCCTAAAGCTAAGAAACGCGTTTTTGCGTAACCCAGTAGCTGCGAAAACTCAACATCTGTAGACTCGCAAATAGTTTTCAAGGATTCAACTCTCACGGTGTTAATGTAAAAATAAGAATAAACTTTAACGATGATAACCTCAATCTCGATAGGTAGCGGATCACAAGCGGCCTTAAGTGTATTGTGGACAATATGTGCAGCACATCCGATACCAATAAGTGATGACTTCCACTGCTTCAAACGATAAAAAACGTTATTTTGTCCCCTACGCTCCCGAGAACCAAATTTTGTAGGGCAATTGTCTCCACAGAATCCTACAATTTTACTTTTAATCTCGTTACATTCAGCAGCTCGGATGATTAGCGAAGAAATCACTTCAGACGTTTCTCCCTTTTCCGATGAAAATTGAAGCATTTTTACCTTTACTCCAAGAATTGGAATGAAGTAACGCACAACTACCGGCATCATTTTGACGTTTCCATGGTTCGAGGCATCTGTCGAAATCGAGACGTAGCGCCGCTTTGCCAAATCTTGTTTTAAATCGTCTTTAGCATAAGAAGCCAACACATTGGTCACGATGGCTTCGCACTTTGTACGAGCGCAATGAAAATCCTGGATTGCAAAACATTCTTGAAAAAGTTTTGAAGCGCAATCAGTTGACAAAAAACTTTGATTTGACTTAACCACATGATATGCCCAAACTCCCTCCATGGCAGCGGTTTTATAGTCTTTTTTTGTAAAAAAATTTTCAACTCTTCTTGTGTCTGCAGTTGATCGCAAAGCTTTTTGATGTTTTTCTGTTTCTAGATGCTTCTTTATTGCCGCTTTTCCCATGTTGCTAATATTAATAGCAGCCAAGCAAACTTCACAAAAAACATCACTTCCAGTTTTTCCATTAGTTGCTTTCAGAAATGGATAGTTTTTCTCCATTTCTTTGTTGAAAACATTTTTTCCACGTGAGGGCGCCATTTTTCAAAAACGTTTTGCTGCAATTAAATTCAACTCACAACATAGCAAAGCAGAAGGTAAAACGAAATAAAAAAAATCGATTTTTTTTTCGATTAGTCGTTTCTATCATATAAGAGATTTTACCCCCTGATCACACGAGCCGCTTTTGACGCTACGCTGTTTATAAAATAAAATATATATTTTTAAAACCCTTTCCAATATATGTTTTTCAAACAATTAAATTAACAAAAAGTAAGCATAAATAAGTATCATTCTTAAAAGTAAGTATACTTATAAGTATTGAGTTTTAGTAAGTATATGAAGCTGAAAATAAGTATGATACTTACAAAGTAAGTATAGTTGGTAGCATTAGTCATAAACATTTTTTAAAAGTAGTAAATGTTAGGTCCAAAGTACTAAGTTTCAATGCAAAATTTCTCAAAATCTGTCTGGACAATGTTTTTGTTATGCATATCATTTTACAGGTAATTAAAGCACCTTTCCAACGATATATAGCCTATAAGTGCACAATTAAGACTTTTGTCATAAATATTTTTTAAAAGTAGTAAATGTTAGGTCCAAAGTACTAAGATTCACTACTTTTAAAAAATGTTTATGACAAAAGTCTTAATTGTGCACTTATAGGCTATATATTGTTGGAAAGGTGCTTTAATTACCTGTAAAATGATATGCATAACAAGAACATTGTCCAGACAGATTTTGAGAAATTTTGCATGGAATATTAGTACTTTGGACCTAACATTCACTACTTTTAAAAAATGTTTATGAGTTATTGCCATGACTTAAATTCATATCATGAGTTTATTTCTTTCTTTGCAATAATATTATTTTAAAATTCTTGGCAAAAGCTAAATTCGAATCAAAAGTTACACTCACACTTTGCAAATATAATTAATATAATTTCCTCCCAAAAGTTAAATTCGTACTTTGCAATAAGAACGAATTTAATTTCCTCCTAAAAGTTAAATTCGTACTTTGCAAAAAGAACGAATTTAATTTCCTCCCAAAAGTTAAATTCGTACTTTGCGAAAAGTACGAATTTAACTTTTTGCGGAGCAAAAGTAATGGTTTGAGTCTTCGCTAAGTTAGCGTCGGATTGACGAATTTATCTTCACGCACTTCTTATAAAATATATAAATAATTGAGAAAAAATCCTCAATTAAAAAAAAAGAAAAGTTCACATTCTTTCATTTTCGTACCTACTGGGGCAACATGGTTTGTGTCTCTGCTTCTATGAAGATGATAACAAAAAGTTTTGGATTGATAGAATTTTTAAAACTACGAATGCCTCAACTGTCAAAACTTTGTATAATGAACTTTAGAGAATTAAACACTAAAAAATTTCGAAAATAAATTCACACCGGTGCACAAAGCGCTTTTTTTAATTTTTGGGATTTTTTTTTTGTTAAATTTTATAAAAAAATATTTTTATTCGTCTGATTATAAAGCATGCATAATGAATGTGGTATTAAAAACATGATGTATTGTATGGTTTTTTTTATAAAATTCGCCAAAGTTGAAATTTTTTTTACAAAAATAAGCTCAATAAAACCCAAAAAATAAAGTCACGTTTAAGCAATAATAACTTCGAGCACAAAGTATATTTCAAGGTTTTGTTTTTTGACTTTTTCATGTTTTAATCGCCATTGAATATAATATAAAATCCAATAAAAAATGTTAATAAATAAAAATAGAAAAATCGTTGAAATATGACTGTAAATTTTTCAAGAAATGAAAATTTAAGTAAAATTTAGTAGAAAATATCTAGCTAATTCAGCATTATTTAAGTCGAAGGCTATAACTATCATAAAATATCGTACTTCTACCTTCCACTTCTGTAAAAACCTACTGCATCTAGCTGCCACTTAAGGAAAACCACTTAATTTTAAAAAAGCCTTTAAAACCAAATTTTGTCCTAAAATGCACTGATTTCCGAGACAATTTGTAGGTACTCTTAAATTTAAAGAAAAAAAAATTGAATTCATAATTTGGAACAAGTTGTGACCTTATTTTGTATTAGCAACCATTTTTAAAATGTTTGTTTAAATTTTGTTAATATCGTAATATTGTTTCAAAGGAGATATATCTAAAAGTTATCCGATTTAAAATATTTTAAGTGAAGTTAAATAAGCTAAATGAACTCTTTAAAAACATAAATAAGCAATTTTATGCGGGCTTTTTTATTAAAAAAATATGGTTTGTATGGGAGGTAGGCGATGCAGTTGACCTAGAATTCTAATAATTAACAGTAATTTTGTGCTGTTACTTAATTTAGGCTAAATCTCATTTGTACAGAAATTCCTGGCCCAAGCCTTTGTAGTTTCTGAGATAATGCAAATGTCATCCTTAAATCGAAAAAAGCGCACTGTGGATCGGTGTAAAAAATTTTAATATCCTTTCGGATATTAAATTCTAGTACTTTGACACAGTGTTTTTTAACACCGAACGGTGTAGGACTCCCTGGAATTTTTAAGTGTGTATATATTAAAAGAAAATGTTCGGGAAGTTTATTTTTTGATTTAAAAAAATTTAATTTTAAATTTTTAACTTTATACCTCGAAAAGGCTCGCAAAGAAATGGCTGGTTTCGAATTGGAAAGGTTGTTATATAGCTTTTTAAGGAATTTTCACACATAACATTATGCTAATGTGTAAAAATTGTAGGTATACTTAGCTCAAAACTGCGATTTATTAATATTAATATAATCAAGCTCGGTAATTTTTCTCAAACTTTCTGAATTTTGTAAAATTAAATTTCCCATCGTAGTACGATATCGTAGAAACTACGAAAAAGGCAACACTGAGCTCATTCGTAGCGCCATTCGTAGATTTTTGAAGTAATTTGTTACGATGTGTTTTGGCTTCGGATAAAAGTTCATACAATAAAGTGGTTATTCTTTCTAAATTTTATTTCAAAAAATTTTTCCGACAACCAAAACACTTCGCACACTGGGGCCGCCCCATATAAGCAGGTGTTAAAAATTCTGAAATCACTTTCTTTCCATCAAACTCACTTGATCTAAACTTTTGCAGAAAATTTTTGATGAATTAACCCATTGATGACCATGCTTTAACCCATTGGTGACCAAATTTTTTGTTATAAAGTCTTAAGCAAAACTAATTTGATAACATTATTATTATGAAAATTAAAATAGATCTAACCCATTCGCAACCTTGACTTAACCTATTAGTGACCAAGATTTAACCCATTAGAAATAATTTTTTTATAATAACTTACACCAATCGAGTTTGATTATATTTCCATACGAATTTTAAACGATTAACCAGTTGATAGCCTTGTTTCGGATCACTAGTGACTAGGATCACATCAATTAAGCACATAACTTAACCTAACCTAATTTCAATATAAATTGATTGAACTGTTACTTTTTGATTTGATTTTTGATTTTGTATAAGATTTTTTAAAGAGAAATAAGTGAGTTTAGCTTACCATATAGATATTTTCATTTCGATATGCAACATATTAGTTTTTTTAAGTTATTTAAAGTAAAGCAAGAAATGTAATTAATAATAATAACGAAAAGCAAGTAGTGTAGTAAATATTGTTACAATGTATATACGTAATTATGGAA
The DNA here is from genome assembly GCA_963920525.1 of Dichetophora obliterata. Taxonomy (NCBI): domain Eukaryota; kingdom Metazoa; phylum Arthropoda; class Insecta; order Diptera; family Sciomyzidae; genus Dichetophora; species Dichetophora obliterata. The sequence goes on along the minus strand of OY986438.1, from coordinate 5,607,329 downwards.
AAAAATGTAATAGAAGCTATAATAAAATATACAATGTATGTACGTAATTATGAAAAAAAAATGAAATAGAAGCTATAATAAAATATACAACAGTTATTCCTCACAGTCAGAATCTATGTCCGATTCAAGGCACTTTAAACTCATATGAGTTTCTTCAGGTTCCAATCATTCCATCGCTTCATGTAAGAAAGATCTTCGGTTTGTGTCTACTGGCAACAAGCGTGAGCAAGTAATCAGAGGATCTGGAGAAACTAACAATCTATTGAAAATGTCTTCTAAGTTGTCAATGCGGCTTCTCTTCCTGCTATAGTTTTCTCTGAAGTTTTTAAAGTCCTTGTTGAAGCACTCTAAGGCCTCCTCATTCAACTACCCAATGGGAAGCAAAGCTTCGTTAACTATTTTGCCCCTTGAATTGGAATCTTATGAAGTGTGGTTGACATCGAATACGACTGGTATAATTTTTTGTATATATTTGCCAACTCAAAAAAAATTTTTAAATTTTTTTACAATAATTTTGAATTCTTAACTAATAATTTGCAAGATTATACAAAGTCGTTTAATCAAATTTTTGTCTACAGCAATTTGTTCTGAGCTTATTTCGTAGTCTTATTGTTACATGATGGTTGGGTGTAATATTCTGACAATGGCTTGATGTGCTTTTGTAAAATTAGATGCACTTCTAAGTACTTTTTATTTCACTATACCACATTCACTCAAAGAACTGTTTTAAGTAACAATCGAATTCTATTAATTTATATGCGCTTTTATGTAAGAAAAGCAACGGTAAACGAAATCTGGTTGGCGGCAGTCAAAAACACTTGCTCGTCGAGTAGTTTTTTATTATGACATAAATACTCTGTACATCATACTTGCCCTAAATGTGCAGCTCAATCCTTTTTTTATATAACACATGTTTACTGTTATTATATTGATTATAGCATTATTATAAGACAAAGCATTAAGCAATATTTCTTTATATATCTTAATTTTAATAACGCTTGACTGGGTTAGTGCAAGAAACAATGTGCTTTTTGCAATTGTTTTAAATACATACATTCTTTTTTATTCATTATTCATCGTAAATGAATAAACAATTATAATTCAAAATGAAATATAATCAAATTTAACAAAACGTATATGTTTTTGTATTTACTTGAAATCAAAGTGATATTTTCAAAATATTTTTTTTTTAAGCGCATAGTAGTTTTGGTTTTGAATCGGATTATCAATAAAGGAGAACCATATTATATTGAAATACTGCCAGAATAAAAATTCCTTTGCGCTTAAAAAAAAAAATACTTTGAAAATTACATTGCACAAAAATAGAGGTTAGCTTAGTTTTTTGAAAACTATACATTTCTAAATACATACAATGCCAAAATAAATACTACAAAAAAATAAAAAAAATTAATTTTAACTAATGCAAAAAACTAAATTACGAAAATTTTAACCGTTTTCTTATAGTAACAACTTGAATTGCTCATTCGAATTTCTCAATTGTGAAAAAAATAAAAAATAATGAAAATGTGTCACATTTGGACAAACATATCTTCCAGCAGAAAAATTATAGAAAGCTTAAAAATTACTATAAGATGTTTAATTTAATGGAGAATATAACTGCGGTTTTGTTTTTCCAAAAAAACCATTTTCTTAAAATTGAATTTTGAGCACACATGGCCCCAGTGTGCGTCTTAACAAATTACTTCAATCTATGAATGGCGCTACGAATGAACTCAGTGATGCCTTTTTCGTAGTTTCTATGATATGGTACTACGACGGGACTCAGTGATAGGGCTGAATATAATATGCGTTAATCAAAATAATGATAAAATAATCTAAATTTCAGAGTTCTTACTGAAGATCAAAATATCTATGTATGTCTTTTTTTAATTGGCCTTCCAATCATTTAGTTCTCAACACTTTCTTTTGCTATTTACTATCAGTTTTCTTAGTTCTGGTTGTTCTATTTATTCTTTTTGACCTAACTTGTTTGCTTCACTCAATATTGGAAAGTATATTTCGACACTTTAATGTAATACATTTTGATAAAATACTTAATTTTTTGCCTTTTATATTGAGTTTGCTGATAAAAAACTAAATCCCAAGCATAAAATGTTCAACGTTATTGAATTTCCTCTTTACTCGAATAATCATAAAATCCAAGTAAGAAAATTCCATTCAACAACTGGGTGAGTGTACAAAATGCTATTGTTATTGTTGTAGTCGTTATGCAAATCTTGCCATAACAACTTCTCATTCATGGCTCTTGTTAAAAGTTCAAGCTACACGCCTTTACTTTACTTATGTTCACGTTTTTTTCTTTGACCAAACCCCTCGCAGGCCCTCGCAGGCCCACCATCCACCACTTCTTTTAGATTTATAAATTCCAAGTAGTTGTTGTCTTTGCTTTTATATTTTTTTTTATTTTTTATTTTTGACATGCACTGAATTTTGATTGTTCGCAAGATTGGAGCATTTGATAAAATATATTGATTGAGTGAAAATAAAAGAAGTGCAATTGCGCCGTTTGATCTTAAAAACAAAGTGGGAAAGTTTCGAAAGGTGGCAATAAAGTAAAAAGTTTATAATTTGATTTTATGTGCGATTTTTTAGGTTTGTTCAAGTACTTAAATAATAAAATAATAGATTTAAATAAAGAAATTGAAAGTCCGTGAATAATAACACTTCTTTCATAAAATTTTAGTATATAAAAAATTCTTTAATTTTAATACCTTTTAAATTGTTTGAACTCGAGTTTTAATTTATATTACTTAGACATTTGGGTCACTTACTTCAAGAGAACTTCAAGAGTAGTTGATGTAACTTACCTGAAATGAAAAGTTGAAAACATTAAGTTAATTAAAATTTTTGTTATATCAAAAGATTTGCATTACAATTATATAGCGATAAAACATAAAAACCTCAAGTGAATGCATTTAAAATATGAAGTCAAGGTGATCACTTTTGCTCTGATATTTTAAAGTTAAAAAATTAAAGTCTAATTTAGGAAAAATAATAATGTAATAAATGTTGCATGAAAAAGTCACATATGGGCATTTGCGTAGCTACGCACGTGACAGTTGTTCGATTTTAATGTGTGGAAAAACAAAGACAAATAAAACTTACAGTTTTCTTGTTCTGATATTTCAATAGTTTACTAAACGCACAATGCAAGCTGTATCATTTATAAGAGTTGTCAAAAGCTCAGCTCTTAGATAGAAGCCACCAAAAATGATACGCTACGTGACACAAAATATAAGAGATTTTTACCTGCATCAATATAAACGAAACAATCTGCGAAGTGTGCACAAGTTTTTTTTTTGAAAGTTTTTTAATATAATCCGGAATTATGTTGCTACATATTTATAATTGTTTCGTTGAAAAATCTTTATACAAATTTTTATACAAACCATAATATGATGCGTTACATGATATACGTTATGTGACAGATTTTCCTCTGCAGCTTTGCAGATTTTTCTCTGCAACAATATCTGAAGTGCAAATATTTTAGTTTTATTCATTTAATTGTGCTAAAAACACGTATAAAGTATAATTCAGGACCGTTAAAATCGAAAACTGAATTAAACTTTGTACTATACGAGTATTTATTATACTTATAAAATTTCAAATTTCGTTAAAATTTTTCAACTTTTGTGACCATTTTTAACTTTTGTTGTCATTCCTAAAGTTTGCTGCCATTTTTAAAAATTAAAATTGAGATCATCTCTCAAAACTCTTAGGGTGCGTTTATAGTGGCAACTTGTTGCTTTGCCGGGCCGAGCTGAAAGCTCGTCAAGCTAAAAGCAGCTGGTAGTGCGTATAGTGCGCACTTACCGCCGCTGACTTGTTGCAGATGGTTTTTGACTACTTTGTGTTGTTTGTATATATTACGTATCTGTTTTTTTTATTTTTGCAATCGAAGCTTAAAAACATACACTTGATTTTGTGTGTGCTTTTCGCTTTCCTCAAAACAGCGGACAACAAGTGAAGAGACGAAAATGCGAAAAAACGTTGCTGAAATGTACTTTAAGCCACTGTAAGTTGCTTTAAGTCACTTAAACTCGCTGACTTGTTGTAGCTGGTTTTTGACTATTTTGAGTTTGTTTGTACATATTTCGTTTTTTTCTGTTTATTTTTACAATCGAAGCATCAATCCAGTCATAAGATTTCGTGTGTGCTTCTTGCTTTCCTCAAACCAGCGGATAACAAGTCTACAGATGAAAATATGAAAAAATATGCTGAAACGCACTTTAAGCCACTGTAAGCTACTGTAAGTCGCTGTAAGTCACTTGCTGTTACAGCTTGATTCGACTTTTTTGCTGTTGTTTTGTTCTGTTTTTTGTGGCATTGTAGCTTTGTTTTTATTTCGAATTTTTTTTTTTAACAGAACAGAAAAAATAACAACATAAAAAATAGTGGAGAAAAAAAAGTCATTTGCCTGAATAAGCGACTAATTAAAAAGCTACCTAGCCATTGCCCGAATGCAAATTTTACACGGTCAATCATTGGACAGCCATCATTTATGTGTTAGTAAATATTTGTTTGTGTGCATTACACAGACCCGTTGATGGCTTCATTGATCAACATCTAAATATTTTGATATTTTGCATACACATATAACAGATTGATGTCAAATGGTTGATTTTTGCGCAACAAATGAGAAAATGTAGCAGAAAACAAAAGCTACTGATCGATAATTTTAATTTTTTTTTTCACCCACTTGCTTTTGATCCCAAGAAAAAACGAAGAAAAGGCGCGACATCAAAAACAAATAAAAAAATATATATATGTATTTTATTGGAGTTTTCCTTGTTGCTCTACCTTTTTTATGTAATTTAATGAAAATAAAAAGTAAGCATCGTGTAAAATAAAACTTAACACATGCAAACCGTGCGAGCTAGCGAGTAAGCAACAAGCGGCACTCTGAATACCAGCGCACAAGTCGCTTTAAGCTGCTTGTTCGGCTGGCACTAGACGCACTTTGAGCGTATATGATTGTATGTGCAGCGTTTTTCAGTTTTCCCTCTTGGTTTAGCTCGGAAAAGCAACAAGTCGCCACTATAAACGCGCCTTTAACATCTTTTTCTTTTTAATGGAGCAGGCGCATATTCAAAAAAAATTTCGGGGGGTTTTAATTTTTTTTATACTAATGCCATTTTAGAAATTTTATTTTGAGGGAAAAATATTAAATTATTGATAAAATTGCAGTTACATGACTTATTATTAATTTCAAAGTATAATACCATGACAGCAACAGGCGCTATAATTTTTTTTATTTTCATTATTTTCATTTTTTACGTTCCATTACCTTTCCAAAGACATGAAAAAAAGCGTGTTATGTGTAAGCGTTCAGAAGTTATGGCGTAAGAATTTTTTCAACGAATTCAACTAGCGTTGATATTTATTGTGAAAAGACTACAATACATAGAGACTTAAAATTTTTTTTACAATAAATATAAAAAAATTTTTTTTTACAATAAAGTACATGTTTTGTTTGTTTTTAAACGCTTCTTCTCCTCGCTAGGTGGCATAAAAAAGTGGTTTATGTCAACCTTAACTACTATTTTAAGGTTTGGTTACAATTTTCCCCCGCTGCGGGGATCAAAAGCGTTGAAAATTACAACATTTTTTAAAAAGTCACGCAAAATTTTTCCTATTGGGCCAGATTTAATAATTCTAGTAAAGGGTATAGCTACAAGTAACTGTATTCACACTGGCTGAAAAGTACTGCTTTTTTATGCCACCTATCGAGAAGAAGATGCATTTAAAAGCAAACAAAAAAGTTATTTTGGAATATTTTTTTTCATTTACACTGAGAATAAAAAGATATTTTAAAATTAAATTTTAAACTAGAAATTTAACGCTTTTGCGTTTGATTGATTTATTGCTATAGTAATTAGCACATAAAGAATAATTTCTTTTATAGTACAATATATAATTGGAAATGAGTGGCATATTAAATTTTCAACTATAAACTTATTTACATATTTTTTAATAATCTTCTTTTATTATTTCTTTGCAATAACAAAAAAAATACGTCGCTATCTGAGATTGAATTGAAAAATTATGTGCATTAGAATCTTTGACAATAATTGCCAGACAATTGAAACCAAGCTGAAAAAACCTCGAATTTACATTTTATGGTGTGAAAATATTTTTTAAATTGGTTTTACAAATAATGAAAATTAGATAAAATAAAAACTAATTTATTATATTAATATTTAAAATATTTCAATATTTTAAGCCGCAATAAAACGCAAACTTCATCGAATGGAGTTAAAATATAGTATTCGAGGGGTTCCAGGGGTCACTAATTACGAGTTTGACATCGAAACTAAAAAAAAATTCAAAAGTGGCGGTTTAATTTGATTGTTTTTAATTTAAGAACAATATTTTAAAATTATGTTTTTAAATATTTTTTTCAATACTAAAGTTTTGTTTTACATTATCTTATAAACAAATGTTTTAAACTGTAAATGTTTACTATAAAAGTGTATTTAAAAACATTAGGGGTTTCGCAATGTGGTGTATTTGTGGTAAATATGTTAAAAATGTACAACACTTTGAATAATATTGCGAATGTACTTTTTGTAAATTCTTTACAATCAGCTGATTTCGCTTAACAAAAACGTTTTAATAAAATCGTAGAAGATGATGAAACTGCAATTAGAGACTTACATAGTGGTAAGTTTATATTCAACTTATTAAACAATAATAAATTTAAGTATGTGTATCACTAAATTAAATTTTGCTCAAGACAATGAAGACGATGCTATTGATGAAATAACTTATTTGCTGGTCCACTTCTTGTTTATCGCTTTCTTTTACTATTGTGCATGTGCAACCCATCCTATGAAATTGTTAAAAAAAGAAGTAAATTTAGAAAATAAACGAATTTTTATCAATAATTCTACTTACAGCACGCACTAAATGATCTACTTTATTGTTTTTTATTGTGAATTATGTGCTTGGCAAGCAATAACCACAGATGCATCTTAAATACAACGATTTCCGGTGTTGCATTTGTGGTAAAAATTGCATTTTTTAGTTGCTTACATTTTGTTTGTGTAATAACCACAGAAACCATATTTACCACAAATACAGAATACAAGACTAAATACACCACATTGTGAATACCCCTATTGTTTTGAAAAAAACCTTTTGTTTTAAATCGAACTGCTCGAACATTTGGGTTTAACTTAAATGAAATGGTTTCAAGCACTATTTCAAAAACAAATTCTTTTAATATTAACACAGTTTCATTAAATTTTAACACAAATTCCCTCAGTGAACTTAAAAAAAAATTAAGTCTATATAATTACAGTCTTTTCACAATAAATGTTTTAAATTTAGTCTTTTTATTTTTGATCTACTTTGATCAAGATCTTTGTCGCGACCATAAGCACACAACGGCTGCCAAGTTGTCCTGAGTTTTTCTCTCGAAACTCGTTAAAATTCGTTCATTTCGGGGGGGGTGGGGTGTTAGCCCCCAAAATCCCCTCCATACGCGCCTGTTATGGAGGTTTAAAAGAATTTTAAGTAACATCTAATTTTTCAGTTGCGGTAGATCTTTTGGCGGAAATGCCCATATCATCTTGTCACCAATACATTTCATCAATTACTCCCCCTCCCCCCATGGATAATCCTGACTAGCATGACTTTAGATGACGATTTTTTTGTCAAATTATCATGTCACGCCTACCTTAGCAAAAGTGGGCTTTTTATATAACAATACAGCAGTTCGATTAATTTATCTTATTAACCTATTGAGTCCCCACCCTAATTTTATATTGTTGAATAGGTAATTTTACTAGATTTAATAAAAAAATTATTAAAAATTTTAAATTGGTGTTCTTCGAATCCCTTGTTCGAAATCAATTAACTTACCACAATGGATGGAACCCCAAACCATCAAAATTTCCCAAAATTATTTTTAAATTAGAGTCTGTTTAATAACCTTTCCAATGATAGTTCAAACTTAAAATTCTTCAGCTCAGAAGTTTGAGATATGAGTTTTTGTAAAAATCGATTTTCGATTCGAAAAATCTGATATGGTCATTGCGTGAGTCCGGATCAGTACGTTTAAAATGGAATTGCTGAATAAATTTATTTTGAATGATTCAATGGTCGGTTTAATGGTATGATTGCGTATAGGATGGTATGGCAGGAAGTTAAGGCATTATGATATGCTGTGAAGTAATGTATGGTATAATGATATGATAAATACGGTGTAATAAATATGGTATGACTAATACGGCATGAAGAATGCGGTATGATGAATACGATATGATGTATGGTATCATTTAATATGTTGCCATAGTAATTTATGGTATGATTGATATAAACATATGATATGATAAATTTGGTGTGATGGGCATCATGTGATCGTTTGTTATGTAATGCTTGGTATAGTATGATGATATGATACGATAATTTTTATATAATGAGAGATCCAAGTTTCAACTTGGATTTTTCTATGATTTTTGGCAATTTTTTGAACAAAAGTAGAACATAAAAATTTAGTAAAAAATTGAGTTTGACCTCCAAAAACACCATTAAATAACACACCTACACAAAAAAATTTACACGGACCGTCTAAACTGTGTAATTGTCTTATTTTTTATCCCTATTCTATTAGAAAATGCTGGTGGAGCGAAAAAAAAGCCACCTTAAAGCCACTCATAAATAGTGTGGATGGGTGCTATAATATACACATTAGGGTGGTCCTTATTTTAGAAATTGTTAAGCACCCGATTTTTTTGTTCCCTTACGTCTAAAAATAAGTCCCTCATTTTTTTTTACAACAACAATAACACGTACCGCTCGGAGCTTGAAGTTTGCAGAGAGGCAATGCAACTGAATGAGCATCAGGGCGTAACGAATCACAACTTTTTTCATATTATAAAGGGTCTCAAAAGTTGCAGGGTGGTCAAGATCTGCCAAAAAAAAAATTTAGGAAAAAAAAGATGTCTTTCCCTTCCGCAAGGACAAAGTTGTTTTTGAGAAAGCAGTAAGAAATAACGATCACAAAATTCTTTGTTTTTTTTTTAATAAAAACTACATATGTCTTAAAGCAAAAGTAAATATAGACTTTCACTAACAATATCTTGTCAAACGGGATGTCACTCTGGATTTTTATCCACAATGTCCTGTTGGAAGGATATTCGAATCTAAGTTGCGGTCGAGATAGCACAGAATTTTTTATTGTTATCTGATTGTCTAAATTTTGGTGCTTTTGCTCATAGCGTTAACGTTTGTTTTAAATTAATTTAAATTTAAATTAAAGTGCGTTCAATTAATTTTCCAACGGTATTTGAAACTTAATATTCGGTTCAGAAGTGATTGAGATATGAATTCTAGTAAAAATCGATTTTCGACGTTTTTGCCGATTTTTGTCAATTTTGTGCACTCTGTCACTTCGCCAAAAATAGCTCCAGCATTTTTTCCTTTATATTAAGTTTTTTTTTTCTTCAGTGATGCTCCATGAGAAATTTCACCCAAATCGGAGATGGCCATTCCGTAAGGCTGGTACGTTCAAAAAGAAATTGCTGTTTTATCTTATTTTTTCTCATAATGTTTTGAATTTCTACCTGGCGGCACGTGTTAATAAAGTCCAATTTCTGTGAAACTTTTTTTTATGCGTTTTTTATATAATGGAACAAAATAAAAGGGTGCTCAAGAAAAACAAAAGAAATTTTTTTTCTCCATAGAAATAAGGACCAGCCTAATACACATATACTTACATTTTCTTACAATCCCTTTTCATAAAAAATAAGAGTTAACTTTGCAACCAATAAACTGATTTAACCGTTCCAGTTAAAGTCATTCAACAAGGTTAAAAGTCATTGAATATCATGACACCCGTACTCAATATAAATTGACGATGAATTTTTTGTTGTAGGTTCTATTCAAATGTTAAGCTTTTAACCAACAGCTCCAACATTTTTTGCGTGTAGGTGTTGCAGGCGTCATCAACATCCTAGTTGGCGCTTAGAAGCTTGATTGCTGTCGCACTTCGTTTGTTGTGCCACCGCACCATCGGATTAGACCCACCCGTGTACCGAACTCGAGAACTCGGGCCATTTAGCTGCCTGCTTATCTTAATCGTTTTTGCCGCAGCTCGTAAGCAACAAGTTTTCTCAATGAAAAACTCTGTTTTGCAGTTGTCGTTATTGTTGTTGTTGTTATTATTGACAATGTCGTTGTTTCTTTACAACGAATTTTCTCAACTTAATTTGCTTTACTTCAGCCTTTTTTATTGCTGGATTTTATGAGTGTTGTCGATGCTGTTGCTGATGATGGTGATGATGTTGTTAATGATGCTGTTGCTGCAGCTGCTCTTGTTGTTGCCGCTATATTTTTGTAAAAATTACGTCAAACATTTACACAGTCACCGCAAGCACGCAGTCCGTCCGATAATGTGTGGCCATCCGTTGATCTGTCTGTCCGTCGTTGTTCAATTCTGCTGTCCTGTCAATTCCACTGTTGCTGTTGTTGCTGTTACATTTACTGTTGTTGCTGATAACAACGCCCACACTAGCGAGAATTTTTGCTATCTTTTTTTGTGTATTTCAATAGCAGGATTCGGTATGACGTCAGTTTTTAGCGCTTCTCCACTATTATTATTTGCAATGCAACAATTGCATCAGTAACAACAACAACAATGATATCGCTGACAACAATAACAACATTAATAAAATTTGTGTCACTGGGATTTTCCACTGTTTTTAATTTGTTTTTATTTAAAACTTGGTTTTATCTGTCTGCGCTGACCCCAAAATAGTTTGGCTTGTCTAAAACACAGGGTGTTCTAAATGGGTTTTTTCCAACATAAAGCTTATCAAATGCTTGTTAATGATGATTATTAGCTACAACATAATGCTGGTTAATTAATTGCATTCAATTATTCTGTTATTTCTTTTTCACATCAGCTGAAATTATTTTATTTTCAAGACTTTTAGCTGCTTAACCCTAGTTCGCCCGACGAGTCACCTTTTTCACACGAAAATAAAAATAAATTTTCAACCAAATATGTTAATCTGTCTTCCGTGACATCCTAAACTAATAAAATAAACTCATCAGCTGCTTGTGTTGCCAGATAATAATTTTAAGTTTGTCTTAATATATTTTCGCAAAATTTGCCTCTTTAATGCAGAATTTATCATATTTTATAGCACAGTTACCGAGGTGACTGCATCGGCCTTTAATGAGTTATAAGAATCGTCGGCCGAACTAGGGTTAATAAAAATACTTTTTTTTTTGAGTTTTTTTATTTTAGTTTTTTATTTTTTGTAAACCTATTTTGAAACATAAAACCAGGGACCCTAAATAACTGTTATCGAAAACAATTATTATCAAAAACCATAGACTTTCAGATATCGCACACATATGAAGTCTTTATTCAAATGAGCACATTGAAATATCTTTTCGAAATAGTTATGATATTAAAAAAAGTCCTAAAGTCAAACTTTAACTGTTATTTTTCAAAAAAAAAACAAATTTACTCTTAGAAGGCGATTTTTATTGCAAAAAAATATAACAATTATTGCGGACTTTTATTTTTTTCTGCTAATTTAACTGTTATTTTTAAACTTTTATTTTTCAGTCAAAAAATAAAAACCAGTTTAGGATTTTATTTTTTCTGGCTTTAAAAAAAAACATTTACGGACTTTTATTTTTTCTGTTGCAAATAAAAATACTTTTTGTGTAATTTTTTTAATATTGTAGCTAAATTAATTTTTTTTTTTTAAATTTGTATAAATTATTTTGTATATTTGCCCACCATATAATTGTTTTTTCCGAAAACCACTTAAAAATAACTTTATGCAAAATACACAACACACAAAATAAAATTTTTAATTAAAGGAAGACGCTGAAGTTATATTTTTTGAGCAGGCATTGATGTATTGCTCGAAATAAATATTTAATTCACTGTTGCAAATTTTCTGGTTTCTTCTCAATTTTCAAAAACCAAACGCTTAAAAAATCACCCTTTATAAAGCCAGCATAAGAAAAATGGGCTTGTGTGTTTGTATTCTGTATAAAGTTTTCTTAGAGGTTTTCGGAGAGGTTTACATAATTTAAAAGAATTTAATTTAACTACAATATTAAAGAAATTACACTGAAAGGATTTATATTTCCAACAAAAAAAATAAAAGTCCGTAAATCATTTTTTTAAAAGACGGAACAAATAAAAGTCGGAAACCGATTTTTATTTTTTGACTGAAAAATAAAAGCAGAAAAATAAAAGTTAAATTCGCCCTTAAAAAATGAAAAGTCCAAAATAATTGTTATAATTTTCCCTGCAATTAAAATCACTTTCTAATACTGAAATCACACTGAGAGCTAAATGCGCATTTCGAGCATTTACTCTATATATTTGTCCCTGTTACTCCTACAGAGAGTAAAGGGCCGTTCGTAAATGTGCATTTAACTCTCAGTGTAAATTTAGCATAAGAGTTAAATTTTTTTTTCTGTTATAAAATAACAATTAAAATTTGACTTTTTTAGAAAAAGTCGCAAAATAACTGTTTCAAATTAACTTTTTCGATATCGCTAAATAGTTATTAACAGTTATGGTTCCTGCATAAAATAATTAAGGTTTGCTGTTGAACGTTTTTTGGATGTCATTATCGAAGAACTTTTCTGCGTAACATATAAATTCGTATTCAAAATGGATCAGGATTTTAAAAATATTTTAGGTTATTTATCCGAAAATATTATTTTAGGCTTTTTTGAGGCTATGTAGGTTTGTGTACCATAAGCATTACTGACTATTACTCTTCCCTTCCCAAAGTTAATTTAAGATAAACTATTTTTTTGCAAAGATATAGTTCTTTTAAGACATCATTATAAATTCCAAACCCTATACGTTTAAGATTAACAAAATCATTTATATTCATTCTGAAACTAACCTCAGTAGTTAAAAGTCATAATAAATTCCGATGTAACAGAGAAAAGCAGATGTCAACTTTTTGAAAAGCCTATCCTAATAACAAAAACTAGTTGACAAAACTCAAAAAGACAACAGACATTTTTAATTTAAGGGAACAGAAAAAGAAAATGTACTTAACATAAAACTTTATATTTCACCAAACAAAAAAACAAAAGGTAGAAATTATAAAATAAAATAGAAATAGAATAGAAATAGACTAGAAATAGAATAGAAATAGAATAGAAATAGAATAGAAATAGAATAGAAATAGAATAGAAATAGAATAGAAATAGAATAGAAATAGACTAGAAATAGAATAGAAATAGAATAGAAATAGAATAGAAATAGAATAGAAATAGAATAGAAATAGAATAGAAATAGAATAGAAATAGAAAAGAAATAGAATAGAAATAGAATAGAAATAGAATAGAATAGAAATAGAATAGAAATAGAATAGAAATAGAATAGAAATAGAATAGAAATAGAATAGAAATAGAATAGAAATAGAATAGAAATAGAATAGAAATAGAATAGAAATAGAATAGAAATAGAATAGAAATAGAATAGAAATAGAATAGAAATAGAATAGAAATAGAATAGAAATAGAATAGAAATAGAATAGAAATAGAATAGAAATAGAATAGAAATAGAATAGAAATAGAATAGAAATAGAATAGAAATAGAATAGAAATAGAATAGAAATAGAATAGAAATAGAATAGAAATAGAATAGAAATAGAATAGAAATAGAATAGAAATAGAATAGAAATAGACTAGAAATAGAATAGAAATAGAATAGAAATAGAATAGAAATAGAATAGAAATAGAATAGAAATAGAATAGAAATAGAATAGAAATAGAATAGAAATAGAATAGAAATAGAATAGAAATAGAATAGAAATAGAATAGAAATAGAATAGAAATAGAATAGAAATAGAATAGAAATAGAATAGAAATAGAATAGAAATAGAATAGAAATAGAATAGAAATAGAATAGAAATAGAATAGAAATAGAATAGAAATAGAATAGAAATAGAATAGAAATAGAATAGAAATAGAATAGAAATAGAATAGAAATAGAATAGAATTAGAATAGAAATAGAATAGAAATAGAATAGAAATAGAATAGAAATAGAATAGAAATAGAATAGAAATAGAATAGAAATAGAATAGAAATAGAATAGAAATAGAATAGAAATAGAATAGAAATAGAATAGAAATAGAATAGAAATAGAATAGAAATAGAATAGAAATAGAATAGAAATAGAATAGAAATAGAATAGAAATAGAATAGAAATAGAATAGAAATAGAATAGAAATAGAATAGAAATAGAATAGAAATAGAATAGAAATAGAAATAGAATAGAAATAGAATAGAAATAGAATAGAAATAGAATAGAAATAGAATAGAAATAGAATAGAAATAGAATAGAAATAGAATAGAAATAGAATAGAAATAGAATAGAAATAGAATAGAAATAGAATAGAAATAGAATAGAAATAGAATAGAAATAGAATAGAAATAGAATAGAAATAGAATAGAAATAGAATAGAAATAGAATAGAAATAGAATAGAAATAGAATAGAAATAGAATAGAAATAGAATAGAAATAGAATAGAAATAGAATAGAAATAGAATAGAAATAGAATAGAAATAGAATAGAAATAGAATAGAAATAGAATAGAAATAGAATAGAAATAGAATAGAAATAGAATAGAAATAGAATAGAAATAGAATAGAAATAGAATAGAAATAGAATAGAAATAGAATAGAAATAGAATAGAAATAGAATAGAAATAGAATAGAAATAGAATAGAAATAGAATAGAAATAGAATAGAAATAGAATAGAAATAGAATAGAAATAGAATAGAAATAGAATAGAAATAGAATAGAAATAGAATAGAAATAGAATAGAAATAGAATAGAAATAGAATAGAAATAGAATAGAAATAGAATAGAAATAGAATAGAAATAGAATAGAAATAGAATAGAAATAGAATAGAAATAGAATAGAAATAGAATAGAAATAGAATAGAAATAGAATAGAAATAGAATAGAAATAGAATAGAAATAGAATAGAAATAGAATAGAAATAGAATAGAAATAGAATAGAAATAGAATAGAAATAGAATAGAAATAGAATAGAAATAGAATAGAAATAGAATAGAAATAGAATAGAAATAGAATAGAAATAGAATAGAAATAGAATAGAAATAGAATAGAAATAGAATAGAAATAGAATAGAAATAGAATAGAAATAGAATAGAAATAGAATAGAAATAGAATAGAAATAGAATAGAAATAGAATAGAAATAGAATAGAAATAGAATAGAAATAGAATAGAAATAGAATAGAAATAGAATAGAAATAGAATAGAAATAGAATAGAAATAGAATAGAAATAGAATAGAAATAGAATAGAAATAGAATAGAAATAGAATAGAAATAGAATAGAAATAGAATAGAAATAGAATAGAAATAGAATAGAAATAGAATAGAAATAGAATAGAAATAGAATAGAAATAGAATAGAAATAGAATAGAAATAGAATAGAAATAGAATAGAAATAGAATAGAAATAGAATAGAAATAGAATAGAAATAGAATAGAAATAGAATAGAAATAGAATAGAAATAGAATAGAAATAGAATAGAAATAGAATAGAAATAGAATAGAAATAGAATAGAAATAGAATAGAAATAGAATAGAAATAGAATAGAAATAGAATAGAAATAGAATAGAAATAGAATAGAAATAGAATAGAAATAGAATAGAAATAGAATAGAAATAGAAATAGAATAGAAATAGAATAGAAATAGAATAGAAATAGAATAGAAATAGAATAGAAATAGAATAGAAATAGAATAGAAATAGAATAGAAATAGAATAGAAATAGAATAGAAATAGAATAGAAATAGAATAGAAATAGAATAGAAATAGAATAGAAATAGAATAGAAATAGAATAGAAATAGAATAGAAATAGAATAGAAATAGAATAGAAATAGAATAGAAATAGAATAGAAATAGAATAGAAATAGAATAGAAATAGAATAGAAATAGAATAGAAATAGAATAGAAATAGAATAGAAATAGAATAGAAATAGAATAGAAATAGAATAGAAATAGAATAGAAATAGAATAGAAATAGAATAGAAATAGAATAGAAATAGAATAGAAATAGAATAGAAATAGAATAGAAATAGAATAGAAATAGAATAGAAATAGAATAGAAATAGAATAGAAATAGAATAGAAATAGAATAGAAATAGAATAGAAATAGAATAGAAATAGAATAGAAATAGAATAGAAATAGAATAGAAATAGAATAGAAATAGAATAGAAATAGAATAGAAATAGAATAGAAATAGAATAGAAATAGAATAGAAATAGAATAGAAATAGAATAGAAATAGAATAGAAATAGAATAGAAATAGAATAGAAATAGAATAGAAATAGAATAGAAATAGAATAGAAATAGAATAGAAATAGAATAGAAATAGAATAGAAATAGAATAGAAATAGAATAGAAATAGAATAGAAATAGAATAGAAATAGAATAGAAATAGAATAGAAATAGAATAGAAATAGAATAGAAATAGAATAGAAATAGAATAGAAATAGACTAGAAATAGAATAGAAATAGAATAGAAATAGAATAGAAATAGAATAGAAATAGAATAGAAATAGAAAAGAAATAGAATAGAAATAGAATAGAAATAGAATAGAAATAGAATAGAATAGAAATAGAATAGAAATAGAATAGAAATAGAATAGAAATAGAATAGAAATAGAATAGAAATAGAATAGAAATAGAATAGAAATAGAATAGAAATAGAATAGAAATAGAATAGAAATAGAATAGAAATAGAATAGAAATAGAATAGAAATAGAATAGAAATAGAATAGAAATAGAATAGAAATAGAATAGAAATAGAATAGAAATAGAATAGAAATAGAATAGAAATAGAATAGAAATAGAATAGAAATAGAATAGAAATAGAATAGAAATAGAATAGAAATAGAATAGAAATAGAATAGAAATAGAATAGAAATAGAATAGAAATAGAATAGAAATAGAATAGAAATAGAATAGAAATAGAATAGAAATAGAATAGAAATAGAATAGAAATAGAATAGAAATAGAATAGAAATAGAATAGAAATAGAATAGAAATAGAATAGAAATAGAATAGAAATAGAATAGAAATAGAATAGAAATAGAATAGAAATAGAATAGAAATAGAATAGAAATAGAATAGAAATAGAATAGAAATAGAATAGAAATAGAATAGAAATAGAATAGAAATAGAATAGAAATAGAATAGAAATAGAATAGAAATAGAATAGAAATAGAATAGAAATAGAATAGAAATAGAATAGAAATAGAATAGAAATAGAATAGAAATAGAATAGAAATAGAATAGAAATAGAATAGAAATAGAATAGAAATAGAATAGAAATAGAATAGAAATAGAATAGAAATAGAATAGAAATAGAATAGAAATAGAATAGAAATAGAATAGAAATAGAATAGAAATAGAATAGAAATAGAATAGAAATAGAATAGAAATAGAATAGAAATAGAATAGAAATAGAATAGAAATAGAATAGAAATAGAATAGAAATAGAATAGAAATAGAATAGAAATAGAATAGAAATAGAATAGAAATAGAATAGAAATAGAATAGAAATAGAATAGAAATAGAATAGAAATAGAATAGAAATAGAATAGAAATAGAATAGAAATAGAATAGAAATAGAATAGAAATAGAATAGAAATAGAATAGAAATAGAATAGAAATAGAATAGAAATAGAATAGAAATAGAATAGAAATAGAATAGAAATAGAATAGAAATAGAATAGAAATAGAATAGAAATAGAATAGAAATAGAATAGAAATAGAATAGAAATAGAATAGAAATAGAATAGAAATAGAATAGAAATAGAATAGAAATAGAATAGAAATAGAATAGAAATAGAATAGAAATAGAATAGAAATAGAATAGAAATAGAATAGAAATAGAATAGAAATAGAATAGAAATAGAATAGAAATAGAATAGAAATAGAATAGAAATAGAATAGAAATAGAATAGAAATAGAATAGAAATAGAATAGAAATAGAATAGAAATAGAATAGAAATAGAATAGAAATAGAATAGAAATAGAATAGAAATAGAATAGAAATAGAATAGAAATAGAATAGAAATAGAATAGAAATAGAATAGAAATAGAATAGAAATAGAATAGAAATAGAATAGAAATAGAATAGAAATAGAATAGAAATAGAATAGAAATAGAATAGAAATAGAATAGAAATAGAATAGAAATAGAATAGAAATAGAATAGAAATAGAATAGAAATAGAATAGAAATAGAATAGAAATAGAATAGAAATAGAATAGAAATAGAATAGAAATAGAATAGAAATAGAATAGAAATAGAATAGAAATAGAATAGAAATAGAATAGAAATAGAATAGAAATAGAATAGAAATAGAATAGAAATAGAATAGAAATAGAATAGAAATAGAATAGAAATAGAATAGAAATAGAATAGAAATAGAATAGAAATAGAATAGAAATAGAATAGAAATAGAATAGAAATAGAATAGAAATAGAATAGAAATAGAATAGAAATAGAATAGAAATATAATAGAAATATAATAGAAATATAATAGAAATAAAGTTGATGCTTATTTCTCAAAAATTCAATAAATTTTCAAACATATGTTAACTCAAATAAAAATGCTAAACACAGAACTTTAATGCGTAATTTTGAAAACAACCCACACAAAAGGAGGCAAAAGCAAGCTAATCAAAGTGGTTAAGGAAGAAAAAAACAAAGAAAAAAACAAACCTCATTTTGCCTTACTACAACGGGCAACAAGTGCAAATGACGTCAGAGTGAAAATACAAAAATATTATTATACACACAGAAATATATGTAACAAGTAAAAGGAAAAAGATACTTTGGAGAGCCACCAAGTTAAGAGAAAGCTCCAGCAACTAAGAGAAATGAGTGACCATGAGAAGTACTCAATTAAAAAGACTGACGTCACTGAACACATGTTTCACAGGCAAACAGCTGGCAACGCCCGACAGAACTTTGCAAAGCTATAAAGAAACAAAAGTTAAAACAATTTTTAAGGTTATGCAAAACAAAAACAAAAACAACAAAAAATTTCCTCTCAAGAGTGCTCAAAGAGCATCAAATTTCCACTAAAGAGCTTTCACACCACGGTTTGTTATAAAAGTCGTAAAAGCAAGAAAACTCACGCTCACGCATACAGATGCCAAACAAAGCGCGGAAGTATGTCAATTTATGACGGAAGTGCTTTTTGTACAAAGCGGAAGTTGGCGAAAAATGATACCACTGAAGAATATGTAGGTTGTGATGGGGCAAAAAGAAGTACGCCTGGCATGGGTGGTTAAATTTTTTGTTTTTTTTTTTTTGGGTGTTGAGTGTTCAGTGTTGTCTATCAAGAGAACCGACAAGGGCGAGGGGAAGTAGAGCAACAAGCAAATACCGGCGACAGCTTTGCGCATTTAGTCTAGCGCAGCGCGTGGTTTTATTGCCACATGTTGGGATTTTCACTTGTGTTGCTCCGCGTGCTTCTAACGTCGTTCTGTGCTTTACCAGTCACTTCGTGTTGTATGCATAAACAACTAGTTGGGGCTTCCTTGCTGATGCTGCTTATACTTATGTATGTTCCACTTTTTTTTCTCTTTGCCAAAGCACATGTTGCAGCACGTCGCCTATTTTATGTATAGCTATTTTTTGCATGTTTTTCTCAAATGAATTTTTGCCAACATATGTTAGGCATTTTTTTTAAGATTTCAAAGGAAAATCTTTGTTTAAAATAAAAAATTCAACAGATGAATGGGTATTCTTGTTGTAACTCGAAAATATTGAACCGGAAGCTAGGGGTGGGACAGGTAGGAGAGGCTTAAATAAATATTATTTTTACAAATGTGATTTTGTGGTATTGCTGTTTTTACTTAAATATATTTTCATGATATTCAAAGCATTCGGGCTATTTGAACAAGCTGTATAGTTAGTACATGAAAACCAATTCAGAAACATATATAATATTTTTTAATATCCATAATATCAAGGCTATATTAAAAATGAATTCTATTTACATACAATCTTCTCCCTTTTGGTTTTTTTTGGACCACTTTTATTCGATATCTTTGAGATATTTCAATGATATTTGGGTTGCTTCTTAAAATGATTTATTGCGGAGAAAGTGTGAAAAAGCTGCAGTAGCTGAACTCTATTGTTATTGCATGTATTTAACAAAAAAAAAAAAATAAAGCTTTTTTTTTGTTAAAATCAGGTAAAACATAATGTTTTTTAAATTCTTTCAGATGAAAGTACGGAACAAAATAAGCTTGGTACATTGGACGCTAATTATTTTTCTCACAATGCTATTATATGTTTTTTTAGTTATTAAAAGTAAAAGTTTTATATTTTTGATATTTTTTATTTATATCAAAAATATAAATGCGGTGTTAAAAGACTTGAGAAAAATGGGCTCAGTATGCCCGCTTTTACATAGAACAAAAGTAAAAATTTTTTTCTAAATTCTTCCTAAAAACTTAATTTCAGTACACTGCAAGTTAAAAAGACATTTTGTATGAAAAAAATGCATAAAATACTGTGAAAAGTTTGAGAATTTTTGCCACACATTTCAAAGATTTCATGACTTGCAACCAGTTGATTGGATTTGCACAAAAAGACTACAAATTTTCTTTAATTTTCATAGGTTGATCAATATTATTTTTTTTTAAAAAAAGCTTTTAATTTACAAAAGATTAAAATTGAATATTAAGGACTTTTGAATTTGCTAAACTTGTTCACTTATTATTCATTTTTAACAACTTTTAACACAAATGCTTCTTAATTCTAACCCTAAGCAAAGTGATTCTTTATGTTGCTGTTGTTGTTTTTTCTCTACCTCAATCAACCAATAGGCTTAAACTACTACGTGTGCTAGCTTTATCAAAATGTTTTAGCCTACATTTTTCTTTTTTTTTACTCTTAAGGTAGCACAAGTTCTCTTTTTCTGTTACCTATACTTAATTTTCATTTTGTTTTAATCTTAATTTATGGACATCAGTTCAGTTCTGCATTTTTTTTTTTTTTTTTTGGAACGCCATTGAAAAATTGCATTTCAATAGAATGATATTGCAGAATTGAGGCTTAATCTTTGTTGAGATATTAAGAGCGCAAAATTAACTTTTTTGCACCTGAAAATAAAGCAGTATGAAAATTGATATCGAGCAGACGCAACTTAAAATAAATAGGCTGCAATTTCATTGACTGAACTGACAGCTTAAACGAAGTTTAAGTAAATTGTGTCAACATTCTGCATTTTAACTAGATCGCATTGGAGGCAAGAACTATCACAAAAAATTTATTTGTTAATGTTTGTGTTTTTCCCTAATTCGATATATTTCAAATTCTATTCTTTAACAACTTTAAGTGCAAGCTTGATAGCTTCATTGTTTTTTAATATAGAAAGTTCTAATTTTTTCAAATTTCCATGTTGTTCAGGTTTTAAAGCGACCATATTCTATGTTTTAAATTAGTTGGTTTTTAAACAGTCTTTCATATTGCAAACACCACTTCTTACAGCATGATTTTCAGACATATACATATTCTATGTTTTTTATAATTTTCCCCAAAACCCATTTAATATATCAAAACTCTTCGATCTAATCGTCACTTTTATTATGACAATTTCTATCCTATTCTTCTATTGAGAATGCATTTTATGTTGTTCAAGGATTTAAATGAAAAATTCTATGTTTCTGCATCTATGATTCTGTTTCTATGATGTAGTGGATAAGTAAAAAAACATTTCGACTAAAATACAGGTTTTTAAGTCATGGATGTCTGATATAAGATCATTCTATGTTTTCTATGTTTAATTAAAATTTTCCTAGTTTTCTATGTTTACTTAAAATTTTCCTAGATCAGGGTTTCAGCTCATAACTTTTAGTATTAAAGTTTTCAAGTAAACCCGTTGGTGCAAAATTATGTTTACGTTTTCTATGTTATTAAAATTACAATACAATTTTATTTCCTATGTTATTTTATTATTATTATTATTATTTGTTAGATCATAATTTTTAGTATTAAAGTTTTCAAGCAAACCTGTTGGTGCAAAATGCTATTTACATTTTCTATGTTATTAAAATTACAATAAATTATACACATTCAGTTTTTTTCTTATGTTATTTTATATATGTACATAGTTTTTTCACATGTAAGCTTACTAGTAGTATTTATACTAGCTGCTTGATATTGTCACTTTCTATATTTTTCTATGTTTTCTAAACTTTTGCATTTATAAATTTTTCAGATCATAGCTTAAAGTATTAGCATTTTATTAAGCAAAAACATTTTTCAAAAATTCATTCTACGTTTTCATTGTTATCTACGATTTTATTTTTTATATTATTAAATGCAAATAATTTTTCCATTTTTCTTAATTTCTTATAATATGAGCTTCAAGTTAACAGTATCTAATTTTGTCGCTACTAATAATACATTCTATGTTTTTCGAACTTTTAAATGTTTATATTTTATGTTTTAGATGTTTTTTTTATTTGACACACAATTTATTCTAGCTGAAAGCACAGGTTCGTAAATCTTTTCTTGTTAATATGTGCTATGCACATTCTATGTTTTCTATGTTGTCTGAAATATTTCCTATATCAGTTTATTAGAGCATAGCTTTTATTATTATTAATTTTTGAAATCAAAAAGTTTCGACGTTTTCTATGTAAATAAAATTCTCTACAATTTTATTTAGCTTTAAAAATTTTTCACATGTAACCTTCAACTTAACTTTAACTTAATTATATTACTGCATTCTATGCATTCTATATTGTTTAAATATTTTAATGTTCAAATTCTATTTTTTTATGCTTGTTCTAATTAGCACATTTATTTGACTTGCAACCTTAGATTTTAAATATATTGCCTGCTTAATATTGGCATGTTCTATGGCAAATCTATGTTATATGAAATGTTTGCCAGATCAGTTTTGCAAATCATAGCTTTTAGTATTATTAATAATTTGAGCAAAAGCATTGCTTAAAAATGCCTTTTCCATTTTCTATGTTATTAAAATATCAACATTTTTGTTTTTTAATATATATACAATTTTTACATGTACGCTTCAAGTTTACAGTACGAAATATAAAAAATTCATTCTACTTTTTTTAAGCATAACTATTGCATTTTTATGTTTGCTATGTTTATTCTATTTTTACACATTTATTCGAACTGCCATCGCAGGTCTGAAAAATTATGTGTGCTTGATACTGGTACGTTTTTATACTTCTATGTTATCTAAAATATTACATAGATTAGTTTTTCACATAAAAGTCTTAAGTGATTATTTCGCTGTTAAGAATGCATTCTATGTCGTTTTAGGCTTGAAATGTTAAAAATTCCGTATTTTCTATGTTTACTTTATTTAACACAAAATCTATTTTAAATACAAATACCGGTGTGAAAAAATGTCTATTTATTTTTGGCACTTTCCTGTATTCTATATTTCAAATTTCATTCTTTTTGCATTTTTTGAATTAATTTTTTGTAATACAGTTTTGAAGCATTATTAATTCTCACACTTAGTTTAAGTCATTTTTTTATGTTTTACCTTTTTGTTTATACACTTTTTATTGAAGTTTACTACAAATTAATTTTATGTAGATTAGTTAAAATATTAAGTTTTTGGAATTTTGTAAAAAACACTTTTTAACATCATAGCTAAAACATTTCATAATCATGTAAAATTAAATTTTCAAATTGTTATTCAAATCAATTAAGACCAAATTGATTTTGACCGCAAGCATAGATTCTAAAAGCATGTTTTCTTCATATACCTTCAATGTTTTCTATGTTATTTGAAATTGAGCTGAAACAATTTTTCGCATCACTTCATTTTGTAGAAACAATTATTAAGCAATAAAAGTGTAGAAACTTCTTTCTGGGCTTTCTATGTTATTTACATTATTTACATTTGTATTTAATTATGCCACTGAATTGTTGTAAATTTATTCAAACCCCAATTTAGCACATCAGAAGTCTGAATTTTTAACTTTTTCTTGATGCTATGATATTCTTTGTTCGAATTGACAATTCTACGTTTTCTATGTTCTTATGTTTGACGCCAAAGATATTAAAATTTCAAGCTAAATGCTTTGAAATCATATTTTGAGTAATATTTCATTCTATGTTATCAAAGATTTAGCTTAAGTCAATTTTTTCACATCACAGCTTTTAATATTGATAATTTTTAGTCTGTATGCCGTAAAAACGGCATTCTACGTTTTCTATGCTCTTGAAAATGTAATTAGTTTAAAAAGCTTTATCATTTTCGAACAATTTGTTGTTATACCATGAGTCGAAGAATTCATAAAAAAATCTCTAGGTACACTTAGAAAACATATGGATATATTATAAGAGTCAAAAAAATTGAAAATATTGTAGCTGGAATTCTGAAAATTTGTAAAAAATTTGTAATTTTTATATAAAAGCATACAATTTAATTTGCATTTTTTAAAATTCAATCTTATTATTTTAATTACTGTATTTATCCAAATCATCTTCAGATTTGAACCTTTTTGCTATTTTTAATAATAGCATATCTGCTTAGCCTTGTATTCGACAGTTTTTCTGGATCTGCTGTTGATATTGACAAGTTTCTTGAAATTGTTTTTGCTTTTTATACCGCTTATATAACAAAGTTTTCTTTTCTCACCTCCTTTTCTTGACAATTTTTTATCTTGTTCGCTATTTATTTTCTATTTTTATAAATTTTTACATTCTCTTTCTCTTCCCCCCCCCCCCCCCCATCTAGGGCTGTATTTGAGTTTTTCGCGGAACTCAGCGGAAAATCCGCAACATTTTGCAAAACACGTTGCTCCAGAGTTGCCGCTCTAACAGGTTTCTATGTATTTATTTTTTCTCCTTCTTCTCTTATTTTAGATGCAATCAAACCGCATGCTTGATTAGCTTTTTTTTCTTTATTGCTTTTGTTGTTGTTTTTATTGCTGTTTTTCAATATGCAATTGCACAAGTTTATTTTTTTTTTCTTTCGTATTTATTATTATTTAGTGTGGTTTATTGTTTGTGAAACAACAACAACAACAGCTGAAACAACTTGACAATAATATGCACAATAGCCAACAACAACAAACAAAAAGTTGTTGAGCAGCGTTTTGTTGTTTTCATGCTTTATATTTAGTTTTATAGTTTCTACAAAGACACTGCTGTGTATAAATAAGTTTAATTTATTTCATTTTAGCAAAATAATTTACATAATTTTTTAATTTTTTTCTGAAAACAACAAAAGAAAAAAACCACAAATTTGTCATAAAATATAAGATTTTATTTGGAACTTTTTATATTGCTCCAAAAAGGTTGTTGATAAAAAATTAATACAGTTTTTTCCGTCTTTTTTTATTTAATTCTGTAAAGTTTTTAAATATTTTTGCCTCACCTTTTTGTTGCCGGGCCAGTATAATTTTTTTATTTTTATTGACAATCTTTTATTCAATATATGTTGAAAGCACGCGTCTATAACAGACGACCACCTCGTCAGATTCACGTTTTTTTTTCTGTTTGTCCCACTGTGCTGCTCTCTCTGTCTTTCTTATCAAAATGCGCTATGTTTTTCGCACCTGTCTATCTATTGCTTTTGTCTGTTTGTCTACAGATATTCATCTGTGCCAAGTTGGTGACCGGTTAAAGACTTGCTTCAATGAAGTAAATGTTTTGGCTACACATTTTTGAGGTTTTTTCTTGTGCTAAATTTCTGGTCTTTTCTGTCTTTAGATACACTTGAAAAAATGTTTTCCTTTAAAAAATTTAAATACACTTTGAAGGTTAAAGAATGATTTCTGATGTTAAAAATTTTACTCGAGCAAATTCTATAAAAAACGTTAAGAACTGCATCCGATTTTTAAATTTTCAGTATATTTTTTTTACTGGATAAGAAAATTTTTAAATTACTCACATTATAAAGCTTTAATTTTTAGAACAAATTTATATGACACAGTTTTCTGTGCTTATAAAAGAAGGGTAAATTTAATATATGTATCTGGTCATGGTACAACGAAAAAATTGTTCTAAATTAATATAATGCCTGTTAAAAACTATGCTAGACTACATTTCAATAGCTAAAACACAAACATAGAATGCATTTCTAAAACATACTGACTTAAAATCTATTACAGGTGAAGGAAATGATGTAAGAACTAAGAATTGGGTTTATTAACAAAAACATAGAAAACATAGAACGGGATATTTTAACTCAATTAATATTTCATAACATTTGCTTTAAGGCGGAATAAATATAATATAGAATAGAAAAACATAGAACCAACAAATAACATTTTTTAAAAACAAAAACAATTTTTCAAAGCTTAATAAATTAGAAATAGTTAAAAGTTAAAGTTGTTATGAAAAAACAAAGTTATAGAAATGTTTTATAACAACACAGAAGACACAGAAATTGTACTAATAAAAGAAATCCTATGTTGAAATATGTTTTCTGTCAACGCAAATTTAGTGCTGAGTTTAAAACTCAGTTTTATTTATTATAACTTAGTTTAATGTCATATGATCTGTGCTATCGGTATTAGATTGAACGACGAAATTGTTCAAAACTAATAGTTTGAAACTTAATGCTAACAAAATTTCAAAACTAAAATAAAACATAGAATGAATTTTGAAGACATGCTGGTTTATAAACTATTCTCCTTACAAGCTATGGTGTGAAAAATACGTCTTGGATATTTTTAACAATAACATAGAAAACAAAGAACGTGATATTGCAAAGAACTCATGATTTGTCAGTCAGAATAAATTTAATATAAGATAAAAAAGAATTTACAAAAATCATTTTAAAAATTAATAGAATCATTTTATGTAAGTTATGCAAATATACTCTTAAATTTTCAACATTAAACATAGAAAGAGTAATAATACTCGTAAAAAATCGATCGTTAAAAATGGCACTGTCTGTCAGCATGCCCATAGACAAGGGGGTTTAAGGGGTTCAAACCCCCCTTATGATCATGAAAGTATAAAAATATAATAGATTAGCATTAAATTTTGAACTGAATTGCGACCTATGCTTTCAGATCATAGATAATATAAGGACTTCGGCATAGATTGTGATTTTATGTTCGGGCAGGGTTACGATGGTACGGCTGCCATAAATGATACACTACAAGGAGCACAAACGTATGTAGCGGAAATATGTGATTTTGCCACGTACGTTCATTGCGCGTCGCATTTACTAAACCTGTCTATATCAAACTCATGAGGTATAAGCTGTATTCGAAACGATTATTGGAAAAGACCTTAACCTTAACCTTAAGACCAAAACGAGAGTTTATACTGACACAATGTGTTAAAGGATATATTTGCCCTATTTAAAAAAAAAAATGTTGATTTTCTAAGTTTTAAATACAAATTCCAAATGTTTGATAGTTTAAGAAAATATTTTCACAACATTTCAATGAAATTTTTTTTAAATTTGCATTTTTGCGATTTTTCTAATAACAACAAGAAAAAAAATAAGATTTTTTTCGAAAAGTAAAAAATTACAACCCTAGTAGTTTTTGCCTAATTTAACGTTTGATAGCTCATTTAAAAGAAAAATTAAATAAAAAACGGGTTGCGTACCGGTTTTTTAAAACAAAAATCAGAAATTTTTTGTTTTTAATTATTGAAGTCATTTTAAATGGTAAATATATATTTTTTTTTATTTTTTCTGATTTTTTATTTCGTATTTGAAATGCCACAAAGACACAGGCACTTTGAGGATTTTTGAAAAAACCGTCAAGTTTCAAAAACTATAATTTTTTGATCCGAATTTTGGTTTTATTAATTTTTTCACAAAAGAGCTGAAGACTATGCTATAGCAACCCGTTATGTAATTTTTTGGGTTTTTTTTTTTGGGTATTGTATTTTTTCTAATTTAGATATTTACGATTTTTTTTTATTGCAACAAGAAAGAAAATTAAATTTTTTCGAAAAATAAAATATCAGAACGCTGGTACTTTTCTTGACATTTTTATATTTGTTGACTCATCTTTAAGAACAATTAAATTAAAACGAAATGCATACTAGTTTTTTTTTTTTAATTTTACTTCAATAGATGTTTTTATTACTTCTTTCTTCAAATATTAGAAAAAGCTCTTGTAAAACGAGCGAGTTCTAAAAGTTTATCAATCGGCACGAAACTTTATAGATTTTAGTTTTATATCAAATCGACTATTTCTAGCCTTAACAATTTGAACAAGTATTGAATATACATATAAAAAACCTTTTAATTTATCAATATCAAAAACTAACGATATTTTTTTAATCAAACCCCCCCTTGAGTTAATCCTGGCTACGGTCCTGACATAGAATGCCAAAATTTACATTGTCTTAAAAACATGGTATGAGTTTTCCAAGAATGTTTTTAAAAAACTCATGTACACTAAAAAAAACAAACTATAATAATAGAAACACACAAAGAAATCTTATTTTTGTAGCAAAAGAGAATATAAATAAAAAACATAGCATGTGTGGAACGCATCAGGAGAGTGAAAATATTGAAGAAAGTTCAACCGTATTAACATAAATAGTCAAAGTTTTCATTTCTATTATTAAATAACATCAAAAGAAAAACATAGAAAACTGCAAACTTTTCAATTGAGTGAAAATATAAAAGAATGTTCAACATAATATATATATAAATAGAAGTAGGAAAAACAGTTGGGTACCATTTTCTCCCGTGTTTCTCAACCGATTTGGATAATTTTTTCGTTCAAATGAATAAAAGTAGGAAGAAGGAGTGCACCGTATACTTTTTGCGACCTTTGATTTGAAATATGAGCGTTCAAAACAGAATTTTTCGCTATCTCTTACGGATGCCCTACACTAAGCATTTTTTATGAAGCATGTGCGAATATATATTGGGATTGTGAAATTTCTTACAAACAGTAAATTTTGAAAAACTCCTATTATTTTGACATCAAAATTATGACGATAACTCGAAAACTGTAGCTTTTCTCAGTACAACGTTTTTTTGTATGAAAAGTCGTCGGTCAACACTAAAGCCCGTATGATACTTCATTGTTTTGTCCAATTTTAATTCATTGACAATGAAACTAGAGCAGTTGAAATAGTGTTAAAGCTAAAACGCAAGAAGTGTGAGTGTATACGCATATAGTACAAATTGGACAAAAAATGTGCGACGGACAGCATTTTGCATTGTTCTTGACGTTTCTCTCAATTCGTCACTCGTTAAGTTTCGATCAAATATTAAGTGTCAAAAACAAGCTTGACCTCTTTCTATCGTAGCTAATAAGAAAAGAGAGATAAGATAGTAACGTTGCGGAGATGTAAAAAATTGACACGATGTATATTTTCATTCTTGTCTACAATATGTATCTGTCTAGCCAACGCGCCACTTGTTCTCAGATTTTGAAATTGGACAAAACAATGAAGTATCATACGGGCTTAAGCGGCAATCTGAAAATAGAAATAGAGTCGTTTTAACCATTTTCTACGCTCATCTGAGAACGAACGCAATTTCATATCACAGTGTAGGTCGAAGGTCACAGTGAAAAGGTCGAATTTCGACCACTGGCGATTTCTAGTCATCATAGATAGACTATGTTTAAATTTCTACTAAATATTGCTGCTAACTTTAAAACAACGTCAGAAGAAAAACGTATAACTTATTTTTACTAAATTTTCTAAAATTAGAAAAAAGTGTTTTTGTAACATGCATTCATATATACAGCAGCATGTTCATAGGTGCATTAAATAGTATGTTCCCAATGTGCACAAAAACGGATGCGGATCCGTTACGAACCCGTTGCAAGTCCGTCAGTGCGCATTTCGCTTTATGTTTCGACGAACTCGTTAAGAATCAGTCAAAAAAATGGTCACAAAGTTACCATAAAAAGCAGTCTAGAATTTGTTATAAAATCTTTTATTTTATTTTCAGTGGATTAGGGATACGAAATACAATTGTGTACTTATTTTTTTTTAATAAATATTTTCTGTATTCGGCACGTGCCTATATCATATTATTAAAATAAGTTTTCATTTAATTATTTATTTAAAGTGTAATATGTAAGAATGAAACAACTGATATAACAAAAAAATAAAAGTATTTTTAATTCGCATTATTAAAAAAAAAGTCCGAAACGGATTCGTACGAAGTCCGTTCCGAGTCCGTGACGAATCCTAAAAAAGTGGAAAAAGCGATTCGTATTTTTGAAAGGAATTTCATACGAAAAAGTATCAGTTCCGGATGCAAAACGCAATTAGTTTCGGATAAAAAATACGAAAAAGTAAGTCCGTCTCGTATTAAATAACTAACTTAAATAAAACCTAGAATTGACAACTTAATTAAAAAACATTTAAAAATAGTTTTAAACGCTTTAAAGACGACAAACAAACCGCTCTAAATTTTTTAAAATTTTTGTGGAATTGTCATCACCGATGGCATATTTGTATAAAAAAATGAAAAAAAAATTAATTTTTTTTCCTGTAAGTATTAAAAAAATCCGGAAAACCCCATCCGGAAAATTTATTTTTTACTTTGTTGGAGTAGCTGATTCATAAAAGTTTTCACATAACTGAGATGAGAAAATATAAGCGCTCGTATTTGAAAAGCGTTTGTGGTACCTACATCTGTAGTCTCTGAGAAATCGGGATTAATATATACCTATAAAAAAAATATTTTTTGATTTCCTAGTTTTTTCTTTCTCTTTAAATTAAAACAAGTTCGAAAAATGTGGCACACGTGATTGTGGTCACACAACTTAAAAATGTTAGTGGGTTATTTTTCACCCATTCGTCGTCAAAGGGTTAATGCATATGCTAGTGAGCAACACACTTTAGTTTATGATATTTGCAAAACATAAAACATAGAAAAATGGAAAATGAAAATACGAAATATTCTTTGTCAAATCGGTCAACAAAAATATCGAACACCACTAATCATGCTGATAAGAATATAATACGGCCATTCAACACAAAAAATTTTTTAACTTTTTATTGGTGGTTAGTTTTAGTGGAGAAGTAAAAAGTATTTATGTATAATAATTTTAATTAATTGTTAATGACTTTTTATTAAAAACACCGTAAACTAACGCTGGTTTCGTTCAGTTTTGTTTTTCTATGTAAATACTATCTCCTAGTTTTAGACTACACACATATTACACAACAGACAAAGTTCAAGGTCACCGAAAGGTCATAATCTGAAAATACATCATCACCGTTTATTTCATCAAAAACTCCAGTTTGTTGTATAAAATTCTATGTTTCAATGCTTAGTAAAGAAATATTGCAAATATATGCATTTAATATTTACTTTCTTGACATGGAAACAAAAAAAAAGTGGTGAGTTTGAGTTTTGTTTCAATCAACATAGAAATATAGCCACAGAAACGTTGAAAAAATTGTTCATTCAAATAAGCAACTCAAGTGCAGTTATTAAATTAGTTTGTTTCCAAATTAAAAAAAATGCCGCTGCACACTGCGCATTTTTCGATTTTAGGATGACAAAAGTTTTTTTTTTAAAATTTTAAAAAAATATTTTTTTTCGACAGATAACACTATCGATAACAAAAAAGGAGCCAAAATCACTTTTAAAATATACATTTTCCATTACTTTAATAAAAATATGACCTAAACATTAACTTTACAAAAAATAAAATTAAATTATTTTAAATAAAATTAAATACATTAAATGCAATTTTTTGGTACCTTTACCTTGTTGTCTCTAACTTCGTTATTCTTCCATAAATTTTCTTCATCAGTAGCTAATTATTTTCCTTAAAGAGCCATATTTATGCATAAAATGATAAACTGTGCATATTTTGGTGTCTTCTCGTTTTGCTAATTTTTTAAGGATTTTACAATTTTATTTTTCACTGAAAAAAATTATTTATTTTTTTATATTTCTTTCGATTGTACGAAAACTACTTAAGAGATTAGAAATTTATTAATTTGATATTTATTATAGCCTAATCGGTTAATTAAAACTGAAGATATGGCAAAGTGTATGGAGCTACATGCATCCAAAAAAATCGGGTCAAAAATGCAAAAATATACATCTCGAAAACCTATCCATAGAAAAAAATTTTATTGCGATTTTCGTGTTCAGCGGGCTAAAATCTATAAGAAAAATGTGACATATCGATCTCCGAAAATTTTTTTCATTATGGCGCATAGTGTAATTGATGAAATATTATGGAAATTTTGTTATGAAACTGATGCTCTCTTCGGATTTTTTCTGCGCAAAGTTGCGCACAGGAAAAAAACACTTCATTTAAATAAAACCCGCTTAAAAATCATATTTTGCCTTAAACGCACCGATTTCCAAGACAATTTGTAGATTTTCTCAAATTTAAAGAAAAATAAAATAGAATTCATAATTTAAACAAGTTGTGACCTAATTTTGTATTAGCAATAATTTTTTTAAATTTTTTTTTTTAACTTCGTTTATTTGGTAATATAGTTATAATTATATGAGATATGTCTAAAAGTTAACCGATTTAAAATGTTAAATAAACTAAATTTACTCTTTAAAAGCACAACTAAGCAATTTAATGCGAGTTTTTTTTATTAAAAAAATATGGTTTGTATGGGAGGTAGGTGATACAGTTGACCTAGAATTCTAATTTTTTGTGCAATTACTTAACTTAAGCTAAAACTCATTTTAACTCATTTGAACTCATTTGAGCTCATTTGAAATTTCATGATCCTAGCTTTTATATTTTCTGAGATAATGCAAATGTCATCCTAAAATCGAAAAAAGCGCACTGTGCGCCCACTGGCACACAAAACCATTCATCTGTTTTAGTATGAAATTCGAAACAGTTATTACTTTAGTTTTCTTTTTAGTTTTGCTTCTGATGTATAAAACACTCTGGACTAGCTTTGACCCTGACTAACAAATATGCAATCGTGCTAGAAATTCAATCAGTTTTGCTTTTTCCCCATACTGTGCGTTGTTGCCGGGTACACGTGCTTCTCACAAAGTGTGACCGACACACACATGCCGCTGCCCGTTTACTTGTTCTATTGTATTTGATATTCAATAAAAAAAAATAAAATAAAAATAAATATTAATAAAAATAACTCGTTGAGTTTAATACGGTTCCGTTTGACAACGGAAGAGTGTTTTTTAAATGTTAGCGACTATCCTTGAAAACAGGATTGGCGAGTTTTAATTGTGTCGCTTTTTTCAAAATAATGCATACATTGTATGAATTTTTTTAAATTCTGAGAGTTGCAGTGCAAGAAGCTCTTTTCTTCTGTCTTCTATTTCATAACAAGCTATTAAAAGCTTGTTAAATCTCTTATGCATGTAATTATTTACATTTATAATGTTATAGAATTCATTATTTACCATTGGCATTTACATTAAAAAAAAAATCAATTGTAAGGTTTATGTTTTCATTATATATGCAATAAGTATGATGATAATCTACCACATTAAAGTGTATACTTTATATAAAGAGTGTTGTCGAGAGGTTTTTATTACACTACAAACATACATGTTATTTATTGCAATAAAGATTAGAGCTCTCTAGACTATTGTCAGATTTCTTTTCTTTCTAAATAATACTCTTATTTGCGCTGTTTGAACATTCTATGTTTTTAAAATTTACTTTTAAGTTATTTCAAATTGTGAACTTTAAAGCTTAATAATAATATTATTATTAATAATCATCTTTACACAACATCTTTACTTTTATTTCTGTAAAATGCTTTTAAATCATGTTCTATGTTTTATGTTTTTTTTCAATCAACCAATAATAAAACAGAGTTATATTTTAATGTCTAATTTTTTTGTTAAAAACTATTTATTGTTTAGTATAAATAAGTTTAAGAATTCTATGTTTTTAAATAAATTCTTAATTCTATGTTTTATACGCTCTTATGCACATTAGTAATTGAAATCAATTTAAATATTTTAAATTGTGTTTGTTTCATTCAATAAAACAATATTTTTCTATTTTAACACTTGGCTGATACAGACTTCAAATTGTATGGCTTTTAATTTTAATTCTTCTAAGCTTTCGAAATATTTTTTTTTTATTTTTATATATTTTTTAAATTATATGCTCTAAATTTGCATTTATTTGATACGTGAAAAGCTTTAAAAAAGGTATATATTATACATTTCTATCTATCAATTTAATGTGTTTTTTTTTTAATACAGTTTTGTTTTTGTATATGGCGCTATTAAAGAAATCATTCGATAGACATTTGTCAATTCTTTGTTTTCTTTTCATATTATTTAATACCAAAATTATTCTGTTTGAAAACAACGGTTTCAAAAATGTTGATTTCTTCACAATGACACGCGCTGTGGGTTTTTTTATCTGTAATTTTGCTTAAATCACTTTTTAACCTTAAAGTATTAGTTCTTAAAATCACGATTATTTGATATGAAATCCACTTCCCACTTTCTATGTTTTATTTTGTTAACTAAAATTGTGCCTTAACCATTTTTTTAACACCACAACCTTAAATATTAATCATTTTGAAGTCAGATCATTGCATAAAATTGTTTCTTTGTGTTCTATATCCTTTCAATATATGCCGCTTAGCTTTTACAAGTCAATATTTTTATTTGGAAAATATTTTCATCATGAACAGAATACAAAATTTAATAAAATTATATCGATTTCAAATTTTATAATTTCATGATAATAACAAATTCTATGTTTTAATTTTTTATCTGAAATTTTGTTAAAACTTATTTTTATGCTCATGGCTCTTAATAATTATAATTTTTAAGCAAGATTATGTCACAAAATTATTTCTATGTTTTTGTTATGTTATTTTAGTTAATGACGATTACCATAAACTAGACATTATTTTAATTTTGAAATTGTTTTAGTCATGAAAAAAGTAAAAATTATAGTAAAATTATGTCTACACTCAAAGAAAAAAATGTGCGTATGCGTTTTTTTTAAATATTCTTAAAGTTCTCAAAACTATTACTATATCTACTATTTACAGGGCTATTTTTTTATGTAGGTATTTGAAAGCATGAAGAGTTTTTAAACCTGATCCAATATCTTTTTACCTGAAAGCACCCGTTTTTAAACAAAATTTGAAGCTTAAAAATAAAAAATTTTGATAAAAATTGTCAACTGCTTTTCACTTATTGACAATTTCATTAACAAATTTTGTTTTTTGAGCTTTAAATTTTGTATTGAAAACAACAAACACATAGAAATATTCAAAATACTGGTAAACAATTTGTTAATTTGCCAGAATAGGGCTGTAAATCTACGGTTTACAGTGCTATGTTTTTATATTTTTTTTAATCATGGAAAGTCATAATTTCTTGAAAGTGATATGTTTTTGTTGTTTTCTTAGCTTTTGCTTTAAACAATTTTTTACACCACATTTTTAAGTATAATTTTATACATATAAGCAAGATATCACTAAATTATTTCTATGTTTTCTATGTTTTTTGAATTTATCTTGTCAGCTTTTATTAGTTATCATTTTCATTCTTAAAATGTTTACGTATTGAAAAGATTAAAAATATATTAAATTATCTCTATAGTCAAAAAAGCTACGACTTTTTTCACTAGATCCAATGTTCATGATGCTATGTTCTTTTTTATTTGCGGGCAGAGTTTTTTTTTAGTACAATTAAAAACATTTTACCTGTTTGAATGTTCAAAACAATTATTTTAAATTTTCTCACACCTCTATTCATTGAAATGATCTCTACACTCAACAAAAATAAGAAAGGATTTTTTTAAATTCTTAGATGGCAGGCAATTGTTACAAGAACTACTGCTAAAAATGATGTTTTTTATATTTATGATGTTAATTTAATATGATTTAAATAAAAATTTTAAATGTTTGATAGTTTAAATCATACTTGATTTTAAATACACATTCTAGTTTACTAGTTTACGGTTTTTTATATTTTTTTAAAAGTTTTTATTTTTTTTTAATACACTTAAAAAGAGTTTTACCACTTTTATGTTCAAAAACAATTATTTTAAATTTTCTCACTACTTATAGACCTTCAAAATGCTACGATTTTTGGTTTCCTGCCTTTTGGCTCATTAAAAAAAAATGTAATGCTTTCTACGGTCATTTAATTAGTTTTTTTATTAAAAGATGCTCGAAATATATTTCAATTTGTTTCTTCCTATGTTCCTATGTTTCTTCTTTATTTCTATGTTCTTAATTAACTTCAGTTGTTGAGGAGAGAGTGTTGTGGTAAACACTCAAATCCTGAAAAATTTTTTTTTTCTAAAAAAGCCTTTTAAATTTTCTCTCTGTGTTTTAAATAACCTTTAGTTTTGAGTGTTTCATTTATGTAACCTTACTTTATGACTTTTTTTGTGCGTAAGTAAATTTTTCGGTAACAAACTTGCTTTAAAAGCTTTATGGATTAGCTCTAGTATATTCGCATAAAGCAGCTTAATTAAAGAGTTTACTGCAAAAAAATGTAAAAATTTTTTGGGTATACACTTTCATATACACTTTCACAAAACCTATTCTATGTTTTTTATACCAATGTTTGCGTAATGAAACTTAATTTTTTGTACCACATTTAAGTTGAAATTTTGCATTCTTTAGTTAGCTTTGCATTGACTTCAAAATTATTTAGAATTGGCTTTATCTTCATATGTTTTTAATTTTTGCCATGTATTAATTGTTTGGAACAATTGTATCATATTTAAATGATTATCTGTAAGTTTATACGTCAGTCTGTGCTGAAATTTGGATTCTATGTTTTTCTTTAAATAATCGCATGTGTCTTTACTCAAGACCATCTTAAAACTCATGCTTGAATTTTAATAGATATGTTGATTCTATTATAAGTTTTTCTATGTTTTTTCATAGTGAAATCAGCAGCTACTTTATTTTTAGAAGGTGCTTTTATTTCGCTCTAGAGATATATTTTGAAGCAGATTTTTAAAATTTTTGTTTTTTATTTAATAATAGATATGTTTAGTCTCTTATAATTTTTTCTATGTTTTTTCATAGTGAACTACGCAGCTGCTTTATTTTTAGAAGCTGCTTTTATTTCGCTCTAAAGATATATTTTGAAGCAGATTTTTAAACATTTTTTTCTTATTTAATAAAGATACATTAGGGTAATTCACGGTTTTGTTGCATCGTTGCAAATGCAAAATTAGCTGCTTTGACAAAAACAAAAAGCATTGATATGCATTTACAAAATTCATGCAACAAAAGGCTGTTGCATATACAAATCCAAAAATATTGCATGACGCTATTGTGAATGAATGTGTTAATTTTGCTGATACTTTTTGAACACCGCAAATTGAGCAGATGTTTGCATTGTTTACATTCTTAGATGCGACAAAGTTAAATTTATAATAGAAGAAGAAAGAAAAGAAGTGATAAAGAAATGGATGGAGTTTTAATAAGGAAAATTTAAAGGGAAAATGCCATTTAATTAACTCGTAAAAATTGCATTCAACTATCTAAACACTTTTCGCAAACGGATGATGAAAAAAATATAAAAAAACAGCTTTTGTAAAGCATTTGCAATATCCTAATATTAAAGGTCGGCTCACAAAAAGCTACCCTTGCAAAAAAGTATTTGCAACGATGCAACAAGATCGTGAATTACTCTATTGTGTTTGATAGTTGAATTCTATGTATTTTTTGTTTTGGAAAACTATATTTTTGTGAGTTTTCATAAAGCAATGATTTGTTCATATTGTAATTAAAATACTAATTAATGTAAATAATATTTTGTGGCTTTATTTATTTGACCAATTTAAATTGATTAGGATTTATATTAATTTTGGGATTTTTTGGTCAAGCTTTTTAAAAATATAATATTTTATAAAAGAATTAACAACTTTAATTACATTATCTTTTCTGCTTCTGCAGGGATTTGAATATAATTTAATTAAAAAAGGTAATTATTTTCTCATTTTAAAAGTAACAAACATTAATAATTAACATTTAAAACAATTAAGTTGCTGACATATAATTTTAATTTTAACTAATTTGTTTCTGGCTATTTCTATGTTTCTCCGCTTTTAATTTTTTTTTATTATCAAATTTTAAGCATACTTAAAGCATAAATTTGTTGTTTGATTGTTATAAGATATCCCTTACGATTTTTCATTATTACCTTTCATAAAATGGAGATTTATATGGACTTTTTGGTTTTTTGACCACTAGTCTTGTACTTATTACGATTAGTTACCTTTAATTGAGTTTTTGAATGTTTTTTTTTTGTTTTACAAAATTTTAGAACTACAAATCAGCTTCTTTCTCCACTGTGCAACTTCAGCGTTTACTGCTGTTGCCCGGCAATTAAAAAACTTTATTGTATATAGTATAAAAGTACTTGATTCAAACAGCATTCAAGTTCTTATTAATTGCATGCAAAATTATTTGCAATTTATTCATTTTGTTTTTATGTTTTTTTGTTATTTATTGTTTTTTTTTTTGTTTCTTTTTGTTGCGGCTTATTTTGATTTTAGTGCTAAATATTTACAGATAATTTACAATAAAATCTTAAATTATTTGCACACGAGGACAACAAAGATGACGACTACGATGGTGAATCTTTATTAAAAACAATGACTAATTGTTAACCACAACAACAGAAATTTGACAACTAGCATTAAAAGAAACATTGAATATTTTTGTGTTTATATTTTGCAAAAGCAATGAATATTTTTGTTTCATTTTAATTGCAAAAATTATTATGCAATTATAATGTCTCTTCAGATGAAACAAGCTATTTTTAGGTGTTTATAGCTATGATTAAGCAAAGCTTACTTGTAATAAAGCTTATTTCTAAGAATTTTTAAAAATAATTAAAATTGACACATTTTTGCTTATACTCATTGAGAATTGTGAACGCACCTCAAAGCTTGAGATAGTAAAATAAAAGTATGTCAATACACATGAGCAGACATGAGCAGATATTTTAGCTAAACAGACAGCTAGATGTCAGCTAACCAGTGTGTCAGAGGAAGGTGGGCCAAAAATGTACAGTTTGTCAAAAATTAGCACCATATTCATTGGTGTAAATTTAATTAAGTTGCAGCGAAGATTTGGTTTTTTTTTGATGACTCTCAACTGCGTGCATGAATCACGTCAAACTTACAATAGAGAAAAAATACCGACTGCAGTTAAAAAAAAGCCTTTTTTATAAACTTATGAATAGTGTAAAAAAAGCTTTGCCACTTGGTTGTAGGCTTAAATCTTTTACTACTCAATGATTCATTAATCAAAACAATATTTGAATTAAATCAAGAACAAAGTTTAAAAAAGCTTTTCTGAAAGTTCGGATTAAACAAAATAAGCTTGAAAAACTTGTCAATTTTTAAAAGAAAACTTATTTTACCTGATAAGCTTTAAACTTTTTAACATTTAACTCAGTAAAATCATAATTATCTCGCTACCTGAAATTTATTATGTAAGAATATAAAATGTAAGTTAAAAAAAAAAAAATAAAATTGAAAAAGATCTTTACTTTGCATTAATTTAAAATTGCAAAAAGCATATTTTCCGTTGATTGTTTAACATACATGCACAAAAAATTTCATTTGGCACGCCTCAAAAAATTGTTATTGTTAAAAATTGCTACTCAGGTTTTTGTTTTATTCGTTTCGATGGTGTCGATAAAATGTCTCAAATTGCTGCAATATTTTTCTTTCAATATTTTGCCGTTTTCCAGATTGTTAAAGCGGCATTTTAACAAAAGCTCGAGTTGAATGAAACTGAAAGTGAAAAAATTAATTTTTTTTTATTTCCTTTATTAAGTTTCTTGTTTATGTTGTGCCCTGTGCAGCTGGGAAAATTTGTAACCTTATCTGTGAGTAGAAAATAAAAATTTGCTGAAAGTCACAGCAAGAAAGCGCAGATATTTGCATAAAAAGTTGCACATTTGTGGTTAAATAAAGTTTTCTCACTAAAAAATTTGAGATTTTTCAGACATCAACTAAGCACTCTTTGGGGCACTATACAACAAGTATTTAACAATATTTTTTTAAAAAAAATGACAGTATAAAAAAAAGTTAACAAAAAAAATTTTATTCTTGTAGGATTTTTCACAAGTGTATGTAATAATTATTTACTGGTCCTTAAAATGGCATAATGAACATTTATTTCTTTTTCGCAATTGTCATAAAAATTTTAACGAAATAAAATCTTATATCTATAGAAAATTGAAGTGCAAATGTTCTGTTACCAGTGAAGTTTAAAAGTGCTGTGCCGATTTTTATGAAACTTTTTTTAATATCATATTTGTGCTACATCATTCTATATGTTATTTTCTAAGAAATCTTTCCGGATGCCACGCTTTGCTTAATCGTTTTCTTTTCACACGTTTGCGTTGCGATTTGAGTCGTGAAAAAAGTGGTATAGTTCTTATATCAGCTGCCCGAAAAGAGTTCGCATAGTTTTTTTTTTATATCTCCTATTACGAAAACGTTTTCGAAATTCCATTATGTCTGTTAAAAACGTTTTGATAAGTTGTAATAACATAGAAAAACATAGAAATATTTATATGTAATATTCATCTTAAAACGATTAAAAGAAAAATTGTTGTGTTGAATGTGGATTTCAGCAAAATGTACAAAACATAGAAACCATAGAATATTTTCTTATCAATTATTCATGAAATTTTTAGAGCTAACTGCAGTAAAAATATGCACTTTTTAGTTTTTTATCTCCTATTACGAAAACATTTTCGAAATTCCATTGTCTGTTAAAAACGGTTTGTTATAAGTTGTAATAACATAGAAAAACATAGAAATTTTTGATGCCATATTCGTTCTAAAAACAATTAAAAGAAGAAGCTGTGGTGTTGAATGTCGATTTCAGCAAAGTTACAAAAACATAGAAAACATAGAATGTTTTATTATCAAGTATTCATGAAATTTTCAGCGCTAACTGCATTAAAAAATATGCTTTATTCATATGAAACAAATACAAAGTGGCAAATTCAAAAATTAGATACCAATTACTAAGAAAATTTAAATTTTCGTTTAAAAGTTTATTGAAAATTTTAGGAAAAATCTCTGCACGGTTAGAAATCTTGAAATAAATTTTAATACTTTTGGGCTTACATATATAACCACACCAAAATTGTATTAATATTTAATACTAGCTAAATATTAAATTTAAGTTTTAATAAAAAAAAAGCATTGAAATTTAATACTCAGTTTGTATTAATTTTTAATACTGATTTTGTACTAAAAATTAGGTATAATAGTAAATATAGTATCAAGTTCATTTCAAAGGGTATAAAATATCGTTGTAATATTTTAAAAGTATTAAGACTTATTATAAAATTATATTGAAATGTAATACAGCATGTCTTAAAAATTAAATACAATATCACAATAGTATCGAATTAATTCCAAGGGCATAAATTATCGTTGTAATATTCAAACTGTATTAAAATGCAAAACAAAATATATTAAAAAATGTTGCAATCAATTGAGGAGTATTAAGTTTAATACTTTTTGAATTAAAAATCTTTGCAATACTTTGCTTGTATTAAAATTTATTCCAAGATTTCGTACCGTGTACTCACTGCTTTTTGCAATGCGTTATTATAAAGTATTGCAGTATAAATCGCAGTCAAAATGAATATTGACTGCACAGTTAAAAATGTTGGACTACTGTTTAATCCAAACTTTGGTTTAAAAGAATTTTTGATCCAAAAAGTACTACTTTTTTATCCAAACATTAGTTTAATTTAGCTGGGTCTCAAACCCACGTTCCTAAAAAGAACTTACATGCATTCGTTATGATGCACAATAAGCGAAACTATGTCAACAACTGAGTTGGACGAGTGGATAAGGTATTAGACCAGCACATCAGAGGACGTGTGTTCAAATCACGAACTGGTCAGAACTTTTTTTTATTTTACTTTAATTTAGCTGGGTCTAGAACCCACGTTTCTGCTCGCTTGCTTACTTGCATTTGTTATGATGCCAAATAAGCGTAACTTTCTTAACAAATGAGATGGACGAGTGGATAAGGTGTTGGACCAGCACAACAGAGGACGTGTGTTCAAATCATGAACTAATCAGAAAAGTATTTATTTTAAGTTGATATTTATTGCCTTTTTTAAACTTTTTGCGTGCGCAAACTTAAACGTGCTGAAAACTAATCTTGTTTGGATTGAAAATTTAAAAGGATTAAAAAATAATCATTTTTGGTGTTGTCCTATATGTAATCCAAAAAAGTTTAAAATTTAGTCCAAGATTTTAACCGTGTGGTAATAAAAACAAAAAGTGACAAATTTAAAAAGTAGATGCCAATGGTTTTCTAATGAAACTTTTATATTTTGGGTAAAAGTTTATTGAAAATTTTGAGAAAATCTACTGCTTTTTTACTTTAAAACGACTTGCCCACTTTGAAAATGTCTACGTTTCTTAGAACATGAAAAAAGTCCATTTTCGATGACATAACATCAAAGCTTGTATATATTTTTTGCTATATACAATTTTTATTAAAAATTTATGATGATGTTTGTATTTCTCAAATTGCAATCGCAGTCTTTTACATTGCAGTAACAACAAAACTTGCAATGTATAGCATTGTAATTGCAAGTCTTGTATATATTTTTTATATACAATTAATATACAATTTTTATTAAATAGATAGAAAAAACACCATATTTGTACAGAAATGTTTTAATTTTTAACAATTTTTAGGATAGTACGCATTAAAAAGGCATTACTTTTTAGTTAAAAAGGTGTACATTTGAAATTATGTTTTCAAAGGCTTTTCTGTTGAACGCCAAAATCCTTTTGATTGCACGCACAGGTTTTACAAAACA
This sequence comes from Dichetophora obliterata, assembly GCA_963920525.1. NCBI lineage: Eukaryota > Metazoa > Arthropoda > Insecta > Diptera > Sciomyzidae > Dichetophora > Dichetophora obliterata. Next base: position 5,564,520 of record OY986438.1, on the reverse strand, counting down.
CAATAAGGGTTCTCATCTAAGCATGTAAACATGTATAGCATTTAAACTTTTGAAGAGCGATAAAGTGTAAATAGCGTAAATGTTGACAAAATGGCGGCTGCGGCTATGACAACATTATGACTTTTTTAAATTTAAAACATTTTAAAAACCTTCATTAACATAGAAAAAAAAATAAAACGTGTTCATATTTACTCCAACTACTTTAAATATGTAATGATTGGCGCCAAAGGCAACCCTTATTCACACCTAGATTTACATGCTAGTTTACACTACAAAATAGGCTCGGAAATGATGTAAACTCACGCCCATACAAATTTTGACAGATAGTTTACTCGCATGTAAGTTCACAAGGTTTACAATGTTTACGGGTCAGTTACATGCTTATATGATAACCCTGAATATTTCTTAATTACATTTCTATGTTTTCTATTTTATGTGAAAATTTACTTAAATCGATTTTGCGCATCGCAGTTTTTGGTAAATATTGTTAATTTGTGGCAGGAATATTGTAAGAAATTATCAATATGCTATGCTATCTATGTTATGTGAAAAATATACTAAAACTTACTGTGAACTTTTACTGTAAAAATGTATCCAAAAACAATCTTTTCCATCACATTTTCTAAATCATTATGCTATCGAAAATTCATTTCACATTGCTTAAAACTTGAAATAAACCATGTTGTGCACATTTCTGCAATTTGGAAAAAAATTTTTTAAATTGCAAGAACATGATAAGCCACATAACAAATTTTTTGAAATAATCGACTGAAAAGTTTTTAAAAAATTCATTTTTGTATGTAGAAATGGAATTGTACAGGGGAAACTTTTACAAATAGGTTCAAAATTCTACAAGAAATAAGCAAAATCTCTTCAGTGGTTGTTGGCAATGCATTGAGTAATGTATTAAGCGTAAAAAAATGATTTTTTAGCTCATGTGGCTTATCACGTTATTGCAATAAGCCCTTCAATTGAATGTCCATGTTTTAAAAATGGAAATAGCTTGCTAACGACACTTTCTATGTTTTCTATGTTATATGAAATTTTGCTAAAATCAGTTTTTTGCATCACAGATTTAAGTATTAAAAATTTTAAGCAAAAATATGACACAAAACTATTTCTATGTTTTCTATGTTATTTAAGTTTTACTCGAACAGTTTAATTTTTTATCGCAATTATTGCCACTTTGAAAATGTTCTCTCATAACGAAAGGAGTTGTCTTTCGTTAATGCATTTTAATAATATCTTTCATAACGGTTTGTCGAGACAAACAGCTTTTAAAGCTTATAAAATTGCAATTTAAGCATGTTTGTTTATGCAAACAAATATTTACAATCGTATTTTTTCTATTAATTAAAGCTAAGCAGTAACTTTCCAATTGAAAGCCTTTCGAATTAAATTGATTTGCAGCTTTCACTTTAATTAAGCGCTTTTATTATTTATTTATAAATTCACTTCACTTCAGCTGTTTAAAATTAGCAAATTTTATTTTATTAATATAAATGCCAAAATTAGCTGCGGCCGTTGTCTGCGCGATTTGGCCTTTCTTTTAACCCTTCTCCCGCGTCCCCCCCCCTGATTCAACCACTTACATGATCGCTTATTTTTTTGCAATTTTTCGCAAACAATAATCAACAATAGACAACAATTTGTAGCGGCCAAACTGCAGAAAGTTACAGACTCTCGAGATCGAAAAAAAAGAAAAAACATGATGCAGACGACCTCGCCGTTTGACCTTATAATTAAAGAGTGCACGTTTTGCAGTCTACAGCTTAAAAAAAACTAAAAAAAAACAAACAAGAGTAAGCAATATAAAAACAAAACAAAATGGACAGGTAACGGTGCAAACCAACGTTTCACAACAGTGAATGCCCGCAAGAGTTGCAGCGAGTGTTTTTTTTTTAAGTATGGCTTTCTTTTTTTTAATTTTTTCCTTGTATTTTTTTCGTTGACTAAATCTTACAAAGCAGCTTGTGTTTATTAATCATTATTTATAGCTTAAAAACACAGCTGCTTGCAGTATAATTATTTATTTTGATATATTTATATTGAACAACCCTCGTTTTTAGTGCATTGCAAAGATTTTGTTGTTGTTTGGCAATATTTTGGCAAATCATAGGCGTCAAAATGTAAGCTACTTAAAAATAATAGAATAACAAAAAAATTTTATAAATTGCAACATAAATAAGTGGCAGCACATGTTGGCAAGACATGGCAAATAGTCGCAATTTCAAGCAATTCACAACGAATTTTTTTTATGCAAAAAATTCGAGCAGCTAATTTTAAAATGATGCATCAATCAAAAACTAAAAACAGCTTACGAGCAAAGCTTTTTTTGCTTGCATTTAATTAGCAATGACAAGAGCGGTATTTTTTGGTAGCTGCCAATTTTGTTGTCTGCAATATTTTTAACATTTTTTGCTTATTTGCCAATCTGCTTATAACAGCAAATATAAAAATTTAAAGAAAAAACATAAACTTTAAGCAAAAATAAAATAGAGCTTAAGTTTCAATGAACTTTCGTTAAACGATGTTGAAGAAGAAAAAAGCAATTTATAATTGTTTATAAAATATTTTGGTAAAATTCTTATCAGCAAAATTAGCTCAAATAAAAAAATGTGTCAACAAAAGCACTTAAAATTTTATTTAAAAGCTTAAATTAATTTAATAAATTGTAAAACTTTTGTTTAATGCCATAAAAAAGTGACCAAAAGTATCTACAACTTGACCAAATTTGTGGCATAAAAAGTTAAACATTTTTTTTTCTTGGTTGCAATTTTTTTGCAAAGCTTTGTAGTCAGTAGTCACCTTGCTAACCGCTCAACAACCTTCAGCACACAATGCAAAAATTCTGCAAAGTATATTTTCTTATAAAGCAGCTTTAAATTCTTGGAAAAAAAAAACATGGAAAATATTTACAAAAACAACTGCTGCCACTCTACAAGCCAAATTTGACCAATGCTGTCCAGCCATGGTTTGCAACCATGAAAATGTAAATAAACCAGAAATACTTTACGCTGCAAACATGCAACCGTGCATCAGCTGGAGGCCGTTCATTGCTGCTTTGCCGCATTTTTGCCACTTTTTGCACCGCCTCACCACTACTTGACTAGCCAGCCAACGAACGTGCCAAGAGCAGGCAAGCTGATCGCTTGCTAGTCGACGTCGTTCAGCTGTGCAAAACCGCTGTTATCTAGGCAGTAAAAAAAAAAACAACAAGTTTCTGCTTAACCGTTACTAAAGCACATAATGGAAAATTTTAACTAAAACTTATTATTTTTGGTATTTGTACCTATGTACATATGTTCAAGGCATGTGAAAAGAAAAGTAGTAGAAAAGTAGCAATAAAGTGCACCGTTACGACAGTCAAAACTGTTACTACAACTAAAAAGGAAAAAAGAATGAAGAAAATAATTTGTTCTTGGCTAATTTTGTGCTTGTAATTTGCAAAGTAAATCATTGAGAGAGCTTTCTCTGCCACCATTCTTTTCTTACGGCAGCACAAAACGCTTTGGGCATACTTGTGTTAGGCTGCCCGCAGAGTAAACAGGCAGGCAGGCAGGCAGGCAGGCGCAGGCAGTGTCCTGCGAAGAACCGAGATAGAAATAAAGCGAAGCTAACTTTTATCTCGCTTGCTCACATAGTTTTACTGCGCCTGTCTGCCTGCCTGCTTCGACATTTACTCTGCGGGCAGCCTTAGAGTGTTCCTCAATATTGTCAACACTGAAAGCTCAGTTAAAAATTAAATAAAGCCCGAAAACACAGGTATACAACTTTAGTTGTAATTGGATTGGTTTAACCCTTTGAGGACGAGAAACAAACCGCTGAATATTTTAAAAATTTTTTTGTGGAATTGTCATCATCGATGGCATATTTTTAAACAAAAAAAAACAATTTTTTACTGTAAGTATTGAAAAAATCCGGGAAAACCCATTTGCAAAATGTATTTTTTACTTTGTTGGAGTTAGAGCTGATTCATAAACGTTTTGACATAATTGGAATGAGAAAATACATCCACTCGTATTTGAAAATCGTTTGTAGTACCTATATATGTAGTCTCTGAGAAATCGGAATTAATATATACCTATGGGAAAACAAATATTTTTTGACTTCCTAGTTTTTTCTTTCGAAAAGTTCGAAAAATGTGGCACACGTCAAAAGCCCCATTGACTTCTAATTCTTTAAGCCCAACATTATGAAAATATCTCGAAAACTGTGCTCACACGACTTAAAAATGTAAATGGGTTATTTTTCACCCATTCGTCGTCAAAGGGTTAATAGTTTTACACAGTTTTATTTTTCAATTTGTTTGTTATATAACGCCCTCAGTTTTTCAATATAAAGCAAAAGAAGCAGCACCAAAACAATCACCGTATCCGAAAACCTCTGGATACAAATTTTACTGCCATTCGAATAAGTGATTTTGTCTATTTGTACTACAGCGTCCTCTGGTGTTCGAGATAGAACAAAATGGATGGAACCAAAATATTTCCCATACCCCAAAAAACCCAATTTAGGAGTTTTTTTGTGATTTTGTTTAAAAATTTGTATTGCAGCGCCATCTGGTGTTTGAGATAAAGCAAAACAAAAAGCACCGAATTAATCACGGTATCCTAAAATCCCTAATTGCAACTCTTAATGCTAATCGGACGAGCGATTAGAAGCTGTTCGCCTCTTTTATGAGAGATTTGTACTGCAGCGCCCTTTGCTCTTTATGATATTGCAAAATAAATATCACCAAAGGTACCCGAAAATTCCTGTATATATATATATATATATATATTAGGGCGGGTCAAATTCTGGCTCAGCGAAATTCGTAAAATACATGTAATTTCAAGACTTTTTCTCCACTACAGCATATACAAATTCTGAAAAAAAGCTGTGCGGACTTTCGTAAATAGATTCATACACATACATTCATACATTCATATTTTATAATTGAGAACAAAATCTATTTACGAAAGTCCGCACAGCTTTTTTTCAGAATTTGTATATGCTGTAGTGGAGAAAAAGTCTTGAAATTACATGTATTTTACGAATTTCGCTGAGCCAGACCTCCAAAAAATTCGTCCATACAAATTGACCCGGCCTAATATATATATATAAATGTTAATGCTAATTGGATGAGCAGTTTAGTAGCACTTTTTTGCAGTTTTTCAATATGTTTGTACGAAAGCGCTCTCTGGTGTTTGAGAAAGAACAAAATAGATAGGACCAAAATACTTGGCATATCCAAAAACATCTATATGCAAATTTTGATGGTAATCAAATCAAGCAGTTAAGTAGTTTTTCGTCATTTTTTAAAGAATTTGAGTTGAGAAAGAGTTGAAAAATACCTATTCTATGCTGTGCACATTTCATCTATTTCGAAAAAAAAATTTAGTTGAATGCCAATGTTTTAATAATGGAAATATCTTGATAATGATACTTTCTATGTATTCTATGTTATTTGAAATTTTGCTTAAATCAGTTTTTGCATCACAGCGTCAAGCATTAACAATTTTAAGCAATAATACGACACACAATTATTTCTATGTTTTCTATGTTATTTGAGTTGTACTCGAAGAGTGTAATTTTTATCGCAATTATTGCCATTTTGAAAATGTTCTCATAAAGCAAAGAGTTGTCTTTCATTATTGCATTTTGCCGAGGCAAAAAGCAATAAAAGCTTTTAAAATTGCAATTTAAGCATGTTTGTTTACGCAACCAATCAAGCAAATCAAATTGAGCAGTGTACTAATTTTTCGTCATTTTTTTAAGAGATTCATTTGAGAAATAGTTGAAATATACCTATTCTATGTTGTGTACATTTTATCTATTTCGAAAAAAATTGCTTTTAATTGAATGTCAATGTTGTAAAAATGGAAACATCTTGATAACGACACTTTGTATGTACTCTATGTTATTTTAAATTTACCTTAAATCAGTTTTTTGCATCACAGCTTTAAGTATTAACAATTTTAAGCAAGAAAAGGGCACACAATTATTTCTATTTTTTCTATGTTATTTGAATTGTACTAGAAAAGTGTAATTTTTTAGCGCAATTATTGCCATTTTGAAAATATTCTCATAAAGAAAAGAGTTTTCTTTCATTATTGCATATTCATAATAACTTTAATAACGGTTTGCAGAGACAAAGAGCAATTAAAGCTTATAAAATTGCAATTTAAGCATGTTTGTTTACGCAACCAATCAAGCAAATCCAATCAAGCAGTTTGGTAATTTTTCGTCATTTTTTAAGAGATTGAGTTGAGGAAGAGTTCAAATACACCTATTCTATGTTGTGTAAATTTCGTCTATTTCGAAAAAAATTAATTTTAATTGAATGTCAGTGTTTTAAAAATGGAAATATCTTTATAACAACACTTTCTATGTATTTTATGTTATTTGAAATTTTGTTTAAATCACTTTTTTGCATCACAGCTTTAAGTATTAACAATTTTAAGCAAGAAAAGGGCACACAATTATTTCTATGTTTTCTATGTTATATGGCTTGTACTCGAAAAGTGTAATTTTTAGCGCAATTATTGCCATTTTGAAAATATTCTCATAAAGAAAAGAGTTTTCTTTCATTATTGCATATTCGTAATAACTTTAAAAACGGTTTGCCGAGACAAAGAGCAATTAAAGCTTATAAAATTACAATTTAAGCATGTTTGTTTACGCAGCCAATCAAGCAAATCCAATCAAGCAGTTTGGTAATTTTTCGTAATTTTTTTAAGAGATTTGTGCTGCAGCGCCCCCTTATCTTTATAAAACATTTCATAAAATATTTTTGTTTAAAAATAAACATATCATTTATAGTATATACAAATTTTATACAAAATTTATAAAAATTTCATTGGTGCATTTTGGCAAATTCGTTGAACTCCAAAAAAGAATAGTGAAAAGAAAAACACAAATATAACAGACAAAAAACAGACCTAGAAGAGTTTCAGGCTTGACATTAAAATAAAAATCCCTTTGCTTTAACGTCATATATTTCAGACGAGTTTATTCGAACAAGTGTCAAATCATATAAAACTTAAACAATGGATTTGTCACAGCTGAATCATTCAAGTCTACTGAAGAGGAAATGTAGCTACTTCCTAAACAGGCTTGTCTAGTCTGCTGTGTGATTGAATCTATACAGATTTGTTGTTGCCTTCTTCAAAATTCACTTGATCTAAATACTTCATAATTAAAATCATGTAAATTCAAGGAATAGATCACAATTAGCTATCAAAAGATAAAACTTATAAAAATTAAAAAAAAACAGCAACAAAAAGTATAAAAGGGAGAAAAACTCAGAAATTGATACTGAAATCTCATCACCTCTGTCGTGCGGTGCGCTAAAGTGCGCTGGCACGGCGACTACGCCCGGGTTCGATTCCCGGTGGTGGCATCACAAAGATTTCTGATGAAGCCTGTAGCAGGGCCGAAATTGCAATAAAATCAGCTAGTGATGTTTTCCTTTACATATTGAAAATGTTGTTGTTGTTGTTTTTGTATTCTTTGGAAAAAAATTCTCTAGAGCAATTAATTGTTCTAACCTGACCTAAAGCTCAATAAACGATTTTAAACTATCAAACAACTAGAATTTGTATTTAAAATCAAGAATGATTTAAACTATCAAACATTTAGAATTTGTATTAAAATCATAGAAAATTAATATAATAATAAATAATAAGGACATATAGAAAACTTTTAATTTTAGTGTTTGGGTTTTATTCCTGTGCAAACTAAGGCCCAATTTTTCAGTATGTTAAACTCAGTTTAACCAGATATTTAGCATTCATTGAAGTTCAATTGAATTAAATTATCATATAATGTGTTTCTTTTTTGCCTTAACCGAGTTTAAACGTCCAATTTCGGTGAGTTAAGCTCGGTTTAATTTGACTCGTCTTTAATGCCGTACTGAAAAACTGGCCCTAAGTGCTTTTTGTTTAGTTTCGCCCTAAGTTTAGTTTTCATTCTACCTCTTAGCCAAGGGAAACGTGGCAAAAAATGTTGCGCTGACATTCTTACTCAAGCGCATATTACTTAATCAATAAAATGATGATTTTTTAAATGCTATACTTTTGTGAATCAACAAGACTGTAATCAGCGCAATGAGCTTTTGATTTGAATAGCGCATTGCGTTATGAGTAGAAGTACTTAGCGCAGTTTGTGGACTGCACTTAGGTAACAAAAATTAAATCAAGATAAAAGCGTTTAGAACTTTATTTCATCCAAGAAAGTCAAGTTTTTTATAAATTCATAGAAAGAGCTTAATCAATAAGTAAGTATATGATCGTAAGTATATGAACAAGCGTCCACACAAAAAAAAAACGCTACTTCGCTCAAGGTTGACACGTGTACCCACACAAATTCAGTTTGCTTTTACTTTTAAAATTGAACATGCTTGACTAGACAAAGAAAACAAAAATACGCAGGAAACACGTTTTTAGCTGCGCTATTGCGTTAACTCTTATTTAAACTTGTGTATCAGCGCAGTAGCTCGGCAAAGTAATTCAACTCAATAACGCAACACGGCGCTGCGTTAACCATGTCTTGCAAACTGCAAATAGCTGCAGAATGAGTGGTTCATGCACAAATTAAGAATATAACGCTTCTTTATGTCGTCAGCTTTATTACTACAGTTAACGGGTATAAACTACTGATAACAACATATTTTAACTACTATTTTTTAAGTTATGTATAGTATTAAGTAAGTTTTGAGAAAAAACTGGTTAATCAGAGACAAAATTATTTATTGGTTTTTGTCTGAAAGCAAAACTTGAAAAAAAATTAAGTAAAATAAAAACAAGCTGCTAGTTATTTACACTAACGACTTAATGAGCTTTAATTAGCAAATTAAAAGTAAAGTTGTAAATTTATTGCTTTTCACAAAATGCGCTTTTAAGTTAGGAATTTTTTAATGAAACAATTTTATTCAAAAGGAAGTTGGAGCGAAGTAGTGTTAATGAAAGGAGTGAAGGGGAGAAGTGGGTAGGCGAGGAAATAAACTCTAAGCTTTCACTAAGTATAAACCAAGCAACCCTGAGTGGCGCATTTTTTAAAACCTACTCTTTTTATAACTTGATACAAGTCCGGCAACGCTGCGCCGCATTGTCTGGCTTGAAAAGTGATACATTAAAAAACCGGATTGCAAAAACACTGCAACAACAACAATTATAACATGAAAGTAGTGCTAAAGCTAGACTTAGCAACTTGTTAAAAAAAATTTTTAATTAAAAAAAAACCAATAAATATGCTAATACGTATTTCAAAAAGTAGTTAAAGACTGGATAAAAAAGGAAGTTAGTTAATAGATAAAAAAAATAAGGTGTGTTTTGGACATATTTTAAAACGTAGCAGATAATGCGCTTTATTTTTTAAGCATTTGCTGCAGTGTTTCTACCAATTAGTTTAATACGCAATTTAAAAGCTTTGAAAAAAGGAGTTGACAGCATAGAATTTTTAGGCATTTCTTTGTTTCAAATCCTTTTGTTGGCAACATTACAATTTTACAATGTACCGTTAGACAGCTACAGGTATTGCTGGTCTGTTATTGCAGCTGTTGTTTTTGTGATTATTATTAGCTGTCAAGCGTTGCCAGAGCACATGCACGGATTTATACACAAAGAATGCGGTTGCAAACATGAATTGAGGCAGCACTTGTTGCCGCTTGCTAGGTGTTTTTTTTTTGCTGTTAATAAAGTAGTTTAAAAACTACTTCATGCAATAGGAAGCGGCCATATTTTTTTCTTCTTTTTAATATGCTGCTGTTTTCTCCTCACCAACCGACTTTTGGTTGCATTTTATTACGTAAACTTTAACAGTAAAAAAAGGAGAGATATAGAGAGAGGTAAAAAAATTCACTTATATTTTAAGAGATTTTGTTATACTTTCGAAAAAGTTTCGGCTCGACTTGAAAGAAATTTCGTAGGTAATTCAATAGCTTATTTGAAGCTTAATTAAGCTATTACGCTTCAGTGTTAAAATACACGATAACGCTTTTGTTGGTAAGCTAAAGCTAAGTAGAGGGCGTTAAAATAAAAAACGCATCTTAAAGTACAGTAGCTTTTTATATAACTTACAGTTATATGCTGAAGACATGAAATAATTTAAACTATTTTCTGGTATGTTACGGCACATTCTTTGTGTCCACCCCTCCTGCACAATGATCGTGATTCACATGGCACGTGATGCACCTACGAGTATATAACAGGTCTGAATATTTGGAATTTTAGAGTTCCACCACGATTTTAAATGAATTCCTAAGCATTTTGCATGATCAGCTAACTGATGAGTTTAACATCTAATGGAATTTATTGCTTTTCAAAGCTTTTACTCCAATTTTCAGAAAAATGTGCTTCACTGGAAATATTTCTGACGACTTATTTGTTTTTATGATCGTAAAATTACGTGCTGGTAATATTTTATATTTAAAAAAAGAAAATAGAGGTTAAATAGCATTTCTAATGTAATTTTCTATCAAAGAAAAGAATTTGATATTGAAAGCTCTGATATTGATTGATCTTTTTTTATGCCTGGTAGTTTTTCTAAGTAACGTGAACGCCCCTCTTATACAAAATAAATATGGAAGAAAGCTGCATATTAAAAAGCGCTTAAATTTATGTTTCTGCCTGCGGCAATTATTACAAAAACATCACATATTTTCCAAAATCAAATGAAAAAATTTCATCTCATCAACTCATTTCGACTCATTTGGACCAATTCATTAATTATTCAGCTATACATTAAAGAGATAAACTCTAGCTTATTTTATCTAAGCGTTTAACATAGTGCCGAAATTTGTTAAATTATAATAAATTTCAAATGGCTAGCATGCTTATTTACACTTCTCATATATTTAGTCTACTCAAGAGATATTTATTTGAATTATCGATGACGGCAATACTAAAAGAATAATGTGCAGCTTGAATAATAAGCTGTTATCTCGTACGAATAATGTATTGAGACACTGTCTTAAGTTTGAAAAATATTATTAGAGCTGCAGGCAATATTTTACTTTGAGTAGAAGCACTATTATAAATTAAAAGGTTTTTAATATTAATACTATCATGTCAATAATGATTTATTGATAAATTAATTTAAAACTAATCAACAATTTAGAAGTCATCAATACACTAAAATAGCTGTAAAGAAAAAAGCTCGAAGCTTTTTAAGGAAAGTTGCACACCTTCATTTTATTAACGTAAGAGTGTGTAGAGATCAAACTCATTGGTAGTAGTTTTATAAATGAAAAAACAAAGATATAAATAACATGGGCGAAAAAAATTTGTCCCAAACTCAGATTTAGAAATCAGTATTAAAAAATTCGACGCGATGATTTCGAATCCGAGATCAAAATTTTTTTGGTGGCTATTGTAAAATGTTCATTTGTTTTCGCAAATATTATTATCAAGCATATTTTGTTACTTTAAGGCAACACTAACCCTTAAGCCTTTAACATTCAGCATATTTTGAAACTAATGTAGAATTTGTTTTTAAGGCTTTAATATGCAGTAAATTTTTAAACTTAGAGGTAAAATTAATATGAAACATATTTGAAAACTTAAAGGTAAAAGGAATTTTTTTAGGGAAGAAAAAATTAATAGATTTAAGCTTTTGCTTTTTTAATATAAAATTTTGATAATTTTTTTTCTAGTCTTTGCTTTAATAAAAAGGTATTTTACGGTTGCCAAGACTCATGACTGCTTCATAAGAAAATAAAAAAAAACAAATATTGTATATGACACAATCTGATGATTGATCCGATGAAAAAGTAATGATTTTGAATTCTTGATGCAGTTGTTGACTGATAAAAAAATGTTCGTTTTAATACGAGTCTTAAAAATATTTTAAAAAAAATGCAAAATTCGAGGAACATCAGTTGAATAATTTTTTGAAAAATCTCTAAGCAACCAGCTAAATAAAAGTTTCGATAAAAATGCTTTAAAGTTTTGTACTTGAGTGTAAAGAGAGGACTGTTGAGTCGAAAGCTATAAGAGTTTTGCTTTAAAGTGTTAGTTTGGAATCCATTCTTTAAATATTTTTATTTCATAATAAAATTAAAATAAAAAATTTGATTTTTGCACATAAAAGTTAACATATAATACATATTAAAAACAATGTTCGTTTTTTTATTATTTTTCTGTTCAGTGACCGTAAGTAACTATGAAATTTTTTATGAAAAGAAAACGAAATGGCGTGTTTTTGAAATTGTTTACCAGTTGGTAAACTTAAATTCTTTATAACTAAAAATAATGAATTTTTCTTATTTTGATTCCAGCTGCATTCTATTTTGGTGATAGCTACACATATCATTAGCCTTGAAAATTAAAAGATATCGGAGCAGTGGTTTCAAAAGCTTGTCAATGCAAGGTCAAAAACGTGTTTCGAGAACAATGCGTTTAAAGTTTTTTTTTACATAATTTTATTGACTTTTAATGAATTCTTAGATCATATTACTACTAAAATTTATAAAAAAAATAATTTTTATGTTGATTTTGTATGACTTAAATACAAACTCTAAATGTTTGATAGTTTAAATCATACTTAATTTATCAACATAATAAATAACAAGGTCATTTAGAAAAAGAAACAAAAAAAAAACTTTAAAAATATTTTTTTTTACCGAACTGCTCGTTAAATGACTTAAAGTTTAAAGATAATATTCCTCACGAGTTGTTCTGTACACATATTTTTTTGAAAAATCTATTTCTGACTTCTGAATGTGGTTTCAATAACATGAAGAACGTCTTAGGGCGCGTTTATAGTGTCAACTTGTTGCTTTGCCGAGCCGAGCCGAGAGGGAAAGCTGAAAAACGCTGCACATACGAAATAAGCTCAAAGTGCGTAAGTGCAGTGGTGTTCATGCTACAACATAAACATTTTTGCGTCTGTGTTAGAGAGCTTTAAGCTTCTTCACTGAGAGAAATCAGTTGTGTAATCTCTCTCTTGCATGGTTCTGTGATGTTAAAATTTCTATTTAAATAGAAGTTAAACTTTTTATAGGGCGCTGGGAAAAATCACCCAATGAAAAACGGTCCTTTTTAATTTTTTTTGGCTATTATTAGCTTTCAGTAATTTTTTATATGAAAATTTAAAGAATTTTTGGTTGGAATTTCATTTTCTTTTGGGCAATTTTTAATTTTTTTTTTTGGTCTTTTTTAATTTTTAGACTTGTTTTTTTTTTAAATTTATTTATTAATGTATTCATTTTTGTTTAATTGTTTTTTTTTTATTAATAAAACATTGAAACCTTATTTAAAATTGAGTCTTTTTTCATATTTTGAGTGATTTTTAATTTAATGTTTTGGGCCATTTTTCATTTGGGTGCTTTTCCATTTTTTTGAAAAAAGTTTTGGGTGAAATTATTTTAGGCGTTTTTAATTTAATTTTTGGGTCACTTTTCATTTAATTTTGAGTCATTTTTAATTTAATGTTTGTGCGGTTTTTTTTTTGTGTTATTTTATAGTTCATGCATACATTTTTTTTGAGTGCATTGGAAGAACTAAGCAACGCAGTCTCACCGTTTGAAATGCCAGAGCGAACGGGGGCGATTTTTTTTTATCCATGAGCTTTATATACGTGTGAAAGCACAAAAGCTTATCTGCACATTTGTGCGCGTTTGAGCATCAATGGTATAGTGCCAATAGAACAAGCCGCTTAAAGCTACTTGTGCGCTGGTATTCACAGTGCCAATTGTTACTTTCTCGCTCGCTCGCACGGTTTGCATATGTTTAGTTTTATTTTCAAAGATGCTCAATTAATATATTCATTAAATTATATTAAAAAAGGTAGAGCAATTAGGAAAACTCTTATAAATTACATACATATATTTCCTTTTTTTTTTTGTTTTTGCTGTTGCGCCTTTTCTTCGTTTTTTGTTGGGATCAAAAGCAAGTGGGTGAACATATTAAAATTTGCGATTAGTAGCTTTTTTTCTAAATTTTTTCTTTTGTTTGTGCAAAATGCAACTATTTGACATCAATCTGTTATATTTGTATGCAAGATATCAAAACAATTAGATGTTGGTCAATGAAGCCATCAACGAGTCTGTGTAATGCATACAAACAAATATTTACTAACGCATATAAATCATTGATGTCCAATGACTGACCGTTTAAGGTCCGCATTCGAGCAAATGTTTAGGAAGGCTTTCGATGGGTCACTTATAAGAGCGAAATAAGAACGCAGCAACAAGGCAAAAAAAAAACAGCACAAAATAATTACAAAAAGTCGAAACAAGCTGGAACAGCTAGTAACTTAAAGAGACTTACAGTAGCTTAAGGTGCGTTTCAGCATAGTTTTTCGCATTTCCGTCTTTTGACTTGTAGTCCGCTGGTTTAAGAAAAGAAGGAAGCACACACGAAATCACGTGACTTTGATGCTTCGATTGCAAAAATATTATGCATAACCAAAAAAAAAAAAAAATTTAATGTATGCCAATAAACTCAAAATAGTCAAAAACCAGCTGCAACAAGTCAGCGACTTAAAGTGACTATAAGTGACATACAGTGGCTTAAAGTGCGTTTCAGCATAGTTTTTCGCATTTTCGTCTTTTGGCTTGTAATCCGCTGGTTTAAGGAAAGTAAGAAGCACTCACGAAATCAAGTAACTTTTTTGATGCTTTGATTGCAGAAATATTTTGCATTAACAAGACAAAAAAAAAACGTAATATATGCAAATGAACTCAAAATAGTCAAAAACCAGCTGTAACAAGTCAGCGACTTAAAGTGACTTAAAGCGACTAAAAGCGACTTACAGTGGCTTAAAGTGCGTCTCAACATAGTTTTTCGCATATTCGTGTTTTGACTTGTAGTCCGCTAGTTTGAGGAAAGCAAGAAGCACACACGAAATCACATGACTTCTATGATGCTTCAATTGCAAAAATATTTTGCATAAACAAAATAAAAGAAAACGTAAAACATATATGCAAATTAACTCAAAATAATCAAAAACCAGCTGTAACAAGTCAGCGACTTAAAGTGACTATAAGCGACTTACAGTTTCTTAAAGTGCGTCGCAGCATAGTTTTTAGCATTTTCGTCTCTTGACTTGTAGTCCGCTGGTTTAAGGAAAGCAAGAAGCGCATACGAAATCACATGGCTTGTTTGACGCTTTGATTGCAAAATATTTTCCATAAACAAAACAAACAAGAAAACGTAATATATGCAAATAAACTCAAAAACCAGCTGCAGCAAATCGGCGACTTAAAGTGACTAAAAGCGACTTACAGTGGCTTAAAGTGCGTCTCAGCATAGTTTATCGCATTTTAATCTCTTCAAGTGTTGGCCGCTGGTTTGAGGAAAGCAAAAAGCACTCACAAAATCGCGTGACTTTTTTGATAATTCAGTTGCAAAAATAAACAAAAAGAAACATAATATTTATACTAATAAACCTAAAGTAGTCAAAAACCATCTGCAGCAAGTCAGCGGCAGTAAGCGCGCACTATACACACTAACAGCTGCTTTTAGCTTGACGCGCTTTCAGCTCGCAAAGCAACAAGTCGCCACTATAAACGCGCCCTTAGAAAGAGCGCGACTATGCGAATCTGTGAATTTAGCACCGCTTAAGCGACGTTTTTTTCACGTTTAAATGAACCAAATTCCCCATTAATTAATTAAAATAAAAAAATTAAAAGTGCAATTGATTTCATAAAAATTGGGTTCGAAATTGACCGTGTACAAAATTTCTTTCAAAAAATTTTCTTTTAGAAAATTTGCCTTTTTTAACATTTTCATTCACATAATTTCCCTTTCAAAATTATCACTTTAATTTCCTCTTACAAAATTCATAAGAAAGGGAAATTTTGTAATCGACCATTTTAAAAAAGGGCTATTTTCTGAGGTTGAATTTCGTCACATGCAATTTGTGAAAGGGAAATTACGACCCGTCCCCAATCTAATAGAAAGAAATTTAGAAACTATTCAAACCCTTCGTTTCTTTTGAACCACCCTGCATCTCGTACTTTGAAGGCTTTATTATGTAGCACTCTTAAAAATTCAAAGGTATCACTTACTCTGAAGGTCTTGTTTTAAAGCAAGTATTGAAAAGCTTTGAAATTAATGTGTATAGATGAAATCTTACCTGTAAAGAGAAAAAGAAAAATATATTATATATTAAATTTTAAATATCTCAAAAAAATGCTGTGTAATTCCATTTTATAAAAATTGTTATAAGAAACCGCGCGATTTTTAGTATGACACGAGTTATGTCGTAAAAAGTTATGCATGGATTTCTTTCTTTTGATACCCATAAGTTTAGTTTTGTTGGAAAACTGAAAGAACAGTTAGATTTTTAGTCCATTTTTTCCAACTTTTTGCGGCCTGAAATTTTTTCAGATTTAGATTTACTACCCTAACAACACTCAGTTCGTACGCCTGAATATATTTTAATATATGTAAGCACTTTCAACTTTTGTTTAAATTAACAAATAATTTTTTTGATACAACCTAGTTTGTTGTATTCTTAAAGCTTGAAATTTCATTTCTAAGACTGCGTTCATAGTTTTTTTTTGCAGAGCTGAGAGGTTTGCTGAAAAATGCTTTATGTAAAGTATGGAAAAAGCTCAGTGTTTATAGTGCAATCTGACTCCGAGCATAAAGCTACTTTTTAAATGGTTTTTATCGCTTATATCTCCATCTCGCTTGCTCACACAAGCAGAAAGCGCGCACTATAAACACCAATAAGCTCAAGAAGCCACTTTGTGAAGCGCTGAATAAGCGTTGGCTATGATATAAATAAACTCGGCAAAGCTGCTCTATGAATCAGCTTAAGAAAAAGCGTCCACTGTGAATGCGGCCTTAGAAATGATATTTCAAGCTTTAAGAATACAACAAAATTTGTTGTATCAAAAATATTGATTTCTTAATATAAATAAAAGTTAAAAGTGTTTATATTAAAAATATTCAGAAGTACGAACTGAGTGTTGTTAAAATAGTAAAATGCCAAAATCCGTATATAAAAAAAAAAATTTGAGTTGTTCCAAATTTTCATTTTTTAAATGTTCCAAAATTTCATTTTAAAATCATGTAAAGATGAAATGTTTGTAAAAATTTTTAAGCATTTAGCTTTAAAGCTTATTTTCACACAAATCGGTTAGATGCATAATTTGCATTTTTAAGTCTTGCCACAGCGCAGATATACGTAAGATTTACATTTTTCTAAGCTTTTATTCTTTGAAAATGTGTCAGAGAATCTTATTTTAAAAAATTTTTTAGTTATTCACCAGATTTTTTTCTATCACAAACGATAACAAAAGCTCAAAATATTGTAATAATCTATTCTCCATAAAATTTCTTAGATACGATTTTGATGCGATGAGAAATTTGTAAAATATTTTTCACTTCAACTAAATTTTAATTTAAACCAATAAATGTAGCTTTTTATATAGCATATTATTCATTTATGCTTAAATTTGTTAAAACTTTTTACAATTTTATTATATTAAAATTGTTATCCTTGAAAAAATTTTCATTTTCGAGATGTAACTTTTTTGTGAAACTCAATTTTGATGATTGAATTCTTTTGTTGATTCTTTAATTTATTCATATTTAAAAGCATTTCAATATATTTTTACACACACAAACAAACAAACAAAAAAACAAACATGTAAATTAATTTTATTAGGTGTTGTAAAAATGAAGAACATCTGAAGACGTAGCTTGACGCAGCACATTTGCCAGCCTGACTTGTTACAGCGCATGCGTAGCTTAAACGAAGCTTTAATCTGTTTGAATGCGCTCGGATTGTTAGTGAATTTTTTTATTTATTTTGAATGCACACATAGCAGACATAACACATAACTTTGTTATTTTTATTACATGCACGTTGAATTCAATTAAACTAAAGTCATTGATCTTTAAATTGTTGTGTAGTTTTTTGTAAATAAAAAAGCTTTCCATATTGTTTGTTCATTACGGACAATTTTATGTGAGCACATAAAAATTAGCTTCTTTCTATGTTAATTGTTAAGTGTGTATCTTAATTAGACTGTTGTGAAGGTTAACTTTTTTATCTACGCTTTATTGCTTTTACTATGTGAAAACAAATTAAGCCAATTCGAAGAAGAAAGTCAGAGTATCAGGTGTTGTTTTAAAATTTTAATACATTTATTATTTTGTAATTTAGTTGAAAAATATTTACAACAATTAATTAATTTTTTTTTTATTTACCAAAACATTGTACAATTAGAACTAAGTTTTTTTACATTACGATAAGAACAACTATAATCAAATTCCTAATATTATTACATCAACAAGAAGCTTAAATTAAATATTAATATAAACTACACAATTATTGTATTAAAATAAATTGACCTTATTTCCAATTTTGCAGATTTTGTACGAAAAAATTTT
Organism: Dichetophora obliterata; assembly: GCA_963920525.1. Taxonomy (NCBI): domain Eukaryota; kingdom Metazoa; phylum Arthropoda; class Insecta; order Diptera; family Sciomyzidae; genus Dichetophora; species Dichetophora obliterata. The sequence goes on along the minus strand of OY986438.1, from coordinate 5,546,188 downwards.
TGATTGCAATATCCCAGCAAAATTTTTGATAAAAATGTGACATGCATTCTTAGGAACATTGCTTCCAGAAGACATGCTATAGATCCAATTGTGATTCTTCTTAGCTTTATCAAGAAGCGCTTTCAAGAGACATTCTCATAAACTACGTCTGGAAGACATTCAAATAGCATTTAGATTCAATCAAAGTAAAAAATTATATATTATTGTAATTAATGTTTAAGATACTTTCCGTGTGATTTTTTGAAAAACCCAACCACTTCCTACTTCCAACATCAAAATGCCTTAAAAATCGAGGAAAGGGATATTTTACACCCCAACAAAACCCTAACACGTCTCATTCCCAATACAAAAATTGCGAGAAAATTGGGAAAAGAGATATATTCCGTGGGATTTTTAAACTCCCCCCCTAACCACAAAAACCATTCCATTCCATAGAATGCCTTTTTAAAGCTCTCCTGGAAAATACCTACTAGAATCCTTTCAATGAAGGGCTCAAAGAAATTCTCCATTGAAAAAATTCTGGAAGCACTTCTAGAGAAGACTAAGGAAAGCATTCGTTCCCATGACATGCATATGTTAAAAGAATGCCTTCTGGGTATGAAAGTGGAATGGATGGAATTCAAGACATTCCCTTTCACTTTAGCTTCTTTTGGAAGCATTTTTTTTGTTGGGATATGAAGAAATTTATTAAGAAAGTTTAAAATAATGCATGGAAGGTTTTACATGCAAAGCTTTTAATAAAAAAAAAAGTTGGCTTAATGAACTTAAAGCTTTGTTAGGTACTAAACTGTGCAAAACTAACGTAAGTAATCCAAAAAGCTAGCAAAAAGTTTACTTTTTTAAGATTTCTATCAGGATTTTAGAATCAAACTTGAAAAAGCTGTACTTTTTAAAAAACTTTGAGCTTTTTAGAACTTAAAAACTGATTGCACCAAAATAACATGTAATTGAATCATAAACTGAAAACTTAAAGGCTTTTAAAGTCTGCAGAGGAGGCTTTTTATATTAAAATATTAAAGCTTTTAAAAGCTTTCCAAGGAAAATCATAAAATGTCAATATTAAAGAAAAAAAAATATCAAATGTTATATTAGAATATGTCTTAGAAGCTTTTTTATAGAGCTTAACCCATTAAGAGCCACTGTACTCATTTGAGTACAGCAAAATATTTTTAACTTTTAAAGTTTTCTTTGTTGTTAAGCATTAGTGAATTTTTTTGTTAATTGCCAATTGTTAAGCGGGTCAATTCCATTTGTTTATCATCTTTTTTTTTAAATATGTTTTCTTAAAAAAATAAAAAAAAATATTTTTTTTACTATTTTAGTTTGTTTTCTATTGTAAAATAAACATTTTTTAGACTTTTCACTTTTACTTTTCATTTGACTGTTAATGGGTTAAAACGAGGCTAATTGCCTTTTTAGAGCTTTTAAAGCGTATCAAAAAATTGTAAAGATCTTAAATTTAATACTTAGTCAAAAATGTATGCTAGTAAAAAATCAAAATTAAGGAAATTCTTTAGGGATTTGTTCAGATTGGTATCGGCCTAGTTGAAAGCTTTTTAGTCTGCCCCTGGTTTTATATCCATTATAGCTTATGTTAAGATTGCCTCATTCTTGTTTATTTTTTGCTCAAACTAGTTAAAAAATTAACTACTAGACAAAATCTCATCCAAATTATTATTTTAATCTTTGACTAATGCAGAAAAAAATTGGCTTTACTTTTTCTTTTTCAACGATAGCACCTTGAGTCAGATAGCGTGACGCGCCTCAATATGATACTACCTAATTTTGCCATTTCCTCTTTTCAAGACAGTTAATTTTCATGTTCCTTTACAATTTATTTCGCACTCTTTCAACACTTTTAAAACTGAACATATTCGTAATAAATAAAAATTATCTGTTAATAATTTAATAAAAAAAAATTATTATATTAACAGTTAACAAAAATAGCTCACAGCTTGTTTACCAAAAGCATTATCAACTTAAAAGCTTTTTTTAAATCTGACCACTGAGTATTTATAAGCATTTTTCTTATCTTCGAGATAACCATGAAAAACTTTCTGCTAACTCAAAGATAATTTAAGAATTACTTAACCCAAAGTTAACTGAAAGAAAGTAGTCAAAATTGTATCTACAGTTGTATTTTAAGGTAATTCTATTAATAAATAAACATAAATAGTAAAAAAGCTATTGTCAACAGCTTAAATTTTAAAGTGCTATTGTTAAAAAATATGCACACGTTAAAATAGAGTATAAAAAATACCATTGTCTTAGGACAAGTGATAGCAAAAATGCTGTTAAATTTGTATTTTCCGACCTAAGCAGCACATTTTTGTTTCTTAAGAGCATTTTTGTTCAACTTGGTTGATATTGATGTCATAATGATTAATGAGCTTTTTGGTTTCTAGCGGTACTATAAAATTTTTTGATAAAAATGGAGTTTATTTAAAGCTATTATGCAATCATTTTGTACAAAATAGCAAATTTTTGTTAGAACTTAAAGCCTTTTAACTTAAAGAAATAATGTTGTTGTTTGATTTTGGTTGAATTTCCCCCACATTCCATCAATAAATTATCTGGAATTCCCAGTCTCAAGACACAAATAAAAGACACTAGTCTAGCAAACAACATGCTTTTCAAAAAATCCCCCACAAGCAAAACTTTCCGGCTATTAATTAATTGACACATGTAAACATGTACGCTGCCTTCGCTCCATTAATAGCTTTTATCAGTTAAATAAATTATAAGAAAACAAAATAAAATATTAAATAAAAAATTTCAACAATATATATATAAAATAATAAAATAAAGATTGAAAATAAATATTTAAATTAACTCGAGCTAGAAAATTTAACAAAAGTGTAAGTTAAATACATAATAATAAAGAAATGTAAGCAATATATGTGTATGAAATAATGCAGAAGATTTTAAATAACATTTCAATCTGCTCGCGCTGATAAGTTAAATAAAAGTGTGAGCAAAACGGTAACAGATAAGCGGTAATGCGCTACAGTCACATGAGCTCTTGCCTGCCTCTGTTGCTGATGCTATACTCTCAACTGTTGTTTTCTACAACGTTAATTATTCTATGGAATTGCTTTTAATTCTCGAGAACTTTACGTAAGCAACCGCAGCAAAGTTCATAAAAATAGATTTCTAAATGTTAACGATTTATTTACTTATCGCACGTTTTATTGAAGTCTGAAACCTGTAGATTTCTAATAAAGTAAAAAAAATAGTGATTAGAAACTAAAAAAAGAAAATATAACAGAACAAGAAAAGAACGATAGAGCAAAAATTTTTCTTGTGTTGCAAAAAACTATGTTTAAAAAATTTCCATATTTGGTTTGTGGAATGACTAATGCTTTGCAGTTGTTAACAAAATAATTCGCTCATTACACTGTGCGCTTTTCTGTACCTTTTTTCTCTGTATTTGATAATTTAAACGTTTTTCACTTCATTTTGGTATGAGGAATCTCGTGGTGACATTTTTTACCACTTTACCTAGCATTATAGAAGAAATTTTTTTTTAAGATATATCAAAAACTACTCAAGATATGCACTCATTTTCATGTTGATAACTCTTGAACCATTAAGAATTTTATTTTAGTTTCTTGCGCAAAGTTCTTTCTATAATTCTGGCCAACAACTTTGCTGAATAAATGAATATGAAAAAATCGCTTGCAGTGGGTCTTATCAAGTGATTCTTACAAAAAGTCAAACGAAAAAAATTCGAACAACATTGCGTATGAGTAACATTTTTTGCCTTGAAGCTTTGAAAGCGGGCAAGACATATATCGCTTATTAAAGGTTTAAATATTGGGGGTTGGAATTAATTTTAAAGGTTTTTTTTCGGTTTTTGAGCATTTATTTAGAAACAACGGTACAATGTATATTATTCAAAGTATTGTCCATCGTTAGCTACAACATTTTCCCATCTTTCTGGCAGCATATGTATTCCGCGCCGGAAGAACGATTCGTCTTTTGAGGCAATCCACGAATCGACCCATTTTTTGGTATCCTCGTAAGAAGTGAAGCGCTGCTCAGCCAAGCCATGCGTCATCGATCTGAATAGGTGGTAGTCGGAAGGGGCTATGTCTGGGCTATAAGGCGGGTGGGGTAGCACATCCCAATTCAGCGCCTCCAACGTTTCCTTGACGGTTCTTGCAACATGTGGCCGTGCGTTGTCATGTTGAAAAACCACTTTGTCGTGTCTTTTGGCATATTCCGGCCGTTTAACCTTTAATGCTCGGCTCAATTGCATCAATTGTTGTTGGTAGCGTTCCCCAGTGATGGTTTCGTTAGGTTTTAGCAGCTCATAGTACACGACACCCTTCTGATCCCACCAAATACACAGCATAAGCTTGGCGCCATGAATATTCGGCTTGGCCCTCGATGTTGATGCATGGCCGGGTGGTCCCTACGATTTTTTTCGCTTAGGATTATCGTAATGGATCCACTTTTCATCGCCAGTGACAATACGATGCAAAAAACTCTTCCTTTTATGCCGTTGAAGCAGTTGTTCGCACATGCAAAATCGCCGTTCAACGTCTCTCGGCTTCAACTGGTACGGCACCCAATTTCCTTGCTTTTGAATCATTCCCATGGCCTTCAAGCGTTTGCCGACCGTTGATAAGTCGACTCCCAATGATTCTGGTCATTCTTGAAGGCTTTGACACGGGTCTTCATCGAGCAAAGCCTCCAATTCCTCATCTTCAAACTTTTTCGGCTGGCCCGGACGCTCTTTGTCTTCCGTATCAAAATCACCACTTTTAAACCGACGGAACCAGTACTCACAAGTAGAAATCGATGGAGCATAGTCCCCGTAAGCCTCAGTAAGCGTGCGTTGTGCTTCAACCGCTTTTTTCTTCAAATGGAAGCACAAAAGTAAACCTTCCCGCAAATTGCGTTTTGTTGGAACGAAAGTCGACATGTTCACAGAGAAAAAAATATATGTTGTTTACACTTCAGTGGAATGACACATACTGAAAAATGAAGCTTAGACAATGTGCTTTGAAATGAATATAGTCACAGGTGTGCCCGATGCGACCTATTGATAGTTACGCCATCTCTTAGAAAACCTTTAAAACTAATTCCAACCCCCAATACAATTTCAAATGATTTTTCGTTACATATTTGTACAAAAAAGTTGTTGGAATAATAGAAAGAAGTTTGCTGAAAAAACCGAAATGAGAATCCTAATGGTTCAACAGTTCTCAAAATGCAAATGAGTGCATATCTGGACTAATAAAAAAAAAATTTTGCACTAAAGTCTTCGGTAAAGTGGAAAAACGCATGTTACCACGAGATTCCTCATATTAAAATTAAGTGAAAAACGTTGAAATTATTAAATACAGATTTTCGTGCCGCACAGTGATATTGGTGTTGTTATTATTGTTGTTGTGCTTTATAATATAATTTTCATAGAGCAATTTTCTCAAGAAAATTTAAGGAATGTGATACACTTGTAAATTTAGTCAATAAAAAGAACTATGCACGAAAAGAAAAAATCAAGCATTCTGTGCTTGAATCAAGCAAATAGGCTAGCTTTTTGCACTCATGTGTAAATTTCGCAATTCAAGCATTATTTTGATAGAATTGAGCAAATTTAAAACACATGTTATTAAGAAAAAAATACCCAATTCAAGCAACGTTTGCTTAAAACTCAAGAATATTTTTTCTACATTCGAGTCAACTATTTACTTGAAATGAGAGGAATTTGCTTGATTCAAGTAAACAGTTGGCTGAAACTAGAATAATTTGTTAGATTTGACTCAATTCAAGCAACATTTACTAAAAACTCAAGAATATTTTTTCTACATTCGAGTCAACTATTTACTTGAAATAAGAAAAATTTGCTTGATTCAAGTAAACAATTTGCTGAAAACTAGAATAATTTGCTTGATTTGAGAAATTTATTTTCCTTGAATTGAAAACAATTTGCTTGATTCAATTTGCTGAAAATTAAAATAATTTACTTAATTTGAGAAATTTAATTTTCCTTCAATTGAGAACATTTGGCTTGATTCAAGTAAATTTACTGAAAACTAGAATGATTTGCTCGATTTGCACAAAGAAACAACACTTACGCATGCTTTGTTGGCACACATTGGCGACAGTGATCTTTAACGTAGATTTTGTTGTCTAGCGACTCATTTACAAACAACTTCAAGATTTTCATGAATACGCTGAATTGTGCAAAGGCGAAAACTCTGCGTTTGCTTAAATTAGGAATATATTTTCTTGATTCAGGTCTTGTTCCAGGGTCTAGAATCAAGTATTTTATGCTTGTTTCAAGCTGTTGTTTATTTTGCTTGATTTTGGCAATAAATTATAATCATTATAATTGCTTTTTTCTTTATTTTAGTTTTTAATGCTTTAATGAATATTTTAAATTTTATGATGTTTTAAATAATTATTAATTTAAATAATTGTGAACATTTTAAATAATTTATAATATTATTTCCCTCCGTGTAACTATGTTAAGTCACTGTTACGCTATGCAAAGCATTTTCGAAATTCACTTTAACATCAATTGTTATTTAAAGACAACGCTTAAGCTTAGTATGCTGTAGGAACGAAAATTTTTAGGCATTTAATTCTACACGCAAAATTTTGGTGTAGACTCAACACTAGCAAATACTTACTATAACCTGTTTGTTGAATGTGTTAGTTGAACATTATTGCTGAATGTCAAATTTTCACGCCAATTAAATGTACCGACATATAAAAGACAGCGAAATTTCGACATTTTAACTCTCCAATCATGGTTGTAAACTTGGCTTCATTGAACAATTTTTCGGTTCAACAGCGTACTAATCACGAACAAAAATTTCGCTACCTTTTCGCTGTTAAAAACGCAATGCATTTCTTACGGAAGATTTATTTTTGCTTCTACAGCATACTAAGCTTTACTCTTAATGCTTAACAATGAAGCACATTTTTAAACTCAAATCTAGCACTTACTCTAAAGGCTTAATAATAGCGCATTTTTTCTTAAAAAAATTCTGCATTTTTTACCTCTTTAATTAAGAGTTCTGCATTTTTTCTGTTTTTACTAAAAAAAATGTTAACCTCAAAAAAAATCGTGTTCTTTCCTCGAAAATGTCCAACAAAAATGCAATTCTGATGAATGCAAAATGCATGACAATTCTGCATTCTGCTCTCTGTTAATACCAACACAATAACCAAATAAAATAATTTAAACATTAATATTTTGTGTTGTGACCACGGACCGTAACTGTTATGATTTTTTCAAAAAAAGTCAACAAATAATCGTTATTTTTTGACTGATTTCATTTCGATCAAAAATAAAAGTTATAATTTGACTTTTTTTCGATCAAAAATATAAGTTTAAAATATAAAATTTGACTTTTATTTTTATTATTAAAAAAAACTAAAATATGACTTTTATTTTTTCTATCAAAAATATAAGTAAAAATTTGACTTTTATTTTTTAATCAAAAAAAAAAAATGATTTAATTTTTCGATCAAAAATATAAGGCAAAATTTGATTTTATTTTTTTTTTGTTCAAAATTATAGTTGAAATTTGGCTTTTAATTTTCGATCAAAAATATCAGTTAAATTTTACTTTTATTTTTTCCATCAAAAAAGTCATATTTTAATTCCTATATCATCTGCTTGCAGTCTCTGTTTCAGTCGTTTATGATATAAATGAAAACAGAATGTGCAATGATAAACAACTAATCAACTAATTAGTCAAATTTTAACCTTATTTTTTTTATCGAAAATTAAAAGTCAAATTTTATTTTTTATTTATGAACAAAAAAATTAAAATCAAATTTTAACTTATTTTTTTGATCGAAAAAATAAGTCATATTTAATTTTTTTTTTAAAAATAGTAAAAGTCAAATTTTAACTTATATTTTTGATCACATCAATTTAGAAAAAATAAAGTCATATTTTGATATTTTTTTTATAAAAAATAAAAGTCAAATTTAAACTTATATTTTTAATCGAAAAAATAAGTTAAAATTTGATTTCAATTTTTTGTTCAAAATAAAAGTTAAAATTTTACTTTTAATTTTCGATGAAAAATAACAGTTAAAATTTGACTTTTATTTTTAAGATCAAATTTTTTTTTCTTAGTTGCTTATCGGTTTTCATTTATATCGCAAACGCCTGGAACAGCGACTGCAAGCAGATGATATAGGAATTAAAAAACGACTTTTCATTTTGATGGAAAAAATAAAAGTCAAATTTCAACTGTTATTTTTTATCGAAAAAATAAAAGTCAAATTTTAACTTTTATATATAATCAAATAATTAAAGTCAAATTTTAACTTCTTTTTTTGATAAAAAATAAAAGTAAAATTTTAACTTATATTTTTGATCGAGTAAATAAAAGTCAATTTTTAACTTTTATTTGTGATCAAAAAATAAAAGTCAAATTTCACCTTTTATATTTGATAAAAAAATAAAAGTAAAATTTTATTTTTGATCGAAATAAAATTGGTCAAAAAATACTGATTATTGACTTTTTAAAAAAAATCAGATAAATTAAAATTATTTAAGCTTATTGTTTCTTAGCTAATAAGCATTACATTGCATAGCATTACATTGCTATGTTCAAATATCGAATAGACTTGCTCTTTCTATTTAACTTTTTGAATAAAAACTTCGAAAATAACTGTTCTTTTCGGTCCCTGCTTGTGACAATTGTAAGAAGCGGAAAGATGCAATTTTTAAAAATTTTTGAAATTTAATTCAATAAATTTTTGATTAAAGTGATTAGTTTTAATAAAACTGAATTTATCAATGAAGATTTGATAAAAATTCCATGCAGTTGGCACTATGCATAACCTCAGTCGTAAATACATCCGAAGTCAAAACAAATTTGCAGCCAATATTAAATAAAAAAAAAATTTAGCATTTTTTCCGTTCATTTCTCAGTTCTGTGAAGTCAGAAGTTTTTTTCAGAAAAGAATGCTCTATTGAACGCAAAGATATCACTTACTCTTAAGGCTTAATTATGAAGCACATTTGTATACTAAAACGTAACACCTTCTCCCAAAGCTTAATTATTAACAGAGAGCGGATTTTTATGCTAATGCATATTTTACAAAGGCAGAAATGCCTCTTGCTAAAAATTAATACGATTAGCCCTATAAATGTTTTGCATATTCGCATATTTTGAATATTTTACATATTCTGCATATTTTGCATACATTTTGCATATTAACAGCATAAATTGCACAATGTTTCACAATATTTAGTATGCATAAATTCTTGCACAATACAGTTTAAATTGTTACTTTATGAACAATTTATGTGGCACCTTGTGTAGAAATAAAAAATATGTATTTGCTTTAATTGTTTAAATTTTTCTCACTTCTCATGGCGGAATTAAAAAAAAATATTGAGTGCGCAAAATTTTCTACTGGGTTTGCTCCTTTTTATCGATCAGAGTGAATATTTAAGATTATTAAATAATAACTTGTGTTGTTTTCATTGTGCTACAGAAATAAAAATGCCGAAATATAATTTTAAATAATCCAAAAGCCGATTCTTCGGAAATTTCCATAAATCCCACGTTATGGAATAAATATGCTTTCGGGCCAATTACCTCCTGTGATGTTGAGCGATCTTTTTCGGCGTTTAAATTAACTTTTACTGATAGAAGACAAAAATGTACAGTTGAAAATTTAGAAAAAACCTTACTAGCATACTGCAACAATACGTAACGATATTTTTCTTTTGCTGCTTTGTTTATTTTAAAAATTGAGTTCCTTTATGGTTTATTATAGAAATACATTTGTTGTAGTTGTTACAAAATTAGTTTTATTTTAAATCAAAATTTTTTTACATATGCATTACAAACATTGGTAGCAGTTGGCTCAGTGAAATACGCTGTCAACTCTTAATCTTTACATCCCGAGTTCGACGACCTGTGATAAAGAAACACAAAAAATTCAAAATTGCATTCATTCTTTCGGTCGGTCGCCCCTTGCCGATGTAGAAAAAGCTCAGACAAAGTGCTTAATGAGAGACAATTTAGACAATTTAGGCATATATCTTGCATATATTTTGCATATTTCTTGCATATGTTTTTGCATAAAAATCCGCTCTTTAATTATGAATCACATTTTGAAACCAATGGGGTCAAAATATTTTCTTTAATAGTTTATTTTTGAAAAAATCGGCTTTGAAGATAAACATTTACTTTTACTTACTTTACTCTTGCGCTTGAGCTTAATTATGAAGCATATTTTGAAACTCAAAGGCATCACATACTCTTATGGCTTTATTTTGAAGCAAGTTTATAGAGTTAAGGTACCACTTACTCTAAGTTATGAAGTACATTTGTAAGCTAAAAGGTAATACGTTATCCTAAAGCTTCATTATGAAACACATTTTGACACTAAAATTGTCAAAGGATCTTGTCAAGTAGTTTAGTTTTGAAAAAAGTCGGCTTTGAAGATAAACTGTTACTTGAAAGTGATAATTACTCTTTGAGTTTAATTATGAAGCACATTTCGAAACCCACAGGTAACACTTATTTTGAAGTCTATAATTTTAAGCAAATGTGTAAACTTAATTAGGGTATTCACAATATCATGTCATATTGTCCTAAAATTTTACAACTAAAATTTACAAGATAAATAAATGCAAATAAAAAACAGTTGTTTGATTACGACACTTCAATAAACATAGCTTTCAGAGTTGTAATATATTAGCACTTTTTTATATGGAAGGCAACAATAAAATATTTAAGCTAGTGTAAAATCTTAGGACAATATGACACTATGACATGATAGCACACCTTGTGAATACCCTAAATGTTAACACCTTTTCCTTAAACTTATTTATGAAACACATTTTGAAATTAAACGATTCAAAGGATCTGCTCAAATAGTTTCGTCTATTTTAACCTCAACGTGTTATTAAAAGCATTATCGGCTATTCAGCCGCTTACGGCCAAAGAGCTTTCTCTGCCACCGTGTGTTTCTTATGGCAGCATAGAAAGCTTTTTGCTTGATTGTGTTAGAATGCTCATTAATAATAAACACAATGATAGTTTATTTAGGAGATGGCAAATTTTTTAATAATTTCTTTAACTTAAAACATCTTCAAGTATTTATTCATCAGTCTGGTTTTTTTAAAAAAAAAGCTTTCACTTCCTTTTGATTATAATAACTTCTACTGTTTATTAACAAATAAAATCACTTGACGGAATTTCTTGGAAGTTGATAAGAACAATGTGCGTATTATAGACAGTTTGTTAAAATTTTCATTTTACAAATTATCTTTCAAAATAAGAGATAACCGTTTGTGTAAGCAAATCGACAATTAGATTTATCTTGGCTCAGGTAAAGTGCTGAAGTGGTTGTTGGTAAGGCTACATCATGTACGTCATTATAACTTACCAGAAATGATAAAGTTCTTTAAAAGTTTATGGTATTTTTTAAAAAAATTGTTTTATGCTCCTGTTTTCGTTATTTGGCAAATCTTTAAATGAGACATTAAAAAAGCTTAAGCTTTTTCATATAATGGCATTAACTAGACAACCGATTCTAAAGAGTTTAGCTTCCTTCAAATTACGCATTTTTTTACCATATACCCTTATAAAGCCGTTATATCGCGCTTAAAAAACCATAACTCAAAATCAGGACAACAACTTCGGACATACATATTCTGCACTCACAAAAACGATCATGTATTGAATAAACTAGTAACAGCTCATAAATAAAATCCGACTTGCTTTTAAAATGAACATAATTTTTTCTACGCCTCTCAATATAATTCTTCACTGGGCTTTTTTTATTAATTTTTTTTTTTAATTTTTTGCCATAACTTGTGCTGCACTTTAGTCGTAAGTAGCGCCGTCTGACGGTATCTCTGGCTGCGCAACGCGGAAGACGCAGAAGACAATTCATAGCGCACAAAAACAAAAATCTATATTAAAAAAATCCCCAAGAAATTGTAGCGTAGTGCATGAAAAACATGAAAAAAATAATAAAATTGGAAAAAAGAAGCGTAGCAGCACGATAATAAATAAAATTAACTCAAGGGGAAGCCCTACTAATGGACGCCTAGAGCTGTTTGTGGTAGAGCGATGACGCTTTTAACATGCTGGCGGGGTCTGAGGGCGGTCGGCTAATTTTCGTTACCAAACAATACTAATTTGTTGTTGCAGATTTTCCTATAATTTTCACATTATTTTCTCAATGAATGACTGAATGAATGTATGCAATGCTATATGTGTATGTAAGTAACATTTTATGCGTTCGCACTTTGAGCTACTTCTGTTGTATGGTATTTCTTTTTTGCTCCTTCTACTACTCTATTACTTTTGTCTACAACTTCTTTTTCCAGCAAAAGACTTCGTACTAATAACATTGTGGTTGTAGTAGTTGATGTTGTTGTAGCTTGTGTTAGATGCTTTAATTGATTTAGCTAAAAGCAGGCAAAACAAAAAAGAAAAAATAATATGTAGAGTGAAGAAAAAAAACGAACTTATAAGAAAATTAAATCAATTCAAATGAAGTAAGAAAAAAAATCTGTATAAGGCAGTAAAATGCATCATAGTAGTAGTAGAAGTAGCCCTGCAAACATTTTCAATCGCCTCAGTATCGCTATCGAATCGCTTGGAAGATGAGACAATCGCTGGCGAGCTTATTTGGGCGTCATCCGGGTATCGCCGACTGTAAGCAGCTGAGTCCATGAAAGCGATTCGCCTAAAGGGTGCTCAAGCGATTCACTGGGAAGAGTCGCTAACGAATCGCCAAGAGGGGTCTAAGCGATTCGCCAGGAAGATTCGCGAACGAATCGTCTAAAGGTTGCGTACGTGATTCGCCGGGAAGGAAGAGTCGCTAACGAATCGCCGAGAGGGGACTTAAGCGATTCGCTGGGAAAAGTTTCAAGCGAATTGCCAAGAGGAGCCCTTCGCGATTCGCGGGAAAAGTTGCACACAAGTTAGTAAAAGGGATCTTAAGCGATCAACAACACTATAAAAATTTGGACGACCGCTGGAAGAGAAGTTGGTTTTGGCGACGCTTCCGCGATTTGCCTATATGAGTGTTGGAAGATAAATTGCTATTTGATCTTCTTACGACTCTTCTGCGATTCGCCTATATGTTTGTTGGAAGATGAATTGCTATTTGATCTTCTTACGACTCTTCCGCGATTCGCCTATATGTGTGTTGGGAGATAAATTGCTATTTGATCTTCTAACGACTCTTCCACGATTCGCCTATATGTGTGTTGGAAGATTAATTGAATATTTTTAAATCATACACAAATTTAAAATTGCATCAAAGTTTGATTTCGTTCAAAGTTGAAGCAGGTTTTTAACAATTTCTAGAAAGAAATATTTTCAAACCATTCATTTCGAAATAAGTTGTCAACGCGAGCAGATCTAATGATTGTGAAAAAGTGGAAATACATTAGTTGAAAAAGTTCGGGTAGTGAAGTGGAAAAGGATTAAGTAAGAAATTAATTCAAAAAAATTAAAAATTCTGTCTACCAAGTATATTTCTTCCAGTGTATCGATTAGTTAGCGATTAGTAAGCGATTAGTTAGCAATGCCCTTTAGCGAATCGCTTTAGACTCTACCAGGACGCTTTAGACTCTACAACGGAATATTCGCTGGCGATGATGTTGCGAATTTTAGACGCTCGCTGGCGACGCTTCTGCGATTGTAAATTTTTGTAGGGGAATCGCTTTAGACTCTACCAGGAAACTCATATACGATTCTTTTTAACGAATCGCTTAAGGCTCCCCCCAAAGACTCTTCTGCGACGCTTTGTAGAGATTCCCTAGCGAGCCTTCAATGCAATTCGGTCGTGACTCTTCTTCGCGATTCCCTTGCAAGGAACCAACTACTCACAACCGAGGAATCGCTGGCGATGAAAATGCGAGCTCACTGGCGATGAAAATGCGAGCTCGCTGACGATGGTGTAGTGCATTTAAAACGACGCTTCTGCGATTGAAAATGTTTGTAGGGAAGAGTACACTGTTTTAAAAAAGGTAGTGAAATCAAAGAAAACGCATTGAATTTAATGATTTTCAACAACGATTTTTCCCCATTTGATTAATTTCTAATAATAATAATGTGTAATCCACTTGTATCCTTATTAAATGTAAAAGTATTTGATGCAAATAAGGTACGTTTTCAATTTATATATTACGGATACTTTAAATGTAGCGCATCCGCATTTGATTTAAATGTGAGGAAATTAAAAAACATTGTAGATACTTTTTATTTAAAAGAAATAGTGCAATAACTGGTTACGATTTGAATAATAGAAACACTAAATCAATTACAAGATATCGCTTGTAAGAATTCATAGTTTTGATGACTTTCCTTTCCTTTCATCAGTTATACAATGCAAATGGTCGTTGAAACCATAAATTCTTGAAAGCATTATCTCAAAGAAAGAAAAGATTTTGAGACGAATCAAAATAGGTTTTGAAGGCAATAAATTGCACTTAAATACTATGCATCTAATGCTTCATTTAGTCAGTTCGAAAACTTCGATCCCTCACTTAAATATGCCCTAACATATAACCAAAACCAGCATTGTTTCAATTTTTTAGGTTGCAATATCCTAATAACCAGATGTGATAGGCCAAATCTGAAATCAAATTCGGATTAAGATTATCAAACAAACAACGAGTTTTTATTTGTCCTTACTGTTTCTAATAACATTTTAAACTTACTGTGTTTAATAACATTTTTTAAAACTGAACTCAGACTTTTTTGGTTGCTATATTTACCTGTTGCTCCCGTTATTTTAAAAATGAAAAGAAAAAAATCTAGATGTTTGTTTACCAAACATAACACTGTAAAGCAGAAAAGCGCAAATAAAAACTTCATATGAATTATGTATTTACATTCATGGTATTCACTACATTTGTTATGTCCTCTAGAAGGCGCTTTATTTAATTTAATGTGACGTCACATAGCCTATAACCAGTAGACAATCAAAACGCTTCCAACGATACTATTTCATTTAATTATAAGTGCATTTCAAAAATACTCAAAAGCACACCATCCTTAAATTGCGCTTAGCGCGTAGTTCATTTAAATTTGCTTCACCTCAATTTAATTTTGTTTTACTTCAATTTAAAGATTTTGGCATTTAAATCACATGCCAAAGTCCTTTCATATTTGAAGCAAAGTACATTATATTTAAATAAAATACATTTGCCATAAATGTCCGTTTAATGGTAATCGCACGAAAGAGCCCCTTTGATTTTTTGGCTTAGTGTGGCAAACTAATCGCTTTTAGAGTTCTTCGACGATTTGTTTTCGAGTTCCTCGAAGTTGTTTTGTATAGGAAATTTATTTATATAATTGGTCAGAAAAAAGATTGACCACATCAAATCATGCTGATATGAATATTTATAGTTCCCAAACGGTTATTCAACACAAAAAATAATTTTTTAAAATTTTATAAAAATTTGATTATTTTTAGTAAAGAAGTATATAATAAATAGCCTGCTTCATATTCCAATGATCGATTTTGGAAATTTTGAAAAAAATCATCTTCAAAAGATCGCCAGAATAAGCGATGGAAGGTTTTGAAGATTTTTTAATCGCGCATTCATCGCCTGGGCGATCGAAAAGCAATCCATCTTCTAACGATCGCCGGAATGAGCGAAGGAAGATTTTGAAAATTTTTCTTGAATCGCGCAAGCGATGATCGAAAAGCCATCTGCCAAAGAACCCTTGGGCTAATCGCAAGTGCTTCGCCAAATCAACTTCTCTTCCAATCGCCTTCCAAATTTTTGCAGGGAGGCGGTTGAGTAGAGAATATTAGCTCTTAAAATCCAACTAGCATTTGGAAGATTGTATGCCGAGCGTGATAATCTCGCGATTCTTTTTTTAATCGCCCAGACGATTGTTGAAGTAGAAATTTATTTTGCTCTTCCAAATGATGATATTGCGCGACGTTGGGACGATTGCTGGACGAGTGATCATTTTGGTGAACATTTTAAGATTGCTAGTTGTCAAAGATCGCATATGACTCTTGAAAATGGTATTTATGCGACTCATTCTGATGATTGATTGTCGAGTGTTTTTTTTTGTTACTCTACAATCGTCGCTTAATCGTTCTGACGACCATTGAAAGATTGTTTTGCACCACAATCGTATTTTACGCTTTTAAATTATGTATTTGCGAATCTTTTTGACGATTGTTTCGCGAGTGAAGGAAGTTAGTGCATTTTTTGTTACTCTAAAATCACCGCTTATGCATTCTCGCGATCGTTTGGTGAATTTAACCGTTATGTTAAGAGAAGTTTGCAGGGAAAAATTTATTTTTGTTTTTCTTTTTTCAACAACTGATTTTTGCTTCATTTCAACTCCGTTGTTAGCTTGTGAACACGTGTCGAGACTGGTTACTATAAAAGGTGCGCTTTTATTATGTTATTAAAAATTCTATGTATCTGTGGTCACAAGGTAATAACGACTAAACTCAAAGTATCGTAAAAAACAATATTTTAATTGCACGAACTACGACCCATTTTTTTGATGTATATGAACCGTTACAAACAAAATACATGCATACATAAGTGATGATCAATTCTGGGCAAAAAATGGATATCTGCATACTTAAAAAAATTGGCAATAAAGTAAATTCCATATCGCTTTTTTACGATATTTTGAGTTAAGTCATTATTCCTTGTGACCACAGATATATCCGCCATTACCTGTAGAAACTCTAAAACAGTTAAAAGAGTTGGATCAACAGATACCAAAGAACGAGGAGATATTGTTCTCCAATTGGTATGTCTATCTATCTATATCTATCTACATCTTTCTATATCTATTTATTACTTTTTACAGAAATACATCCTTGGTAAAGTGGGTGGCGACTGCACCAACTCGTTTGTGAGGAATTCAATAAAAAAATCTGAAGCCATGATGTGGCTGCAAAATTGAGCTGGCGTGGAACAAATACTAAGCCATTTTATTTTATAACAAACCAAATAATTCATCTAGGAATTTAGTATTCCGAGAATTATAACAACTAAGTCTTTTTTTATTTCATGCTCTTATAGTTTCCTAATTTGTTTTTCTTTTTAAGATGTCTGGCATTCAAAATTCAAAGCTGACGATGCAGGAATTAATAAGTGCTGCAACAATATTTTGCTCATGCTGGTGACCGACTCAGAAAGGGTGATGTGATCGGACCAAGAAAGATGACGGAACAAAGAAATTGGATTTGGCTATAATCCAAATAGTTTATATTTTTTTTATATCAAACTGAATTATTGTTTTTAATTTAATAATTGAATTCATTTTTTTTTATTTTTATATATAAACTTATTACTTTAACAGGTCTATTCTGGCAAAGTATCAATTGTTACCCAGTATTTTTATTATGCCTATGTGTTTGCTGTAATTTTGTGATTTCAAAACAAAATTTGAAGCTCAAAAATAATAAATTTTGATAGAAATTGTCAACTGCTTTTCAGATAGTCACAATTTCATTAAAAACTTTTGTTTTTTGAGCTTCAAATTTTGTTTTGAAATCACAAAATTACAGCAAACACATAGTAATAATAATAAAATAATAAAAATACTGGGTGACAATTGATACTTTGCCAGAATAGACCTGTTAAAATTACTATTAAAAAAATGAACAATACAGAACAATCCTTATTTTGAAGCATATAGGATCAATAAATGATCGTTTTGGCAATAGTTTCAAGACTCTTCAGCGATTCTTTTTGGTGCATCGCAGACGACTCATTTTAACGATTGTTTCAAGGATCATTTGAAGTAGGAATAAAAGCGCCTTACGCGATTGTTTTCTGCGCATCGTAGACGACTTAAACGGAAGAGTCGTTGGCTGGACACAATTTCTTCCGTTGTCCTGAACTTACGCGATCGGAATAGGACATCGTCGACGATTTATTTAATCGCCCGCTCCGATCGCGGAAGAGTCGTCTACGATTGAAAATGCTAGCTGGGAAGAGTGACGAGCATTCTAACACTTGCAAGTCAACACATACGGAACTGGTTTCTTTGCTGCCAAAAACAACGCGTGGTGGCAGAGAAAGCGCTCTGCCCGCGTGCTTACTTGAACACAGATAGGTTGCAAACAGAGTTAGTGCCGAATCGGGCAGGCAGGCAGACAGGCGCAGGAAAATTATGTGAACAAGCCAGAAAAAAGTTATTTCTATCTCGTTTCTTCGCAGGTTACTGCCTGCGCCTTACTACCTGCCTGTCTGCTTCGGCAAACTCGCCAGATTTCTTCGGGGAATCTGCCTTTCCAAAGCCAGGAATAGAAGGGTGATGGTTGGTTATTGGGTGGACAATTTATGGGGCACGGCCCATGAATTGATCTCAAAATGAGTTCATTCTTGAGGCACGGCTCCTGAATGTTCATCTGATTTCCGTAAAAATAAAAGGTTTTTCTTGAGCCTTGGTTGTTGGTGCCAAATCTTGGAGAAAGCATGGTTTTGGTATTAAGTTATCATAACATTGTTATAGTAATATGCTTTCGATGGACGATCAATGCAATATAACTTGAAGAGTGGGGGCAGTCATTCATCAATGATGAGGAGACCTGATCTATCGTTGTTCTGCAGACCTTGTTTTAGAATGAGGGTTCTATGTAGGAAGCATATAATCCTTTGACCGAGTATAAGCCAGTTGGTATACTACGGCTCACGCTTCCTAGTTTTCCGAAAGAGGCTTTTAAGAAGCCTTAATTAAGCTAACGAAGTTGCGTTAGTAGGATTGTGGTTCTCTCGGTGTATTACCGTTAAACCAATGGTTATTTTTTATTTGGTTAAAAATGATCGAAAAGCTTATTTATAAAGTTTAACCACTTTTAAAAAGTTTTGGCCTGTAAATATTTTTTTTTACATTTTTAAAACCTTGCCAACGATGTTTAAACGCAAAAATTGACAAAAAAATTTTTATAAGGTATTATTACGTAAATGCTAAAAAAAAATTTTAGACACCGTCTTCATGTTTTTTTGTGTTTAAAGCAAATTAAGGTTGGAAAAAACTTTTAAAAATGAAATATTTTGTTTTAATTCTTTTTAAAGTAATACATTAAGCTGATCAACGCGTTTTATTTTTCATTATAGAGTTTTGTTCGTATATTATTACAAATATAACCAGCTGATGAGAAGCACCGTTCTGATTCTATGCTAGTTGGAGAGATAGTTGTACGATAATCGTAAGCAATTTGTAAGTTTCGATTACGATGGCCTTCCTCACAAAAGAAAATTATTTCCCAAGTTAGAATATCTGACAATTTTGAAATACATAGCTGACTTCCCAATGTTGCAAATTCTTCTAAAACTTTGCAAACTTTTTGCTCCACTGATTCACACTCATCGTCCCAACAATCTTTTTCAGCCTCAATAAAAGATTTTTCTAATTCTATATTCATATCAACTTAAATTAAAATAGTTGCATTTACGTGAATATTTGTACTAGAAATTTTTTTATTTAAAAATCCCGGGATCCCGGAAAGAAAATCCCGATATTTAAAGGGGCTTAAATGGTCCGGTATCCCGAGATTGACTTCCCTACCACATACCCACAAACATACATGCATTTTTATATGTATGATGACATTTAAATAACATAATCAAATTGACTCTGTGAGCTGTATTTTAGGGGCCAGTCACATCTTCCACGCTACAGTTATCGTTAGCTTGCAACTTTTATAAACTAAAAATCGGTTGCACTGTGTAATTTAATGCAACCTTGTGCTTGCACGAATTGCCATTTGAACTTAATAATTATATATTTATAATAACTAGCTATAACCTTTTTTTTTTGCAATTTATAACTTTTTTGTTTGTTAATTTAATTAAATAGATAACAATAAAAAAATACTACTCCAGCAACAAAAGCTGCTGCAAAAACACCTTCTAATTAAGTGGTATTCATTCATAAAAAAAAGCTTGTAAGCGTCAAACATGCAAGGTGAATTTAAGCACACAGACACAACAACAACAAATAAAAATGATAGCTTTCGCACGATCATCAAAGACAATGATAAAACTAATATAAAATAATTAAAAATCAAGTGACTAAAATGAATTTTTAAAATTTCCAAATACTTAAAGCGCTTAAAAGCTTTCGAAATTTTCTATTTTTGCCTAAATCTGCAGCATTATTATACAGCAAAATCATTGTAGTACAATAATAGTTAACGCAAAAGCAAAAACAACATGATCCCCACGATCTTCATGTCGAATTTT
The DNA here is from genome assembly GCA_963920525.1 of Dichetophora obliterata. NCBI lineage: Eukaryota > Metazoa > Arthropoda > Insecta > Diptera > Sciomyzidae > Dichetophora > Dichetophora obliterata. Next base: position 5,525,991 of record OY986438.1, on the reverse strand, counting down.
AGCAGCCGCCCGCCTCCATCAAACTGCCAGCACCACCATCGCCATCGCCATCGCCACCACTGACTTCAAACTTCAGCGTCCAATTAACCTAAATCTGTCAAATGCAAAAAAATTTCTATATAAAACGGCAAAATCTGTTGTGTAATGGTGAAGTTGAAGATGCGCAGCAGCAAACAAAAAGAAGAAACCGTAGAAGATGCAGACAAAAAACAGTGAAATTTGTTACAAGTATTGAAACGCTTTCAAAATCCATTGATCATTGCTCATTGATCAATGATTATTGATCATCATTAAGTTTCGTTTTCTTGCTGCTTTTTTTTCTTAAACATTGTATTTGAATTTTTTTTATTTTTTTACTTATTTGCTTAGTCAAAACTGCAGCTTGAGTCATATAGTTTGCCATATTTGAAAATATTGTACGATTTTTTCGCTAGCGAGTTGAAAAAAAAAATAACTTTTCATTCAATGATTCCGCAATTCATTCATTTGCAGTCCATTGTTGCGCATGTTCAGTGATCTTGTCTTGAATGTTGAGTTGAATGTGGCTCGTAAATTGTTTCAATTCTCTAGCTGCCAGGCGAATTAAGCATTGTACGCTACACTGTAAAAAAAATTAGATCCAAAACTTCTTAAAAATTTAATCCTTGAAGCCATATATAGAAAAAATTGATTTAAAATGCTTTGTAATGAATAACATATCAAGAAAATTTTTAATTTAAGATTTCGTTAAAATTTTCCTTACACTTCTTTTGATTTTTTTTTTAAATCGTTTGCTATGTTATACAAAAGATTTATTGACACACATTTTTTTTCACTTCCTTTACCGTTATTTTTTTTCAATTTATTGTGTCGTAAATTTTCATTTATAACAATCATAACTCAAAGGCGGCAGCCACCTACGACGCAGAGTAGCCTAGTATTTGTTTCGTTTTCATCTAGTCTTTTCTGCTTTGAACAAGCATATTTTATGATGCTTTTGCTTTTTGCAAGCTTTAAGCTGTATAAGCCTTATTGGTAAGCGTCCGCTTGTCAAGAGTTGGTCTTCGCTCTAAGCTCTGCAAGCCTTCAACAAGCTATTCAGCAGCGCTGCGTGTGGGACTGCCAGCTTGAGATGATGTTGGCTGGCTCTGCTTGGAGGTGGGAGGGTGGCAAAAGCACAATTGAATTGCAATGTGCATAAATCATATATTGATGGTTAAGCGTGGACCGCTATACCCCTTCACCTTCACTCCCAGCTGCACTCATTGCCGTGAACTGCATCTTTCAGCAAGGCACAAGAAAAAATTAAAAAAAAACAATACAAAAATAGCAAAATACATTAAAATGAGTGCTGAAGATGTTGAAATATTTCAAGTTGCACTTTTTTGTTGTCGTTGTTGTTTTACTGTTGGTCTTTTAATTTTGCCTTTTATTTGAGTACAGTCATTTTTATCTAGGTTAGCCACTGACGCAAAATATTGCAAAATTTTTACAATCAACGCAACTGTTTTTTTTTCGAATTCGTATTTATTTTTAACTGATTTCCGGTTATTGACAAAGACACCTTTTTAAGACAGCAAATAAAAGATTTAAGTTTTTGACGGATTTAAACGGCATGCTACAAAAAACTTCATATTGATGCTTATTCTTTGTTTTTTGGAACAAGCAATTTGAAAATAATTCATTACTTCAAGAGGTTAAGATTGCCTTAAAAGAGCTTTTTTGTCTTTATTCGAAGAAGTCTTGAATGTTGATGACGTCACTTTTATAAAGCAAGGTTTTTAAACAAATATTGCACATTTGAAACTCAGAGTTCTTTTTATTCATAACAGCTTATGTGCACAATATCAAGTTTAAAAATTGTTGTTACAATATTTAAATAAGTTTACTATTACATGATGTCACTTTGTATGGGAGGAGGGCGGAATTTTCTGGTTTTTTTTACCAATTTAATAGCATCGAGTACATAGTACAGATTTTAAATTTTTTGCAAAATTTAAAGCTTTTATACTTAATATTGTGGAACTTGAATTTTTCATAAAGGTACGCCCCATTCAAAATTTTTCAACTAACGGTAATTTTATTATTATAAAACTTTTTACCATCGGAGATTTTTGTGTATTTAATTTTAAAAATTTTTTGTTATATTGACATCAGAAACACTGACATATCTTCAAAATTGGAGAAATTTTCTGTAAAACGACTTTTTCATAAAACATCGTTGCCTAAGAATGAGAAAAAAACGACATGAAAATCAAAGTTTGGTCTTTCGATGCAAATATCTCCGCTGTCCATTAATAAATTTCATTCAAATTTTTTTTGTTCAAAAGTTCAATAAAATCACTTTACAAAAATAGGTTGAACTGTACCGTTAAGTCAGTGTATATATGTTTTATGATTATGTCAAAAAAGGTCCAAAATATTGACTTTTTACTCAAAAAATGACTCAAAAATTGTTGTTGTTGTAAAAATAAAATCAAGAATTGCACATCTGGCTACCTGGGGGGTACGCCCCCCCATTGATTTTTTCGCGAAATTTATTTTTTCCAAAATGTTGTTTTTATATTTTTTACAAAAAATTCAAGTCTCAAAAATAATTATATGAAAAAATTAACCCAACATCTCTTTCCAATCAAAAGTTATGGCTAAAAAGCAATTTTACATACAAGCTATATTAAAATTCTCAATCCTAAATATCTTCCTTAAATTAGTACGTCTATATTCTTGCCACCCCTCCTCCTGTTAAATGTGTTTTATGGTGATGGCATCATTTCTTCTTACTCCATTTTCAGTGTTGTCACTCTGTTCTTTATCAATGTTACTTTAGTTTTTGTATATACAGGGTGTTTCAGGAAGTGGCCAGTGGTTGGATTTGTTTGTTTTTGGGCTTGTTGGAAAGGTCTTTAAAAGACCTTTCAGTACAAAATAAAACAATAATTAGAAAAAGGTGAAATAGCCGAGATACAGAGCTTTTCCGCAGAGAAAAAAAATTAACATAACCTCAATTTGCTCAGCCAGATGGCAGGTAACTTATGTCTTTTTCTTTTAAAAGATAGTAATACCTCTTACCTTCCTAAAAATACCAAAACGAGGCCCGAAGGTCTTACCGTTCCAAAGTTATGACCATTATGACCTTCGGGCTTCGTTTTGGTATTTTTAGAAAGGTAAGAGGTATTACTATCTTTTAAAAGAAAAAAAAGATAAGTTACCTGCCATCTGGAAGATCAAATTGAGGTTATGTTAATTTTTTTCTTCCATTTTTTTTCGGAAAGCTCTGTATCTCGGCTATTTCACCTTTTTCTAATTATTGTTTTATTTTATACTGAAAGGTCTTTTAAAGACCTTTCCAAAAGCCCAAAAACAAACAAATCCGACCACTGGCTCAGAAGTTAGCAACTTTACCCTACTACCCTCCGACCACCAATCCGAAAATTTTGAACCCGCTGCCATCTCGCACCCGTGCATTTTCGGACATGGTCCTAGTGGACTTTTCTTCAAGAAATGAGCCAATGAATACGCTGGAAAAATTTGTCCAGAACTTCCTGAAACACCCTGTATATCACCACTTCATGGAAAAGATTACCGTGAATAGAATGCAGTAAAAGTTAATATTTTCATGTTTACAGCTTACTATGCTGTAGAAGCGAAAAGAAATCTTCCGTAAGAAATGCATTGCTTTTTTGACAGCGAAAAAGGAGCGAAATTTTTTTTCGTTGGCTAGTACGCTGTTGAACCAAAAAATTTGTTCAATGCAGCCAAGTTCACAACCATATTTGTAGAGTTAAAATGTCAAAATTTCGCTGTCTTTTATATGTCCGTACATTTAATTGGTGTGGAAATTTGACATTCAATCTAATATTTTTATAGTGGTCTCAAAATTAAATTAAACATGTTTTTACAAAATGCCAAAACTTAAAAAAACATTTAATCGAGAAGTGTATATCAGCTAGTAAACAATAAATATTATCCAAACATTTTATTGAAACTGTGTTTTTATTTAAGTTTTTTAAAATCCTCTGCAATGTTTTCTGTTGTAAAACAAGGCATAACTACTTCGGAATTTCATATTTAGTTTTCCAAAAAAATTAGTTTTCTATGGTTTTTTAAACCATGGATTGTTTTTTCAAATCCTGAAATCCCGGGATTGCCAAAGCGTATCGAAATTGTATGCACTATCATTAAAAAAGCTTTTTATAAAAAATGTAAGGCTGTAGTAAAAGCTCTCTGCTGGCAGGTGGCAGAATGCCGATCACTGCATTAGAGTCATCTTTTAAATTTTTTTGAGAAAAATTTCAAGTTAGTTAATCTTAATTTTTTTTTTGCAAGCTGACATAAGAAGAAACATTGTGCTTTTGGAGCTTTTTTAGCAAAATCGTAAGTTTCTATTCTATTAAATAGAATCATTGTTAGCTTCAACGATATATTTACAGCCCAATTCTAGCAAAGTAACAATTGTTACCCAGTATTTTTAATATTTTTATGTGTTTCTTGTAATTTTTTTATTTCAAAACAAAATTTGAAGCTCAAAAATAATAAATTTTGGTAGAAATTTTCATATAGTGACAATTTCATTAAAAAATGTTGTTTTTTGAATTTCAAATTTTGTTTTGAAATAAAAAAATTATAACAAACACATAGAAATTTTAAAAATACTGGGTAACAATTCCCTATAGGAACAAACTAACTTGTTTTTAAAAACAACTAATTAACAAACTAGTTTAAAATAAACTAGTTTACGAACAACTTTGAATTATATTGAGGCGGCATCCACTTCAATTTTGAATAGTTTTTATTGCATTATATATGAAATAATTGAGAAACTAAATACTTAAAAACAAGTGGTTTAAAAACTAATTTGAATTATATTAAGGCGGCAACTACTCTGATTTTGACATGTTTTTATAGCAAATTTTTATTAGATTACAAGTTTATATATATTTAACCATGCTATTTCATTAAGTATTATTAACTTTAGGCTTTCACTAATATGAATATATGTATATATTTTTCAAAACAATAAAATAAATTATCTCTTTGATGCATAGAAATTTAAAATTTTAATGCTTTTAAATTCATTTTCAGTAAGTGGAATATTAACAAGTTTTCAATTAATTTATTTTAAAGTAATTAAAAAAATAATTTAAATTTAACAAATTTAACAAGTAGTGTAAAATATATGCGGTTTTCAACTGTTTTATTTTAAAGTAGTTAAAAAATAATTTAAATTCAACTAATTAAACAAGTAGTTGAAAACATATGCAGACGAAAGTCAATTGACTTATTTAGAAGACATCACCATACAAAATATGTTAGTTCGATCTATGGAAAAAATTCAGAATTTCAACTAGTTGTGGTTGACAAAAAACTACTTTTTCAATTAATTTTAAACTAGTTGATTTTCGTACAGTGTTGTTACTTTGCCAGAATTGGGCTGTTAAACTATTCGACATTTTTAAAGTTTTTGTATAATGCTGAATTGAATGATTTGATTGTCATCAAAATAGATTTATTAATTAATAAATTTTGATATTGAGCTTTGATATTTTTTGCAAAGTGGATCAATGTGGCCTATTAAGGAAATTCTTACAACTTTATCCTACAAATGCACCTTTTCATTCCTTTTCTATAACTCAGTCTAAAATGTTTATTTATTTTTAGAACTCTTAACAAATTTATAGTAAGTCTTAAATGATCAAAAGTCAATAACGATTTAATGGTTTTTATTTTTCAACAATTTTCAACAATTTGTTTTTTATATTTCGCAAGTTTGTATTTTTAATTTGCACTAAATTATTTTGATTTTTCCCTACCATTTGGTATGATTGAAATAAGTTTGAGTTGTAGTTGCTTTTTTCTGTGCGTTCTTTTTTACTTTTTATTATTTTGTCGTTTTTGATAAGCTTATCATGAGAATGAAGAAAAAATACGACATGATGCTATGTCTATATTTTTTTCTATATTTTTCTAATAGAATCTTTTTTTCGAGATAAGACGACAGCAATAAGAAAAAAAAAAACTGCAACAAAATGTGAAAAATAGTCTGCTTATTTTTATGCCTTCTTTTTACAATAGAAGTGCGTGTGTTTACACAGCGACAATCTTTCAAAACGATATTTTCACATTTTATTTACTCTCATTAAATAGTATTTAGAACAAGAAAGCTGAAACATAAAATAACAACAACAACAACTATAATAACAGCAATCATATTAGTATATTGATATTGCATCGTTTTTATAATAAATTTTTATTTTTACAATTTCACTTTATTTATTAGCTTCTTTTTTATTCTAGGCGGTCATTTTACTTAATCTTTTTTAAGTTATTTATTTTCTTTTATTGATTTATATGGCAAACATGTAGTTTAAAGTAATAAATTTAATTTAAATCAATAATTTTATTAATTACAAAGTTCGCAAAGTCTTAGAAATCATTTAGCACAAAAAAAAGAACTTTTTGGGGTGCTCATAAAAAAACGTAAATGTAGTGAAATCTTAAGCATATTTCTAACTGTATATCATTTGTGGTATTAAATTAAAAATTTGGACTGAAATAAAAGTAATTAACTTTTCTTGCTTCTGGTTTTTCTTGTAATGAGTGACATTTTCTCTAATCTCTAACAATGATGTAAATCTCTCCCAACTTTGACTATCTATATGATAATTAAGTTGAAGTTACAGTGATTAGTATTTAAAAACATGCCATTTTCAAATGTGAAAAACAGTATGAAGTGATAAGATATTTTCGTTGTAATCTCACAACAAAAGAAAAAACTGAAAAGACATGGAATAAAAATTCCCAAATATTCCTTCAACTGCGATAGCATCTTATACACCAAAATAACGAGAGAGAAAAACACCAAAATTTTTTGGTCTCCTGATAAAAATGAGCCCCTATGAAGCGCATGAAAGAACCGGAGACGGATCGACCGACGAAAGTACGAATAAGCAAAGCGCCGTCGCTGTTTCTATTTGATAAGTTATCAGTAGCAACAGCAACTAGCAACACAGCCAGCGAACACAAAACGGAACAACAACAAAAAAGTGACACACTAATAAAATGCGTGTCAAGAGGGTGTGACCCGTAAGGCGTCAAGGTTGTGTGTGTGTGTGCGTGTGTGTGTGTTTTGTGGGCACCCTTAAATCAATCGAAAAAACAAGACTACACCACATAATGACTCTAGGGATTTGCTAGTAGGGCATCCAATCCCGGGATCCCGGACTTTTTTCCCGGACTACTTTGCTTTTAGATAATGCATAAAAAAAATTGCAACGCTTTAATCCAATGCACAAATATTAATTGATTGATGATATTTAGAGTTCAACAACACTTTAATTGGACGTTTGGGTTGCTGTTGTACAACACTTTTATTTGACGTTTGGCTGTTGTTGAACACTCCGATTTGACGTTTAAGTTTTGATGCTTCTGAAATGTGATTTTAATAATAAATAAAAAACACCTTTTTTACTAGCTGTACAAAATATGACGTGATACTACCTTAGATATACCAAAGTTTGACCTTAACAATTAAAAAAATAACTTCCTTAAACAAGCTGTACAAAACATCACAAAATTCTCACTTAAAAATACTAAAATTATTATACTATTAAATTATTTTTTTATATAATATATGCATTTTCATAGTAACTCACGCGACATGCGTACAACTTAAAGCTTCGTTTTCTCGGAAGTTTATGTAATTAATGTAAGAAAATTTATTATGTACATATGTATTACAAGAAATAGTAATGGTATGATCTACCAAAATTGTCGTTCCTGTAACTAATTAAGAATGGCAGTGGTAAATATGGGCGTAACTCACGCGACAAAAAAAGTAAGTGTGTTTTACAAGCAAGTTTAGATTGTAAGAACTCAGCGAATTTTCCCATATAATTTGTTTTTGTTTTTAATTTTTAAATAATGGGAAAAGAGTGAAGTTTCATAATAAACCCACTTTATGTGTGGACTTTGCTTATTTAAAAATATATTTGTTTCCAAAAAATATTTGCCGTAATTCACGCGACGAAAATTCCTTAAATTAAAATTGGGTAATTAAGTAATTAGGTAGTAAGGTAATTATGTTATTTAGTAATTAAAAAACAAATTTAACATATTGCCCTTTTCTTGCCTCAACCATTGTTCTATTATCTTTAGCCAATGCCTTCCATTTTTACTAAACCAAAAAATTTACGAAACATTTACGAAAAAGAAAAACTACATTTGTGAAACTGTGCAGACGATTTGATCATCATGGTTACTGAATTTATATAGAAATTTCTTAAATTAATAAAATCAAAATGTTTCTTTTAATATTATCATAAATTAAAAAGTTTTTAATAAGTTTTAAGTTTTTGGTCACGGTTGACTTTTTTCTGGAAATGCCCATATACAAAACATTCAATGATGTGCTACTACCTAAGAAAAACCTTAATGTGATTTTAGAAAATTTTAAATAAAAATCTTTTTTAAAATAGCTGTACAAAATAACACAATGTTTTAAACGCATGATACTTCCTAAGAAATACTGAAATGTGATTTTAATAATACTAAAATAAAATTCTTTTTTAACTAACTGTGATTTTTTAACTAACTAAATATGACGTGAAAAATATAAATATAAAAACCTTTCTTGAACTAAATGTACCAAATATTACAAAATACTAACTTGGAGAAACTAAAATGTTACCTAAAAAAATTAAAAAAAAAACTTTCTGAAACAAGCTGTACAAAATATCACAAAATTACTACTTAGAAATACTAAAATTTTTAAACTATTTTATTTTATTTAAATAATTTTATGTACCTCATTTAGTTATTTTTTTTTTTAAATAATTGATCTCTGTTTTTCAGAAATAAACAATAAATACTATCAAAACATTTAATCGAAACTGTGTTTTTCAGTTTTTTAAAATCTTCTGCAATGTTTTGGGTTGTAAACAAGGCATAACTACTTTAAAACTTCATATTACGTCTTCCAAAAAATTCGTTTTCTAAGGTTTGTCAAACCCGGGACTAGTCCCGGGATCCCGGGATTGTGTTTTTCAAATCCCGAAATCCCGGGATTGCCGAAGCGTCCCCGAAATTGGATGCCCTATTCGCTAGAAAACGAGAAGTTTTTAAACAAAATTATTTTCAATAATTTTTCATGAATTATTAAGATAAAGATGCGGGATTTGTATGAGTGAGAGTCAGCGGAGTGCATGAAATATGAATTATTAAAACATTTGATCCTTGCGTGTGTGTTGTTGAAATGCTAAAAAAGACATTTATCTTTAGGAGCCTTTGCTTTTGCTTCTTTATACTGGAGGCAAAAAAAGCAAATAACATTAAGCGACTTCACACATGCTATGTTGCGCTTTTTTTGTGGTAATTTTCACATCATTGTGGGCGTATTTTGAGTTTTATTATCTTCGTAGTGTGGAATAGAGGAAAAATTCCACCGGGCTTGGATTTCTCAACATTGATAATTTTATTTATCCTTTATACACTAATGAGCAAATTCTGTTTATTGCACAAAAAGTTTTCTCAACTTAAGACATTTTCTTTTTGATAATGCATACATACTCAAATTTTCCATATAACTTATATCTAATTATATGGGTAAATCCTAGCGTTCGGACGTTACATTCGCACACATTTTTCATAAATTTTGCAAATTTTATTAAAAAAAATATGTTTTTAAGAAGTTTTGATTTTTTGGTCATGGTTGACTTTTCTGTGGATTTGCGCACATGGGCATTTCCACAGAAAAGTCTACCTTGACCAAAAAATTAAAACTTTTTAGAAACCTATTATTTGATGATATTATCTAAGAGGAACATTTTAATTTTATTAATTTAAGCAATTTCTACATAAATTCATTTACCATGATGTTCAAACCATATGCACAGTTTCACAAATGAAGTTTTTCTTTTTCGTAAATGTTTAGTAAGTGTTTCGTAAACTTTTTGTTTTAGTAGAAATGGAAGGCATTGGATAAAGATAATGGAAAAATGGTTGAGGCAAGGAAAGGACGCAAGGAAGGATATTCAATTTGTTTTTTAATTACTAAATTACATAATTAATTAACTACTTATTTACTTAATTAATTCTTACGCAAATATAAAAACGCCTTTTTAAAAATAAGACATTTTCTTTATTTTTTTTATATTTCTTTGCACAAATCGTCCGTAACGCTAGTTTGGAAATACCCATATAACACTGTTTTTATTTCTGATCCAAAAAATAACGATCAATTAATCATTTTTTTCTAAATGGAATAATATCGATAAAGGAATAATTGGTTTTCAGTTATTTTTATCTTAAAAATCATTTAAAAAAATCACGTCTAAAATGAAAACTCTAGTTCAATAGCATCACATATCTTTGCTTAAAAGCAAATAACAACAAATTTTTATGAAAAATCTTATGAAAATGAAAAAAAAAAAATTAAAAAATTCACAGCAATTAAAAGCTTGTTATCAGGGACCGTAACGGTTGATTTTTTTCAAAAAAGTCAACAAATAATCGTTATTTGTCAATAGATAAGAAATAAAACTGTCAAATTTTTAATCTCTATTTTTGATCGGAAAAATGAAAGTCAAACTTTAACTTTTATAATTGATCAAAAAATAAAAGTAAAATTTTAACTGTTATTTTTTATCGAAAAATAAAAATAAAATTTTAACTGTTATTTTTGATCGAAAAAATAAAAATCAAACTTTAACTTTTATTTTTGATCAAAAAAAATAATAGTCAAATTATAACTTTTATTTTACTTCGATAAAAAAAAAGTTAAATTTGACTTTTATTTTTTTGAGGAAAAATAAAAGTTAAAGTTTGACTTTTATTTTTTCGATCAAAAATAAAAGTTATAATAAGACTTTTATTTTTTTTTTATAAGTTCAGATTCAAATATAATGTCAATTTAACTTGGGCCGTGAAAGTGTACTGAGTTGTTGCTGTTGCTGTCAATCTCTAACAATAATGAAGTGTGTGTGGCCTTTTATGTTTTCTTTTCTTGCTTTCTGTGCTTCTTGCTGTTTGCCGCCAAACGCAGTTAAATTGAATTATATTGCAGTTCAAATAAAGTTTTCTGTTCTGCAGTTTTTACGGAAAAATTAAGCGTTATTTCCAATCTTGGTATAAAATTATCTTGGGGTAAAATAGTACCTTGAAATCAAATTCTAATCAGAATTTTTTATGAATTTCAAACTCTAATTGAATCTAATAATTTTGCACCTATTTAAATACATCTATTCAATTTTATATTAAAAGTCAATGAATTTCTAAAGATGTTATTTAATTTTTTATTTTTACTTAAGTGTACATTTGTATAAAAACAAATATGCTTTTGAAGAAAAATTTATTGTATTGTAGTACCGATATGTACCAAAGGACGATTTTGACGATTTTCATGGTGTGAAAATTACGATTTTTTGTTTTTTTTATACAATTCTGAATTACAATTGTTCGGGCATGACAGCTTAAACACTGATGACATCTACCTTACACAGTAAGTGACGATCAGAGTAGGTATGCACCATGATTTAATTATTATAGGTTGTCCATTCGTTTCGCGTTTTCTTACAAGAAGGCAGATATACACCCGTAAAAATGAAGAGGAGAGCAAAAGAGTAATTTTTTTAATGACAAAATATAGCTCAGTTGCCTAAATATCATACTTTTTCGTAGTACTAAATACCCAAAGATACAATTCGCTACTGCTTTTTCTACTACGTTTTCCACTACTTGTTGCTTTTGATTGAAAATTTTTATTGAGTTTTTAAAAAGGTAGTGACAATGTTTTGTTGTGTAAATCAATATTGAAATAATAAAAGAAATGTATACAGCACACATAATATAAAACAATTTAAAATTTTATGAATATTTGTATAATTTTTTAGCTTTGAAGTTACAATAAGTAAAAGGAGAAATGAATTTCATTGAAAACATGTTTTAAATATAGATTGATTGTAGAATTTTTTTTTTATTTTTTTTTTATTAGTCAATGAACAAAAAATTCTTACAGACTACAAAAGATACTTCATATATTATAGAACTATACATACATATATTTATAAATACAATTAGATACTTATTGAAATATAAAAGTTTATAATATTTTCACATTTCAATAATAATTATTTAAGGAAGTCTTAAGAGAAATCTTCGAATTAGTAAAATCTATATTGAAGTATAGCATACACTTATTAAACTCCAGGATAGATCTACACATAGGCGAGTTTAAAGCATAATTGGTTCTTCACATACTCAAATAAAATACGTCACAGTGTCGTAAAGCTCTTTGTGGTACATTAAAATTTATCATTTCCAGTAAGTCAGGGTAATCAACCGTACCTATTACAATATCATATAGAAACATAAGCGATAAAATGATTCTTCTATTTTGAAGAGTTCTAAGTTCTAATTGACTGCAACGATCAATATATGATGGAATCAGATCTCGTATCAGAATTCGTAGCATTTTGATTATAAAAGTTAATATATGGGTGAAATTCCGCCAAAAGTGCATTTTTCTTTTGAAAAATGGATAAATTTAAAAATAAAACTGAAACTACAATAAGTAAGCCTGCAGACTGAAGTCTTTTTTGCGACGCCAGAATTTATATAAGTATACATGGTTGAAAAAGCTCTTAACTCGAGAGCTAATTTTGAGCATGGCTGCCCTAAAGTAAGGAAAAACTTCTCCAGGTCACACTGTATTACTCCATGAAATTAATTTGTATACACTTTGTGTTTTTTGAGTGGTTACAGGAATGACAAAAAATGTCAGGAATGACTAAAAAACACTTTTTCACACGTTTTTATCATATATTTGATAACTACTTTAATTTGTTATATTCAATTTCGTTTTATTCCATCACTAACTGAATACACAGTTGGTTACAGAAATGACAATTTTATATATTTGTTTTGCATATTCCCTTTTAAACTTGACGCTACAATTTACACAGTGGAAAATATTTTGAAACATTTAGCTGATCAGTTTTGGTCTTATATTATAAATATATGCAAAACATATTACAAATGTATTAAACTTTAAACTATAAACTATATATTAAATGAAAGATAAATCTGTGGGCTTTAAATATAAAATATATTTTTGACGCAAACTGCTCACAAAATTGAAATTATTGCTTAAATTTTTTTTTGTTTACGGAGCTAACAAGACATAAGTCTTATGGCAAGCCAATGTTACCAGTCGAAATTCGGAACAATTCCTACGAAAATTACCTTTATCACACAGTACATAAATTAATTACCACCATAATTCCCATGGTAAAGGTAAACAAAAATAATTCCCTCCGTAATTGAAAAATACCACAAAAAATCCCACGATCATTAAAAATTACCACGAAAATACTACTCGTTTTAAAAATACCACCAAAAATCCCACATGCTTTAAAAAATCTCACAAAAATCGCATACGCATTGAAAAATACCTCAATAAATCCATATGCATAAAAAATTAAAAAAAAAATAGAAATACCACAAAGAAGTAATAGTGGTATTCAATAAACTGCGTATTTGTGATGTCAATAGCGTAAGGGCGATATATTCAGACTGATTCTGAACAATTTTCCCAGGGGAATTGGAAAAGAAAGTTTACATTTTTAAGATAAAGTTCAAGAACATTTTGGAAATTTTTAATGCAAAATTGTTCATAAACCGTCGATATTCATGATTGTAAGCAAACAAATTGTGATGTCTTTTTTGTTTGATGTCGATTCCCCGGGAAAAATTATTCAGAATCGGGCTGATTAACTGAAGCGTATTTTGCAACAACAAAAATATAAGTGATTTTACATACCCAGCTTACGACAATGCGGTGCAAGTAGATCATATAATGGCAACTGTGATTTCATTTGAATTTTAAAAGATAATTGAAAACCAGTGAATTTGATAAGTAAACTTGCAAATATTTTTTATTATTGTGTTGGTAGTAATTATACTTTTATTATTTTTGACATTTTAAAATAATTTTTGTAAACTTTTAGCTTGCAAAAAATTAAAAATTCAGGACAGTATTGCCATATGTCAAAAATATCTACTTAATTTTCATGATGGCAACTTGTTCTTAAAACAAATATGCTTTTTAATCGTTTTTATTAAGGACAAGCTCAAGAAAATGTACAGAGTAAATTTATAGCTTTACGCTTCTGTATATATACTCGTAGTTCATCGAATACTATATTATTATATATATTAAATTTTTGTATTAAATTTTTTGTATTAAATATATTAAATTTTTGTTGAATATTATTAAATTTTTGCTTAATAAAAGTGAAAAATATATTTTGAAGAAGAACATTCCCGAATTCCCATACAATTAAAAAATACCACGCTGAATTCCCACGCCAATTAAAAAATACCACGCTGGATTAAAAAATTCCATGGGAATTCCCAAAAAAAAAAATTTTCCCAAGACCAATTAAAAATTACCACGAATGGGATATTACTGGCAACCCACATTACTGGCAACCTTGTGGCAAGCACCGTAACATGTAGATGATGTACTTATTGATAGTTATTTTGAAATTAATATACATAACATTAATTGAATATTGTAAAAATTTTATAATATATATACTAAATATTAAAATTAAAATTAAAGAATAAAGATATGAAAGAGTAAAAATTTAGATAAAGCATTCTGGATTTTAAGATATACGCAAATTGAAATTTAAAATTTAAAAAGACAAACCGTATTTTAAGTTAGGTGGAACGAAGCTATATTATTGTAGTACGAATTTTATTTGTATTTTTTCAAATAGATAATTTAATTAACTTTCAAATGACATGCCCATTTTTTATGTCTATTAGATAATGGTAAGTATATAAATATTTTATTAAACAGATATTAAATAATTGTCAACTTTTCTACGGTATCGCTAACATAACAGTTCACAACAATTGACTCCGCTGAATGCGGCCAATTTTTGCTTTCTTATCGGTTACAGATTTTCTATAAGCTGTCAACTTCGTTTTGAAATCGCGTCAACATGGAGGCACCCCAACTCCATACGCCTGTAATTTTTTTAATTTTTAATTTTTTTTAATTTTTTTTTTGTATTATTAAAATAGTAATAAACACATAATAAGAAAATCGATACTAAAATATGAATTGGTTCTTTTTTATCGACCGTCAAAAGAGGTACGAAATTCAGGCCTCTACACTAGAATTCTGCCTTAACAACGAAAATAAACTATCGATCTTAGAAAACAAACAAGATTTTATCACACCCCGCTTACAGTTCTGCATTACAATGTCATCGCAAAACAAATTTTTACAAGCGGTATGTTGTATTCGCTACTAAAAAGTCATTTGCTAAGTACTCTCAATTTTGTCTCTCAATTTTCATTATAAAAAAAAAATATGCTGCAAAATCATTGTTTATCAAAATGCTTTGATAAGAGTATTTTTAAATTATATTTAATTCAAGGTTATTTTGAAAAAAAAAAACTGTAAGGTTGAGGTTAGCAATTAAAATAAAAATTTGGTACCAAAGTTTCTGAAGCTGCTGATGTTGTGTTTGTTGTTGTTATTTATATGATTTTGTTTTTAATGTTTGCTGAGCATTGCAAAAAAATAAAAATTGCTAGAGGCAATATCATAAAAAAACCGTTAAAAAAGATTGGCAAAAACGCTTAACCAGAGCTAAATATAATAAACAAGAAAAAGTAAGGGAAAAAATACAAACTTTCTAAGTTTTTGTTTAAATTCATTATTCAACAAAATACAAAGAAAAGCTAAGGAGATAAAAACAAAAACAAAAAACAACAAAGGCATAAAATGCGAAAATTTCACCCACACTCAACACGATCTGGCGAACGAAGCACTCACGATGAATCAGTAGAAAAGCCAAAAGTAACAACAACAACAACAATTAAGACAATATTGACAATAACAAAAAAAACCATAATTAAAGTGCAAGATAAAATATAATAAAATCAAAGAAACGCAGCAAAAAAATGAGCTATGGAAATATATGTAGTATATCAACAATTCTATAGCTAAAAAATAGAGTATCTATTGATTGGAGCTGCATTTATTTGTCTGTTGCTATTTTTAGGTTTTTTCTTTTGTTTGTTAAACATCATTTCATTTGCCTTAAAACGCTTTCAAAAGAAGTGAAGGTAACAAAAATTGCAAGAAAAAATGGGAGGAAAAATAATTTGGACTTTCTATTTTATTTCAAGTAGCGCGCGATGCAAAAAAAAACACAAAAAATCAAGCATGCAATAAAATATCTTAACAAGGAAAAAAGACAGAAATAAAATTATAAGTTTGCACAAAATCAAGCGCAAAATAAAGCTAAAATCAATTCCAAAATCTTTATCTGCATTTTATTTAAATACCTGATGCATATACGCAAAGCTTGAAACATTTTTTATAGCTCATGGTTTGAATTTATGACGCTTGCGCCTCAATTATAGCGATATAATTTTAAATATTTTAATATTTTTCATAGATACTTTGTCTTGTTTTTTTTTTAAAAAAAGTTAAAAAACAATTTTAAATGCATGCGCTGCTTGTATGTCTCTCTAGTTGCTTAATTAATGCTGCAGCACAGTTTTGGTTATCGGTTTTTTTTATAATTTTTTTTATATTTTTAAAGGCCGCCTGACCTTTAGATAACATTTTAAGAAATAATTTAAAAAATTCTGTGCGTTAGCGACGAGATAAGCTGGTGTGGTGTCGTGTCGCAGAGATCGCAGCATCTACAAGATACATGCATACTTTGTTGCTATAGCGCATGAGCGCAGTCATTATTAATATTTATATACTTTGCATATTTATTATTTGAATTGCCATGAAGGCTAAGCAGGAATTGTTTTTTAAGAGCTTTACATATGATTGAGTTAACATTTTTTCCAAAATACCTAAAAGTTGTAGTATTTTAAATTCGCTTAAAATTTCTCTAAATATCGGATTGATATACATACGTATAAATGTAATTAAAATTTGATATTTGCGACAGTAATGTATTTTATGTAACTTGAGTGATCTTGGAATGGAATTTTTAATTCTTATTATTATTGTTGTTTTTTTTTTAAATTTTGAGTTTTCAATAGTTAGCGCCTCATAACAACTCTCTAATTATTTTAATTGATTTCATTATAACTATTGAATAATTTGTTCAGAATTGCATAGAACTTGCATTTAATGTGAGCAGCATTCATATTATCGACAGCGACTTTGAGAATTCTATGTAAATTTAACGAGTTGCTGAGTTTATCGCTCTGTTTTTTTAGAGAATTATATCTCAAGTTTAATTTAATGGAATTAATCTTCGCATTTGAATTGCAAATATATGTGGTTTTGGTTAGATAATTTTTTTTATTAGCAAATTAATTGGTTATTAACATGACATAAATTATATAATATCTCGGTTCAATTTTTTAAGGACCTATACAGCTTTACTCTAAAATTACACTGTGCAACACATTTTTCTAACGGAAAAGCGGATAACATAGGATGATAGTACTAGTGTGTAGTAAGAAAACCCTAAAAGAAATTTGCAAAGTTAGCTCGCTTTTAAAAGATATAGGCATTAAAAGTTTGCCTCTTGCAGAGTATTTTTTAAAAATAAAGTGCTCATTGAGGCGTATCGAATTACAATTTTTTTGAATTTCACATTCTAAGAGGTCTCAAAAGTTGCATGATGGTCAAGATCTACCAAAAAAAAAAAAATTAAAGAGAAAAAAAAGGATGTCTTTCTCTTACACATGGACAAAGTTGTTTTTTGAGTTTAATAGTAAAAAATAACGATCTATAAATGCATTGATTTTTGTAAGAAAAACTACATATGTCTTAAAGCAAAATTAAATACAGACTTTAACTAAGAATATCTCGCCAAAAAAGATGCAACTCTCGACTTCTACCCTCATTGTCCTGTGTGAGAGATACTCGAATCCAAAGGTACACTCGAAATAGCATAAAACTTTTGATTGTTATCTGACTCTTTAAATGTTGGTGTTATTGATTTAAATGTTTACGTTTTCTTTAAATTTGGAGAATTTAATATTTGCATATTTTTTGCAAATGCATTTTCTTGTTTTCGAAAAATGTATTTTGAATGCAATTTTATGATAAGGTTTTATATATTTTTGGCATCAGAAGTAATACCGAAGATAATTTTGTGAATTTGGGTTCTTAAAATATTTCTGAACGAAACACTGTCTGAAAGTACTTTTTTAAAATTAGTCAAAACAACTCACCTCATCATTTACCAAAATGTTAAACTAAAATTTTGAGTTTCTGAGCCTGCCATTCGATGAGTCCCAATTGATTTAACAATTGTTTTTAAGATGTTTTAAAAAAAATAATAACCTTAAAGGAGATATCTGAAGAATTAAAAAAAAGAAAAATATATTCGGTACCACTTCTGATGCCTTATATTAATTTTTTTCAAAAAGTTGAAAAATTCGCGGTCAAGTATGCTTTTCTCAAAAAATAGTAGATGCATAGACAAAAAATATGCAAATTTTAAATATACCAAATATAAGGAAAACGTAAACATTTTAATAAATACCACTCAAATTAACTTAATCAGATAACAATCAAAAGTTCTGTGCTATTTCGAGTGCACCTTAAGATTCGAATATCCTTCACACAGGACACTGTGAGTAAAAATAAAGAAAGGCATCTTGTTTGGCGAGATGTTGTTAGTTAAAGTCTATATTTACTCTTGCTTTAAGGCATATATAGTTTTTCTTACAAAAATTAAAGCATTTAAAGATCGTCCTTATGAGCACTTTATTTTAAAAACAAAAACTCTGCAAGAGGCAAACTTTCAATGCCTATATCTTTTAAAAGCGAGCTAACCTTTTAGGTTTTTACTGGTCTAGATCAGTACCATCGATCTGTGTTAGTCGCTTTTTCGTTAGATTCCATGACCCTTAAATTGTCGCATAGTGTTATTCATAAATCAAAAGATGCTTTGATCTTTTCTTAATTTAAATTTCTCCTCGCTTAACTTCATCTGGAATTCTAAATGTTATTTGATTTTTTCTGAATTACAAATAGATATCTTTAAATTTCAAGCGATATTTTTCGGTAATATTTTAAAATCTATAATAAAAAACCTTATTTATTACAATTATATACATAACTTTGTTCTGGTTTAAGCATTAAGATTAATAAATTTGACAAACACACTTCACTGTATAACTTCCTACAAGTAAAACGTAGCTACACAGAAGAATAAACTCAAACTACTGTCTTAACAATAAATAGAAACTATCGATCTAAAACACACAAATCACGTTTTGTCATAGCCCGCTTACAGCTCTGCATTACAATGTCATGACCCACCAATTTTTGCAATCATGTTATTTACTTCTGAAGCCTTCGATAGCTCGCTCTTGCTCCTTCTCGTTCTCTCTCGCTCGATTCATTTTTTCATTATATGCAGTTTCCCAGTGGTAAATGGACTCATGACGTAACCAATTATTTCTTAAATACAATGTAGCTGCGGGGCCTCCGAAGTTTGTTTACAATTCTCAATTCTTATTTCTTTGGACATTACCGCTAAAACTCTGATGACATTTACCTTACACAGTAAGCGACGATGGGAGTAGGTATGCACCATGGTAGACGAATACAGGTAGATGCAACAGATGAGAGCATACTGCCGGAAATGTCAAAACGAAGCAAAACTTTTTATTTCTTTTCTTATGTTTCCATTCGCCACACAGCTGAATTGGACAGACATTGCAGTATGGAAAGAGAGCACAGTCAGCGCGGCAGTCACCTCTATCCTTATATCATGGTATGCACAAGATCCACAAAAAATGAATATTGAAATAAATAAAGAGGCAACTAGAACAGATGTCAACCCTAGATAGAGTTGATGGCGGTGATCTATAATTAGCCTACTGCTTTGAAATGTCATATGATTAGCAGCCATACAATTCAAAAGAATGAATTCCAAAATCTGCGCACTCATATACTAGTTTAAACAGTGAGTTGATCACAGCTTAATCACTCAAAGACTGCTGAAGAGAAATATGTAGCGATTTCCGAAACAGACTGTCTAGTCAGCTAAGTGATTGACTCTATACAGAGTTGTTGTTGTTGTTGTTGTTGCCTTCTTTAAAAACTTACTTGATCTAAAGCTCACAATTTAATTCATGTAATAATTTCATAGATCATAAAACTAATTAAATAAAAATAATTTAACTTTATTAACCAAAAATTAATTAAAAGTTTTATTTTACGACCTAATTCTAGAAAAATGTAATTGTTTTCTTTTGTCGTAAACAAATCCGTCGAGGCAAGGCTTTCGTGAAAAAATCCGAAAAACAGCTGTCAAGAGTTGATGCGTTCGGATTGTGGAATAGCAATGCTACGAATGTTCGAATACGATTTAATGATTCGGATTGCAGAATGCGACATTACGAATCCGAAAGAAAATTTACTCTCCGGCGGATGCTAGAATAGGGCTGATTGTCAAATTTTCGTCCAATCGTTGGTCAACGATTTGAAAAACTATTTGATAAGTGTTCTTATTCGCCAAAATGCCATCAAATCCATATAAATTTCTGATGTGACGAACGTGAACTACGCTAATAAAAATTTCAGGAATTCAGGGTTGCAAAAATTTAAATACCAAAATAGTACATTGTGCAGTTTTTTGAATTGAGCAATATAAAAAATCGTCATTTTTGTCAGTGAAATCGTCCCGTCGTCACAAGGACCTCAAAGTCGTCCAAATGACAACCGCAACGTCCATCTGGCATCACTGAGCAGACGAATTAATTTCTTCCAAGCAGAATTGCCATGTTTAAGCCATTGCAGAAAAAGTCAATTAATGTTCATGGTTATCAAGAAATTATTACGAATTTAAACCTTATTTAAATTTCAAAAAATAACAAGTGAATGTTACTTAAAATGAATTACTTTTGAAAATGTTTATGTTCTATAAACTGTTCTACATTACTTTGCAAATGTAATTTTTATTTTCAAGTATTGTAAGAAAAAAATAGATAATAATACCAATATGTTGAAAGCCTCACAAATACTGCAGGAATATCAATAAGAAAGTAATCAGGAAGATACTTCAGTGACTGCCGATGTTTAATCGAATGTTAAAGAATCACAGAGTACCTTGCCATTAATATTAACAGAACTCAGAAAAAATTATCAAACACTACACATAATAATAAATAAATATTAAAATTAAAGCTCTCATTATTAGAAAGTGTGGATACAAATCATGAATATGACATGAAGGCAATGTTGTCAGTATATTTATGTATAATTTTCGACAAACACATGAAAAATTTCCTTTTTTTCCTGTTTAAAATTTTGAAAAATCTCTAAAAAACATTATTTTTTTTTTTTGGTACAAAATTTCATTTAAGTATGAAGAAACATAGCACATTTTCGTTAACATAAACATACAATATTTGTTATAATAAAAAGAATTAAAAAATCTGTTTTAAAAATTCTTTTTTCTGTTTTATACGTAAGTATTTGTTATAAAAAATTATATTTCATTTAAATTATTTGAGACTAAGTGAATAAAATAAAAATATGTGCTATATTTTTAAATCATAAAACATTTTTGTTAAAAGTAACAAAACGATAATAAAATCAAAGCAATAGACATAACAATATACTACTTATATTGATTGTAATTACAAGCTTTTTAGATCAAATAAGTTGTTAAAGAAGGTATTAACAACAACAACTCTGTCAATACAACAGCAGACAGACTGTTTCGAAAGGCGCTACCCCTTCATCTACAGTAGTCTTGAGCGATTAAGTGAGCGATACTTCTTATATTTATCGACCAAATCCAATCGCGTCGGAAGCGAATTTCATCTGGGAGGGCAGTACAAATGGGGGGGCAGTACAAATGGTGGTGCAAAAAAAGTTCACAAAAATTTCTTCACATGAAACATGAAGAAGAGAGAAAGAAGAGGAAAATATATAATACAAAAATATTATCGTTGTAAAAAACTGATATTTTGAATAACTTTTCCTTTTAAATTGTTTATCTAGCTAAAAAAGTGGGGGGCAACTGCCCACCTTTCCCCCCGCTTCCGACGCCAATGACCAAATCTGGTAATTGACAATTTCAAATTCATTTACAATTATAAGAATTTCTCAGTCTAAAATAATATCGAAAGCTACTTGACAAAACTGTCAACACACGAAAAGGTGTAGAATAGAAATAAAAATATAAAAAATTTTTAACTTTTCAACTTCATGTTAAAAAAAGTATTATAAAAACTACTTTGCTAAAATTCATAATCGTCAATCACCAGAATAAAGTTAGTGCTCCATTTGTACATATAAAATAATTATAGTATTGAGGATATATGATTGCCCTGCATTTTCTTTGTATACTTGTTACTAAAATATATTCAACTACTCTTCTTTGAAATAATTTTTTTTTAAATTGTCGATTTGAAAATTCCCTTTTTTGTATTATCAAGCAAAATGATGCCCTTTTTCCCTTTTAGCTCAAAAGATGATTGAAAAATTCCTCAAAAAGGGAAAATTAACCTCGAACTGGCATCACTGCATGAAGGTTTGGGATTGCGAGCGGGAGCTCTTTAGAAAATTTTGTCTGGCACCGGTTTGCGAGCGAAATCGTTATTAAAAAAATATTAACTCCGGCTTGAGAGCAGAGCCTTTTTATCTAGGGTGCATGTCACACTTAGGGGCATGTCACACGTAGCGGACACCGACAAATTTGTTGTTGTGTTCACGGGTAAAAGAAGCTCTCTCAATTTATAGTTTTTGATTTAACCCGCGAAAACTAAAATAAAAAACTGTCCGTACTGTTGTCCGTAATAAAATAAAAAACTGGAAATTGAGAGAGCTTGTTTTACCCGTGAAAACAAAAAAAAATTTGTCCGTGTCCGCTAAAGGGCATGTCACACTAGCGCGGACACGGACAAATTTGTTGTTGTTTTCACGGGTAAAACAAGCTCTCTCAATTTCCAGTTCTTTATTTTATTACGGACAACAAATTTGTCCGTGTCCGCGCTAGTGTTACATGCCCTTTAGCGGACACGGACAAATTTGTTGTTGTTTTCGCGGGTAAAATCAAAAACTGGAAATTGAGAGAGCTTCTTTTACCCGTGAAAACAACAACAAATTTGTCCGTGTCCGCTAAGTGTGACATGCCCCTAAGCTAGATTATATAAAATGAAGCCTTCTCAGCTGCAAATAAAACAGTGGCGTGCTCATTTGTTTTAAACTTGTTTTGTAAATTATTTTTAAAATACCAACTCATTACATTTTACACGGTAAATTCGAAACGCTGGCGTTGAAATATTTAAATGTTATGCATTTTAAATGCAAAAATTTAAATGTTTTGCTATAATTCTTTTGTAAATTAAAAAGTTCCGAAGTAAATTGCGGTATATTTGGATACATTACATGGGGCGGGGGTCAAAGGATCAAGATTTTTATCAAGAAATCTATCAAAATTTAGCTTTTACTGTGACATTGATTTCAACGCAATTTTTTAAAACATATTTTCTTAAGCTTACCGGATCGAGATCTGAGTCCCAAATATCCTTCAGGTCCCCGTCGTAGAACGTCTCCATATTGATGATGTCCAGTGTGTCGAGTTCACCGCCGTACGGAATTTTGAAGCCTTTTCTTTTAAACTTGTTGTGTGTAGGGAAATGTAGGGTCTTGTAAGTGCCGGAAGTTGTTGACTTTCCTGCTTTCGAAGTTGATTTATTTTTACAGAAATGGAATTTAAGCTTCAAGCTGTAGCTTACGCGGAAAGGTCTACAGATTTTTTAAGTGAGCACTTGTTAAAGATTTATCACGTTTATATATAATTTTTTTAAAAGTCAAATTGTAGTTTTTGAGCAAAACTGCAGCTTTAAGCAAAACTATATCCACACTTTATTAAACTATGTTTGGTTTTGGATAATTTTTTTTTTGATAATTTTTTGTGTTTTTTTTTTATATATTTTCAGTTAAATTTTTTAATTGTATTTCAAAGTTTTTTGTTTTTAGCTGCAACATTTATTATGTTTTTGAAAAACTTTTTTTGTCAAAACTAATTTGAATTTGTTTTGTTTATATATCTGGTAACTTTGTTTGTTAATATTTTTCAATACTTTTTTAAATATTTAAAAATAAAAATTTAAAGAGTTAAATAGTTTAAATTTATTTTTATTTATTTTCTAGCTTAAAATTTGCACTTTTGACTGAGCTGTTTTAGTTTTTGTTAAATAAATTCTTTGTTTTCCTACTCTTTGCTTTCAGATGCTTCTTTTTTTCTTTTCTTTAAGTGGTTGCTGTTTAACTTTATTGGCTTTGCTTGGTAACAGCTTTTAAAATATTTTTATATATATATCCGCTTTATTGATATTGGGCTACTCATTGAGTATTGTTTGAATGCGGTTTCAAGTATCTCACGGATAATGATTTTAATGCAATTGAAGCTAAGTGTTGAGCACGTTTTAATAGATTTTGTGAGATCGTTTTGGGTGAATTTTCAATAAAATGACCTGTAGATACTTTGCAATTTTATAGTTTAGATACTTAGCTGTTGAGTTGTGTTTTTTTAAGTACAATTTATGCGACTCCACTTCTTTATTTTTTTTTTTTTTTTTTTGTATTAAGCTTTCAAACTTTTCGATGATTTTGTGTTACTGTTCAAATTGGTCAACAATAAATGATAACAATAACAAGTACAACATTAGAACCAATGAATGACGACAACAACCTGTTGCTTAGTTTATCTGGACGTCCAATGATAACGGTAGGTTTTTTTTGTATATAATATACAGTTAAAATATAATTCTATTACTTTTTAATTTATCTTTGCGTTACTTTTTATGATTGGAAATTTTTTATATATATATTTTTTTTTATTAAATTTTGCACGTATCTTTATATCACTTTTCACAATTTTAAACGAAATGGCGCTACTCAAATTAATATAAATAGCTTTAAAACTTTAAACATTAAACACAAAACAATCTATCAGATACTTCGGCAACGCACGCAAGGCACTTTCATTATTTTTCGTTAATATGTTGTATTGAATATGTATATATATATATTTTTTTTTGCACTTTATTAACGCTTTATTTGTTGTAATTTAGCTAGTTTAAGTCATTCATTTATATCTCGCCAAACCGAATTTGTATCTTTTACTGTTACTCTAACAAAAAAGCGTTTAATCTCGCAAATAATTTAAATTTTGGCAACAAATATTTTTCAGCTGTTATTTTTACGACAATAATTGGTTAAATTTGACTAATTAACTTGCTGTTTCATCTACTCTAGTAAACCTCTACTAATTTTTTCTTTCACTACTAAGTCTGCCTTCAATTTTTTTGCAGTACTTGGCCGTATGACGTCTCTGAGTGAACTAAACTAGGCAGCAGCGGCAGCAGCAGCAGTCAGCGTTAAAGGCAGCGAGCGAGCCGTGGAGAAATTCTTATGAATGCGTTCCGTCAAGTGAGTGTATCTTGTATATTATTTGTATTATTTGCTAGTATCAAGCAAAATAAGCAGCAGTGTCGACGCCGTCGTTGGCAGCGACAGCAGCAAGAACAACAACAACTGTATCAGCAAGCCGTGCTCTGCTGCTGCCAATGTATCTGTGTGTTGATAAAAAGTATCTGTGTTTTTCTGTTAACACAACCTGTTAGCTTCTCTCTTTCTCACATTCGCCGGTCTCTTTTCTCAATTCTTAATCATATCTCAGATTGGTTGCGGCCCCAAGAAATATATTTCCATACTTCAATTGCTCTTCATAGTATATGTACGCCTGCTCCCTTTTACAACCCTCATCCTACACCCTACTAAACAGTCTCTCAGCAACTAACACGCACTCATATTTCTAATTTGAGGGAGCAACAGTTGGTCGCTCTCTCCCACTTCAGTGGCACTCAAAAAAAAAAATACGTCAGTCTTTTGTGTAGAGCTCTCTTTACTTTACAACTCGGCTTGCTCTTAGAAAACCAAGATAGTTTTTTTTTTGTTTAACCAATAACCACCTGAAATGTGCTTCAAGCCAGTTTTTGTGGTAACTACTAACAAAAATGTTGTTAGCACTAAGATTTTGCCCTCAAATTTTCGTACAATTTTTCTTAAAAATTATACCGTAAAGATGTCCACAAGTGTCATATATGTCAAATTTTGACTTTAAATTTGCGCGCACAATAAGAATAAAATTTTAAAGTAGGGGGACCGTGCCTAAGTTCGGCATGTACCAGTAGTCGGCATTTTTCGTATAAAAATATAAATAAATAAGAACAACGACCGTTAAATATTTAAAAAAGATCAGATTTGCATTGAAAATATATTTATCTCTTTCTTTGTTATGATGAAAGAAGACTGAACAGAGAACTTTGGAGTCGTTTTGTCCTCATTCTGCGACTGTTCATCAACACGTGCGAAAGTGTTTGGCATTAGAGTGCCGACTACTGGTAAATTTGAATTTTTTTATGATTTAGCTTAAATTATAGAAAATAATAATTTAACCATCCCTCTTCCCTCTTGTTATAAAGAAAATGAGTGTTTGAATATTTGTAATATGACGACTAAAGGAAAAAGACCAATTCACCAATCCCTACAAATCGCTCTAAACGATATAAGGGAAGGTTCGACATCTATATTAGGAGCTAGCAAAAAATATGGTGTTCCACGTTCGACTATACAAGATCGAATTCATGGCCGCATTGCTGAAGGTAGTAAAAGAATGGGTCTACCAACAGTATTATCAAATGCCGAAGAAAAACGTTTGGTAAAATGGTGTCACGACCTTGCGAAATGTGGATTTCCACTGAAAATTTACGACTTGTTGAACACTGTTTAATCAATCATCAAAGAAGATGGACGAACTACACCATTTCTAAATGGTCGCCCTGGAAGAAAATGGTACTCATGTTTTTTGAAACGACATCCCAGCTTAGCTCTTAGAGAAGCAGAAGGAATCAGCAAAGGGCGAGCAGTTATTACTGAAGAGAGTATTAGGAATTGGTTTGCAGACTTAAAAAACTTTCTCAATGAAGAAAATGCTTCCCATATTTTGACTGATCCATCAAGAATATTTAATGGGGATGAGACAAGTTTTTGTATGTGTCCTTAAATAGGAAAAGTTCTGGCTCCAAAGGGATATCGCAATGTTTATTCTATTCAACGCGGTAATGAAAAAGAAACCGTGACGGTACTACTAGTTTTTTCAGCAAATGGCAAGACAGTAGTACCAATGGTTGTTTTTCCATATGTGCGACCACCAAAAGAAGTAGTGAACAGCCTGCCAGAGAATTGGATACTAGGAAAGTCAGAAACTGGATGGATGGTTAGTGAAACATTTTTTGAATATGTCGCGAACGGAGTACATAATTGGCTAAATGAACGGCCCATTCTGCTGTTTGTAGATGGTCATAAATCACATATGACAATGGAATTAAGCCAATTTTGTGAATCAAATGGAATTATTTTGTATGCACTACCTCCAAATACTACACATATAATGCAACCAGCCGACGCGAGTGTTTTTAAACCTCTGAAGTCAGAATGGAAGAAAACCGTAAGGAATTGGCAAATGAAGCCCGAAAACAACAATAAAGTTATTACAAAATCTACCTTTTGCCCCCTACTTCTTACGGTTCTAACTAACTTGAATATCACAGATACCATTAAGAATGGTTTCCGAAAGTGTGGTTTGTACCCTTTCAATCCCGACAATGTAGATTATACTAAGTGTGTTAAAAATCAATTAGAAATATTTACCGAAGGTCGTCATGAAACTAATGAACATTTTAATGAATACGATATTGATATAGCCATTCGAGTAATTAGCAGGATAGCTCCTAATTTGCGTGACCGTGGAATTAATACGGATCTTATTTTTAAGGAAATTGATTCTTTAAAAAAAAGTGGAAAATCAAAATATTGATATATTAAGCGATGTCACTATTCAATCAGGTACATACATAATCAATGCGGAAGGAGTTTTGGAAAAGGAGATAGGGGCAATGGCTTCATCAAATTTAGTTACAAATAACAGTAACATCTCATTGGAAATGGAGATAGGGGAAATGTCTTTAACAAATAGAGCTACAAATAACGATGACATTTCATTAAATCCTATTAGCTGTTCATCTCCAATTCAAGGTAATTTTTCAAATAATCTTTATGAAACTCATGCTCATACATATTCAGCCTAATTATGAATTCTTTTTCTCGCGAAATCGGAAAAGGGATTTTTTTAATTTTTAAGATAGCAGATAAAGACATCATATTTTTACACTCATGGATATTGACGGTTGATAAACAAATTTGCATTAAAAATTTCCAAAATGTTCTTTTTCTGAAGTATTTAATATACCAATGAAATATTAACATCTCACAGGTCCTACTTCAGTGATTAAAAACGACGCAATTTTAATGTCACAGATATTCGAGAAGCATCTGTATTTCCCAAAACCATCGAGTTCTGCACAACCTTCGATGAAAATCAAGCCCCCAAGTGCTATATTCGCACTTGCATGGAGAGAGCATATGCAGTTGAAGGAAAGTGCGAAGAAAGCTAAAGCTGAAGCTATAAAAAAACGAAAATTAGAACGCCAAATAAAGAAGGAGGAAAAAGAAACTAGACCAATAAAACGTAAAAAAAGAAAACAAAAAGAAGTATGTGGTACTTGTAAAGAAAATTTAGACTCTGATGCTGAGGATGATGGTTTAAAAAATGTGGAATGTGATTTTTGTCCTCAGTGGTTCCATCTTAAATGTACTGATTTAAAAAACTTAGCATACAACGAAGTTATTAAAATGGATTTCTTATGCAAAACATGCAATGACCAAAACAACTAAATATAATTTTTATTTATTTTTTATTTTTTTATTAACATTTATTTTTTATTTAATGCAATCAATGCACTTAACAATAAAACTGAATTTTTAAGATCTCACCTATATAAATAATTAAATATGTATGAACTAAATAAAAAAATAAATACATGTATGGAAAAAGTATAACTTTTTTCTTGTTTAAATTTATTTATTATATAAATATAAAAATCACAAATAAGTAGTAAATACAGGTAAACGTAATTTTTTTGTCACAAAACAAAAAATTATAAATTAATGGTATTATAAAAATGAGATCCTTATCTTTTTTATTTGAAATAAGTAGGCACTAAAAAAAACCGCATTCATTGGTAATGAATATTGATTTTAAGAAAGTAAATCAAAGACAAAGATATGGCATTTAATGCTTTAAAAAAAATTATTGCTTTTCTCAAGTTTAAATTTTAATAATCTTTTTAATAACTAAAAATCAGAATCTACATTTGTGTTTGGATATAGGATATCAATTCTAACTACGGGCACTGATTTTAAATATAAGGAAACTTTTTCACCATCACCTCAAGTTAAGGAGTTACGAAAAAATATGATATACAGTTCTTTTTCCAATAACTGCTCCTAAGCATAAACTATTGCATAGTATTTAAAGATTTTGCTGATACTTTTTTTACGTTTTAGTAAAACATATTGTGAAAGAAACGAAAATTTTATTAAATTTATTCAAAGCAATTTTAAGCGGGTGGAAACTCCTAATTTTTCAGTAAGCTACTTTAGAAATTTTTCCTATAAATTTTTCATGTAATCAATTTTCGTTATTTCAAAATATATCTGGAATTATCCGCAATATTTGCAAAGGTAAAATGTATGCTTAAACTTCAAAGACAAACGATATTTTTATGATTCAGACAATTCACGGTAGCAATTACGTTTATTATGAAAAAGTTTTAAATTTATGATTTTTCAAAACAATTATTTTCAAAACAAAATATGAAAATAAATTTGTTTACAAAAATGGTTAGACTTAATCAGCCCTGTAATGAATAACTTTTCGAGTGGAATCGAAAAAGAGAGTTTTCATTTTTAAGACCAATTTTTTTTGCTGAGCATAGACCAATGACTTGACGTAGCCCCAAAAAAGATAGTCTAGAGGCGTTAAATCGCACGAACGAGGCTGCCAAACGACTGGCCCATTTCTTGCTCAGATAACACGCTCATCAAACTTACTCTTCAATTAATCGATTGTAACGTGTGCTGTGTAGCTTGTGGCACCCTCCTATTGGAACCACATGTCGTCCAAGTCCATATCTTCCAATTCATGCCGGAAGATAGTCTGTAATCATGTCGCGATAACGATGGCCAGTAACGTTACGATCGTTATCGTCGACGAAAAAATATGATCCAATAACGCCGCCGGCATGCAAACTGCACCAAACAATTATTTTTTGTGGATGAAGTGGTGATTCATGAAACACATGTAGATTTTCACTCGACCAATAACGCATATTTTGCTTATTGACGAACCCATTGAGCCAAACATGAGCTTCGTCACTGAAGATGATTTTGCGATGAAATTCATCATCTTGGCGCATCTTTTCCAGAGCCCAATCGGAGATCGTACGTCGCTTCAAATGATCCATCGGCTTCAATTTTTGAGTCTGTTTGATCTTGTATGAGTGTTACCCAAGATCCCTACGCAAAATTCACCATAAAGTAATCTGGGCGTTGCCCAATTCTTGAGAACGGCGTGGAATTGACTGTTTTGGTTCGTTTGCTACGGACGGCAAAAGCTGAACGGCAGCGATATTTTTGACACTTCGACCAATCCGTTGTCTCACTGTCACGGCAACATCTTACAACGAATATGTAGCCTCAAATTTTTGCACTAAACTTGTTATTGTCTGTCTATTAGGGCGAGAATTATGACCGAAAATTGGAGTTAACGCTCTTAAAGTTGCGATCACCGACTCCAAATTTTGGTAGTAAATTTTTATAGTTTGCAGACGTTGTTCGTTTGTGTACTTTACCATGATAAAAATGTTGAGTTTACTGAATATATTGACAGTGATAGTTCGATGATTAGTGAAAGGGTGCGTTCAGAAATTGAATTCAAAGTTGTGGGAACCCACTGGAAAACTCTTTATTTTGCAAAACGCAAAGTTTTGGAAAAGCGACTGCGTTGATTCTGCAAAGATTTGTTTGTTGTCCTCTTTGCTTACTTCTTTTTATTATTATAAAATATTTAGAGGTCACACTTTTTCTTCTGCGTTTTTTCATGCGTCTTTTTTTCGCATTTTTTCTTAACTTATTTCGTACTTAATTATAGTTTAGAAACTACCATGATTGTAGAACACACTTTTTCGCTATACAAATCGTTTTTTTTAGAGGTATAGAACTTTAAGTTGGCAACACTGTTTTAACTGGCGGCCATTTCGTCTGCTGTCAAGTGATTTGTTGTTAGTTTGGTTTTTCATTTCAACATGAATAGACTGACGCCTGAACAACGGTTCCGAATTGTGCAAATTTATTTTGGAAATATTGGTTCTGTTCGAAATACTTATCGCGCACTACGTCCATTTTACGGTCAACATAATCGTCCATCAGAGCAATTAATTCGACTAACTATGGATCGCTTTCCAACCGCCCTCATGCACAGGAATTGGATATGTGTCCATCCACTTTATGGAATATTTTGCAGAAAAATCTTGGTTTGCGTGCTTACAAAATCCAACTCGTGTAAAAATTTAAGCCACACGATCATTTAGCACGATCATTTCGGTGAATGGGCCCAAAACAAGATTGCCGTTGATCCCGATTTTCATAAGAGAATTTTGTTTAGCGATGAAGCTCACTTTTGGTTGAATGGCTAAGTAAATAAACAAAACTGCAGTATTTGGAGTGAAGATGATCCTCAAGTGTATGTTGAGACACCGTTACATCTAGAAAAACTGACTCTTTGGTGTGCTCTATGGGCTGGTGGAATCATTGGTCCGTACTTCTTTAAAAACGATGCTGGCCAGAACGTTACAGTCAATGGTGACCGCTATAGAGCCATGATTACTGACTTTTTCGTTCCTCAATTGAACAACCATAATCAGGAGCTGTGGTTTCAACAAGTTGGCGCAACATGTCACACAGCTCGTGCCACAATTGATTTACTGAAGGAAACGTTTGGTAAACGCATAATTTCACGTTCCGGAACCGTTTGTGAATTGGCCTCCAAGATCGTGCGATTTAACGCCACTAGACTATTTTCTGTGGGGATATTAGAAGTCGCTAGTCTACGCCGATAAGCCCGAAACGATCGACCACTTGGAGGACAACAATGGCCGCAAATATGGGAAAAAGTGATTGAAAATTGGACCTCCAGATTAGATTACGTCCGAGCCAGCCGTGGCGGTCGTATGCCAGAAATCATATTTAAATTATAATGCTAAAAGATCTTTTGAATAAATTCAATTTCATGTCAATTTTAAAAATTCATCCTTGTTTTATTCCATTTTAAAATTCCATACCTCTAAAAAATACACATTTTATAAAAACTAAAAAAACAAAGCCACCTCTATTTGGCTGGTTTAGGTCAAGAGGAAACATTAATTCTGCAAAGATTCTTGAAATATCCGTACCTAGAAAAATAAGAAATGAACTTGAACTTTGAATCACGGTTGCCACCTCAAATTCCCACGAAAAAACCTTTTTCCCACAATAGCAAAAATTAATGACTACGAAAATTCCCATAGTATAAAAATGAAAAAAAAAAAATCCCATCAAAATTAAAAAAAAAACCACAAAAAATCCCACGGACATTTTTTATAACCACGAAAATTCCACGAAAATCCCAATAAAATAAATAAAAAACACGATAAATCCTATTTGTATTTAAAAAACCACGATAAATCTCATTTGTATTAAAAAAAACCACAAAAATCTCTCTTCTATTAATAACTACCTAAGTAAATAATATAGACAAAACAAATTGTCAAAAATGAAACAAAAAATTAAAAAAAAATAAAAAGAACTAGTATATTTTTTCGTCTG
This sequence comes from Dichetophora obliterata, assembly GCA_963920525.1. Lineage (NCBI taxonomy): Eukaryota > Metazoa > Arthropoda > Insecta > Diptera > Sciomyzidae > Dichetophora > Dichetophora obliterata. The sequence continues at coordinate 5,493,164 of OY986438.1, read as the reverse complement.
TGCTTTAATTAGTCTTTTAGTAATAATATTCAATAAAAAATATTTATTTAATCCACCTGAAACTTGTATAAAGTTTACAAAAAGAGTTCCAAATTAGTTTGTAGTCTTGAAAAAGCAAAACACAATCACGAAATTCTGATATTTTTAACAATTATTGCTCAGCACGCACCGCATCAAAAGTAAAATTATATTCGACTGAAAATTCGATGAACAACGAACATTTCGACAGGGTTTGACGTTCAATACTCGTTGTTCGATAACCAGTGAAGATTACGTCGACATCAACTCACAATAAGGGCCAATAATAAATCAATTTTAAGATATACCAATTCTGTATATTGATAAAAAAAGAAAAAAAAATTCACTGAAACATATTTTCGCAATGCATGTAATTATGTCAAGAGTGAAAGAATTTCCCACCAAACCACAGTAACCGAAATCTTAACGAATTCGTTGCGAAAATCATATAGATGGGTTAAGACGATTTTGACAATGAAAAAAATATGAAAATATACACTTTTTTGTATATGAAGGGCATATTGCAGAAACATGATATGCCACATAAAAATATTTTGAAATAATCGGCTCTAAAGTTATGTAAAATTGTATTTTTGTATGAAGAATTGAAATTGAACACGTAAATTTTCACAAATAGATTAGAAAATAAATAAGAAATAGCCAAAATCTCTTCAGTGGTTGTTGGCAATGCATTGCGTCATGTATTTTGCCTAAAAAAAATTGATTTTTTATATCATGTGGCTTATCACGTTATTGCAATAAGCATTTCATATATATTATTACATATTTTAACTGAAAAATAAAAATAAATCCTTCAAAACAAAAAATCCCACAAAACAAAAAAAAAATCCCACGTAAATTAAAAAAAAAACCACACTCAATTAAAAAATTCCATGGGAATTCCCATTTCCCACGGCAATTAAAAATAACCACATATGGAATTTTTCCCACAAAGGTGGCAACCGTGCTTTGAATCATTCTAATAAATATTTTTAAAACAGCTTACAATTTTTTTATCATGCTTCGTATAAATTCTACAAAGACTTATAATATTTGGAGCACTTTAAATTAATATTTTTATGAAATATTTAAAATAGATTAAAAAAGGGTCTCAAACTTTGAACACAAGTATGTAGGAAACTAAATAAGAAATATGTCTATGACACTAAGAGTTGATATTGAAATACTCGAATAAAAAATTAGCAACTCGAAAAGGTTATAGTCAAACAAACCAAATCGTGTTGACTAGATATTGTTTTAATGTAATCAGCAAAAATGAATAATGTCAATAATGAATAATGTTAATGTAAATAATGTCAATGTAAATGAATAATGTCAATTTCAAAAAGCTAAAATACCTAAAAAAAGGTATATAGTTAAAAAGCATTTTTGTTAGAATTTTGAGCAACATCTGATCGCAATGCAACATTTTATTTTATTCTGTTTGTTGTCGACAACATGCTTCTCAAGTATTGCTTTAATAATAAATTTTCCCTAATAATGCCTAAACGAAGTAATAGAAATTATGAGAATCTAATTTTATTTCGTTACGACCCTGTCTGGTTTACGAATGGACTTAAAATGAGGAAAAATAGATTTAGACTTATCGGATTTATTTTATGAAAGACAATATCCCATAGAATTTTACTTAATCATCCGACAACAGAACTTTTCAGTTTCAGAAATACAAAATTTTTATTTTTTTGTAGAGCTTTTAATCAGACTGTTTTTGATAAGAAATAAATGTGATTTTTGCGATGAAAACTTCGTCAATTGTTTTGGTACATGCTTAAGTTCGACTTAAATCTTCGAAGCAACTTTTCCACCAGACTTACATGAATTTTATTTTTGAGCGAAAAAAAAAATGTGAAACAATTTTTATTCTAGAGCAAAATAATAAAACTCAAAATAAAATAATTATTATTCTTGAACAGAAATATAAAAATCAAAAAAGAACTATTATTTTTGATGAATAATATAAAAATCAGTTAATAATAATTAAATTAATTTTTTATTGGTAAAGCGCAAAAAATAAAAATAATTTTTTATTTTGATAGAACATGCATTTAGCAGCAAATTGAAGAAATCCACAATGCGCTCCGACATTTGAAACATGTTGATTTTTTTTATATAATTTATGCAAATAATCGCTATTGTCTGTCCTTGACTGGGGGTATTTGGAGCTTAAATTGATTTTCCCAAATTGACCTAATCATTAGCATAGACAATTAAGTCTTCGGTATAAAGTGAATGTCATATTTTTTCGTATGAATCCGGTTTCACACAAGCACACAAAATGATTTTAATTGCGGCTTGTGTAACACACATATTAAAAAAAACTACAACAAAAAAATTGTATTTATGTGAGCGTTGAATAAATAGCAAAAGAAAGCAAAAACAACATAAACACCATAGCTGACGGGGGCTCTGGAAAATGGAGGGAGCATAAAAAGAACCGGTCTCTCGGGTTGGATTTTTATTTTTCGATTACAAAATCGTATGGAGGGAGGGAAAAGGCAGAAATTTAAAGACTATGAAGTATGATAACTAAGAGCGCTAGTTTAAGAGCATCAAATTGAAGAGTAACAGAGAGTGAGTCTAATTGCGGAAAAAGCATGAATGAGCGCGCCTGTTTTGAGAAAAACTCCCCTATTAAATAAAGAAACACTTGTTGATCGGACGTGTATTTTGGTCAAAAGTATCTAGAATCTCGATACTTGTAGAGACGACAACTGAGAGGCTATAGAACACGAAGAATACGAAAAAGAGATCGTATCTTGCATTAAAATGTTGAGTAATTCTAGTTTGAACATTTTTTTATAGTTTTCTGGTTTTTGTCAAAGTTTTTTTTAAACATACTCTGTTGTTGTTGTACTTTGTTGATTACAACAAAAAATGCAGAAATTGATAGCTGGTATTGTGGTTCATATAACTGTGAGTTTGTCTTCTTTTTTTTTTTGCTTTTCTAGACTCTTTGATTTAATTGAATAGCATAACTTAACAAAACAAACGCTCACAAGTATCTAAAGAAGTATCTATAAGTTCCAGATACTTGTGCACCGACTGTGTTTTATGAGTCAGGCAGGCAGGCAGGCAGACAGACGGTGGGCAGTGAAGTGCTTCGAAATGGAATGGCATGGAACAATTTGGAACGGAATGTCATGGACTGAAATGGAATGTTTGCATATTTTCATGATCTGCAAAGTTTTTTAGGTCATCGCACACTAGCGAGTTTTTTTTATATTGTATCTAGATATAATTTTTTTATATACACACTTCTTTTTTTTGTGCTTCTTTATATTTTTGCAAAATTATAAATAATTTTTTGCAAGCCAGATTGTTGTTGTTGCGGTTTTTGCAAAGTTTTGCATTCATTTCTTACGTTAGCCAAATTTGAAGGCTAACCAAAAATTGACTTTCATTTGGCGTTTAAAAGTTTGCTGTCATTATTGAAAATAGTCATTGAAGTGTTTTTATAAGCTTTCTTATAAGTTACCAACAATTTGCTGCAATAGATTTATTTTGCTCTGGCCCGGAAATAGTCGCAAGCACCTATTTTAAAACTTTTGATAATAAATAATTAATAATGAGAGCACTTGAGAGCCCGATTATGGGACATTGTATAAGTTTAATATTTAACTGTTTGTTTATTTATAGTAAAACAATATGAAAAAAAATTAAGAAATAATAATAAACGATTAATAATAATAAAATATAAATATTGATTGTAAAAAATATAATTCACGTTGTTTTACTTTTTTAAACTTATATTTTTGTTGAACCTATCTGGTATATTTATGCTACTACTATTTGTAGTCACTCAGCAACCCGTGCTGCGTTCAATCAATTTAGCGAACGTCATGTGAAGACAAGATGAAAAGTTCCCTTTGATTGAGCGCGCCACGAGGTAAGAAAAGCTGCAATTTAAGTAACCTTAAATTAAAACTAAAATTATTAAGTTTCTCGCAGAAAATAATCATCATAAATCTAAGTAGTACCATAGCACTGTATATTTACGTTTTGAACAGAATTAGGCACCGTAAGTGTAGAAACCATTATACAGTATAATTCTAACTTTATCTTTAGAAATTTTAAGTTCTTTCTTGCTATCATCGAATAAAGCTGATATTCCCTGGATTAAACGGAGTATCAAGAAAAACTAGATATTTGCTTAGTTTCATTTGCAAAGAGTTGCAACAATTAATTAATATAAAAAAATTAATAATTAATAAATAATAAATAATAATTAATAATTAATAATTAATAATTAATAATTAATAATTAATAATTAATAATTAATAATTAATAATTAATAATTAATAATTAATAATTAATAATTAATAATTAATAATTAATAATTAATAATTAATAATTAATAATTAATAATTAATAATTAATAATTAATAATTAATAATTAATAATTAATAATCAATAATTAATAATTAATAATTAAGAATTAATTAATTAATTCTTAATTATTAATTATTAATTATTAATTATTAATTATTAATTATTAATTATTAATTATTAATTATTAATTATTAATTATTAATTATTAATTATTAATTATTAATTATTAATTATTAATTATTAATTATTAATTATTAATTATTAATTATTAATTATTAATTATTAATTATTAATTATTAATTATTAATTATTAATTATTAATTATTAATTATTAATTTCTAATTATTAATTATTAATTATTAATTATTAATTATTAATTATTAATTCTTAATTATTAATAATAATAAAATATAAATATTGATTGTAAAAAATATAATTCACGTTGTTTTACTTTTTTAAACTTATATTTTTGTTGAACCTATCTGGTATATTTATGCTACTACTATTTGTAGTCACTCAGCAACCCGTGCTGCGTTCAATCAATTTAGCGAACGTCATGTGAAGACAAGATGAAAAGTTCCCTTTGATTGAGCGCGCCACGAGGTAAGAAAAGCTGCAATTTAAGTAACCTTAAATTAAAACTAAAACTATTAAGTTTCTCGCAGAAAATAATCATCATAAATCTAAGTAGTACCATAGCACTGTATATTTACGTTTTGAACAGAATTAGGCACCGTAAGTGTAGAAACCATTATACAGTATAATTCTAACTTTATCTTTAGAAATTTTAAGTTCTTTCTTGCTATCATCGAATAAAGCTGATATTCCCTGGATTAAACGGAGTATCAAGAAAAACTAGATATTTGCTTAGTTTCATTTGCAAAGAGTTGCAACAATTAATTAATATAAAAAAATTAATAATTAATAAATAATAAATAATAATTAATAATTAATAATTAATAATTAATAATTAATAATTAATAATTAATAATTAATAATTAATAATTAATAATTAATAATTAATAATTAATAATTAATAATTAATAATTAATAATTAATAATTAATAATTAATAATTAATAATTAATAATTAATAATTAATAATCAATAATTAATAATTAATAATTAATAATTAATAATTAATAATTAATAATTAATAATTAATAATTAATAATTAATAATTAATAATTAATAATTAATAATTAATAATTAATAATTAATAATTAATAATTAATAATTAATAATTAATAATTAATAATTAATAATTAATAATTAATAATTAATAATTAATAATTAATAATTAATAATTAATAATTAATAATTAATAATTAATAATTAATAATTAATAATTAATAATTAATAATTAATAATTAATAATTAATAATTAATAATTAATAATTAATAATTAATAATTAATAATTAATAATTAATAATTAATAATTAATAATTAATAATTCATAATTCATAATTCGTAATTCATAATTCATAATTCATAATTCATAATTCATAATTAATAATTAATAATTAATAATTCATAATTCATAATTCATAATTCATAATTCATAATTCATAATTAATAATTAATAATTAATAATTAATAATTAATAATTAATAATTCATAATTCATAATTAATAATTAATAATTCATAATTCATAATTAATAATTAATAATTAATAATTAATAATTAATAATTAATAATTAATAATTAATAATTAATAATTAATAATTAATAATTAATAATTAATAATTAATAATTAATAATTAATAATTAATAATTAATAATTAATAATTAATAATTAATAATTAATAATTAATAATTAATAATTAATAATTAATAATTAATAATTAATAATTAATAATTAATAATTAATAATTAATAATTAATAATTAATAATTAATAATTAATAATTAATAATTAATAATTAATAATTAATAATTAATAATTAATAATTAATAATTAATAATTAATAATTAATAATTAATAATTAATAATTAATAATTAATAATTAATAATTAATAATTAATAATTAATAATTAATAATTAATAATTAATAATTAATAATTAATAATTAATAATTAATAATTAATAATTAATAATTAATAATTAATAATTAATAATTAATAATTAATAATTAATAATTAATAATTAATAATTAATAATTAATAATTAATAATTAATAATTAATAATTAATAATTAATAATTAATAATTAATAATTAATAATTAATAATTAATAATTAATAATTAATAATTAATAATTAATAATTAATAATTAATAATTAATAATTAATAATTAATAATTAATAATTAATAATTAATAATTAATAATTAATAATTAATAATTAATAATTAATAATTAATAATTAATAATTAATAATTAATAATTAATAATTAATAATTAATAATTAATAATTAATAATTAATAATTAATAATTAATAATTAATAATTAATAATTAATAATTAATAATTAATAATTAATAATTAATTATTATTAATAATTATTAATAATTTATAATTTATAATCTATAATATTTATAGATTTATAATTTATAATTTATAATTTATAATTTATAATTTATAATTTATAATTTATAATTTATAATTTATAATTTATAATTTATAATTTATAATTTATAATTTATAATTTATAATTTATAATTTATAATTTATAATTTATAATTTATAATTTATAATTTATAATTTATAATTTATAATTTATAATTTATAATTTATAATTTATAATTTATAATTTATAATTTATAGATTTATAATTTATAATTTATAATTTATAATTTATAATTTATAATTTATAATTTATAATTTATAATTTATAATTTATAATTTATAATTTATAATTTATAATTTATAATTTATAATTTATAATTTATAATTTATAATTTATAATTTATAATTTATAATTTATAATTTATAATTTATAATTTATAATTTATAATTTATAATTTATAATTTATAATTTATAATTTATAATTTATAATTTATAATTTATAATTTATAATTTATAATTTATAATTTATAATTTATAATTTATAATTTATAATTTATAATTTATAATTTATAATTTATAATTTATAATTTATAATTTATAATTTATAATTTATAATTTATAATTTATAATTTATAATTTATAATTTATAATTTATAATTTATAATTTATAATTTATAATTTATAATTTATAATTTATAATTTATAATTTATAATTTATAATTTATAATTTATAATTTATAATTTATAATTTATAATTTATAATTTATAATTTATAATTTATAATTTATAATTTATAATTTATAATTTATAATTTATAATTTATAATTTATAATTTATAATTTATAATTTATAATTTATAATTTATAATTTATAATTTATAATTTATAATTTATAATTTATAATTTATAATTTATAATTTATAATTTATAATTTATAATTTATAATTTATAATTTATAATTTATAATTTATAATTTATAATTTATAATTTATAATTTATAATTTATAATTTATAATTTATAATTTATAATTTATAATTTATAATTTATAATTTATAATTTATAATTTATAATTTATAATTTATGATTTATAATTTATAATTTATAATTTATAATTTATAATTTATAATTTATAATTTATAATTTATAATTTATAATTTATAATTTATAATTTATAATTTATAATTTATAATTTATAATTTATAATTTATAATTTATAATTTATAATTTATAATTTATAATTTATAATTTATAATTTATACTTTATACTTTATAATTTATAATTTATAATTTATAATTTATAATTTATAATTTATACTTTATAATTTATAATTTATAATTTATAATTTATAATTTATAATTTATAATTTATAATTTATAATTTATAATTTATAATTTATAATTTATAATTTATAATTTATAATTTATAATTTATAATTTATAATTTATAATTTATAATTTATAATTTATAATTTATAATTTATAATTTATAATTTATAATTTATAATTTATAATTTATAATTTATAATTTATAATTTATAATTTATAATTTATAATTTATAATTTATAATTTATAATTTATAATTTATAATTTATAATTTATAATTTATAATTTATAATTTATAATTTATAATTTATAATTTATAATTTATAATTTATAATTTATAATTTATAATTTATAATTTATAATTTATAATTTATAATTTATAATTTATAATTTATAATTTATAATTTATAATTTATAATTTATAATTTATAATTTATAATTTATAATTTATAATTTATAATTTATAATTTATAATTTATAATTTATAATTTATAATTTATAATTTATAATTTATAATTTATAATTTATAATTTATAATTTATAATTAATAATTGATAACACTATGCATAAATCGGTCATTTTTTTACAAACAAGCTAGAGACATAGCATTTCAGCATAATTTGAGTAAGCTGAATTCAATTGTGTTTACCGTTTTTTAATCATTCGACCCGTTTTCAAAAAATTGAAGGATCAAGGTCAAGGACATGTTGATGCAGTTTTAGTTAGGAAAACTTTTCTCTTATCAACTTTATCGACTTCATGTCAGTGAGTGAAACAGTAAGAATTACCTGGAGAATAATTTCTTCGAACAGTTTAATCCTCGAAACTCAATCCTTATGGTCCAAATTGACCTCATAAATAAATAAAACCCCGTTTTTTCGTAAAAAAGCTTTGTTCAAACAAAAACATATAAGTTTTTTGGTGGAAAAATTTTCCCCTGATATAGTGGCTCTAAGTGAAATTACAAATTAATCCAAATTAATCAACCTTCTGTGTGCCCAAAATGACCTCAAAGGTATTAAAACTAAGTTTTAAAAGTGCATAGCATCGATTTGGCTCAGGGCACATTCGACAGGTATTGTATCAAAAATTTAAACTACAGAATTTCATGTCGATCTGATGTCATCTTCCTGATCCGGTTTGTTCTTAAAATCAGTAAATTTAAAAACTAATGGTATGAAAAATCTTAAGAAGTGGTTCGGAACATGAAATGGAGGTACACAAAATTTCGTCCTGTTCTAATTACATCTTCCTTCTCTAAGATATCCTTAAATTACATACATTAAAAAATTATATTGCAAAAATTTTTAGATTAAGTTATAGGTACTTACCCAAATATTGATTTTATGAATTTTTTTTTTGTTTTTATACAACGTCATGTCCTCCCAGAGTGCATTCCAGAATGTCATTGAAAATTGGATATTTTTTTACAATCATAAAAATCGCTGAAAATTAGGGCCAAATAAACTGAAAATAGGATAAACAAAACACATTCAAAATTTCATTACGATCTGACCCCAAATGCCAATAACAAAAATTTATTTGAAAAACTTCGTTAGAGAAAATTAAATTTATTTCTTTAATTCTGGGAGGATTATACACACAAAATGTACGTAAATATAGGTTGAAATAGGTTGTTTTTGTTGGAACAAAGCTTTTATACGAAAAAACGGGTTTTTTAAGTTATGAGGTCAATTTGGACCATAAGGTTTGTGTTTCGAGGTTAACACAGTTCTAAGAATTTATTTTCCAGGTAGTTCTTAATGGTTCACTCATTGACATGAAGCCGATAAAGTTAATGAAAAAAGTTTAACGTAGGAATAAGTTGCCTTTTTGCAAACAGTCGTATGCATTATTTTTATTATAGTAGTCAAACATTAAAAAAAAAAATTAATTGCATTTAGTTATTTTTATTGCAAAGAGATAAGAAAAATGATCCATGTACTAAATATTTTTATATCGACTCTTGCAATTTTAAGTCTAATGGGAGTAGTTAAATTTTGAGGAGTATTCAATTTTCTAGGTAGAATAATACATAGAAGAAGGTGTTTTTCTATGACGTCGTAACATTTTCAACAAACCTTTTTTTCCCCCAAATAAGCTTAAAATAGGGCAGGTATCTTACTACTAATTCACTAAAAACTATAATAAAAAGGTTAATTTTTTTGTAATTGCAAAAGTTCTTCAATAAGATAATATGTTCCCACATGTCGCTTACGATTATTGTTGTATAAAACACAGTAAGGCACTTGAAGCACGTGAAAATCAAATACAAACTTAAAGCATTTTGTATTTAAGCTATAGACTCGAAACAAAGTAGACATTTTGAAAGTTGTCCCCAGCGATACTTTAATTAAAGTTTTTTTGTCAATAGCAAAATGTTGCCATTTAAAAAACAGACAGAAAAAATTTAATAAATGTATTATACGATATATAAGCAATGTCTACGTTAAAGTATAAATTTTGAAGTCAAGCTACAAAAATTCAGTAGATTCGGTGTTTTGAGTAAATATGATAAAATTATGAAAATGTTACATGTGAAATTTGTTCCCAAAAAAATTTTTGAAAGCTAAAAGTTCATATCTTTGGTGATTCTTACTTCAAATAAGTGAAAAAACAGTTATAGACTTACAACAATTATCAATAAAAAAATCGCTACATCAAATTTGTACATGTATGTCGCATACGAGTATTGGTAGAAAGGGCATATTAGAATAGTTGGGAGCATTGACTACTCTATCAATTTTTTGCTTGAGTGGATATGAGCAACAAAACAGAAAAATCTCAATAAGATTTCTTAAATAATTTAATTTTCCACCTTAATTCAACCAAATACAATACCTGACCCAAAAAAATTCTTGAGCCACTCTTTTAAAATACCACCTATTGTCATAGCCATAGTCTACAACAACGACAACAAGCACTTTTATGCAGCAGCTCAAGCTTGCTAGCAAGCTATATAACACATAACAACAGCAAATAGCAAACAGCAATCACCGCTGACAACAATAACAATTAGTCATTGGTTTTCAATGCAGATCTAGAGGCATATGTACATAGATACCCAAGACAAAAAATGCTATAAGAAAAAATACGAACGAATGAACAAAAAAACCTGAAGCACAGCGTCATTGATCGCAACAAGTCGCAATTGCCAATGGGACTAGTGACAGCAACAAACAGCAATACAAGCAATAACAATGGGTACCAACAATAATAGCAGCAGAAACTACAACAAATAAAAACTAACGGATTTCGTTATATTTTTTTTAAGCCGACGACGCGCAGGCGCGCAGTTACTCAACTTGGGGACCCTCACATATTAGCTCACTCGCTCTCTTTCATGCTGCGCGTGTTGGGGAAAATGCTGCCAACTGAGCCAACGGAATGTCGTTCATTCAACCAGGAGCAGCAGCAATATTGGTTACAGCGGTTACAACAATAACAGGCAACCAACCGCAAGTTGTTGGAATGCGCAACTCGCTCTCGACCACTTTTGGATGCAAACTAAACTGGCTTAGTTAAAACCGCCAGCAACCCTCCCTTCGCTCAATATAAAGCCCCCAACTTCCTAAGTTGGCTGCTGGCTCTTGCGTGAAAGGAAAATTTCGCACACATGCAAACATGTATTTGCAAAAATAGATGAAGGGGCCGCACCCCAAAGAGTCGCCTATTGCAAGGAATTGAGCCAAGAGAAGCGCGCCGAAAAGTGGGAAACTTCGTTGGAGGCGCAAGGAATTAAAGCACCAGCAGTTGCCGCAACAGCAAGATAGAGACCACCACCAGTCGAGACGGCAACAAGTTGTTGCTTTAAAAGCCGGTTGGCATTGGCTTGATTAAAGACAGAGAGCAAATAAAATACTGAGCGAGAGAGATAAAAAGTAAATTACATCAAAATTCGGCAGAGAAATAAGAGATAATAACTCTAAAACGAAGAGTTATTCATTTTTGTATTGAGCTCTTATTTCAATAGCATGCAATTAGTTTTTAAAAATTTTAAATATTTTTTACCAACACTGTGCCCAAAAAGTTTAGACACGTAAACTGGGCATAATCTCAATAATTTCTTGGCAACAAAAAAAAAAATTAATAAATGGGGGTTCGAACAATTTCGACCAGCCCAAAAGTTTATTGCTTGTCATTGACTATCTTCTGCGATCTAAGAAGCAATAAAACGCATTGATGCTGTTATATCCGTGAAACAGGTTAGTCGATAAGGACCCCTTCAATGAGGGGTCCGAAATTATAAAATAAATCAAACGAATTGCTGCCGATAAGTAGGCGTGCCAGGTATAGAAAAGTTTATATATTCTTGATCAACATCACCTCCTGTCTGTCCTTCTGTATATCTGTCTGTCTGTGATCGCGACAACAGCCATAATTTAAGGGCTATCGTAATGAACTTCAATATATAAGCTTTTTATTCAAAATAGAGATCAAGTTCGAAAATGAGTCAAATTGAATAAAAACCGCGCCTACCTTTCATACAAAATGACTTTACCAAAACCATAAATCTCCTAAAATTATACAAAAATTAATCTAATAACTTTAAAATTTTGTACAAAAGCTTCTAATATGCACTTCGTATGAAATTTGTAAAAATCGGATGAAAACCACGCCTACCTCCCTTAAATTCCACAAAAATTAGCACAATGACTTTAAATTTTGCAAATATATTTTAATCTTAACTATGTACACGATGGAATTTGGTAAACAAATATAAACTCCGCCTACCTCCAATACAAAGTGACGTCATTCTTATAGTAAAACCTTCATAAATTAAAAAATTAATGTTTAAGCAAGAGTTCTTACACATAAGCTTTGATAAATAAAATGTACATTCAAATTGTTAAGTTGAAATTTGAAATATTTAGATAAAAACCACTATACCACCTATAAAATTGACGTCATCAAAATAACAGAATATTTAAAAACTTCGAACATACTAAAATACGGCTGTGGGAATATTTTAACTTCGGTTCAGCTGAAGAATTTTTGATCGAACAATTCTTAATTGAATTTTAATAGAATCTAGGTATAATCCAGGATCGCACAATCATAAAGCAAGATATTTGTGTAAATTCAGAAAAAAGTAGTATTTGTTTAAAAATTTTAAACAAAAAAGTTTATTTTACATGGAAATATAGTACAAATCAGAAATATGCAGTGAATGCACTTCGTCTCAAAACATTTTGTGATTTTTGTATATTTCCCAGGTCCCAGATCGGTTGCAGATGGGAACTGCTTATGTTCAGAAGAAATGTTGTAGGTAAAAAAAGAGGGCCAGATCATACATTTGGCCCCTCTAGGCCTCAGTTCTGGAGAGATATGAACTATTTTCGACATTTCTCTTAATTTTTTTATGGGGACACCTAGAACTGTGACAGATAGTGGGTAGGTATGCTTAAAAGAAATATTAGGATCAAATTTTATGCAAAATTATAGGATCAGTGCATTCATTTGAGCAATCTAAATTCAACTCAGTACAGATAGAAACCATTTTCGACAATTTCTAAATTTTTTGTTTCGATACAGCCTTGCACGAAAGTTCGTTCGTAGAAAAAAATAAAAATATTTTGCTCGTTCGTTCGTTCGTAGAAAATAAATGTTCGTACGTTAGTTCGTAAAAAATAGATGTTCGTTCGTTCGTTCGTAGAAAATTGGTGTTTGTTCGTAGAAAATAGTTGTTCGTTCGTAGAAAACAGATGTTCGTTCGTTCGTAGAAAATAGTTGTTCGTTCGTTCGTTCGTAGAAAATAGATGTTCGTTCGTTTTTTCGTAGAAAATAGTTGTTCGTTTGTAGAAAATAAGCGTTCGTTCGTTCGTTTGTTCGTTCGTTCGTAGAAAATAGGTGTTTGTTCGTAGAAAATAGGTGTTTGTTCGTAGAAAATAGTTGTTCGTTTGTAGAAAATAGGCGTTCGTTGGCTTGTTCGTAGAAAATAGATGTTTCTTTGTAGAAAATAGGTGTTCGTTCGTAGAAAGTAGTTATTCGTTCGTTCTTTCGTAAAAAATAGTTGTTTGTTCGTTCGTAGAAAATATAAATTAAAATGTTGTTCGTTTCGTCGTTCGTGGAAAATAAAAATAAAAATGTTGTTCATTGGTTCGTGCGCAGAGTTTTTTGACGAACGAACAAATGACAATACTATGTTCGTGCAATGCTTTGGGGATACCTAGGCAGGTGGTAGATGGGCGAAAAGTATGCTCATACGAAATATTGGAGGACATTTCGGCCTTTTGTTGTTTCTTTTTCTATGGGCAAACCTAGAAAGGTGGCAGATAGATAGTATGTTCAAAAGAAATATAAGCGGTGAAAAAATTATAGGATCAGCTCCTAGGACCTATCTAGAAGTCAACCCGGGAGAGGTATTGACCATTTTCGACATTTTCTAAATTTATTGTATAGGAACATCTAGAAGGGTGGCAAATAGGCGGTAGGTAAGTTCAAAAGAAATATAAGAAAATATATTAATATTAGTGACCCATCTGAAAATCAATTCAGAAAAGAAATAAGTCATTTTCTACATTTTGCGAAACTTTTTCTGTGGGGCACCTAGAAGGGTGGCAAATAGACCGTAGTTGTGTTCAAAAGAAATAATAGGGGTGACTTTTGGCCCATCAAGGAGTTAACTCGCAAGAGATATGCACTATTTTTGCCATTTTTCTTAATTATTTTGTATCTGGACACCTAGAAAGGGGTAGAAATGTTTAAATACAATATTGGGGGGGTGAAAAATTAACAAGGATCAGCTCATAGATTTGATTAATCTAGAAGTCAATTCGGTAGAGACATAATCCATTTTTGACATATTCGATATTTTTTTATGTGGTGACACCTATAAAAGTGGCAAATAGATGGTGTGTTCAAAATAAATATTGGAAGTGAAACAAATTATAGGATCAGCTGATACGTTTGACCCACCTTAAAATCAAACCCGGAATATATAAACCATTTTCGACATATTCTAAATTTTTTTAATAGGAACACGTAAAAAGATGGAAGATTGGAAGTAAGTAAGTTCAAAAGAAATATTAGGGGTGAAAAAATTATAGGATCAGCTCATACACTCAAAAATATTTGTGTGTAAATATTACTAATAACTGCGTCCATTCTACGAATTTTATTCGTAGTTTTCAGCCACGAATAGGATTCGTAGAATCGGCGTTTATTAGTACACATTACGAATATTTTATTAGTATTCGTAATAAAACAAATGTATATTGTACGAATACATTTGTTACATTTACGAATGATTATAATATCTTATAATAAAAAAAGAAATATTCTGTCTGAGCTGGGGTTTGAACCTCGGCTCTTTAGCTTACGGGCTACGCACTCTACCAGTAGGCTACAGTCACTTTACAATCATACAGTTCTGTAGATGTTCGAGATGTTCGAGATTTCGGTTTTCAATTTTTTAGACTCTACTAATTATTAGAACATTCTAATAATAATTCGCACGGTCAGCCTACGAAAGAATTGTTTCTACTAATATTATTTTTCATTCGTAAATATTACGAAAGCATTAGTAAATACTACGAATGTAATGAAAAAAATTACGAAGTTATTCGTACGAGAAAATTGTGAATATTATTATTTATATATACAAATTGATTTATTTTTGTTTACGAATATCATAACTATATAAAACGAATATATTGGAAGATACTACATCAGGTATTAGTAGCATTTTACGAATGAATTCGTAAAGATATCACAATAAAAATACTTTGTATATTGTACGAATATTTGTAGAATGTACGAATATTTTGTTTACTAATATCATTCGTAGAAATTTTACTAATAAATTTTTTGAGTGTACATTTGACCCATCTAAAAGCCAATTCGGTGAAGATATAAGCCATTTTCGACCTTTTCGACCATTTTCGACTATTTTCGACCATTTTCGACCTTTCGACCTTTAAATTTTTTGTATGGACACCTAGAAAGATGGCATGTAATTGGTAAGTGTGTTCAAAAGAAATATTAAATGTGAAACAAATTATAGGATCAGCTCATACGTTTCACCCACCTAGAAGTAAAGCCGGGATAGATATGGACCATTTTCGAAATTTCAAATTTTTTTTTGTATGTGGACACCTAGATAGGGAGTAGGAATGTTGAAAAGAAATGCTGAGGTGAAAGTTTCACCCTACTAGGAGTCAACTCGAGAGAAATTGGCATTTTATTTAATTTTTTGCTTAGGGACCTAGAAAGAAGACAGATAAAAAGAAATATTAGGGGTGAACAAATTATAGGATCAGTTCGTACATTTAGACCCATCTAAAAGTCAATTCGGTGGAGATATAATCCATTTTTGACTTTTTCCCAATTTTTTGTATGGGGACACCTAGAAAAGTGGCAGATAGGCGATAGGTTAGTGCAAAAGAAATATTAGGCGTTAATAAATTATAGGATCTGTTCATACCTGTGACCCATTTGGTCAAAAAGAAGTCAATTAATTTTTTAAAATTTTTTGTACAGAGAGGACCCATAGAGCGTGGAAGATAGCGGGGTAAGCATGTTTGGAAGAAATGTTAAGGGTGTTCAGGGTAAAAAAAAAAGAATAAATAAAAATAAGTAATTACCATTACCATTGCCATTGCCATTGACATTATCATTACCACAAAAAAAAATAATAATAAAATAAAATAAAAATAAAAATAAATAAAAAAAGATCAAATAACTAGGGCATGAGCCTTATACAAGCAACGTTTGGTCTTTGACCTGAAAGTACAGGCATAGATTATTAGAGGAAGAATTGATTGGAACCATACGTGAATTATCGATTAGGCGGAAACAAACGTGAAAGATAATTTGAATTGCTTATAACCGAGCAGAGATCTGCAACGAATCCAATTTTTGAATCAATGAGCCACTGAGCTACTGACTCAAAAATGAGTATGAATAACTATAAGTGGTTTCCAAAGTAGTATTCATATGTGACTGATTCAAAACAAAGTGAATCACATTTTTGAATCATGAGCCACTTACACAAAAATGAGTATGAATGAGTATAAGTAGTTTCCAAAGTAGTACTCATATGTGATTGATTCAAAACAAAGTGAATCAAATAAGTATAGAATGAATTAAATATTAAGGGCTGCCACCTAATGATTTGTATTTGTATAGGGTTGCCACCTAATAATATGTATTTTTAAGAATTTTAAACATTATTTACCAGTGTTAGAGGGTTTGTGATTTCGAATCTGAAGTCAGAATTTTTAAATTCAATATGGTTAATAGGGTTGCCACCTTAATTTTTTTTATTTTTACGAATATGGAGCTGGCGCAAACACTCGGTAAAACTGGGTCGCTGAATCCGAATTCGTTGTCAGAATATCAAAATTATGTTCTTTTTTTATAATAGGGTTGCCACCTAATAATATGTATTTTTAAGAATTTAAACATCATTTAATGATGTTGATGGTAGCTGATTTCGAATGTGAAGTCAGAATTTTAAAATTCAATATGGGTAATAGGGTTGCCACCTTCATTTTTTTATTTTTACGAATTCGGTGCTGGCGCGAACAATAGGTAAAAATGGGTCGCTGAATCCGAATCCGTTGTCAGAACATCAAAATTATGTTCTTTTTTTAATAATAGGGTTGCCACCTAATAATATGTATTTTTAAGAATTTTAAACATCATTTAACAATGTTGAGGGAAGCTTATTTAAAATCTGAAGTCAGAATTTTAGTCACGAATTCGGTGCTGGCGCGAACACTAGGTAAAAATCTGTTGTCAGAATTTCAAAATTATGTAATTTCTTATAATAGGATGGCCACCTATTTACCATATTGAATTTTAAAATTCTGACACTGTTAAATGATGTTAAAAATACTTATTATTATGTGGCCACCCTTAATATTTAATTCAATCTATACTTATTTGATTCACTTTGTTTTGAATCAATCACATATGAGTACTACTTTGGAAACTGCTTATAGTTATTCATACTCATTTTTGAGTAAGTGGCTCATAATTCAAAAATGTGATTATTTTTTTTTCGAATCAATAACATTTGAGTACTACTTTGGAAACTTCTTATACTTATTCATACTCATTTTTGAGTAAGTGGCTCATGATTCAAAAATGTGATTCATATCAAATCTCTGATTTGAAGCACTGAGTTGTAAACAAAAAGTACTCGAGTACTACTTATTTTTAAGTATTCGTTGCAGATCTCTGTAACCGAGGCTAGTGTAATGCCTTAACCTCAACAAGCATTTCTAGCCCTCAGTTGTTCTTGTCCTTTTTTTTAATTCCACATTTTCCACAATTTAGCTGTAGAGTTTTGTTTCAATAATTCTTAAAAGTAGTAAAGAACAAAGAATGCGAAAAGAACCATGATCGAACCCGGATCCGAACCAGCGCCTCTGAGTTGATAGTCTAGCGCACTCTTCACAAGACTACAAAGACCGACTATGTTTAAAGAAACGATTTTCAAGTATTTAGCATATTAAAGAAAGTCTGCAATAGGCTTCGAAAAAAATTAAAAATCAATTCGTGCCCCTCCAACATGACTCTACACTGGCAGACAAATGAAAGTATGTTAGTCACAGTTTACTATCTTTTTTTTTTCTCTTCCAAGAAACTGTTTAAATCGCATGCAAATTATATGATTAACAGCAGCAACAGCTACAGTGCGTAAAGATATTAAGTGCAGCCAGCAAATCATAGGAAAAAGAAAAAAAGTGACATAAAATTAAATAAATTTCCTAAATAATCAGCGTATCTCACAGATTCACCTACATAAGTCAAGTCAGCTTTTGACTGATTCGCAATCGAAAACCGGCAGCAAATTTTTATTTTAAGGTTTTTTAGTTTTATGGCTTAACTGTTGCTGTTGCCATGTTGTTTTAAATGCGGTCTAAGCGAGTTGGTTTTATTGTATTTTGCATAATTTCTGTAGTGTTTTGTTTTTTTTTCTTTATTTTTTTTTTTGTTGCATTTTGAAGATACTTTCAAAAATACGTAAATTTTGTCGTTAAGGTTTTATTTTTAGTTGTTTTTTTTTAATTTTATTTTTCCCTTTATGTTTGTTGTATTTTGTTATGTTGCAGCAATGTTAGCTGGTAATAACATTTTTTATATGTAGATATATTGAATATCTTTGAATTTTTAATAAACTCTAAGAAAAAACAACTCATGCACATACAAGTTTTTTTTTATCTTCGAACGTTGTGCTAAAATATCGAAGGTGCAATAAATGGAGCGGGTTTTAAAAGTTCAAAGTTCGGTTTAGATTTTAAGATATCGCGTTATGACTAAATATTATATAAGCTTATAATGCCACTTTTAATGATGATACAACAGGCGATATAACATATTCAAGCTCTTAAGTAACCGAGATCTAAATAATATACGATATAATTGATTGATTGATTGATTGGTTTTATAAACATGTTATGAGTTTTATCTAAAATATGTTACAGCAGTTGATAACTTTTTATCGCAAGATATGTCTAATAATTTTAAAAATTTATGTTTTGCAGGTAAACCGTTAAAACTGCTTTATATAAAGATGAAAAGAAACTCAAACATATATGCTATATGAAATAGAGTTTCTTGAGTAGAAACCTTAGAATAAAGAACAAAGTTAAAAGAAAAAGTTAACTTCAAAACTATGTTCAATAAAAGCTGTATTAGTTTAAGACTAAATATTATTTGGTTGGAAAAAAAGAACAGAAGAGGATAGTTAATCGCTCTAAAGATTATTTGTTGTTATTGAGACATAATCAGCTAAAAGCTTTTGCTTATTTTAAAGCAAAAATGCTATAACTATTAGGAAAAATGTTTTGTTACGATTAAATAAGTGTACGAAATGGTAAACTAAGAAAAAAAATAAGTTTGGAAAATTATCTAGAAGCTTTATTAATCTCTTTAAAGAGAATTTAATATTATGAAAAAAAACATCAGAGAGTTTTAAGAAAGCTTTTAAGAGCTAAGTATAAGTTCTCATGCTTGACATATTTCTTAAATCAAAATTGTTTAGTATAGACTTTGAATTTGATGATCTTTCTTGAACAAAAAAAATTTTTCCTACACCTGCCAAAGATGGCATTTTTTCTAAGTGGAAGATTTTTTCAATGCCATTTTATTTTATGCAATATCTTTTGATTATTATTAGCATTGCTGTCGTCGTACAGATACTTAAACCAGCAGGTAAAACCAGTCCTTAATGGAATTTAATTTCCCCAAAATATCAAAGAAATATTATCGTATATAAGCCAAAGCTTCTATACAGAGAGGCGCGGCAGCGATTTGTTTGATTAAATCTTAATGCGCCTCAAAACATTGGAAGGAAAAAAAAAACACAATATTATACTCAAAAGTTCTGAGATCACTTTCAGAGCACATGACAAAAATAAGTAGAAGAAAAGATAATGAAGAAAAACAGCAGCAGAAAGCATGGAACTGAGATAAAGAAAGAAATAAAATTTACATTTTTGAATAGAAGAATATGCAAATCAGCGACAGCAGAATCAGTCGAAAAAGAATCAATATGATATGAAAAAGAGTCAACAGGTTCAAAATATAGCCAACAAAGTATAAAATAAGACTTAAAAATTCTCAACAACAACAACAACAAGAACAGCAACAACCACAAATGCCGGCTTAACTCAGCGCGTAAGCATGAAACTGTGCGCAGCAGTGACTTAGCTTTCAAAATTTAACGCTCCTAGTTTTTTATTTTTAATTTTTTTGCTTATTTTTGTATTCTTATTTTTTTTGGCCTAAAGGGAAATCTTACAACAGTTTGTTACTGGAACAAATCATCAACAAACATTTCGTGGAAAAAAAAACCAAAAACTTAATGAATCAAATATTTAAATATATGTATGTATTGAATTAAAAAAAATGCGAAGAAGCTATTTGATATCAATGAACTGGTTGGACGCTAACACATATTATTTACCAATGGCAGAAAACCAAGAATGGCAGAAATCTATAAATGAGAATTATAAAAAAGGTTGATTTTTAGTTTGTGTGCTTATATTATATTTGCGTAAATTACAGAAATTTATGTGGCGAACAGATTATTTACCTAAAAATTAACCTAAAATTTTACCTAGTATTCAAAAAAGTATTTATATATTAATCAAATTGATGATAAAAAACGTTCTCCTGTGAGGTTGGACCAAGCTATGAACTGTCCTATGAGCTAGCCGATATTCATTACATTATTATTTCATTATGATCCCAGTGGGCAATTGCAGGAGTCCGAAGGCCTTCCAGCAGGCCTGCGTTAGGTTCTAAAAGGCCTTCCACACTCCTTGCAAACACCGTTTTATTGCTTGTATGAAATGGGAAAATTTGTCAGGCCTTCCGCTCTCCTTGCTCAAAAAAGACCTGCCAGAAGCGTGCTTTCGAGAAGTCTCGTTAGAAGGAAAAGCAATATAAATATCAACTTGAAATAAAAAAGGACTAACAATTCCAGATTTGAACCATTGTCCGAATTAAACTCACATCTTACATCTTGTGGCGGTCCGACGTCTTACCCACTCGTCTATCGTGGTTGTTAAGAATCAATAGCTTATTTTGCATCCATACAAATGAAAGTAAGCTTTCGGGAGCCCCCAACCGTTCACTCTCGTTCGAGACCCCACTTGGAAAAAATTTTTTTAATGTTTTTTTTAAATCTAAATTTTTTTACAAACTGTTTTGTGCATTTACAATTTTTTTTAATTCTTTTATAAATTTTCTCCATAAAAAAATATAAGAAAAGATTTAATATTTTCATATAATATAAAACGTAATGTGTTAGTTTTCGAGAGCCCGGGTTCGAGACCCAACGCGGACAAAAACAAATTTTTGTTGTTTTTTAAAAATCTACATTTCTTACAAATTGTTCTGTGTATTTAAAAATTTTTTTAATTGTTTTTGTAAATTTTTTTCATATAAAATAATACGAAAAGAATCAGAACCTTCAAAAGGTAGGCCTAACAGAAGTATCATTAATGCAGTGATCATGGAAGGTGTATTGACGCTAATAATAGCAGTGCATGCCTTCTTTTGCGGAGCACTCGCTAAAATGCCCACTGGGATAACATTGAGAGAATATGTCTCTGAGTTTATTTTTAGCTTTAATGATCTACGAAACGCGATTTTTTACGAAACCTTAATATAATAAAGTTTACTATAATATTTTAGAAAAAATGTATTTATTGAAAATTAATATGTAAAATTCTCATGAGAGATGAAAATAGGCAGTTACCGTTGCTAGCAATGTTTGTTTCATGATGCAAAAAGGCATTGAGCATTGAACCTTCATCAGTTCCTCGTATGGAGCTTTGACTGATGGAAAATTTGGATTGAAAACTGGACTTACGTAAGAATATAAAAAAAATCATTTTCAGGGCTCACCCTAGTGTCGAAAAATATTTTTGAAATTCTTTCATCATATTCGAAAACAGCGACTAGCGCAACTACAAAGAGTATAAAAGAAAAATAAATTTTTAGGGTCCACCCTAGGGTCAAAAGTTTTTTAATTCTAGCATAAGATTTTAAATCAGCGACCCTTAATACTGCCAGCACATACACAGAGAGTGCAAAACAAAAAATACATTTTCAGGGTCCACCCTAGTGCCGAAAAAACTTTTTGAAGAGTATAAAACAAAAACAAATTTTTAGAGACCACCCTGAATTCTAGCATAAGATTCGAAATCCGCGACACTTAATACTGCCAGCACATACACAAAACGTATAAAGCAAAAAAATGCATTTTAGGGTCCACCCTAGTGTCAAAAAAGTTTTTGAAATTCTTACCTCAGGTTTGAAATTAGCGACCCAAATACTGCCAGCACATACACAAAGAGTTTAAAACAAAAAACACATTTTCAGGGTCCACCCTAGTGCCGAAAAAAACTTTTTGTAATTCTTACATCAGTTTCGAAAACAGCGACCAGCGAGCGCATCTACAAAGAGTATAAAACAAAAACAAATTTTTAGGGTCCACCCTAGGGTCAAAAGTCTTTATAAATTCTTACATAAGATTCGAAATCAGCAACCCTTAATACTGCCAGCACATACACAAAGAGTGTAAAACAAAAATACATTTTCAGGGTCCACCCTAGTGCCGAAAAACTGTTTTAAAGTCTTACATCAGATTCGAAAACAGCGACCAGCGCATCTACAAATAGTATAAAACAAAAACACATTTTTATAGTCCACCCTAGTGGACACCCTGGTGTCAATCAATTTTTTTAATTCTAATATAAGAATCGAAATCAGCAACCCTTAATACTGCCAGCACATACACCAAGTGTATACACAAAAAAACACATTTTTAAGGTCCACCCTAGTGTCAAAAAAGTTTTTGAAATTCTTACCTCAGGTTTGAAATTAGCGACTCTTAATACTGCCGGCACAGTAGTGCCGTGTAGTGTAAAACAAAAAATGAATTTTCAGGGTCCACCCTAGTTCCGCAAAAACTTTTTGAAATTCTTACATCAGATTCGAAAACAGCGACCAGCGAGCGCATCTACAAAGAATATGAAACAAAAACAAATTTTTAGGGTCCACCCTAGGGTCAAAGTTTTTATAAATTCTTACATAAGATTCGAAATCAGCAACCCTTTATACTGCCAGCACATACACAAAGAGTGTAAAACAAAAATACATTTTCAGGGTCCACCCTAGTGCCGAAAAACTGTTTTAAAGTTACAGTAATACATCAGATTCGAAAACAGCAACCTGCGCATCTACAAATAGTATAAAACAAAAACACATTTTTATAGTCCACCCTAGTGGACACCCTGGTGTCAATCAATTTTCTGAATTCTAATATAAGAATCGAAATCAGCAACCCTTAATACTGCCAGCACATACACCAAGTGTATACACAAAAAAAAAACGCATTTTTAAGGTCCACCCTAGTGTCAAAAAAGTTTTTGAAATTCTTACCTTAGGTTCGAAATTAGCGACTTTTAATACTGCCGGCACATACACAAATAGTGTAAAACAAAAAATGCATTTTCAGGGTCCACTCTAGTGCCGCAAAAAATTTTGAAAGTCTTACATCAGATTCGAAACCAGCGACCAGCGATCTACAAATAGTATAAAACAAGAACATATTTTTATAGTCCACCCTAGTGGACACCCTAGTGTCAGTCAATTTTTTTAATTCTAACATAAGATTCGAAATCAGCGATCCTTAACACTGCCAGCACATACACAAAGAGTATTAAGCAAAAAAACGCATTTTGGTCCACCCTAGTGTCAAAAAACTTTTTGAAATTCTTACATCAGGTACGAAATCAGCGACCCTTCATACTGCCAGCACATATACAAAGAGTATAAAACAAAAAAACGCATTTTAGGGTCCACCCTAGTGTCAAAAAAGTTTTTGAAATTCTTACATCAGGTTCGAATTCAGCGACCCTTAATACTGCCGGCACATACACAAAGAATGTAAAAAAACCTATTTTCAGGGTCCTTCCTAGTGCCGAAAAAACTTTTTGAAATTCGCATCTACAAAGAGTATAAAAAAACACATTTTTAGGGTCCACCCTAGTGTCAAAATTTTTTAAATTCTAGCATAAGGTTCGAAATCAGCGACACTTAAAATACCCAGCACATACGCAAAGAGTATAAAGTAAAAAAAAAACATTTTTAAGGTCCACCCTGGTGTCAAAAACTTTTTTAAGCTCTAACATCAGATTACACTGTATTACACACATTTGCTGAAGTATCCATTTCTGAAAGCTTAATTGCAATAAAGATTCTCAAGAACGATTTAAAACAAACACACAAACATAAAAAGTATGTGTGTGGCTGCCACGAACGGCAGAAGTGAAACCTTCACAAAACTGTAGAAATTTTAAGTACGACTTTTTCATAAAATATCGTAACCTAAGAATGAGATAAAGCAGCTTGAAAATCAAATTTTTGACTTTTCATGGAAATATCTTTGCTGTTTTTATATATATTTAATTTAAATAATTTTATTTTATTCAGAAGTTCAATAAAGAGACTTAACAAAAATATTTCTTTATCGTGTTTTGTAATAATTCTACTCGTTCTTGTTACGAATTTTATTACCTTAGTATCAATATTATTTCTAGTGTTTTCTAATATTTCCACACCCCTTTGTCCAATAACGCCCACTTACTTGACCGTAATTTGCAATAATTATGCCTACCCCTGTACTTAATTTCAGCACCCTAGTTTCAATATAATTCGAGTTACAGTGGTTTTCTAATGTTGCCATTACCCTTTGTCGAATAAAGTCCCCTTTCTTGACCGAACTTTGTCATAATTGTGCCTACCTTTCTACAAAATTTCAGTATTCAAGTGTAAATATTGTTCGAGATACAGTGTTTTTATAATATTGACACGGTTTTTTGTCGAATAACGCCCATTTTTTAAATGGGCACCATCTTAAATGGTTTTAAAGAAAAACCTAAAATATAAGTAAATTAAAAATCTCAAAAAAATTTTATTATTTTTTATTTTATTACATCGCACTTGTCAAAGCACTAGTAGTCAATTGCTACTTTTTTCTTCGCGCTATGCAAAACAAACAAAAAATAAGTACCAACAACAACACCTACGCATTCACATCAACAACAACAAAAAAAAACCTACTTAACGATGCTGATGACAACGTGTAGTAAGTAGAAGCAACATTTTTATTAGTTTTTTCTACCCAATGTGCACAAAAACGGGTGCGGAATGTTTACCCTTTTATGTTTCGATGGACCCGTTTCGAATCTCTTACAAATCCGTCAAAACAATTTTGTACTTGTTTTTTTAAATAACTTCCTAATATCATTATCCACGTGCTCCTGAAGCTCTCCTTCAAACTGAATAGAACTACTTGTCAGAGTTTTTAAATAACTATGATGAGTTACATGTGACTATAGGAGAGCCGTGCATAAGATATTTTACGGAAACTTTTTTTGAAAACCCGTTTCGGATAAAATATACGCAGAAGTAATTCTATATCGGATTCAAAACGTTTCCTTATGACACACTGGGTACTTTTGTTGTTTGGATAGCTGCTTAATATATAGGATTTGTAGGATAGCCAATATACAATTCTTTCAATAGATTTTTGTGCTCTGCTGCAACATAGTTTCACGCATTCACATCAATAAAAAAACAACACCTACTTAACTATGCTGATGACAACGTGTAGTTAATAGAAGCAACCTTTTTGTTATTTTTGCTACTTTCAATGTTTGGATAGCTGCTAAATATGTCGAAAAATAGGGTCGTTTTGGAGATTTCACTCAAGCAAATCACAAAACGAGGGGTAAAATCGTCGCTTCAAAAATTGTTGGTACCTATATTTTAACATGATTTTTTTTTAATCAATTAAGACCTTTTCATAATCTTACAATTATTAAGAGTATTTTCATGCTATTGGTCGAATTCATTCGTTTTTGTTTATTAGTTATCAAAGCTTTATTTTGTTTAAAAGTGAAGTTAGCAGAAATCTATCATAACCTATCTGTATTCAGAGCAAGCGGTACTTTTTACCAGAAGATTACAAAGATAACTAGATCTCTGTTGCTCGGATCTGGTCACACAAAGTACAGTATCTGCAGCATTCTTTCTTACATACCTGTGTATGGCAATAATTATTTCGACTTTACCTTTGCTGCAGCGCATAAACAACCATATTTTTATTGCCAGTGCGAGAGACCCAAGAAACTCCTGGCTACAAAATAACCGTTGCAACAAAAGTTCCATTAATTTTGCCAAAAAAAAAAATTCAAAAAAACAACCATCAACAAATAACATAATATTAAAAAGCATATCCAGATCAAGTCGATTGCATTAAGTAAAACCCCTTTATTACAGTGCACATTGGGCCAGGAATTTCAATAAGTGGCCAAAAATCAAATATGTTATGTATACAATGATTGATAACGATTGATAACTGGACACATTAAGATACCCTGAGACAAAATATTATTAATATAAAATTAAAAATTACAATTTGGAACAGATTTAAAGTCAAAAATTGTAATTTTTTTATTTACACCTAAAATTTGAAACTAAGCAAACTAGATAAAAAAGTTTAAAAACTAACTAAAAGCAAAAAATAAAAAATATAAAAAAAACAAAAAATAAAAACACATTTTAAAAGCAAAAAGTTACAAAAAAAATATAAAAACAAAAATAAAAAAAATAATAAACGCACAAAATTAAAAAAAAACTTAAAACAATGTATAAAAAAAAATAGTTAGGAATTATCTTCGACTGTGCCGGAGTTAAAATACCCCCACGGAAGACGATTTTTCCAAATTTCATATCTAAATTTTATATTAGTTGTTGAAGGTTTTGTGCAAAATTTGAAGTCATTACATTAATTTTTGTGGAATTGAAAGAGATTTTACCATTTTGGTGAGCTCATTTTGTATGGGAGGTAGACGTGATTTTTATTTGACTTTTACAAATTTTATACTAATTTTGCATATTAAAGGTTAAAGCTTATGTGCAAAATTTTAAGTCATTAGATTAGTTTTTGTGGAATTGTAAGAGATTTTACCGTTTAGGGTAAGTCACTTTGTATAGAAGGTAGGCGTGGTTTTCATCGCATTTTTACAAATTTCATACTCAAAGTTTATAATAAATATTAAAGACGCTGTGCAAAATTTGAAGTCATTATGTTAATTTTTGTGGATTTTAAAGAGATTTTACCGTTTTGGTTAGGTCACTTTGTATAGGAGGTAGGCGTGGTTTTCATCCAATTTGGCTCATTTTTGAGCTTGACTTTCGTTTTTTTATAACCTTATATATAAAATTTCGTTATGGTAACTAAAAAAGTTCGGCTGTTATGCTAGGAGGTGATGCTAATCAAAAATATATATTTTTCTTTACCGGCCACGCCTCCTTATCGGCGTTACAAACGGAGTGACAAAGTTAATATACACTTATTACTTTTTTTAACGTGAGGGTATAAATATAAAAGCAAAAAATGAAAAAAATATAAAAAACAAAAAATGAAAAAAACAAAATCAAGTATGAGTATGAAACATTTAGAATTTGTATTTAAATCATATAAAATCAACATAATAAATAACAAGGTCATATAGACAAACTTTAATAAAAAAAATATTTAAATCAAAAATAAAAAAATATAAAATTACAAAAAATTAAAAAATTAAAAAAATTATAAGCAAAAAATTAAAAAAAATATAAAAAAATATAAAAAAAATATAAAAAAATATAAAAAAATTTAAGATCAAAAATAAAAACAAAAAATAAACAAAAATATAGAAACAAAACGGCAGAAAAAATTAAAAATAAAAAAAATATAAAAAACAAATACTGAAAAAAATATTTAAATCAAAAATAAAAATATAAAAAAAACAAAACATTAAAAAAATATTAAAAGCAAAAAATTAAAAAAAATATAAGAAAAATATAAAAAAATATAAAAAAATATAAAAAAATTTAAAAGCAAAATTAAAAAAATATAAAAAACAAAAAATAAACCAAAATATAGAAACAAAAAGGCAGAAAAAATTAAAAATAGAAAAACATGAGACTCTCCCTGCAACCTCTACGTGGTAACCCAGGAAACTATATATGTCATTTATGTAGGCTAATTGCGTGTTTTATGTTTATCGATTTTACAAATTATTTATCGTTCTAAAAGTTCTAATTTCTAAAGCGTTGTATGTTTATTTTTACACATCACACGTCAGATTCGGTAAAAGCGTCCCCTTATTCTCTCTCGTATCCCGCTTCTTTTTTAATACCCCCAGAATCAATAATAACCAAACTACAGTTTTTATTTAATAGTGCCAGGCCTTTTGTTGAATCCCACCCACTTTTTCAAACACGCTAGGAAACTATCCTACCCACCCCTTTACCCAATTTCAATAAGCTGGTGCCAATATTACACGATATACAGTAATTTTTTTATGGTACCACGCCACTTTTTGGAATCCTGCCAACTTTTACAATCATGCTCGAAGAAGAACCTATCTACTACTGTACCGAATTTTAATAAACTAGTGCCAGTATTAAACGAGATACAGTATTTTATTCATAGTGCCACGCCCCTTTGTTGAAACCCGCCAACTTTTTCCATCACGCTTGGAAAAGATGCTTTATTCTAAGTATTCTGCACCAAGTTTTATTAAGTTCTGTCTATTCAACGCCAAGATATGATTTTTGGCCACTTTTCCAAATTTCTGGCCCAATGTGCAGTGCAGAGAATTCAGCGCAACGAATAATTGGCAACCCTGGCAAAACAGGCTCCAACTACGTGAGCCCTGAGGAGCCAGCGAGACGCTTGCCAGTGGAACGTGCGGCTGATTTACTTTCTTCAATTTTACACACTTTTTGGTTTTCTAATTTTTTTCTTTTCATTTTTGTTTTTGGGCGCTCAAATTGTTTCGCTATAATTTTATGGGGCAGTTTCTTTGGTAACAGTTTACATTTTTTTGTTCAATGCTTTTAAAAAAGGGCTTCCACAATAACCACGACTGACATTGATAACTTGTTCGACCCGTTGTTTTGCTCCTTTTTTGTTGCTGTTGTTGGTGTAGTTGTTTGTGAAAAAGCGATATCGTGTGACCCGAAATATTGCCAGCAGAGGTGAGGTGATGATCAAAGTGTCTTTTTGGTTTTTTGATTTGGACTTTTCTGCTTTTAAGTTTTTCTGTTTTGTTTTTTTTTCCCCCCGAAAACCCGGCAATTGAAAGCTTTTTAACTCTGACACAGCTTTCATTCAGTTTTGCACTTAAATCCTGCACTGCATCGAAATTATTTTTTTACTATTCCTCTTATAAGGCACTACTTCAAACGCTGATCCTCTTATTTGCATGAAGTCTTTCGCTTACAGGTGCCTTCAGGACCATCTTCGTACGTCGCGTTTTTATTTTCAAATTGGATTTTTATGGCTCAAAGCAGTCAAATATGCTACAAAGGCAACGATACCAATAAAAGAACTACAAAAACGAACATCTACCTTAAAGTAACAGTTCCGTTTTATTTATTGACCTCAGCCCGTTATGCTCTTCGCAGATACACAGGTTGATTTTATGTTGTTGGTTTCTTTTGTTAACGCTAAGTGCCGTTTTACTGATCTTTCTGTGGCACAGCAATTAGCTGCTTATCAGCTGGACTGTTGCTGGAATATTAAGGACTAAGAAAAAAAACAAAGAAACTATAACTTTTGATGGGATTTTGTGATCACATGATTTTGAATGCCAAAAATATTGTTTGTTTTGACAGTGTGGAAGATGAGGCACAAATCGGAGAAATTTGTGAGCATTATAAATTTAAAGCATTTACAATTTTTTTTTTATAAGAAAGCATTGTAAAAAGATTAAATGATAATTTCTTTGAGCATCCTCATTGTGATATTTTGACGTAAATGTTCAAGACACATATTCGGTATTTAAAAAAAAAAACACATTTATGTGAAGCCTAATGTCTCACAAATTATATAATTTCTGTGAATAATTTCTTTAATAGTAAATAAGCTTATAATAATAATTATAAGTAAACATTCTTAAAGTTAACATAAAATGTCTTAAGATCGATGATGAAAATTTGAAACAAATAAAAAAATAATAAGTACAAATAATAAGTATAATAAGAGTTAATCAAAGACGCCCTGAAGAAGCAGACAAACAATCTGCGAAACTTCGGCAAATTAAAAAATTAAATTTGTTAAAATTTATCTGTTTTTTAATAAAAAAAAAAAAAAATTTAAAGAAACAATAAATTTTTCGGTTACTAAATAACGCCTTAAAAAATCAAACAACTAAAATTAAAAAGTAACCATAAAATAAAAAACCTAAATAAGTACATTAGCAATAATTTTTTTCGATATTTGATAAGTTGTATATAAAATTGAAATGTTTTTCATTGTTTTTCGATGTTAAATATTGGCAGTCAAAAATAATTACCTTGCAAAATTTGTCATGTTTAATGGTATAACTTATGCTAGTGCAAAGCGGATTAACTTCAATAACTTTAATTTTAATTTTGCCCAGAAGCAAAAAAAAATATTAAAAAAATTAAGCTTATTAATGTTATTGGATTGCATTTTTAATAAGATGTCACATTCGGCTGACAGTTGTTGACGTTTTTGCAAAAAATTCAAGATCAATGCAAATGACCTTTAAAAAAGCAACTTTTCAAACAACATGGAAAGGATCTTGAAAGAAATAACCATCTAGAAAATATTAACTTTGATGAGAGCTGATTTGGGGCTAGTTACACAACTAGGGTATTCACAAGCTATCATAAAAATATACAACTAGTGTGAACAACCCCTCATGAGTCTTGTGTTATTTCAGCTCTTCAAACCGACTCAAGTAAATAAAAAATTTGTTTTGTATTTCTTAAAAACTAATAACAACTTTTTCTCAGTCAACGATGACGTGACACGATGAATAAATGTAAATAATAAACATCTGATTTATTGCGACACTACCAATAAACATAGCTTTCAGGGTTGTAATCAGGGACCGAAAATAACAGTTATTTTTACAATTTTAAGGATCATCATTACATACATCATTATGTAAAAACCACTGCACAAAAGTACTAAATATACCAAAATACTTGTTTAGCTCTTCACTATTCAAAATTGTGAAATTATTGTTTGTGAGTAACACAATAAAACTTATTTTAGATTTTTTTTTTTACTTTTTCTCTCATAAATAAGCAGGTACCGACAATAACAGTTATTTCCGAAATTTCTATTCATAAAGTCAAATGGAAAAGTAAGTCGATATTTGAATATGGCAATGTGATGCTTGATAGCTAAGAAATAAAAATCTTTAATGATTTTAATTTTTCTTATTTTTTAAAAAAAGTCAATAAATAATTGTTATTTTTTGACCAATTTTATTTCGATCAAAAATAAAAGTTAAAAGATGACTTTTATTTTTTATCAAAAATAAAAATTAAAATATGACTGTTATTTTTTGATCAAAAATAAAAGTTAAAATTTGACTTTTATTTCTTTTAACAAAAATATCAATTAAAATTTGACTTTAATTTTCTGATCAAAAATAAAAGTTAAAATTTGACTTTAATTTTTTTGATCAAATAGAAAAGTTAAAATTTTGCTTATATTTTTTTATCAAAAATAGAAGTTAATATATGTTTTTTATTTTTTTGCTCAAAAATAAAAGTTAAAATATGACTATTATTTTTTTGATCAAAAATAAAAGTTAAAATTTGACTTTAATTTTGTTGATCAAATATAATAAAAGTTAAAATTTGACCTTTATTTTTTCGATCCTAAATAACAGTTAAAATTTAACTTTTATTTTTTCGATAAAAAGTAAAAGTTATATTTAAATCCTTAATCATCTGCTTGCAGTGGCTGGTTCTAGTTGTTTGCGAAATAAATGAAAACAGAATGTGCAATGATAAGCAACAAAGCTAAGGTTTTTAGCTCTGTCCAAAAATGTAATGAATATGGGTGTAAAAGAATAAAAAATTTACTCTATTAATTGTTTTGAAAATTTAAACTATTATAATAGTTAATAAGAAATAGATCTGTCAAGTTTTTAATTTCTATTTTTGATCGGAAAAAGAAGAGTATAATTGTAACTTTTATTTTTGATCAAAAAAATTAAAGTTAATTCTTAACTTCTATTTTTAAACGAAAAAAAAAGTCAAATTTTAGCTTGTATTTTTGATCGAAAAATAACAGTCATATTTTAACTTTTATTTTTGACAAAAAAAATAAAAGTCAAATTTTAACTTATATTTTTGATCGAAAAAATAAAAGTCATATATTAACTTTTAGTTTTGATAAAAAAATAAAAGTCTTATTTTAACTATTATTTTTGATCGATATGAAATCCGTTAAAAAATAACGATTATTTGTTGATTTTTTTGAAAAAAATCATAACCGTTACGGTCCCTGTAAATAAGAGTTATTTTTAAAATATAGATAAAGAAATTAAGTCAATGTAAATAAGAGTTTTTTTTAAAAAATAGATAAAAAAATTAAAAGTCAATGTTTAACTTATATTTTTGATCGAAAAAATAAGTCATATTAACTATCATTTTTGATCGATATGAAATCTGTTAAAAAATAACGATAAATTGTTGACTTTTTGGAAAAAAATCATTACCGTTACGGTCCCTGTAAATAAGAGTTATTTTTTAAGTTACATTTTTCTCACGAAATAAAACTTCTTTTTAATTTTTATTTTTTCTCTTACTCAGAAAAAGTAAGAAAGTAAAAATAAAACTCAGAAATAAATATTTTTTTGTGAGTAAAAAAATTAAACTCAAAATTTTAGATAAAATAAGTTTTATTTGTTGAGCAAAAAAAAATAAAACTTAAAAATTAACTGTTATAAGTAAGAAGAAAAACATTAGTTTAAGTATAACACTTATTTTAGGATTTTTTAATAAAACTTGTAACAGTTAAATTCCCTGGTTTTAATGTTTTAGAACTTTTTCAAATGCAAGGCAATAACTACATTTTTAAACAATAGCTGTTAAATTGTGATTACGATTAGTAATTGATTAGTAATTGATTACGATTACAAATAATCAAAAATAATTACGATTACTTGAAATTGCGAAAATAATAAAAAAAAAATCAAAAATAACCAAGAAAACAGAATCCAACTATTTTTAGAAATTATTGAAAGAATCAAAAAGAATCAAAAATAATTTCTAAAAGCAGTCGGATTATTTTATCTCGATTAATTTTAATTCTTTTTGACTATTTCCGTAATCTGAAGTAATCGTAATTATTTTTGATTATTTGTAATCGTAACTATTTTTAATTATTTTTAATCGTAATTATAATCAATTATTTCACCTTTTAAACAAATAATCGAATTACTTATGATTACGATTATTAAATTTTATACTCAAAATACATATTAAGAGATTATGTGCAAAATTTGAAGTCATTAGAATAATTTTTGTGGAATTTAAAGAGATTTTACCGTTTTAGTCTCTTGTGTGGGCGGAAGGCATAGTTTTCATTCGATTTGCCTTATTTTCGAACTTGATCTATATTTTGGAATACAAAGCTTGTATATTGAATTTCGTTACGCTATTTCAAAAATTACGGCTTATATCGTGATCACAGCTATCGGAGAGACAAACGAACAGACAGACAGATCAAGTATACATACTTTTCTATACATGCCACGCCTCCTTATCGGCATTACAATTGGAGTGACAAAGTTATTATGCCTACTCCTTACGAATTTTTATATGAGTAGGAGTATAAAAATTAGAACAAAATCAAAGAACAGCGTGCATGAGAAAGCATTCATGTGCCATGTACGAACCACTCAATTGGATTTTAAGATAGCCATGTGTATATAGCCGCTACAATATTTCTTTTGAACACACTTACCTCTATTTGGCACCCTTTTAAGGGTTTCCATATAAAAAATAAAGAGAAAACAGTCGAAAATAGTTTATACCTTCTATCCCGAATCGATTCCCAGTTGGTTAAAAATTATGAACTGATCCTATTTTTTTCACCTTCAATATTTCTTTGGATAAAGACCTACCCCCATTTGATACCCTACTTCGTACAAAAAATAAAGAGAAAAATGCCAAAAAAAATACTCATATTTATGCCCAATCGACGCCTAGATGGGTCAAATATAATGATAATGGCAATTGTAATTTAAATATTAATGGTAATGTTAATACAATCAATGGTAATAGTTATGGTAGTGGTAATGAAAATAGTAATGGTAATAATGGGTTGCTTAAGGTGCAGAAATGATATGTCATCTATAATCATTACGTTATAAAATAAATCTTAGTTGCAAAACATTAATTTTTTTTAAATTTTAATAAAACTTTTCTTAATTTCATCTGGTCTTCTCTAAATGTCAATTTATTTTTTCTGAATTTCGCAGAATTTCTAAATTTCAATTGATCTCTTCCGAATTTCAAATAGAATTTCTGAATTTCAGATAATCTTTTCTGAATTTCTGTTGAAGTTTTCTGGATAACAAAAATTGTTTACGATTTAGTTGCCTCAGTTTTGTTTTCAAGATTTTAAGTTGCCTCAGTTTCGTTTTCAAGATTTTAAGTTTTAATGTTTTTAACAAAACAGATTTCCAGATCTGTTTCCGTACTAACTTCAAGTAATTGTAATTCTTCTCTCTCTAGCTTCAAAAATTTGTAAAATAACGCTCTCAAGCACCTTGAATTGAGTACGGAAACAGACTTACGAGTATTAATAGGTTTTTGAGTTTCATTTAAAAATCTTGAAACTCAAACGATGTATGTCAAAAGAAAATTTTCAAAGCACCCTCATATCCACACGGTTGCATTTGCTTCAATTTCTTTTAGCATTTTAAATATATTTTTTATTTATTTTGAAGATTTATTTCGTGTGTTTTTATTGCCAATCGTGTTGCAGCTATTTTGTTTTTTATTTCTTTCGAGCTTAAAACGCGACAAGAATTTCGAAAAATTGCCCAAATAAAGTGAATGTCTTTGCAGACCCACTAGGAAAAAACACTAATATCATTATTAGCAACACTGACTCATAGCTCGAAGCAGCTAATAATTTATGCATATCTTCTAAAATGTGATTACTGCATTTTTACCGTTTCTTTATCTGGGTGCTTTTCCGCTTAACCCATTCAAACGCATTAAAAAAAAATATATATTTTTTTCAGAAAAAAAAACTGAATTTCACAACGCATTCTTCACAAGTCATTAGAATAAATTAAGAGATCCATAAAATGGCTAGTATTTGATGGTTGACGTTGAGCATGCGCAGAGGCTAGACAAACAAAAGTGTTGCGGCTAGGCAAAGCCAAAAAAGCGCTTTGAAGAAAAACAAAAACAAAACAGCACAGCTGCAGACAAAAGAACTGTGTACTCTGCTCATTGGAGCTTTTATTTTTTGGCAACTTGAGTAGCAGGTAGCTATGCGCAAGCTCAACACAGTTTAATTCATAGATAGACTCTCGTCGATAGTAGTCGAAAAAAAGATAGAAAATGAAAAATACACAAAACGACTAAAAAGCGTTTATCGAAAACAGCAGCAAACTTAAAAAATTCATTGACCCCAGCACATGGCACATGGAATGTAAGGAAGAAGGGAAGAAAGGAAGACAAGGCGGTAGGATAGCAACTTGCGCAAGGAAAGGTGAAACGAACGCAAAAGTGTTTTGAACTTTTTATGTATTTTCTCTTGAATAAAAAAGGAAAAAATATGTATATGTTCTTTTTTAAGTTTTGCTTAACAAAACAAAGATTTTGCAATAATTTATCGATTCTGTTAAATGCCTAAATTAAGAATCAATGAACTTAACTTCTTTAATGAACTTAACTTCACTCTTCTTCCAGATTAAATCCGAAGAGAACATTTTTAAAAATTGTACAGAAAACAAATTTATGAACCGCAGGAACAACAAACAATAGTTTCACGATTCAATAGTGATTTATTACTTCATGGAATATTTGAAATGGGCCAAAGATTTGATTTTATTCTATTGACATTTTTAGATTTTGAATCGTAACCCGGCGTCTCGACAGGTAATAATCAATTGCTTACCATCTGTCAAATTCCATTGCAAGCAATGGCAATATTTCAAGGGTTGATTTTGTCATATTACGAAATCAACATATAATTTTATCATTTCTTATATAAATTTATTATTTTATATATTTATTCTGCACGCTACTTGATTTTTATTGATACACACATTTAAAATTTTGGAGATAAATGAAAAATGGCTGTTAAACAAGAAAAAATACAGCTCATTGCTTGGCAATACACGGAAAGCAATATTGCTCGCCATTTCAAGGGTTGAAAGCAATATTGCTCGCCATGAATTGCAAACCATGGCTATTAAGTGGTCACGATTGGCAATAATCGCCAATTGACAGATGGAAAGCAATGAATTATTGCCTGTCGAGACGGCCCGTTAATAAAACTACTACACCATTTCCAATTGTACTTCAAAAAACATCAATCGATATTTAAGAAAAAATCAATTAAAATTCATAAATTTCATTCAAATTCAGAAACCATAAACCTAATAATCACTTACCATGGCAACGGTATGGTAATTGAATGGTGATGGAATGGTAATGGAATGGTAATGGAATGGTAATGGAATGGTAATGGAATGGTAATGAAATGGTAATGGAATGGTAATGAAATGGTAATGAAATGGTAATGGAATGGTAATGATATGGTAATGAAATGGTAATGGAATGGTAATGGAATGGTAATGGAATGGTAATTGAATGGTAATGAAATGGTAATGGAATGGTAATGGAAAGTTAATGGAATGGTAATGGAATGGTAATGGAATGGTAATGGAATGGTAATGTAATGGTAATGGAATTATAATGGAATGGTAATGGAATGGTAATGAAATGGTAATGGATGGTAATAGAATGGTAATAGAATGGTAATGGAATGGTAATGGAATGGTAATGGAATGGTAATAGAATGGTAATGGAATGGTAATGGAATGGTAATGGAATGGTAGTGGAATGGTAATGGAATGGTAATGGAATGGTAATGGAATGGTAATGGAATGGTAATGGAATGGTAATGGAATGGTAATGAAATGGTAATGGAATGGTAATGGAATGGTAATAGAATGGTAATGGAATGATAATGGAATGGTAATGGAATGGTAATGTAATGGTAATGTAATGGTAATGGAATTATAATGGAATGGTAATGGAATGGTAATGAAATGGTAATGGATGGTAATAGAATGGTAATAGAATGGTAATGGAATGGTAATGGAATGGTAATGGAATGGTAATGGAATGGTAATAGAATGGTAATGGAATGGTAATGGAATGGTAATGGAATGGTAGTGGAATGGTAATGGAATGGTAATGGAATGGTAATGGAATGGTAATGGAATGGTAATGGAATGGTAATGGAATGGTAATGAAATGGTAATGGAATGGTAATGGAATGGTAATAGAATGGTAATGGAATGATAATGGAATTGTAATAGAATGGTTATAAAATAGCAATGAAATGGTACATAATTAAGTAGTAATAAAATGGTAATAAATTACTAATGAAACGGAAATAGGATGGTAAGAAAGAATATTAGTGGAATAAAAATGGAATGGCATTTAAATGGTAATGAAATCGAAATGTTCTAATATTTTCTGAATACAAATTGATCCCTTCTGAGTGTCGTAATGTTTTCTGAATTTCAACATGATTTTTTTTTAATTCATTAAAAATTTCTGTTTGCTTCACAACTGTCTATCAAACTAGATGTTATTAGTTTTAACTGGTTTTCAGAATTATAGAACGCTTTTAAATATAAAAGCTTTTGATCTATAAAAGAGTAATTCACGATCTTGTTGCATCGTTGCAAATGCGTTTTTGCAAAGCTCGATTTATGTGAGCACACCTTTAATATAATGATGTTGCAAATGCTTTACAACAGCTGTTTTTGTTGAAATTTTTTTCCTCATGCGTTTTTGAAAAGTGTTTATATAGTTCAATGCAATATTTTACGAGTAAATTAAATGGCATTTTCCCTTTTCATTTTCCTTTTTAAAATTCCTTTCATTTCAATACCACTTCTTTCTTTTATTATAAATTCAACCTTTTTTTACGCTAAAAATGTTAGCAATGAAAACAGCTGCTTAATCAGCGGTGTTCAAAAAGTATCGGTGGTGGTGTTCAATGCAAATTAACACGTTCATTCAAATAGCGTCATGCAATATTATCGGATTTTCATATGCAACAGCCTTTTGTTATAGCAAATGTATGATTGTTATAAATGCATGTCAATGCTTTTTGCTCTTGTAAAAGCAGCTAATTTTGCATTTGAAACGAGGCAACAAGATTGTGAATTACCTTCTGTAATAATATATAAATATACTGATACTGTTACTTATATAGGCACTTAGATTGCTTATATTGTACACTAGTATAAAAGCCTGTCCTACGACAGGTCCTCCACACACTTCCTTTTTGGAGCCATTTGTCGAAATCAATTTTTTCTCTTTTTAAGGCTTGATTTTTTATTCACTTGATTTTTGGAAAATACAAACATACCACTTTAACTAACACTTTACTTATTGAAGCAGTGTTGGAAAATGAGTTCAAATGTAAAGTGCAAAAGTCGAGTTTGGTCACAATTATATTCATACACAACTTTACAAACTGGCTTTGCAACCATCATATATGAGCAACGCAGATGTCGTTCCGCGGCTGATACAATTATATTTCTTGGTACAATCCATCAAAAGAATTACGTTAAATTCGTCATAGCTTTTTTATAAAAGGATGAAAAAAGAGGTAGTTAGATCAAAAACGTACTATTGTAAAAACACAATATTGTCACTGATAAGTATCAAATATATTTTCTGTGGCTGTCAGGCTGAACTGGCTGATACTGTCAGGCTGAACATTTTTGAGAACAGTTTGAGAGATATTAGACACGAAGCAGCGTGCTTGCCTTTTATATATTAAGATTTGTTTGTTGCTATAGTGTTATTACCAATGACATATACAGTAGAGAGCACAAGTGAGTAGATGATTGAACTTTTTCAATTTCTATGCACAACAAATTTGCAAAAATTTAAGCATAGCGAAAAATCTCTTCTGTTATTTATTTCTTCTTTAATTGTTAAGAAAATAGTGTATAAGTAAAAACGAAATCAAATAAATTCAAAGAGAAAAAATAGTAAAACAAAACAAACTCAATCTTGCACATTTCGACTACGGTATAGACGGTCAAATATGTTTATGGAATATATTTTTATGGTTTTATCCATAGCCTCTTTTTTCATTTGAACTGAAAAAAGGGCTTAAAAATGAGCGTGCGTGACTCCCAAAACCTTTTTTTTTTTTCTTTAAAAGTGGAATCCAATGAATTTTGTGGCGAACGCTAGACTTATCATATTTTATTGAATTATATACATATTTGTGTGATCTTTCTTTATAGTTTAACTGAAAACTTGAAGTATGACAGGTGAGCCCAAAACAACTGTTCAAATAATAATTTAATAGAGCGATTGCTGGTTTCTATCCACTCCCACTACGAAAGTCGAAATATATGAAATTGTCTACTGCGCTGTTTTTTATTGGAATTTAACTTAAAACTTTATAAACTATGAACAAAAAATTATTGTTGCTGTTGATCCATTTTCTGATAGCTTAAATAATAACTGAAGAACAACAGTATTTAATGTGACCAACTGTTAAATGTGTGCTGTATTAACAGGTCTTAAATTTTTTTTATTCTTGTGCGTTTTTGTTGTTTTAATGCTGATGTCAAATAGACTTTAAAAACAGAAAATTTTTTTCAATATCAAGCAGTTTCGGGGAGAATCTAAACAATGTGTTTCATAGTTTGTTTTTTTTTTTTTAAATGTATTATTCTGAAAGATTTTAAAGGTTAAATAACTTCACAGAGTGAAAAATAACCTGTAAGCTATAACAAAGTCAAGATACTTTCTCTATGGAAGAAGCTTGTGTTATTTTAAGCAGGAATGTATTTTCAAAAAATTCAAAAAGAAAATCATATAAAGTTTAAGAAGAGGCAAAAACCTTTGAATAAAGTCAAGAAGAAAATTTATATTAATAAGAGGGAAAATGCTTTAATAAAATCTGGAAATAATCTTAGATAAATTAGAGAAAAACTTTAAAATTTCATTTAATATTTCTTCAAATCAATACGATATCGTAAGAGAGAAAACTTTTACGGGATTTTTTGCACTGCTTTTGTGCAAATCTATTATCCAATATTGTGGCGGCCGTAGCCTAGTGGGTAGAGTGCGTGGCCCCTAAGCTAAAGAACCGCGGTAGCCCTGGTTGAATTCCAGCTCAGACAGAAAGTTTTTTTAATTGACTTAATTTTTCTGTTTTTTCTTTACCTCTCTGCAGACAATGGCAAGCCTTAGAGAGTAAAAATTGCCATGTTAAGCTTCTTGAGAACATAAGCCGTTCAGAGTCGGCATAAAACTAAGATTCTTGAAAAAAAATAATATTTTTTCTAAGAATGCAGTCGTGTGGGTATTTTAATTACAAACACTTAGGTGCATAAAAATCGCCCTTGTAGGATGTATGGTTTGGGAGTTATTATGATGAAAAAACCACATGTTTTTGGCCAACCACCACTCCAAAAAGTGTTCTACAACTCCTAAACTACAAGAGATAGAGCAAAATGCATTTCGATAAAGAAATAACCCGCCTTAAGGACGATGCCATGATGATAATTTTAATGCATGAATCGTCCTTGTTAGATGTATAGTTTGGATTTTAGGGCGAATTTTATGGCGAAAAAATAAAAAAAAATTCGGAAAAAAGGACATAAGAAATTAACATGTTATATATTTTTGATCCTTCCAAGGATGCAGTCTTGTAGGCAAAAACTTCACGAACATTTTGGTGCATAAATCGTCCTTTTATGATGTATGGTTTAGGAGTTATGGCCAAAACACGAAAAAAAGTGGAAAATCACAAAAAATGACGTAGAAAGCTAAGATTCTTGAAAAAAAGAATATTTTTTCTAAGAATGCAGTCATGTGGGTATTTTAATTACAAACATTTAGGTGCATAAATTGCCCTTGTAGGATGTATGGTTTGGGAGTTATGACGAAAAAACCACATTTTTTTTTTTGAAGAGAATTTAAACTAAAAAATTTAAATTAAAAGAAAAAAGATATAAGGATTTTTTAACAAATAGTGTCAAATTGACACTAACATAATTTGAAAATAAGTTATAATTTACAAATTTTAATTATTATCAGGGCTCGGATTTTGATGATCTAAAAACTGCAGAAAATGACCTAAAAACTGACAAAAATTACCTAAAAAATGCAGAAAATGACATAAAAACTGACACAAATTACCTAAAAAACGCAAACAATTGCATAAAAAATAAACAAAAAACTTAGCCTTAAAAATAAAACATTACTAAATTAAAATTTATTTTATACTAGCATATCCTGAGTTTTTATCTTACACTTGTTTCATTTTTCTACATATCCTTTCGTCAGTTTCAACACGCGCAGAGAAGCATTAAGAAGAAATAGCTTATTTTAATTTTTTAATTTTTTTATCAACTCTTACAGGCCAGTAATGGAAAAAATGCTACAAACGAAGAAATTTGTGTTCATTTTTGTTATTACAAATTTAACTACCTAAATTTGGAGATGCTGCATATCACGACTGGTCTTGTTTTACCTAAGACATTGCAAATTTAATAAAATATTGCAAAATTTATTTTTTATATTCGTCCGTCTGTTTGTGGGCTAGATTTCGGTCGAAATTATGAAGCTATCGTTATAAAATTTTATATATAAGCTTTTTTATCGTAAAAACTAAAAGTCAAGTTCAACACCAAGTCAAATCGGGTGAAAACCACGTCCACCTCCCATACAAAGTGGCTTTATAAAAATGTCTAAATCTCTTTAAATTCTATAAAAATCCGTGTAATGACTGAAAAATTTAGCACATTATTTGATTGATAATATGATATAAAGTCGGACTTTCAAATTTGTTGAAATCTAATCAATATAAAAACTACCTCCAATACTAAGTGGCGTCATAAAAACGGTAAAATTTCTTAAAAGAACACACAAATTAATGTAGTGTCTTTTTGAATTTTCTTCATATACTTTAATTTTCAGTTTGCACTCTGAGCATGAAATTTAGCAAAATCAAAAAGAAATTAAGCCTACCTCTCATACAAAGTATCGTCAAAACAATTGCACAATTTCTTAAATTTAAAAAAAAAGTTAATCTAATATCTTTTAAAATTTTTCACATAAACGTTACTTTCTAAATTGCACTCTGAGTATGAAATTTGGTAAATTGGAAAAGAAAGTACGCTACCTCCCATACAAAGTGACTTTATATCAAAACGGTAAAGTCTTTAAAAATTCCACGAAAATTAGTGTAATAACTTGAATTTATGCACATAAGCTTTAATTTAGATTTTGAAACCGAACATTGAACTTTAGTAAAATCGAAAAAAAAGGGCGTCTAACTCCTAAGCAAAATTTCTTAAAAAAAAAGGGTAAAATTTCTTAAAATATCACATAAATTTTTCTAAAGTCTTTTTTAATTTTGCTTTTGCTCTAAAGTCTTTTTTCAATTTTAACTCTGAGTATAAAATTTGGTAAAATAAAATGGAAAGTACGTCTACCTTCCATAAAAAGTGACTTTATATAAAATGGTAAAGTCTCTCACAGTTCCACAAAAAGTAATTGAATACCTTGAAATGTTGCACATAGAGCTTTGTTTTATAGTATAAGCTCGAACTTTTAAATTTAATAAAATCGAATAAAATCAGGCTTACCTCCCATACAAAGGTGTCGTCTTTTAAGGTAAGGCTTTTTACAATTTCTCAAAAATTATTCTAAAGTCTTTTTGAATTTTGCACATAAGCCCTAATTTTCAATTTGCACTTTGAGTCTGTAATTTGGTACAATCGAATATCTGCAATGCAAAGTTACTTCATCAAAATAGCAAATCCTTCATAAATTCCATCAAAATTTATAAACTAACTTGATATTTTGCACATACGCTTTGGAGTTTGAAGCATATAATTTAAAAAAAAAGATGAAAAGAACACCTTTGTATCTCCCTTAAAAAGTGGCAGCATCTAATAGCAAATAGTAAAATCAAAATAACTTAGTAAGCAAAAATTGGCATTTTTTTAATTACACCTAAAATTTGAAATCATCGACAGTATAACTATTTCTTAAAGTTCTTTAAAATTTTGAGCACTTTATTAAAGATATTAAATGCAATATTGAAAAATATATAAATATTTTCTTTTA
Source organism: Dichetophora obliterata (assembly GCA_963920525.1). Taxonomy (NCBI): domain Eukaryota; kingdom Metazoa; phylum Arthropoda; class Insecta; order Diptera; family Sciomyzidae; genus Dichetophora; species Dichetophora obliterata. The sequence continues at coordinate 5,449,241 of OY986438.1, read as the reverse complement.
TTTTTAATCCATTTATCCTATACTAAATACACTAAAATGGGTTTTTTTTTTAAAGATCAAAGAACCAAGGCAGGCGCCTTATACAAACAAGGTTTGAACTTTGACCTGAAAGGAAAGGAATAGATTTATTCAGACGAATTGATGGAACCATACGTGAATTATTGATTAAGCGAAACAACCGTGAAAGACAATTTGAATTGCTTTTAACCGAGGCCAGTGTTATGCCTTAACCTCGGCAAACATTTCCAGCCCTTCACATTTCACATTTTCCACAATTTAGCTGTGGGCAGGGTTGCCAGTTTGGTAATTAATTACCAAATTTGGTAGAAAATTTTTGACTTGGTTATTTGGTAATTTTTTTTTAGTTTTGGTAACTTTTTTTCCTGTCGTTTTTCCAAAAAATTCGAAATAATCAGTTTGTTTGCAAGATTAATATAAAAAACTGGATTTAAAATTACATTAAACATTTTTCAGTTCAGCATAACCTTTATGTTTTGTATTGAACATTTTTCTAAGTTTTCGCACGCATCATCTGAAAATATTGCGAATCATGTCAAAAGAATGTGTCAAAATATTTCAATCTTGAAAATTAACTTTAACAAAGAAGTCTCTTATAAAAACGAAGCTACGAAACAAGTTGAGCTTTAATACAATAAATAGCATAATTATTTCAAGACATCGAAGAAGACTTTTAAATTTAAAATTGAGAATTCTTTCGCCATCTGCTCTATTTTAAGAGTTATAGGCAAAAATGTAAGAACCTGTTATGTTTTAACAGAATAATATCTTAAAATTGCATCAGTCGACTTCGATCGTATTTGACATCTTTGATTAGGAAATATTCAGCCCTATCATGCATAATTTTTCACGCGGAATCGGAAAGGGGAGTTTTAATTTTTTAGATAAAGCTCTAGAACATTTTGGGCATTTTTAAGTTATTTTTTCCTGAATTTTTTTCCTTGTTAAGTTTCCTGAATGTTCTTAAGGCTTATCTTAAAAATTAAAACTCTCTTTTTCGATTCCACGTACAAACTTATTCATAATAGGGCTGATTAGGTCTAACCATTTTTGTAAACAAATTTTTTTTCATATTTTGTTTTGAAAATAATTGTTTTGAAAAATCATAAATTTTAAAACTTTTTCATAATATACCTAATTCCGTGAATTGTCTGAATCATAAAAAATATCTTTTGTCTTTGAAGTTTAAGCATACATTTTACCTTTGCAAATATTGCGTATAATTCGAGATATATTTTCAAATAACGAAAATTGATTACATGAAAAATTTATAGGAAAAATTTCTAAAGTAACTTACTAAAAAATTAGGGTTTTCCAGTCGCTTAAAATTGCTTTGAATAAATTTAATAAAATTTTCGTTTCTTTTACAATAGGGCAATTCACGATCTTGTTGCATCGTTGCAAATGCAATATAAACAGCTTTTACAAAAACAAAAAGCAATGAAAAGCTTTTGCTACATATGCTTTTTGTTTTTGTAAAAGCTGTTTATTTTGCATTTGCAACGATGCAACAAGATCGTGAACTGCTCTAATATGTTTTTCTAAAACGTAAAAAGATATCAGCAAAAGCTTTAAATACTATGCAATATGCAGGAGCAGTTATTCGAAAAGAACTGTATATCATATTTTTTAATAACACTTTAACTTGAGGTGATGGTAAAAAAGTTACCTTATATTCAAAATCAGTGCCCGTAGTTAGAATTGGTATCCTACAAAATAAACGACCTGTGTAGTTTCTGATTTTTTGTTATTAAAAAATGATTAAATTTAAACTTGAGGAAACCGATAATTTTTTTAAAGAATTAAATGCCATTTCTTTGTATTTATTCATTTACTTTCTTAAAATCGATATTCATTGCCAATGAATGCGGTATATTTTTTTAGTTCCTACTTATTTCAAACAAAAAAGATAAGGATCTCATTTTCATAATTCCATTAAATTATAATTTTTTGTTTTGTGATAAAAAAATTACGTTTACCTGAATTTACTACTTATTTGTGATTATTATATTAATATAATAAATAAACTTTAAACAAGACAAAAGTTATACTTTTTCTATATGTGTTTTTATATATTTTTATTTAATTCAAATAAAAAAGATATACGTCTCATTTTTATAAGTATGTGAGTTTATGAGTTTTACTTATTTTTGGAGTTTTAGTTATTAAAAATAAGAAATTTCAAGCAAGAAAAATGTAATACTTACAAATATTAACTAAATTTATTTTACCACTATTTCTGTTTGTTTTTTTAAGTATTTAATGTTGAATAAGTGTTTTTTATTAACAAAAATTATAATTTCGTTGATTTTCTTACTTTAAAAACGTTTGTTTATATAGTTTATTTATGTATAATTTTGGTAACTTTTTGATCAAATTTTGGTAACTAAATTTTTTTCAAATGGCAACCCTGGCTATGGGTTTTTAGTTTTTCCATAATTATTAAATGTAGGGCAGAACAAAGAAAGTGAAAAAACCATGCCTGAGCCCGGATTCGAACCAGAGACCTCTGGGTTGACAGCCTAGCGCACTCTCCTAGCGCAATATTATTGGACATCTTCAATAATATTCAGGAACAAAAGATAATGTTCTTGTGTTTTACAGTGTTAATTTCCTTAATCCCCTGAATAAGAAGAAATTATACCTTCGAAACGTCGGGAAAATCAAATATTATTAAAGTTTTTTAATTTAATAAATATTTAAATAAACCAAATTGACCAAAAATGTCCAAGCAAAACAAAATAACACAATTTTCAAAGAAGTTAAGAAAAAACTTAACTTGTACTAAAACATATATTGCCCCGAAAAATCCCGGAATCATGAATTTCAATTACCGAAATCCCGGAATTCACCAAAACCCTTCGGGTTTGAAAGCCCTAATGCGAACACGTTCGGAAACATATTAAAGAAGTGTATGGTAAAAACAAAGTACGGTACGCGTACATATTTGGAGATATTTTCGCTTGGGTATGGGTCGCTTTAGACAACATTTTCAGATTAATAAAACAAAGCGATTTTATAAATGTCTGAAAAGAATTAGTTTGATGCTATGCTATTTAAGCAGTTTTTTTATTGTGAAGTCGGTTTTGGTTATGAAAACAAAAAGCTATGCTAGATAAAAGAAGAAAACTTTCAAATTATGATTTGTACAAATAAAAATTTGATTTTTGGTTTTGAATTTTGTTTTATCTATTTAACTATGATCTAACTCGGAGTATTTTGCTGCATAATTTATAAGGTCTAGGAATTTTGCGATGAGCTTTTAATACAAAGTGAACCTGTTTGAATATCTTCACAATAATTTAAAAAATCTGTTGGAGCTATCTTGTGGGATTTTGACAGAAAAATCAGCATTATTGTAGGACAGATATCGATATTGGTATAGATTAGTTTTTTTAACAAAAAAATGTGATTTTTGAAAATGCGCAATTTGAAGAAAAAGAACAAAGTCTTAAAATGAAACTTTCAAAACTACTTATTAAATACCTTTCAAAGACCTTGATTTATATTCTCTACTTTTATAACACTCGCATTTGTTACTGGTTATTCAAAATGTTCTGCATGTTACTGCGTTTCTTTTTCGCCATTTCTTTATCGTATTTCTTTTTTAATTTATGCAATGTGCTTAATTAACAAAAAATGATTATAGCTTAAATCGTTAGTTTTAGCAAAAAATCATTTCTGCGCTTTAAGTTTTGTGTGTGCGTGAAAAAGCTAAAAATGTTTGTGTGCTTTTTTTTGCATAACTTCGTGTAAGGTGTAAAATATTTAAATCAGTTTATTTTTGCCTACAGAATGGTTTTTGTTTTTTTTTTTTTTGCTATTTTAACATTTTTTACACATTTTTAATCAATGTGGTTTTTAATGACTTCTTTTTGGTGTAAGCGTCAATGAACTTTGAACGGCATTCTACTTTTGTAAAGCTTTTGCTCACATTTTTTTTTTTTTTTGAGTCAAGCAGTTTTTGGGGTTAAGGAAGCTTTTGTATTTACTTATACTTAAGATTTTTTTTTTTGTAGCAAAAGCAATTAGGTTGTAGTTTTCCCAGAATATTAAGTAGAATATTTATTTTCTTAAAATATACTATTCGCGATGTGTAAGACCAAAATCCAAACCAGCTCGGATTTTGATGACCTAAAAAACTGCAAAAAATTACCTAAAAAAATGACAAAAATTACCTAAAATCTGCAGAAAATCAATTAAAAACTGACAAAAATTACCTAAAAAACGCAAACACTTACATAAAAAATAAACAAATATTAAAGCTTCAAAAATTAAACATTACTAACTTAAAATCCGTTTTATATAATTTTTATACATAGCTTTAGAGTATATTGCAAGGTACATTTTTAAGTTATTAAAATTGAAACAAAGTCGATTGTCTGTATTAAATTTCTTAAATTAGTATTAAAATTTTTACCCCCTAATATTTCCGCAATAGAGCATAAAAATAGAGTTAATAAAGACTATATCCTGCGTTTTTATCTAACACTTGTTTCATCTTTCTACATACCCTTTCGTCAGTTTCACCACGCGCATACCTTTTTTTTCATCGAGGTCTATATACAAAGCTACTCCTTTTTCGATAGGTAATGTTTTTGATTAAAAGAGACTCTATTTTTAAAGAAAAATTTGTAAAAGTTTGAAATTTTATATTTTTTTAGTACGAAAAAAACGAAAAAATTCTTTTAAAATTACATAAAAATACCCTAAAAACCGAAAAATGCTCCAAAAATTTAAAATGTCCAAAAATGACAATAAAATAACTTAAAAATCGCTAAAAATTACCAAAAAATTCCCTTAATTGCGTAAAAATTACCTTAAAACAAAAACCGACAAGAAATTATGAAAAATGACCTAAAAACTTTTCATATTTGAAATTTAGGAAACATAAATCGACGTTCCAAATAACCGGGAAATGCCTTATGCTTGGTTTTCATAATGTCATTTTTATGACGACACAAAATTTTATCACCTGAAATATTAATAGTTAAAAACTATTACTTTTAGTTATGTTAAAACATAACTTTTATTCATTTTAAAGGAACATTAGATTTTTAAATCTGTAATCATTACAAAAACAATTACATTGAAATACATTTGCACTTTAAGTTTGTTTTAACCCATTAATGACAACGTACAATGACAACGTACATACGCGATGAAAGAATTTTTCAAAAATTCGCAGCCACTGTAAAGCTTTTGCTTCCAACAGTGTGAGAAAGCCAAAAATATGCTTTTTCCATAAAAATTCTAAAATCTACCTTTAAAGCCTTTTTGTTTATTTTTTCTAGAAAATTTTAAGTGCAGTATTTCAAAGAAAAGTGAAAAATTTCTCTCAGTTGAGTTAAATCAGAAAATATAGTTAAAAAAATTTATAAAAATTTTCCAAATTTTCTGCGCTACGAAATGAAAATTTTCAAATTTATAATTTTTTCTAATTTTTTAAGTTTTTTTTTATTTCTTAATTAACAAACCCCTTATACGTTTATGATCTTATACGTTTTCACACTTCGCCACATCCAAATCCTTTAAATTTGTTTTTAAACTTTAGAATTTTCCGTCTAATACATTGGCGTCGGAAGCGGGGGGGCAAGGTGGGCAGTTGCCCCCCCCACTTTTTTAGCTAGATAAACAATTTAAAAGGAAAAGTTATTCAAAATATCAGTTTTTTTACAACGATAATATTTTTGTATTATATATTTTCCACTTCTTTCTCTCTTCTTCATGTTTCATGTGAAGAAATTTTCGTGAACTTTTTTTGCACCACCATTTGTACTGCCCCCCCATTTGTACTGCCCCCCCAGATTAAATTCGCTTCCGACGCGCTTGGTCTAATATTAATACAAATTAATGCCGAAAATTTCTAAAAATAAACTCGACAATTTCTGGTGTTGAGCATTAATGGGTTAAGCTGTATACACTCGCCTCAAATGAGTCTGCCCACTGGCTCACTTCAAAATTAGGCTCCTTAAAACATTTTTATTATTTGCAAGTGTTTATAAGCGCAAAGTTTTAAGAAACTCAGTCTTATCACCGTGTCCCGTCGTAGTACGATATCGTAGAAACTACGAAACAGGCATCACTGAGTTCATTCGTAGAGTCATTCGTAGATTTTTAAAGTAATTTTTTACGACGTGTATTGGCTGTCGGAGAAAATTTTGAAATAAAATTCAGAAGGAATAACCACTTTTACTGCATGAATTTTTATCAAAATTTTCTCCGACAACCAAAATACGTCATAACAAATTACTTCAAAAATCTTACGAATGGCGCTACGAATGAATTCAGTGATGACTTTTACGTAGTTTCTACGATATTGCACTACGAAGGAACTCAGTGATAGGGCTGATTATGTAAGTATATTTTTAGTGATAAGTACATTTTTTTTACCACTCCAAAATTTTTGACATAAAATTTGGTGAAAAGAAAAGCAAAATCTACGAAAATTCTGAGGTATTCTTAAAAATCCGTAAACTTACCTTATTTTGCCGCTGTTGTCCGTTTATCTGTGCAAGGCTTAAATATCCGTAGAAATCCGTAATTTCCGTGTAGTTGGCACCACTGGTGCCAATACTTCTGACAATAGCCTAGACTTTTTCGTAAATAGAATCAGTAGAAAAGCATTAAACTATATTAGTTAAGAGTGATTCTATTTATTTGCCCGGCACTGTATTTATTTGATTACTCACAATTTGTATGTTGTTCATATTTTTTTATTTAAGGAAAATTATCACAAATTCGTTTTTGCAAAAAACATTAAGGGTATTCAGAGGTAGTCTTGTTACGGTGTTAGATTGTTGAAATTTTGATGTACGTGTGAACACACGCATTAAATTATTCTGCTACACCTATACTTCTGTCAAAATTAGATTGTTGACTGACAACAAAAATATTCAACACTGTACCAATACTCATAACAATAGGGTCGAGGTATTGTTAGAGTGTTGAGTTGTTGAAATATGACAAGACGTGCATTTTGTTGTTGTATTGTTGAAATAATCAACACTTCAGCAATCTTACACCGTAACAATACTACCTCTGAATGCCCTTATTTATATTTAGCGATATGAGAAGATGCTCAAAAAAAGTCGAGTGGGCTTTTTTATATATATAGAAAAAAAATCTTAAATTAAGAAGGTCAAATAGAAAAAAAATAAATTGCGAAACAAAACTTAGAATTGACTTTTATTGGTACGTTTTGCCGTTTAATGGGCTAAGCTTGAACAAAATTGATATTAAGATCCATTCACAATATGTTTGTGACCCCGAAACTTACAGCTTACAGACTATCCTACCCGTGTCTGTAGCGTGCTTGTTAGTTGGCCTTGAAAGATTTGGTTGTGCAAATAGTCACCTTTCAGTTAAAACACTAGCTTCTAGCGAAGCAAAAATCATTTCAATTATATGGTGCATTTCAGCAGACCCGTCGAACTCCAATAAATATCGAAAGAAAAAATAAGAAGTAACTAGAACAGACGGCAACCCTGGTAGAGTTCCAGGCTTGATCTAAAAATAGCTACTGCTTTAATGTCATATGATTGAGTGGCCGATGAGAACCTTAAAATTCTTACGAATTTGTTCGAACACGTGTCAAATCATATAAGACTTTTAGAGTGGCTTGATCACAGCTGAATCACACAAGACTACTGAAGAGGAAATGTAGCGATTTGCAAAACAGGCTGTCTACTGTGTGATTGACTCTTTACAGAGTTGCTGGTGTTGTTGTTGTTGGTATTATTGTGTTGATTCAAACTTACTTGATTTAAAGCTCAGAATTAAGCTCATATAAGAATTTTAAGAATAAGATCACAATTAATTTCACTATGCGACAGCCATTCTGATCGGGGTAAGACATTGGGCAATCCTTATTTAAAACAGGATGCTGATTCCAAATATTAGGTTAAAAAATAATTCTGTAACACCGTTTTTAAGATATAGATAGTTTATTATTTTCAGTTAATTTCGAAAAGGTGATCCCATACTATTGCAAATAAAACAATTTTTTATGAATTCATTTAAATGAATACTATTTTTTTATTAAAGGCAATTGAAATTGCACCTCAGCCTTCGGCCTTCGTTTCGTTATACATAAAGAAGCAGTTGGTATTTGAGATAATGCTTAAGCTACTTAAACACACACATCACACATGTCGGATGGACTTCATTATTTTTTAGCTGTCAAAGAGCTAACATCGAAAAAATTTGGGCCTATTCTGCGGAATCTTTTATGAAAAAATTCTGTTATTCTGCTATGTTTTCCTATACAAATTTTTGAGCTGTCAAAAAATCTGTTACGAGACCAAAATTCGTATTCTGCACGACAAGCTTTTATGAAATCTGTTATAAATCATAGCTGATTTTTCGAACTGTCAAAAAATCTTGTATTGGTATTCTGCATGACAAAATCTGCAATGAAATCTGTTATGGAAGACAACAGAATAACAGATATATTTTTCTATCTTTTATTGCAACAAATTTTTAGAAAGTGAGAATTTTGGTCTGAAAAATTGATGTTTATTAAGAATTTCAATAAGAAATGCTGTTAAAAGGCGACAAATGTAAGTAACCTAATTGTTAATTATAAATACAGGGTGTCCCAGATCAACCTTTTAATCCGAAGCTGGTTGATTCCTTGGGTCAAGAAAAGAAAAAAATTGTATGGCAGGGGGTCCATCTCCCCTCTGTTTCGAGTAATAAGCAGAAATATAGCAAAAAATAACATTCATAGGTATCATAATTTTTAACGCAATAACTTGCAAATTATTACAGACAGAAACCAATTTGAAACGGTTATTTAAAGCTTTTTAATTTGTTTACTAATATCTGTTAAGTTTTTTGGCATTTGAAGCCACGTAATAATTTAAAGCCACTTAAATATGAAAAATATGTTTTATTTTTTTTTTCACTTTAAGCTCATTTTACAAAAATAAAAGTTATATTTTTCTATGCAGTTTTAATTTCCAAATAATTCTCTACAATATTTCATTATGAGACTTTATCGAATAAGAGCGAATTAATTATTTTATGAAAACATACACACCTCCCTGCCATACAATTTTTTTCTTATCTTGGCCCAAGGGATCAACCAGCTTCGGATTGAAACGTTGATCTGGGACACCCTATATATGCATATTATTTTGTTCAACTTAATGTTTTTTAGAAGAAACCATCGAACAACTTTACTAGAGTTGCGTCTTAGAAGGAAACCATCCGACCTTCCTGACGTGCGCTTCGTTCAGCTATTTCGATTGGACAAGGTGAATGCTCGCTCGACTGCTTATGAGCAAGTTGGAGCAATTTTCAGTAGCCACAAACATTTCTTTTGAAATTCAGGTCTGTATTTGATGAGTTAATTCAAAAGAAATTTTTTAAACTACTTTGTTATAATTGCTAACTACGCTGCATTTTTATGGGTATGGATTCTACCAGGCCTCGAAGGCGACAACATTTTTGGACTGTCTCAGCCCAGCATATCGAGTTCAATTGATGGCAGTATATTTCCCTCTGCTCCAGGATGGTTTTTTACTCTCTTTGTTCTATAAAAATTACAAATTTATTCAAAGCTATATACCTAAATTATGAAATAAGTTTTTTCGCACTGCATTTTGGTTAGATAAGTTTTATTTTTCAATTTATTGACAGCAATTAGCTGTTTCATAACAGAAGTTAACAGAATTGTAATAGATTTTTGTTTTCGAAGATTGACAACAGAGTTCCATAAAAGATCGAATGGCAGAATACCAATTTTAAAAGATCTCTTATGGTCGGCATTTTTTATGATTCATAACAGAAAATTCATAACAGAATAACAGATCTGGCAGAATAGGCCCAATTGTTTGAGCATTTATTTTGAACAGGCCATTTGATTACTTTTTGCTAATGCAAGAGAAAAATAAGGCATGTTATTAATATCTTTAGAATATAGTATATCAACAAATAACGGGATTCATGAAGAAGCTAAATTAAATATACAGCAGAAAAAACTCGAAACACGAAAGACAATGCCGGTTATAAAAAAAAAACCAAGAAACTGCAAATAAATAAAATAAACCCTTGCACTTGCAGCCAGACTACTTTCATCACAACGGACAGACAGTTTTTTCTTATTAGGAACCATTCTAACTAAAAAAAGTCAAAAGTTCCCTCCGTCTTCTAGGTGAATTTTCAGGGTTCTATACCCAACTCTGCGCTGATAAGGAGGCGTGGTAGGTATAGAAAAGTATATACGGGCATTTCCAGCGTAACTCACGCGACATACGTACGATTTAAAGCTTCTCGGAAGTTTATTTTATTAATGTACAAAAAATTTCTAATGTGCATGTATCTTACAGGTTAAAGTAATGGTATAATTTACCAAAATTGTCGTTCCTGTAACTAATTAAGAATTGCAGTGGTAAATATGGGCATAACTCACGCGACAAAAAAAGGAAGTGTGTTTCACAAGCAAGTTTAGATTGTAAAAACTCAGCGAATTTTCCCATATAATTTGTTTTTAATTTTTAGATAATGGGAAAACAGTGAAGTTTCACAACGAACCCACTTTACCTATGGACTTTGCTTATTTAAAAATATGTTGAGTTTCCAAAAAAATAGTTGCCGTAATTCACGCGACATAACCAACGCGACAAAAATTACTTAAATTTAAATTGGGTAATTGAGTAATTAGGTAGTAAGGTAATTATGTAATTTAGTAATTAACAAACAAATTTAATATATTGCCCTTTTCTTGCCTCAACCATTTTCTATTATCTTTAGCCAATGCCTTCCATTTTTACTAAACCAAAAAGTTTACGAAAAATTTACTAAACATTTACGAAAAAGGAAACTACATTTGTGAAACAGTACAGATGATTTGATCATCATGGTTAATGAATTTATATAGGAATTTCTTAAATTAGTAAAATTAAAATGTTTCTCTTAGATAATATCATAAAAAATAGTTTTTAATAAGCTTTAAGTTTTTGGTCACGTTTGACTTTTCTGTGGAAATGCCCACATATTCTTGATAAGCATCACTTCTTCAGTCGATTTTTCCATGCCCGTCTGTCAGTCTGTCTATACGTTTACTTACAGCTGCAATTTTAAGGCCATCGTATTGAAATTTGTTATAGCTATGCGCTTACATTAAAAAAGCGAGAAACAAGTTCGAGAATGAAAAAAATCTGATGAAGCCACGCCTACCTCCCATACAAACTTACTTCATTTAAACTATAAAATTCTAAAAATACCAAAAAAAATATGCAGTGACTTGGAATTTTGCACTTAAGCTTTGAAGCAAACGATTCCCCATATATTTGAAATTTGTTGAAATTGGATAAAAAGCCTACCTCACATTCAAAGTGACTTTATCAAATTATCGAAATGCCACCAAAATTTTTGCAATGACTTTAAATTTTACCCATAGCTTTCGTCGCAATAAGAATTTTACTATATAATTAAAATTTGTAAAAATTGAAACAAAACCATGCCCATTTTTAAATGCAGCAAAAAACAAATAAAATAGGGGTATTCACGGGTTGTTGCTAAGCGCGTCGGAAGCTAATTTCATCTGGGGGGGGGGAGTACAAATGGGGGTGCAAAAAAATCACCAAAATTTCTTAAAAGAAACATAAATATAAATAAACAAATCAACAAATCTTTATTGTTGAATTTTATTTTTAGTTTCAAAATAAAAAAAATATAAAACTAAATAAAAAAATATTAAAATTTCATTATTTTTAAAAGTTTTTCCAATTTCGATATTAGAAATAATTTTTTAAAGGATCTTTCATATGGTAATATGAAAATATAAGAAATAATTGTTGCTTTTATAAAGCAAGACTAGGTATATCTTTACATGGTTTAAATGCAATAAGGTAGAAAAAGTTATATCAATTTAAATTCTTCCAAAATGTTTCTTTCTGTCCTTGCGAGAAACAAACTCTTTCACCACACCACCTCTATCAAATTCAATTCTTCGGTTTTATCTTTGTGAATGTGTATAAGTGCCGCATGAGTGAGTCGTTTCTGTGTCATAGTTGCTCGAAGATACGTTTTAAGTCGTCTTAGTGCACTAAAAGGACGCTCAGATGAAGCTGCTGATGCAGGCACAGTCAAAACCAAAGCAACAAGTTTTTCAACTTCATTCAATAGTTTTTCAGTGTATTCGAATTTTTTTCAAATTGGAATTGCTGTAGAAACTCTACATTTTGTTCTATCTTTTTGCAAACACAGAGAAAGAAAATGGTTATCCGAAAGCATGCTTATGAAGTAAAGAGAAAGAAGAGCAAAATATATAATACAAAAATATTATCGTTGTAAAAAAACTGATATTTTGAATAGATTTTGAAGTTTTCTTTTTAATTTGTTTTTTGAATAGATTTTGAAGTTTTCTAACTAAATAAGCGGTGTGAAAGGGGGGCAGTTTCCCCCTACGCCAATGGTTGTTGCGAATGCAAGAGTGTGCAAATGCAAAATATTTTGCGCACTAACGCGTGAACTTAACTGTGCAATAAAATGAAATGTCGAATGAACAGTAAATATATTGCCAAACTTAACCTTTTTAAAGTTTTACCCAGGTGGCAACTATGTTTGAAAACAACCAAAACATGAATGATCTGTTTTGCATCACTGCTTGTGCGTTCTCGCAATTGGTTTGAGTAGTGCGTAATTCAAGAAGAGTTGCAAAATTGCTTCCAATGTGTTTGTTGTTGGAATGATGCGAAAGTTCGCAATCATGCATTTTCGCATCGTCGCAACTGCGGTTCGCATCAACCCATGAATACCCCTAATGTTTTGAAATTTTTCACATAAGCTTTGTTATTTTTTAGCTGTCGAAGAGTTAACATTGAGTGAAAATATTCTTTTGAACATTTAGTTTTAAAATTTTCACTTTAAAAATTCCAAGCCATCATGATTTTAGGCAAAAATAAAAAAAATCCCGTCAAAAATAACGTTTTTTACGTTCAGCAGTTTTGTCGCGAAATGAAAAATGTTCATCAAATGAAAAAATACACCAAGCTGGATCGCTACGCACACAAAAGAAACTACATGTCGGATGGACTTAGCAAAAAGTCAAAAAATTTTGTCTTCCATCGGACATGTCCATCCAACTTGATTTTTTGCACACAAACTACATGTGTGATGGCTTGACAGGTCGGATGGCGATTTAGTATCGTTTGGGGATCCTTTTGACACCCAGGTTTGAACATTTCGAACGCTCGCTCACGCCAATTCTTGCCGCCATGTTGTGTGTCACACATGCGGCATAGTCTTTAAGCTGCATAAGATTTATGGTCTTTTTTTCAAATCGAACGCAGCCACTTGCGTTACATTTTTTTAACTGGCAATATATTTTAAAGGCAAATTATAGTGAGAGAGAGAGAGAGAGAGGGCTTTTTTTTTAATTCATATGGAAATTGAACTGCCAGACAAAAAACCCCAAGTCAGGTAATAGCGTGTTTTACAAAATTGCTTGTTTTACAAAATAATGCCAAATGTGGTGGATTCAAATGAAACATTTTTAAAAATATAAATATTTTCTTTCTCTTCTTGCTTACTGTTAAGAAAATTGAACAAAAGCATTCCTTTGCTTTACGGCGATTAAAATATTTCTATGCCAAGAGTATAAAACTCAATTCAGCTTAAAGTAGAGTTCAAGTAGCTTGCGTGCAGCTCCAGACAACATTTCGAAATATCAAAAAGGCACAAAACAGCGCTCACAAAAGAACACTTTTGTAAATATTTACCACAATGGCGTTGTTTTTGTATCAATTTCAATAAGAGTTAAATAGCTACTACAAGAAAAAAAAATTGTATTTCTACATATTTTATTGTCTAGAATTTTTGGAAGTTTTTTACGCGGCACCTGCAGCAGTGTTGAAACAGCTGTTGAATCGACGTCAATAGAGCCTTCAGAAAGACATGACAAACAATTTCAATACCATAAAAAATGGGTTTTTCTTTTCAGAAAACAGTTAACGAAATGTCCGCTACTGCAGTTGTGTGTGTGTGTGTGGTAAAGCGTCAAAAATTAAAAGTAAAAACTGTTGTTTGTAATTTTTAACATCGATAATGTCAAACTGTGTTCTAATGATTGGCACATGTTGTTTGACGTCATAGACACATGAGTGCAAAACAATGGCAAAGCAACACAACACCAACCAGTTTAAGCAAGTGGAACATGCCTTTTTCGACATCTTGAGTTTGAAACACTCAATATAAGTTTATATATTAAAAACAGTTATTCTGTCGAGCAATTCCTTTTGTTTACCCAAGTAAATATTTCAGCTGCGCATCAGTTTATAAATCTATTGCGAATGGAGCTTTAAATAATGTCAAGCTTTGTTTACTTAAAATGGCGGCCACAAACTCACCGGTTGCCCTGAGACATGCAGATTTATAGACATTTCTGTTCAGCAACTTGATGGGATTTTATACAGCGGCATAAATTCCAATTTTTTTGTTTTTTGTTATGCAACAAAAAAACACGAACAATTTATGTATCACCGTAACCACGTTGCTTGCCATCTTTTCGTGGTTAGTTTACTACTCATTTGCAGTTTGCATTTCATTGACATTTGTATTTTTTTTTTGCATTGTAAATTTAAAGCTGTTCGAATTCAACAAAATTTTAAACTTGTCCTTCAACCGGTCATTGCAAAGATTTCAAGTTTTTCTCGTTCGAAAAAAAACCGAAATTTGCATTAATCGAATCTATTGAAAGTGTTGCGACACGCTTTAGCAATAAAAACAGTTATAAACAAGAATATTATAAATTCGGTCAAGCTGCTTTCAGGCTTGTTACTTCGAAAATTAGAAACTTTGTTAAATTCTAGCACATCTTGTTTAGAAGCCAACACCTCTCATATTTTTGCTTTGCCTCGCGAATTTTAACACTTTCAAATTATAATTTATATTTTGCCACTACAACCGTTACGCAAAATTGCACTTTTTAATTCAGAAGTCAGCATAACTACTTGCACATCCGGTGAGTGTCTTGGCTAAGCTGCCATAACTAAAGTGATGCCAAATTGTCAAGCAGCTGCTGAGCTATGTTTAGTATACATTTGCTTGTATCCCTGCAAGACAAGCCCAAAGGCGCCGTTCACACTTCAAAACGCTCATCAAATCGTTTGACCCCAAAAGTGTTCATATCAGTGCACTGTGGGCCACTTGACTCAAAAAACTGGCCATAACTCAATATATTACCGTTTGTGTATGAAACTTAGTGTAAAGGGGTTGCTGAGGTCGCTGATGTCGAATTTTATGTCAAAAAGAAAAACACGAATTGGCGGATTCAATATTTTTTATGTGTATTTATTTAAGGATAAATTAGTACTGTAAGATACAAAAAGATCTTTAAGATGTACAACGGTGAAACATAAATAATCAACATATAGCATATAATAATTATTTGAACTCTAGACTTAAACACTAACGAATTTATAGTTAAGAACAAAAGTAAAAATAAAAACAGAAAGCACATGATCAACAGATGACACTTGTAAAATTAAAAAGATAAATTTATATCATGTTGAGATTTTTTTGGAGGTTTTTTGCCAGTGCTTTTTAAATTGCAATCAAGCAAATGATTGTTTTAAACCGTGGAGTGGCAAAATTTTAATGTTTTATCATTGTTGTGTTATTTATGTTTAATGTTTAGTGTACGTGAAAGTAAGAATAACTTATGCTAAAATTAGAATGTATTTATAAAACAGATATCTCAATAAAAAATCCCCTGAGGAAGTCGCCAATTTAGCGATGAAACGTTGGGAACAAAATTGGATCATTTGTTTGATTGCAATTTAAAAAGCACTGGCCAAAAAACCTCCAAAAAAATCATAATATTATTATAAATATTGGCCATATAATATATATAAATTTATATTTTTCGCTAATTTGTTTATATAATAAGTTGGGGATTTGCCGAAGCAGTCCATAGTGGGTCCCTTTTCGTCCCCCATTGGACAAAGGGTACTACTGCTCGGGGTACTCGTATGTGAGTATGCTCCTTGTGTAAGCATCCTTTGTCACCTCAAGCATATCCTTATAGGTTAGTTGACCAATCTCGGCTTCGCCAATAAATGGGCGTCCCAGAGTGGTCAATCTTATGCTTGCCAGCGCCGGACACTGGCACAGTGCTAATTTGTTTAATTTATAATAAATTTTTTCTTTTTTTCCAAAGTACTTGAAACACATATATTACAATGATTAAATGATAAAAAGAATAAACAGTTAAATAGTTAAGACTTTTATTAGATTGTTTAAGTCGTTTAAGAAAATATAACAAAACATAAAGCTTGAATTTGTTCGTACTAGCGATTGATTAAATATTAACTGGTAGTGAATTCCATATTTTAATGGCATTGACGAAGAAAAGACGCTTAGATTGTAATCAATTGAATTTAACTATGATAAGATTCCCAGTTCGGTTGGAAACAGAGAAGCTGAAATAGGTATGATAGAGTCCAGTAGATGATAATGAGCTTATGCAGAAAAATACAATTTCTTGCTTTGAGATAGTTAATTATGCTACAACCCAAAATATTCTTACTGAAAGTTGATGATTTGGTCAATAGGGAGTATCGAATTACAATTTTTTCGAATTCCACATTCTGAGAGGTCTCAAAAGTTGCATGGGGTGGTCAAGATCTCCAAAAATCTTTGAAAAAGATAAGGATCTCTTCCTCTTCGCAAGGACAAAGTTGTTTTTTGAGAAAAACAGCAAAAAATCACGATCTCAAAATGCTCTAAGTTTTGTAAGTAAAACTACATATGTCTTAAGGCAAAAGTAAATATAGACCTTAACTAACAATATTTTGGCAAATACGATGCCACTCTTGGTTTTTACCTACAGAGTTCTGTGTGAAGGATATTTGAATCTAAATGTACTCTCGAGATTGCAAAGAACTTTTAATAGTTATCTGATTGTTTAAATTTTGGTGATATTGATTACAGTATTAACGTTTACCTTAAATTTGGTGAATTAAAAAATTGCATATTTTTCGCATATGCATTTGCCTGTTTTGAAAAAATGTTTACTTGAATGTAATTTTTTAACTTTAAAAAAAAAATAATACAAGGTTTTATATCTCAGGCACCAGAATTGGTTCCGAAAATAATTTTCTCAATTCGTATTCTGCAAATCTTTTTTAACAGAATCCTGTCTAAAAATATATATTTTAAAACAGCAGGAAAAGGCCGCGATTTTTTTTCCTATTTTGATATTTCAAAAAGTTACTTCATGCATGAAATGTAACAATTTTGTTCATATCTCCTTTATGGTTTTTATTTCATTAAAACACTTAACAATTGCTAAGTCAATTGAGACCCATCGAGTGGCAACGTCAGAAACTCAAATTTTTAGTATAAACTGTTTGTGAATGATGAGTTGTGGTGTTTTAACGAAATAATAAAATTCTTGTTAGGAAAAAAAATTTTTTAAAAAATCGAAATAGGAAAAAAAATCGCGGTCTTAACCTGGTGTTGTAAATTGGTACTCTTAGTCAGAGTGCTGTTTAGAAATATTTGAAGAATCTAAATGAAGGAAATCATCTTCTGTAACGCTTCTGGTGCCCGAGAAATTAAACCTCATATTTATTTTTTTGAAAAAGTTAAAAAATTGCATTCAAGTGTACATTTTTAAAATTTAGACAATCAGATAGCAACCAAAAGTAATGTGCTACCTCGAGTGTACCTTTAGATTCGAATATCCTTCACACAGGACCTTGTGGGTAAAACCCGAGAGTGGCAGGATATTGTTATTTAAACCCTTTATATACTTTTACTTCAAGACATATGCAGTGTTTCTTACAAAAATAAAAGCATTTTGAGATCGTGATTTTTTACTGTATTTCTTAAAAAACAACTTTGTCCTTGCGGGAGAGGAAGACATCCTTATTTTTGGGAGATCTTGACCACCCTATGCAACTTTTGAGACCTATTAGAATACGATCTAAATTTTTCGATACGCCTTTATGGTCAAACCGGCTCAATCCGTAAACATATATAGTCGTATCAATAAAGGCAACAAGTATTTTGTGCGCTGAATGTGAATATAAATTATTACATACTAGTTCTAAGTATGTGATATAAGCCACAATTAGTTGTTTAACGAGTTTTTTTTAGTTTCAAATGGTGTAAACCTAGCAGATAGCCATAGGCAACGCAGCGTGGAATAGATTCTTTTGATGATGTTATTGATGTGATCAGAACATGACTGTTTTGAATTGATAAAAACCCTAGATGTTCAACTTTATTTACCATTCCCAAACTGCTAGTATTTAAAAATATAGGTGGGATCTCTAGGTCGTCAAGTTTTTCCTTAAAGATAGGCAGAATATATGACTTATTTGCATTAAGGCAGAGATCATTGTCAGATGCCCACCTACAAATTGCACTCAGATTATCATTCACCCTGCAGCACAAGTCGTCGAGTAGTCCGACACGGTTTAACAAATACAACTGAATGTCGTCAGCATAAGCGTGCATAATCACACGATGTAAATGGCATTAATGAAGACACTGAATAGTAAGGACCCAAGACACACCAGTTGCAATATGTTTCAATTCGGAAAATCTATTTTTAATATGTACCCTTTGTTTTCTACCATCAAGATAGTTGGCTATTAGATCAACAGCAATATAGCGGCGATAATTCAATATATTACCCTATTTGTACAAGATTTGGGGTCGCTGATGTTGAATTTGATGTCAAAAATAAAAAATTAGTGGTAAATTAAGGAGCTTTTTAAATCGTGTTTCAATTCAGTTATATTAAATTGTTAATAAAAAGTCACTGTTTTTTAATATGCACATAATTAACTCTCAAATGACATGTAAAACTTTAGATTTTAACTCTTTGGGATCTTGAATTGGTAGCAGGTAGTTCAAAAAATATTTTAAAAAAGCCCCACTTGCATCACTATATACAGCTATATTTGAAAATATTGAGCTTGAATTTTTAATTTATTGCCTATTTCAGTATTGCATGTATTGACTTCTTTAAAGGTAATAACAAGATTAATACAAAATGAACATAGGTATCTTTATAATAAAAGAGTTTTAATAAATTGGAACATACTTGTAGCGCTGCAATATTATTACCACATGCTATTCAAAAAATAATAACTCAAAATACTTCAAAATTTGTACACGTGTACTTCAATATGTCTACATCATGATGGCACCAATATTTGTTTCATTTGGAACACTTGACTTTTGGCCAGTTTTCCAATTCAAATTTCCCACTGTGCAGTGTTTGAAATTGCTTGACTATTTTCAATGCATATCTGATTGCTTCGCTACGACTACAAAAAAGGAATCAGCGAAAGTAAGAAGCAAATGCGAAAAAAAATAAAATATCATTTTGCTTCAGCCAACTGCGCAGAAGGTTCTGCTTACGACGAAGTTACCCACTGCCAGCAGTAAGCTGTTGTTTTCTTTTTCTTTTCTTTGACTTTACTTTTTTGTCGCTCTAGATCTTTCAGACAAAAGTAAGAGTTAATGCAGACTTTGAACATTTTTTCTGTGCTTGCCGGTTTAACCGATTTTCTACAAAACCATTTGGCTAATATAAATATATACATATTTTTAAATATATTTGAATAATTGCAGTTTACGGCCCATGCGTAAATAATTTTTTCTTATTTTTATTAAACATATTTGGGCCTCCTTAGTCCAAAAATCTAAAAATAAAATGTCAATCTCGACTGGTTTAGGAGATAATAAAAAAAATAGAATAAAAAAATTACTGCAAAAAACAAGTAGTAAAACTAAATTATGAGTCGGCTATAATAGAATTAATAAGAATTTTCGTAACTTTATTTGTAAACACTATTTTGACGTCAATGATGCACAAAACAAAACTGATATTATTAAAGTCAAGTGAAAATCTTTGCATGCTATTAATTTGTTTTGTCCATTTTTTTTTAATTGTTATAAACACGCTTGAAAAATTGGAAAAAAAACTGCTGACACTTTTTGTTTGACAGCGCACAGATGACACAGGCTTACTTACGACATTCGAGACAAATTCAGTGCGTAAAACGTTACGAGCTTCGTATCTCGATGTTCATATAAAAAAGTGACGTTTCGTAAGTTTTTACGGAATACGAGCTTAAGAAGCAGTTACGAAGTGACATCTAAAATTTTGTGCTTCTAGTTACTGAACACATTCCTTCTTCGCAAATTTCTGACGATTAGTTTTTATCAACTCAATAGGTGATACAATTTAAGCAAACTTGAGAAAACCAAAATAACAATTGTACTGAATTTTTCGTAAAGTTCAGCATTTTAGAAATTTCAGCAGTGAAGTGAATACCCTAATTGTAAAGAAACCAATAGAAAATGGTGTTAGCACTCCATTTGTTATCGACACTTTTATAAGTGCTTTTTTTCAATTGTGGCGAAATTTTACTAGCACAGTGTGCTGGAAAACAAGGGTTCACATGCGCTAGTGAGTCAGCACAATATAAATTGTGCAATTACCCACCTCTAGTTTTAATAACTGGTACTCTAATATTACATTAGTCGTCCAGACATGGTAGCTTGCGAATTTCTAGGTTGGTTCCCGTACCTGAAAATTTGAACGAATTCGTGCTATTTCTTGATATTGCCTGTTACCGTACCCGAAAAATTCGCTAAAGAGAGCGAGAATAAGTAATCCAGTCTTGTTAAATGTTTCTATTTTCTGCAACACAAATGTTGCGAAGCAGAAATTAGCAAGCTGCCCTGTTTTGATGGCTGATATCAAATAAGAGTACTAGCCTTTAAAATAACAGGGAATCCAATTTATTCTTTTGATCCGACATTCGTCTAATTTTTACAAAAGAAATAAACACATGTTGTTGACTTTTCTTTAAAAGTTGCAAATTTGTGCTAATAAGCTGTCCCCGTACTTTTTTTAATTTTTCACTCAAAGAGAGCATGTTGCCGCTTACTCTCTCAAATTTTATAACTTTATAATTTCTGCTACAAAAGTTCGGGAACAGGCCTGCTTCTCAAAATTTGTGTAGCAGAAAATAGCAACATTTGACAAAGACTGGATTACTAATTTTTCCAGATCTGTGGTATGATAAAAAAAAATCGCCTCTAGATTGACAAAAGTACGGTTCACAACACTAGCAGCTGCATATGAAGTTTGTACACTAAACACAGCAAATAAAAAACAGCTGGTGACCTAGTTTTTAAACGTTTGAAATACTTGTTTAAATAAATTTAGTAATTATTTGTGTATAGCTTAAAGCGATACACTTATATTTTAAAAGTGTTCAATAAATGTTTGAAGCCAATGAAAGTATACGCCGAAAGTTGTAAGACATTCACAATCAATAACAAATATTTAACTGGCACTAAAGCTAATCGCACATTTTATAGCAGGCAGTGTCGCGGTGGAATTCTCGCTTTCGTCTTGCGGCGCCGGCAACATGCTCCTGCTAGACGTTAAAAATTTGTTTTTGCAAAATTGAAAGCACACAGTTTGACAGCCGCAGCGGTACAGTCAGCGAACGTGTGTAAGCTTTCAACCAATTTGCGTTGAATCTTGCGTTGAATGTTGTGATGCCAGGTTTTGGTTAATTTCCCTTTTTAATGGATTTTTCAAAAGTCTATTGAGCTAAAAGGGGAAAAGGGAAACTTTGTTATTGGTAGTAAAAAAAAAAAAATTAATTTTAAAATCGATAATTTAATGCCAACATTTTAAATTCAAATGAAGCACTAATGGTCTTATTCTGTTGATTAATAAACAGTACATTTATTTACTAAGTATGTAATTTTTAAAGTACTTTTTTTAATATGAAGTTTAAAAGTTCAAAAAATTTCATATAATATTCCTTGTCGGTACCTTTTCGTGTGTTGATATTGAGGAATCCTTATAATTGTAAATAACTTTGCAATTGTCAGTCTCCAGAATAAGCAAATAAATATAAGTATACAAATATATATATATGTAGTATATAAATAAGTAATACGGTGTTATGTATCATGTTACCAACTAGACTTACTTTGTAAGTATCATACTTATTTTGAGCTTCAAGTACTTACTAAAATTCTATACTTATAAGCAGGCCTCGGATTTTGATAGCCTAAAAAACTACAGAAAATGGCTTTAAAAATTACAAAAATTACCTAAAAACTGCAAAAAATTACCTAAGAAACGCAAACAATTACATAAAAAATAAAGCTTTAAAAATAGAACATTACTAAATTTAAAATTGATTGTATAAAATTTTTAAACATAGCGTTACAGTATATTACAAAGTACATTTTTAAGTTATTAAAATTGAAGGAACGTCGATTATCTTCTGGCAAAATGTTTTTGTAAACAGAAAAACGTCTTTCTACTTCTGCACTGACGATAGGAAAATATTTAATAGACGATATGTCACGGATGTAAGCTCCTCTTTTAATTTCATAGTATTAAAATTTTTACCCCCTAATATTTTAGCAACAGAGCATAAAAATGGAGGTAATTAAAACTTGCATATCCTAGGCTTTTATCTAACACTTGTTTCATCTTTCTGCATACCCTTTCGTCAGTTTCACCACGCGCAGCGGTTTTTTTTTTCATCGAGGTCTATAAACAAAGCTACTCCTTTTTCGCTTGGTAATGTTTTTGATTGAAAAGACTTGTTAAAGGAATATGTTTAAAAATTTACATTTTTACATTTCTTAATACTTAAAATACTTGTATACTTGTATTAAAATTTCGCTAAAATGACCTAAAAACCTGAAAAATGCTCTCAAAATTAAAAAATTCCTAAACCTAGTAAGAACTACCTAAAAACTAAAACCAATAAAAAATTTTCATATTTGGAATTTAGAAAAGATAAATGGACGTTCTAGATAACCAGGAAATGTCTTAGAAGCAGCAGAAAAAAGATGGCATTTCATCGAAATCCTAGCCCTGCTTATATAAGTATACTTATTTTTAAGAGCTATACTTATGCTTTCTTTTTTTCGTTGGAATTTTTTTTTCAATACAGCTGCAGTTTTCTGATTGGCCAACAGAAAGAAATCGTGGAGGAAATTTGCTAAGGAAACTTAATTTGTTTTGTCTGCTGAGTTCTCTAAAAACATTGGAGTATTACATTAGCAGTTTAATTGCATGAAAAAATATTGCAGTAGCGAAAAGTTTGAGAAGTGGGAACCAATGGACTTGTCCAAAGAACACAGATGGGTGAACATTTTCAAATAAACTATGTTTGACCGCTCATAACGTTGATATTGATGACTTTTCCTGTTTTATTAGTTTTATGTTTTTTCCGTTCATTTGCTGCTGAACGTTTGTTTGCCAAAGCGGAATAATTTTTAAAATTGGAGTTAATTGAATATTGAACAAAATTTCCTGCCAAGACAAATCCGTTTTCAAACAAAAAAAAACCTCTTAATGTAGCACTTCAACTCAAGGACAGTGAAGGAGAAAATTTAAATTTTTCTTTGGTCTCTGCATACATTTGAATTTGTTTGTTTTTTATTTAACTATGTAATACCTACAACTTGTAACTTTTTGTTATGCTTTTGTTGTGTGTTTTTAAACTATTTTGTATATTAGAAATAAATGTATATATAAAATTAATAATTTGGTTTTTATTTTAAGATTATTTGGTTTTAGATAGATTGAATACACAAAATTTTTCTAGGATAACAAAAAGAGAGAGTGCCAATACTTAAGGAATATTGTGGGTTCTATTAATTTTGAAATCAAATAAAAAGTTTCAATATATTTTTAATTAGACTTACTTTTATGTACTTATTTTAAAAAATTATACTTACTGATACTAATACTTTTTAAATAAAAATATGTAAATAAATAACATGAGTTGGTAACATTAGTTATGTATAGTATTTTTGTGCTGTGTTGTTACTTTAAACAAAAATGTTTAATGTATATAAAAAATACTACGTATTTTATTTTTTATTTACCTAGTTTTAAATAATTGATGTGGAATATAAGTTTTTATAACAAATATTTATGTATAAAACTGAGAAGAGTTATTTAAACAGAGTCTGCAATTATTTTTTGTTATATTTATTTTTGTATTGTTTATGAACATGTGTTATGTTTATTTATACTTTTATTAACTTTTTCACCTTTAATTGTATACCTTATTAGGTATTAGTGGAGATATTTTAGAGATTTTTCAAAATGTTATAAGGAAAAAAGATATTTTTTTCATCATTTAGTGGGAAATTATACATAAATATACTGGCATCACTGGTTGATTATCAATTTTTTTTGGTTGAAAGAACAAAAGCAAAGTAAAAGCTACGTCGCCGATTCAGTTGCAGGCAGCAGTCGCAGCAAACGTTTGTCTTTTTGTCGAGTCCAACAAAACGAAGTGGATTTATTTTCAACATTTTTGTCATTCAAGTGAGTATTTAGATTTAAAAATAATTAAAGTTAAACATAAACAAACCATGGAAAAAATGAATTGAAAATTGATAAAAAGTGTTTAAACAATGTTGTGTGAAAGTAAAAAAAAAAAATCAGTCTACCCAAGAAGATGTGCTGAAAATAGTCAGGATTGGTTGTTTTATAAGTAGAATTGCTTATAGCGCAAAAGCAAAGTTTATAGTAAAAGTGTTCGCAAAATATAATAAAATATTTAAGGAATTTCATAATGAAGATGAAAATTGGAAAATTTCAACAAATTTTGCAAAGTTGCCACATGCAGCTGTTGTTCTTGTGTATTGGAAAAACTGTGCAAAATCAATAAGCATGCATGGACCGCTGCTACAGCTCTGTCGTAAGCATTTCAAGCAGCGGACGAGCAGCTGTTCTGGATGCCCGAAAAGCTGACGCAAACCAGGCAATAAGAAAAAAGAAGCATAAAAACACCTTTAAATTTTCATTTGGAAAATCACAACAAGAAGCAAGCAAATTGTTATGCAATGTGTTGACATCAAAAAGTCCTTGAATGAGGGCAATTCATGGACATGAATTGGAAAGACAAGTCGTCTGCGAAACATCTCGACAGAATTTTAAAGAGGCAGGATAGCGAAACTGCTGCGGGCTTGTTGCACAGCCAAAATTGATGACTAAAGGGATATCCACAAAATGATGTCGATTAAAATGTCTGCTCAACAAATTAGGAAAAAGGTGGCTGGCGGCGTTTAAGAAAGAAAGACATGTGCCGGTGCTATAAAAACCATCAGATAAAAGCTATAAAGACCAACAAAACTGGTGAAACAGGTAGATAAAAATACAAAATTCAAAGACTGGCCAGTTAGTTTGTTGCTGGGCAACGCTCATTATTCAAGCTTAAGCTGAGACGAAAAAAAAAACTTTTTGCAAACTTTCCAATTGTTATCTACGACTTTGGGACATTGTTAATTCCAATAAGCGCCAAGAGCTGCGTCATGCTTCCAACATCTTTAAACGTTTGAAAAAGCTACAAAGTTTGGAGTATCCGGTGAAGATAGCGGCGACACGTTGCTATGAAATTATGTAAAAGTCTGCTTTTGGCGAATGTCTTTTACTTGTAGTTTTTGTTGCTATTGCTCCTATTTTTTGTTTTATTTGCCTTTTGTTGTTGTTGCTAGTTACTATCTCTTTGGTATTGTGCACAGAACTAGCATCATTCGTAAGGTGACCAACTGAACACAAATGAACTGTACATTACCGTAACTTCGTGCCATGTTATAGACTTGCTGGCAACGGTGTCTTTCTGTACTAAAATCTCTACGGTAATACATACAAATTTATACTAATATTTATCCTAACGTTTTCTATGCATCTACACAATTTTATGCTAAAGAAGCATTATCTTATCTATTATTCCTTAAATACAATAATTCCGTTATTTACTATGGAATTTACTACATTTTTTTTTTGCAAATGTACAAAAAAAATTATTAAAAAATAATAAAAAAAAAATTCAAAAAGTTAATAATAATAAAAATAATCTTAAAAAAACCTTTGAAAATATAAAAAATATAAAAAACCATTAAAAAATACAAAAAAAAAAAAAACTAAAAATTCTAAAAAATTTAAAATAGTCTAAAGAAATCTAAAACAATTAAAAAAATGTAAAAATATTCCAAATATAATAAAAATTGTATCAAAATTATTAAAAAAAATTAAGGAATAAATAATAAAGAATTACTTTCACCCCCTGTCAAAAAAAAAAAAATGCATCACCAGATATGCTTTTTAGAAGAGTTCAAAAATCACCCAAAATTATCATATTGACAAAAAGTTTGGATAATGATGTGTGGGTTGATGTCTTCATTTAAGCCGTGCCATAAAAATTTGACCACCTGAGGCAAGTGCAAATTCGATAGGTTTTGACACTTTCCAAACATAAACAAATCCGTTGTTCGCATCAACTGTTCAGCTAAATTTTTTTTCTGAAGTTTCATGTTTGATTGCACAAATTGAAACAAGTGCATTCAAATAAATTACATTTTGGAAAATAAAAAAAAGTGGATAAAAGAATACCTGTTGTGTTGGCTTTTTTATTTATGTGGGAGGAAAGTAATGAAAAATTAAAAAGGTTCTTTTTAAGGGATCAGCAATTCCTGCAGCTACTAGAGTCGTCGTAAGAACACTCCTTCTATTAAAGTAAAACATGGAGTTTTTTGCAGACACGCGGCCCAATTTAATTTTTGGATTAATTTAAAAACAAGGATTAATTTACATCGGTGCTGGAAGCTATTAAATTTTACATGCCTTCGTCGTCAATTTCTCCTGTGCTTTTCTGAGGCATAACGCTAAAATTTTTAGCAGAAGTCTCATCCAGGAGAATGTCATTTTGTTCTTTATTTTTATACTTTCCCTTAAATAAGAATAATTTTATAAATTTCAACATTTCCCCTTTAAAACGATTTTATTTATCGATTATCGAAACAAAGCGATTATCAAATGGATAAAACCGTTTTCTGCAATCCTTAAACCGGTGCGAATTCCGATTCGAACTAAAAACGGGAATGTATGAAACCTTGACCAATTTTTAAACGGAATCAAAACTGATTCCTTCAATTAACGGATTCTACAACAACTCTGACTAAGTAAAACAAAAACTTTAAATTAAAAATAACACAAATTTAAAAAAAAAAATAAAAATTGATACTAAACTTCGACCTAAAGAATTCATACCTATATAAAAATAAAATAACTCAAAAAAAATTTCAGTAAGACTGAGGAGCTTAGATTCCAAAATAGCTAAATTAAATTATTACTGTTTTGTAAAAAACATGGAAAACTGATACCCTGCAACATCACTACACTGATGCACTGCATTGTAACTTTTAAGAAGACACAGTGACAATTTTCACTGCAAAACAAATTGTGGTCAATTTTTTGGTAAATAACGGAATTGTTGTAAAAAAAATGATTGGGCTTAGCTAGTTTTAAAAATCATTATTGTGACTTTTCACTTGTGAAATTAATAATTTTATTTGTATATTTTTGATACCAGTAAATTTGACTAAGCCAATATTGAAATTGAGTAATTTGCCATCATGATCATATAAAGTCGGTTTTAATTCAAAACTGTTAAAAAATTTACTGTTTTTAAGGAATAATGAAGAAAATTATTTCTCAAAAATGCTCAAGTAATAAAAATATTTGAAAATTATAAAAGTGATATATGAATATCCACTTAGTGTCAAATTTTTGTTAGGAGACCATTTAACATTTACCGCAAATTGATATAAACTCAAAAGTGCTATCTGTTGTCTTAAATCGCTTCTTACAAGTATAAATATTTTTGATTGAAACTCAATTCTTGGCCTTAATATTTGAAAATTTATAACTGTTAAAAAACACTAACGATTATCGATGTACTTAAACAAGCAAAAAATAATTAAATACTTGCTCCGAATAATTACGTAACACTCTCTCAAGTTGTCTTCTTTTAAATATATCCAGTAATTGTTTCTATGTACATATATTTATTTTTAATTTTCGAAGCCCATTCTTAGTGGCTGTTTTGTCTCTCGGTGTCTTTGTCTTTTGGAAGGATTAATATATTTCCAAATCATCTATTTTTTATATCAAATAAAAGTTATATCCAAAAGAAAAGTTTTTTGCAACTTTTTAACCTAAAATCAAACTCTATTCTAAGAAAAAAAAATCGTTTCGAACAATCAGAAAAACATTTTTTCAAAAAAACTTTTTTGTTCTGTTCAACAACAAGAGTTTTTTTTAAACAAAATAAAATTGCTTTTGAGTAATATGTATGATTTGATTTGCTTTTTCAAACTAAAGATTTGAAAAAGAAATGAATGAATCGTACGCACCAAATCCTTTACAAATGATCATTCTTGTGTTTCGTCAGAATTTTAAAAATTTTATGTGACACTAGGGTAGACCATATCATTTTTCTTTTCTTCGAATCTGAGGTCACATCTTAAATAATTGTATTTGACACTAGGGTGGACACTAAAATTTTTTTTTATACTCTTTGTATATGTGCTGGCAGTATTTTAAAAAGTTTTTTGACACTAGGGTATACTCTAAAAATGGGGTTTTTTATACTCTTGTAGATGCGTTAGTCACTGAATTCGAATCTGATGTAAGAATTTCAAAAAGTTTTTGGACACTAGGGTGGACCCTACAAATGTGTTTTTTATACTCTTTGTGTATTGGCATTTCCAAACTGGCGTTAGGTACGATTTGTACGAAGAAATATTAAAAAAAGAATGAAAATGTCTAGTTTTTAAAAAGGCTTTTTTTATATTTGCGCAGTAATTAAGTAGCACTATATTAACCCTTTCAGACCTGACGCTAAGCTACTGAGAATTATTTATGATCTTTTGGAGTAAATGTTATGAAAACATATTCAATGCCTAAATTTTGATATTTTCATATCCTTCAGGATTTTCAAGAAACGAAAGTTTTTACTGAAAATATTTTTTTTTGCATCAAATGTCAAATCTTTTGAGATTTTAAATATGTTATTTTTTAGTTAAAATGTGTCAACTTTACTAAAATTGCGCTATTAGTATTTTAGTATATGACAAAAACAACTAACTTTTACGACTTATTTAAAAAAAAAATTAAATGTGACTCAAGAATTTCGTGAAAATTTAAGAAACGACAAAATTAACAGCTAAACAATATGAAAAGCAAACATAAACAATAACCTGCGCAATCGATACATGTAAAATTGATAAAAATTCGTGAAATAGAACTAAAGATATTTAGACTAAAAGTTACCCGCACAATCGATGCATCACGGTCTGAAAGGGTTAAGTAAAAACAATGACAACAATAAGTAAAAATATGTGCTGGCGTTACGTTACAAAAAACGGAACTGATTTTTGACTTGGCTTACAAAATTTGCAAAACGCTCTCACTTTTTGTATACAACTTTTTTTAGAAAGGTTTAAAATAACATAAGTTTATTTTCCAAGTGATCAAATTTAAAAATTTTCTTTGGTTTTTTTTTCTTCTTAAGTATCCATTGTAGTTTAACTGTGTAATAAGATAATTAGATATTTAAGTAATGATGTAATTTAGTGATTAAAAAAGTAATTTAATATATTCTTCTTTCCTTGTTTCTAAAATTTTTACTAAAACAAAATAGTTAACGAAACATTTACTAAAAATTAACGAAAAAGAAAAACTGCATTTGTAAAACATGGCAAACGATTTGATCATAATGGTAAATGAATTTATGTAGAAATTTCTTAACCCATTAATGACAACGTATGGTATATCATACGCGATAAAAGCAGTTTTTAAAAATTCTTCAAAAATCCTCAGCCACTGTAAAGCTTTTGCTTCCGACAGTAAGAGAAGGAAAATTTATAAAATTGACATTAAAAGCCTTTTTGTGTACTTTTTCGCGCCAATTCGTGCAGTATTTAAAAAAAGTGAATAATGCCACTCATTTGAGTTATTTTGTTTTATAAACCTCAAGAAAAAAGAAAATATAATTAAAAAAGTACATTAGGTTAAAGTGGAACGCCTACGCTACGAAATGAAAATTTTCCAATTTATCTTTTTTCTAATTTTTTTGGGTTTTTTTTTTCTCTACTTACAGACCCCTTATGCGTTTATAATCTTGAGCTTCGTCACACCCAAATCCTTTAGTTTTTTTTTTAACGTCAGAGTTTTCCGTCTAATATTAATACAAACCTTTGCTGAAAATTTCAAAAGCTAAACTCAACGGATTCTGGTAGTGAGCATTAATGGGTTAAACTAATAAAATTAAAATGTTTTTCTTAGATAATATAAAATAATGAGTTTGTAATAAGTTTAAATTTTTTGGTCAGGGTAGATTTTTCTGTTGAAAGCCCATATGTGCTAGCATTATTAATGTACTAACTTAGTGATGCTCAGCTCGGCTCCTGCGAGCTTTGAGCTCGTAAAAGCTGACGTCGAGCTCGACGAGCTCGCTGAGTGTTGTGTGTATTTATTTATGTTTAGTGAATGTATGAATTTAAGAGTGTTTTATATTTTCATTGGTCGTCATTCAAAATAAAATTACGTATTCCCTCAGCAGCAAGATAAATTAACTAAATTTGATGTATATTCCTAAATTTTGTTGTTCATCGCAAGTGCGTTACGGAAGTACTAATTTTTATTTTTCAAAATAAGCCAATCGAAATTGAAAAAAAATTTTTAAAAGCTAAAAGTAAAAACTAACTGATTTCGAGTCTTATGTAAGAATTTGAAAAAGGTTTTACACTAGGGTGAACCCTAAAAATGTGTTTTTTTTCTAATGCAAGGGACAGAAAATAAACAAAAATTAAATAAAAAAATCAAAATTTTCCAAATGTCGGAGCACATTTTGGATTACTTAAATATATCAACCATTTTTAACCCAGCTTCAAAATCGCGCAAATAAAAAATTTCAAGGTGGCAACTCTATTGTCAAATAAATTTTGGAATTTGTAAATTTTGACAATGGATTTGGCATCAGCGACCCATTTTTAAGTTTATAATGGCCCTGCTTCAAAATAGCATAAATAAAAAATTTCAAATTGGCAACTTTATTGTCCAATAAATTTTGGAATTTGTAAATTCTGACAATGGATTTGGCACCAGCCAAATTCATTGGTTGATGAACAAATAAATTGACATTAAAAATTTCCAGAATGTTTTTGAACTTTATCTTAAGGAAGAAGACTCGCTTTTCCGATTCCCCGGGAAAAATCATTTAGAATTAGACTGATAGTGTTTGCCCCAGCTTCGAAATCGCAAATATAAAGGTGGCAGCCCTATTGTCAAATAAATTTTGGAATTTGTAAGTTTTGATAATGGATTTGGCATCAGCGACCCATTTTTACATAGTGTTTTGTTTACTCCAGCTTCGAAATCGGATAAATAAAAAGATTTAAGCGCATATACGAAGAGTATAAAACAAAAAAAGCACATTTTTATGGTTCACTCTAGTGTCAAAAAGCTTTTTGAAATTCTGACATCAGATTTTTAACATCTTAACACCCTCAATTTATGCACCGAATGTTATGTTCTTGTGCACATTAAATTCGAGTCATGTATTTATTTTTGCAGTGTTTGCGATTTGTTTGATGTACCAAAATTTTATGAATAAAAAAAGCTGGTCATCTTAACCACACGCATGTCGTTGTTTTAAGCGGGGCGCGTGCGAAAAACAAACGAATGGACGGAAGGCGCGTCAGGCTGTGTGTACCTAAACATAGTGGTGCATAGTGGTGCATACCGTGGAGACAACGTTGCTATAATAAAATTTAAATAATAAAAGAAAAGCATAACTGAAACTTAACCACCACCAGAGACAACAACAACAACCAGTTAACCACAGCTTAACATTCACATTAGACAACGTCCTCCAAAACACTCAAATGTCGAAATACATTACACGAAACTGCGAATTTACACGCAGTCAATTTTACGGTAACCAATGTCAACAACAAGTACACCAAAGTCGTCGTATTGTTGTTGTAAATTGCTCTAATTTTATATTTGCTCCACGTTTTGCTCCCAAATGTTGCCATATTACCCAGCAGCGCTGCTTGCCTGCTGACTGGCAAATTTAGTTCTAGTCGAAAAGAAGAATACAACAACAATCAAACTGGTATTTCTCGAGACCAAACACATCACGTTTTCGCCTCACGCTTGCGTTATCAGCAACTAGCCGCTACCGCACATCCTCTCCTTAACTAAACATTCGGATGACGATTCCGATTCTGATTCTTCGCTACAGAATGAGGATTTATTTTTATCTAGTATGTCATGTCGTAAGCATGATTCATTGACTTGGACGCCCGCTAGTCGGTAGCCGCTAGTCTTGCAGAGCAACGAAGAGAATTCACCATAGCTTATAAAACTATTTGTATTGATTGAGCTTATTGCAGGAAGCTCATGTAATGCAACACTTTTTTTATTATTATTATCATTCGTTTGCTTTAATTTGTTGACATTCTCATTATTATTAAATGGTTCGGATTTTGTAATTGTTATTTGTAGAAATAGCTAATGTCAGCGCGAAATTAAGTGAATGTTGGCAACGTGTTTGTTTCTACCTGGCATTCACTATAGCTGCGAACACAAAAAAGCTATAATGGTAAAAGTAGAGTTATTTACAAAAACACAAATAAATCGACTGAGCCTCGCGTGTCTGTCTTTGAGAAAATAAAAACACAGAAATCAAACCTCTAAGTGTGTTTGACCCAGCGGGAATGACGTATCACGATTGCTACAGCTGCTTTTAGAACTGGCCAACAAGCTATGAATTGGTTAATGAAAACAGACACTTTTTATGGTGAAATATTTTTAAGCAATAGCTGCATTCTTTGCAAAAAAAAAACACTTGAAATTTAGTTTTCAATTTTCTTAGGCAGAATACTACTTTAAAAATAGATGAGCTTTGATAAATGAGAAGAAAAAAAATTTAATTTGGTACAAATAAAATCACAAAATTGAAGAAATGGAATTCATTGAAGAACGGCAAACCCGGAACTAGGGATGTGCAACTGCCAGCAAAAGTCGTCTTTGACTTTTTCAACCGTTGAAAATGTAAAAGTCGACTCTTCGACTTTTTAAACTTTTAGAAGTCGACTTTTCAACTTTTTCGACTTTTTTTAAATACCTTTGTACCGCTTTTGTTGGGCATTTAAGAAGCAAATGATTCAATATGAAAAATGTGCTGTATTGTTAAAAAAACAAAAACATAGTACTTCAGTATATAAAATATTGCAATTTTAGTTCTTGTAAAGAAAATATCGAGCGATAACCGCCGAATTAGCGTAAGCGCCAAAAACAAAATTTTTACTATAAAATTTTTTCTGCACTGTTTACAAATTACTTTGCAATTGCTTGTAGCTTCATCGAAACATTGCCAAACACCGCTGGGTGCCATACCAATAAATTTCTTGCAAATTTATTCCGATTTCTAAAGAACGAGTGCAAATATGTATGAGTGAAGTTTTACATTTATCAAATCAAGTGTTGCCAACGCAGCTTTATTTGTTTTTAAACAGCGATTTCCTTTAATAGCTTAGAGAAGAGCAGTTCTCGGAGTATCGTCAAGTTTTTGTTTCGCATAAAATGAAAAAGTCGAAAGTAAAAGTCGACTATCCACTTTTTTCTCAAGTGGATCCACTCAAAAGTCGATTTTCGACTTGCACATCCCTACCCAGAAGCATGTATGAATCATGGTAGAATATAGTAGATAACCTTGTGACTGCTATAAAATATTTCCATTTCTGAGTCGATACCATTACACAATTACAAAGTAGGCTCATTTTGATTCTACATGGGCCAAATAATCTTCGCCCTGGCTATAAAAAAAACATTTTTTTTTTGGTGCTAAAACTGTTTTATCCTTTGAAATAACCTTCACATAGAGCAATGCA
Organism: Dichetophora obliterata; assembly: GCA_963920525.1. Classification (NCBI taxonomy): domain Eukaryota; kingdom Metazoa; phylum Arthropoda; class Insecta; order Diptera; family Sciomyzidae; genus Dichetophora; species Dichetophora obliterata. The sequence goes on along the minus strand of OY986438.1, from coordinate 5,415,449 downwards.
CTGCAATTCTGTAACAGTCTTTTAACATTTCGATGCTTTTCTTCGTCAAGTTTAGCAAAATATGCATTTGTTTTCAATTCGACCTCATCTTATCCTCCTTAAAGGGAGGTTTTAGGCATAAGCAGTTAAAATTAAGGCATATTTTAGATGGTGTTTTATAAAAAATTTATTATATGTAAAAAAAAATTCATTTACATGTTAATTTTACGTCATCAGTTAAAGTAAAAAAATTTTTTAAACATATATTTTTTATATATAAAGATGGCGCTAAAGTTAATGTGCATAAAAAAGATGGAAATCGGGACACACAATAGCTATGCTCCAGACCGTCTGTAAATAAAAAACAAAAATACAATCAAAAATAGACCCTTGAGGAGGAGTGCACATCTTTCACTAAAATGGAATGGAAATATGGAAAATTAAGAAAATTATGAAGCGTTAAAAAAGATGAAAAAATTTACGTTATTTTTGACCATATTGTTGCGTGTAGGGCTTCCAATTTCGGGATTGATAATTAAGAATCCCGGGTTCCCGAGATTTGAATAACAGAAAAAAAGTAATTTTTTTTAACAAAAAAAATAATTCGTATGCAAGGTATGAAAATTAGTTTTTTTAATAAAAAAATTGTCTAAAGGAACTAAAAAAACACAGTTTACTTAAATTTTGCATAAAAAGTAAATTTATTTTATTTCTATATACATATACAGGGTGTCCCAGACTTAGAGGACAATGTGGGGGGTGGTTCCTCGTGATGAGACGAGTAGGAGAAAAAAAACAAAAATAATAGGTGCCATTACGTTTTAATCCATAAGTAACATACCTCCACACCAATTACCAAACTTAATAATTTTTTGAAAAGGAAATTAAGTATCCTTTTCAATATAAGTTTTGCCATGAAGTCACAACTAAAAAAGTTATGAGCACCTAAAGGCAAAAAATATGTTTTTTTCTTAAAAAATTCAAATTTAAAGGCAATTTTCTCGAAAAAAACTTTATTTAAAAAAAATTTTATATAGTTTTTATGACGTTGTTTTTTCCTTGGTCAGTTCTCTATTAATCCGCTTTACATTGTTTTATTCTTAGAGCAGCTATTTTTTCTTCTTTTCACTCTTTCCACTTTTTCATCTCCCAAGGTTTTTAAGTGCAAGCACAATAACTAGTAAAACAGTTAGATTTTTATTTTTCATATTTAATATGAATGTGGTATTAAAAACTTGATGTATTGTATGGTTTTTTTTTTTTTTTTAAAAATTCGTCAACAAAAATAAGCTCAATAAAATCCAAAAAATAAAGTCAAGTTTAAACAATAATAACTTCGAGCACAAAGCATATCTCAAGGTTGAGTTTTTTAGACTTTTTTATGTCTTAATCGCCATTGAATTTTATATAAAATACAATAAAATATGTTAATAATTAAAAATAGAAAAATCGTTGAAATATGACTGTAAATTTTTAAAGGAATGAAAATTTAAGTAAAATTTAGTAGAAAATATCTATCTAATTAAGCATTATTAAAGTCGAAAGCTATAACTATCATTAAATATCGTACTTCTTCGGGGTGTTTTTTATAGAGTGATACAAGTTTAAATCATAATAAAACATAGTAATATATTTTTAATATCAATGAAACGGGCTTTATTGGATAGAAAATTTTATGACATTAATGTTTAAATATGATTTCGGCCATGTGGCCGCCACGGCTGGCGCGTACAAGGCGCAATCTGGAACACCAATTTTCACAAACTTTTCGCAGCATTTGCCGTATCTCGCCGATAATTCTTCGAATGTTGATTTCCAGGTGTTCAATTGCTTGTGGTTTATCGACGTAGACAAGTGACTTTACATAACCCCAAAGAAAATAATCCAATGGGGTTAAATCACACGATCTTGGGGGCCAATTAATTGGGCCATTTCGTGAAATTATTTTTTTGTCAAAAGTTTCCTTGAGTAAATCAATTGTAGCGCCTGCTGTGTGGCATGTGGCTCCGTCCTGTTGGAACCACATATCAGCAAGATTAATGCCAGCTAATTGAGGTACGAAAAACTTCGAATCATGTTCCTATACCGTTCACCATTGACAGTAACATTCTGACCATCATCGTTTTTGAAGACATATGGGCCAATGACTCCGCCAGCCCATAAAGCGCACCAAACAGTAATTTTCTGTGGATGTAATGGTGTCTCGACAAAAGCTTGTGGATTCCCCTCACTCCAAATACGACAATTCTGTTTATTTACGTACCCATTCAACCAAAAATGGGCTTCATCGGAAAATAAAATTTTCCATGGAAATTCAAAATCAATATTGTGCTTCAAACATAATTTGTGCTTCAGTCCATTCGCTGAATTGGCGGCGCATACGATGGTCGTTTGGCTTTAATTCCTGCACAAGTTGAATCTTGAAAGGTTTTAAGCTAAGATGTTTTCGTAAAATCTTCCATAAAGGGGAAGGACACAACCCCAGTTGCTGAGAACGGCGACGAACTGATTGATTAGGATCATCTTCAATGCTTTCCTGTACAGCGGCTATAGATTCTTCAGTGCGCACTGTTCGGCGTCTCACGGGATGCACATTATCAGTAACAGTAAATGTGGTCCGAAAACGATCTATTGTTCTTCGAATCAGCAGCTCTGAAGGACGATTATGTACGCCATAAAATGGACGAAGTGCACGATAAGTTTGACGAACAGATTATTTTTGATTAAAAATTTCCACAATTTGCACGCGTTGCTCTGGTGTAAGTCGATCCATAATGAAATGCCAAAGCAAACTAAACAAAAAGCAACTTTCAGCTGTTAAATGGGTGGTTAAATAAAGCAGTGATGCCAACTCAAAGTTGGATCACTCGCTATTAAGAAAAACCACTTAATTTGAAAAAAGTCTTAAGAAAATTCACTGATTTCCAAGACAATTTGTAGTTACTCTTAAATTTAAAGAAAAATAAAATATAATTCATAATTTAAAACAACTGATGTGACCTTATCTTGTATTAGCAACCATTTTATATTTTTTTTTTTAATTTCGTTAATTTGGTTATATTGTTTTATCTATCTATATCCTATCCTATCTAAAAAATGTCCGATTTGAAATATTTTTACCATAACGTTTAAGTGAAGTTTAATAAACAAAATTTACTCTTTAAAAACATCAATAAGCAATTTTATGCGTGGTTTTTTTATTAAAATATGGTTTGTATGGGAGATAGGCGATGCAGTTGACCTAGAATTCTAATTTTTTTGTGCTGTTACTTAAAAAATTGTTACTCATTTGTACAAAATTTCATGGCACTAGCTTTTATAGTTTCTGAGATAATGCAAATGTCATTCTTAAACCTAAAAAAGCTTACTGTGCGCCCGTGGAGCCAGCGTAGGTTTGCAGTTATTGTTGCACAGTTGATGTCCACTCGATGGTAGGAAGTTTAGCATTGCGCTGTTGATCACAACCGTAGACTTTTTGCCACCTATTGTCGCTTTTGCTGTTGCTGCTGCTTGTTGTGCTTTTAATAAATGTTGACTTAGTGAAATATATAAATAAATGTTAAATATGTGAAATATATAATAAATGTTGAAATGTTGTTGATGATTAGTGAAATTCCCTATGAAATATTTATTAATTCTTGTATACTAAAATAAAACTTTACCTTTTCTTAGCAGAAACTTCCATTTTCCACCTAAACATTTTCACAACGAAGACAATTTTTCTCTTGTCAAATTTGGACGTTTCGTTCGGATTTTTTTTTTTACAAAAAGCCAATTTCATACTGAATTAACGTCTTCGTACGTTACTGAGCCAGCTGTCTTGGTTGTTGGAGCCAAAACAACTGACTCGGCTTTTGAACAAAGTGTTCGTCAAATACACGCATCATTTGTTTTACATAAAGATGCTATAAATATTCACAAAATATCCATAAAGAATAATCTTCATTTGTAATCGAGAAAATATCGTTAAAAATAATATTTATTTCTTATGGAAATAATTTTAATCAACAAATAATTTTATCTAGCATATTTAAATAGTGAAAATTATAACAAAATAAATGTTATTTTCGGTCACAGGTTTTTACTGCGATCAGTATGTAAAAAGGTTAAAAAAAATTATAAATTAAAATAGATAATGAAGTTCGGATAGAATAGATGTTAAATGGAGAAAATAAAAAAATCTTGTATAAATTAAGCAAAATTTTAAAATTTTAAAGCCATATAATCGTCCGTAGTACTGAAGAAAAAGTTAAGAATACGTTGGAAAACTAATTTACCGCACCCAAGGAACGGAAATTGAATTCCAGAAGAAGAAACGAATTTAAACCAATTTGAACTTTAATTGGATATTTGATATTATAACATTGACATGTCATCCATGTGACTCACTAAGAACAATATTGTTTAAATATACTCAAAGCATCTAAAAATTCGATGTTATGATTCTTGCATTATATCAGCTGGAATGGACCATAATTAATCGATGAAAAAAAATCTATTAACGTGAATAAATTTGCGATTAATTGCCACAGAGCCGGTTAGGAGCAGACTTTCATTCTATCACACGTTTCGTTCTGCTTCATATATTGACTGAATAGGTTAATTAAATCTGCAGCTAGCAAATGAGTCAACTAACTTTGTAACACTTAAAATAAGCCAAGTGCTTGTTAATTGAAGTTTTTCTGCTGGGCTATTTGGAAGGCACGAGCATTTTTAAGTGCATATGTGCTTGTATTGGAATTTATCTATTAAACTGCATAGCTTGCTATTTTCATTAAAATGCTTAACTGAATTATTTCGCTTTAATTTTAAACACATTAACAAAGTATGGTTATAAAAAAGAAACAGCAATAACAAAAAAAAATACAATTAACAATGACAAGTAGCTACTTGCCAGCATCACGTGCCCGAGCGTCCAACATCAACTGCATAATAGTGACAAATATAGTTAATAGAGGAGAGAATAGCGCTGACCGTTTTTCTAGAGCGCAGAGCGGCAAGTAAATTTGTTGTTTTTTCTGCTTGAGTGCATAATTGCAATAACAATAGCTATATTGTTGTAAAAGGTATGTGTTTTGAGAGCATGCCAATGTTAAACAAAAGATAAACGTTTATTTGCTGGGTCTGAGTCTTGTACCATATTCGTTGTTTTGGTTTTTAGTCCTCTTATTTTGTATTTTGATAGCTATATTGTTGTAAAAGGTATGTGTTTTGAGAGCATGCCAATGTTAAACAAAAGATAAACGTTTATTTGCTGGGTCTGAGTCTTGTACCATATTCGTTGTTTTGGTTTTTAGTCCTATTATTTTGTATTTTGACGGCAGCTGCAGCCGTACTGCGCAGAAACATTCGGCAAACCCAACGTAATATAATCCCAGGCCTGACCCTATCCTCTTCATATCCTCTAAAAGGAGTGTGCAAAATTGTACTTGGGAATGTTTTATCGTTATGGCATTACAGTTGCCGCTTTCAAGCTGCTGATGTTAATGCCCACCATTCTTGCATGTCGTCGTCGCCTATTTGTTTGTTTTTCCTTTCTTTTTTTTTTGGTTTGTTGTACATTTCCACAGTTTGTTTGACCTTGGTTTATCTTCCAATAAACAAGAGAATAACTAGAAACATGTTTTTTTTTCTTAAAGCTGTATTAAAGCAAAGGAATTTTTGTTTGATTGCAGTTACAAATTAGTTTTATTATTAAAGAATTAGTTATTTTTAATTTCACATCTCTAAAGTGTAGTGATATAGTTGTTTGATTTGAATCAAACTTAACATGGAGAGGGTCTTATATCAATAAAAATATGAAGTTAACTAAAATAGAAAGAAGTTTTTTTTCTAAAGCATCGACCACGTCAACGTTCTTTATAACCAAAACGTACAAAAGCAAACAAATAATGCGCGAGTTACTTGATTTTTGTGACATCCAATATTTTAGAGTTTTGGCAAGCACTTAAATTGAATAAGAACTCGGCCTGTTTAAAAAACGACCACGCCCACTTTACATGCAGCCCAAATAGTTCCCAAACAATAGCCCAAAGTGTTCATAAAAACACCCAGACAAATTTTTGAGGTCAAAACTCGATAAGACTCGAATATAACCATGTCCAAGACCAAACATAATGTAACCCAAATTCGTAATATTTATAAAAAAATAATAATTTTTTGGCAAATAATACAATTGTGACATCGCGCTTTTAACCCATCTTTTATCGCTGTTCGTTTTATCGAACAGTAATTTTGCCTATTTTCAATAATTTTTTAGTCTATAATGTTAAATGATGTTGGGAAGATAATTGGCTGCATTAATAACTTTGATATTTTAGCTCTTCGAAAAAACTTTTTGAACCCCCCTCCACACCTGTTATTTGTTGCGTGGGAGGGTTAAAAACACCTTTCTGACAGAGCTTTCTTGTAAGTTATATTAAAAATATAGAACTAGAAAAAAAAAATAAAAACTAATTAAAAGGTTTTGTAGCCACTGAACCAAACAATGTTTATAAAAATAAAATTAAACATCTGTTCATAACTGACTCCCATAAACAAATGTCAAAGTTAGTGTTCGTTTCATCGAACACTGGCTCTCAGTCTTTATACTAAGATTTTTGCGTTCTCTATGACTTGAAAATGAATAAAAATGAAAAAAATTGTTGGTAAAAGATGGGTTAAATGAGCTGTAATTTGCCAATGACATAACTTTTCAAACATTGTTTCAACGTTGCTGTTTTTGTTGTTTCTTTGGAAAGATTCGTTAGAACAATTAATTGCTCTAACCTTGACCTAAAGTTCAATAAACGATTTTAAACTATCAAACAACTAGAATTTGCATTTAAAATCAAGTATGATTTAAACTTTCAAACATTTAGAATTTGTATTTAAATCATTTAAAATCAAAATTTTTATTCGTTTCAAATTATGCTTTTTAAGTTTTATACATATTTTAATTTTTTGATTTGTTTTATATATATTTTTAGTTTTTTTAAAAATTTATACATTAAGTTTTTAAATGTTTTGTTTTTAATTAGTTTTATATTTTTTTTTAATTTTTGAAAAATGTTTTTATTGTTACTTATATTTTCCAAACTCTTTTTTCGTTGGCTAGCCGAGCCTACGTTTCTTAACATTTGATTTTTACAGGCCCTTTTTACAGACCTCTCCACCGAATTAAATTTTTCCAGCAACGCCTTATATGACTCTTTTAGCACCTATTCACCTATTCTCTAATCCTACTATCAATATTTACTAAGATCAGAGCTGGGCGATAAGAATTACATCGATAAGAACTACGATTATTTTAAATTTTTAAATTAGGATTGCGGCAAATCTTTCATCGCTCTCACTGCATCATAGAACTCATGCAGCTCTCTATTATAAGTGGTATTCCACGTACAAGAGAAAAATTAGATAAATTTCGATTTTCCATTAAATATCTTAAATTTAGTACCAAGCTATAGCTAAATCTCTATACTTTATTAATCTGTGAAAAAGATTTGAACAAATTTACCAAAAAATACGTTTTTGTATATGCCAACTATTGTTTCATACAGAGTTACTTGGAAGTAAAATGTTGATTATGTTTGCAAAACTGTTGTCGGGCATTCTGTCAACTATTGAAAACTGGCGCGTGCCATTTATAGAAAACTTGGAAAAAACTAATTTCTTATATAGAAATAAAGCGAAAAGGTATGTAAGTTTAAGTGTATTTATACTTTGACCATATGCAAGTTGCATGTCCCAGTAGTCACGCATAAAATACATAAAATTTGTTTTCCTAACTTGAAACATGACTTTATAAATTCAATACTTCCTAAAAGCAATAATAAACATATGGTGCACTACTTAAACATATTTTAATTTTAAAAGAGATCATTTAATGCTTTCAAGACTGTTTTAAAATGTGTCCCAGTAGTGATGATTACCCAATCAGTGATGATTACTCAAGAGACAGCAAACAGGAATTGAATATAGAACCTAATGATATGGTTTTGCCAAAAATAAACGCAAAAACCAATTTAGGTACTGCAAGTTACTCCTCAAAGCGTCTTATGTTAAGAAGATATCAAAATGAAAAAGAGGAAAACGAAGAAATAAATTGATTTTAAAATTGACTTTGGGCAATAAAAAAGATTTTTTCGCCACTTACGAGACGGATGTGTATTACGTCCTATTATAAAACTGTTGAGAAATAGCAATTTTACCAATTTAAAGAAAAAGTCTACATTTTTATACATAATAGAGTAAAGAAGTATTTTTTGTAGCTTCTGATTTTATTTTTATTTTACATAAAAATATGTAAATAACTACATTAATTGAGCTTAAAAAAAATAATAAAACTGATTAAAATAATTTGTTATTTCCTCATATTTTTTAATTGTCCCGCAAGTCACAAAGAGCTGTCCCTTTATACAAATTTTTCTACAAAGATAAGCATACTAATTATGTATCAAAATGGAAGCGTTTTTTATATGTTGTACTACACAGAAGAAGCTGACTTGAATATTGAAATGGTTTAGCTAAAATTTTTCAGTGTCCCAGTGATCTCTTTCATTCAAATAATAGTAACACAAAACAAATAAATTTTTTGGCCTTTTTTTAAAGGAATTTTACACAATAGTTATTTATCTGTGTTTTTAAATATATTTCACTGCTGTATAAATTATGATGACATCGTTACAACTCATAGTTGGCCAAATTCTGGAGGGATTTTTTCGCAGTAGTCACAATGGAATGCCCCATTAAGGTTTGCTATTAAGATGACGTAACTTGGTATGGGAGTTGGGCGGAATTTTAAGTTTTTTTATCAATTTCCTAGCACCGAGTTCGTAGTATAGATTCAAATTTATTGCAAAATTTGATGCCATTGCACTTTTTTGTGGAATTTAAGGAGATTTACAATTTTAATAGTCACTTAGTATGGGAGGTAGGCGTGGTTTTAATTTGGTTTTTACAAATTTAATACTTAAAATTCATTCATTCATACTCATATAAAGGGTCATATAAGGGTGAAGTCATTAGAATAATTTTTGTGGAATTTAAAGAGATTTTACCGTTTTGGTTCAGTCACTTTGTGTGGGAGGTAGACGTGGTTTTCATCCGAATTGGCTCATTTTCGAGTTTCATCTGTATTTTTAAATAAAAAGCTTATACTATATTGAATTTCGTTACAATAGCTCTAAAATGACGGCTGTTATCGTGATCACAGACGGATAGACAGGCTAAATCGACTCAGGAGATGATGCTGATCAAGAATATATACAACTGCGGTCAAAATAATAGCAGTGCTTAACACCAATTCATGAAAATTAAAATCGGGCAAAAAACAACAATGTTATTTTTACTCTTTGCTCAAAATAATTGAGTCACAAAATTTTTAAATGAAATAAAGGTTCTTTGTTATTTCGTTGTTATGTTGAACAACCTCTGAATTCAAACAGTCAGAATAATAGCAGTGCTGGAACGTAAAGCTCGTCTGTTCTTAAAAAAAAATTTCAAGAACCCTTTTGTATTTTTTTATTGTCAAAATTATTTTTTTATTTGTTATGAACTACTATTATTTTAACCGCTTTATTTTTGAGTAGCTTTCAAAAAAATAATCTGGAAAACCTAAATTTTTTTTAAAGTACTTATTCTGAATTAAATTAAGCACATTTTGAAAATAAAAACATGTACTGATTTTTCTAAAAAACGCTGTAATTTTTAATTTGTTTGTCCTAATGCTTCCTGCTATTTTTTTTACCGCAGTTGTATACTTTTATGTAGCTGATAGAAATACAAATTTAATATACCCTTACGCAGTATGTGTGGTGGTATACAAACACCGCAGGACACTGTAGTACAAATCTCTTAAAAAAACTGCGAAAAATTCCTAAACTGCTCTTTCGATTACCATTGTAGTTAGGAGCTTTAGGGTACCGTGATTGATTTGGTGCTATTTGCTTTGCTATATCGAACATCAAAGGGAGATATAGTACAAATCTTTTAAAAAAATTGGCAAAAAAATTCTAAACCACATATCTGATTAGCATTAAAATTTGTATAAAGTTGTTTTCAGGTATTGCACTTGATTTGGTTCTATCTATTTTGCGCTATCTTAAACATCTGAGGCCGCTGTAGCACAAAACTTAAAAAAAAAGAAAGTAAAAAACTCCTAAACCGCTTCTCCGAATAGCATTAAAAATGGCAATTCGGGGTTTTAGGGTACCATGATTGTTTTGGTGCTATCTGTTTGGCTGTATCTCGAGTATCAGAGAGCGTTGCAGTACAAAGCTTTCAAAAAAACTTATAAACCGCTTATACAATTAGCATAAAAATTTGTATATACTAGGTGTTTTCGGGTACGATTAGTCTTTTGTTGATATATGTTTTGCTATATCTTAGAGACCAAAGGGCGGTGTAGTACAAATCTCTTTAAAAATCGTGAGAAACTTCCAAACGGTTCATTCGATTAGCATTAAAATTAGTATATTGGTGTTTTCGGCTACGATTAGTCTTTTGTTGCTATATTTTTTGCTAATCTTTAAAAGCAGAGGGCGCTGTAGTACAAGTCCCTTTTAAAATCGTTAAAAATTCCCAAACCGCTCATACGATTAGCATTAAAATAAATACATTGGTGTTTTCGGCTACGATTAGTCTTTTGTTGCTATATGTTTTGCTATATTTTTAAAAACAGAGGGCGCTGTAGTACAAATCTTTTTAAAATCGTTAATTAAACCTAAAGCGCTCATACGATTAGCATTTAACTTTGTATATAGAATCATACAAATTATACGGATAGGGTACGGTAACCCTTTTGATGCTATTTGTTTTGCTACATCTTGAATACAATAGAGCGCGTAGTACAAAACTCGTAAAAAAATCGCGAAATACTACTAAATCGCTCATTCGATTAGCACGAAAATTTGTGTATAGTGATTTTCTGGAACGGTGATTCTTTCGTTGCTATTTGTTTTGCTACATCTTGAACAACAGAGGGCGCTTTATAACAAATCCCAAAAAAAAATATATACACCCGAAATATAAACTGCGTTCCTTTCGCCTTAATATAATCCCGACGACTCGTAGAGGGCGCTACCGTTGCAATAAAAATTCAATTAAAACAAACAATCGTGATACAGTGATTAGGTGTGTCGTTCACAACTGTTGTGAACTGTTATGGTAGCGATACCTTAGTGAACGATGTTTTTCTCTAAATGTGTTTAACTTTAAACGTCAGAAAAGTTGTAAATTATTTAATTTAATTATTATTATTATGCAATTATATAAATAATTTAAGTGCAATTGTTGACTCCGCTGAATGCGGCCAATGCATGTGACACGCTTTTTATTTTGTTTTCTTTGGTTTGCATTCAATGGTCGCAGCTCGTGAGAAAATAGGTAGCTGTCAAGGTTACCTAATAGTGATTGTATCATGCACACAATTCAAAAAATGAAATGACAGCTTATAACAATGTACAGGTGCGTCACCTGTGTTCCAAATTTTTTAAAGCTCATATCACAATTTTATACGGGTAGTAAAAATAGTCCTATTTGTTATTGGATTATTATTTTTGTTTTTGCTTTACATGTAAAAAAAAATAATCTGCACTATTTTGAAGTGAATGGAATGCAGCTATTATTTGCAAAGAGATTCTAAATTACACAATTGCTACATAGATGCGGATCTTCGTGAAGATATTTGTCAATTTAAGACAAGTAGAGTTCATTACTCTTTCGAGGAATTTTGTTCATTAATCTAAACATATTTTAAGTAATTCACATCTCAGACACTTGGAAAAGCACTAAATTTCATTGCTATTCATATAGCAAATTGAAGGGTTTTTTTTGTGGCTCAGCGGCTTGAAACTGTTTTCTTAACGATTTCTGATCATTTTAGAAACTGTACATGTGTCGTTCTTTTCCGTCACTTCTCATTTATTTTCTCTTCTTGATTAATCTTCAGTATTAAGCTTTAAAAATAAATTACCTTTGGTTTATGATAACCTTTTCTATCAGTATTGGTTTTAATAGATTTGATTTTGATTTGATAGGACTTGCATGGCAAATCAAATGGAGCTACCTTAGTGTGTAACCTTAAGAGTTAAATTTATTCGGTTTGATTGATTTTAAACTCATACAATTTTATTTGTTGTACAGATAGGTACTTCAAATAAAATCATTCTTATAATTTTTATTAATTAACTTTACCTGTTGTCTGAATTTTTGTCTGAATATTTTATAATACTGTAAAATTTCCAAAAACACTTGGTAACAAAAAACATTTTGTGCCATGCAAAATCAAAATGATGATGAATGAACGCCTTAAGCTTGTGGGCGCCAAGTATAAATGCTTCGTGGCAAATCAATCACATTTTTGCTAACCAATAAGCAACAACAATGAATTAATCAAAATATTTAACGTAAACTTTTTTCTCTTGAATGACAACACAATTTTTTATTCGTGACTATAAATACTATTTCAATTTCACTTGTTTTGCTATCGCTAAAAGCTTCCTCATCTAATGGCTTAATTGGAACATGTTTAGTAATATATCTTTCTCTATTATCATTAAAGTGTCCCGATTGTAGAGCTAATTAAATCTTTCTATCCTTTGCAGGCATCCAAGTATTTTATCGATCGACGATATGTGCTTGCTTAACAATTAATTACAATGCCAAGTCTTTGCTCAATTGATCGCAATTTTTCTGCTTTATGTAAATGAGTATTTGTTGAAGTTCGTTCCATTGTTTATTATTTGCAATAAGAACAATTAAATTCGCACTTGCCAAGCTCGGTTGATTTTTTACCAGTTTTTACTGGAATTATATATGTATTGTCTTTAAAAATAAAATCATGTCGACTTGAATGTTTTTGCCAACCGTTCTGTTAGTTCAGATATGGTTGGTTGTTGGTGTTCAATGTGCGGTCGTTCGACCAGTAGCAAAGAATATTGAAAAATTTACATGAAATGTGAAAAATTTAAATCCCGCCAACTATTATACTGTTATTATTTTTTACGCTAGAAATTTTGCTGACTTTTTCAGAATTTTCATTCATTATTAGAAATTTATTTTAAAAATCTTATTAATAAACTTTGAAATTTGCTTCTTCCTTTCAGACATGTTTCTATTGCTTCTGACGAGTAACAAATTATGCTCTCCTGAACGCCAGGTGCGGCACTCTTTCCAACGACTTTGACACATCTAGAGCTTTAATTTAGCAAACAAAAAAGAACAAAATCTTTGTTTTAGATATCAACAATTATTAGCAGCAATTATTTATCAAAAAAGAATTTATTATTGTATTTATAAACATTTTTCACATTTATAGATAACAAAGTCAAACAAAAGAACAACAAAAACAACAACAACAACGTTCTATTCAACATAACAAGAACGAAACTCAAGTTGATCAAAGAACAGAAATCAACCAAAAACTAAGTTTAAGCTTAAAGCAAAAAAAAAACCTGAAAACCAACCAAAATTGTTACTATTTAAAACATAACCTAATTTAAAAACACAAACAAAACTATTTATTAAAACAAAATAGTATATTTGCACCACCGGCAGAGCGCTACTTACTACGCACGCTACCTCTGAAAAACAAAACTAAAACAAAGAAGCACTTAGCTAAGCTTTTGTCTATTTGTTCTATTTTATATTTATCCGTAAACGGTACGACCGACGTATTCATTGAGTTTGTCCGACCGTGTTCTTGGTTTACTTTTTATTTGTTATTGCTTGTCGTCATCCGTCGACCAGTAGTTACTTACTCGGTTTAATTACCATTAGTATTAGTGGTTAAATCTTTAAACAGATTCTTTCCTACTCGGTTTTTTGTACACTATGAAAATATCAAAGATGAAATTCAAACGCAAATTTGGCTGTTTAAATATTTGAAAAATCCTTTTTTAAGATTATTTCGAATATTTTTTTTTGTTTTAATATAAGTTGTATATTCCCCATCTTACTCCATTCCTGTTAAGCATATAAATTTGTTAATTTTCCCCCCCCATAAATTTGTAAATTTCAAACTATTTTCAAATCGTTTCAACTCAAAACAGTTTAGAATTTTTTTGCCATTAATTATTCGCAGCAGCATTAAAATATTTGAATATTTTAAAGTTTAAAAATCAGAAAAAAAAATTAAAAATCAGTCAGTCAGTAAGGTCAAGTTAGTTAGTTCAGGAACAATTGTTAGGTTTTTTTGTTGTGCGTTAGAGAAGAGAAATAGTGCGCTTTAACAAAATGGATCCATATTCGCCGGATCTGTTATGGATGGTTATCCTTGGCTTTTTGATTGCATTTGTTTTGGCTTTTGGTATCGGTGCTAATGATGTGGCAAACTCATTTGGCACGAGTGTGGGCTCTGGCGTCTTGTCTATACGGCAAGCATGCGTTCTGGCAACGATCTGTGAAATCTCGGGTGCGGTTTTGATTGGTGAGTGACGCATGATGCTTAAGTAACAAGAAAATTGTTATAATTTCGCTTTTTCTTAATAGGCTACAAAGTGTCGGATACGATGCGCAAAGGCATACTCGAAGTTGGCTTGTACGAAGGCTCCGAACCGGAATTGATGCTTGGTTGTGTGGCTGCTCTTGCTAGTAGCGCCATTTGGCTGCTAGTTGCTACCTTTATGAAGCTACCCATATCGGGTACCCACAGCATTGTTGGCTCCACCATTGGTTTTAGTTTGGTTGCACGTGGCACAGAGGGTCTAAAGTGGTCTACGTTAGCCACAATCGTTGGCTCCTGGTTTATCTCACCTGTACTCAGTGGTCTTGTTAGCATTTTGCTCTTTCTGGCTATAAGAAAATTCATCTTGCGTTCGCCTGATCCACTAAAGGCAGGCTTTCGCTCGCTACCTGTTTTCTATGGTGTAACATTTTTCATCAACTTGATCAGCATTGTGCTAGATGGACCCAAGCGTAAGTAGGAGGTTTAATTATTTGCGAATTTTGCTCTATATTTTCCAAACTTTGCAGTATTGTACATGGACAACATTTCACCCTGGATTGCTGTGGCCTCAAGCGTTGCTTTGGGTCTGTTTGTGGCGCTTATCACTCAATTGTTTGTTGTACCACATCAGAAACGTAAAATTGCCAAGCAACTGCGAACCAAGAATCCAGTCAAGTTCAATTTCGAGGACTCTGTTGGTATGTTTTCTCATTATTTGATATTTATTTAACTTAGAATAAGAAAAATAAGTTGGAAGTTTAAAAATCGGAGTGGTTATGATGACCGTATCTCGAAATATATATATCCCGAAAGTTCCAGGCTTCACTGTCCGACTAAGGAATATATCGAAAATATTGTACGCATTTTAGGTACCACTGAATTGCCCAATATTTCAGGATTCTGAAATAACACGCGCCGATAAAGTAGCTAAAAAAAGTTAAAATTCTTATAAAAAATAGAAGCCATTGACACCGTGATAGAAATTGGCATAGCTATCAAAAAGGTTTTAGTTTAAAAATAGTCATGAAGGTGAAGAACAATATTAGTTACGAGAGCGTGTGTACAAAAGTATATCACTCTCAAATAAACCTCATTTTAAAAAATCTTATTGAAAAACCAAAGTTTTTCAGATTTTATTCAATTTTTTCCTTCTACAAAGAAACAAAAAATGTAGTTACGTTTTTTCTATACTAAGCATATTTGACCAATTATGTTGAATTAATTCTTGATAATGATAAATATCAGGCATGTGATAGAAATCGTATACGTACGAAATAACAAGAAAAACAGATTTGACCTGTGATCTGTATCGTTTTCGCTTTTGAACTTGAAATCTTACGAATTACCCTATTATTCGGTTTTCTTTCAGTACAAGTTGTGAGTGAGCAAATTGTGTATGAACAAATTGTGAGCAAATTACATTTTGCACAAGTGGAAATTCATTTAATGTAAATAATATTAATTATAAGATATTTTAGAGGAAAACATATGAAATCAGTTCAATAAGCTACATTTATTCGTTTTATGGAGCAGAACGTCGACCTTGCCAGAATAGCGATCATATAGTTATTTATGCAATAATTAAATTAAAATATAATGATTACGATTACAATAATCTTAATTGTAATTTTTTTATTGATAAAGATTACTATAATCATAATAACAAAAAATTATGATTACAATTACAGTAATCATAATTGCAGTTTTTACAAACGATTGTTGTAATTGTAATTAGTAAATTCTTCTATTACAATAATAATAAACGCATTTGTAATTTGTGTGTATACCAATTACAGTAATTGTAAAAATATTTTTTGCATTCCAATTACAGTCATCGTAATCGTAAATTTTTAAAGTAAATTTTACGATTACTGTAATTGTACTCGGAAAGTAATTGTTATCGCAAAATGCCCAGCTCTGACTACAACATAGGTTTACTTATGCAAAGACTGCGCATGGTCGCTGTGCTCTATTTATTTTTTAGATATCATTAAAAATAACATATTTTGCATGAGCTGTCAACTTCGTTTTGACAATTTTGATCACTGGTTTTCAGTCCCAACGCTACCTTGCCTAATTATACCATAGTCTCTGCTTTCACATCGCGTCTAACGAGAACGCTAACGAGAATATCAAGCGAATTCGTTGCATTTTCGCTTCTTGGTCGGCAAAGAGGGGAAAGTTTGTGTAAATATCAAAATAATTTTGATTTTTACGCAACCAGTTGCGCAAACCGCCCACAGACGGCACAATTGAACTGCACAAACTCCGATTTGCGCAAAAATTTTGTGCCGTTTATGCGGCCCATCACAGAACGAATCTGAACACGTGTTGAAAAATATTGCGCAATTTAAAATAAATATATATGTATGTACGAGTATATAATTTTATCCTTTTCAACAATGATTTCGTACGTTGGCAGAAAGAATGTTCATTGAAAGCAGAACATATTGTTGTTCTTTTGCCGACAAACTTTCAATAATAGTTTGTTAACCAATTTAGGTCGCTTTTTAAATTAACTTTCATGCACTCTAGGTTAAAGACTTTATCCGATTTCTTAAAAAAATTTACTGTCATAAAACTTGCTACTGGAAATACGTCACAGAAGAGAAAAGAAAACAATGAACTAAAAGGAAACAAACAGCACAAAGAAGAACACGCTCTAGAGAAGGTCAGAGAAGTATGAAAACAACAAAAATTCATGCAGCAGCTGACACTCGCAGCAACTGACCTTTGCATCAATTCGCAATCGTGACAAACTGTGCTTTGCAGCAATTGTTGTTTACGAACTCGAGCGCTATTTATGCATTTTGTTTTGTGTGCGATTACGGCTAACGACGATTGTTACTCGAGTGGCAAAAATTACGAATGGTCTCATGCAAATCTCTATCGTGCTTGCCTTTTATATATTAATTGCGGCCTCGATAGTCTAGTGGTAGCGCGCTTGACTGTCGCACAGGGGTCCTGGGTTCGAATCCTGCCGGGCTATGGTCCTACGCTATAACCTTTCTTTCCTTATTTCTAATCAAAGAAACTTTAAAACACGTCAATTTACGACGAATACTTGTAGTTGATGGTGGTAGGAAAAGTTCGTGGAGAGGAACGCTTAGTAACTTGATTTGACTGAGGGCAAAGCATACCACTTGCTTCAGATTTAATATCACATGTTTCTACAGCTTCTACCACATTAAGAACATCCTACATAAAAGTTTCACTTGATTACTCCCTTCTTCTATTCTGTGGTATCACAACGGACCAATAATGGTCTAAGTGGGCTGGTCTTAAGACCTGCCGCCACCTTGCCTTTTATATACAGTGATGTGCAAAAAAATAGGGGCACCTGTATTTTTATATTTAAAGATGCATGAATTATATACAAGGTGCCCCAAATATAGCATAGGTTGGTGGTGATTCCCCGTGATTGTTTGAGTAAAAAAATCCAAGGATGATGGTCACTCCCTCCCCCCTTTGGGAGGTAGAGACTAAATATTGGAAAATATGTGTCATTACATTTTACTCCGTATTTAATGTATCTTTTATTCGATTTCCAAAGTTTATAACTTCTTAAGTTAATCAAATTAACATTTAGTTGTTTATAAAACATTTTGCGTAAAGTCACATTTAAGAAAATTTTGAGAACTAAATTCTAAAAAAATTTTAAATTCAACTTTGATAATAATAATATCTCGAATATTAAATAAATTTTTTTAATATTTTTAGGATGTAATTTTTTTAATGTCTTGGTTTTTGATCTTGCCATAGTACTTGAGTACTCAATGCAAACACAACTACTTTTTCATTTTAAATTACCACACGTAAAATAGTTAGCTTTTAGTCTGGTACGATTGGAAAACGGTTTTTGCATCATCGGTTTGAAGGTCATGTAGTCTCTTTTTCAAGATGCTATTGACTTTGGAGATCGGTTAAGAGATAAATAAAATATAGAGTAAGACGTAATGACACATATTTTCAAATTTTCACTTTCTAGCTCCGAAAAGGGGAGGGGTGAGCATCATTCATAAAGTTTTATACTCGCCTAATCAAGGGGAATCACCACCCTAGAGAATTAATGCTATATCTGGGGCACCTTCTATATAATTCAAGCAGCTTTAAATATAAAAACACAGGTGTCTCTATTTCTTTGCACATCATTATATTAAGATATTTATAAATATTCCATATACAAAAAAATCAGTTGAAGAAACTGTATTGTAAACTAATAATGCGACTAATAAAACGACTAAAAAAATAGTACTACTATTTTAAACAGAATCCTCGCCGTCCGGTAGCCCTAAGAAAAACCGTCGCCCGCTCTCGCTCGTAAGTGAGGGTAAACAGCTGCCAGCGATTGCCGAAATCACCGAGTTAGTATCGCTCACGGACAACTCGCCAAAAACGTTTAAACTTTCGCCCTACAACCACACCAACCAAAGCTACAAAATCAACCCCGACATCATAAAGAAAGCCGAAGACCTTTTGGGCAAGGCCAGTCTAGACAATCCGGATTTAACCATAACCAGTCTCAACTTCATCGATGAACAGCAACAAAATGGTGGAGGCGTTGTAACCACCTCTATGGTATCAAATGGCAGCAAAGGTGGCGAAATTTTGCAAGATTATTTTAAGCATGAACAGAAATCGCCACTATTGGATGGCGGTAAGAGCAATAAAGGTGTCACGAGTCCGGCCGAGAAAGCAACGAATGGCAAGGCAGTTGAAGCATGCGTATACGTTAACAACACTAAGAAAACGCTACAGGTTACGGAAAGTGACTCCAGTCTGGAGCTGATGATTGCCTCTACGCTGTCGCCAAACTCCAGCAAATTGCCACTGATTGAAAGCAAGGAAACGATTAATGAAGACTTTAAGGCGACGGCTGTACATGCAAGCGACTCCGAGGAAACGGAGGAAGTGTCGATGTTGTTCTCATTTCTGCAGGTGCTGACAGCTACGTTCGGTAGCTTTGCGCATGGCGGCAATGATGTCAGGTAATTGAGACAATTTTAAGAAGATTTTTATTATTTCTAACAAAAATTATATCATTGCAGCAACGCCATTGGTCCCCTGATTGCTTTGTTCATGATTTATCGTGAAGGTTCTGTGATGCAAAAAGCCGAGAGTCCCATCTATATTTTGATATATGGTGGTATAGGCATTTCCATTGGTCTCTGGCTGTGGGGAAGACGCGTTATCGAAACCATTGGCAACGATTTGACTAAAATAACATCATCAACGTAAGTTGAAACTTGAGAAATTTTAGTAGAAAAAAAATTTTAAAATTTATTCAATAATTTGTACTAGTGGCTTTACTATTGAAATTGGAGCCGCCATCACCGTGCTGCTGGCCAGCAAAATCGGCTTGCCCATCTCGACAACTCACTGCAAGGTTGGTTCTGTGGTCTTCGTTGGTCACGTCAGTTCTTTAGGGCGCAGAAAGGAAAAGGAGTTGCAACGTAAATCAATGGAAGCGACAGCAGGCAACTCTAAGGACGCAGCAGCTGTGCTAGAAAGTGGTATTGATAACCAACAGCAGCAAAAACAACAGCGTGAGGACGGCAGCGTCGATTGGCATCTATTTCGCAATATTGCCTATGCTTGGATTGTCACTGTGCCCGTTACGGGCATACTTAGTGCTGCCATTATGTACCTTATGTGCAGCCTTGTGCTGACCAGTTAAAAGCAATTTTGCTCTTGCATGTCCTGGTTTAACAATAACAATATATAAGCAGTTTTAATATATATATATTATATAACTTCTATATTAATATATATAATATATTCAACGTTTATTGTCGTTCTGTCAAAGACGTTAAAAAAATTAAAAACCAAAACAAATAAAAAAATCGATAATTGTACACGTACTTAAGCTATGTATTCCGTCTGTCCGATTTTAACCTTTACACCTTTTTGATATTCCATTCAAGCAATTTTTACAACTTGTATTAAACACTAAGAAATACTCTGATAATAAAAATTTCTGATAAATAATTTCATTTAATGTTGCTCCCCCCTTTTTTTCTGTCATGTAACCCGCAACCCTTGTATTTTTTGTTGTTTCTATTTTTATTCAAAATTAAGATTTATTTTTCTGTTATTAGCAATCAGCTCTATCATAGGCGTCGTCGTCATCTCCGTCGATTGTATATTGTCACTTTGAGCCGACGTCGACATTAAATTACCAATAATAATTACCAATAAAATAACCAATAATGTAAAATACCAATTTTACACTAGTCGTCGCTATTTGGTGTCGAAGACGCCTACTATGATAGGGCTGAATATTTTTTTCTCTCAACATTACCTTTAACTAAGAATTGTAAATTTTATCAATTGCATCAGAATTTATTGTTTTCAAAAAACTCACATTGTTAAAGAGATCAAAACTCAACTAAAAATTGTTTATAATAAATAAAAGAAAAAAGAAACCAATACTAAAAGTAATAAATTGTTTGCATGTTTACACACAGATTCTAACCATAAATAGTATAGAGTTACTTTAAGTAGTTTAGTACTAAGTACTACTACAATTTAAGTAATTATGTGAATTTAACCAAAAACAACAAAGAAAACAAAATCATTGTCAATCACTTGAGGCGCAGTTATGCAAATTGTTGTTAGTTGTAAGCAAAAACAAACAATTACAACAAGTTAAAACTCGCATTGTCTGCATATTTTAACAATATTCAGTTTTTTAATGTTCATAAAGAAAATCATAAGAAAAATAAATAAACTTTGAACTCTTCAAGTTCAAGCCTATGCATAGCATTAACAAAATTACGGACAACAACAGAAAAAACAAAAAGAAAGAAGCAAATCAAAAACCATTACTTAATTATGACACGCATTTACATGTGAGTTTTTATTTACTTAATAAAGTTTTGAACAATTCTTCTGGGTTCTCGTGTAACTTCATTGCGTGCAACTTGAAATGATCATGATTAATATTCATGTTCTGCTATTCGATTTGGAAATCGAAATTGTCAAAAGTGTAATCGCTAAAATGCTTAAAATATTAGTGGTATTCACTACATTTGTTGAGCCTTTTGCTAACTTGCTAAACTTAACAAATATGTTAACTCCTGTCAAAAAGTTGATCTGAGCACATTTACTATTAAATACGTAGTTATTTTCTTTCACACCTACAAGATCATTAATCTTACTTTTCTAATACTTTTTTCTGAAGTTTAAGATTATGTATCGGAACATTTCAAGAATAGCGACAACTCTAATTTTTAATTTTTTTTTTTTTGCGTATTATATGGATTTTGGCAGGTAATTGCAAACCGCTCGCAATTGGTTGAGAAGTTATAGGCCTCCAAAGTTGGAAAAAATTACCTACAAATCTTGCTGTTTTTTTAAATTTTTCAACAAAGCTACACTTTATGGGTATCATAAGAAAGGTAATTAAAGCCCCTATTCAGTAAGGTATCAAACATAAAATCAATGCATAACTTTTAAAGATATAAACATTTTTAGTGTAGTGATTTCGTAAAAGGGAAACCACTAGTTTAACAGACAAATTGTAAATACATATAAGAATAGGTTTAATGGATGCAAAATTTATGAATGTATTTTCATGTTTGATACCTCGTTGAATAGGTACCTTTCTTTTGATACCCATAATGGGGAACACTAAAAAAAAAACAGCAAGATTTGTAGGCCATTTTTGCAACTTTGGAGGCCTATAACTTCTAAACCAATAGCGAGCGGCCTGAAATTTTTCCAGATTTAGACTTAGGAGGTTAAAATTCGTATAATCCAACAATAAAAAATAAAAAAGAGAGTTGTCGCTATTCTTGAATTATAAAATGAATATGCCTATTGTGTATGGCAACTTTGCTCTCAGTTGAGTTGCGGTTGCCAAATTCTTATTATCGATGGCAACACTTTCGAACAGTTGATCAACTCGCTACTTTCACAGTTGCTTGTCAAATTTTTGTGTTATTATCGATAGCCACTGTTATTTGGTTTGGTTGCGGAACCTGTCAAAAGTCAGCAACTGCTAATTACTTGTTGCAAGCTGGTGGCCTTATGCAAAAGCGAGAAATGGAGGCAGCGCAAGTTTTGGAAATTTGTGTTATTTGGATTATTCATAGAGTATTTATTTTCATAGAAACATAAAAATTACAAACAAGCAACAGTTCGAGCGATTGGCAGGGCTTATGCTGGAAAGCGGTATTGGCGTACAACGAACAGGCTGTTTAAAGTTTTTTATTTCGTCCAGTACATAACAAAACGCTTCTTTGCCTTATCGGAAATAACTAAGAAACCTGTCAAATTTATTCAAATAAGCAAATTTTTATTCAATGTTTGTATTTACAGTATTATATTACTTTGAATTTGAGAGTTCCAAAGGGTTGAATTTGTCTCTGATCTTCCTTCTTATACGCAACACACAACATCAGTGCATCCGTTTCCGTCATCAAAATATAAATCACTACTTATATCCGTATTTATTTGTTTTCTTTCTATAAATGGCTTTTTCCAAATTTAAACTTATTGAATATATAAAATTTTTAACATGAGCTGTTTTCTTTTTGACAGCTCGTTATTGTTTTCTTTGGCAACTCGCTGAAAATAGCAACTTGAAATTGGTTGTGATACGAAATACCAGATGGCAGTTCGGTTGCTTTAAAGTTTGGTTGCTTATTTGGCTACGCAACTCTGTTTGGTTGCCCTACGCAATAGGCCTAGAAAACAAATGGGGCACATTCAGAAAATAAGACTTTTTTAATCATTAAAAAAAGTTACAAGCGAAACTTCTAGAAGAACTTCGTGTTAACATTTCAATATCGGATCATTGGGTCTCATGTTGAAACGGGTAGGTATACTTTGAAGTGTTGCAAGAGTTTATATACTTACTTTAGCTCTGCCGTCATTACCGAAGATAATGTCAGCTCGGAGATCAATCAAAGGATTGCACTTGCCAATAGGTACTACTATGGACTCAGTAAGCAAATGTGCAGCAGATTCTTCGAAGTATGAAAATAACTCTCTTTAATACTCTCATCTCACCCGTTCTCCCGAAGAAGGCGGCAGTTGCGCTGTACACTTGTAAAAAATCTATAGGGACACGATGGGGTTTTCCCCCAATATCTTTCACTGGCTGTATACAGGGGTCATCAGACCTATACTTCTATACGGAGCAACGATATGGTGACCAGCCTTGGAAAAGGTAACATATTTAAATCAGCTTCAAAAAGTCCAAAGAATGGCATCTATTTGCATCAGCAGTGCTCTGAGAGCAACACCGACTGCGGCTTTAGAGACCTTACTCCACCTTCTACCGCTCGACTTGGTTGCTAGGCAACATGCAGCTTGTTCGGCGGTCAGACTAAGGGAAACTGGAGTACGGAAAAACCTGGGTTCAGGTCACGCATCCATACTCTACAAATTCAATATTATTCCACCGAGGACTGATTACTGTAAACCACTGCTTTCCTTTGATGGAAAATACGGCACGCTTATTCCACCTAGAACATATTGGAATAAAGGTGCGCCGTGGAAACCAGGGTGTCTACACTTGTATAAAGATGGGCCAAAATTAAATGACAAGTTAGAGTATGGGGTCTACTCAAAAGAATTAAGGGTATCCTTGGTTCGTAGGCTGCCGGATCACTGTAGTGTTTACCAAGCCGAAATGATGGCGATTAAGGAAGTTGCAACATGGCTTTCAGAGAATATCATCTCTAAACGAGAAATATATACAGCCCAATTCCGAATGATGTTTCCCGGTGAATTGGAATTGCCATTAAAAATTTCCAGAATATTTTTAAACTTCTATCTTAAAAATAAAAACTCCCTTTTCCGATTCCCCGGGAAAAATCATTCAGAATTGGGCTGATATTTTCTCGGACAGCCAAGCAGCGATCAAATCGATGGAGCAAGTATCCATCAACTCTAAAGTAGCCAAAGAATGTGGTGTTGCATTAGGCGAAAAGTCAAAGTTTTTTGACATCAGCTTAATATCGAGGGTTCGAGGGTACCTGGGCATAAAAGCTTGCTAGGAAAGGTACACCGGTGACTTTAATGGTTCGGAACTCACCGAGCATCCCGATGGCAACTGTTAAAATGCTGCTTAATGAGTACACCACATCTAAAGCCAACTCAAGATGGGCTGAACTCTCAACATGCAGAGCAACAAGGCTTATCTGGACGACTAAGTCCAAAGCGATCGAGAGCCCTTCTCTCGTTATGAAGACCAGAGATAGCCACGCTAGTGGCCAGTACCACAGGGCACTGCTTAATAGGCGGACATGCCTCCAAACTGGGAGTCATCACAAATGACTTCTGCAGAAGCTGCAGGGACGAGGAGGAGGAAGAAACCATCTCCCACCTTCTATGTTCCTGTCCCGCGCTTGCTAGAAGAACGCATGAATATCTGGGGTCATTCTTCTTCTCTGCTTTATTAAGAGCACAATGTGGTTCCACTAGGACTAAAGGCCAAGTATGCAGCGGAATCACAAATTACCTTATAGGTCTAAGTGAGCCGTGGTACGTGTGTATGGTTTGAGCACGTACAGCGGCTGCCGACTCAACCTAACCTAAACTTACCTACCCGTTCTCCTTTATGGAGCAGAGTCATAGGTAATGATGTCACAGAAAAATGTTGTAGCTCCTGGAGTATTTCAGAGAAAAATTCTTCGTAAAATGTGGGCAGATGACTACCGCATTGACATAGTCCAGCGCATTACGATACAGAGACTGTGTTGCCTTGGGCAAGTCATTCGCATGGAAGAAGAAGCTCTGGCGAAGAAGGTGTTCGAAGGAGATGTCAACGGTTGAATACGTGAGGGAAGACCGTGACTCCGATGGAGCCCTATTCTGTATTGCGATGCGTAAATCAATGCGTTGCGAAAATGAAACGTGATGCGCATTCAAACAGCAAATAGCTCGTGGTTATCGCATTACGGAGTACCGATTAAGCTATTTTTCGGTTTTTTTCACATCGCAATACAGAGTTGGGCCCCAGGTTGAGGGAGACCTAACCTCACTTTGTGTAACAGAATGGAGAAGGCGTGCATTAAGTAAGAAAAAAATCGATAATTATAGCAACACTTTGCTTTCTTTATTTACAAAAGAACATATGAAAAAGGTAAAAAAATGTGTCAAAATAAAACATAAATTCCTCAAAATACGTCAAGATTTTTTTTGTTTTCTAAATTTTGCAAATATTTTGAAAATTTTAAAAATTTCACGTAAGTTAGGTTAGGCTGAGACGGCAGCCGCTTTACGTGCTCAAACGAAAACGCACGTACCACAAGAAGGTTTTGCTGAAATACAACGATATCCTAGTACTGCTAGGATATAAAGGAGTGTTTGGAAAATTTGGTCTTTATTGGGGACTATATTTTGTGTGCTGACTTAAGCCTAATGGAACCTTTTGCAGAGGAATTGCTGTGGATAGTTATAGTTGGTTTTATTATATCATTTATATTGGCTTTTGCGATCGGTGCAAATGATGTGGCCAATTCGGTGAGCACCAGCGTGGGCTCCGGCGTCTTAACCCTACGGCAGGCATATATTTTGGCAACATTTTGTGAAATTTTGGGCGCTATCTTAGTGGGTGAGAGTTTTGAGTTGTTTGTTGTTGTTTTCATTAACAATGTTTTCCCCTCACTAGGCAACAAAGTATCCGATACCATGCGCAAAGTCCTGCTCGATGTCAAGATGTATGAAAATGCCGAAAAGGAACTGATGCTCGGTTGTCTGGCAGCTCAATGCAGCAGCGCCGTCTGGCTGTTATTGGCCACATACTTCAAACTGCCCATATCTTGCAGCCATAGCATTGTGGGTGCCATGATTGGCTTCTGCTTGGTGGGACGTGGCACAAAGGGTCTAAACTGGATTGTGTTGGTCAATATTGTGGTTTCATGGTTCGCCTCACCTTTAATCAGTGGTCTCACAAGCCTACTGTTATTTGTGGCCGTTTACAATTTCATAGTGCTAGCAAAGCATCCCAGGCGAGCAGCTCTACGTTCCTTACCAATATTTTGTGGTCTTACTTTTTTCATCAATGTCTTGGGCAGCATGTTAGATGGACCAAAATGTATGTGGCCATATATATATATGTATAGTAGGCCGTATCGTTCTTGTATGGAGAAAAAAAATTCAGCCGTTCGGGGTCTCAAAAGTTAGAGGGTTCTCATTAGGGTCTCATTAGAATTATTTCTGCATACTTTTTTTTTAAATTGGAGAAAAACCGCCGAAGCAATTTGATTCTCCTGAAGGTTCTTTTTGGTGAAAAAAACATATTTTTTGCTTGTAACTTTTTATTTTTCACAGAACCCACATCTGCTAAAATGTTAAATTTCTTACTCATACCAACATTTGGACTTAAAAAAGTTTTTATAATTATGCTTCATTATAACTCAAATGCAAACAATTTATTGTAATATGTTCAATACCTTTCTCCACTCTATAGAACTTCTTTGTGGCGGCCCGCAAGTATTAATTTTAGTAAAAATGGTTTTCCACTTTTCCACGACATTTGTCCTGCTAGCACCAAAAACTGGAGTTCCTTTTGCCAGCCCTGGATTCTTTTTTATTCCTAGCACAAGCAATCCAAATTGTTCTGTTGTTGTTTTTTTTTTACTGAAAATATAGGTACTATTTGAATATCCCTAGATAAAAATAAATTATATGCAACTTCCATTTTAAAAATATTCGCAACGATAACAATTTACTTATCGTCAAATTTTGACGTCTCGTTCGTAATTTTTTTCTTACACAAAGCCAACTTCATACTGCAGTTACGCTCTTAACTGGCTCAGCTGTTCTCGTTTGTGCACGACATTATTTTTACATCAAGCAAAAACAGCTGACTCTCGGCTTTTAAACGAAGGCTTCGTCAAATCGACGTGTCGTTCGTTTTACACAAAGATGCTAACGATAGCTTCTTTCTTTTTGTATATCGCTTTAATCAAAGCTGTGTGCGAAAACTGACAGGACGTCAGAAATTGAAGTTTCCGATTTGAAAAAAAAAGTATGCAGAAATCATTTTATGAGTTCCTCTAACTTTTGAGACCCCGAACGGCGGAATCTAAACTTCGATCCGGTCTAATACATAGGTGAGCGCTATTCCTTTAATCGTCTCCATATATTTGCAGTGTTGTACATGGATCTAGTACCGCTTTGGGCCGTTTTTGTTTTAAGCTTAGCGGCGGGTTTTTTGGCTGCTTTGATTGCTCAATTATATTTTGTGCCCTTAAAAAATCGTCGAATCTCTCAGCATATGGAGGAAAAAGCAGCTGTTGGTAGGTTTTTATCTCTCATATTGACCTCATTGAATTTGGCATGAAGAAACATAAACTATTTGAAGACATCGACAGCTTCTGAAACAACTGCTGTAACCACTGATGCAGCAGAATCTGAGGAGGTTTCGATATTATTCCAGCTGCTACAGATATTGTCCACGGGTTTTGCCTGCTTTGCACATGGCGGCAATGATGTTTGGTATTTCAATAAAATTTGTTCAATCCTTAGTTATTAACATTATTTTATTCCTTTTCATCAGCAATGCAATTGGGCCACTTGTTGCTATCTGCGCCATATATTCAGATGGCTCTGTGATGCAAAAAGGCGAGACGCCAATTTATTTATTAGCCTATGGCGGCTTTGGTATTGTACTTGGTCTCTGGATTTGGGGAAATCGTGTTATACAAACGATAGGCACAGACTTAGCCGTGATAACAGCAACATCGTGAGTTGTTTTTGTGCTTATTTCATTTAATTTTTTAATTGAATTTCCTGCCAGTGGCTTTACGATTGAAAGTGGCTCCGCTGTCACTGTTCTAACGGCCAGCAAATTAGGCCTACCCATCTCTACGACCCATTGTAAGGTCGGCGCTGTTGTGTTTGTTGGACACATGACTGGAATTTATGAAAAGCGACGAGAGGATGCAAACAATATTGCTACTCAGAGTATTGTTACTTCATCGAAGACACTGGAAATTGATTACATTGAAGCACCAAAGAAAAGGAGAGTAGGCGTTAATTGGGCACTATTTCGAAACATTGTCTATGCTTGGATTGTGACAGTTCCCGTTACCATGGGTTTGAGTGCACTTTTTATGTTCATTATGAGTAAAACTTTGCTGTAAGATAAGTTGTGTAAAAACTGCAGAGGAATAAAGAAATTAATACATAGAATTTTGGAACAAAATTTCATATTAACTTGCGTCAATTTATTCGGGTAAATACATACATTTTGTCAAGAAATCGATGCCACAATAGGAAAAAAAAAATAAATATGAGGCGAGTGGTGGATCAGGAGGAATTGGGAATACTTCCATCTTATTATCTACATTTCTTTTGGGCAAATGAATTCCTTACAAGCAGCTTTGTGTTTTTCTTTCTCATTTTATATTATTAAAAAAATTCGAAATGGCCCCCGACAAGCTGCTGAATTAATTGACCAATTATTAAAAAAATCGAGACCCTCTACAACAAAATGGAGTATGAGGTCGTGTTCTGGGTGTGCTCCTCTACTAAAAACAAACAGCGGTATCTCTGTTACAAAAAATAATTCTAAATTGTCGCACAGTGTAAGCAATGAATTGTAAGCTTGATCTAATTTTTAATCTATTATAATTAAAACATAATTAAAATTTCAGGTTCAATAGATTTATTAATGCTTCCTTTTATAGTTTCATATTTTTTGTGGTTGTACTTCTATATTTACTCTATGTGCTTATGTTGTACTTCTTTTTAAAGTCTGTACGTGTACTTCTTTTTGATTTGAAAATGTTGGTCACATTATTCATGAGTGATGAAGCTACCAACGAACACCATTTCATTTTTATTACATAGATAACCCTTACAATAATGTATCGTTTATTAATGTAAATTATCATTATAATATCAGAGTTACAGGTGAAACAATTAAGAATTCTCTTAATTGCTGATTTGATTCATCTTTACACCAACTTTTTTTACAACACCAAAACTGAACTTTTTTTTCATTAGTAAGGGCTATTTGAGTTTCCTGTTACATCATTTTAGTTTGAAGGACCGCTCTAGTTATTTAAAAAACGGTATAAAAATTGTACGCAAAAATGTTCAAAGAGCAAAGATGCTTATGTTGAAGCTCAAACTAAGCATAAAAGAGGGGCAAGGGGCAGTACTTAATGCGGATGCGGATATGCGTTACATTTAAAGTAAAGGCATGTTGTTAAACAAAAGACTTAAGAAACAAACTTGTAAAGAAATAAAGAAAATAGCAGAAATGAACTTAATTGGAAATAATATCTCTAGGCAACGAAGCGATACAAAAGTGTTTTCTACTAAGACTAGGCTATTTTAGTTAATTTAGACAAACCATGCAAAGCGTTGTTATACATACTTACTATAGCAATATTTTTGAACAATTTATTACTAGATAGTGGTATAAAAAAAATCTAAATATTTAAAAAAGCTAGTGCGCCCATGCACGGGTATCACAAAGATTTCTGATGAAGCCTTTAGCAGGGCCGAAATTGCAATAAAATCAAGTAGTGATTTTTTCCTTTTTATATTGAAAAAACGTTGTTGTTGTTTCTTTGGAAAGATTCGTTAGGACAATTAATTGTTATAACTTTGACCTAAAAGTTCAAACGATTTTAAACTGTCAAACAAAATCAACATATTAAAAAATTGTTATTTATTTTTAATTAAATATTCACTAGCTCAGTTGTGTCTAGCCGGTAGTTCGCGGGCGCCTGGTAGCTCGATACCATATTTTTAGGCGCCCGCAAACAAAATGATGCACAGAAGAATACTTATAATCGGGTAATAATAATTAAGTGCTCGATTTGAACAAGTTTTTATCCAATTTGAAAGAAAGCCGCATCAACAACAACAATGTCAAATGCTACTCACTTTGACAAATGCTGAAATTTGGTCATAGTCGAGTAGGCGATGTTACATTTGTCGCGTTTGTATCGCTGTTTGTATAATTAGTTATTTTGCTCGATAAACGCTTTGACTATCAATATTTGCGATGAACCAGGCCAATCAAAAGGAGAAAAATCTATAATTTCAATAGCGAATGGGAGGATGAATTTATATTTACGAGTGTATACGGCAAAGCTATATGCCTACTTTGCAAAGCTTCAGTAGCGGTACCGAAGAGGTCTACTATCGAATGACACCACAAAAGTCTCCACGGAGATTTCAGAGGTAATGTTCGTATTTTAATATTTTTTCTTTTAATTTCTTGTATTTTTTATTGCTCCAGGCAAATATCCGCTGCAGTCTTCATTACGAAAAAACAAAGTGCAAGTTTTAATAGGCTCCCTGCGGGTTCAACAAAACAGTTTCTTTACTGCTCTAAATAAAGCAAGGGCTCATACAGAAAGAAGCATCTTTCAAAGTGAGTTACATTCTTTTGTCTCATAAAAAAACATACTCTGACGGAGCTATAGTCAAGGAAGCTGTGCTGGTCATGGCAGAATCTCTGTTTCACGATTTTCAAAACAAAAACAACATAGTCTCAGCAATAAAAGAAGTGGCGTTGTCTAAAAACACGGTAGCACGAAGAGTTGATGACATGGCAAAGGACGCTCACGTCCAAACAAAAACCGACTTGAATAAATGCGAGTATTTTTGCTTGCAAATAGATGAGTCGACAGACATAACTGACTCTCCGCAGCTATTAGTCTTCGTCAGGATGGCATTTTCTGATTTTTTAGCTAATACAAAACTTGTCGCTATCACCACCGATGGAGCGCCTACTATGATCGGACGAAAAAATGGATTTGTTGGACTATGTGAGAAGGATGCAGATTTTCCAAAATTTAATTTTTATCATTGTGTCATACATCAGAATAGAATAGCAAACACACTTAACCTTGCCCATGTAATGAGTGTGATAGTTCGTATTGTGAATTTCATTCGCGGATGTGCATTGAACCATCGACATTTCAAAGATTTGCTTGATGAATTGGAGAGCGAGTATGGTGACATAATCTACTACGCTGAAGTAAGGTGGCTGAGTCGAGGTAAAGTGCTGACAAGGTTTGCAGCTTTGAGGACAGAAATAAAGATATTACTGAAATCCAAGCAAAGTTATGAAGAAAATCTTGATGACAATGTATGGCTCTCCGACTTAGTATTTTTAACTAATGTAACTAAAAAACTAAATGAGCTGAACAAAACTTTGCAAGGAAGGGAAAAACACATATCAGAAATGATGAGTGCGATTTCAGCGTTCGTGGAGATAATCGATCTATGGAAGGGGTAGTTGGCAGAGAAAAACTTTCAGAATTTCCCGGGGTTCCCACTTCTTTTGGACTCAGAATGTCTTGCGGAGTACAATCCAGACCAACACGTCGAAAAGTTTTTCCAACTACGATCGGAATTCGAAAAGCGATTTATAAATATGTTCTCTTTGGAACCTGTTTATTTTTTATATCAATAAAGGTGAAGATAAACTAGAGCTTATAACACTTCGAAGTGATATCGTACTGAAAAGGACACAATGAAAACGATACAAAATACAAAAACGTAAGCAATTGTGCACTCATCGTCAAAGCATTTTTCGGGTCAACATATGTATGCGATCAGGCTTTTTCACAACTAAAGGTTATAAAAAACAAATACAGAAACATGCTGACCGAGGGGCATGCTAAAAATAGTATGATTTTAGCATGCACAACAGAGCAATACAAACCAGATTTTAAGAAGATATCTGATAATGTGCAGACTCAAGTATCACATTAAATTTATATTTACTTTATGTAAGTATAATTTCCTATTATTTTTGTCACAATTAAACGAATGCGCTTTATTTATACATGTCTGGATGTTGTTTTCTTTATTTATCTAAATAAATTTTATAATAAATAAATACTTTTATAAAGATCGGTGACTGCGAAGCATGATCATTAGGGCGCGGGTTGATTTGTATGGATGAAAAAAATTGAAAAATCGTATAGCAAAAACGTAATCTACATAAAATTCTAAGATAATTCTCCGAAGAAATCATAGGTCTAAAATCAGACCCTAATCCGCGCCTCTCGACTTGAAATTTTTTTTCCTCTTTCGCTAAAAAAATTTTTTTTTTAAATATAGCTATTATGTTTTACTATATTATAGTTATTCAATACAGGTTTTGTTTTGAGACTAATCAAAATATTCAATTATCAAAAACGCAGTTGAACCCCAATTTGCATCTCCTCTCATTTGCGTTCTGTATGAAAAATAGTTAGAACACGTTTTACCTAAACTGCGTTTTGCAAAAAACAAAGAATAATTAAAAAAAAATTTTTTTTGAATAAAATATGCAAAACATACTTCTTAAAACAGGAAAAAAGCATGACCTCTAATCCAGTTTATTTTATCTATAGAAATATATATCAAATAGTAGTAACTATAGAAAGTCGTGCCAAAGTACCTAGAATGGAGAGTAAAAAAGACTTAACAAAATTAACATATAACCAATAAGTAAAGTTTTCTTTGTATTCTATAATTGCTTCTTTGTATGTTTTAAAGACCTTATTTCTTTTAATGACACAAAATTTGTTTATGGTAAAAAAATTACTGAAAAATTACTGAAATATTGTTTGAGTGAAAGCAATTCTTTTGTTTGTTTTTATTTGCATTATAAAATAACAGTGCACCCTAAACAAGTGCGCGTTGCGCTGCGTACCCAAACGCCACGCAATTTTATTTTACGCTTAACCTAAACAAGTGCGCTGCGGAAAGAACTGCTGCTCTCGAACCAGCTCAGTCTGATGGTTTAAAAATCTTAAAGAAACTTTTAGAATTGTGTAAAAATCTATTAATATAGCAAATACTTCCATTTGCAATTGAGATTAATTAATTAAAAGCAGCTAATTGCTCTTTGTTCTAATACTTTGGTTTTATGCAGCCAACTTCACATCCGAACGCACTGTCAAAATTGGAAATTCGATTCATGTTGCGGTAGTCCGGTGCGTGTTTCGGTAGGCTTCATACAAAATGTATGTGCATGAGCCGATTTTGACAGTTAAACCACACACGCGCACTTGTTTAGGGTGGACTGTAAGACTTGTTTATCTATGTTCCTTATAAAAATATTAAATATAAAATTATATACAAACTTTTTTACTTGGGTGAATATTTTTTTAATGTAAAAAAATTTTGAGTGTAAAAAAGGGGGCATATAAATTTTCAAGTCGAGAGGCGCGGGTTAGGATTTTATTTTAGATACATGGCTTCTTCGGAGAATTTTCTTAGAATTTTATGTAGTGTATGTTTTTGCTATACGGTTTACAAATAAAAAAAATCAACCCTCCCTAATGATCATGGTTTCAAAGTAGCGCTTAGTACAAATTCGGTTGGACACCACTGCACTAGCTAATGTACCACGGATTTTTTTTTTGCATATTTTGTTTGAAGCATTTAATTTTCTTTAAAAACACCTCCTTGCAAACAGACAAATAACGGAAAATGAGTTATAATCATATAAATTTCGAATATTCATCTCATTTTATTTTTAATACTTAACAATTAAGGGACAAAATTTATTATTTTAAAATTAATATGAAATTCATATTAAATTAAAAACCATTTCGATTTGAATAATATTTTTTTGTTAAATTTTTTGAATAAATATTAGCCAACTCAGTATGAAGCTTAGCCAAGACACTTAGCTTAAAGAAAAGCTTTAAAAGTTAGCTTGTCGAAAGCTTCGGCTGCTTGTTATTCAATTGCTAAAAAAGCTGCGGCCAACCAATGCGTTAGTAACATTGTTGTAAAGCACAAAGAAACCTTTTAAGTTGCGGCGAATAAAAAACCGTTCGTCTTCTTACAATGTTGTTGCTTAGGACGCTTATACTGCCTGATTTTTGTTAGGCCAAACGTGTTGCAGTCGAGTTTTAAACGTTGTAGTGTTCGGTTGTGTTTTTTCTTCCCCCATCGGCTTATAGCTTACACAGAAGAAAAGCTTATACAAAGAATGCCAATAAATATCAAATTATAAACAGTGTGCAAATAAGACAAAGTGCATGTAGATAAGAAATAAGGAAAAAAAAAATTAAAAAAAAAATTAAAATTTACTGCAAATTGAGAAAAATAAATATTACGTTCGCGCATTACGTTCGTACAGTTCCACACCCCGCTGCCAATCACGAAAGACTTGCTGCACTCCTCAGCTCATTGCAACGTGTTACATATTTAGATTGGAGCTTATTTTGCTGTTTTGCAAAAGCCAGTGATTGTGAGTTTTTATTGTTTGTTTGTTTATTTTTACCCCCATTCAGCTTTAGAATAATAACAACAACAACAATAATAATGATAATAAGAAAAGTAAAACTGAACAATGCAAAATTATGAAAACTCTCTAGCTAGCTAGCTATTGGTTTAGACTTTGAATAATGTCAAAATTATGAACCAGTTATAAGTTTGCAATGTAGCGCAACTTTAAAGCTATTTGGCTGATTAGCGGCAAGTTTTCTGTAGCCACTGCCTATAACTAGATTCCGCTGCAATGACTTCAACTTGCAACTTAGCTCCATTCCAAATGGCTTGCTATAGCTTAGCTAGACAGACAGACATTTAAACGTTCCAACTGGCTTTCTTGCTAGGCGCTACCAGCACTGAGATAAGCTAGATATAGCGCTTAGGCGGTGGACCGCATGTGTTCTGTATCTTAAAGGTGTGTTCCTTAGCACTTTGGAATGTTGGTTGTTCGCTGCGGTCGTCACACTTTAACACTAGCGGCCAACACAGCAGCTTATTTTACATTGCTGCTGGCTGTCTGCGTTCTCATTTTCCCCCCGTGTCGATCAAGCGATAAGATTTTCTTTCAATTTGATTTTTTTTTTTTTTTGATATCTGAAAAGAAAAGTTTCCTGCAGTTTTCCTCTACATATTGGTAATTAACTTAAACCATTACAATATCAATGCTTTATTAAAAGCTTACAGCTCATAGCTGGTAGCTTGTGGAAAGTAGGTGAATTTTGACGAGCAAAATCATATGCTTGAATATGCAATAATGAGAAAATCAATTTGGTTACGACTTTCATTTGAAATAATATAAAACAGTTACTAAATTGTAGCTAAACTCTTTAGAAGCGCTACACGTTTTTGAGTTAAGTTCATTAAAAATTAAATACAGTAGACGACGGTGGTAGAAATAAAAAAATTAAATGTGACCAATATGTTATTCAGCCAACAAGAACAAAAGACTTAAGCAACAAACTTCTTTGCTTAAGTTAAAAAGCTGTTTTGAACGTAATATAGTCAAATAATGCTTAAGATTTATGTACAAACCTTACAAACTAGCAGCATTTAAGATTAGCATACAAATAGTGCTGCGCTGAATAAAATTTATTGATTTGAGAGCAAGAACCGGTTGTTAGAACGGTAAAAAAGTAGAAGAATTTTGTTGCCGTTCAAAATCGAAGATCTTGCAGACAACGATTTTTACATTCTTACAAAGGAATTTCAAATAAATTTACATAAATAAAAACTTCCAGTGCTTTTCACATAATTTTTATGAAATTTTTAGAGTGCGAAATGGAAAGGCTCGAAGGTAAGGTAAATCCGGATGTCTTCTGACGGTGGCTAACATAGCCCAATTCTGGTCCTTAGTGATGCCGGCTACGAGCAAAGGAACCTTTGTGTTTAAATGAAGTCTTTAAAGATTTGTGTTGAATTCGCAAACCTTAGGAGGGATTCCAGAGATACTTTGGCTACGTCTTTTAGCGACAGGAACGTCGATGAGCCTAGGTATTTGAGTCTCGATCTAAGTAGGACGGGGTATGTGCATAATAGGTGCTCGAGGGTCTCCACTGTGCCTGGTTCCCTGCACTTCCTGCAGTTGTCGTCCGCAGTCCAGCCCAGCGCCCTTCTTTGCTAGACCGTCTGCAGTCTCGTTCCCCTAAATACCCTGGTGGCTAGGGACCCAGCAGATGCGCACTCTCTTCGAAGCGTATTTTAGTTGTAGAAGTGTTCGTGTTTTGGAATTGACTATCGTGCGAGATATCATGTAGTTCGTGCTACTAAGTAAATCCTTGTCAATAGTACAATGACCTTAATTTTGATAGTGCATGTTTCCAGCCGCCGTGAGGCATTGTGCCATTATTCCGGCTATCAATTTTGCGTAAGTGTTCAGGGGGTTCATACATAGAATGATTTCAAGCTGGAATTGACTTCAATGCCCCCGTAATGCAAAACGCTGCCTGCTGCTGAGTTTTCTTTATGTGCCTGAGGTATGTTGATTTATTCTCAGCCGCCCACCACACAATAATTCCATGGAGTAAAATAGGATGAACTACCGTTACATAGATCCAGTGCATCAGAAAGGGCGAGAGACCCAGGTGCTGCCTAGCATCTTCTTTACCCTTTATTTTTTCTACATTGATTTTCCATGTCAGCTTGCTGTCCAGAACGACTTCTAGATATTTTGTGTGAGTTTTCGGTATGAGACATATGTCGTTTATTTTTGTTGGTATCCACTGTGGTATCTTGTACCTTTTCGTGAACAGAACCAGATCCGTTCTCTCTGCGTTAATACAAGTTTCAACGAAGAGTTAACATTATGAACATAAAACCTACTGCTATTTCCTTAAGAAAATACTTTTTTCTTTTGCCAGAATTCTCTATAAAAGTTCGCTTTTGAAAAAACTTATAGTAAAATTTTTCAAGGACAATTTCTATAGAATGTTTTAACCCTCCAGGACTACGTTTAAGTGCACTTTTTTGATCTTATTTCGAAAAGAGTAAAAATACCCATAAAAAAGGTCCTAGAGGGTTAAAATAGTCTTCAAAAATATATCTCATAATATTTCACTATCGGTCTGTAAACACAACAACTATGTTAAAGGCATATTTTAAGTAGTTATCTTGCATTTTATGTAAGTAAGTAGCTAAATTTAGATTAACATTATAGCCTATATTAAAAGCTACTCATATGCAAACTTTTTAAACGTCGATATCGTATAAATTTTTTTGATCTCCACGACCATTCTTTTTTGATCGATTTTAAAATAGTATTTAAAAGTACCCTAAAACGTAGTCGTTCAGAGTTAATATATTTTATGAAAATATTCCATATAAAATTTCAAAATAAGTCTGTTAAGACAAAAATGATCCTCAGTGTTTATGTTTATAGAAAAATTCCCTTTAAAATAGATCAAAGCAGTGTTCCCAACTTAGGGGCTTTGGGATTTTTTTAGGGGTTTTTTTAGGAACTTTTTGATATTCTTTAGCATTGGATTAAGCAAGCAACAAGTTTTTGAATTTATTCCGATTTTGCTATGCATTTACTCCTTAATTTTAGCCTTTTTAATTCCCTGCTCGTTACCATGGTGTAAAAAAACAATGTGAACGTGACGTCTAAATATTTTGCTAAAACTGTATGGTTTGACAACTCAGGTGTTTGATGTTTACAACAAAAATTTAAAATCGTGTTCATCTTGTTTTGAATAAAAACCGAAGAAACCAAATTTTTTCTAAATATTTAATCATTTATAACTAAAAATTATACTAAAATATTAATTGTTTTTTTTTTTGTTTTTGGGGATTCCCAAGTAATTGTAGCGATTTTAGGGGTTTTTGACTAAAGCTTTAGGGATAAATATTTTTGGGAGTTGGTAACACTGGATCAAAGTCAAAAGGATTTCTCGATAGTTTTCTCTCAAGAAATATTCGTATCGTTTTATGCGAAAAGTTCTTTTAAATAAGATCAAAAATAACTCTTTTTAAATAATCAGAAGCAAACCGTTTGTTCTTATTTGGAATCAAGGCGTTGAAAAAAATAATAAATTTTGACTACGAATGAAATTTTAACGCACAAATATAGTAAGGGGTCCATTGAGGTTAATAAAAGTAACTCTTTTAATAATTTGGAGTAATAAGAGGGAAAAGTTGTTAATAAAATAAAAAAGAAAATGAAGAAAATATCATCTTTAAATATTTCGATATATTTTGTACACTGGGTATAGATGGCTTAATAAAATTCACTAGAGCAAAAATTTGTAATAAAATCAAAAACAAATCTAAGAATTAAACAAAAAAAAAAACCTTTTTAATAAAATTCACTAAAAAACAAAGAGTAATATGAGGAAAAATCTATCAACATTACTACATCAAGAAGAATTCCAATAATAATAAAAAGAAAACCTTTTTAAATAAAAAATAAATAAATAACAAGAAATTTTAAATAAAATGAATGAGAAATATCAGAATAATAAGAAGAAAACATTTTACTAAAATCTCCAAGAAATCATATAATCATGAAAAGAAAATATTTTTATAAAATCTTAGAGAAATCTTAGAGAAATTAGATAAAAACCTTTGAATTTTACTGAATCAAAAAAAAATCTTGTAATAAAACAACAAACTTTTTATGAAAACCAAGAAAAAATATCAGAAAAATTTAACAAAAATCGCGAAGAAATCTTATAATAATGAGAAGAAAACCTGCTTAATAAAATCAAGGATAAATCTTAGAGAAATAACAGGCAAACCTTTTAGTAAAATTAAGCAAAAATCGTGTAATAATAGTAAGAAGAAACCTTTTTAAATAGAATTAAAAATAATCAGCTATCGGGAATAATT
The DNA here is from genome assembly GCA_963920525.1 of Dichetophora obliterata. Taxonomy (NCBI): domain Eukaryota; kingdom Metazoa; phylum Arthropoda; class Insecta; order Diptera; family Sciomyzidae; genus Dichetophora; species Dichetophora obliterata. The sequence goes on along the minus strand of OY986438.1, from coordinate 5,376,517 downwards.
TTTCACGCAGAATCGTTAAAAGCTAGTTTTCATTTTTAAGATGAAGCTTAAGAACATTTTGAAATTTTTAATGCAAATTTGTTCATCAACGGTTCATAAACAAATTTGCATTAAAAATTTCCGAAATGTTCTTAAGCTTTATCTTAAAAATAAAAACTACCTTTTACGATTCCGCGTGAAAATGTATTCCCGATAGTGCTGAATAAATAATAAGAAGAAAATCTTTAAAATAAAATTAAGAAGAAATATTAGAAAAATAAAAAGAAAACATTTTGTAAAAAATTAAGAAATATCAGAAGAAAAGAGGGAAACCTTTCTAATAAAATCAAGAAGAAATTTTTTAAAAATAAGAGGAAATCCTTTTAATAAACTTATCTTAAATAAGAGAAAATCTTATAACAAAGAAAAACATTTTAAATAAAAAAATAAATGAAATAATAAGAAGAAAATATTTTAAATAACATAAAGAATAATGAAATTAACACCCTTTTAACTAAAATCACAAAGAAATCTTATACTATTGAGAAGAAAATCTTTGTAATAAAATCAAAGAGAAACAAGAGAAAAATCTTTTAATTTTATTAAGAAGAAATCTTTTGATTAAAATCAAGAAAAATTATAAGATCAACAGGAAGAAAATCCTTTAAATAAAATTAAAAAGAAATTGAAGAAAAATAAGAAGAAAGTCTTTAACAAAAATTACGAATAAAACTTATAATATTGAGAAGAAAACCTTTATAATAAATCGAGGAGAAATCTTAGCGAAATAGGAAAGAAAAATTACAAAAAAATCTTTTGGTCTGCAAAATAGCTGAGATATTTGCTTGCAAAATAAAAACTTGAAATTTCAATATTTAACTTCTTATTTTGAGGTGATGAGCTTACTTCAAGGAAATGCGTTGTATTTTTTTTTTAAAGATCAAAGAACCAAGGCATGCGCCTTATACTAACAAATCTAAAAATTTGTTTGGTTTGGTTTTTAAAATCTAAAGTTTTAGAGATGTAACAATATGTTATAATATTGGGAATTGTTCTAACTTACTATCCGTGAAATATATTACCAAAAAAGCTTTCGTATACCGTTATTTTACTGAACTTTCGACACTTCATACAAAAATAAGTTGTACTGAGAAAAGCTACAGTCTTTGAGATATCGATAAAAGTTTGATGTCAAAACAACGGGAATTTACTGTTTGTAAGAAATTTACCCATTACAATATACATATATTCACATATGCTACATCAAAAAAAGCTTATTGTAGGGTATCAGCAAGAGATTGCAAAAATCTCATAAATTTTTTTTTGTACATTTTATGTCCAAAATTTCCTCTACATGCTCAGGTCAAAGGTTACAAAATTATCTTCTTCCTACCCCTACTTTAATTCATTTAAAAATAAATTATCAAATTCTGCTAGAAACACAGAAGAAAATGTTACGAACAGTTTTGCCTACACCTACTTATATATATAGATAAAATGGCTTAAAACATCGATTTTATTTATGTTTTTATTATTAAAAGTTTTTTTAAATTTCTTTAAAATTTGTATATTTAATATATTTAAAATTTTTTAATTTATTTTCTTATATTTTAATTTTATATTTTCTCTTTATTTTATTTATTTAATTTTTTTCATGCATAACTTCTATTTAATTAGTTTTTTTGTTTATTTTTATTTTCTTTTTTTTCGTTTTATTCTATTATTTTTTTAATTTATAATTTAATAATTTTATTTTTATACTATTAGTATTTTATGTATTGATAATTTGTTTTGGGTCTGCGTTGTAAAATAATTTTAAAAACCTCTTTTCGATTTTTTTTATTTTTTTTACTATTTTATTGGTTTATTTACAAACTCGATATTTCGAACCCTCATCGACAGTTCATCAGCAAGAGAATTAATAATTTGCACTAAGTAGGCAGCGGCAGTTAAGGTATTTTCTGGTTGGCGTCCATCAATTTATTTTTATTTTCTTTATTTTACTTTACTTTAATTTACTTTATTTTACTTTACTTTACTCTATTTACTTTACTTTACCTTACTTTACTTTACTTTACTTTACTTTACTTTACTTTACTTTACTTTACTTTACTTTATTTTACTTTACTTTACTTTACTTTACTTTACTTTACTTTACTTTACTTTACTTTACTTTACTTTACTTTACTTTACTTTACTTTACTTTACTTTACTTTACTTTACTTTACTTTACTTTACTTTATTTCACTTCACTTCACTTCACTTCACTTCACTTCACTTCACTTCACTTCACTTCACTTCACTTCACTTCACTTCACTTCACTTCACTTCACTTCACTTCACTTCACTTCACTTCACTTCACTTCACTTCACTTCACTTCACTTCACTTCACTTCACTTCACTTCACTTCACTTCACTTCACTTCACTTCACTTCACTTCACTTCACTTCACTTCACTTCACTTCACTTCACTTCACTTCACTTCACTTCACTTCACTTCACTTCACTTCACTTCACTTCACTTCACTTCACTTCACTTCACTTCACTTCACTTCACTTCACTTCACTTCACTTCACTTCACTTCACTTCACTTCACTTCACTTCACTTCACTTCACTTCACTTCACTTCACTTCACTTCACTTCACTTCACTTCACTTCACTTCACTTCACTTCACTTCACTTCACTTCACTTCACTTCACTTCACTTCACTTCACTTCACTTCACTTCACTTCACTTCACTTCACTTCACTTCACTTCACTTCACTTCACTTCACTTCACTTCACTTCACTTCACTTCACTTCACTTCACTTCACTTCACTTCACTTCACTTCACTTCACTTCACTTCACTTCACTTCACTTCACTTCACTTCACTTCACTTAACTTCACTTCACTTCACTTCACTTCACTTCACTTCACTTCACTTCACTTCACTTCACTTCACTTCACTTCACTTCACTTCACTTCACTTCACTTCACTTCACTTCACTTCACTTCACTTCACTTCACTTCACTTCACTTCACTTCACTTCACTTCACTTCACTTCACTTCACTTCACTTCACTTCACTTCACTTCACTTCACTTCACTTCACTTCACTTCACTTCACTTCACTTCACTTCACTTCACTTCACTTCACTTCACTTCACTTCACTTCACTTCACTTCACTTCACTTCACTTCACTTCACTTCACTTCACTTCACTTCACTTCACTTCACTTCACTTCACTTCACTTCACTTCACTTCACTTCACTTCACTTCACTTCACTTCACTTCACTTCACTTCACTTCACTTCACTTCACTTCACTTCACTTCACTTCACTTCACTTCACTTCACTTCACTTCACTTCACTTCACTTCACTTCACTTCACTTCACTTCACTTCACTTCACTTCACTTCACTTCACTTCACTTCACTTCACTTCACTTCACTTCACTTCACTTCACTTCACTTCACTTCACTTCACTTCACTTCACTTCACTTCACTTCACTTCACTTCACTTCACTTCACTTCACTTCACTTCACTTCACTTCACTTCACTTCACTTCACTTCACTTCACTTCACTTCACTTCACTTCACTTCACTTCACTTCACTTCACTTCACTTCACTTCACTTCACTTCACTTCACTTCACTTCACTTCACTTCACTTCACTTCACTTCACTTCACTTCACTTCACTTCACTTCACTTCACTTCACTTCACTTCACTTCACTTCACTTCACTTCACTTCACTTCACTTCACTTCACTTCACTTCACTTCACTTCACTTCACTTCACTTCACTTCACTTCACTTCACTTCACTTCACTTCACTTCACTTCACTTCACTTCACTTCACTTCACTTCACTTCACTTCACTTCACTTCACTTCACTTCACTTCACTTCACTTCACTTCACTTCACTTCACTTCACTTCACTTCACTTCACTTCACTTCACTTCACTTCACTTCACTTCACTTCACTTCACTTCACTTCACTTCACTTCACTTCACTTCACTTCACTTCACTTCACTTCACTTCACTTCACTTCACTTCACTTCACTTCACTTCACTTCACTTCACTTCACTTCACTTCACTTCACTTCACTTCACTTCACTTCACTTCACTTCACTTCACTTCACTTCACTTCACTTCACTTCACTTCACTTCACTTCACTTCACTTCACTTCACTTCACTTCACTTCACTTCACTTCACTTCACTTCACTTCACTTCACTTCACTTCACTTCACTTCACTTCACTTCACTTCACTTCACTTCACTTCACTTCACTTCACTTCACTTCACTTCACTTCACTTCACTTCACTTCACTTCACTTCACTTCACTTCACTTCACTTCACTTCACTTCACTTCACTTCACTTCACTTCACTTCACTTCACTTCACTTCACTTCACTTCACTTCACTTCACTTCACTTCACTTCACTTCACTTCACTTCACTTCACTTCACTTCACTTCACTTCACTTCACTTCACTTCACTTCACTTCACTTCACTTCACTTCACTTCACTTCACTTCACTTCACTTCACTTCACTTCACTTCACTTCACTTCACTTCACTTCACTTCACTTCACTTCACTTTACTTTACTTTACTTTACTTTACTTTACTTTACTTTACTTTACTTTACTTTACTTTACTTTACTTTACTTTACTTTACTTTACTTTACTTTACTTTACTTTACTTTACTTTACTTTACTTTACTTTACTTTACTTTACTTTACTTTACTTTACTTTACTTTACTTTACTTTACTTTACTTTACTTTACTTTACTTTACTTTACTTTACTTTACTTTACTTTACTTTACTTTACTTTACTTTACTTTACTTTACTTTACTTTACTTTACTTTACTTTACTTTACTTTACTTTACTTTACTTTACTTTACTTTACTTTACTTTACTTTACTTTACTTTACTTTACTTTACTTTACTTTACTTTACTTTACTTTACTTTACTTTACTTTACTTTACTTTACTTTACTTTACTTTACTTTACTTTACTTTACTTTACTTTACTTTACTTTACTTTACTTTACTTTACTTTACTTTACTTTACTTTACTTTACTTTACTTTACTTTACTTTACTTTACTTTACTTTACTTTACTTTACTTTACTTTACTTTACTTTACTTTACTTTACTTTACTTTACTTTACTTTACTTTACTTTACTTTACTTTACTTTACTTTACTTTACTTTACTTTACTTTACTTTACTTTACTTTACTTTACTTTACTTTACTTTACTTTACTTTACTTTACTTTACTTTACTTTACTTTACTTTACTTTACTTTACTTTACTTTACTTTACTTTACTTTACTTTACTTTACTTTACTTTACTTTACTTTACTTTACTTTACTTTACTTTACTTTACTTTACTTTACTTTACTTTACTTTACTTTACTTTACTTTACTTTACTTTACTTTACTTTACTTTACTTTACTTTACTTTACTTTACTTTACTTTACTTTACTTTACTTTACTTTACTTTACTTTACTTTACTTTACTTTACTTTACTTTACTTTACTTTACTTTACTTTACTTTACTTTACTTTACTTTACTTTACTTTACTTTACTTTACTTTACTTTACTTTACTTTACTTTACTTTACTTTACTTTACTTTACTTTACTTTACTTTACTTTACTTTACTTTACTTTACTTTACTTTACTTTACTTTACTTTACTTTACTTTACTTTACTTTACTTTACTTTACTTTACTTTACTTTACTTTACTTTACTTTACTTTACTTTACTTTACTTTACTTTACTTTACTTTACTTTACTTTACTTTACTTTACTTTACTTTACTTTACTTTACTTTACTTTACTTTACTTTACTTTACTTTACTTTACTTTACTTTACTTTACTTTACTTTACTTTACTTTACTTTACTTTACTTTACTTTACTTTACTTTACTTTACTTTACTTTACTTTACTTTACTTTACTTTACTTTACTTTACTTTACTTTACTTTACTTTACTTTACTTTACTTTACTTTACTTTACTTTACTTTACTTTACTTTACTTTACTTTACTTTACTTTACTTTACTTTACTTTACTTTACTTTACTTTACTTTACTTTACTTTACTTTACTTTACTTTACTTTACTTTACTTTACTTTACTTTACTTTACTTTACTTTACTTTACTTTACTTTACTTTACTTTACTTTACTTTACTTTACTTTACTTTACTTTACTTTACTTTACTTTACTTTACTTTACTTTACTTTACTTTACTTTACTTTACTTTACTTTACTTTACTTTACTTTACTTTACTTTACTTTACTTTACTTTACTTTACTTTACTTTACTTTACTTTACTTTACTTTACTTTACTTTACTTTACTTTACTTTACTTTACTTTACTTTACTTTACTTTACTTTACTTTACTTTACTTTACTTTACTTTACTTTACTTTACTTTACTTTACTTTACTTTACTTTACTTTACTTTACTTTACTTTACTTTACTTTACTTTACTTTACTTTACTTTACTTTACTTTACTTTACTTTACTTTACTTTACTTTACTTTACTTTACTTTACTTTACTTTACTTTACTTTACTTTACTTTACTTTACTTTACTTTACTTTACTTTACTTTACTTTACTTTACTTTACTTTACTTTACTTTACTTTACTTTACTTTACTTTACTTTACTTTACTTTACTTTACTTTACTTTACTTTACTTTACTTTACTTTACTTTACTTTACTTTACTTTACTTTACTTTACTTTACTTTACTTTACTTTACTTTACTTTACTTTACTTTACTTTACTTTACTTTACTTTACTTTACTTTACTTTACTTTACTTTACTTTACTTTACTTTACTTTACTTTACTTTACTTTACTTTACTTTACTTTACTTTACTTTACTTTACTTTACTTTACTTTACTTTACTTTACTTTACTTTACTTTACTTTACTTTACTTTACTTTACTTTACTTTACTTTACTTTACTTTACTTTACTTTACTTTACTTTACTTTACTTTACTTTACTTTACTTTACTTTACTTTACTTTACTTTACTTTACTTTACTTTACTTTACTTTACTTTACTTTACTTTACTTTACTTTACTTTACTTTACTTTACTTTACTTTACTTTACTTTACTTTACTTTACTTTACTTTACTTTACTTTACTTTACTTTACTTTACTTTACTTTACTTTACTTTACTTTACTTTACTTTACTTTACTTTACTTTACTTTACTTTACTTTACTTTACTTTACTTTACTTTACTTTACTTTACTTTACTTTACTTTACTTTACTTTACTTTACTTTACTTTACTTTACTTTACTTTACTTTACTTTACTTTACTTTACTTTACTTTACTTTACTTTACTTTACTTTACTTTACTTTACTTTACTTTACTTTACTTTACTTTACTTTACTTTACTTTACTTTACTTTACTTTACTTTACTTTACTTTACTTTACTTTACTTTACTTTACTTTACTTTACTTTACTTTACTTTACTTTACTTTACTTTACTTTACTTTACTTTACTTTACTTTACTTTACTTTACTTTACTTTACTTTACTTTACTTTACTTTACTTTACTTTACTTTACTTTACTTTACTTTACTTTACTTTACTTTACTTTACTTTACTTTACTTTACTTTACTTTACTTTACTTTACTTTACTTTACTTTACTTTACTTTACTTTACTTTACTTTACTTTACTTTACTTTACTTTACTTTACTTTACTTTACTTTACTTTACTTTACTTTACTTTACTTTACTTTACTTTACTTTACTTTACTTTACTTTACTTTACTTTACTTTACTTTACTTTACTTTACTTTACTTTACTTTACTTTACTTTACTTTACTTTACTTTACTTTACTTTACTTTACTTTACTTTACTTTACTTTACTTTACTTTACTTTACTTTACTTTACTTTACTTTACTTTACTTTACTTTACTTTACTTTACTTTACTTTACTTTACTTTACTTTACTTTACTTTACTTTACTTTACTTTACTTTACTTTACTTTACTTTACTTTACTTTACTTTACTTTACTTTACTTTACTTTACTTTACTTTACTTTACTTTACTTTACTTTACTTTACTTTACTTTACTTTACTTTACTTTACTTTACTTTACTTTACTTTACTTTACTTTACTTTACTTTACTTTACTTTACTTTACTTTACTTTACTTTACTTTACTTTACTTTACTTTACTTTACTTTACTTTACTTTACTTTACTTTACTTTACTTTACTTTACTTTACTTTACTTTACTTTACTTTACTTTACTTTACTTTACTTTACTTTACTTTACTTTACTTTACTTTACTTTACTTTACTTTACTTTACTTTACTTTACTTTACTTTACTTTACTTTACTTTACTTTACTTTACTTTACTTTACTTTACTTTACTTTACTTGTTTTGCCTTCATTTTATTTTATTTTATTGTATTTAATTATTTTTATTTTATTTTATTTTCTTCTATTTTACTCTATTTTTTTATTTTATTGTATTTTATTTATTTTTAGTTTATTTTATTTTAGTTTATTTTATTGTATTTTATTTTATTTTATTTTATTTTATTTTATTTTATTTTATTTTATTTTATTTTATTTTATTTTATTTTATTTTATTTTATTTTATTTTATTTTATTTTATTTTATTTTATTTTATTTTATTTTATTTTATTTTATTTTATTTTATTTTATTTTATTTTATTTTATTTTATTTTATTTTATTTTATTTTATTTTATTTTATTTTATTTTATTTTATTTTATTTTATTTTATTTTATTTTATTTTATTTTATTTTATTTTATTTTATTTTATTTTATTTTATTTTATTTTATTTTATTTTATTTTATTTTATTTTATTTTATTTTATTTTATTTTATTTTATTTTATTTTATTTTATTTTATTTTATTTTATTTTATTTTATTTTATTTTATTTTTATTTATTTTTTTTTTATTTTATTTTATTTTATTTTATTTTATTTTATTTTATTTTATTTTATTTTATTTTATTTTATTTTATTTTATTTTATTTTATTTTATTTTATTTTATTTTATTTTATTTTATTTTATTTTATTTTATTTTATTTTATTTTATTTTATTTTATTTTATTTTATTTTATTTTATTTTATTTTATTTTATTTTATTTTATTTTATTTTATTTTATTTTATTTTATTTTATTTTATTTTATTTTATTTTATTTTATTTTATTTTATTTTATTTTATTTTATTTTATTTTATTTTATTTTATTTTATTTTATTTTATTTTATTTTATTTTATTTTATTTTATTTTATTTTATTTTATTTTATTTTATTTTATTTTATTTTATTTTATTTTATTTTATTTTATTTTATTTTATTTTATTTTATTTTATTTTATTTTATTTTATTTTATTTTATTTTATTTTATTTTATTTTATTTTATTTTATTTTATTTTATTTTATTTTATTTTATTTTATTTTATTTTATTTTGTTTTGTTTTATTTTATTTTATTTTATTTTATTTTATTTTATTTTATTTTATTTTGTTTTATTTTATTGTATTTTATTTTATTTTATTTTATTTTATTTTATTTTATATTATTTTCTTTTAGTTTAGTTTAGTGTAGCTTAGTTTTGTCTATTTTATTTTTTTTTATTTTGGGTTTTTTTATAAGGCTGAAAATAAATATCACTTTATTAAGCTGCTTTTAACTTAGTTTTGTGGAAAGAAAATTTTTTTTTTATTGCAATTTTATCAATTTTTTTTTATTAGAAGCCTTCATTTATATTACTTCAACCCATTCTTGTTAAGATTTTGCTTCGGCCATGGGTTTGAATTTAAAAAACCTTGTAGAGATGTCGTTTTTCATTAAGCATTCTGATTTGTTTTTCCTACACAAAATCGTAATTTCTTAGAATATAATCGCTATTAAAATAAACAACATAATTACTCAAAATCCATGTTATATTAGCATAGTTTTGTTGGATTCTTATTCATAATCCTCTTTTAGCGATATTTATGGAATGAAAACTTTTTGTAATGCATAAACGTATTTAACGATCGTCAAAATCATCCTGGACTTCGTTCCTACCCCAACAGCTAACTGCAGAGAGAACTTGCAACTCCGGTGGTCTCTTTTCACCCCTTTGGCCACCATCGACATCTTCTGCAAGAATCTGTATTTTTTTTCTCGTCATTGTTTTATTCAAAGGAGTTGATCCTTGTTCTATAAATCTTTCTGCGGTTTGGAAAAGGATCCTCTTCGTCCACCAAAGCGTAGCTATTCAAAATATTGATCACGTCCATTGTGTTTAAATTTTTGTTTGCTTTTCACTTCACTTTTTCTGCTTTTTTAATACCTGTCAAAATCAGATATCCGGCGAAAAAAGTTTGTTTTTCTGATGAAGTCAGCTGAAAGCTGTCAGCTGATGAACATTTCTGTATAAACAGCATTTTAAGAGATAGTTTGTGTTCTAACTAAACCAGTTTTTAACGAGTGCATAGGAGATGTAATGAATACGGTTGTTAGAGACTTTCATATTTTTACAATTGGTTTTTTTTTTTTGCTTAATTATTCGGTCATTTTTATTTTAAAATTTGTGATAAATTTGCTTGTATTTATTTACTAAATGGGCTGAGATCATCGTATTTATAGGCAAAACCACACAAATCTTAAGTTTTTTCAGTCAAGATTGACGTGATTTGATATTTAATTGTGTACGCAAAATATTCATTTTAATTGTAAACAATCACTTAAGCAAACAAAGACAAATCAAATTAATTAATAATTTATCTTATTGCCATTTTAATTACTTAGTGTCAATCGCAAAATTCATTAAAATTAAGCTATAAAGAACATTAAACACACAAACAAATCTATTGAAAGTTGCTATTTATTAATTGTCTATCGGCGTTAAAACAATTCCAATCGAAAGTTGTTTAGTGGGGTTTTGTGGATGTTGCCATTGGTGTTGTTAGTGTTTGTTGTTGCTGTTGTAAGCTTTATGCAAGCGCTGGATAAAGCACAAAAAAGAGCATAAATTCGATACAAACTATGCTTAACTTAAAGAAACTAGAGCTCAAGCTAACCAGAGGAAGTGTGTAGAAGCAGGTTATATGCATTCCATCGACTTGTTGCTGTTCTTGTTGTTGTTGTTGTTGTTGGTTTCAACAAACGCCCCACATTGCCAACATAGATAGCTACATGCATATGTACATATATGAATCAATAATTGCTCTGAAGTGGAGTTGAAATTAAAATCAAAAATATTTCAAATGCATACATAAAATGATTGCCAAAGAACGGGTTTACTTGTTGGATAGAAACAAAAAATATTAACAACGCGAAAAATGTGGTTAATTTCATTTGGTGATGTGCTGTGAATGAACAAACTTCAGGGCTCAGGAAACAAACTTGTTCTGTGTGTAAACAAAAGACTTAAGAAACGAACTTTTTTGATATTCAACCTATTGTGAAAGAAAATAAATGTTTTGGTGTTTGAAAAACTTGTCAACAAAATATTAAATTAAAATTAATACATTTTTTCACAAAAAAAATATAAAACTTACAAATCAGTAAAAAATGTTTGCAATAAATTCTTGCACAAAAAAGTTTTTAAATCAAACTTTAAGTTAAAATATAAAAAATTGAAATAAACTTTTTTAAGGTATGGACAAAAATTTATTTAAATTTGAGCAAATATTTAAAGATATTAAAAGAATCTGCAATAGACAGTAAAAAGCTGAAGAAACGAGCTTGAAGCATGAATAATATCATGAAATAAATATGAAATGCTACTGAATCGAGTTTAAATAAGCACAAAATTTGTTTAATCAATAGTTTTTGATAGATTTTTTTCACAAATAAGACAAAATATTTCGGGTCAAGATTTAAAAAATCGACTTAGCTGACGTTGGCTGTAGGCCAAGTTTAGACACGGCGTCAATAATGTCAATAATTTAAATAATTATGCGTTATAAAGGCATGTAAGGCATGCATTTTAATTGCCCAGCTTTGTGGAATTGAACTCACAACATGGCACGCTTAGCTAAGCGACAATAACGCTGTAAATATTAAAACAATTAAGAACAAGGCAAACAGCAAAACAAGACAGACAACTAAATAGAAATATAAAAAAAAAATAAATAAAATATAAGTGCTGAACATTACAGCAACAATAACAACAACAGCAGTGATAGCAATAAGGTGCCGCATATATTTTATGCTAAGTAGAGTTTTTTTTATAGCCTTAGACAGCAAGAAGATTTGTTTTTAAGATTTATCATCATTTGTTGGCAGTTGCAAATGAATTAAACATTTTTTGTAGGAATGCAAATTTCTAGCGAAATAAATACAATAACAATAAGAGGAGCAATGACAAAGACAAAACAAGCCCAACTAAGTAAAGAAGGGTGGATGATGGACTTATTTTTAGCAAACAATGCATCAATGCAAGTAAAAACTTGTCATAAATAAAAACTAGAGATTGATTAGTTGTTGTCTCAACAACAACTTGCATGTTTTTATTGCTATCGTCTGCATGTCAACTGCTTAGGAGCCATAAAGTACCTTGCAGCTGGTTGAGTGTAGGTTCCGCTCTTCAAGCTTAAAAGTTGGCAGCAATTTAAATATTTAAATTCAATTGAAAAAAAAAACAGAAACGAAGCACTAATATAATAAGAATTTGAAAAATAAAATTTATGGCATATGTTGAAATGCAGGCATGCGTAGATGCAGCTGTTAGCGGCCAACGCAGCTAAGCAGCAGAAAAAGTTATGAGCCAGAATACGACTGCATGAATATGTTTAAAATGATTGTGCACAATATTATGTGTGCAATAGTAAATTTTGCAATTGTTTTGATATTTATTTTTGTTGCTGTTGCACACATTACCCTCTAACCACACAAATGTGTTTCTTTATGATTGCATTTAAATGAAGTTAAAAAAGCAAAGTTCAATATAATTACCCATTATATAACTTAACATCACTTTATTTGCAAAAATAAAAACCAACACAGGACAAATTTTGAAATTCAAGCCAACCAAAATAAGCTAATTATAGATTAAATCGTAATTTTTTGTTTTGTTCGCTATTTTTCCCTCAATTGTCTATCATTAAATGCTTGTTATGTGGGAACTTTAGGAAACAGATAAGAGTTTTTGTTTGGATATTAACATATTAACAGCTTAACATGATAATATAACAATGAGCAAAAAAAAAAACAAACATGCGAACTATACCCTGCAGTGTAGCCAACTAGTTAAAATACTAGTAAATACACTAGGTCAAAAAATACCAGTACACCGAGAATAAAAACAACGTAAAATCAAAAATTCCAACTTTAAATCAAAAATAAACAGCAAAGTAGGGTTATGTTGAAAATTTTAAAACACAACTACGATATTTTCATTTTTAAAATTATTTTCAGTTTTATTTCGAAAATGGATCATTTTTAGTTTAATATTGTGTTATTTTTAATCTAAAAATAGAAAATTTTGTTTAAAAGTTTATAATTTTTGATTTTAAAATACATAATTTTGATTTAAAAATTAACATTTTTGATTTAAAAAAGCACATTTTTGATATAAAAACACACATTTTTGTTTTTATTTCAAAAACGTAAAATTTTGATTTAAAGTTGTTCTTTCTTATCTCTTTATAGCCTTTTCCACTATATCACATTGAAATTAGACAAACATTTTTGATTTTTAATTGTTTTTTTATTAATTACACTGTGCGCTTCTTGCACCCTTTTTTCTCTGTATTTGATAATTTAAACGTTTTTCCCTACATTTTGGTATGAGGAATCTCGTGATGACATTTTCTTACCACTTTACCGAATATTTTAGAACAACATTTTTATTTTAAAATATATCAAAAATTACTCAAGATATGCACTCATTTTCATGTGATTACTCTTGAACCATTACGATTTTCATTTTGGTTTCTGTAGCGAAGTTCTTTCTATTATTCTGGTCAACAACTTTGCTGAACAAATAAATATGAAAAAAACGCTACCAGTGAGTGGGTCTTATCGAGTGAGTCTTACCAAATTCTTGCTTAATGTTAAACGAAAAAATTCTAACAACATTGCGTATGAGTAACATTATTTGCTTTGAAGGGTTGAGAGCTTCGATTTATTAAAGGTTTGAAGACAATTTTAAACCACTTTTTCATATATATTTCTTCAGAAAAGTTGTTGGCCAGAATAAAAGGAAGAACTTTGCTAAGAAAAATAAACTAAAAATTCTAATGGTTCAAGAGTTAAGAACATGCAAATGAATGCATCTGTAGTAATTTAAAAAAAAAATTGCACTACACTAAAGTGGCATAACGGATGTTACCACGAGATTCCTCATGTTAAAATTAAGTGAAAAACATTGAAATTATTCAATATAGATTTTCGTGCCACACAGTGTTATTTAGTTATTATATAAAATAAAAAATAGTAAATGTGTAAATGGCTTACCCTTCAAGAACTCTATTATGCACTCCATATCAAATTCCTTTAGGAGTTCAACGAGTTTTTCATCTTTAAAATGCAATTTTTCGCTTAGTGTAGTTGTGATAGTAGTAACTTTCAAACCAGTAAAATACTAGTATAATAAAAACTAGGCTTTTTACTGGCATGATTTGAGCCACCTTTGTGCTAGTATATTTCTAACTAGTTAAATACTAGTTTAATATTGACCAGTTTCATATTAGTATTATTTTAGCCAGTTCAATTCTAGTAGTTTTCATACTACACAAGGCTTATTTCGGATTTCCTGAATTTTCTCCTAGGAATAATTATTTCATACTTTTTTGTTCGTTTTAAAAACGTGTTATTTTTATTAAAAAATTTTTTACTTAAGAGTAGGTTCTAGTAAAAACGTAACGTTATTTCAGGATTTTTTCTCTGAACGAACGTAAATCTTATTTGAATTTGAATCTTTTGTGGCATTTATAAGTGTATATTTCAAGAACATTATACAATTTTTTCGATGAAAAATAAATCAAAATGGCAGCTGATGAAGGTCTCGCTGATCAAAGCCCTGCTCGGCGATAACCGATGTGCGCTGTACACTCTACAGCCCTGGCAAGTAATCTGCAACGAAAAAACCAAAAAATTATTAACCCAGATGAAATTTGGGGATGGGAAAAACCCTGTTTTTCATACTTTTTTAAAAAGGTTAAAAAAATAATGACAATAATTTCCTTTTGGAAAAAACGCTTCCCTAAGGCCCCTTAAATTGAATAAGCTTTAATTTGAGCCGTCAAACATCGAAATCGGTCAAGTCGTGTACAGCGCGGAAAAAAGGTGTTTCGAGATAAATATTTATAAATTTTTCGGCCGACGCACTCTCTCGTCTATTACGCTATGACTCGTAAAATAAATTAGATAGGGAAATATCCTTTTCACTACATATTTTCAAGATCCTAAGGATGAAAATAAAGCAAAAAACAAAAACAAAATTTTTCCGTCGATTTCTATTAGAACCTCCCCTTAAATAATTATTTTCAGATTTTTAGTCTTTGCCAAAAACTTTAAAAATACGAATTTTCAAAAATTCACCACTGAAGGTGACAAAAGAATTTGTTCAAGAAGCCAAAATAGTTCTATAAATATTAAAAATTGAAGAAACAAAAAAACCGGAAAAAATCTATTGACATTGTTAAGGCTCGAACTCACAACCTCACGATTATAAAGCAAGAGCCCTGTGCTTTTAGCTACAGAACTTACAAAGCAATATATTCTAAATAGCTATATATTAAACTATTTTCTTATAAAATAAACTAATTTTTAAAAATTTTTTTTCACCTCAGTGATGAATTTTTCAAAATTTGAATTTGTTTCATAAAAAAAAACAAAAAATCCGTCCACATTGTTGAGGCTTGAACTCACTACCTTGCGTTTATAAATCAATAGCTTTACGCTATGAGCTACAGAACTCATACCAAAAGTTTGTCGAAATGAGGTAATAAATTCACTTTAGCTGTGAATTTTTGAAATTTAAAAATGTCAATGAGTTTTTCAGTATTTTTGTTTGATTTGCCAAACAAGTAAACGTACAGACAAGAAAATAAGTGATTATTGTGTTGTCCTCCAGTTATGAGCTAATTTTTAAGTTTCAAAACTCTAGTTCATCGGGAAGTTGGTTAGAAATAGATTCCAAAATTTGTGACAGACATGAAGTAAAGCTAATAAAAACGTGTTAAAAATGCTCAAGTAAAAAATAGTTAAAATTAAATGGAAGAAAAAATTCATTAAATTTTTTTTTTATATTCATAGCAATACAACAACATACAAATCTGAAGGTGAATTTGCGATTCAAAACAAATACGAAAATACCCAATGTGAGAGTTAAAAAAAATAACAAAAACCAAATAATTATATGGGTTTTGTTAACTTTTTGAAAATGTCTTTTTTTAATTCTTTGAAGCGATTTTCGAAATAACTTCTCGTGGGTGTCTAAGAAGTCGATTCCACTGATTGACGCTATAAATAAATAAATAAATTAAAATATAAACAAATTTTTGTAGCAACTTAAGTTTTTATTTAATACCTAATGAAACAGAATAACAATTTCTAAAATCTTGAAACTAGACATGGGTAACGCATGAAAAAATGCTGCGCTGATACACCAAGCAAAGCGCAGTTTACTGCATCAGCGTAATGCGTTAACGCAATTACGTCATGACTGCGTTACTTTTAACTATCAACACAATATTCATCTTCAACGCAAAAAAAAAGCAGTAGCACTGCTTAACATTAAGCAAGAAGAGTTTTGCTTTTACTTTCAAAATTGAACACGTTCAAAAAAGTGTTGTTCATATTGAAAAAACATTCCGTGAATGTCCAAAGCCTTATAAAAATCAAACGTGCTCCAAATACTCATGCGTAACAACATATTTCCCGAAACTCCTTTTCCATATTGAAATAAGCAAACAATGTTCGCTTCGAACATTCTATATAACATTCGTATAACTTGTGCAATTTTTGCTCGCTGAATAAATATTTTCAAATTTTCCCGAAACAGCATATTTCCCGAAACTCCTTATCCATATTGAAATAAGCAAACAATGTTCGCTTCGAACATTCTATCGCTTTGTTTAAGGCGTCGTATAACTTGTGCAATTTTTGCTCGCTGAATAAATATTTTCAAATTTTTCTATAACCGTGTTATTTGTATTACTGCGCTATTGCGTTACTTTTTTTAAAACAAGTGAATTAGCGCAGTAACGCATTTAAGTGATTCAACTTAATAGCGCAATGCAGCGCAGTGTTACCCATATCTATTTGAAACGTTACGTAATTGTTATTGTTTTAACAACTAAAAATTCAATTTATTTAATGTTTACAAATTTATGCAGAACTAGCAAGTTTGCAACTGGAAAATGTACTAGCTCATTTATGACTACTTAGTTATGAGCTAGAAAAACAGTTGGTATTTTTTAACTAGTCAAAATGCGACTAGTTAGTAAACTATAAATTAATCAACTAGTTATTTTATAACTAGTAAAACAGCTTGTATTTTTGAAATAGCTGGAATACAGATAGTAACTTATCTAGTAACTTTTAGGCTAGTAAGATTTTACTTGTTTAACATCTAGTATTTTTTGACTAGTTTTATTTTAACTAGTGAGTTAACTAGTTAAAATCATAACTAGTACGATTTTTCACTGCAGGGTAGGCATCAGTTTCGAAAAGTTTGTCGCTTAAGTTTTTTGTTTTTGCAACAAGATCAATAAAATTTTATTAAAATGCCTGAAAAACTAAAAAATTTTAAATATTTTATTAGCTTACATTGAATAGTGCATAAATATGCAGCAAGTTCGTTGCTTAAGTCTTTCATTTTTGTAACAATTTGCTGAACATTAGTTAGAGCAATTTTTGTTTTGTGTCAAGTTTGTGTTAATAAACCAATAATAGTTAAATTATTGTTAATTTATAGTTAAAAATCAATTCATAAACAAAATAGTTTTAAATAATAATTTAAAAAAATTTCAATAGCTATAAAATTTAAAATTTTAAGTTATAGTGTTTGACTTGAATATTTTTAAACTATTTCTAATCTTGATCAACTTTGTCTATTGATTTTATAAGTTTTTGTTTATAAATAAACATATTTTAAGCTCATTTGTGATGTTCAACTGCTTGCTATTCCATAGAAGTTGTACACTTGTTTTCTTAGCAAATTAAAGCAAAGTTTTATTTATTGAACCGGCAAAAAAACAACATTTAAAACATTTATTATAAACTTACATAATGTTTCTGCCTAGAATTAGTAGCATTTTGTTAGCAAACAGTCAAATATGTATAACGATAAAATAATAAAGAAATGTAGAAAAAAGTATTAATTACGTGTTGATGTGAGAAGTTTTTGAAAAGGTTTTCTATATAATTTTTTTTTTTTTATATTAAAAAAGAAATGGAAAAACTTTTTAAATTTATCTTTAAAATCATCATCAAATCGAAACTATCGGACTATAATCAGTAGCTTCTAGCAGCCCCGATAAAATTATTTTCCTTTATAGTTTTTAATAAAAATTTCGAAAATTTTGATACAAACAGATTTAATGTAAAAATAAGAGACTTTTTGTGCAAAATTACGTTCAAAATGATTTTTTTTTTTATTACAAAAGTCATGATTTTAAATATTATTTTTTGATTTGTAGCTTCTTTTTTCTAACATTAGAATTAAATGTTGAAAATTAGAATTAGAGTGCTTTTAATAACAAGTTATATTTTTTTTTTTGTTAGAGTAAATTTTATAAAAAATAACATATTTGTTATTCAAGTTTACTATTAGTATTATATTGACAGTAGACAGAGAATTTATTTTGCCTTTCGAAAAATATTTCTTATATCAAATATTTAATTTATATCATTTTAATTTATATAATTTATTTTTTTTATATATAAGTTTTGAAAATTATTTCAAAGGAATTTTTTAAAATTTCTTTTAAGAGAGAAAATATTAACAAAATATGCATTCAATTTAAATATTAGTACACTGTAGTATTTATTGTTTTGTTTAAAAATTGTTAGTCAGAGTATATAATAGACGATGTCTTTGGAAACTCATACTAAAATTTTATAACGGCTAAGTTTTTAAAACGCGTTATCGCTCTTTGTTAGTCATAGTAAATATTTCCCCGACCATTGCAATACTAACATATTTGAAGTTTTGTGACTTTTTTAAGCAACAAAAAAATTGTTATCTTTTTCGAAAAGTTTTCTCCAAAAACTCTGGTAGTTTTCGTCTAATTTATACGTTTGCTAGTTCTATTGAAATAATTCATTGCTTAACATTTTTTTTTTAACCTAAAGCCTTAGATAAATTTATTGGGACTTATTTTTGAAAAAAAAGCACTTTTGTTGATACAAATCACATTTGTAACTTTAAGGGCCAGTTTGTCAGTACGAGTTTAAAGCCTAGTCAAATTAAACTGAGCTTAACTCACCAAAATTACACCTTTAAACTTGGTTTAGGCAAAAAAGAAACACATTATATGATAATTTAAGTCAATTTCACTTCAACGAATGCTAAAGTATCCAGTTAAACCGAGTTTTAACGTTAAGGTTTAATTTTACTAAAGTTAAAAATCGTACATTACGTAAAGTAAAAAAGTTGGCTTGAATCCTGATAAAGATTTTTAAAGGATGTTTTTTTTTAAATAACAACCAGATAGATGTATCACCGATATTCCTTGGTGTAAAACTTAAATAAAAAAGTTATTAAATTATATTGTCTTGCCATCAGTTTAAACTTCTTCCTATATAAAATGAAAAAGTTTGTTTCTTAAGACTTTCGTTTAGCTATAAATACGTTTTTACATTTACCGAAATTCCTTGGTGTAAAGCTTACATAAAAAAGTTATTAAATTATATTGTTTTGCCTTCAGTTTAAACTTTTCTTCCTATAAACCTAAAAAGTTCGTTTCTTAAGTCTTTCGTTTAATTATAAATACGTTTTTACATTTACTTGCTGCTTTATTGAAAAGTTGTACAGTTAATAAAACTACGCTCAACTTTTCTTAATTTTTGTGTTTTTGTCAATATTTGGAGAAAACACAAAAACATTTTAACATTTAGAAAAATTTCTTTTCAACTGACTTTCCGATTAACAGCACTCAAATTGGTAAATCTTTTGGAAATACTTAAATAAGTTAATTGAGCTGATGCAAAGTGAAAACAACACATTAAACGAAAGTAAGACAGTCATTAAAAAGAACACATTAACACTTTCTTCACGTATTGCTTGATGTCTTTTTATGACCGCTCAGCGGCTTCTAAACAATTATGATAAATCTCTAACAACTAAACTTAGAATTGCACTACATTTGCTGCTCTTATTCGGCTTATTAAATAGAATTATTACAAACAGGTTTAAGAGTTATGTGTTAAAATTCTTGATTTAACAAAATTCGTGCACATAAATTAATTTCTGAAAAAAACTAGTATTTTTGTTTAAGTTTTTTTCGCCTGTAATTTAGGTTATTTTTTATTGGGTTGCAATATTTTTTTAATATTATTATATGCGGTTATTTCAAAGACTTTTGCACTTTCATGTCATCATCTTTTGTTTGGCAAAACATTTAATTATCTTACAATTTTAAATGCTTTTTAAATTTTTAATAAGTAAAATAAAAATTGCCCGAAAAGGGGCTTAACCCCAAAACCTAATAAGTATAGAATACAAAAGAACGCTAAAAAGTTCTGTTAGTTTTGCTAATGTTGCCAATTTTAGAATTGATAATGTTGCGAAAAATTGGATTCAAATAAGGTTTAAACCAGTTTCTAATTTGTCCAAAATTAAAATTTCTATTTATATAAAAAAGATTCAGCTTGCTCAGCTTCTTGGCCTGTGGGCATTAGAGACACAGAAAAAAAACCTATCAAATCAGTGGTGTCAGTGATTCAGGTTGCTGATTAAGCTATTCCACTTGAACTTAGCCATCGCTTGAAACTTAAATAAAACGCTAATCAAAAATAGAAACAAAAAAAATATAAAAAACTAACAACATTTTTAATAATAGCGTCCGCTGTCAATTTTGTGCTAGTTATTAAAACGAATTTTTTTGTTGTGGTTTTGTGATTGTCTAATATTTTTGTTAACTTACTTTAATAACACTGTTGAGAAAAAAACTTTGCTGTTTTTTTAATATTTTGGCTGATTAAAGTTTTTTCCTAAATGACCTCTATGTTTATTATGTTGACTTTATATGATTTAAATACAAATTCTAAATGTTTGATAGTTTAAATCATACTTGATTTTAAATACAAATTCTAGTTGTTTGACAGTTTAAAATCGTTTATCGAGCTTAAGGTCAAAGTTAGAAACAATTAATTGTTCTAACGAATTTTTCTAAAGAAACAACAACAACAACAAAGTTTTTTCAATATGAAAGGAAAAAAACCACTAGCAAATTGATTTTATTGTACAATTTCTGCGTGCTAAACGCGTCATCAGAAATCTTTGTGATTGCCCGTGCAAGCGCGTAGACGCACTGCACCATCGGGGCGATGAGATTTTGAAGCTTCAATTTCTCATTTTTTCCCTTAATTTCATAATGCCACATTTGTTGTTGTATTTCTGTTTTACTTTAGTTTCTATGCCTATATTATATGTAGTCCAACAGCCTGCTGGAATTCTGCACTAACAAAGCATGTTTACTGAAGTTGTTTTTAGAATTTTTGCTGATTTTGTTTTTCAGCTGTTTCCGTTTGGTCGAGCTCTACCATTTGATTAAAGTTTTTTCCTAAATGACCTCTATGTTTATTATGTTGACTTTATATGATTTAAATACAAATTCTAAATGTTTGATAGTTTAAATCATACTTGATTTTAAATACAAATTCTAGTTGTTTGACAGTTTAAAATCGTTTATCGAGCTTAAGGTCAAAGTTAGAAACAATTAATTGTTCTAACGAATTTTTCTAAAGAAACAACAACAACAACAAAGTTTTTTCAATATGAAAGGAAAAAAACCACTAGCAAATTGATTTTATTGTACAATTTCTGCGTGCTAAACGCGTCATCAGAAATCTTTGTGATTGCCCGTGCAAGCGCGTAGACGCACTGCACCATCGGGGCGATGAGATTTTGAAGCTTCAATTTCTCATTTTTTCCCTTAATTTCATAATGCCACATTTGTTGTTGTATTTCTGTTTTACTTTAGTTTCTATGCCTATATTATATGTAGTCCAACAGCCTGCTGGAATTCTGCACTAACAAAGCATGTTTACTGAAGTTGTTTTTAGAATTTTTGCTGATTTTGTTTTTCAGCTGTTTCCGTTTGGTCGAGCTCTACCATTTGATTAAAGTTTTTTCCTAAATGACCTCTATGTTTATTATGTTGACTTTATATGATTTAAAACTAAAGTAAAACAGAAATACAACAACAAATGTGGCATTATGAAATTAAGGGAAAAAATGAGAAATTGAAGCTTCAAAATCTCATCGCCCCGATGGTGCAGTGCGTCTACGCGCTTGCACGGGCAATCACAAAGATTTCTGATGACGCGTTTAGCACGCAGAAATTGTACAATAAAATCAATTTGCTAGTGGTTTTTTTCCTTTCATATTGAAAAAACTTTATTGTTGTTGTTGTTTCTTTAGAAAAATTCGTTAGAACAATTAATTGTTTCTAACTTTGACCTTAAGCTCGATAAACGATTTTAAACTGTCAAACAACTAGAATTTGTATTTAAAATCAAGTATGATTTAAACTATCAAACATTTAGAATTTGTATTTAAATCATATAAAGTCAACATAATTTTGGCTGATTATTATGATGTTTTCACTAGAAACATCTACAATTTTGCTTTTATTCGAAACTTTTCAACAAACACTTTGTTTAGTTTAGCTTATTTTAGGTTAAATTTCTTTAAGCTTAATTGTGTGTCACTACAACAGTAGTTTTTTTGTAGTCAAAATTTTATATATGTGATGCTAACAAATTCCATTTTAAAGTCTTCATAAGCAATAAATTAAACTTTATTGAGTACTTCAGTGAAATTTTTAGTTGTAAAACAAAATTAGTTGCAGAGCATAAATTTTTTACCAAACTAATAGTTAATTTTTTTGTATAAGCTACAATGTTTGTTTATAAATTGTCATGAGACAAATAGCTTTTTCTTTTTTCACTGCATTTTGAAAATTTTGCATTTTTGACGCTTTCCATCTGATCACATTTTTAATCATAGATCTAGTATATTTATTTTGACTTAAGGCCTAATTAAATTTAAATTTTTTTATCGAACTAAAATTTTTTAATTTGGTTTTTCAATTAAAATTAAAGTTAGTAATTTATAACTAATTATATAAGTTTATATATTTGTTACTACCTAAACTCAGCACAAGTTGCTGGCAAAATTAAATGTTAAAAATTAAATAATTCTTATATCTTTATTGTTGATATTTAGTTATTGTTTTATCTGCTGAATTACAAATACTTCAAAAGGCAAGGGCTATCGTCACATGACACTAGACAGAAGTGAAAACAGATAAGTTTAAAATATCATCTCCACATCGCTATATGTTTTGTGCAAGCCAGGGCTCTAATCACGTAACTTTTAAAACGACTATCGTTTGAACGATACTATCTCATATTCAACTACTATCGCGCCAAGAAATCGTTTCGACGATGTCATTTGGCAGTTGTTTGCCATACATGAAGCTAGCAAAACGATAACGTTTAGACGATACATTAAATTTACGGTTACGTGATGTTCAAGTATCGTTGAAACGATGTCATCAAACGATTCTCGTCACACGTGATAAGAGCCCAGATCATTAGTTAGATCACTGTCAGATCTCAATTTTGTGGATTCTAGGATTTTAGTTAAAAATACGTATATTAAAACATACGGCCTGGAACATAAATTAGCATATTGAACTTCTTTGTACTTAGTGACTTTTTGTTGTTTGCGACATTTTTTGCCCTGCGACTTTTTGTACCAAACTAATGTTTAGTACTTAGCAATTTTATGTATTTTTCGTGCTTTTATACCCTAGAACTTTATTGTTTCATGATACTTTTTGTACCTTGCAACTTTTTTATATAACTACTTTGTGCATATTCGGACTTTTTGCTCCTTGCAACTTTTCGTAGCTTGTGACTTTTTATATCTTGCGACTTATTGTGTTTTTCGAATTTTTGTACTTTGTGACATTTTGTAAATTGAGAAGTTTTTAGCGTGTGTCTTTTTGTACTTTGTGACTATTTGTAAGTCACAGTTGCTAGGTACAAAATAGTCGCCGAAAATTTTTTAATTTTTCGATGTCTTTTTGCATTATGCGAGCTTTTGTATTCTGAGACTTCTAGTATCTTGTGATTTTTATCACCTTGCGACTTTTTGTAGCTTACTACTTGCTGTGCCTAGTTATTTTTTGCACTTTAAGTCACAGTTGCTAGGTACAAAATAGTCACTGAAAATTTTTTGATTTTTCGATTTCTTTTTGCATTATGCGAGCTTTTGTATTCTTACAACTTGCTGTGCCTAGTTATTTTTTACACTTTTCGGCTTGAACATTATTCTACCTTGCGACTTTTTGTGCCCTTCAATATTTTAATTTTGCATTGAGTACTTTTTCCATCATGCATATTTTGAAACCTTGCATCTTTTTGTTCTTTACCTATTCGACCTCGAAAATTTTTCATGTGGCGACTTTTCGAACCTTGCCATTTTGAGTATTTTATGTCTTTATGCCCTGGAACTTTTCTGTCATGCGCAGTTTTAAACCTTGCGACTTTTTATATCTTGCTATCTTACGACATTTTGTAAATTAATAAATTTTTTACCTTGTGTCTTATTGAATCTAGAGACTACGAATATTTGCGTCCTGAAAATTTTTTGACCTTGCGATTTTTTTTTTGTATTGTGCGAACTTTTGTACCCAGAGACTTTTCGTACTTTTCGATATTTATTACCCTGCAAATTTTTAAGTTAATGTTAGGTTAAGGTGGCGGCAGGTTTTTAAACCAGCCCACTTAGACCAAATTTTTAGTCCGTTTTGCTACCACAGAATGGAAGAAGGGAGTAATCAAGTGAAACTTTTGTGTAGGCTGTTCTAATTGTGGCAGAAGCTGTAGAAACATGTGATAGTAAATCTAAAGCAAGTGTTATGCTTTGACTTCAGTCAAATCAAATTACTAAGCTTTTCTATCCGCAAAATTTTCCTACCACCACCAACTACAACTTTTCGTCGTAAGCTGATGTGATTTAAAGTTATTTTGATGAGAAATAAGAAAACAAAGATTATAGCGTAGGACCATAGCCTGTCCAGGATTCGAAACCGGGACACCTGAGTGAAAGTTATGCCCTCTACCACTAGACTATCGAGGCCGCAACTTTTTTAAGCTTACTATTTATAGTACTTAGTGGATTTGTATAATACCTTGCGACTTTTTCTACCTCGAAATTTTAAGTATATTTCGTAATTTTTTACCTATTGCATATTTTTGATTATTTGATTATTATTTTTTGATTATTATTTTGATTATTGCATATTTACCTAGTGCATATTTTTAAACCTTTCGGCTTTTTGTTCTATACGACTTATTGTATTTTGAAAATTTTTCTATCCTGCGACTTTTTCTTACTTGAAAATTTTTTGTATGTTACGTAATTTTTAACCCTGATACTTTTCTGTCATGAAAATTTTTGTACCTTGCGACTTATTGTATTTCGCAAATTCTTGTCTTTTTACGTTTTGACTTTTTATACCTTGTGTCTTTTTAGTGTTCCTTTTATTCTTGAACCTTGCGGCTTTTTGTACTTTATGACTTATTATAGTTTTTTACTCTGACACTTTTTGTACTTTTCCATTGTTTTTTTATGTCAATTTGTAATCTGGAAGATTTTCTGTCATGCGAATTTTTAACTTTGCGATTTTTTGTACTTTGCGAATTCGGGAATCTTGCGACTTTTTGTACTTTATGACTTATTGCACCTTTAATATTTTTCCACGTTGTGACTTCTTGTGGGCTGTAATTTTTTGAACTTAACGTCATTTCGTACCCTAGGACTTTTTTCGTCTTGCTAATTTTTAAACCTTGCGACTTATTGTATTTTGTGAATTCTTGTACCTTGAGATTTTATATCTTTTGACTTAATGTACCTTGCTAATTTTTATACCTTGCGGATTTTTTGCCTTGCTCCTTTTTGTACCTTGCAATCTTTTTTATTTTGCGCTCTTTTGTACCCTAGACTCTTTGGGTAATGCGACTTTTTATACCTTGCGACTTTTTGTGTCTTGTAAATTTTTTAACTTGCCTTCTTACTGTATTTATTAAATTTTTGTGCCATGAAACTTTTCGTAACTTGTGACTTTTTGCATCTTGCGACTTACTGTATCTTAAGAACTTTTGTACCTTGTTAATTTTTGCACCTTGCAATTTATTGTATAATGCGAAGTTTTGTAGCTTGTCCTTTACGTATCTTGCGATTTTTTGTAAAATGTTAATCTTTCATTCGACTTTTTGTACCCAGCGACTTTTCCTTGCGATTTTTTGTTTAGTGTGTGTGTGAGAGAGGGAAAGGGAAAGGAAGAGAGAGAGAGGGAAAGGAAGACGAAAAGAGAGACCTTGTAATTTTTGTACCTTGCGATTTATTGTATAATGCGAAGTTTTGTAGCTTGTAATTTACTATGCGACTGTTTGTACCCAGCGATTTTTTTCCCTTGTGACTTTTTGTTTATTGTGTGTGTGAGAGAGAGAGAGGAGGAGAGGGATAGCGAGAGGGAGAGAGTTTAAAGACTGTGTATTGTGCATACACAATAACGAGTCAAATATTAACTTTAAAAAATATAAATAAATTACTATGGTTATCTTTTCAAACATTTAATCCCATGTGTAAAAGTCTTACTTACAAAGTAATTGAGTGCATGACAAGAGTCCTTCATTAAACGTTTTCACTTATAAAAACCAATAAAATTTCTGTTGCTGGAATTCTCTCCAGCTTCCAATCCGAATAATTTCCATACTGCAGAAGAAAATGTTTAGCATGAAAAAAAATTCCCAGCATAAAGCAAATGAAGCAGTAACTAACAAGCAATTATTGGCAATTACTTTTCTTCCCAAAAACAAAATTCTCATAAAAGTGAAAAGAAGCGTAAACAATTTTTTTATTTCTTATATAAATCGTTAATGTTGGTGGTTAGATGCTCAATAATTGGCAATATGTACAACCAGCGGCGCCAAAAATTGCTAGCCAAGCCAAGCAGCACACAACAACAAATAAAAAGCAATCCAATGCGTTATATTGCTTTTTAGCAATTTACTTGCAACCACTTCATTTATTGTTTAACAGCATTTTTTTTTTAGTTTGTAACTCGTTTGGCGAACAGAGCGCATAGAGCGAACATAGTGGGTAAATCTTAAAACTAAAACAGGCAAATTAGAAATAAGAATTGAGGTAGAAGAATACGAAGAATAAGATAAAGCAAACATACACGTAAATGGCAAAAGTCAAATTACAAAAAAAGCACAACGTAAAACAAGCTAACTAATAAGTATAAATAAATTAAAGCCGAAATAAGCAAAAATATAAACTAAATGCAAGAAGAAGGAAGTTTAAATCGGAATGTGTAGTTGTTGAAGAAGTACTTGGTTTGAAGGGAAAGAATTAGAGAAAAACATTTTAAAATCAAACCGAAAAACATTGAAAAAGCACTTAGCCGCTTAGCCTTGAGCTGACTGTCCACTTGATCAACACAACATGCTGGCTCGATTGATGGAATCAATATTTTGAAACAACAAAAACATAGACAGTAAATATTTTATGTACAACACAAATTGTTGTAGGAACTTACGTGCTAAGGCGATGTGGTAATAAACTTGTAACTTGTCAAATCAAATTAAAATTGTGTAGGTAATTTTTTGTTATTCAAATTTGAGAGGTATAATTACAAATTAATTTTACAAGCTCACGATCAACAAAAATGATTGAAAAACTTTTGTGAAGAGCTGACCATTCAATGGATATTTAATCATTAATAAAGTCTTGACATCAAGAAAACAGAAATAGAAAAACCTTGCAAACATTAGTAGCATGAAAGATAGTAGCTTTGCTAGGAGTTGTTTTTAAAAATAAATTCCAAATTGGAAAATAAATCAACAATTGTTCTGCTTGTCAGTAGTAAATATTTATGTTGCAGAACTATTCTAAGCCCTATGATTAATAGTTTACCTGCTGAACAAAAGACTTAGGAAATAAACTTGTGGATTAATGCATCAAAGCTTTAAAGTGAAATCAACTAAAAACCACAACGTTATAAAGCTCTTGTAAATCACATGTGAATTTTGGGGGCTAAACAAAAGACTTAAGAAACGAACTTGATGTAAATGACTTTAGCAATGATGAAGCATAACATGAATTTAAGTAATTTAAAAAATTTGAAAAATATTTTCCTAAATTAATTTATTTGAACATAATTGTGATTACTTTTCTCAACATTCATAAATGCGAAGAGAACGGCACGTGTCCAGTTTCTAAAAATTTGTATTAATCGCAAAAAACTGTTTATGCCACTGAACTGATGACATTACGATTATGTTATTTAATTAATGAACTCAATCGGAAACAAAAAATATTTAAAAATGTGAGATACTTTTAAAAACAAATTAAAAAAGTAGGTATGTGTCGTTTCGCGGTGTACAACTGAACTGTGAATTTTTGTTAAATTTCTTTATGGACATGTGCCTCTATGTTGGGTAAAATTGGATGCTTACAACTATAACTGCACTGATTACAATACAATTCGTAAATTACTGATTTACTATAGGGATTTCAGCTACAATATTTTATCAGGTGATGCGTTGGGGAGTGTGGAACGAATTTGCATCAAAAAGTCAGTTTCGAAAAAATGGCACATACGATAAATTCTCGCAAAGGGGTCGATATAAAAAGAGCAATCTTGTGTTGTAAAAAAGTTACATTCTTTAAGTACTATTATTTTGAAATTTCGAAGGACACGTACCTTTTTGATGGAACTTCTTTACTGTGCTGCCAAAATTCGTAGAACATGTGTCTTTTTGCAGGAAAACCTTCAGTTTTCTATCACAAAAAGTATGACATTTAATGTCTTTTTGAAGTGTCTAAGATTGAAATGACTTGAAGTTCAGTAACAAAAACACAAAATCATCAAAACATTTAAAAAGTCGAACTATGAACATGTGCCACTCACACTTTGCTCACTCTACAAATGTTCTTAATATTATTCTTCTTTGTATTCACTAAACCCATTTACATGCAGTGGTCTAAAAATCGACCAGTGACGTTAGAATTTTCTGTACGCTAGCCAAAAATAGTTAAAACTAAGCAGTATATCAAGTATGTGAATTTACACTTTTGTCAACTCAAATTATTTTTTGCTAAGGATATTTTTAATTTTTACCTGTTTTTTACTGCAATCGCGCAAATCGATTTTTTTTTTTAAAAAGATCAAAGAACCAAGGCATGCGCCTTTACAAACAAGGTTTAGTCTTAGACCTGAAAGGAAAGAGATAGATTATTTAGAGGAATTGATTGGAACCATACGTGAATTATTGATTGATCACGAAAATGAAGGCAAAACAATTGTACGAATTTAAAAGAATACAAAATATAAATCAAATATAATAATAAAATATTTATAAGTATAATATTATTATTAAATATTATTATAGTAATAAATAAAAACATAAAATATAAAAAAAGATAAAAAATAAAAATTAATATGTTGTGTGTTTGTCAATTTTTTATATCGTGTCCGACCAGTGGTCGAAAAATCAAACACCTCTGCAGGCCAAACCTGAAGAGATATTAAAATATTAAAATTATGTATTTAGCACCTGTATAAAGTTTCATTGATTTTCATCCGGCTTAGGAGCGGTCGGAAATGGGTTAATTCAATAAAGTTACTGAGAAAGATCTATTTTTTCTCAATTATAATATGCAAATGCTGTCTGTAAATAAGGCAAATTTATAATAAAAAATTTGCAAATCATAACGAGTTTAATTGCTATGTTTAGACTTTAAAACTATCCGCAATATTTTCATCCTCAATGTCAAAGAAGTTAAATGAAAATACTTTAAATATTTTGACATTTTTAATTTAAATATTTTATATAATATATGCAGACTATCAAAAAATAGGAAAGAAGATACAAAATCGTCACATCAATTTTACATATTTTTGTTTGTGATTTAACAAAAATATTTATTTATAGCTTCAGCATATGAACATTCAAATGTTTAAAAATTTACTAAATCTGCCTTAACAAAAGACTTAAGAAAGAAACCCGTAGAAAAATGATTGGTGTTAGATTTTTTGACACACACCTATAAATAACAGAGAATTAACTTTATAATAGAACAAAAGATGTGTTTGTTGCAGCTACGCACACTGTCAAATTAAAACTTATATCTAAAAAAGTGAAAATGTTTAAGCGGCTAATTAATAAAGGTACTCTTAAGCAATAAAGTCTATTGACTAAAAATTCCATTCCATTGATAAGAGCCGATTCAATGTGTTTTAATAAAAATTCCATCCTTATCTTTACAGAGACAATGGCTACTTCGAGTATTAGCCCTAAGAGTCAATTAAGAAAAAAATTAAATCAACAGTGGCGTAGAAGCTTTTCTGATGCGCGTTATGCACGCAGTTAATTTAAAAAAGTATTTTATAAGTTCAGCTCAAAGAGTATGGATTTTGTAAAAAATTTCCTTAAACTTAATGCGTTATTCACGTCTAAGCTTCTATTGCAATTTGTATTGCTCAAGTATACTAAACGTTGTACCACAGACACGTGACCAGTTTGACGTCTACTTCAACAGATATTATAGTTCTACATTCTGTATTTGAAAACAAAAACCTTTATTTAAACTCTAGCCAAAGACACATGCCCAGTCTGGTGGCGGCCGTGTCATACTGGTTAAATGTGTAGCTCGTTTCTCCTCACCGTCACCTCTCTGCAGACAATGACACATTTTAGAGAGTTTAATCTGCCATGTAAAGCTTCTTGAGAACATAAGCCGTTCGGAGTCGGCCTTCGGTCAAAGTCCTTTTAAGGGCTGAAATGGCCAATTCGTTTTTTTTATTACCAGTCTGACAGCTAGTTTTACAGATATCACAAATTTAAATTCTGTATATAAAAAACTCTTTATTTATAAAAATTCTTATACAGGCCATTTTCAACCCTAAAAAGTATCATTCACAGATTCAATAGTTTGTAAAATAAGTTATTTGTGCGTTAAACTTATTTTTGGGACCTAAAAAAATTTATTAAAATTAAAAAATTATTAAAAAGGATATAGTTGGTTGTACCTACCGCAAAGATTGGTTATCCCTAAGCCACCAAAATTTCCCAACATTTTTTAAAATTAAAGTCGAATTATGTGCACCCTGTAACTCCATTGAAAATCACGCCAATTTTTGTACCTCCAATTTAAAGTTTTTATTTCTTTCAGTGATGCTCCATGCTAAATTTTATCCAAACCGGATATGGTCATTCCGTAAGGCCGGTACCTTTAAAATAGAATTGCTGTATAAATTGGAGTAAAAAATAGAATGATGTAGTAGAAATGGTATTATAAACTAGGTACCATATTTACACCACATTTTGCTTGTTTGATTTTGCTTTTGCTCATATGTATTTTCTTTTGCTCCTTTGCTTTTGCTTGTGCTTTTGATTACTTATTTGCTTTTGCTCATTTTCTTGTGTTCATTTTCTTTTGCTATATTTATTTGGCTTTTGTTCATTTGCTTTTGCTTTCGTTTTTACTTTTGCTCTTAGTCTCGTTTTTGGTTTTTGTTTCGCATTTGCTTTTGCTTTCGCGTTTACTTTTATTCACTTTTGCTTTAAGTAACGTTTTTGCTTTTGGTTTCGCTTTTGCTTTTTCGTTTGATTATGCTTATTTGCTTTGTGCTTTTGATTACTTATTTACTTTTGCTCATTTTCTTGTGTTTGTTTTCATTTGCTTTTTTGTTTTCTTTTGCTATATTTAATTGACTTTTGCTCATTTGCTTTTTGCTTTCGTTTTTACTTTTGCTCTCAGTATCGTTTTTGCTTTTGCTTTTAGTTACGCATTTGCTTTTGCTTTCTCGTTTGCTTTTAGTTACGTTTGTGCTCTTGGTTTCGCTTTTGCTTTTTCGTTTGATTATGCTAATTTGCTTTGTACTTTTTATTACTTATTTACTTTTGCTCATTTTCTTGTGTTCGTTTTTATTTGCTTTTTTGTTTTATATTGCTATATTTATTTGACTTTTGCTCATTTGCTTTTTGCTTTCGTTTTTGCTTTCGCGTTTGCTTTAAGTTACGTTTGTGCTTTTGGTTTGGCTTTTGCTTTTTCGTTTGATTATGCTAATTTGCTTTGTACTTTTGATTACTTATTTACTTTTGCTCATTTTCTTGTGTTCGTTTTCATTTGTTTTTTTGTTTTATTTTGCTATATTTACTTGACTTTTTCTCATTTCCTTTTGCTTTTTGCTTTCGTTTTTACTTTTGCTCTTAGTCTCGTTTTTGCTTTTACTTTTAGTTTCGAATCTGCTTTTGCTTTCGCGTTTACTTTTATTTTCGCTTTTAGTTACGTTTTTGCTTTTGGTTTCGCTTTTGCTTTTTCGTTTGATTATGCTTATTTGCTTTTTGCTTTTGATTACTTATTTACTTTTGCTCATTTTCTTGTGTTCATTTTCTTTTGCTTTTTTGTTTTCTTTTGCTATATTTATTTGACTTTTGCTCATTTGCTTTTTGCTTTCGTTTATACTTTTGCTCTCAGTGTCGTTTTTGCTTTTAGTTACGCATTTGCTTTCGCCTTTACTTTTATTTTCGCTTTTGCTTTTAGTTACGTTTTTGCTTTTGGTTTCGCTTTTGCTTTTTTGTTTAATTATGTTTATTTGCTTTTACCTTTAAGTTTGGTAATTAATTTTTGATTTTGATATTTCTTTCATAAGGTTAAAAAAATCAAACTTTTTAGTCGTATCATAAACTTTATCGTAGCTCTTGTTCTTAGCCGTGTTACGCCGTGATGTTTTGAACTTTAAATTTTTGGAAAACTACGCGACAAGACGTTACATTGACACGCCCAAGATATCACTAAGCCCACCAAGGGCGTCCGCAGCATTTGTTCTAGGGGGGTCAAAGGCATAAAGGAGTGTAGAATGCACATAAAGAAAATGTAACTTGTATAATTCTATTTCTATATAATTTCTGAGATTTTTGATACTAATTTTGTTATCATGATACGACGCTGGTTGACACACGCTTGTACACGTAAGAAAATGATGTATAATTCAAAGATGGGGTAAAAAATCTTTCTCGTATCATGCCCGAAAAATTTTCCAATTTAATTTTTATTTTATGTAATTTCAAAAATTTTTTTTCTCAACAAATATTCTTAGTAATATCTATAGTAATAGAACTCATTTTTATACAAATCTAAACGGCTCAACGGATTTTGCTCAAACTAGGTATACATATTCAGCCCTATTCCAGAATCCGACTGAGCGTAAATTTTCTTTCGGATTCGTAATGTCGTATTCTGCAATCCGAATCATTAAATCGTATTCGAACATTCGTAGCATTGCTATTCCACAATCCGAACGCATCAACTTTTGACAGCTGTTTTTCTGATTTTTTCACGAAAGCCTTGCCTCGATGGATTTGTTTACGACAAAGAATACAATTAAATTTTTATCGAATTAGGTTGTAAAATAAAACTTGTAATTAATTTTTGGTTAATGTGGGTAAAATATTTTCATTTAAACCTGTGAATATGTTAGTTGAAATTTATTTAGTTCGTTTCCTACATTTCGTAATCCATTTCCAAAGTGTTGATGGAATCTCGCAATATTCTTCGACGAATTTTCATAGATTCTCTTTGTGAGAAATCTTCCTTTTATTGAGCGAAAATTGCAATTGCAATGAAATCC
The DNA here is from genome assembly GCA_963920525.1 of Dichetophora obliterata. NCBI lineage: Eukaryota > Metazoa > Arthropoda > Insecta > Diptera > Sciomyzidae > Dichetophora > Dichetophora obliterata. The sequence continues at coordinate 5,342,604 of OY986438.1, read as the reverse complement.
ATTAAAAATCATAGCTAAAAATACAATGTTGACCAAAAACACTTTAGTTTTTCAATTTTTCTTTTTATATATTTGTCTGATGTTTAAACCAGTTGTTTTCGAACTCCCGAAAGTAAGTTCGAAAAGGGGGAAGTTTAATTCGGAATTTGGATTAGCAAATTTGTCGTATTCGTAGCGTAGCTTTACGTTCGGAAATTCATTACGACGGATTTTGGAATAGCGCTGATTAAGTGCATCCCAACTTAAAATGTTACATACTTAGTTTTTGCCACGCCCCCTCTGAAATTTTTCAACTAACGGTAAGTTTATTATTATAAAACTTTTTACCATCGAAGATTTTTGTGTATTTAATTTTAAAAATTTTTTGTTATTTTGACATCAAAAACACTGACATATCTTCAAAATTGGAGAAATTTTCAGTACAACGACTTTTTCATAAAACATCGTTGCCTAAGAATGAGAAAAAAACGACATGAAAATTAAAGTTTGGTCTTTCGATGCAAATATCTCCGCTGTCCATTAATATATTTCATTCAAATTTTTTTTGTTCAAAAGTTCAATAAAACCACTTCGCAAAAATAGGTTGAACTGCACCGTTACGTCAGTGTAACTATGTTTTATAACTATGTCAAAAAAGGTCCAAAATATTGACTTTTTACTCAAAAAATGAGTCAAAAATTGTTGTTGTTGTAAAAATTAAATCAATTATTAATTGCACATCTGGCTGCCTTTCATATGACTTAGCATTTATTTGCAAAAATTCTTCCAGCTAAGCGCAAAAATTATTTTACTGTTTTTGTCATCAAAACAACAAGACTTTGATTTTTTTCGCGTATATTATTTTTTCCAAAATGTTGTTTTTATATTTTTTACAAAAAAGTCAAGTCTCAAAAATAATTTATGTGAAAAAATTACCCCAATATCTCTTTCCAATCAAAAGTTATGACTAAAAATCTATTTTTTCATACCAGACTATTAATAAAACTTAGTTTTGTGTTAAAATTCTCTATACAGTTTGAACGTCCCCATTTATCTCTAAGAATGCAGTTGTGTGTCTAGAGTAATTACGAACATTTTGGCTTATATAAAATCTTCCTTATAGTAATCTTCTTAGTTTTTTCCGAATACGAATACGAATAAAATATTTGTAATATATACCAAACTACGTTCAATCTACGAATCCTATTCGTGACTGAAAACTACGAATAAAATTCGTAGAATGGTCACAGTTATTAGTAATATTTACACAAAAAATTATTTAAGTGTAAGAATACGAATTGAGAAGTGCCTGCGAAGCAAGGGTAAATGAAAGGGTATTGTAACTTATCACTGCGACGGGTACAACATAATATTTACAAATGCATGCATGGTTTAGCTCACTCAGCTTTATTTATAAATATACCTTAAAAGAAGTATTTTTGAGTTACTTTCAAAATATATTAACATTTATAATGAAAATATCGTCATATAAAATCAAAAAAGCCGTGAGTTACAATGAATTCAAAGTCGACTTTTTTAATGATTATTGATGCACCTTATCAAAATGAATGTTCCTGCTAAATTTTACACTCCTACAGCTAAAAACGACGTTTTTATTAAAAAAGTTCTAAAATCCCTAAGTTTGAGCGCTACTTACAATTACAATTTAAAAAGTTTTTTGACTCTGCCGTAATTGCCGTTTGATTGAATATGAAGATATTTAAAAAATTGTCACTGCCTAGGGAGACAGGTGCCCTCTTTCCCCCTGCGGACACCAATGGATTAGTTCGTTGCTTAAGTCTTTTGTTTAGCTCTAAAGCGTTGACAGATTTTTTAAAAATATGACTTGATCCTCAACCGTTAAATATAGAAAATATAAGGAAATGCCTTAAAAATTGTCTGATCTAATACAATGTAAATATAGATAAAAAAGTTTAGTTTGCTTTTGTGTGCGTAACATATTTAAAATTGACCTGAAAAGACAGTCAAAGTAGTCTCTCATGGAAATCAAATGAATCTCAAGGTACAGTTTTCAGTTATTTGACTTTTGGTTAGATATTAATGAGCTCTTGTACAGAGTTAATAAGGAATAATTGGATTTTTTGTTTTTTCAAAATACCAAAGGGCAGCAAATTTGCTAATCAACTAATACACTTGATAAATTTTAAATTACTATAAAAAACTGTTCAAAAATTCCACAGTAATTAATTGTTTACAAATTAATTAATGCTTGTTATTAATTATACCTTCAATGTTAAATATTTTAAATTATTTCGCTTTTGTTTAGAAAGGCGAAACTAAGATTTGATTGGTAATGCACAATTTTAAAAATAGCTGCTTACAAAACTTTGAATTAACTTCGAAAGTGTTTAATTCAAAGGTTTAGTAAAATTATTTTTATTTCTTATAAAAATTATTTGCTGTACCTTAATAGCAGTTGCACAGTCAGCAGCTAGTTGGCTGTCTTCTGAAATCATCTGAAATCATTTAAACTGCATAGCAAATTCTATTGACAGTGAAATAAGTGAATGGTTCATTCGTGCTGTTGTTTTATTCATTGCGACTGTGTCACTCTTTCAAGCTGCCTTTATAACAATTTGTTGCTTTTTATTCTTTATATTTTTTGCTGCTCAAGGTTGCATTCTTAATGGTTGACGCATCAAATAAATTACAGAACCGGCTGCTAACTGTGCCGTAATTATTTTGTTTTTGCGATAGAAATTCTTTGGCCGCGCAGAATGTCAAATGTTAGTGTTTATAATGAGGTTTTTTCTTATTTGAAATAGCAATCTTTGATGTTCAATAATAAAGACAACTCAGCCCAAAAATTGACAAAAAATATTTAAGTTTATTTGCTTGTTTGTGTTGTGAAAATATTTGCTTTTAATATTTGCAAACAGTTTTTCTTGTAATTGGTTAAAAAAACATAAAATTTTGTTTTACAAATTTTGCGCTTAACTTGGTGTTTCGCTCTTGTGTCGCTGAGTGCAGCGAAACGTGCAAATTTTAACACTTGTCTTTCGCACATTCATAGTTAATGGTTAAGCCAGCGAGTTATTTGAACTATCCGGCAAAGCTGGCTAGTGGTTTTAATGGCCGATTTAAAAAAAACAATCTTAAAAGTATAATCAAATTTTATAACCACACTTCACCGCTTTATGACCACACTGCGGTGTTTGGTCATGTCTATTTTTTACCTGTTCAAACTAATTGTTCTATCACAAAAGCACTTGCGTCACGCAGCGCCATCTGTGGCTAAGAAACTGCATGATTGCTTGTTTTTTCTTTCTAATTTTTGTTGTAGTGGGTTGAAAATTGAAATTTTCTTCATTAACAAACTTTCGACTAAACTATCGACAGCTTTCCACAAGATTGCAACAGATAGACCGAGGTTATAAATATGTTAATGAAATTGAATAGCTTCGATCGAAGAAACAACAAAAACAGCAGAAATATAAATTTAGAAATAATTAACTTTCCAAAGTTGTCCAAAAAAACAAAAACATTAAAAAAGTATGGAAAAATGCGTCGCCACACAGTGTGTTGAGCACATACAAATAAGGGTCAATAATAGAAGTAGTGTTTTGATTTTTTAAAAATTTTTATTTCAAGTTAATTTGAGGATTTAATATGTTTAATAAGAAACAAAATTTTGCATTTTGTAAAATTTATTGTTTAAAAAATTATTATTTTTACCTTAATATGTATGTATACTAGGGCGGGTCAAATTCTGGCTCAGCGAAATTCGTAAAATACATGTAATTTCAAGACTTTTTCTCCACTACAGCATATACAAATTCTGAAAAAAAGCTGTGCGGACTTTCGTAAATAGATTCATACACATACATTCATACATTCATATTTTATAATTGAGAACAAAATCTATTTACGAAAGTCCGCACAGCTTTTTTTCAGAATTTGTATATGCTGTAGTGGAGAAAAAGTCTTGAAATTACATGTATTTTACGAATTTCGCTGAGCCAGACCTCCAAAAAATTCGTCCATACAAATTGACCCGCCCTAATGTATACATATAGTATATTTTGTTCTGTGATAATATGTCAAAAAATAGGCTCCTTTTGCGACTTTAACTATAGTATAAGGCCTTAAGAACATCAACATAATTCTGTACGGTTTCTAAATATCTAAAAACTTTTAATATTACAAATTTTGATAGATAAAAATTTTAATTCAAAATCTTGATTGCAAAAAAATGGCCACAATGGTTCGTTTTGTGGCTTCTACTCTAACATAAAGCCTTAAAAACATCAACATATTTCTGTATTGCTTTTATAAATATCTAAAAAATCCAAAAAAATGTATCTAAAAAGAAATGCTAAAAGTGGGTTCGTTTTGTTTGTTCGTTGGATTCTACTCTAGCATAAGGCCTTAAAAATTTTTTCATAACGAGATATCTTACTAAACAATTTTTCACATTTTTTGTCCTTAAAACTAAATGGGTAAAGTTAAAAAAACCTTCTAAAATTTAACAAAATTCCTCTAATTTCTGGCAATTGAACTATTTTTTAACATGACAATTTTTGAAATTACGACTCTTTTTAAAACTGTGTTTTTGTCCCTTTCAATGCACTGTGCGCTACCATAGAGCCAATGTTAAAATAATGAAAAAGAAAAAATAAAAAAAAAATTTGTGAAAAAACTGAAACAATCGAACGTTAGGCAAATCAATCTGGTAGATAAAGGCAAGAGTGGATGACGTTGTGTTGCTTTAGCAAAATGCAACAACAACAAAATTAATTTTTCCTTGCTGTTTGTTGGTTGTTGCTGGCATTAGTGATAATCTAGCGGCTAACTTTTTTTGATTTTTTATTTTTTTTTTCTTCATTTTGGCCTTCAGATTGTTTTTCTTTCTACATTTTTCACTTTCACTAGCGCTCAATTTGCCATTAAGTGAATTTTGCAGCATTAGCATGTTATTGCGCATGCGCGCACGTTACCTTAACTGCCGTGCACTGTCATAACGCGGCGCGTTTTTTCTTTCTACCTCTCTACTCTACTCTACTCTACTCTTTACTAAGTGACTGACTTACGTTGTGGTATCTTTTTATTTGCCACATAGTGTAAAGTGCATGTGAGGTGCTCAAGAGGTCCGCATGTCGACAGTCATGCCAAAAAGTCAACGAAAAAGAAAGAATCACGGGGCAAATCGTGCGGTTCGCATGTCAAAATTCATCAACCGCTGTTGTTGTCAATTCTTCAGCTTCAGTTTCATTTTCTTCATCATCGTCATTTTGCTGCATAACAAAAATCACGCAACTAATAAATTTATTACTTATAGCTAGAGTATTGCACAATCTGACAATAACAAAAACAACGGCAACAAACTTGTTGTTGACATTCCTATTCGGCTGTTAATTATTTATCATATCCGCAACTACATTAAAATTAAAACATTTACAACAAGTTGTCATAAAAAAATGCCATTTATAAAAAAGGAAAAAAAAACATATTAAATAAGTAGGAAAAACTGTCAGTTTTCCGGCAAACTTTCTTTCTTTCGAATGCATTTTGTACGCTGTACAATTTAGCGAAATCTGCATTTGTCGCTGTTGCATTTGAGTGGTAAGCAGGAAGCTTGGCGGCGGCGGCAGCAGCAGTGATGCCGCGCCATCAGACAAGTTTTCAATACTGCCCACATGCATTTCCTTTGCTGTAATTTTTCACTCCTAAGGTTCGTGCGCCTGCGCTTTTCTATGCTTTTTTCCATTTTCATTTAACAATTTAGCAGTAACTTTCGATGGCTGATTTAACTTCATAAATTTATTTTTATAGTTTTTACTCTCCAAGCATTAACTCTTTTGTATTTTGAAACAAACTTCCGCCTCAATACTGTGTCTTGCCTTTTGTATTTTCTTTAAGTTGCTACTTTGTATCTGTCTGATTTTAATTAATTTTGCCATCAATTATTTCTGCTATTTAAATTCTCTTTATTAGCGCTCGAGCAACCATTTAAAGTGATGCTTTACTCGAAAAACCCTAAATAATTTTTTTTTCCACTTCAAGAAAGTCTTGTTAACAGCATACATATATATGTATAGTGGTTCAAATTCAACATACCTCATTTTAAGTGTTTACATTTATGGCTGCACACCGGGGTGATTCGGGTTAATGAGCAATTTGCAACAATTTGCAATAAAGTTTAAGGAAGCTTTTACGACATCATAGTTAAAGAAACCATTAAATCTTAATAAGAAAGAATTACCAAAATCAGGTAACCAAGATCAAAAACAGGTTCAGCTGTGTTCATAGTCTTTACAAACGATTCTACGTTTGCCGAGTTTGTTGCTTAAGTCTTTTGTTTGCGCGAGAGTTTTGCTTAAATGAATGCAGTTTGTTACTTAACTCTTTCTAAGGCAGTACTTAAGGTATGTTTCTAGAGTCTCAGGCAGAAAATTAGAATTGCCAATTAATTTCCAAGCCCAGCACGCCCAGCATATATCACTGGGTGATATATGCTGCCCAACATATATATAATTACTTTTGTTAAACATAAATAAAAGATGATATTTTGTAGAAAAGGATTTCTGATAGAAGTGCAATTCATATATACAATGTTATGATCAAACCTCATTTTGAATATTGTTCAACAATTTTATTTTTAGGAGCTACACAAATGATAGAAAGACTACAAAAGTTGCAAAACAGAGGAATGAGGTGTATTTTAAGATGCAATTTTCTAACACATATCAGATATATTATTGATACTTTAAACTTGTTGTCAATTTATCAAAGAACTTTAATAAATGTGATACTATTTATATTTAAAATAAAACAATAATATTGAAACATAACATAAATAATAAAAAAAGGAAAAGTAGTGGAAAATAGTTTAAGAAATAAACATATATATTGTACCAACATATCAAACTCAGCATTCCTTACCATCACTACAAACGTAGTAGAAATAAATTTCGAAAATAGTAGTATAAAAAAAGTAAAAGAAAAGAAATACCAACTATCATAACATACCATCTATGGCTTTCAATCCTGGGATCCCGATTCAATTTCTAGTCCCGAAATCCTGAGATTCCAACACTAAATCCCAAGATTTTATTTATAAGAAAATATAAAAAATTTCCGCAACTATAAATGCAATTGCATTGTAAAGAATGGTTTTTTTAATATTGAAATCACTCTGTTCTTTTTTTTATCGCTCTTTACACTTTGTAAGTCTATTTTTTAGTTTGTTTTAGTAGTGTCTTAAAAGACTCTGATAGTCGACTCTGATACTCTGAATAAAATTTAGGTATTAGCAATAGTTTTATTACTATACTAGTTATTGTTTAATTATAAAAATAATATTTTATTCACATCATACTTTTAACTTATTTATTTTCTTTTTAAATTTTTTAAATTTATTTTTATAAAGTTTATAATAAAGTGAAATATTACTTGATATTTTTGTACTTTTCTTTTCATTCTGAAATATATGTTGAACTTTTCTGAAATATAAGAAATCATAACTTTTTTATTAAATAAACTTATTAATGTAGCTTAAATATTTAAAAATTTTGCTAATATCTTAAATTAAGGACCGTTAGTGGATTTGAAGTAATAATAAAAAATAGTAACAGAAATAGTAGTAGAAAGAGTAGAAACTTTTTATAAACACTTTTGTTGCTTTTGTTTTTGTTTTTGCTTTTGCTAATTTACTTTTGCTTTTTATTTTGTTTTTGTTTCTATTTTGCCCATTTGTATAATTTTGCTGTTGTTTTGCTTTTACTTTTTAATTGGTCATTCGGCTTAGCTCTTGTTTCTTCTTTTGTTTTTACTTTTGTCATTGCGCTTGCATTTTACTGTGTTTGTCTGTGTCTGAGCCTAATGACGTCTTATTTGTTTTTGCTTTTGCTTATTTGCATTTGCTCATTTGTTTTTGCTTTTGATAATTTAACTTTTGCTTTTTATTTTTTTCTGCTTTCGCTTATTTATGTCTGCTCTTGGCCGTCAGTTTTTGCTTTTGCTTACTTGCAATTGCTTTTGCTTTACCGTTTGCTTGTTTGCTTTTGCTCATTTGATTTTGTTACTGCTTTTGCCTATTTGAATAATTTTGCTGTTGTTTTTATTTGTTTTTATTTGTTTTTGCTTCTACTTTTGATTTTTCTTTTGCTTTTGGATTTGTTTTTGCTCATTTACTTATGGTTTTACTTTTGGTTTTGTGTTTGCTTTTGCTCATTTACCTTTACTTTTTTTCATTTGCTTTTACTTTTTAATTGGTCATTTGGCTCAGCTCTTGTTTCTTTTTCTGTTTTTACTTTTGTTACTGCGCTTGCATTTTACTGTGTTTGTCTGTGTCTGAACCTGATGACGTTTTATTTTTTTTTTCTTTAGGTATAAACCTTAAGAATCCACCTTTACTTACTTACTTACTTAGTTGGCGCTACAACCGTATGTCGGTCTTGGCCTCATCTAAGAATTTGCGCCAGCCATTTCTGTCTTTCGCTTGCTGGCGCCAGTTGGAAATTCCAAGCTTCGTCAGGTTGTCCTCTACTTGGTCTTTCCAACGAAGATGCGGTCGTCCTCTTCTGCGTTGACCGCCGCTGGGTACCGAATCGAATGTTTTCTTCACTGGAGCATCGTCTTTCATGCGCTGAACATGACCAAGCCAGCGAAGCCGCTCGATTTTAATGCGCTTGACTATGTCGATGTCAGCGTACAGCTCATACAGTTCATCATTCCACCGTATTCGGTACTCGCCATTGACGCAGATTGGTCCGTAGATCTTACGAAGAATCTTTCTCTCGAATGCTCCTAAAGTCTTTTCATCTAAACTGCTCAACGTCCAGGTTTGTGATGCGTAAAGTAGGACGGGCATGATGAGCGATTTATAGAGCGTGATTTTCGTTCGTCGAGAGAGAGCTCTGCTTCTCAATTGCCTACTGAGCCCAAAGTAACACCTGTTGGCAAGAGTTATTCTTCGTTTGATCTCAATGCTGATGTCGTTGGTAGAATTAATGCTGGATCCCAGATAAACGAAGTTCTTCACAACCTCGAAGGAGGTATTGTCAACAGTAACGTGGGTTCCAAGACGCTGGGACTGTTTGTTTGTTGACACTAAGTATTTCGTCTTGTCTGCATTCACTGCCAGACCCATTCGACTTGACTCTCTTTCTAATCTGGAAAATGCTGCACTGACTTCGCGCGTATTATGGCCAATGATATCGATTTTTTTATTATGAATATCCACCTTTACTATTGTATCATAAAACTTACAGCTACATTTACAGCCTATAGTCACCGAGATTAAATTCATACAACGTTTTTGTTGCATTAACCCATTCCAGTCTGCACATAGTTCCCGCCGGTCGATTTTGACCAAATTCACATACATATGTATTTTAGCAAGTGATACCTGGAATAGAAAAAAAATTATAATTTAGGTCCGAACCTGTCCAAACACCTGAGATAATGATGGAGAAAATTTTACTCCCTTCAGGTAAATCATTCATAATACACACGTGAAAACTCCGATTGATACCAAAATTTCACGAATTGAAGCCCAATTCATTCTCTCTTATTTCACAAAATTTGTGGCCCTATATAGATATTGACTTACTTTTTTACTTCAAATTAAGTAGAAACTTTCAACTTTCTAAGAATGAATGCATATTTCAGAAGTGGAAAAAAGTGAACCTGAGTTTTTAACCGTGTATGAAAAATATAATTAGCTGTTTAATAAGATTAGAATGTAAAAACCATACAAGTAGTAGAGAAATTAAAAGAAGGTGCAGTTAAACTTAATTCGAGGCAAGTCTTTTGCGTGAAAAAATCGTGTGAATATAATTGAATTTGTTGCTTAAGTATTTTTCTCACAGCAAGTGAAAATTCAACGAGGTTGTAGCTATAAAGAAATTCAGTCACGTTTGTTTCTTAAGTCTTTCGTTAGGTAAATTGATTTTCAATAAGTTCTCCACGAACACTATTAAATAATGCATGACAATTAATGCAATTCAGTGTAGTTGTATTTGTTGTCAACTTAATTGTCTTACACAAATTTTATGCTGCAAAAATACTTTAAAAAAATATGATGACTTCACGCTTTTCATAACTGAAACATCGAATCGAATCAAACATTTGTTTGCAAAAACATGAATAAAATTGGTTATTTTATTAATGTTTGTTAATAATTACCAAGTAAAATCTACAAAAACACTGCGATGTAATCTCAACGGCTTTCATCGTAAAAATCAATTGCTTTGTAAACTTTTATAGCATAAGTAAGCGGTAGCTTGCTGTAACAATTTAAAATATTTTAAGCTTGTTATTTTTTTTTTTTGCGAAATTGAAACGAAACCGCCTTTTTCTCAGTTGATTGCTTAAACAAGTTCGTAGCTTAAGTCTTTTATTGTACTATTATTTTCATGCCAAGTAAACTGCAAACAAATCGTTGCGCTAGTTTTTTTTTTAGACATTCATAATTTCTTTGAAAACCAAATAGCACAAAGAAACTCATTGAATCCAAAGCAATTTACAACAGAATCAATGTATGAATAATGTGTAAAGATGAAGTTAATTCATTATTAAATCTAAATATTGTGTAAAAAAGTGTTAATAATTTATTGCATATAAATACTATTGAGTCGGAATTTACTAAGGCAACACCGAATGTTTTTGTTATTAACATATTCATACTTATTAAAGTTAATGGTATTATTATTATTTTCTTTACATTAAACTGTTTTGAAATGAACAGCAAGTTATTATTAATTAAGTCTTTTGCTATATAATTTTTGAATCCAGCAAGAAAGTTGCAAGCAAATTCAATGTATTCAATGTGGACTAGCTTTGTTTTGAAACTTCCAAAGATACTAGCTTTAATTTTGTAATATTAATTGACTCGCACTTATGCAAAAATTTGAAGCGATAGTTCGGCTGAGCAGTACAATTCGTGATGAAATTGCGTAAAATAGATTACAAATATTTTGCAAGATAATTAATTTTTATTTATTGTAAAAAACGACTGGTTTCTGACGCAATCACTGATTGGTTTTTGAAACGGAAAACACCCTTTTGCGGTTTATTCATAAAAAAAAAATTTATGTAAGAATAATGAATTTTTGCATAACTGGCAAAAAAACAGAAATTAAATTGATAGATTTTTGACAAAGGTTGTTTCATAAACTTAAAAAAGCACACTTACACTAAAGAAGTACACAAAAAATACATAAAATTTTATAATTTAAACTCTTTTCGCATATAAAAAATAATTTTAGATCGTGTTTGGAAGTTTTTAGAAAAATTTTACTTCCAGAAATAACTGTGTGACACACCCACATTAAAGAAATTGGACGGATTAAATAGCAAAACAAGAAACCAAATAAAAATATAAAAAAATAAAAAAAATTAAAATAAAAATAAAAAAGATAAAAAAAATAAAAAAATTAAAAAAAATAAAAATAAAAATAAAAATAAAAATAAAAATAAATAAAAATAAATAAAAATAAATAAAAATAAAAATAAAAATAAAAATAAAAATAAAAATAAAAATAAAAATAAAAATAAAAATAAAAATAAAAATAAAAATAAAAATAAAAATAAAAATAAAAATAAAAATAAAAATAAAAATAAAAATAAAAATAAAAATAAAAATAAAAATAAAAATAAAAATAAAAATAAAAATAAAAATAAAAATAAAAATAAAAATAAAAATAAAAATAAAAATAAAAATAAAAATAAAAATAAAAATAAAAATAAAAATAAAAATAAAAATAAAAATAAAAATAAAAATAAAAATAAAAATAAAAATAAAAATAAAAATAAAAATAAAAATAAAAATATAAATAAAAATAAAAATAAAAATAAAAATAAAAATAAAAATAAAAATAAAAATAAAAATAAAAATAAAAATAAAAATAAAAATAAAAATAAAAATAAAAATAAAAATAAAAATAAAAATAAAAATAAAAATAAAAATAAAAATAAAAATAAAAATAAAAATAAAAATAAAAATAAAAATAAAAATAAAAATAAAAATAAAAATAAAAATAAAAATAAAAATAAAAATAAAAATAAAAATAAAAATAAAAATAAAAATAAAAATAAAAATAAAAATAAAAATAAAAATAAAAATAAAAATAAAAATAAAAATAAAAATTGAAGTTGAAGTTGAAGTTGAAATTGAAATATAAATATAAATAAAAATAAAAATAGAAATATAAATAGAAATAGAAGTAGAAATAAAAATAAAAATAAATATAAATACATATATATCAAAACAAAAACGTTAATTATACTTATTGAAAATAACAAAATAACATGATAACAATAAAAATTATTTATAAAAAATAGATAAAATAAAATTAAAAAATATAAAATAAAAATAAAATAAATTATAATAATAAATATAAATTAATATAAATAATTAAGTATTTTTATTATCTAAAATGTAATTTAATTAAAAAAAACAAAATAAATATGCAAATAATAATAATATATAAAATACATTAATAATCAAAATAAAAAAAATACGAAAAAAAACTCAAAAATAAAAATGAAAATTTAAATAAGAAATATAAATATATATTAAAACATAGATAAAATAAAGAAAAAATTAAACATATATTTATAAAACTTAAAATAAAAATTTATAATAAAAATAAAATATAATAATACTAATGTAATAAAACAGGAGTCGAATTAGATATTAAAACTAATATTATTATTATCATAATAAAATTAAAAATTAGATTTAAAAAATAGTAATAAAAATTTAATAAAAATTAACACTAAAACACGAACAGAATTGATAATAAAAATATAGATAAAAGTAAAATAAAAATACAAATTCAGTTAGAAATATAAAAATAAAAAATAAAAACTAAAAAAAAAATAAATTAAAAAATAGTTATATTAGAAAAATAGTTCAGATATTTTAATAATACTATAATAAAAAAATAAAATTTTATATAAAATAAAAAACATAATCGTAATAAAAAAAAAGAATATAAAATTATATACAAATCAAAGGTTTTAAATATATTTGTAATATAAAAGAAAAACATTTTCTGCCACATCCACTCTTTTGTACAATTTTCAGCATCACTTGCTAAGTTCTTATTTCACGATGGTTATTAAGTATCACTAATTTTAAAAATGAAAAACTTTTTTAAATAATACTTGACTTTATATAAAGATTTTTATCGCTTGAAAACCTTCGACTACCCTTACACATTAGTTCTGGTCCACCCTACTTTGGAAATCAAAAGAAAGTAGGTTTTTATAAGAAAGTAATAAATGGAATATTTTCATAACTTACAACATAGGTTTGAAAAAGTCACATTACAAAATGGCATTTAAAAATGATTTTTTTAATAAAAGCAATTATGACACAGCAGTATTCACTTTAAAATCTATTATAAGAACACTTGTTTTGAGAATAAAAAATTTTAGGAAAACTTATTTAAAAATTTTTTTTAGAAAACATGTCTTGAAAACAGTTCTTAGTTTAAATTAAAAGACAACTAAGAAAAGAAGTGTGCAGGATAACTCTAAACAAGTACGTTTCTTAAGACTTTTGAGTGTCTTAAGAAAGTTTTACTAAGTACTAAAAATTGGTTATGAAAAAATATTTATTTTTTAATTCTCAGCTTAAATATAATATATATACAAGTTTATGTTTAAAGTCTTTAGTTAACAAAAAATATGCAGATAATTGCTTTAAATGCTTCAATAACTAAGCTATCAGTGACAAAATTTTATGCGTACGTTAATATCTGCAACTCCTTATAAGCTTAATTTTTTTTTTTCTTACTATGTGCACAGAAAACAAAACAAAAAAAAATTTAAAATATCTAGATATCATATACTATAACAAGCTATTTATAAACGACAAAAAATGTTAACTGCTGCAACATGCTCTTAAAAGCTGCGCTTGGTATCAAGTAGCTTTAATTCAGCGTAAATGTAAACAGACAAAACAATGCGGACAAAATTATGTAAAACGTGCGATAAACTACATTTAATGCGTCTAAGGCGTGCAATACGTAATGCGTCAAGCAAAAAAAAAAACAAATAAAACAAACAAATCTTACACAAAAGCAAAGCTATAAAAAACATTTCCTTGTGACAGATTTTGTAGTTTTAAATTATGTATATCAATTTTATTTATTTAATGTATTTTTTTGTTTCTTACAGGTCGTGCATACAAAGCCAGAGCTGCAGCAGTGAACTAGAAATTCATTAAAAAACTAACACAATCGCAACAGTTGTAACATCAACCGCAACGTTTTGGTGCAGCGTATGTAAATGCTGCATGCATGTCATTTAAACGTAAGAAATTTGCCAGGGTTTTAAGCCAAAAGAACGGCATTGATTTTGAATAACAGTGGATAGAACAACAACAGCAACTACAACAACAACATAATTGTAACAACTGCAAGTTAGAGTCTAAAACTGGTTGCTCGCACACGTTCCAGTTTCAGTTCCGTTGTTGCAACGAAAGTCAAAGTTAAACTTAAGTGTTTTTTTCGCTTAAGTCGCAGCAACAGTTTAACAAACGTCTTTGAGCCGCTTGGTCGTTGTCGTTGTCGTTGCCGTCGTCGTCGCGTTTTCAGCGAACCTCGTACGAAAAATCATTTAGCAGCTATAGCTAGAAAGTGAAAACATTTAACAACAGCAAAAACAAAAACATCAACAAAAATGGAGTCCGAAGAAATCACCAAACTGGTCGATGGTGTTTATAAGGTAAATAAAGTTGAAAATAACTCAAAAAAACAGAAAAAAAACCTTAGAAAAATTCAACAAATTTTTTAGCTTCAAGACAATTTAAAGTTTTCCCGACTTGGCCAAAAACCACTTGGCTGAGCGGGAAGTCAGTCAGGCGCAAGTGTTGCAAAAATGCAGTTTAGGCGTTTTTGGTTCAATGCACGCGCAAGAGTTCGAATTAAACATCAGCTGGTAGCAGTGGCGCATCAGAAATTTGAGCTGGGGGGAGCTTAATTAACAGAACATAAATTTTACCTTAGAACAGTGAAATACTTTCAACATATACAGTCAGGCCCGTAGTAAAGGGGTGATTTTTGGGATTCGAATTGAGTCCGAACTATAACAAAAAAGCATTAAAACAAAAGCACAACTTTTTTTCTTAAAACAATAGCTTGAATTATAAACATCTATTGAAAAAATATATCTTTTAGTGCCTTTTTTTGCTTTAAAAGTAGAAAGAAAGGTGCAACATAAAGTGCAAAAGTAAAAAAGTTTAGAAATAAAGTCGATCAAAATCAGGCAATGCGTTAAAAATATTGAGTGAAATTAAACTGTTCAACACTTTTCAACCTTTTCCAAAGTAGCAGATCTCGATCTTGATATCGACGAATTCTGGTAGAACATTCAAGTACAAAAAAAATTAGAGTATATTCACTATGCAACAAATTGTCAAGTTCTTTTATTACCTACAAAAATACAAATTTTTTTAATTTCTATGAATAAGTTTTTTCAGTTTTACTTTTAAAAAAAGTAAGTTTTCAAATTTGCTTTTACATCTTTGTTCAAAATTCAAGAACGAATCATCTAATTTCATTAATAACGAGTGCTCGGATTTTGATGACCTTAAAAACTGCAAAAATTCCTAAAAACTGAATAAAATTTCCTAAAAAAAAAAACAAAAAAATTACATAAAAAAAATAAAGCTTTCGAAATAATACATTTGTAATAGCATTACAGTATGTTACAAAGTTAATTTTTAAGTTGTTAAAATTAAAATAACGTCGATTGTCTGACAAAATGTTTTTGTAAACAGAAAAACTTCTTTCTACACAGAGCCAAAACAACCTAATAAAATAGAAGAAAATCAATAAGATTTCTCTATGGTTTTCATCCAAGAAGATTGTCTTATTAAAACCATTGAGAAAATCTTATTAAAACTATGAGCTTTTTTATTAGGTAAATCACATAATTTTAAGAAGTATCTTATTGTTTTTTATAAGAACACTTTTAAAAACAATAAAAAAATCTTATCAAAACTTCTTGGTTTTTAAGAAGAAATCTTTCAGATTTAATAAGATTTATTTTTGAAATTTAATAAGGACATCTTATTGATTTAATAGGATTTCTTTTTAAATTTTAATAAGGAAATATTTTTAAATCAAAACGGAGTCTTATTTTTTACCTTTTACCTAGAAATATACTTTTGACTGCCTGTAATATTAAATAAAAAGACATTTTGATGGCTTTTTACAATTTATTAGGAAATAAAATTTGACTTTGTCACCAAAATATCCGGCGCTGTCAAGGCCTTCAAAGAAAGTGGCGACATCATCAATCTCCATTTTTTTAAGAACCTTTTTCGAGTTTACTCCATAAATTTTTAGCAAAGTCGAAATTGAGTAACAAAAAGCCCCACGACTAAAATATGGCTTGAGTTTCCAGAATTTCAGCCTCGTCGAAAACAAGTTCGGGAACATATGTTTTAGCATTATCCATTATCACATAGTTTTATTTTACTTTAAATAAATTAAATCCATAAAATGCACATAAATTTCACGAAATCACTTCACAATTACGACTGAAAGCTAAAGCAAAGAATAAGTAGCATTTTCACCGTTAGAACCTTCTTAAAAGGGTGTTTAATAAGAAAATATTATGAAAGCAGATCAAAAAGCTTTTCTTATTAATTTAAGATGATCTCTTCTTAAACTTTGAAGAGTAAAAAAAAGATTTTCCAATTAAAGCAAAGTATTAATAAGATTACCACATCATTTTATTCATTTAATAAGAAATATTATTAAAAAATGTTTGATAGTAGTTTTAAATTTTTAATAAGATTTTCTCTATGGAATTAAAAAGATTTCTCTATAGAAAATTCTTATTATTTGGTAGTATTAATAAGAAAACCTAATAAAATAACTCAATTAGCTGATCTTATTGATTTTATGTGGTGGTTTTTGGCTCTGTGTACTTCTGCACTGACGAGAGGAACATATTTAAAAGACGATATGTCATCGGATGTAAATTCCTCTTCTGAATTCATAGTCTTCAAATTTTTACCCCTTAATATTTCATAAATATAAAGTAATAAGAAACTAGCATATCTTCAGTTTTTATCTAATGCTTGGTTTTCACTATGTCATTTTTATGACGCCACAAAAGTTTATCACCTGAAATATCATCTTAATAAAACTCTAGAACATTTTCTGCATAGCTCCATTTAATAATTTATTCGTTCTTAATTTTTCAAGATTGCCAAAGTTAGAAAAAATGTCAACATGTTGTTATTTTCAATTTGATTGACAACAACTGACCACTGAAAATGACATAGTGAAAACCAAGCATAACACTTGTTTCATCTTTGTACATACCCTTTCGTCAGTTTCACTACGCGCAGAGCTTTTTTCATTGAACAAGCAACAAAGCTGCTCCTTTTTAGACAGGTAATGTTTTTGATTGAAGGGACTAAAAGTCTTTTAAAAATGACCTAAAAACCCGAAAAGTGCTCTAAAAATTAAAAATGTGCAAAAATTACGATACAATAATTTAAAAATCGCTAAAAATTGCCAAAAAATGCCCTTAATCTAAACGGTTAGAAATCTTGTACTAAATTTTAGTCCCACTAAAATATTACTGCGTTTTCTTAAACATTGCGGCTTAAAATTTAAACTTTGCAAAAACTAACTCATAACTAAAACTCTTCTGTACAAGCATTTAAACCAAAAGAAATATTACAACATTCATTTTAGCATTTTGGTTTTAATTTAAGTACAATTCTGTATTACTTTTTGTTTTTAATACAATTTTTACTAAATTCTAGTACATTTGGATACTAAATGTGGATCTAGACCCGTAAAAAGTTAGTCTGGCAATGCTATGACTCAATATTAGGCGACTCGGTTCATATGTTTGTTTATCGCGCTTGTTAAGTGCACGGTTAAAAATCTTGGAATAAAGTTTAAAATTTTCTGTACTTTGTATATGACCACACCAGCTTTGGTTTCAAATCTAGCATTTGCAAAATACTGAAAAATCGTTTTAATACAGCTTTGGTTTAAAATTTAGTACAAGCTTGGATTGAAATATAAAAAAAAAATAACAAACACTGTGAGATTCGAACCAGGGACATCCAGTTTGTAAGTTCACTACGTTAACCACTGAGCTACTGCGCTCTACGAAACAACAGCAATAAACAAGCATATGAATCTAATAGAATAATGCTGAGTTTCGGTATGCAATATTTTTTTCCCTCCAGGAAAAATCGGAAGGCTTCCATATAAAAGTGATAAAGAAACATTCCCCACCATATCTCTTTCGGAAGCTTAGGGGTAGTTTTGTATCTATGTTGTTTCCAAACCGCTTCTTTAAGAATGCAAGTGGAAACTTTTACTTATTGTCAAGCAATGACTACAGAAAATATTAATATCATTGTTTCCCAGCCGCTTATTATAGAATTCGATAGTCTAGTGGTAGAGCGCTTGACTGTCGATCAGGGGTCCCGGGTTCGAATCCTGGCCGGGCATTTTCATAACAAGGTAGAGGAATGTTTCCACATTAATTCTTAAAACAGGGTAGAAGACTGCTTCCAATTCGCTTTTTAAGACAGCGGAGAGGAATGTTTCCACATACATTTTTAACACAGCGGAGAGGAATGTTTCCCTTTAATGACATGCTATTTAAAAAAAGAACTGGAGTGTCCAACGAAAGGGAATGCTTCCTACATTCCATGGAATGTTTCCTGTTTATATCCGGGAATGTTTCCATTTCCTGGAGAGTTGGTTTAAATTTTAGTACAGAAAGTTGTAATTATGAGTTAGTATTATACCAAAAAATTCGTCCATACAAATTGACCCGCCCTAATATATATATATATATATTACTTACAATATATATATACAATATATATATATATATATTAGGCGGGTCAATTTGTATGGACGAATTTTTTGGAGGTCTGGCTCAGCGAAATTCGTAAAATACATGTAATTTCAAGACTTTTTCTCCACTACAGCATATACAAATTCTGAAAAAAAGCTGTGCGGACTTTCGTAAATAGATTTTGTTCTCAATTATAAAATATGAATGTATGAATGTATGTGTATGAATCTATTTACGAAAGTCCGCACAGCTTTTTTTCAGAATTTGTATATGCTGTAGTGGAGAAAAAGTCTTGAAATTACATGTATTTTACGAATTTCGCTGAGCCAGAATTTGACCCGCCCTAATATATATTATATTATATTATATATATAGTATATTATATTATATATAATATATATATATATTAGGGCGGGTCAAATTCTGGCTCAGCGAAATTCGTAAAATACATGTAATTTCAAGACTTTTTCTCCACTACAGCATATACAAATTCTGAAAAAAAGCTGTGCGGACTTTCGTAAATAGATTCATACACATACATTCATACATTCATATTTTATAATTGAGAACAAAATCTATTTACGAAAGTCCGCACAGCTTTTTTTCAGAATTTGTATATGCTGTAGTGGAGAAAAAGTCTTGAAATTACATGTATTTTACGAATTTCGCTGAGCCAGACCTCCAAAAAATTCGTCCATACAAATTGACCCGCCCTAATATATATGTATATTAAGGGTGACCTTAGCAATAGGGAGATTTTTGAAAAGAAATTTTCTTAAGATGGATGGCTGGAAAATCGTTCCTTTTGATTTAAAAACAATGAAAATATCAAATTGTAAGTAATCGGAAACTATTTACCCAACCATCAAAGCAATTTAAATTTAAAATTGAAAAATCTGTGATCACAAGGAATAATGACTAAACTCAAAATATCGTAAAAAAGCGATATGGAATTTACTTTATTGCCAATTTTTGGAAGTATGCACATTTTCATTTTTTGGCCAGAATTGATCATAACTTATGTCTGCACATATTTTGTTTGTAAAGGTTCATATATTTCAAAAAAAATGGGTCATAGTTCGTGTAATTAAAATATCGTTTTTTACGATACTTTGAGTTTAGTCGTGACCTTGTTGTACATTTTGTAATATTGTACAGAAATATTGTACATTTTTACAATATTACATATTTCTCGATTGTTTGAACATGAAACCTTATTTTGCGACTAAAACTGGTATGCTTTTTTCGTTTGTTATTTAATTGTCCCTAAAAATGAGATGTAAAACATAGCAATCGGATAAAAATTGCTGGAGTTGTGATATTTTACTTTTTGAAAAAATGTCTTTTTTTTCTTGTTGTAGTAAAAAAACAATCTTAAAAGTTCATTTTTGACAACATTGCAATAAAATGCTGTTGAAATGTTTTCTGAAAACATTGGAATAACTTGGTCGTTGTGAAATTTTTTACTAACTAGAAGTGTAACATTTTGTAAATTTCGAGTTTGGGTATTTTTACGAAAAAAATCCTCAAAAATCCCCAAAAATGCGGAATTTAAAAAAATGACTTTACGGGTGACTCTTAGACCAAATTAGACCAATAGTCTAATTTTCTGAGAAATATTTTTGCGATATACTTTAACTCTCTAGCTTCCTTTTTTTACGGTCTTTTGTTAATTTTTTCAAAAAAGATTAAAAAGGAACCCTTAAACGTAATCATAGGACGTTAAAATATTCTATGAGAATGTTCCTTGAAAAAGTTAAATTTAAGTTTATTAAGCATCATTGGCAGATTTTTCATTGCACAGATTTAGGAAACTTTACAATTATGTTTAATAATTTATTAAGTACTTAGATAGAACCCGTAGACACATCTTGTCCAAAACGTTATATAAAAAAATATTCAAATATTACAAATGCAATCAGATCCGATTATATGGAAATAATACTTTTTCCTGCTTATTCAATTGCTGTAAATATTTGAGCTACTTTTTTTTATGTTTAAGTAAAAAAGCATAACATTTATGGCCTATTTGATGTAGCATACATTGTGTTATTCAACTAAATTTTTATTGTCTGTGGTGGGTCTTCAGCCCGATATTTGCCCCCTGGATCCGCTTCTGGCTGGTAGCATTTTTTTTAGCTAGATTTTGTTTTGCCTTTCCTATATCGAGCTAACATCTTTTTTACCGTTATGCAATATGTGCAGACAGCCTGTTAGTCTGGCAAAATAATTTGTGCAGAGATGCTCTAACTTGTCTAGTCGTATCTATCTCGTGGCAAGTTTTGCTTTATTACGTGGCTGACTCTGCTCAGCTGTTCAAGTGACACAAATCGGTGCATGCTGTGTACCGGGCGTTGTATGTTTTTGCATTATTATTATCATTACGTAAGCCTAATTGAATTGCATGCGAGCGCGTACAAAAATCATGTCATTTTGGCCACATACAACACTTCTAGCCAATATTAGCTGAGCGAGATAAAAGCAAAGCAGGCCATACAAGTCGTAGCAAAGCAATGTTAAAAAGTGAAGTTGACTAAATTAAGCGACATGCTCATGCATACAGATTTTTTTTATTTATTTTTCATTTTTCTTTTTTTAATTCAAATCAGTTTTTGTGTGCTAATCATTGTAATCTAAGCTTAAGCAAGTTCGTGTCTTAAGTCTTTTGTTTGCCTGCATTAAAAGCGCTTCGCTTTCTATCATTTTACAAGTTCTTTGCTTAAGTCTTTTATTTAGTCTTTATTGATGAATTCTAGCCGCTTACTTTTGGCTATTTTTTCTTTTTGTCTTTAAAAGTTCAGCCTATCAGATTTTATATTAATGAACAACGCTTTATGTAAAGAATGTTATATTCTTTGAAATTTCTTTTTTTACCCAACAAATTAAATTCAAATATTTATTTTGCCTCAAGCAAGTTTTTCAAATATTTACTAGTTAATTTTTTTATTTTTAAATATTTGTCTATTAATAAAAGTTAAAAAGCCAGTTGTCGGTTCTTGTGTCCGAGTTGGGGAAAAAATAACTGGTTTTACCACTTAATTTATAAGAATCACAAACTAACCAATTCGTGCTAGAAAAATATTTTTAAATTAATTTTATGCATGTTTGAGTGACATTAAAAAATCTCAAGCTTACACAAATATATTACCTATCTCTATGAAAATCAATGTTGATTGCTTGCAATGTTGATTGCTTGCTTGCATCAAGAGCTGAGTTATTTATATATTCAAATAAGCTTAGATGAGATTTTTTTTTTGTGTTTTTAGAAGAACTCAAATTAACGTTGGCCATTCATTAATTTATAGTTTTTTTAATTACAAATGGTATTCAAATAATATTAATGCATTATGCGTATTTAATAAATTTTTTTAGTGTTCCAGTGTAAACTTTATGCTTTAACTCAGCTATAACAATTTGGTTTTACAATTTATTATGTATGCATCATTTATGCCAAATTAATTCATAGTTTTTTCTTAAAAGTTATTCTTAGTTCCATGCCGCTGCATAAAGTTTGTAATATTAACATTAATCGCTAAATTTGTATGCAAAATGTCGTAACTTTTAACGTCTATCCTTGAACTTTTATCTGATGAACAACTTCTTTTTTTTTAAAGAGTATGCTGCTACAGTAATATATTGCATATATTAGCATATCAAGTTATGCGAAATGATAGCTATAAAATAATTTGAAATTTAGGCTAGCACAGTTTAACAACCAAAAATATAAAAGACTTTGATTAACGGATTGGGGTAAAGGAGAGAAAAATTAATACACGTGCATCGGCGTTAAAAAAATGCAAGGACTCTATGTGCAAAACGACATCTATGGAAACTACCTAAATATTATCGTTGCCACTTAAATCAAGGTTTTTCGGAAAGAAACGTTTTGATGCGTGTTTTCTAAATAAAATCTAAATAATCATCAGACAAGTACGATTGGTACTCCAAAATTTTTTATTTTATTTATTAATTTATTTCATCTATGGGAGAATTCTAAAAATTTGCGTTGCCACTTAAATCGAAGTTTTTCTAAAAGAAGCGTTTTCCTGCGTTAGAGCGTTTAAGTGCGGTTTTTCTAAATAAAAATCAAACCATACATCAGACAAGGATGATTTGAACGCCAAAATGATTTCATAGACTCAACTGCATGTATAGAAAAATTCTTCAAATTAGTATTCCCACCTTAATTGAGCTTTTTTCGGAAAGAAGCGTTTTTGCGTTGGAGCGCTTTATTATAAGAAAATTATTATAAGAAGTCTATAAAATCCAAAGAATACATCAGACAAGGTCGAAATATACACCAAAATGATTGGAAGGAGTCTTCATACAAAACTGCACCCATGAAAAAATTTTTAAAATTAGCGTTGCCACCTTAATAGAGGTTTCGGATAGAAGCGTTTTCGTACGTTTGATAATTTTAGTGCGTTTTTTAAAAATAAAATTCAAACCATACATCATACAAGGACGATTTTTACACCAAAATGGTTGTAGGGACTCTTCTTACAAACTGCATCTATATAAATAAGATTTTAAAAAACTACCGGTGATATCTAAATAAAGGTTTTTCGAAAAGGAGCGTTTTGGTGCGTTTTTTCCCAAAAGTAATCCAAACCATTCATCAGAAAATGACGATTTATAAATTAAAAGAATTGTGAGGAATTAGCATGACTAGTTAGAAAACTAGAAAACTAGCATAGAAAAAAAAATCTTAAAAATTAGCGTTGCCACCCTAATTGAGGTTTTCGGAAAAAACTTTTTACAGCGTTTGAGCGTTTTGGTGCGTTTTTTCTATATAAAATTCAAACAATGGTAATGATAAAACTGCATCTATAGCAAATTTAAAAAAATTAGCGTTGCCACCTTAATATAGGTTTTTCGGAAACAAGTTTTTTGTTGCGTTGGAGCGTTTTGGTGCATTTTTTAAAAATAAAATTTAAACCATACTTGAGAAAAGGAAAATTTGTACACTTAAATAATTGTAAGGACACTTCTAGCAAAATTACTTTTATGAAAAAATTTTTAAAAATTAACGTTGCCACCTTAATAGAAGTTTTTCGGAAAGAAGCGCTCTCGTGCGTTAGAGCATGTTAGTGCATTTTTTCAAAATTGAATTCAAACCATATAGCAGACAAGGACAATTTATATACCAAATAATTGTAAGGACTTTACAAGCAAAACTGCATATATGAAAAAATTAAAAAAACTAGTGTTGCCGCTTAAATCTTGGTTTTTTAGAAAGAAACATTTTCGTGCGTTTGAGCGTTTTAGTGCGTTTTTTCTAAATGACATCCAAAAAAAGCACCAGACAAGATCAAAATATACACCAAAATTATTGGAAGGAGTCTTCATACAAAACTACATCTATGAAAAATTCTTAAAATTAGCGTTGCCACCTTAATAGAGGTTTTTTGGAAGGAAGCGTTCTTTTACGTTTGATAATTTTAGTGCGGTTTTTTAAAATAAAATTTAAACCATGCATCATACAAGAACGATTTTTGCACCAAAATGATTTTAAGGACTCTACATGAAAAACTGCATATACGAAAAAATTCTTAAAATTAACGTTGCCACCTTAATAGAGGTTTTTTGGAAGGAAGCGTTCTCGTACGTTTGATAATTTTAGTGCGTTTTTTTAAAATAAAATTTAAACCATGCATCAGGCAAGAACGATTTGCATACCAAATGAATGTAAGGACTCTACAAGCAAAACTGCATCTATGAAAAAATTCTAAATATTAATGTTGCCACTTTAATCGTGGTTTTTTATAAAGAAACATTTTCGTGCGTTTGAGCGTTTTAGTGCGTTTTTTCTTAATAAAATCCAAATAATGCATAAAATCCAAATACAAGGTCGAAATAAACACCAAAATTATTGAAAGGAGACTTCATATATTAAAAAATCTATGAAAAGAATTGTTAAAATTAGCGTTGCCACATTAATAGAGATTTTTCGGAAGGAAGCGTTCTTGTATGTTTGATAATTTTAGTGCGTTTTTAAAAAATAAAATTCCAACCATACATGATACAAAGATGATTTATGCACTAAAATGATTGTAAGGACTCTCCGAACAAACTGCATCTATTGAAATAAAATCTAAAAAAATTAGCGGTGCCATCTAAATAAAGGTTTTTTGAAAAGAAACGTTTTTGTGTGTTTTCTAAATAAAATCCAAACCATTCATCGCACAATGACGATTTATACACCAAAACAAGTGCAAGAAATTAACATGTAAAACTGATTCTATAGAAAAAATCTAAAAAATTAGCGTTGCCACCTTCATTGAGGTTTTCCGGAAAAAAGTTTTTAGTGCGTTTGAGCGTTTTAGTGCGTTTTTTCTATATTAAATTCAAACAATGTATCATACAAGGACGATATATACACCAAAATGATTATGAAGAAAGAACAACTGCATCTATTTAAAAATTCTAAAAATTAGCGGTGTCATCTAAGTCAAGGTTCTTCGGAAAGAAATTTGTTGAAGCGTTTAAAAGTTTTACTGAGTTTTTCTAAATAAAATTCGAACCATGCATCAGGCAAGAACGATATATACAACAAAATAATTGTAAGTAATAAGCATGTAAAACTGCTTTTATGGAAAAAATCTAAAAACTAGCGTTGCCACCTAAACAGAAATTTTTTTCAAAAAGCGTTTTGGCGCGTTTTTCTACATGCATTCCATACCATATATTAGACAAAGACAATTTGTACATCATAATGATATTAGGGCCTCTAAATCTTTTACTCTACTTAATAACTTTTTGAAATTACTTAAAAATTTTTAATATGGGCTTTAAGTCTATACAAAATTATGTAAATTACTAAAGAAAATAGTAAGAAAACTTCTAAATACACATATGGCTTTGACAAAATTTTTGTGTTCACAGACCTAAAGTACAATTTTATGGAAATTTTTTTTGTAATATGTTGTTATCTCAAAGGTCTTTTTTATGGATCAATTTCGAACCGTTTTAAAAAAGTTAACAAAGGTCCCTTACAAGCAGTCGCAGAGGCTATGATATATTATTTTAATGGAAATTCTTCAAGAAAAATTTTATTATAAGTCTCTTTTGACAAGAGACTTGTGAAAAGGTACAGATTACTAGCAATGATGGCATGTCTTAAGTTAATAAATATCCGAATCTCATGCAATGAATCGATTTTATTAGCAGCATGACGTCATAAAACTAGTATTAATAACATTTATATGATAATTTATTGTTTTCAATCTAAATGTGCACTAAAACCATGGGACCAATGGAAATATTCGATGGCTTACAATGTAATATATTATGTTTTTTTAATCGCCTTATGCTGCACATTTAAGGCGAAACGAGCGACAGAGAAATGTTAAGGAAAAAAGAAATATCAGATATTAAATTAGAACTATTCACGTTGAAAAATGAGACTAAATCGTTTGACGCGCGCTAGCAATGAGCGATAGCAACAACGTTCACTGACCACACTCAATAAAAGAAACCTTTGAAAGGCCAACAAAAACAACAAATACAACAATAACAACAACGACAACCTAGCATGACGACCAAGCCGTCAGGCATACAAAAGCAAGTGTGGTGCATTAAGTGAAACATGCTGGGAATAATAAGAACTCTGAAAGCATTTAAAAGGTTTCATTAACAGAATAAAAAAAACACTCGGCTACATAAAAAAATATATAAAGAAAATGAAAGAAAAAGCAATGACTACAAATAAAGCTGCACCATGCTAAAATTTTTACCGGCCAACAAGCAGGTGAACTAGCGGAAAGGAAGACAACAAGTCAAGACAAGCAGACAAACAGCTACAAACAAACAAACAAACAAACGCTACAAACGGTTTGTCTTGCTGTTCGCACTAATGCCCAAATAAATTAGGCTACAAAGGAAGCCCTAGTGCGGTTTGTTGCTGCTGCTGGCTGCTAGCCCGACAGATTGACACACATCGTGGCACCAAGACAATCGTCCAAACTAAACACAAGCCACAGAACACAAAAATTCGTCCAGAAGTGGTCAGTGGAATGCATGTTGCGAAAATGCAGGTGAAAACAGAACGCAAAATTAAAACGAAAACAACAAAACAAAATAATTAAGCCACAACAACCAGTTACTGCTGCATGTCACACTAACTAGTTGTTGTTGCTATTTTTTTTTCTGATTTTATTAAGAATGTCTGGGCATACCATGAAATCAATCATTGACATATTTTTTGTTGCTGTTGTTGTTGCCTACATCGTATTTGGAGGTGTGTCAGCAATGCAGCAAGTTTGTCGCTTAAGTCTTTTGTTTTCATATATTGTTCAAATTTGCTTGCAGTTGTTTTTTTTGCAATTGTTGCGCTTGCGTGCTGCTTTTTGCAGCTCTTAATGAGTGTAATTAAAAATGCTGCAATTAAAATGGCAAAAAATTGTCTGTTGTTGTTATTGTTGTTTATAAATGCATAAACGCTAATTAAAAGAAACAATACCATACAACTTTTTTAAACTGCATTAATTTCAGCTCTGACATCATGTCAAAAACATTTTGTTGTTTTATATTTGCTTGTATGCGTGTTTTTGTTTTTATTTTTTAATTGTTTTGGTTACGTCTTATCTTGCTTTACTGCAAACGTGCCGCAGCATTTATTTACACTTCATCAGTCATCTTTTATGTGCGAATGTGTAGTCCTTGCTGGGTTGGGCAAAGGCACACCCACACATATATACAAACAAGCAAATTCATTAACATGGGTATAAAAATAGATATACAACAACGTTAGCAGCATGTCAAGTGCGTCAAAAATACACAAACATTTTTAACCCTTGGCTGACACAACTTGCGCCAGTAACTTAGCTGCCACACTGAAGTAATTCGTTACCCCAACAAAAAAAACTGCTCCCAAAACTAGAGATTTGGATACTTTTTGAATATTAGATTTACAGCCTTATTCTGACAAATTAACAATTGTTAATATTTCTATATGTTTGTTGTAATTTTTTGATTTCAAAACAAAATTTGAAGCTCAAAAATAATAAATTTTGATAAAAATTGTCAACTTCTTTTCAGTTATTGACAAATTCATTGAAAAATATTGTTTTTTGAGCTTCAAATTTTGTTTTAAAAACAACAAACATATAGAAATATAAAAAAAAAACTGGTGAACAATTGTTAATTTGCCAGAATAAGGCTGTTTATATATCAGTTTACTGAATTAGAAAAAATAGTTTTGTTTGATATATGTTTTTGAAGCTGAAGATTGTAAGAAAAGTCTGGGGTATCAAACTACCCCATGGGGCAGCTAAAGGTTAAACTCTTTACGGCTCTGCTTCACTTGCAACCTTAACTTATAATGACAACATTTGAGTTCGGTTAAAATATGCATATTTTTGTGATTGTTTTCATTTTTAACAGCTTAGACTCAAATGTTTTGACCTAAAAATTAAAATATCTGAATCTTTTTGTATACTCTTTAACACTTAAGTGATAATTAGACAAACTATATGACTGTTTGTTTAATCTAGTTTAGAAAACTGGAATTTTTCAAAGTTCTGCCAAAAATTTGTTTTTTATGCCAAAATACATGCAGAGAATAGCATTCTTCCAAAATAATAGGGTCTAATTGCATTTCAATTAATTGAATTGCATTTAAAACAACAAGAGGACACTTCGAACATCTTTTATAATTTGTTCTTACTAATTTATAAAAAAAAACATAGTACAATTATTATATTTTCAATTTTATATAATTTTTGAAGTACAAACAACTTTTTTATTTTTTAAGATATGTTTATGATTTTTGGTGTCAGTGAAATGAAAATTAAATAAATTGCAAAGTTGATAAAAAAACAAATTTGCTTTATCTATTTGCACTATGCACTCTAATTTTCAAATATGACAAAATAAAATTAAAACTAAAACTAAATATTTAAAATTAAAAAAAATAAATTCAAAAATTACGTTATTTCATTCTTAAAATCTGTTATGTGTTTTCACAACTTTTAAGAAAAGCAAAAAAAATTTCATTATAATTTCCTTTTATATATTGCACACTATCCTCAGCTATTACGAATAGTGTAGATATTTTAATTACCTTTCCAACGGTGGTTTATCAAAGACAAGAAATGGCGTAGTTCTGCCGATTGAGGTCTAAGTCACATAAAAGCGCACCCAAAAAAGTTACAAAAAAAAAAATCCAAAACGCGCAGATTTCTCAAAATTTTAATGCTGCTCATGATTCAATCAGAATAAGGTTAAGTATATATTTGACATATCCTTATTTTATGTAAACAAACACATATTCTCTCTCTGAAATTATTGACAAACGGGGTTGTGTAGTCTTCTAAAAAAAAAGTATAATTTCAGTGTTCTGGTGCGTCTTTTTTTTTTTAAAAAAGTAGTTCTTCTTTTGCTACAATTTTTTTTAAAGGACTGCTTTTTTCATTACACTTAAGGGAGATTTTAGGCAATATTGGTTAAAATTAAGGTATATTTTGGAAGATGTTTTTTAAAAAAGTATAATATATATTCGAAAAACTTTATTGGAGTGTTAATTTTACATCATCAGTTTAAGTAACCAAATTTTCTAACATATATTCTGTATATATAAAGATGGCGCTGAAGTTCGTGTGCTTAAAAAATGTTAAAAATCGACCCACATCATAGCTCAGCTCAAGATCGTTTTAAAACAAACAAAAAAAATGCATTTGAAAGTAGACTTTTGAATGCACATCTTGTACCAAAATGGAATGAAAGTTAAGAAAATAATGAAGCGACGAAAAAGCAATAAAATTTATGTTATTTTTAACCAACTGTTGAGTGCAAAAATGCTTATTCTAGTAAAATATGTGTAAAGTTACATTACAAGCAGATTAAAATAAAAGATGTGACCCGTTTTGAAATAAAATGTTTCAACAAAAACGCATTTAAAGTTTCTCTAATTAGTTAAAGGTACTCTGGCGCACCGTGTTTTTAGCACTGTACAATCTGAATTATAAGCTCATTTGATCGAATTTTTACATATTTTTGAATAACTTTACAACAATAATCAATTAAAACGAAAACAGGGGCCGAATTACAGCATCCGTCATCGAGAAAAATTGTACAAGATTGTTAGGCACTTGTCTCATCGTGCCTTTCGTAATTTTGCTCGGATGCTGTATTTCGGCCCCATATTTTAAACATTTTTTTCGCCTAAATCCTTCCTTAATATTTTGATGATTTAAAACAGTTTTTATGACCGGTAAATTTAATGTTTATGAGCGAGATTTAAGTAAGGAATCCTCTTCTCTGTGTAAATATTGTAACTAAATATATGAAGAAGTAAGTCTTCATGATTTTCCAAAATACATATTTAAAAAACTATATTCATACAATTTGTAACATAGAACTGCAAAAAGTTGGCATCGCTTAAATTCTAAAATGAAAACCATGTTTTTCGTACATTCTTTAATTTAAAGTTTTGGAAATATTCACATGTAAGGATTATCCATTTTCTACTCGTATGTACTGCGTTTAACTTTTATTTTTTTATACCTTTTTACAGTAAAAACGTGGCTATTATATTTTTTAAAACTCATAGTATAGTTTTGAGTCAAAACAAATAAGTAATAGAAAATGTAGCATAAAACGTAGTAGTAGTACCTTTGGATATTTCGTACAATGAAAAAGTTTCATATTCATGCAACCAAGTGCTTGTTCTGCTATAAAAAAATTGCTCTTTTACTCTCCTCGCATTATTAGGGTATCTAAGTTCATTCTTGTGAGTAAACGTCAAATCACTGCATAACCTATATGATTGAATCATGATGCTGCTATTAATCATTTGCAATGCTTTAATTTGAATTTTTTTTATGTTTTTGAAAATTCTTAGAAACAAAAAACTTTCCCATACAAAAAGTGGATTTTTGCCCAAAAAAGTAACGTTTTTAAAAAAATTCCAGGAAGCCTACATTACATTACTACAATATTAAATTTAATCAATGGTTATTGGGTTCTTTAGAAACTGTGTTACTCACAGATTTGCCATTTTTTTCTTATTCACTAGTAAAAATTTTACTAACAGAAATTTGTAGTTTATTTTCTTCTGGTAGTTTTAACGCTCTCGTTGCAAAATTTTCGATTACGTGAACGCTTTACTAGTAAGAACTTGTGAAAATTTGTAACAATTTTTTGTTAGTGAAAAACTATTTATGTAAAATTTTTTAAAAATGTCATGCTATATTAAATTTCGAGAAATTTTTCTTAAATTTTTATATCATAAAATATATAAGTTGTATAAATTCTTTTTAAATAAACACAAAAATTATAACGATTTTTCCTATGAGAATAACAAAATTTTTAAATATAGCCAACTGAAAATTTAGTTCAATTTAACTACGAGACTTACCTATACATTTAAATTTTATGCAGTAAAGTTATTGAATACATGTATTTCCTTATTTTAGTTCATAATTAAAAGGATCGGTTGCACATTTCAATACTGAAGAAATCACTTTCGCCCTCTTTCGACACATAGTCTTTGCTAGCACCTTGGTTTGAGAATTTGCTAAGTGCAACTACAGCGCTGCCTGAATAGCCCCATAGATTCTATTGTGCATACCCTTGATTAACTATCCAGATGTAGGCTTTTAATAAATTTTAGCACTGTTTCTAGCTTGGTGTTCCAAATTGTTGATGGGGGCACTACTGCCCCTCCAAAGTGGAGACGTCTTAGACTACAGATTGCCAGACATTCACATAGAATGTGTTTAGGAGTTTCTTCCTCCTCCTTGCATAGTCTGCAGACATGTGATTCATATAGACCCGATTTACAGACCTTTTTAAGATGGTATCTGAGTGAACAATGACCTATGAAATAGCGAGTTAGAACTCTAAGGTCTGCTTTGGTTAGCTTGAGAAAATCTCTGGACTTAGCTTTACTGGAAGTTAAAAATTTCTCAGCTTGCCTCTGTCCATTAGTGGCGTTCCAGTGGCACTGAAATTTTTTGTTTTCCCCATATTCTGATTTTGGAGAATGTAGCCTTTAGCCAGGTTACAGAATGATTCGGGGCCTATAAGAGTTCGAGACGCTCCTCTTTTTGCAAGGAACCGCCCTTTCGTTGCCCTCAAATTTCTCGTGACCTGGAACCCACCACAATTGTATTTTATTGTTTTGTATAAGAGTACGAGATGGTTTAAGAAGAAAATAATTTGCCGCACCCCTTTTACCGCCCACAAATCAATAAAAATGCTGTAAAAATCTTTTACAAAACATCAAAAACTCCTAAACCTCTCATATGATTAGAATTAAAATTTGAATATAGAGGTAAATCAGATACGATAAATGTTTTAGCGCTATTTTGATCTATCTTTAACACCAGAAGGCACTGTAGTACAAATATTACATTTTTTACAAATCTAAACGGCTTGACGGACGGACTTTGTTCAAATTTAGTATACAAATTGACAGCATTCTACATTAAATTTTTACTTACTTAGTCTTTGCCACGCCTCTCCGTTATTGTAATACTTTTTTGAAACGAAATTTTCTGTCTATTTAATTTTTAAAAATTTCTGTTATCTTACCACTAAAAACATTCACATATCTTCAAAATGTAGAAATTTTAAGTACAACGAGTATTCATAAGACATCGTTACCAAAGTATGAAAAGAAAAACGACATGAAAAATCAAAGTTTTTACTTTCGGTGCAAATATCTTCGCTGTTTATAAATATATTTCATTAAAATATTTTTTGTTCAAAAGTTCTATAAAAGTTTGAACTTTACCGTTAAGTCGGTGTATATATTTTTAATCTTTTTTCCAAAAACATCCAAAGTATTGACTTTTTACTCAAAAAATTACTCAAGAGTTGTCTTTGTTGTAAAAATAAAATTAATTTGAAATTGCATTTTTGACCACCATTCGTATGACATAGCATTTATTTCCAAAAATTCTTCCAGTTTTGCGCAAAAGCTATTCTACTGTTTTTGTCATTAAAACAACAAGGAATTGATGACAATGAATTTTTTGGCGAATTTAATTTTTTGCATAATGTTATTTTTATATTTTTACAGAAAATTCAAGTCTCAAAAATAATTCATGTAAAAAATTACCCCAAAAGCTCCTACTAATACAAAAGTTATGGTTAAAAATCTATTTTTTCATAAAGTCTATCTATCCGTTAAGATCTCTGGAACGGTAACAACTAAGGGCATCAAATTTACAACATTTGTTGTCAAGGCCAATATCTGGAATAATAAAAAAATTGTCACACCCCCTATTACCGCCCACAAATCAATTAAAACGCTACATTTCAGACGAATGCGGTTGTATTAGACTAAAATTTTGTAATTTAGTTCTTACGGTTACTCTCGGAAACTCTACAAAAAATTGAAGTGGTCCGAATCACTTTTCAAAAATCATAATAATTCCTTAGTTGTGCATGTTTTTATAATGAAACTTGGTGTGTTTGTGCTATGAGACCAAGTGGTGGTCACTTTATGCATAAATGTTACCACGCCTACTTTTACCGCCTTACTATACATACAAAATCGTTCGTACAGTGTCTCTTAAGATCTCTGTAACAATTACACCTAAAGATATCGAAATTTACAACATCCATTATCAAGGTTAATATCTAAAATAATAAAAAACCAAAAGTTGCCGCACCTCTATTACCGCCCACAAATAAGCAAAAATGCTATATTTCAGTTTGGAAAGAGCAGAACAGCGTCTGCCGGGCCAGCTAGTATAATATATAAACTTAAAGCTCTTGTACTTAGTCGTTACTCAAGCCACAATCTTTTGATTCGAATGCTGAAAAGCTTTTTGAATTCGCTTAATAATTACAAGGTCTTGCTTTTCACTCGGCAATACTTGCCTTCGCCCGAAGCAGTTTGTCGATTATTCATCCGCATGAGAGGGTTGACGAAAGGGGGCTTTCAACCCGAGTAGTGAACATACGGCTTGCGGCGAAAGCAATTATTGCTCATAGAATTGCCAAGTGAAAAGTGGCTCAAAGCTCACTTTGCGTAACAGAATATTTCTGATAACATATTAGTTTACGGAGATCACGCATCTAATATTCGCCGAATCCTGCGAAAAAGATGCTAACTTCACACCTGTCAGACTGCAGCTTCGCATTGCTGTATATGCGGCTAAAGAAGTTTCAATTAAAAAAAAAAATAATAATTATTAGTTCCAGCACCATAAAAAATATAAATTTTCTGTTTTTAGGAAACTATTTATACTTTCTTTATAAAATATACACTTGCTTACAACGAAACAAGTCATTCATTTGTTATTACTTTTTTATTCATTATTCATTTGTTATTCATTATTAATTTTTTATTTATTATTCTTTTGTTATTCATTAATAATTTTTTATTCATCAATAATTTTTTATTTATTATTCATTATTCATTTGTTATTCATTATTCTTTTTTTATTCATTATTAATTTTTTATTCATTTTTAATTATTCATTTTTTATTCATTATTCATTTGTTATTCTTTATTCATATTTTATTCATTTTAGTCCTAATCCATAAATAAAAAATTAATAACAAATGAGTAATGAAAAAAAAGGAATAATGAATAACAAATGAATAATGAATAACAAATGAATAATGAATAAATAATGAATAATGATTAAAAATTAATAATGACTGAAAAATGATTAATGAATAAAAAAAGAATAATGAATAACAAATGAATAAAAAAATCAATAATGAATAAAAAAATAATAATGAATTACAAAAGAATAATGAATAAATAATGAATAACGAATAAAAAATTAATAATATAAAAATTAATAATGAATAAAAAAAATAACTCAAAACTCTGAAATTCTTTGTGAATAGCATTTAAATAAATAAAAAAATTATTCATTCTTAATAACGAACATAAATAATTGAAATGAATAACTAATAATTTCTTTAAAAATTAATGTGAATTAAAAATTTTATTTATAAATCAATTTTACATTCATTGAATGCATTCTTATTTCGTTATTCAATAATTCACTTTTTTGTGAATAAAATCAAATTGAATGCATTCTTTTACAGCTCTGACAAAAAACCATCATAACATTTTTATATTTCACAGTAAATACGGCAAATATTTTTAAAATACATGCTTTTTAACGGCATTTACATACAAAGAGTTCATTGTGTTCCAAACGCCAAATGCCGTATAGTTAAAAGCAATTAGCTTAAATGAAAAGCATGAAATTTATTTATTAGTCATTTATTTTGTTGCTTGTTTTCTGCTATTTGTTGAAACGCCTTAAATGTCACACTAATTGGTCTTAAAGTTAACATAAAAAAACAACTTATTTAAGACTTAACAACAATTACTGCCTTGTTTTAGTTTTACTTAAAAACGTGCGAAGATTTTCGCAATTTTTTTGAAGAAATAACAAAAATGTAACTGTCGTAAATTTACGTGCAAACAATGAAAGCTTAGATGCTATATAGATGTGTTTTAAGTTTTTTGTTGTTGCTTTTCAGCTGTTGACACATTAGCAACCAACTGCTAACTATTTTAAATAAATCTACAAATATCTAGAAAAGCTGGCAATAAATTAATAAATTTTAGCTTGTGTTGCGGTGACTCTTAACTTATATTAAGAGATAAAAATTTGAAAAATTATAAACAATGCAAGCTTTGCGTTTAAAGCAAAAGCTCGTGTGCAGCTTAGCTGTTTTGTTGCTGCAACGTATGTGTGTTTAAGTATTATATTTTTTGGTTGTTTCTTATTATTTCTAAGCTTTTTATTGCGCTTTTGGCTGCTTCAAATTTAATTTATTAAATATTGCAAAGCCTGGGAAAAAATTGTTTTTTGTGGTGTGTAATAGAGATAAACATTGTTGAGCTTTTAAAAGATTTTTAAACTAAACAACAATTTGCTGAGCTTAAGTGGGCAGAACAAAAAATAAAAATATGTTAAATGTCAACAAACAAACAAAAAAAGCGTATTTATGTGTACTTTTTTACTTAAACAATGCTTTTTGCTGTGAAGGCGTGCAAACCAATTGATGTAATTTTTTTTTTATTTTATGTAACATTATATTTTAAGGTTTTAAAAAATCTCCACCTAGCAGCAGACATGACACCATTTTCTATGCACAACTCATGCATTGCGCTACCTTCGCAAGACCTTCACATTACTTAACGCAGCGCCTTAGCCGGGTTGCCATCTAGTTGTTTAAGCATAGCTTTTATATAATGCATAAATATATTTAACAATTTTCTATTTTTTCCGCTATTTTTAGAACATACTTGAGAAATTCAATCCGGGTGCACGCCAGCTTATTACCGCTGGCAAGGGTTACCTTAAGGCTTTGCACGGTAAGCATGCATAAATTACACTAGGCAACAAATTAAAAAAAATATATATCTGTTCTGCAATAGACACTACAAATATCTGAGTGGTTATAGTCCTCTTAGTAAAAAAATAAAAAATCTTTAACAGAAATAAAATTAATTTGGCAAAATAAGTCGAAAATGGATTTTTACAAAAATTCGTATCTCAAACATATCTTAATCGAATGTTAAATTTTACCTTTCCAACGGTAGTTCTTGTAAATTATGGGCACCATGTAACTCCGCCAAAAATCACGCCAAACTTTTTTCCTCCAAATCAAATTTTTTATTTCCGTCAATTATGCTTCATGCAAAATTTGACCCGATTCGGATATGGTCATTCCGTAATTTTTTTTTATCTGGTGCTTTTAAAATGCAACTGCTATTTTGATATATACTTGTTTTTAATAATTTTGTTTCTTCTTTTAATGTATTAATTTTTTATTTATTCATCTATTTTTATATGCTCTTCATATATTTTTTAATCTATTTAAGTATTTTTATGAGTTATTTATATTATATATCATAAATTTTTTCATCTATTGTTTTTATTTTTTTATTACTTTTATCTGTTAATTTTACTGCTATCTATTAATTTTCTTTTAATTTTTTATCTATTTTTTATCAGAAATTTTTTTTTATAAATTTTTAAAAATTTTTTTAAAGTAAAACGTATCTATAGAATTCAAAAATATTTTATTATTTTAGTTAAAAGATAAAGTGGAACACAG
Source organism: Dichetophora obliterata (assembly GCA_963920525.1). Taxonomy (NCBI): domain Eukaryota; kingdom Metazoa; phylum Arthropoda; class Insecta; order Diptera; family Sciomyzidae; genus Dichetophora; species Dichetophora obliterata. Next base: position 5,305,758 of record OY986438.1, on the reverse strand, counting down.
CAAAGATTTATTTGTGTTGTTGTCTTGTTTTATTAGACAAATGCATATTTGTACATACTTATGTTACATACAAATAAATGTAGATTTAATAGCTTTGCAGTTGCTTGAGATATTGTAAATAGTAAATGTTGTTGTGTTTTTTTAATGCACTCAAACAACTGCTTGTTATTCAAAATAGCTTTTTTAACGCTTGTCTTATATTTTTTTTTATTTATTTCTTACTTCATCATTTTTTTTATTGCTTTATAGGTGCTGCCTCTTCTTCGCGTCTTTTCAACGAGGCTTTGGCTAAGATTGCAATGAATGCGCAGCAAAGTGCAACAAGCGATATTGGTAAGTTAACATAAAAAACAACAACAACAAAAAGAAATGTTGTAAAAATTTAACTTTGTTGCAGTAACAACGCTTAGTTTATTAATTGCGTTTTGTAAATTGATTTGTAAAAATTAATAATAATAACAAAACAATCTAAGCAAGATATTTTTTCAAAAATTTGTTCACCATTTTATAATAAAAAAAATTTTTAAACCACCTTTAAGCATTTCATGTATACACAAATAAAAAAAGAAGCTCAATTCTAACGCTCTCTAGTATACAAACCCATTTTTTAATTCATTTAAAAAGCCAAAAATTAAAAATATGATCTCATTCTCAAAATTATTATCTGAGTATACCTTTCGCATATACATATTTTAAAAAAATAATAATTATTTATCATGATATAATTATCTATTATATTATCTATAGAATCATTAAAAACAAAATATTCAAAAATAGTTAAAGTCAAATTGAAAACTTATTTTATATATGTATGTATAGTTAATTTTGCACATAACGACCCCGTATTCTTAATTAAATATCATATTGGTACCAAGAAATATTTGTAGTAAAAATACTTCCCCCACCTCCTAAAATATTCTCTTTATGGGCGCGTTAAGAAAGGATTTATATGTAGTTAATTTTTTATTTAATTATAAAAACTAGGGGAGTGTCTCTGGTTGTGGGACATCTCCGGTTGTGGTACCCTTCGATACCCTTCGTATTTCTGGACATGTCGTGGATTGGAGATCAAATGTCAAACTTGTTGTGTGTTATTCATACTCAGTTATTTTGCTAGCACCGAAGTGAATACTTGCATTTGTTTACTTACTGTAAGCATTGAAAAAAAATAATCTAAAAAATCATCACAATAGTATTTTTTGAATTTTTTGAGAGTGCGATAAACTCAAGTGATATAAATCTAAAAAGAAGTGTTATGCATAATCTATGCAGTATTTTAATTTTTTGTGATGAAATATAAATTTCTGGCAAAATATGTTCACCATACAATTTTACCAGTAATTTTCCAAATTACATTCCCAGTTGTGAGCCATCTCATGTACCCAGTTGTGGGACACCTTATTTTTTTGCATTTAACGTATGCGTTTGGCTTACAAACTGTCAATTATTGTCGTTTTTGAGAGTGCGACAAATTGAAGTGAATTCATCTTGAAATAAGTGTTATGCATAATCTATGCAGTATTTTAATTTTTTGTGATGAAATATAAATTTCTGGCAAAATATGTTCACCATACAATTTTACCAGTCACTTTCGAAATTAATATCATTCCCAGTTGTGGGACACCTCATGTACCCAGTTGTGGGACACCTTATTTTTGCATTTAAAGTATGCGTTTGGCTTAGAAACTATCAATTATTGTCGTTTTTGAAAGTGCGATAAATTTAAGTGAATTCATCTTAAAAGAAGTGTTATGCAAAATCTATGCAGTATTTTAATTTTTTTGTGATGAAACATAAATTTCTGGCAAAATATGTGCACCAAACAATTTTACCAGTCATTTTCCAAATTACTATAATTCCCAGTTGTGGGACACCTCATGTACCCAGTTGTGGGACACCTTATTTTTGCATTTAAAGTATGCGTTTGACTTACAAACTGCCACTTATCGTCGTTTTTGTCAACATTTTTACATAGAAAGTGTGTTTATTTTCATTTTTACGCATTTAGAAGATGATGAATAACACGAAAGAAGTGTCATTTTCTGTGGTTTTTATGCCATTAAAGTCTTCTAAAACTAATAAATTTTGTTATTTTTTATATTTTCGTGGTTTTCTTCATATTTTCTTAGTTGTATTGAATTTTTCAAGGTGTCCCACAACCGGGTAAAACTCGTAAAATTGGTCTTAAAGTTTTTCTGGCTGACTAGTTAATATTTGTCATTCAGCAAAAATTAAGCTTATTAAATTTTTAGCCAAAAACCTAACCTTTCCCATAACTGGAGATACTCTCTTGCATAAAACAAAAAAAGTAGAGTTTAAATGTGAGCTCGTTTATGATTTAAAAACTATTTTTTTTTGCATACAAAAATTGATACATTTGATGAACTGTATACAAAATCATTGATCAGGAAGCCTTTTTAATTTATTGAAAATATAAACTTTATAACTGATTTACAAAAAATACTCACTATTTTTTTAATTTAAAAATTAATTATTTTATGAATGTTAATTGGTACAATAAATTTTGCTTATATGCAATGTCCATTATATATTTTTGGCACAAAGCAGGGAAATTACAAGTTAATAAAATAAAACCCACTAAACCACAAGCGAAAGTTTGGTGAAAAGTAAGAATTTTACGAACTTTTTCGTTTGCTTATAAGAAATTACGATAACTAATTCTTTGTCTTATTTTTCTCTCACACCCTTTTCTTTTCTTTTAGGTGCTGCCTTACTTAATGTTGTCAGTGTTTATAAGGAAATACAAGAACAACAAATGAATATTGTAAGAATAATATTAAATATTTCTTGTATTTTATTTCTGTAAATCAAAAATCACTTTAAATTTTTTAAATCAAAATCCCTGACTTTTTTTAGTTAAAAGCTTTTTACGTGGATTTACTAGTGCCATTGGAAACAAATCTGGAGAAGGATACAAAAGTCGTTCAACACGAACAGAAGAAATTCCTTCAGCAGCACAAGGTGCGCGTGGAAAGCTATCACAAGGCCATGACAACGATGAAGAAGCAACGCAAGAAAAAAAGTAGTCCCGAAAATACGGAAAAGGAGTTGCGAGTAAGTAGACATATATTAAATTATTTATAACTTTCAAGTTCATCTCTAAGTAATACCATTATTTTGTTGATTTATCGGACAAATTATCACGAAATAGGGTGTGGCACCTATCTGACAATTCTAAAATCAAAATCACGATTACTCTGGAGCTCACCATACGATTGATTTAATTTTTTAAATATTATTGCAATAACAAAACGAGTCTTGGAACTTTCCATACAACTATACAACGTATAAACGCGATAAATTTAGAAAAAATAATGTCTGAAGGGCAAGTAGTAATTTTTTGTGGCATGATCCTTTATAAATTATATGCAACTAGGTGCACTTTGTTTCATTTAGCGCACCGATTTTAGCTTGGATTAAATGACATACTATGTTAAGCGATCTAATAGGATAAGCTTAATAAGCGATCATAATCCCAAATCCAAATTTTGGGATTATGTCTGCAAAATAAGGGGACACAATCCCAAGTTTGAAATTTCACAATTTAATAACCTCTCCTGTTATGTATTTGTTTATCACTACGGGGCAATCCTTTTCCCATAAATACTTCAAACAACAAAAATTATATCATCAATTTATATTGTTTAAGTTTTCTCCAATTCAATTACTACTACTTAGTTTCATTACTATTTTTTAATGTTAGTGATTACCAAAAAGACCATTTTGCCGATCCTTAGCCTTTGCGCTCAGTGCGATAGCCACTTCGCCTTAATATATGGGACATTCCACGTGAAGCGGATAACCAATTAAATGTTTACCTTTAGATTTTGTTTCTTTTCGGATATGATACTTGTCTAGAACCTCTAGATACCTTGTCTAGATACAATAAGAATCTCATTTTTGTGAACAATTTTCTGTCCGAAGTGCAATTATCGAATTTGGATCTTTGTGGATATCGAATTATGGTCTTTTTAATATCGATTCAAATCTAAGTAGAGTTTTCTTTAAAGACGATTACGCCCTGTAATTTATCTATTTAATTGTGAACTTCAATATCTTTTAAAAGTAAAAAAATTATTTAAAACTAAAATTAAATTTTTTTTAGAATATAATAAAAAATTGACAAATTCATAATTTCTAATTTCAGAGTTTGCAACTATTGGAGGATCAAAAAAAGAAGCTAGATGCTTTCTGCGAGCAAAGTTACAAAAATGTACGTTTCTTTTACATAAATGAGGTTTGATTTATTTTATTTTTATCGCTCTTTTTAACATCACAGGCAATGACCCAGGAGCGTAGACGTTATGGCTTTGTCTTGGAGCGTCAGTGTTCGATAGCAAAACACTGGATGGCCTATCATGGCAATGGTAAGGCGATTATTGACAATAGTTTGGATAGTTGGCAAGAGGTGGCAGCATCGCGTGAGATCATACCGCCTACGGCATACGAGGCAAATTACTCCAAACGCATGGTGAGTTAGAATCAAATGATAAAAATAAATTTTGTTTTCAGACTTCTTGGGTTTTACAGGAGCGCAAAAAAGATGATGCCAGCCATATGGGTCAAACACAACTCAAAAAGGCACGCAGTGTTGATGCGCCCTACGGAGACATGCGCACGCTGCATGAAGATAACAGCTACAATAATCACAACAACCACAGCAGCTACTCGCAGAGCTCTTTGCCACGCGCCAAGTCGGACTTTAATCTACCAACAGTTGCTGGTAATTGCTTAATTGTCTCAGAAGTGTCTTTCCTACATTTTAAACTATGTTTCCGACTTCTTTACAGCTCATGAAAATTGGGATCAGCGCCCCGTGGTCAAGGCCCTCTATGCCTACATGCCCTCGGGCGAAAATCAGCTGCCCTTCGAGGAGAACGACAAAATCGCTTTAGTGGGCAACAAAGCTAAGGGCTGGCAGTTTGGTGAAAATCTACGCACCCAAATGTTTGGCTGGTTCCCGATAGCTTACACTAACGCCGAGGGTAACGCTGAAAAGAAGAATTCCACATCGGAACAAAGCACGAGCTACGAGAATGTACAGTTTCAACGCAACGCTGCGGTACGCAGCTATAATGATTACATGAAAGATACGCTGCTCGATCCTGCTATGGAGAGTGATTCAACCTATCGCAGGCGCAATAATAGTGCCGAGGAATCATCGCCGACGCGCATGTTTGGCGACACCATCAATTTGCGTCATCAAAAGAAGGTAGTGAAAAAAAACCCAAATTATTTTTAACTAAATACATCAAATGATTTTATCTCATTGTAGTACCGTGGCACAACCAGCGCCAATCCGCGCCCTGGACCGCCACCAACACTGCCGGCACCCATACCAGCGGCCACACACTCTCAACGCATGCTAAACACATCGCAGAGCTTTTGTGCGCCCAACGATGGGCCGCAAGTAGAACGGCGCACACACAAGAACCAAGGTGGACCACAAGCGGCACATGTAAGTGGATAAATTTTGCAAATTATAGTTGCATTATAACTTATTCACCTTGCGAAACCCACAACAGAATCGGTTTCTAGCCAATAAGAAACAGACCGCCTTGAATCACATAAACTCCGCTGCTGGCAGCAAACAACCGGCTGCGGCGAAGACCTCGTTGCATAGCAGCAACGATAGCGGATTCGCTAATGAGCCACCGCCACAACCCGAGGTGGACTATTCCGATGAGGAGCAATCCAGTAGAGTACCCATCCGGTAAGTCAGAGAACGAAAAAGAGAGCGTGGTAAGCTTCTAACTAAAAAATTTGTAGTAACTAAATTTTGTAAAATTAACTAAGAGCAAAGTAAGTGGTAGCAAAATTGATTGTAAAAATTTTATGACAAAGGAGTGGGGTTGATTTCTCTCTGCAAATGGTGTATAACAGTGACTGTGGTTTAAAAAAAAACTAGGTTATAATAGGTTACTGTGACTGCCTCAATTGAGACACACTTAGTCCAATAAGGCTCATTGTGATACCAAGGGTTACAAAAAATCACTTCATACAATTTCATATAAACCTACTCAAAGTGTGCAGAGTGACAGTAGGCAGATCAGATTTGATTCTTGCGTGAAACCAAGCTGGCTGAAAAAAATTTATAATTTATTCTCGCACTGATGTTATCTGCTCGCATTCACTCTGCACGGCTTATTTGTTGAGCCAGCTCCTGTCTGCTAGCCTGCCCGCATCAGCGTTTACTCTGGCCGCCACCTTAGGTTGCAAACAGCGTGAACGCCAATTTAGACACGAAGCATACTAGAGAACTTTATATCATTAGAAACTTTACGATCTGCCTTAGCTAGAGTCGATTACACGTTGATAACATTCATATTACCTTGTTCATCCAAAAATTTCCAAAGATTCTGTTTCTGAGTCTTCATAAAGCACATCGTTAGATTCAGGCGCAATTTCTGCTCTGGATTAGCGTTCCTGGTCCGTTATTCTCCTTTCACTTATCCCTAGAATTTTTTCATGTTAAGATATATATGGTTCTGAGGCGCATTTACCTTTCTCCTTTGGTCCAATAAATTGCACTGGCTTTTAACACTTTAGGCTAAAATTCTTAAAATAACCAAAAAGAAGCTAAAATATTCTTTTAAAGTAGCCGGATTGTTTTTTGATTACTTTTGATTCTTTTTGATTATTTTGTGTAATATCAAATAATACTTTTGATATTGAGAAATTAAGTAAATTTTTCCCCTGTTTCAACACACTAGCTGTGGGCCCAGTAGTTTTATGTAATATAAATTTTTACATTTAAAAGTAGCTTATTTCTTTTTAAAATTGTGTTTTGAAAATAACTAGTATATTTGCTTTAACAGTTTTTTAACCATTTTGCTATCACTTCACTATGTTTTTCTGTGACACTAACTACATTTTTTTGCGCCAAACTGTTCTTTTGTTGCTAATGTCTTGTATTGTTGGCTTGGCTAAGTTCTCGCTTGTGACTAACTGACATCATATTTTTGCTAATCGTTTTATTTCTACTCCAATAGTTTTTTATTCTTTTATTTTTTCCTCTTTTAAATTTTAATTTATTAATTTTCTTTTTATTTCTTTCATGACATGTTTAAATTTTTATGTTTTCTGTTTGTACATCACCATTTTTATGTTTCATTGGCTCAAATCTACTCGTTGAAATCGCTAGACGTCGCGCTGACACCACCTCACAACGACCACGTGAGGTAGCTTCGTGGACTTTAAGTCGCAATTTTCGCAACAGCATCGACAGCCAGCTTGACGACAATCGACAACGTGGTGGCGGCGACAAATCGCCTGGTATGCGATATGATGGACCCATGATAGCCAGTGATGATGAGATACTACAAGCGTCCGGCAGTAGTATTAAGCGTACAAAATCATTTTGGAAATTCGGACGTCAAGAGGACATTTTAGCCGGCATGTCGTTGTGGCAGCATCGCGATTTGGTAGTGGCCCCAAATGTTGAAGAAATGCGTCAAGATGAGGCACGACAGAATAGTGGCAGCAAGCTAAGCGGCCAACACGATCAGGATGGCGATCTGGAGCAGCATGCCAGTAGAAATGGAACACTGACCAAATCGAATTCCAACTCAAATCACTCCAATTCGTCGTCATTGGAGAAGCAGCGTAAGGAGAGTGTAACCAGCATGGAACTGTACGAGGAGGAAGAGGATGAAAATATATATGGCATGAGTAGCACATTGAAGCGAGCGTCTGGACAGCAGCAGCAACAGCAACAGCAACGAATTGCCGCTCGTACTAACTACACGCCCAAATCACGCATGAAGATCATGAAAACCATTGAGATAGACATCGAGAATCCGACAGAAAATGAGCGCTTGAGCACCATCAAACGTGGTCAAAAAGAGTATCAGAAGGAATACCGCGAAACAGCCATGTTGCAGCAAGCTATGGGCAGGGGACAGAGGGAGAGGGATTCGGAAATCAACAGTCACAAAAAGCCACAGCAGTTTGAGCAGAGAAATCAAGGAGGCAGCAACAATAACCATGCGAAAAATGGGCAACCGGAACAAGTAAGGTCCGGCAATAAACAGTTGAAGCAGCAGGCGCAACACCATCAGCAGCAGCAGCAACAGTTACAGCAACAACGAGCGAATTCCATGGATCTGCTGCAGACCACCGAAGATGAAGGTGAGAGCGACGATAACGGGACGCTCAAAATGAGCGATGTCAATAACTTTTTCGATGATTTGCCGCATGAAACAGGTGCCAGCGCGGCTGTTAGCGGCGGCGGCGGAATGATTATGAAAACCGTCAAACGCAAAGATATCCTGAAGCAATACTACACCAGCGAAGATGAAACTGATGCCGATGAGATCAAGTCAACCAGCTCGGATCCTTACGATTGCATTGTCATCAATGATCATTTGGTGCGCAAGGACGAGAAACAACAGCAGCGACGTCAAGTACAACACAATGCTTCCTATCAGGAGCAGCATCAAATGGAATTCCAGACCTTCAGATCAGCAGTGACGCCAACAACAACCAGCAGATCCAAATCCAAGGTGACATCGTCGCATACCGCACAAAACGGCAACGTATCGCAAAAGCAGCACCAAGCCGAACAACAACTTGAACATGAACGATATAACGGCGGCGGCAACAGTAGCACGTTGACGCGCAACTCGGCTGGCAACTCTACATTGAGCACGCCAACTGCCACAATTTTGCCCAGAACGAGACTGATGAAATCCAGCAATACGACAACCTCCAGCATGACGCTCGAACGCAAGCAGCAAAAGTCGCGTGAAAATGGTGGAGTCGGCAGCAGTGACAAGGAGCGCCACTTTTCTAAGACCTATGGACCATGGTACGACTTCTGGGATCCACAGCAACAGCTTAATCCAATCAGTCAAAAGAGCGGAAATTCGAATTCGAAGATGAAGTAATCGCTGCCAGCATCATTCGCTCACCACCCAATGCTTTCGTATCTCTCTTCAAAGAAAGAGATTAACGCGGTATACCTGAGAGCAAAAAGTGCATCGTTGAATGTGCAAAAAGTTCACTTCACTATTTTAAAAGAAATAAATGTGCTGCATTGTGCTCGATGTGTGCCAGCATGTGGCGCCTAAAAATTTATGTATTGTGAAAGTGTTACTTTTATATTAAGTTAGCTACACAAAAATTTTTTTCAGAAATTTGAAAATTGTGCTGCGATGTGCTCAAGTCGTGCTAACATTTTACAAAATCAAATGAAATTTTCAAAATGCTAGACCAGTTTAACTACTAAAAGTTAGTTGACCACCAAAAGCAAGTTTTATTCCCATTTGAAGATGTTTTAAAGCCAGGTATAAAAGTTTGGAAAGAATGAATTACTTGAGTGTCTTAAATTTAAAAATTGTCCTCAAGAAACAATGTCGTAATCATGTTTAACCCTAGATTACTAATGCTCGCTAATGAGACGCATCAAATTCGTGTTTTTTCCAAAAAAATTTGTTTCTTTGAATGATGCCTTATATATCAGGAAGTGCTAAAATCAATCAAGTCTTTTTTTTTAGTTGACAAAAATGAATTGAGAGCTTTGTGCTTTTTTTAATAATTTTAAGTAGTAAAAACTCACTTTATTTAAAAGCAATCACAAAAATTCTTAATCAAGGGTTAAAACATAATGGAATGTCACATTTTACAATAGTTATAATTGTCGCACAGACGACTTTAAGCCTTAGAGAGTAAAAAAAAAAATTAGTAATCTAGGGTTAAAACGTAATGGAATTTTATGTAATATAAAATATTTATATAAACTTTATCCCATAAGTCATAAGTTACCGAAAACTAGCTATTTTTTAACTCTTTGAAGCACATTCTAACGCAACTGAAGCACATTGCAGCACATTTTTCGAATTTTTGAAAAATATAAATGTCAGAGCTAACTTCATATAAAAAGTGTATTACTTCAAAATCACTTTTTTAAAATGCTACAATGAAACTAAATTCCAGCAGCACACACTAGGCACATAAGAGCACATTTTTGTTTTTTTTACAAAAAATTAAGCAGCTAACTTCATGCACAAGTCGGAAAAGTGTACCAAGCTAGCTGGCCATTTTGAAAACAAAATATAATCTGTACAGTTTCGTTTATATTTAAATATTTTTACCTACTTTACGTTACTCGGCGCCATTGTTTTTGTATTCTAATGAGCGTTATTTCGTTTTTTATTAATATTTTTTTTTACAAGTTTATTTGTCTTAAATTTTAATTTGAACATACATAAATTTTATATGCATAACTATTATAAATCATTTTGTTTTAACTTAAAAATGTTCGTTAACGTTGGTGAAACTTTTAATAAAACATTTTTACATTCACATTTCACATGGACTTCTAACATAATAGAGTTAATGTAACACTTCTCTTATATGAAATCTTATTATGTAAATAAAAAATTTTATATTATAGCAAGGTTGGCACCTATCGCAATATTTTAGTAGATTATTAAAAAGGCGCGGCCCAGCCTTAAAATTCGCAAACGCCATAATTCCAGTATTCCAAGTAGTTTCAACCCCAAAAAAAGCATTACATGTTACATCCCATAAATAAATACGCTAATTATGTAGAAAATCTTCAACTGCTGTAAAAACTAGATACCTGTTGGCTTAAAGGTTTGCGTAAACTTTAAAATCTATGGCTTATAATTAAAATGTGTAAATAAAAAATTTTTTTCAGTGCATCACAATTTGCTACCGTGAAGCTGCGCCAAACCAAAACCAACGATCGCTCAGCACCCATGATTTATAGATCAGGAAATTAGTGAACATTTTATTATACATAGATTTATGAATACCTATATTATTCAAATTATATTTACAAAATTCAGCATTTTTTTGTAACTTTATATTGTTAAAGTTTTATAAAAAGATACATTTTTAATAAAAGCTTACGATTTTGTATACCAAAAAATCTTTGTTTTTCAATTGAAGAAAAGAATTTGACAAGTAGGGAGGCATTTGACAAGAAGACAAGCTGTTAGATTATTTATTATATATTCACGTAAGTTGTTTAAATTAATGAAAAGCTTGTATCAAAACGAAAGAGTTGCCCTTAAATTTAAGAAGGTGATTTTTTTTATAATAAATTAAAAAAATCACCCTGGCAATACCAATACGTTGACCGCAACAAAAATTGTCGCTACTACTTTGTAATAACAATACTAAGGGTTTTCATGCAAAGTGGCAGGCTTCTAATTTGGGCAATTAGTTATTTTTATCAGACAGGTTGTATGAACAGCCCTTAAAGTCGATTGTGCATTTGCAGCATATAAGTCAGCTTTGCGATCTGTCAGCGATGCGTTCCATTTAAACGGGGACGCTTTTCGGATTGTTTGCTTGTTTTCTGAAATTTTTAGAATTAAATCTTTATTAGTTTTGCTCAAATTATAACTTTTCCTTCAAAAAAGAAAACAGCTGATTGATCATATAAGTTTGCCACCTCGTTTGCTCACCTAAATCGAAGAGCAAATTTATCTGGTTTGTGCAAAAGCTTTTTCATACGAATTTTGACAGTTCATTTATAAGGCTGATAAACTTATAAGGTTTATACCATTTATAAGGGTATTGCCCATTTGCATGAAAACCCTTACTATGATCAAGACAATTGCCTATAGTGACGTAGGTGGCATAACAATAGCTTGACAATTATTAAAAAAAATATTATTTTATTGTTTGACAACTTAATTTAAATGTTCATTCTGAAAAAAGAAAATAGTATAATTTATAGTAGAAATCGCCGCAGTTCAGCATTTTTCATTTCAGCCGACTAAAATTCTAGTGTGCGGTGGCACTTTGCTCATAGTAATAAATTTTTATTATTTGTTGTCTCTGGCAATGCTGTTTTCAAGTTATACTTTTGACAGTTGGTCCCAGCTGTTTGCTTGCAGTCGGTGTTTTGTAAACTAAGTAAAAATTTTGACTCGCAGACAAAATTATACTGTTTCAAATATCAGCCAAACATGCAAAACTATGTTTGGCCAATTGTATTGCCTATCGCATTTCTAGCCTATTCACTGCCTCTCTTCCTGCGTGTGCTTACCACAACAGAGTGTGTCATCGATGAGGAGTTCCATCTGCGCCAGGGCTTGAATTTCTGCAACAAACGATTTGACGTGGTGAGTGGGCAATAAATGAAATATTAATAAATATATTTAAAACGTTTTATATGTAATCTCTAAAACACAAAGTGGGACCCAAAAATTACCACTTTTCCTGGACTGTATTTGTTTTCTTTGGTATTGAATCCGCTTGACTTGTGCTCGGTGCTAGGACTGCGTCTCATATCGTTGCTGGCTGCTGCAGTTAATGTTGTGGTGCTCTATAAACTTCGTAGACGGAAGTTGGGTGGCAGTAACACTGCTTTGGCAGCTTTGGATGCATTTACTTTATCTGCTTTGCCTCCACTTTACTTCTTTAGTCATGTATACTATACAGATGCACTCTCAATGACAACGGTGCTGCTGATGTACTACAATTGGGACAAGCAGGCGCATCTTCAGGCAGCGGTCTTCGGTAAGCGTTGCGAGGGAACATTTAAAGAAAAGCGACAATGGTCTTTCTTTTTTTTCAAAATCAGCCCAATTCTGAATGATTTTTCACGGTGAATTGGAAAAGGGACTTTTCATTTTTAAGACAGCAGATAAATATATCACATTTTTTTTTGCTTACACTCATGAATATTGCCGGTTGATGAACAAATTGGCATAAAAAATGTTCAGAATGTTTTTGAACTTTATCCTAAAAATGAAAACTCACTTTTCCGATTCCCCGGAAAAAACCTTCAGGATTGGGCTGAATGTGTATTTAAAGCTAATAGAAATATTCAGGTCGCTCTCAGGTGGCTTAGAAGTTATATGGGTCCACGGTTGGGAAAAACGCCTCAAAAACTTGCTATTTTTTTATTTTTTCCAACAAAACTAGCATTATGGGAATCAAGAGAAAGGTAATGCAATTTTCGATTAAGTTAGGTATTAACCATAAAACATCATACATTAGAAGATATAACCACAGAGACTATATTATCCAGAGGTCCCAATTCGAAGTTCACTCAATTTAAAGCCTGAACAGAATCAAAAGTCGTTGCGGCCGACGATCTTTGTTGTTGGAAAATACACTATAAATCGCAAACTTAGTGCATTATTCTGTATCACGAAGCAGCACACCAACGACAAGCAAGACACGAGAAGCAATAGAATTTCGTATAGAAAAAGTATTGCTTCTCCTGTCTTGCTTGTCGTTGGTGTGCATTTTCGTTGTACAGAATAAAGCAGTTAGAATCTATTCTATTTCAATCGTCGGTCGCAACGATTTTTGATTCTGTTCAGGCTCTTACGTTGTACCAGTGATGATATTTGATAAATTTCGAGGGGACTTTTTTACTCTTCAGAAAGGACTTTTACGGACGAGAGAGTACTTTTTATTCATATGATTAAATAAGCTTTTGTTTTATTACTGAGGCACATATGAAAAAATTAATGCAAATTTTATTCTTTAAAACTTAACAATTAAACATACTCGATACATGTAACTGATCCTGATGGAGTGCTGCTCGTGGTACCTTCATCACGGTCAATGTTTCCGTCAATGCTTTAGAATGATTTGCTTCAATTGAAGTCGACAATCCAAAAAGCTTTACCAACCATCTATACTTTTGATAGATTTATAAACTTAATCATAATTATATTTAAAATATATACAGTAGTTTTCCGATTTAACGAACATTCGATTCCTCGAAAACCGCAAATAACGAACAACCAATTTTTAAGTACCTTATATAACGAACAAAAAAAATTTAGCTGTGCTCAGTTTAACGAACAACATACAAAATCAGAGATTTTTAGCAGAATAAAACGTAGTAAAACCATAAAACAACCATTTAAATACAGTTATGTCAACAATTGGTTTTATGTTTTTGGGCCAAACAAAATAATATACGAAGTTGATCGTTCTCACAGAGCTTCTAAAGTTCCAATTAAAAGCAATCTTTTTATTAAAAAGAAGCAAACAGTGATAAATCAATTTTTCAAATAAATACATGTACAAATAAATAAATAGAAACAACTTTCATCATTTCATTAAAGAAATTAATATATGATGTACCTTTTTTTACGTTAAATTTTTTTTCAATAAAATAATTTCTTAAAATACTACTTCCATTCATTTTAGTATAAAATTAGGCCATTTTATTTTAGTATTCGATTTACGAATAAGTCGATTTAACGAATTGGCTTGACAATCATTGTGTTCGTTAAATCGGAAAACTACTGTAACTTAGAATTAATGGTACATTGCTATAACAAAACAAATAACAATAACTTTATCACTGCACTGCACGTCTCCTACACCATATGACGTTCGTAGTTATGTTATATCATAGCTGTTAAATTGCGATTACAATTAATAATCAATTAGATTATATTTTTTAAAAATCGTGCTTATTGATTACGATTACAAATAATCAAATTATAATTACGATTACTTGAAATTACGGAAATAATAAAAAATAATCAAAAGTAATACAGAAAAATAATCCGACTACTTTTAGAAATAATTTTTGATTCTTTTTGATTATTTTAAGAATTTTAGCCTAAAGTACGGAATATTATGTGAGATCTTATTCATAAATAAACATAGATATGTACATAATTATTTAAAAATGATTTTTAAAAAACAATAAAGAAGAAACAAAATGCTTGATAAAATAAACAGAACAAATTGCAGGAATAATAAAAAAATTATAATAAAAAAAGTAATGCATTTTTTCGTTCTTGTTTTTTTAACAAAATTTGCTTAATAAGTAGATACAGTCCCTCACAAAAGTATTTGGAATAAGAAATCTTTCAAAATTAACCACAGTTTTTTTATTATAAACGAATGTTGCTAATCAAAACCCACTGAATTATATTCAACAGATATAAATACCTTTATTAATACCAATAAGATAAAAATTAAAACCAGTAAATCTTCAAAAATCACCTAAAATCAATAATTAGTCTAAATCTAACTCACAAAAGTATTCGGAAAATGCTCAGTAGCATCCCTGTTTTAAATGTACCGTTTTGAATACCACTTGATTTGGCATCACTTTTGTTTCCATACATGAGTACATTCATTTGGCGTTAGGTTTTTCCAAAGTCAATTTGTCTTGCTGTACGTTTTTAAAATTATTGAAAAATCGGTAGAAAGTCCGCTGAAACTACTATTGAATAATTTTGAAAATAATTTTTAGAATGCGTGAAGAAGGAAAAACTCTTAAAGAGATTTCAATTTCAACAAATAGAAGCATGTTCACCATTCATAGCATTTTAGAAAGGAATTCGCCAAGTATTGGTTAACGTTCAGGCAGGCCAAAAAAACTAATTTTTCGGGACGAGTGCATTATAACAAGAAAGTGCATTATAACAGCCTCATACTTCTGCCGTAGAGGTTAACAGGGACCTTACAGAATATCACGATGTACATGTTAGTGATGAAACTGTTCAGAGGACGCTCAGAGTTGTTCAATTAAACCATTGATAAGCGAGAGAAATCGTAAAAAACGCATAGAATTTGCAAAAAAATATAAAATTAATGATATTGAGTTTTGGTCAAGAGTAATATTCAGCGATGAAACAAAATTTAACATTTTTGGACCGGATTTGGGTAATAAAGTGTGGAAGCGATCTATTCGAAAGCATCTTATCACATCAACGGAACAATTAAAAAGAGTCATAACAGAAGAATGGGCGAAAATTACATCTGAAAGTACTCGGAAGCTGGCTCTGTCGATGCCAGTAACATTAAGGAAGTCATTAAGCTCAAAGGTCACGGCACACGTTATTAAAATTAATATTGTATTTATTTTTCCATTATTTTATGTGAAATTCCGAATACTTTTGTGAGCTGATTTTTTTGATATATTGTTTTTGATGTGAATATTCCAACAATTTTTTTCTCTTGAGCTTTATTTTTTGTGGTAAAGTATGAATTAAAAATATAACAATTCCGAATACTTTTGTGAGGCACTGTATAATTAAATACATATCTATGTTTGTTTATTAATAATATTTAACAAAATTTTTTGTACATTAGACTGCATTTTTAAACTAATCAAAAAGAATCGTAATCTCAAGTAATCGTTATTATTTTTTATTATTTGTAATCGTAATTATTTGATAACGGAGCCAGACAGCAAAGAATTGTACTTAATCAATTATTTCACCTTAAAAAAAAAGAATAACTAATGACTACGATTAGAACACTGGTCGGCAAAACAAAAAAAAAGTCGGGAGCAAGAACTTTGTTATGTGTATAGCCTTTAGTGTGCTGAATCCAAAGCTGTTTTCAGATTGATTCTATCATGTCTAGTTGTAGAGATATTCCCATTTAAATGAAATACCGATATTGGCATATTAAATTCGTAGGGTGCGGTGTGGTGAAGCGGTTCGATTTTTTTTTTGAGACTCACCTCACCTCCAAAAATTATAGTTTTTTTGAATGGTTTTTGACTTAAATCACAACAATGAGCATTTTTCTTAATTTCTATGCGCTCGGCTTTGAACATTTTCGATTTCCGCAAAAAATTATGGGGATATTTCGAAAATGTTCGTTTTTCGGTTTTTCAAAAATTTTAAGGTGAAGCGTTTCACCAAAAGAATCTTTCCGTTTTCAGGTATAAACATCAACATACATAAATCGGTTTAATGGTCTCGGGCAGGCTTCTAAGTCAGCAAGAAACTGAAATACTGAATAAAAGTCATCGAATCCAAATCTATTATTCATGCTAATATCGAGGTCAGAGTTCCAATTCCAGAATTCGAAAGTTTCAAATCGCGGACGAGGCCATTAAGTTCAGATTGGTTGAGTAGATGTGGTTCTTCTGTTAAACTAGATGAACTCATAAGAGAAACTTAATTTGATTTTACAGATGGTGATTCGGAAATATCGAATGACACGTCAGTTTGTGCTTCCGAAGGAGGAACTGGCGCTGGTAGTTCTTTATTGCGAGGAATAGGCCTTTGGGCCGAAGGAATATCAGAATATTTTACTTTATTATCTGTCAACATTCACAAATGCCGCTGTCAGTATCGAAATGTAAACAATTGCACTGAAACAAAAATTGCTGATTGAATCAAAACTAGACGTGCTAGATAACATATTTGGATTGAGCGTGTCAATATGTACCAATATCACATATTGACACCGACCAGTGTAATTAAATCAAATTGTCAGTTTTAATACGGTATCGTTACCGTAACAGTTCACAACAGTTGACTTTGCTGAATGCGGCCCGTTTTTGTTTTCTCTTGGGTTTCAGATTTTATATAAGCTGTCAACTTCGTTTTGACAGCTTCGGCAGTCTGTTTCTCCGAAATGTTTCTACCTTCCCTAATTTTATTATGGTCTCTGTGATACAACTCTTTTTGGACTTAAAAAATATAGCACATTGTTACTATTTTGTTTCAATTACAATAAAGTTTTGGTTAAAAGTATGGCAAACACTAATAAAATTACACATCTCACCATATTGGCTATACTGATACCCATATTGCTTACGTAAAAGAAAAAACCACTCGTTTTTCAGACCCATTTTGCTAACTTTGGGCCCGTATAAATTTTTTCAGATTTGAATATAGGAGGTCCTAATCCAAATAATCCCCCCAAAAAAAAAGTTTTAAATTAGAAATGTCGCTATTCTTGAATTAAGAAATCAGTCGCTTTATTCAAATTTATTTTTATTAATCACTTACAGGAGCAGCTGGCGTTTTGATGCGTCAGACGAATGTCGTCTGGGTAGGCATGCTTTTTGGCATTACAGCGCTCGATGAGCTTGCCAAAAATTATGCGGTGACACTAAAAATTCGCGCCACCGAAGTTACATTTTTCAATATGAAGGTAATTTTTTTTTAATCTGTAACTAAAGAAACAACATTATTTTACTTTAGGGCGTGGACTCGAATATATTTTACTTATTTTTATTAAATGTATTTGGGACTTCAAAGTCGCAATATGCAAAAAAATTGTTGCTCGCAATTGGTTTAGAAGATAAAATTCGCGAAAGTTTCAAATACCAGTGCACATTTTAGAGTGTGTGGAATAGTGGTGGGCCAGTTTGATGAAATTGTTTGTACAAATTTTAACTGTTAGAGAACAAAAAAGGATTGTTGGGGTATATTTTTTTCTCCGTAAAATAAAACGTATTCTCATTTTCACTTTTTTGTCATTTTTCAAAAAAGTTGTTTTTTTAAAATATGATGAAAAAACAATTCCTCGGCTCATAAAACAATACTTTGCAAAATTTGAGCGAAATCGATCTGTCGAAAACAAAGTTACAGCACTGAATAGTGAAGAAGTTTATGTATTGGGGTTGGAATTAATTTTAAAGGTTTCTTTTCGGTTTTTGAGCATTTATTTAGAAACAACGGTGCAATGTATATTATTCAAAGTATTGTCCATCGTTAGCTACAACATTTTCCCATCTTTCTGGCAGCATATGGATTCCGCGCCGGAAGAACGATTCGTCTTTTGAGGCAATCCACGAATCGACCCATTTTTTGGTATCCTCGTAAGAAGTGAAGCGCTGCTCAGCCAAGCCATGCGTCATCGATCTGAATAGGTGGTAGTCAGAAGGGGCTATGTCTGGGCTATAAGGCGGGTGGGGTAGCACATCCCAATTCAGCGCCTCCAACGTTTCCTTGACGGTTCTTGCAACATGTGGCCGTGCGTTGTCATGTTGAAAAACCACTTTGTCGTGTCTTTTGGCATATTCCGGCCGTTTAACCTTTAATGCTCGGCTCAATTGCATCAATTGTTGTTGGTAGCGTTCCCCAGTGATGGTTTCGTTAGGTTTTAGCAGCTCATAGTACACGACACCCTTCTGATCCCACCAAATACACAGCATAAGCTTGGCGCCATGAATATTCGGCTTGGCCCTCGATGTTGATGCGTGGCCGTGTGGTCCCCACGATTTTTTTCGCTTAGGATTATCGTAATGGATCCACTTTTCATCGCCAGTGACAATACGATGCAAAAAACTCTTCCTTTTATGCCGTTGAAGCAGTTGTTCTCACATGCAAAATCGCCGTTCAACGTCTCTCGGCTTCAACTGGTACGGCACCCAATTTCCTTGCTTTTGAATCATTCCCATGGCCTTCAAGCGTTTGCCGACCGTTGATAAGTCGACTCCCAATGATTCTGACAATTCTTGAAGTGTTTGACACGGGTCTTCAACGAGCAAAGCCTCCAATTCCTCATCTTCAAACTTTTTCGGCTGGCCCGGACGCTCGTTGTCTTCCGTATCAAAATCACCACTTTTAAACCGACGGAACCAGTACTCACAAGTAGAAATCGATGGAGCATAGTCCCCGTAAGCCTCAGTAAGCGTGCGTTGTGCTTCAACCGCTTTTTTCTTCAAATGGAAGCACAAAAGTAAACCTTCCCGCAAATTGCGTTTTGTTGGAACGAAAGTCGACATGTTCACAGAGAAAAAAATATATGTTGTTTACACTTCAGTGGAATGTCACATACTGAAAAATGAAGCTTAGACAATGTGCTTTGAAATGAATATAGTCACAGGTGTGCCCGATGCGATCTATTGATAGTTACGCCATCTCTTAGAAAACCTTTAAAACTAATTCCAACCCCCAATATAAAAAAAATGTTCTTTCGAACTACTTCACTGTACTAATATTTTTTGTCCTCTAACAGTAAAAAATTGTACAAACACTATTTCATCAATCCGGTCCAACCAATTGGGGAAGCTTACTTGCTCTTTTACATTATGATACCTACAATAAATGTCATATTGTCAAATAAAAAAATGCAGTGCAGTTCCAGGATTGCACATTTCAATATTTTTAAATTTCCGGCGAAAAACACTTTGGGATATTGTGAAAAATACAAAAACTTAGCCCTGGTCGAAGTTGCATTATGACAAAATTGGTTCATTTATACAAAAAACTGCACTTTTTTCATCATATAATAAGTGAAACCAATAACTTAGAAAATATTAAGTTATGAAGCAAGCTCCACTTACTGCCATCAAACACAATAATTTTTTTAAAAAAGCGCTCCTTATGTTTGTACAATTAATAATAATTTACATAAGATTCACTTTTCTTAATAATACGCTTCATAATTTTAGTTATGAATCACAGAAATATATTTAATAGCATCTTCTATGATCATTGCATTTATCGTATTTGGTGCCACGACTTTCAAATTCATATTTCTTAAACTACTGAAAGGATTTTATTTGTTGATATCACATCATGTTTCAACATTATATTGAGCAAACATTTTTCTAACAACTAATTTTACATATAAAAAATATGGACGTTTTTCTATACTTAAACTTGTAATTTATTGAAACTTTTACAAATTCTATCTCTTAAATCAGAGCGACCTTTTTTGAAAGCGGGGATTTAGAAGCTCCCAATACCGGTTTTGAAGGAATAGGCTCTAAAGTTAAATGATTCCAAAGAAACTTTGTTGTATTTGTTTTAGACGTGGCTGAATATCTTAAGTTCATTTCGTGTGGTAGGCAAAAGCATTTGGAATGTGCTGCTTAAAGGTTCCTGCTATCTAATTATCATGCTACCTTTTATAGCCTTCGTCTGCTTGAATGGCTCCATTGTCGTAGGTGATAAGACGGCACACAAGGCTACGCTGCATCTGCCACAGGTTGAATGTTTATGCTTATGTCGTGTGTAATCTAATTATTTTTGTTTAATTTACAGCTCTTCTACTTTGCCATATTTAGCGCTTTCTTCAGCCTGACGCATAGCATATGGCAAATGCGTGCCGCCTTGCAGCTGCTGCGTCGTAATTTGCTCATAACACTTTTTCTCATTGGCATCTGTTTGCTTATTGTCAAATGGAACACTTTGGTGCATCCTTATCTATTGGCCGATAATCGTCACTACACCTTTTATATATGGAATCGTCTTTATGGTCGCTTCGCTTGGTTCAAATATGCTATGACACCGGTATATGTGCTAGCCTTGACCTTGCTTTATATTGCCTTGCAAGATATGCGCGACAGCTTTAAGCTTATGTTCTGGACAGCTGTGTTCTTGACGTTGTGCTTTCAGCGTTTACTGGAACTGCGCTATTTCCTAATACCATACATTATGATACGTCTCAATACACGCCCAATTGTGCAACGTGGCAATAAGTTTACACCATGGCTAGAATTGAGCTATTACATCGTCCTTAATGCGATTACGTTTTATGTGTTCTTTACCAAGGAAATCATTTGGGCGGACTTTAAAGAGCCGCAACGCATTATTTGGTAAAGCATCAAGAAGCTTTCATCAAGTCATTTTAACAAAAACTGGTAAAAGACAAATCAAGGCGCAAAAAAGACATGACTTCAAAATTCATACTTACAAAAAAAAATATCCTAGTCCTTACACTTTTTAAACTTAAGAAAAGAAAAAGCTTAAAAATATCAATATTATTCAAAAGACTTTCTGTTTAGGATTGATTATTAAAGTTCATCGTGTGTAAAAAGAGCTTTTTACATTTTCACTGCCTGGTTCAACTAGTCTAAAAATAGAGCTCTAAATTTATTACTCATAAGCTAAGCATTAAATAAGGAAGATTTTGACATATTTTCTATACATTATGATTTTTCAACTCACACTTAGTTGGCATGCAGTATGTCGGTTGCTTGATTTTGAATGGCATTCAATAGCAATACATGCAAAATTCTAATGGAATCAAATCATATGCTAAAAACACCCAACAACTGTCGTCTACTAATGTGAAGGACAGGTCGCTAAGCACACTATAAAAAGTCATAGAAAATTTAAGAATTTCGATAAAATTTTATGAATTCATTTGGAACTCTTCAATATATTTTGTTAAATTCATTAATTTTGCTCTGTGCTAAAAAATGCCTTTTATTTCTATTGGCATTGCATGTTTGAACTTGAGTAGTTTTTTTCATTTTTCACACATCGTCGAAATCGTTTTTCGTTTCTCAACACTTTCACTTTTCGTGCAGCCATCACTTCACACCAAATACCTGCTGACACATACGAGCAGGCAGGCAAGTGAGTCTGTTCCTCGTTAGGAAGAAATTAAAATTATTATTGGAAACAAGCACAAATTGAAAAACAAGACTAATATTCAAAACGGATATGCATGTTAAACTCAAAAAGGATATTTTTGTCTACTTCCACTTATCGTTTAAATGAGTAAGGAATTGAAATCATTTCATGGTGAGCAGTCATTCAATTCGAACGTCTTTTTAAGTGCGCGTAATTTAAAAAAAAAATAATAGTCAAATACTTTGAAGATGTATGCAAATTATTTAGCTGAAGGTGGTACACCCATAACGCCCCAATTGGCAACTGTAAGTTAAAATATGGTTTGTTTAATATATAGTAGCATAACATTCTCTTCTATAGGAATTGCGTCAACTGGTCTTTGGTACCGCTGCAATTCCAATGCGTGCGGAATGGACTCAAACACCTTTGCTCTTTGGTCCACCCAAGGAAGAGCTGGCCTATGGACTACGTTCTCCACGCAATGCTACGCGTGGCCTATTATCTGTAGTGCAGGGTTTTATATTGAAGCATTTACTCTTCGGTCGTCGACAAATGCGTGCAGGAAGAACAAATCAAGAGTAAGTGAGCTTAAAGTAGTTGAAAGTTTAAAAAAATCTATGCCAAGGTATTAATGTTACTCAGTGGAAAATTAACCCTTTCGACCCCAAATTTAAACACTCCAAATTTGGCTGATTATCAGTTTTAGACCTAATTAACATATGCATAGAGTTTTTTTATACAAACTTTGTATAATTTCAGCTCTTTTAAAATAAACGTAAAATTACACAGTGATCATTTATATAAGTAACGAAAAAAATAGCAGAGGTTGTCCAATTAAGATATCGTTTTGATATCGAGACTATATCGCTAAATTTAACTATCGTTATCTGGGGCCTTACTCTGTAATGCGATTCGAAAACAAAATCACACCATGTATTTACATGGTTTTTTGACAAATTTTTGATTAGTTCGAATTAAATGCAGACAAAAGCATTATTTTAAAGCAGAAGCAGAAGTTACTGCCATTTAGTAATATCAATTTATGTATTTACATGGTGTGCTTTTATTTTCGAGTCGCATTTGCTTTTCGAATCGCATTTGCTTTTCGAATCGCATTACAGAACAAGGCCCCAGGTTTGCTGGGTTGTTCAATTGACTGTGTTGAAAAGTTTCTGTTCCATCAATAATTTTAACTATAATTTTGTACATTTTTTACTCCAGTGTTTTGCAGCCCAATGCAGATGTGCAAAAAGAAGCGTTGGTCACAGCAATGATTGAGATCCTGCGTATTGTTGCGGACAAGGGCAAAGTCACGATGGTACTGCCGTCTGGAGATGAGACAGCGTTTGTGCCGCATAGTGTTGACTATTTTCATGACTCCGTCACAGAGAGGGTATGACAATATCAAATTCTTTATATATGGAATATTTAAAGTTTTACCCAAAAAATGTTAAAATTGCTGCGACTAAAACGCACATACTTTTTTCCATTCTTCAGCTATACCTATTTACACTAAAGACAGTAGATGAGTTGGGAATTTTTATTAAACGGCACTACAAAAATGTAAGCTTAAATATATAAATAACCTAGCAGCCACGAACGTTTTTATCAATCTCCATAAGACAATGCATGTCAAACGAAATAAAAACATTTCTACTTTTGATTTATTTTGTTTTGGAGCGCAGCACTGCATATATATGTGTGGTGGTATTCAGTCAGAATAATGTGTTGACTCAATACCACCACATATGTATCTCACTTTTCGCCTTGCTCGAGGCTCGTCTGTTCTTTTTTTGTTACGCTGTGCTAGCTGAGCTAAAAAGAGAGTAGTAGAGAGCAAGATTGAGTTTATTGAAACTCTCGCAAAACAAACGCGTGAAAAGAAAACGATTATGCAATGCGTGGCAGCTAAGATGATTTCTTAAATAACTTAACACTTTAATTAAATATACTTATTAAAATTTCGAAAATAAAATATCCCTAAAAAGTGCTGTAGCACAAATATGATGTGTTAAAACTTTTTCCATAAAAATCGGCCTAGTGCTTTTTGAGTTTACCTGGATAAACAAATTTCTCTTCAATTTTATATAATAGTATAGATATAGATTATCTTTTTTAATTAAGCTTCCAATACAATATTAAAAATGCAAAAAACTACTTTAATTCTTCTAGTTTACAGCTGAAGATGAACCTGGTACGCTGCTCTTGCTATATAGCGCCGTTTTGACACGTTCACTGGCCAAGTTAGTACAGTGAATATTTAAAATTTTTAATCAAGAATTTGCTAAATCCTGGAATTTTTAAATCTAAACCTTAGAGTGCGCACAGACCTGGATTCCAAGCGCTCAGTGCCGCTGACGATGACCAACAATGAGGAGGGTTCACTGATGATTGTAACTCTATTGCTTACAGGGCGCGCTACGCCGTATATTCACAATGGTGTCATTAATGTGGGCGATGAAGATAGTTATGTAAGTTATAGTGTAAAAATTCTATAAAAAAATCTCACCTTTAATGATCAATTTTGAATTCAGGCTGTGCCGCAGTACGGAATTCTTAACCGCTGCACCATCGGGCTTTTGCTGTGGGATAACGATGTTACACAGGTATGTAAAAACAACGATTTAAACTCTGCTAAGAGAACTCGTAATGCTACCAAATGTTAATTGTCATGTTTATGTAAATGGTAATGTTAACCCATTTTAGCCCGTTGGTTTCCGACCACTAACTTTTAAATTAACTTCTCAAAAAAAAAAAAAAAAAAATCCAAGATTTTTCAACTCTCCGCATAAAACGGCTTGTTTAAAAGGGAATTAAAATTTTTTTTAATTTCCTATTTTTACCTGTTCAGTTAAGCCAAAAAATCTCCTTTTTTGAACCATTTTTGAAAAAAATTGAAAAAATATATGCAATGTATAACAAACATACTTACGTGAGCACATAGCCAAAAGTATAAAATATTTATTTTTATTTTATTATTTTTATTTTATTTATTTATTATTAATTCAACATCATATTTCACAAAAAAAAACTTAAAATAAAAATGTACAATACGATCTGTAACTCAGAAGAGCTAGTGACGATCGCAGACAATTCTACCAAAATGGGACAAAATACATATGTTTTTACAACAAACAATAATATTTTAGGAAATTATCAGCAACAATTTAATTTTTTAAAAGAAGATAAAAGATATAAAAGTAAATAGCATTAAAAAATAAAGAAAACAATTTTTACGCTAAAATGCCAATAGTTAGATACAAAAAGTAACATAACTTTCTCTCAGAGTTTTATTGCATAACTTGTAGAATATTGCCTAAATCTTCATAATTAAAATTAAATAGCCTGCATTTTACTCTTTTGAGAAATAAGGCCTTATGAATTTAAAACTATTATATGATGTTTGAAACTCTTAAAAATTAATATTATTAGGTGGAAACTCGATTTCAATAATAACTTCAACATGATTAATTTTTGTGATTCGGTAGACGTCTTAAAACGGAAAATTATATTACATTTAAATAATTAAATCAATTTAACTTCATCCTATTATACCTAACGCAGTTTTTAAACAATGTAATATCGGTAATTGAGATTGTTGTTTCTTCTTTTTATCTCAATATTAAGTTTTATAAAGTAAGCACTATCAAATATGAATCGTTTTTCAAAACTTGCTTTTTAATTATTCAATATTTTAATTTTAAATCGAATTGTGATTTACGTGCTCACGTGGCTTCCTGATTTGAAATTAGACTGAACTCACACTATCACCTGAATTGGTGTGCCAAAGTATATCTCTTTTCCACACAAGTTTATGGCTGCGTTGACCCAAATGCATATCCAACTAATTGGGATTTTGATTTGGCGGATATGAGATTTATCTCATTTCCACGTAGGTCCTTGAGTTGGACAATGGCCGCAAAAGAGTTAAAATGAGTTTAATGATTTAGATTGTTTTTGAACTCAGGATTGTTATTTCGAGTACCTTAAATTAATAATCACTATCATTTAATTCGATGTTTCTTATTTATATAGAATCAAATATACTTAAATACGTGTTTTATATATATTCAATTTTTAAATTCCGCTGAAAAGCCAATTAATGTGCTTAGTGGAAAATCCTGATTGCCAATAGGGGGTATGTTTTAGTACGTAGGTGCATTCTGTCTGTCCCATTCTGGGTATACGTATTTTTGGAAGATTTCATACCTCCGGGCGAATAAAAAAAAACCCCCTTTTATAAAAAATTACATAATTTTGAAATTATTACAACGGATTCGAATTCAGCGACCCATTTTTACCTAGTGTTCGCGCCAGCACCGAATTCGTAAAAATAAAAAAAAAAAAAATAGGTGGAAGCCTTATCCACCAAATTGAATTTGTAAATTCTAAATTCAGATTCGAAATCAGCGACCTCCTAAAACTATTAAATGATGTTTAAAATTCTTAAAAATATATATTATCAGATGGCATTTGTGAAAAAGCTGTAGTAGCTGAACTCTATTGTTATTGCATGGCATCCCTATTATATAAAAATTACATAATTTTTAAATTCTGATAACGGATTCGGATTCAGCGGCCCATTTTTACCTAGTGTTCGCGACAGCACCGAATTCGTAAAAATAAAAAATTAAGGTGGCAACCCTATTAACCATATTGAATTTTAAAATTCTGACTTCAGATTCGATTAAAATTCAGACACTGTTAAATGATGTTTAAAATTTTTAAAAATATATATTATGAGGTGCCAACCCTTAATAATTAATTTATTCTATACTTATTTGATTCACTTTGTTTTGAATCAATCACATATGAATACTACTTTTGAAACTACTTATACTTATTCATACTCATTTTTGAGTAAGTGGACCATGATTCAAAAATGTGATTCACTTTGTTTTGAATCAATCATATATGAATATTACTTTTTGGCAACTACTTATACTTATTCATACTCATTTTTGAGTAAGTGGCTCATGATTCAAAAATGTGATTCATTGCAAATCTCTGATTTGAATCACTGAGTTGTGAACGAATAGTACTCGAGTACAACTTATTTTTAAGTATTCGTTGCAGATCTCTGGTATGTATCTCAATATTTTTAATAAATATGTGAAATATCATATATTTCATTCAATACAAATTCAATATTTTTATTGTTTAGAGTTTTCGAGTTTTTGTATACACCTTGGGGCATTGGTCGATTTTTTGACCACCTTGTTGCTGGAATTTTCTTAATTTGATCAATAAAACAAAGCCTGAAAAATTTCATTAAGAATATCCAACGCGTTTTGGTACCGGTTCAAAATGTGTTACTGTAACTGTTACTGTTACCGTTACTGTTTGAGTTAATGCTAATGCTATTATCTTATTACTTATGATCACTTGGGCTCCAACTCGGTTTTCTTGTGTTTCAAGTGTATGCTTGGAAATAATTTTCATTTTAGTTTTTTTTTTTTTTTTGCTGTGAAAAAAACAATAGATATTTTGTTGAGCTTGTCTCGAATTACACACTTTTATTTCTATTTTGCTGCTCTATGTATAAAAGTATCCGTTTTCCGACTTATAGCCGTTATGAAGGCACTTGGAACGAGTCCAATCAAACAATGGATGGTTTCGGTTGTTACACTTATCCGGATGGTAGCATCTATCAAGGCTACTTTCAGAATGGCCGCTTTCAAGGGTATGGTAGTGTAAAGTTCTTCTACCCTCAGAAATTCACCATCAAGGCAAACTTTGATAATGGCAAATGCGTAAAGATAATAGAGCTTCTTTTTGGTGATGGCTTAGAGTTTACTGGAACCTTACAAAAGGATGGAACATTGGACGCCAAGAAATGGAACTATTGCGATAAAAATGATCGGCGCTATTTCATCGAGCATCGTTGGGGTATTCAGCCTCCTGGGCCTAATGCCTTTCTCACTGCAAACAAAGAAATTCGTACCTTTTATAAAGGTACATATGACACATCCGAAGGTATATTTCAGCCGCGCTCCGGATTTATAACTTTTACCGAACAAAATGGTGAAAAAACCAATCAGCGTTTTGTCGGCTGTACAAAGGACAGCGAATATATTAAAAAACATTATCGTCTATCAAAGGGTATTAAAAATACGCCTGTACTTATTGAGCCCATTCCCGAGATAAGCCAGCAGATCATTGAATGCAATATTGTTTCAATGTGTAATCGTCATGAAACATCGACATGTAGGTGTGAGAAGAAAGCGGAGCGAAATCGTTATTATAACAATCTTTGCCCAAAGCATCTGTATGCTGAAAAGAAAGATAAACAGAAGTTAGAGATGTCAGGAAGCAATAGTGACTTGACTATAACTTCGTCAACCATTGAGAGTTTCGGTGACAATAGAGATCCTTGTGAACCGGATATACCTTTGCAGGATCAGCAGCAGGAAAAAGAGCAGGAGCGTATATTTGAAGATGACGCAGAAATGTATCACTTAACTATATTACCTCAAAAGGAAGATGTCAAGAACATTACCAGGTTTTCAATATATCCCCCTGAACTCAACGCTCGTCCATCATTTTGATATAATATATTTGTACTAAATGTAGATAAATTTTCCAAATAAACTCATGTTTATAAATGAAAAATTTAAGTCTTTTTAATAACATTGATTGGTAGAGGGTTAATCTTTGGGTTGCGTCATCATAGCAGCGAGTAGCTTTCGTCAATACAAACGAGAGTAGCTTTTTAATTCTAACTTTGGACAGTAACAGCTCCGCTAAAACAAAAGATACAAAATTTGTTGATATTTCGTTGAGTAATTACAAAATTTTAGCTCAGCTGCAGCACATGACACGAAAGTGGTTGATATATTGATGGAAAGGTTGATATTTTTTCTAAAATAAAAAATATTTTTTATTTTATGGTGAGTAGTTTAGTAGTAGCAGAGAAAGACGTTGCCTACAAAGCCACCCTGCAGTCGGTTGTAACGCGCGCTGCTAAGGAGCGATACAAAGAAAAGAGGAGGGAAGAGAGACATATTTTCAGGCGGAAAAAAGAGAGGCAGAAAAGCGCGAGCAAGAGAAGATTGAGATGTTTGGTGACAGGAATGAGACCCGAAAATTTTTTAAAAAAATAAGACGCCTTGCCGATGGTTTTAAAACCGGGGCCTCTTCCTGCAAGGATGAAAACGGGAATCTAGTGACAGATGTCCAGAGTACACTGACGTTATGGAGGGAACACTTCTCTAAGCTTCTTAATGGCGACGCTGACAACAATCCCGCCAATAGAGATGATATTCCGGAAACCCCAATTTTGGATGACAGCGTTGAGGTTCCGCTGCCCGACTATGATGAAGTTCTAACAGCTATAGCTCGGCTTAAAAATAACAAAGCCGCGGGAGCTGATGGCTTACCTGCTGAGCTGTTTAAGAACGGAGGCGAAGCTCTACTTAAATGCATTCACGAGCTTCTATGCAGAATATGGTCGGAAGAATGCATTCCGAACGATTGGAATCTCAGTGTGCTCTGCCCAATCCACAAGAAAGGCGATCCCACTATCTGTGCCAATTACCGTGGGATAAGCCTTCTTAATATCGCATATAAGGTCCTGTCTAGCGTTTTATGTGAAAGATTGAAGCCCATTGTAAACGAACTGATCGGACCTTATCAGTGTGGCTTCAGACCTGGAAAGTCCACCATCGACCAGATTTTCACGCTACGACAAATCTTGGAGAAGACTCAAGAAAAACAAGTCGACACCCACCATCTTTTTGTCGACTACAAAGCCGCCTTCGACAGCCCAATAAGGAAGCACCTGTACTCCACCATGTCTGAATTTGGTATTCCTGCAAAACTAATACGACTTTGCAGGATGACACTGAGCAACACCAGCAGCGCAGTTAAAATCGGGAAGGACCTCTCCCCACCATTTATTACCAAACGAGGTTTCAGACAAGGTGATTCCTTATCGTGCGACTTTTTCAACCTAATGATGGAAAAGATCATCCGAGCTGCTGATCTGAGACGTAGTGCCACAATATTCTACAATATTATGCTGCTTGCGTATGCTGATGACATAGATATCATTGGCCATAACACGCGCGAAGTCAGTGCAGCATTTTTCAGATTAGAAAGAGAGTCAAGTCGAATGGGTCTGTCAGTGAATGCAGATAAGACGAAATACTTAGTGTCAACAAACAAACAGTCCCAGCGTCTTGGAACCCACGTTACCGTTGACAATACCTCCTTCGAGGTTGTGAAGAACTTCGTCTATCTGGGATCCAGCATTAATTCAACCAACGACATCAGCATTGAGATCAAACGAAGAATAACTCTTGCCAACAGCTGTTACTTTGGGCTCAGTAGGCAATTGAGAAGCAGAGCCCTCTCTCGACGAACGAAAATCACGCTCTATAAATCGCTCATCATGCCCGTCCTACTTTACGCATCACAAACCTGGACGCTGAGCAGTTTAGATGAAAAGACTTTAGGAGCATTCGAGAGAAAGATTCTTCGTAAGATCTACGGACCAATCTGCGTCAATGGCGAGTACCGAATACGGTGGAATGATGAACTGTATGAGCTGTACGCTGACATCGACACAGTCAAGCGCATTAAAATCGAGCGGCTTCGCTGGCTTGGTCATGTTCAGCGCATGAAAGACGATGCTCCAGTGAAGAAAACATTCGATTCGGTACCCAGCGGCGGTCAACGCAGAAGAGGACGACCGCATCTTCGTTGGAAAGACCAAGTAGAGGACAACCTGACGAAGCTTGGAATTTCCAACTGGCGCCAGCAAGCGAAAGACAGAAATGGCTGGCGCAAATTCTTAGATGAGGCCAAGACCGACATACGGTTGTAGCGTCAACTAAGTAAGTAAGTAAGAGTAGTTTACATTCTAGATCAATAATACCAAACACGTACCAAAACCGTAAAACACCCTGTATCTTGAAAGTTTTACAATATAGGAGGAAACTGAGTACGGAGTTGGAACGAGTGTTGAAAGTACATGTAGGAATGAAAATGGACTTACCAGATCCGAAATTCGTATACTAGTATTATTTATCCAAAGATGTATGAATATAAGGGCGCTACTATTATTTTGACCGCAACTGTATTGTTCATATATATGAACATTTAGTTCATTGAAGAAATTTAAAGTTTATTTATTTGTATGTACATAAAAACACTTACACAATAAAGCTGCAAAATAAATATATATTTACAGTAGTATTCAGGGACCGTAACTATTATAAGTTTTATTAAAAAAAATCTTTAAATAAAAGTTATTTTTCAACTTTTATTTTTTTGCTTAGTTATAATAGTTAAATTTTGAGTTTTATTTTTTCCCTCACAAATAATAGTCATCTTTTAAGTTTTATTTTTTTTCCTCACAAAATAAAACTTATTTTCGAGTTCTACTTTTTCCCTCATAAATAACATTTATTTTTTTAAGTTTTATTTTATTACTTGCAAAATAAAACTTATTTTCAAGTTTTATTTTTTCCCTCACAAATATTAATTATTTTTTAAGTTTTATTTTTTCCTCACAAAAGAAAACTTATTTTCGAGTTTTTTTTTCTCTTACTTTACATTACCTAAAAAATAAAAAAAAATATCTTTGAAGGAAAAAATAAAACTCGAAAAATAAGTTTTATTTTGAGAACAAAAATATAAAACTTGAAAAATAATTCTGATTTGTGAGGGAAAAAATAAAACTCAAAAAATAACTGATATTTGTGAGGAAAAAATAAAACTTAAAAATATTAAACTCTTAATTTACATTATTAAAAATAAAAAAAATATCTGTAAAGAAAAAAATACAACTCAAAAAATAAGTTTTATTATAAGAGCAAAAATATAAAACTTAAAAAATAACTCTCATTTGTGAGGGGAAAAAATAAAACTCAAAAATAAGTTTTATTTTTTAAGAAAAAAGTAAAACTTAAAAAAATAACTGTTATTTGTGAGGAAAAAAATAAAACTTAAAAATATTAAACTATTCATATTTTTGAATAGTAACGAGATAAAAAATTATTTTGGTGTATTAACTTCTTTTGTGCAGTAATTTTTACATAATGATTTTTTTTCTTTAAAATTTTAAAAATAACTGTTATATTTTCGGTCCCTGAATTAAATTAAAGTTAAACAGTTTAAAAAATTAGAATGCTTAGGTATGCAGACTATAGTTATCAAATTACTACGAAAATATTAATTTATTTTGCAGGTTTATAGTGCAAGTTTTATTATATAAATAGCTATAAATTTCTTCAATGAGCTCAATGGTCATATATATGAATTTCCGATACGGTAACACTTTTACTAAAAACAAATAGTTGTACCAATATTATATATACATTTTAAATCATGTGTAAAAACTGTTTTCAAAAATTGATTAACCTCATATGCTAACTGTAGCTACAAGAAACAGCTACAAAAAATCAAAGCTAACTACAACGCAGAGAGAGTGAGAGAGAGAGAGAGAATGACATGATCATACCCCTTTTCCACACGGCAATTTTTCTTGCCAGCAAGTCGAAAATACAAAGGAAAGAAGAGCACAGCATCAAAGAAAGAACAGCACAGAAGAAAAACTTGCCAGTACAGACTTGCCTGTACCGCGGAATTGTCGGCAATAAAACTTTCCGTGTGGAAAAAGGGTATCACTGAGGTTGAGAAGCGTTAGAGGAAATAAACCGAATTGGAGGCAGAAAATAAACCCCACTTTGTTGCTTGCTATGCTTTCTGCTCGCCTGGTAGAAAAATTTCAAATGGAGAGTCATTAAAAGAGATTTAACGACCTTTATTTAAGACCTTGCTACCAGGCAAACAGGAAACATAGCAAGTAAAGTGCTGCTTATTTTCTGCCGCCGATTCGGTTCATCTTCTCTCTCTCTCTCTCTCTCTCTCTCTCTCTCTCTCTCTCTAACGCTAGGCAACAGCTGTGATCATGTCACTCTCTTTTAATGCCTTCATTTAAGACCTTGCTACCAGGCAAACAGAAAATATAGCAAGCAAAGTGCTGTTTATTTTCATCCTCTACAACGCTGCGCAACAGCTGTGAACCCTTTCATTCTCAATGCGTTGTTGTAGATTTGCTTGGTATTTTTGGTTTTACAGTTGGCTGAAATTTTTTTAGAGGTTTTTTTTAAGCTCTCTGCGTTATTGTTGTAGATTTCTTTAGTAATTGTTGTAGTCGCAGTTCGCTGGAAAATGTTGTAGACGTGGTGAATTTTAATTGTGTAGCTACAGTCGGCATACGAATTTCGAATATATTTTGTTAAGAGCTTATAGCAATTTATTAATTTTAAAAATATTAAAGTCTAAAAAATCTTTTTAGAGCCTGAAAATAACTTTTAAAAATTTAATTTTTTAAGTTAAGTCCGACTGTTAACTTTTTATTTAATTAAAAAAAGTTTAAAATAGCTTTTAACTTTTATTTTTAAAAATATAAGTTAAGAGTTGACTTTTACTTTTAAAAATAAAAGTTTTCCCTCATTTTTAACTCTTAAACTTAAAAGTAAAATTGAAAAGTATCCAAAGACTTTTATTTTCCAAAAAATTTTTTATAAGTCTTTAAAGACTTTTATTTTTTAAAGTTATTTTTAAGAGTCTTTTGAGACTTTTATTTTATTTAATAAAAGTCTCACAATAAAAACACTGCGAAAAGAATTCAAAATATGTTTATTTATGAATTGGTTTCAGCAACAAATTTATTCCACCGATTGATTTTGTTAATCTTGTCGACTATTGGAAAGATTCATATAGAACAAATAAATAACATACAACACTTTTTTTTAAAAAAAGACTTTTATAAAATAAAAGTCTCAAAAGACTCTTAAGTTTGATTTTATTTTATAAAAGTTAAAAATAACTGTTAAAAATAACTGTCAAAAATAAGATTTATTAAGTGAGAGTTAAAAATAAAAGTTATAAATAACTCTTATTTGATAACTCTTACCTTTGACCTTCAATAATAACTTTTATATAATAAAAGTTTGTTAAGACTCTTATTTTAGAGACTTTTTGAAAAAAAGTCATAAAAGTCCTTACCTCTGACTTTTACGATTTTTTAGATTATAATTTTTTACAATTAATAAATTGCTATAAGCTCTTAACAAAATAGATTCGAAATTTATACGCCGACTGTAGCTACACAATTAAAATCCACCACGTCTACAACATTTTCCAGCGAACTGCGACTACAACAAATACTAAAGAAATCTACAACAATAACGCAGAGAGCTTAAAAAAACCTCTAAAAAAATTCCAGCCAACTGTAAAACCAAAAATACCAAGCAAATCTACAACAACAACGCATTGAGAATGAAAGGGTTCACAGCTGTTTCGCAGCGTTGTAGAGGATGAAAATAAACAGCACTTTGCTTGCTATATTTTCTGTTTGCCTGGTAGCAAGGTCTTAAATGAAGGCATTAAAAGAGACTGACATGATTACAGCTGTTGCTTAGCGTTAGAGAGAGAGAGAGAGAGAGAAAAGATGAACCGAATCGGCGACAGAAAATAAGCAGCACTTTACTTGCTATGTTTCCTGTTTGCCTGGTAGCAAGGTCTTAAATGAAGGCATTAAAAGAGAATGACATGATCACAGCGGTTGCCTAGCGTTAGAGAGAAAGAGAGAAAGGATGAACCGAATCGGCGGCAGAAAATAAGCAGCACTTTGCTTGCTATGTTTTCTGTTTGCCTGGTAGCAAGGTCTTAAATGAAGTCATTAAAAGAGAATGACATGATCACAGCGGTTGCCTAGCGTTAGAGAGAGAGAGAGAGAAAGGATGAACCGAATCGGCGGCAGAAAATAAGCAGCACTTTGCTTGCTATGCTTTCTGTTTGCCTGGTAGCAAGGTCTTAAATGAAGGTCGTTAAATCTCTTTTAATGCCTCTCCATTTGAAATTTTTCTACCAGGCAAACAGATAGCATAGCAAGCAAAATGCTGTTTATTTTCTGCCGCCGATTCGGTTCATCCTCCCTAATGCCGTGGTTATGCTAGCCAAACATGTTCGGTGTTCATTTTTGTTAATTTGTTCTCTTCGCTGAAATGTTTGTTTGGTGGTTCGGCTATGATTGGTGGCACAGTTGCATTATATGTAATAGTATGTCAAAACACAAAAAGCACAACCCTTATTTGCATTTTTGTACTTAAAATTAACGAATTAAAATATACGAACTGATATTATTTACTCTGAATTTTTATTATAATATCTTAAACAAAATGGTTTGCATATATCTGACATGCTAGCTTGCTGTTAATGTTAAGGGTTACCTGAAGACACAATCAACTTCACTTTTTAATACTTTTACCTACTTTTTTGATGCTATTATACAAAATGACTACAGCCAACACTGGAAAGTTCGGCATGTTTGGCGTTTCAATCAGCAATCAAAATGTTCGGTCGGAGAGCGAGAAAATGAATATGAGAAAAAGTTCATTTCTTCATTTTATACCTGAAACAATAACAACAAAAAATGTTCGGCAATCATGTTTGGCTAGCATAACCACGGCATAACGCTGCTCAACAGCTGTGAACCCATTCATTCTCACTGAGTTGTTGTTGTAGATTTGCTTGGTATTTTTGGTTTTCCAGTTGACTGGAATTTTTCAGAGGTTTTTTGAAGCTACAGTCGGCATATGACAATCGGAGTATTTTTAAAACAGTTTATATATAAGTATATTTAAGTTTATATATGAAAATATTTAAGTTTATATAATATTGATACAACTACTTGTTTTTAGTAAAAGTGTTACCGTATCGGAAATATATATATATAATTCATATATATGAACATTGAGCTCATTGAAGACATTTGAAGCTTAATTATGTGTATTTATATAGTAAAACTTACACAATAAACCTGCAAAATAAATTAATATTTTCAGTAGTAATTTGATAACATTCTAATTTTTTAAATTGTTTAAGTTCAATTTACTATATTAAATTATATATAATTTATATACTACAGCGATTTCTTAATTTTAGAACATTATTTGTTTAATACACAGCACAATAAAGATATATTGTGCATGCATATTAAGGCTATTCACAGTTTGAATACGCTGGTCTGCTATTTGTACCAGAGCCTGAAAATAACTTTTAAAAATTTAATTTAAGTTAACTTTTTATTTAATTAAAAAAGTTTAAAATAGCTTTTAACTTTTATTTTTAAAAATATAAGTTAAGAGTTGACTTTTACTTTTAAAAATAAAAGTTTTCCCTATTTTTAACTCTTAAACTTAAAAGTAAAATTGAAGAGTATCCAAAGACTTTTATTTTCCAAAAAATTTTTTATAAGTCTTTAAAGACTTTCATTTTTTAAAGTTATTTTTAAGAGTCTTTTGAGACTTTTATTTTATTTAATAATAGTCTCACAATAAAAACACTGCGAAAAGAATTTAAAATATGTTTATTTATGAATTGGTTTCAGCAACCAATTTAATCCACCGATTGATTTTGTTAATCTTGTCGACTATTGGAAAGATTCATATAGAACAAATAAATAACATACAACACTTTTTTTAAAAAAAGACTTTTATAAAATAAAAGTCTCAAAAGACTCTTAAGTTTGATTTTATTTTATAAAACTTAAAAATAACTCTTAAAAATAACTGTAAAAAAAAAAATTTATTAAGTGAGAGTTAAAAATAAAAGTTATAAATAACTCTTATTTGATAACTCTTACCTTTGACCTTCAATAATAACTTTTATATAATAAAAGTTTGTTAAGACTCTTATTTTAGAGACTTTTTGAAAAAAAAGTCATAAAAGTCCTTACCTCTGACTTTTACGATTTTTTAGATTATAATTTTTTTACAATTAATAAATTGCTATAAGCTCTTAACAAAATAGATTCGAAATTCATACGCCGACTGTAGCTACACAATTAAAATTCACTACGTCTACAACATTTTCCAGCGAACTACGACTACAACAAATACTAAAGAAATCTACAACAATAACGCAGAGAGCTTAAAAAAAACTTCTAAAAAAATTCCAGCCAACTGTAAAACCAAAAATACCAAGCAAATCTACAACAACAACGCATTGAGAATGAAAGGGTTCACAGCTGTTGCGCAGCGTTGTAGAGGATGAAAATAAACAGCACTTTGCTTGCTATATTTTCTGTTTGCCTGGTAGCAAGGTCTTAAATGAAGGCATTAAAAGAGACTGACATGATCACAGCTGTTGCTTAGCGTTAGAAAGAGAGAGAGAGAGAGAGAAAAGATGAACCGAATCGGTGGCAGAAAATAAGCAGCACTTTACTTGCTATGTTTCCTGTTTGCCTGGTAGCAAGGTCTTAAATGAAGGCATTAAAAGAGAATGACATGATCACAGCGGTTGCCTAGCGTTAGAGAGAAAGAGAGAAAGGATGAACCGAATCGGCGGCAGAAAATAAGCAGCACTTTGCTTGCTAAGATTTCTGTTTGCCTGGTAGCAAGGTCTTAAATGAAGTCATTGAAAGAGAATGACATGATCACAGCGGTTGCCTAGCGTTAGAGAGAGAGAGAGAAAGGATGAACCGAATCGGCGGCAGAAAATAAGCAGCACTTTGCTTGCTATGCTTTCTGTTTGCCTGGTAGCAAGGTCTTAAATGAAGGCATTAAAAGAGAATGACATGATCACAGCGGTTGCCTAGCGTTAGAGAGAAAGAGAGAAAGGATGAACCGAATCGGCGGCAGAAAATAAGCAGCACTTTGCTTGCTATGTTTTCTGTTTGCCTGGTAGCAAGGTCTTAAATGAAGTCATTAAAAGAGAATGACATGATCACAGCGGTTCCCTAGCGTTAGAGAGAGAGAGAGAGAGAAAGGATGAACCGAATCGGCGGCAGAAAATAAGCAGCACTTTGCTTGCTATGCTTTCTGTTTGCCTGGTAGCAAGGTCTTAAATGAAGGCATTAAAAGAGAATGACATGATCACAGCGGTTGCCTAGCGTTAGAGGGAAAGAGAGAAAGCATGAACCGAATCGGCGGCAGAAAATAAGCAGCACTTTGCTTGCTATGATTTCTGTTTGCCTGGTAGCAAGGTCTTAAATGAAGGCATTAAAAGAGAATGACATGATCACAGCGGTTGCCTAGCGTTAGAGGGAAAGAGAGAAAGGATGAACCGAATCGGCGGCAGAAAATAAGCAGCACTTTGCTTGCTAAGATTTCTGTTTGCCTGGTAGCAAGGTCTTAAATGAAGGCATTAAAAGAGAATGGCATGATTACAGCTGTTGCCTAGCGTTAGAGAGAGAGAGAGAGAGAGAGAGAAAGGATGAACCGAATCAGCGGCAGAAAATAAGCAGCACTTTGCTTGCTATGCTTTCTGTTTGCCTGGTAGCAAGGTCTTAAATGAAGGCATTAAAAGAGAATGACATGATCACAGCGGTTGCCTAGCGTTAGAGGGAAAGAGAGAAAGCATGAACCGAATCGGCGGCAGGAAATAAGCAGCACTTTGCTTGCTATGATTTCTGTTTGCCTGGTAGCAAGGTCTTAAATGAAGGCATTAAAAGAGAATGACATGATCACAGCGGTTGCCTAGCGTTAGAGAGAAAGAGAGAAAGGATGAACCGAATCGGCGGCAGAAAATAAGCAGCACTTTGCTTGCTATGTTTTCTGTTTGCCTGGTAGCAAGGTCTTAAATGAAGGCATTAAAAGAGAATGACATGATTACAGCTGTTGCCTAGCGTTAGAGAGAGAGAGAGAGAGAGAAAGGATGAACCGAATCGGCGGCAGAAAATAAGCAGCACTTTGCTTGCTATGCTTTCTGTTTGCCTGGTAGCAAGGTCTTAAATGAAGGCATTAAAAGAGAATGACATGATCACAGCGGTTGCCTAGCGTTAGAGGGAAAGAGAGAAAGCATGAACCGAATCGGCGGCAGAAAATAAGCAGCACTTTGCTTGCTATGATTTCTGTTTGCCTGGTAGCAAGGTCTTAAATGAAGGCATTAAAAGAGAATGACATGATCACAGCGGTTGCCTAGCGTTAGAGGGAAAGAGAGAAAGCATGAACCGAATCGGCGGCAGAAAATAAGCAGCACTTTGCTTGCTATGATTTCTGTTTGCCTGGTAGCAAGGTCTTAAATGAAGGCATTAAAAGAGAATGACATGATCACAGCGGTTGCCTAGCGTTAGAGAGAAAGAGAGAAAGGATGAACTGAATCGGCGGCAGAAAATAAGCAGCATTTTGCTTGCTATGCTTTCTGTTTGCCTGGTAGCAAAATCTGAAGTGGATTGAAAAAAACAGGAGCATTGATTGTGTCGGCGCGGAGCAAAAGAAGGAAGGGGAAAGAAAGATTCATCAACAGAGAAACATATTGATGCTTGCTTGCTAAATTTGCTAAGTGCCTGGTAGTCAAGATCCAAGAGCGTCATTTTAAAAGCTACTCTCGTCTGTATTGATGACGAAAGCTACTTGCTGCTATGATGACGCAAACCAAATGTTTACCCTCTACCAAAAATCGTTCAACGCGCCTAAAGAAGTTTTCACTTCAAAAATCCAAGTCAATCTATAAGAGTAATTCTTGAGATATCGAGGAGGCCAGTTTAAAAAACATTAATTTTTAGAAAACGCGTTTTAAGATTTAGTTAACGATATTTTCGAGTGCGTTTATGAAAATATGGGTTCAATCGTTATCGGCCAAACTGCTTTGAGAACACATCATAAGCTATCGAAAAATTAAAAAAAATAATTGAGTTTCATGAGAACCTGCCCCTAATAACATTTGAAAATGGTGAATCAATTTTTTGTCGGTTTTTATTTTTTATGAAATTCTTAAAAATTTTTAAAACTTTGTCACTAGCATTCAATTCAATTTGTCCCCTTGTTTTAATGATTTGATAAAATTTCATGCATAGCAAATATATTAAAAATTTTTCCATAGGTTCTGGTCTTAAAACGCATGCAGCTCATCTTGTAACATCAATAAGTCGCGTACAGATCAAAACTAGAAAGAAATTTTTTTTAAATAATTTCACGTGATAGACTTTTTTAAAAAATATAAAGTTTTTTGCGAGTCTTAAAGTTCAGTGATTTGGTTAGTATTCATTTCTGGTGGAGTTTCCTTAATGCAGTAGAAGTCAGAGTCACGTTTACTTGATTATTATTGCTTTTAAATAATTTAAATATTTTATTTGTTAGTGTATACTTATACTAGCACGCCACTGAAAGAAAAATACCTCTAACTAAACTGCAGCACATATATATTTTAAAAATTTTTTCTTAAAAATCGGCCCAGTACATTTGGAGTAAAATGGTAACATTAAATTTGCACTTAAATTTTGTATAGTAGTATTATATTGTATTATAAAATTATCGAATTTTTAATTTACCTCATTTTTCAACCTTTTGCAGGCCTCTGCTGTGGCAGCACGACAGCCGGGCTCACGTCTCAAGACACCCAACTATCCTATTTGGATTACTAGCTGTGGTGGACACTTTGGCGTAATTTTCAATCGCAATCCAGATCTTTTGCGCAACTATCATGCCGAAGCGCGCTTCGATCTCAACTATTATAGCTGCTCGGGTCATCAGATTGCCATGGCGATTGATAATCGTACGCACAATGATGCGGCGTTCGGCATGTTGGAGCGTCAGGCATCAGTGGCCAACGCTGGCGAGAGCATCGGTCCACTATCTGTGACAGGCACAGCGGCAACGTTAACACCAGCTGCGGTTAGCGAAGTTGCGGGCAAGGATGAGCCCATGTTGAATACACCATTGCAGCGCTTAATACACACCAAATGGGCGGAGGCTCAGATACGCTATAATGCACAATCGTCCATGTTGAGCTACTTGTTTAGCACCAATATGCAGTAAAGCAGTAACGGATATGACGAACATCTAAAAACTTTAATATGATGAATATAGCCCTAACTAGTGCAAAATAAATGCAGCAGCTTGAAAGATTATTTTTTGAATTTGTTTTATTTCGTATAGGTTTTTTTTTAATTTTATCTTTTGGAATTATTAAGTCTTAGCAAAAAATATTTAATAATCTGTATTTATTTTTAAGTTTTTGTTTCAAATTGCATTATTTACAAGGTTTTGATTGTTGTTTGGTTTTGGTTTAAGAATTTTTTTTTTTGGTTCGAATAGAGGAATTTGAAGTATAAATGTATTTTTTTTTTATTGGAAATAATTAAAAATTTTGATAAAGATAATATCGTTTTGTTTGTTAGTTTGTAATATTTGTAAATTGTAAATGTTAAGCTATCTAAATATCTAAAGAATTTCTTTTGTTTTAAATTATGCGTTTTTTAATCATTCTTTCAATGTCTCAGTGTTTTCAATACTTATATAATACTTGATTTTAATGTCGGCTTACTTTTAATAACATCAGTTTTTCAGTTAAAATTTATAAAATTTTTTGTTGGTTTTAAAAAATACTTTTGAAGTTTTTCTTCTGCTTAACTTAGAATCATGCATAACTTTATATTTGTTTTTTTTATGCAGACCTAAAAATAACTTTAACTTTAATGTCTTAACTTAATTATAAATATTTTAAAAATTTAAGTACTTCAATAATTTAAAACTAACATGATGAATTAAATGATAAATGTGTAGCCTAAGCATAATAATTTGTAATGCTTTACTTTGTGTCTAGACTGGTTGTGAGGCAAAATTGTTGCGCTTTTTAAAGATGGCATAAAATAAGTATTTCGTTTTTTTGCTACTAATCAAGTTGATGTCTGAAATTTTGATTGAAAGTCAAAAGTTCGAATCTCACGGACTAAAGTAAAGGTGACACATTGTCTCTAAAAAAACGAGCTCTTGCGTTTGATCAAAGTTGGTTCAAGCTGATAAAATCTAGTTCATCAGATACATATAGATAGTAGAGCATTTTCATAGTAACGGGTGTGACGTATTTAGAATATTTTTTTTTGCATTTACTGAAAACCCTGAAGACCCTTCGGCAGTAGTTTTAAAGCTTCGAGTGTTGACATATTACTAGTATTTTGAAAAAACCCCTCAGAATGTCTAATTTTACCTAAAATTACTTGAGAAAAAGGTAACAGGTGTGACATTAGAAATTGTGGTTTTTATATTTTTTTAATTCACTAGTTAATTCTGTAAAATTTTTAAAGAAACATAAAAAAGGACTTCCTAACGATCCTTAGCAGTATTTTGAATAACAATTGTGATTTAAGTACAATGTAGCGGTATTGGTACTATTTTTACATCGATTTTGTAAAGGTAAAGAGCGTGACAGCTAAAAATAACGGGTGTGACAATACAAATAACTATATAACGTATATCTGAACGTCTTTAAATAAACCTAAAAAAATTTTGTTCAAAAAACCAATTTCATGGGAATCATTTCACACAATTTCTGTAAAAGAAGCAGCTTCTGCGACTAGAGAGCATTTTAGTGATCCAATCTTGAAGTTGGAGAAGACACTTAGCCAAAAATGAAGAGAATCATTACCATCACACTTGCAATAATGCATTTTCTGAATATTTTTTATTGGTGAAAGGTTTTCCCATCTTTGCTGCAGAAAAGCTGATTACATGCAATTTTATTTTTTTCAAGCATAGAAAAATAACTCGAGAACACAACAGGTAACGGGGCGTGACAATTTAAGGTCCAACTTGCAGCCGTCCAATTATTTTTTGTAGGATAGATCAAAGCACATGCCATCAGCTGATGATTGCTTTCGTTGCCAACTATTGTAAAAAAGGGTGTAACAGGGTGTAAGTTAAGAAAGAGTAATATTTTTG
The DNA here is from genome assembly GCA_963920525.1 of Dichetophora obliterata. Lineage (NCBI taxonomy): Eukaryota > Metazoa > Arthropoda > Insecta > Diptera > Sciomyzidae > Dichetophora > Dichetophora obliterata. Next base: position 5,263,043 of record OY986438.1, on the reverse strand, counting down.
AGTATGATACCGTGTAAAAAATGTAGACTTTAAATTTCAATTTTAATCTCACTCTCCGTTATTTTGAGGACACATCTATATACTATAAAAAAACACAATCTGATACGAAAGTTCAAAATATTTTTCACGACTGGCAGGGGTACATTTTCGTGGATATGACCAGTGTAGTATAGATAGTATAGCATATGTAGTGTAGTTACATAGTGGCAGGTTCACTGTTTCTTGAGTACCGATCAGAGTAGTTTAACTTCTTGTATCAATAGAAGATTTTCGAATTTATAAGATGTTGCGGTTATTATTTCTTTTATATTGAACCTACACTTAGGGGATGCCCCTATAAATGTGTAAGCATTAAGACATAAAGAAGCGTCAACTCGCAGATGAAAAACAAAGCAGGCCTGCCAATGGAAGGAATGTGGAAGGTTATAATTTAATGCTAAGTTTAGAAGCTTTCTAAGTTTAGACTCTACTTATTTAAATTTGAAAAACTTTCTCTTTACTTCTAAGTGAGGTGCATTAGCAAAAGTAACATGTTTGTATAATGAATAATGAGCAGCCATAGCAGCAATGCAGCAAGGATCTCATGGTATGAGTGCAAAATTGATACCGCGAGATGAATGCAGCATTAATGCCGTGAGATGCATGCAGCATTGCTAGTACGATAGTTCATTTGGCAGACATGACGGCCTAGGACATGCCTATAGAAAAAAGATATAAGCAGGTATGGAGGCGAGCATGTCTCCTGACCTTCCGACACATGTTGCCGGCAGACATACATCAGGGCTCCTTTTGCAACTGGGGCGCAACGACGATATATGTGTGTGTTTGTTTAATTTTTTTTAATATTAAAGACAGTTTAATGAAGTTTGCTTGATATCCTTCAAACTTCATCAAATTACAAAAATATACGGATTGAAAACATTGTCAGAAGGGTAAAATTCTTTTTAAGTAACGGGAATGAGTAGAAATAGGTATTTTGTAGCTAAGATGTTTACAGTTTTAAAGGTGTTCTTAATGCAGGCTTCAAGCTTGCGTGTTTAACAGTCAGCACGCGATTTGAAAACATAAATACTTCCTCTACACAGACACACACGAACACTCATCAAAACACACGCACACGCTCGAACCATTCACTGACTGGAGTTCAACTGATTGTCACAATAATTGAGGAAACAGTGCTAGTTAACAGTAATTTATTACATATCCTTAAGGATATGCGCAAGTTGGAAGCTCTTATAGCAAGCTTTGGCCATGGAAACTGGTTCAATTCTCGAAAAAACTTTTCTAATGTTATACAATAAACTGCTGAAGTGCTTGCATTAAGAATACGCCGGAATCAATATCAATATTAAATCTTTTTTGACTGCCCTAAAATTTTTCAAAGATACTATTTTAAGTCAAACTTTAAGACAATCACATTTTTTTAATTACATGATTTGCATATAAAAACAACGTTCCAGCAATAAAATGTGTCGATTCGAAGAAGTTAAATATAAAAAAAAATATTTTATCGATATAGATGGGAATCTACTCGGTATTTACCAGATATATGGGTAATCAAACTCAGACCTATCGGTAATAATTTTTCCCGATATTAAAAATTTCCAAAATTTTCTTGAGCTTTATGAGAAATTATTCCCGGTAGGACTGACTGTGTATATTTTTTTGTATGGAAATTTATTTGGGTATTTATAAAGAGCATTTGAAATGAAGCATCCATTGATTGCCATTTTAAATGAGTTATTTGTTGCGACCTTAAACCCGTTTATCGGGTCAAATTGACGCGAGGCATTTACCATTTGCAAAAAAACATACATAAAATCAAAAATTAGAAAAAAATTAAGTGACTTTATTGATTGAACCTTTATCTTTGCAACGAGTGAAAATTGTACATATGTGCACATGTGCATTGCAGAGACAAAAAACTGGCATGTGCACTATGCGTTTATCTGGGTCAAAATGACCCGATCTTACGATCTACCATAAGATTTATAGAAAAATATTTTTGTTATCAGTGTTGTGTCTAAAAGCTTTTGTAAGTCGTTGGTATAAAAAAAGTGTTCTATCTTTGTGGTTTTTTTTTTAATTTTTGGGTGTTTCTTTGCGGAACCGTCAGGTACCGGAGCTCAAAATTGAGCAAGCATGGAATTCCATAGAAATGTTTTTGTTATAGGTTATAGAATGGAGCATACAATACACGATTTGCGAACAGAAGAAGAGCTATCTGAGTTTGTCCATTCGATAGCGTGTTCGAAAAGTTGCGATGGAACAAACCACAACGTAGATGCGGTGTGACAGCAAAACAAAGAATAATAAAAAGTCTGCTGTGTTGTATCATTTCTTGAAACCTTTTTTCCCATTGTTCGTTCATATGAATCGTGTTACCTGCACTAATACAAAGAACCTGAATTATTGGAAGATTATGATAGCAATGATAATCATTAATATGTAAATGCACATGTATTTCATCAATACATGTTTTACGGAAGCATTTACATGCATTGAAAAAAGTAAAATAAAATTGTTATTTCATGGAATAACAGAATTGATTAATTTTAATTTATTGAAAAATAAAAAAATTCCATGCAAAATTAACTACAGGTTAATATGTCCCAGATAGACGGGGTTAAATTGAAAAACATGTAAACGGGTCTAAGATTAATGTTTTCAATAACTATTTAAACCGATGTGTGCACAGTGCGTTGTCCCATTAAAAAAATTCAAACTTTTTATGACTCGAAACCTAACAATATTTGTATCAATCGACAATAATTACAACAACATAAGACAACAACAAAATATTTAGGGGACAAATTCAGTTTCCTGGCTACGCTGTGACACTTCAAAGTTGAGATATTTAAAAAAAATCTTTTTTGTTCATTTCGTTTTGGGCTCTCTTTAAACAAATAATTTTCAAAAATTTGTGTTTGGACTAATAGCATGTGCTCACGGCACGCAGTGGGTTTTTTATTTTTTTTTTTTTGTTACATTTTATAAAAAAATATTTTTATTCGTCAGATTATAAAACACGTATTATGAATGTGGTATTAAAAACTTGATGTATTGTATTTTTTTTTATAAAATTCTTCAAAGTTGAAACTTTTTCTACATAAAAAAGCTCAATAAAACCCACAAAATAAATTCAAGTTTAAGCAATAATAACTTCGAGCACAAAGTTTATTTCAAGGTTTTGTTTTTTGGACTTTTTTACAGCCCTCTTCTGGCAAATTAACAATTGTTAACCAGTATTTATAATATTTCTATGTGTTTGTTTTAATTTTTTTATTTCAAAACAAAATTTGAAGCTCAAAAATAAAAAATTTGAATAAAAATTCTCAACTGCTTTTCAGTTATTGACATTTCATTCAAAAATTTTGTTTTTTAAGCTTCAAATTTTGTTTTGAAAGCAACAAACATATAGAAATATAAAAAATACTGGTTAACAATTGAAGGGCTTATTGCAAAAACATGATTAGCCACATACAAAATATTTTGAAATAATCAACTCTAAAGTTTTGAAAAATTTTTTTTTGTGTGAAGAAATAGAATACAACATGGAAACTTTTACAAATAGGGTAGAAAATTAATAAAAAGTTGCCAAAATCTCTTCAGTGGTTATTGGCAATGCATTGAGTAATGCTTTCAGCCTAAAAAATTGATTTTTGAGACCATGTGGCTTATCATGTTATTGCAATATAATCGCTATTGAATTTATTATAAAGTACAATAAAAAATGTAAATAAATAGAAACAGAAAAATCGTTGAAATACTTTTCAAGGAGTGAAAATTTAAGTAAAATTTAGTAGAACATATCAAGCTTATTAAGCATTACTAAAGTCGAAAGCTATCACTATCATAAAATATCGTACTTCTACCTTCTGTTTCTGTAAAAATCTGCTGCATCTAGCTGCTTTTAAGAAAAACCACTTAATTTGAAAAAAGTCTTAAAAATCAAATTTTGTCCTAAAATGTACTGATTTTTAAGACAATTTGTAAGTACTATTAAATTTAAAAAAAAAACTAAAAAGAATTTATAATTTAAAACAAGTTGTGACCTTATTTTGTATTAGCAAAAAATTTTTAAAAAATAATTTTTTTTTAAATTTCGTTGATTTGGTAATATTGTTTTATAGGAGATATATCTAAAAGTTGTCCGATTTGAAATATTTTTAGCATGACGTTGAAGTGAAGTTAAATAAACTATATTTACTCTTTAAAAACAAATAAAAAATTTTATGGAGTTTTTTTTTTTGTTAAAAAAAATATGGTTTGTATGGGAGGTAGGCGATGCAGTTGACCTAGAATTCTAATTTGTGCTGTTACTTATTTTAGGCTAAAACTCATTTGTACAAAATTTCATGGCCCTAGCTTTTATAGTTTCTGAGATAATGCAAATATCATCCTAAAATCGAAAAAAGCGCACTGTTATAGCGCACTTGACTGTGAATTTGGTAATTCAGTCTGTGAATTACAATAGTGAATTACCCCGTTCTCACGAAGCAATCGTAATTCGGTTTGACAATTGTGCTCTGTTCATTTTAGTTTGCATTTCCTTTGAGTGAAGATTTGTTTGAACGACTATTAAAGGTGCCGTGAGAACATGCCATTAACTGAGCCAAGTTTTTATTTTATCATAAAAAATATTTTAGTAAATAAATAATATTAAGAAATCTTAGAAAATATAAAATTTCATAAATATTTCAGTGATTTTAATACATATTATCAAATGAAAAATTTTAGAAATTGACAAATTTCGTTGAAAAAAAATAAATAACAAACCCTATAAAAATAAGTGCCATTTTTTTCTTTAATCTACAAGTATAGATGCAATATAACCAGGAACTGCAAATAACTTTTCCTCTTTCGTCCTACAAATATATATATACATATATATTTTTTTAAAAGGCTTAAAATGAAAAATGTTCATACACATATATATTTTTTTTAAAGGCTTAAAATGAAAAATGTTCAAACAAAATAAAGTAAAAAATTAATATAGGTCTTAGGGAGGTACCCCTAGAGTCTAACCGATTTCGACCATTATCAGTACACAGCTATTACTCTATTTGACTACCATTCTGACGAATTTTTATATGTACTTTAGGCTGTGTCGATTTGTATGGAGGTAAAAAAATTTATGTTGCCTAGGCGATTTTCGGATCCGGCATGAAAAGTTTTTTAAAAAAAAGGAGCGATAGGGGTGAGATTTACCCTATCACATCTTAAATTTTGTGAATTTTCTTTAGGAATTTTTTTCTAAACAAAAAATTTCTAGGGACGCTAGGGGTGCACTTTACCCTATCACATCTTCAATTTTGTGATTTTTTTTTAGAATTTTTTTTTTCTAAAGAAAAAATTTCTAGGAACGCTAGGGGTACACTTTACCCTATCACATCTTCAATTTTGTGAACTTTTTTAGGATTTTTTTTTAAAAGAAAAAATTCAGAAAATTGAAGATGTGATAGGGTAAAGTACACCCCCAGCGTCCCTTTTTTTAATAACTTTTCATGCCCGATCGGCACATAAGTTTTTGAAGCATAGCAAATATATCGAAATAAGCACTGATTAGTTCTGTGATTTATTGACCATGTTATTGATAAGCATGACGTATGGATTATAATCGATAATTATCGATTAATGTATAGGCATTATCAGCTATATGAGATTTAAAGTCGGAGAAAAATATGCTCAAATGTGCAGGAAATTAATTTTGTATCAAAAAATAACATATTTACAATTTTTTTCTTTACTACTAGAACCGTCTTTAATCATTCTTGATATAAGCGATATTATATTTTCAGACTTTTTTTCTTAAATTTTATCATTGAACTTGTACTTGATTAATAAAAACAGTAAATAAGTGTTGAGCTTAAGCAGAACTAGTGCAAATTGTTACTGTAAACATATTTGCAACAAACAAACACTTATAGTTCACGGTTGATTTTTTTAATAACTATTTATATATAATTTCAACTTGTTAAATTTGGTCACTTAATTGTACAAACACTTATTGTACACCTTTGATTTTTCTTTAACCACAAAGCATGAGGGACATATATATCAAAGACGAATACCCCAAATAAGCATTAAAAAAGTACCACATCACTGTAATCTTAATAACACCTGAAAATCTCTTTACCACACATACAGTTCACAGGTGCTTTTTCGGTATTTAAAATAAACAGCAGTAATATAATCATAAGAAAAAACTCACTGATAAGAGTATCATAAAAAGCTATGGTAATTATTCAAACACGAATACTCAATAAGCAATAAAGCACAACATTTTGCCCCACTTTGCACCATCTTTAAATGAGATCTTAAATTAAGCTTAAAGTAGGGGGAAAAAACTAATGCATAGTAAATGCTAGAACGCTTAGAAAAACTAGCTAGTGAGTTAGATTTTTTTGTGCTGTACAATAAATATTAGGTAAATCTTTTCAAATAAATTAAATGGTGCTGGTATTAGTATAATACCTGCGCACACATACAATGCTTATAAATACTAAAATACATACATACTCATAACTATTTATACATACATATGTCGGCGCTATATGTACATGTTAATCCACACAATGTGCTCACTCCTCAGTATTAATTAGTTTAACAATAGGTTGCTTTGTATTCTTTGGTTGCTGTTGTTGTTCTTGTTGTGTTTTTGGAACTATTTTTATGTGCGAATTAAATTCTTATCAATCCTAACTAGATTCGTATCACCATATTTTGTCATATTAAGCTGCTGTGCCGCTAAATTTTTCTTCGTCTGCGTGTGCCACGTCAGAATCTAGGAAAGAAACAAAATTTTTTCACAATTGCTCCTCTGTAGCTATGGCATTAGGTGTTGCCTACCTCCGTGCACTCTGATGCGAGTAGTTCAATTTCTGTATTATTCAGCGGCGCTAAACTTTTCAGGAAGCCATCTTCTTCATAGCCAGGCTTAAAGGGCATTTTAGCATTTGGACGATCGTGCAGAAATTTGACGCTCACCGCAAAACCTGCCATGTCCACCGGATACTTGCGTCCACCTATCCAGCCATCATAGAAGCCATCGATTTTGCCCTTTCGTATGATAGGGCTGCTAACGCCAAACTTTGTAACCAGCCCCACTGGCCACATAGACACTTTTTTGGTATAGCGCATCTGAAATAGGAAAAAAGGCTAATCATTATAATCAGGGCCCGGATTTTGATGACCTAAAAAAATGAAAAAAAATTACCTAACAACTGCAGAAAATTACCAAAAAACTGACAAAATTATCTAAAAAACGCAAACAATTACATAAAAAATAAAGCATTAAAAAAACATTACTAAACTTAAAATTTATTTTATATACTCTTTATACATAGCATTACAGTGAATACACTGTACATTATACAAGGCACATTTTTAAGTTGTTAAAATTGAAAGAACATCTATTGTCTGGCAAAATGTTTTTGTAAACAGAAAAACGTTTTTATACTTCTGCACTGACGAGAGGAAGATATAGAGAGCTTATATTCAATATGACCTATCTACATTTTCCACGAAAAAGAGTTTTTTATGGCAAAGAAATCGTTGACTCATCTGCCACCTATGACATTTATTTTAATACAAAAAAAAGAGAGTTTAGCAAAGTTTTTCCTTTTAAATGTTTGAATTATCTACAATACAGTTTTTTTTTGTGAATACAAAAGCACTCATCTCCACAATTTTTCGGAAATATTAAATAAAATTGGAACAAATTTGCGTTAGACTACAATGGCAAGGAAAATAGAGAAGGAAATGCATTGAAAAGCAAAGAAGTAGATTATGCACCATCAGCAGAGGAAGATTTTAGACAAATAACAGGTACTTTTATAATCGAATGAAATTATCTTGGAACATTAATAACTTTTAATACAAATTCGGACGATAACTCAGCAACGGGCCTTATCCGCAGAAGGAAGAGAAATCATGACTCCAATTTGCATACCGCTGCTTTTCAAGCAAAAAATGTAACCATTTCCAAGAATTGAAGTCTGTAATTTTATAAAAATATTAATATAATAATATTGAAAAAATTTAAGCAATTATATTAATAGACCAATATCATTCTTTACTGGTATTTTGATATTTTTCTTTTGTTTTTGTTAATATTGTTATCTACAAACTTTTCTTAAAATCTGAATAAAATCTTCAATGAATTCACGAAGAACTTACTTTTCCTATAGAACTTTTCAGACTTATCTACTGATTTCATTTAAGAAAAAAAATATATTTTAATACAAAACAAACTATCTACACTTAAACGAAAAGTACGAAATTTCACTAATTTTTTTTTTGTTTATGGAAGCTTGTTATTATTTTAATACAATATTCTGATACTTTGGTTGGTTAATATTTGTACACTGAAAGATTTAAATGGTCTTTTGCTCTCCTGAGATTTTTTTTTAGGTATGTCATATTGAATATAAGCTCTCGATATTTAGAAGACGCTGTCATCGAATGTAAGTTCCTCTTCTAATTTCATAGTATTAAATTTCTTAACCCCAAATATTTCAGCAATAGAGCATACAAATAGAGTTAATAAAAACTAGCATATCATGAGTTTTTATCTTACACATGTCTCATCTTTCTATATACCCTTTCGTTGGTTTCACCATGCGCATAGCTTTTTTTCATCGAGGTCTATAAACAAAGCTACAACAAAAAACAACGAAAAATGCTCCAAAAAATAAAAATGTCAAAAAATTACAATAAAATAACTTGAAAATCGCTAAAGTTTGCCACAAAAATTTCTTAAATCTAGAAAAAATGACCTGAAAACTAAAACCAATAAAACAATAAAAAATTACGAAAAAATGACCTAAAAACTTTTCATATTTGGAACTTAGGAAACATAAATGGGCGTTCTAAATAACAAGGAAATGTCTTAAAAGCAACAGAAAAAAGATGACATGTCATCGAAGTTCTAGCCCTGATTATAATTAATTGTGACCTATGATGATTTTACAAGATTTCAATTTAGAGCTTTAGGTAAAATGAGTTAAGAAAGGCTAATCGTTTAACTACTCTTTGAGTAGTTATCGCTAAAATCACCTGCTCAAATATCAGTATATCGTATGTGTTGTCATCGTCGGCAAAATAAAACACGCCATCTGTTGCATTTTGTCGCAACCACTGTAAACCACGATTTCGATTCGATACACCGCGCGGTTTCGCTTTCTTTGTATTTTTGTACTCCTCCGGCATGGGCGCTGAAAAGACAACAAAATTATCAATCGAAAATCGATTAACATATTAAAATTGAAAACAGAAAGTAAATTGTATTTTTAAAAAAATTATCAATATAATATATCATTATTTTGAAAAATAAATTTAAAAATAAAGGAAATAACTCGAATATTTTTCTAAAAATGAAGCAAAAATTAGTAATCGATTATTAGTTATAAAAAAAATTTTTGACTAAATTGCAATAAATTTTTGATACGAAAATTAATTGAAAAGACTAATTTATTTGCTTAAAAAAAGAAATGAAAATTTAATATATTTCAATAATCAGTAATTCCGGGATTAATTTGTTTTGGATCCCGAGATTCGGGATCCCGAGATTAAAAGCCCTAATCCAAACATAGAGTTGTTGAAAAAATGTTTGCATTTAGGGCGGAAATTCATTGGCTTATAACCGCAATCTTTTAAGCAAGTGTTGGTATATCTTACCAACAATAAAAAATAAAATTAAATCCCTTTTTCGAAATGAATATTTTGAGAAAGAAACACAAAAAGAAACATATTATTACTTAAATAAAATTTTTTAAAGACGATTTTTTCCGATACTCAAATTAAAAAACAACCAATTTAATCCATTCAATTTCATCATGAAATTTTCATGTTTTATCTATAAAAAATATTTTTAAAAATTATGATAACTTTAATGGCAGTTTCTTTGTTTGATTGCTATGAATACGAATAGATTTAGATAAAACTGAAAAATATTGCACGCTATAAAAATTACAATGTTCGATTTTATACAAAGATTATTATTAAAGGTTGTTATTAAATTTTAAGTGATCATATTTTACAAGAGCATGAACTTTTTTAAAACAATCGCATTTTTATGAAATATATATTTTTTTTTTGTATCCAAAATAATTCAATTAATTTCATAAATATCTTTCCATGAAAATCTTTAATCAAACGATAAATTGTTGCGATAGTAAAATAACAATAAACTCTATTCAAATGAACCACTTACCCACTAGGTACTCGTATGGCACACCGATGCGATTTAACGTGTTCGTCACCAGCGGCGACGTCTTGTTCGCATCCTCGATGACCAGCCACAGCAGATTCACGACATGCTTCAAGGTGTAACCCAGGCGCGTCAGCTCGGCTGCTTGTTCGGGCCGCTTGTAAGTGGGCGTAATGATATACAGTGGTGGCTGCAATAAAAAGAACACAATTAAAGTCAGCAGAAAATAATGCACGTGTAGCTGCGGGTGGTGGGCACAACTCATGCACCATTGTTGTTTTTGTTGTTGTTATTGTAGCTGTCGTTGGCAGCTTGATATGCAAATTAAGCTTAAACGTAGAATTATGCAAATGTTCAAAGAAAAGCCGTGTGCCAGAGGCTGTGAGAAGTAAAACAACTAGCATGCAAAACAAGCAGCAGAAGAAGATAAGTACAAATGGAAAACTACGAGCAAATACAAAAAATAAATTTAAAAAAACAAAACTAATTTACACAAGTGCATTTAAGCAAATAGCTTGAAAAATAAAAAAATTAAATAAAATAGATATGATTTTTAACCTTAACCGAGTGAGAAAAACATGCAAATATATTGTTCTGAGCAAGACACAGTGGAGCAAGCTCTTTACAGTTAAGTACTTTCAGGTGGTGTAAAAGTGCAAAAATAATCAAGTATAATTAGAGCTTTGAGATAAACTCGAAAATTATTTTTGCACTCTGTGGTTAATTTTGTGCTAATTTTGAATTTGGTGACAAAGCTGCAATTTATGTGATTTATTTAATGGTGTTACTTTTATCTCTAATATTTAAATAATGACCGTTTTTATCCACTGTGCTCTCCATTGTTAGCTAAATAAACTAATGACATGCAATGCCAAATTACATAGAATAATTTCCATATTAGATACTCACAAATGCATTAGGCACAATTTTCAAATTAGGCTCGTGCAAATATTAGTTTAATTCACGCACTTTACCACTAAGAAAAAAGATAGTTATTTGCAAATATGTTCACAAAAAAAAAAATGAGCTTGAAGTGCAATTGCACAGCCGATTTAAGCATTTGCTTGAAAACTAGCAAAGATAAGAAGTAGCTCTGTTACAAATTAATTAAAATTGTCAACACAGAAAATGACTCTCGTTAATACATTTTCTTAGATACATTTAAATTTTCTTAGATTTTGATGACAACTCAGTACAAGTGAAATGCGCTAACTCAATTGCGCCATGGCCTAGTTTGAAATGCTATGATTCCTGTTACAAAAAAACACTTACAATTCAATGGCTTTTGAGTTGAGTAGCGAGTTGAGGTATGTGATATGTGACAATGCAATGGTGGGTCGACCATATCTTTAAGTTCTTATTAATAAATAAGTTTTAGAAAATCATTAAAATTTTTGTAGATTTTGATCACTCAAGTGCTGTTTACTGTACCAGTTACATGCGCTATCTCAATTGTGTCATGGCCTAGTTTGAAATGCTATGATATCTGTTTCAACACAACACTTACGTTTCGAATGAGATAGCGCGTTATGATATGTAATAAACTTTTTGAATGCAATGTGTCGCTTATGACTTTAAGTTCTTATCAGTGAATAAGTTGTAGAAAATCATTAAAATATTAGAAATGAGCAACTTCAATTGCGTTATGGCGTAGTTAGAGATGCTACAAATCATGTTTTAACAAATCACTTACAATCCTGCGAGTTTTAAATTGGATATCGAGTTATTATTGGTGACAGTGCAGTAAGACATGTCTTAAAGTTCTTATCAGTAAATAAGTTGTAGAAATATATTAATATTGTTGTAAGTTTTGATCACCAACTCAAGTGCAGTTATCTGCACCAATGACTCAAATTGACTAACTCAATTGCGCCATGGCCTAGTTTGAAATGCTATAATTCCTGTTTCAACAAAACATTTATCAATGCAGTAGGTTTTTGCGTTGAATACTATGTTAAATTATGTGGACAATTTTTTTAATGCAGTAAGTTAGATGATGGCGCATTGGTTTATACTAGAGATGGGCTCGTGCACGTAATTGCACGAAAACGCACGAGCACGAAAGACAAAAACGCACGATTTAGGGCTTTGCAAAGTAACTATGAATATGATACACATATTTTTTAAAATTTATGTTTCAACTTATAAATATTTTAGTTATTATAACATTAGGGGCTTGTTCGAGTCTCAATAACTGCAGCAATATTGCGCAAAATATCCAAGTATCACGTTCGATACAAAAATCTTGGTACTATGGCAAAATCCAAACGTTCTAGTGAGTAGAAATTTGGCATTTGACGCTCGTAAAATGCGAGAACCCGGCAACATGAATATTTATACTGCGCGAAAGTTATAGAAGAAGAAAGGTAAGCAAAATCGTTATTTATTGCAATCTATTTTATATTAAATGGCAATAAGTTATCATACTCATATAATATAGATATTAATTTATATTTCATCTATTAAATTTTTCAGAGAAAAATTGAAAAAAATTTCGTTTTCGTCACTGTTTTCTTCTTTAAAATTTCGGTCAAAAACCACTTTCTTTTCAGCAAAAACCTTTGTTTTCTTGATTTTTCATATCTTAATATCAAGTTGCTTTCGTTGTCTGCAAATATATAAATTGCTAAATTTATTAAAAAAATCATTCTGAAAGTCTCACGTTCGAGCACAAAAGCGGAGCAAAATATTTGCAATATTTAGGTAAAGTATCAGCTGAGCATCTGAAACAGAGTTGCCAATGAGTAACAGTGTTGCAGTATTGCTGCAATTATTGAGTGTTTCGAACAAGCCCTAGAAGGTGTTTTTATTATTTTTATTAGTGTTTTAAATAGTTGCTAAAGTGAAAGTAGTAAAACTTTAGTGCACGAACAAGGAAAAGCACGCACGACTTTGAATTTGTTAAGCACGGGCACGCACGAAGATATTTCTGTTGGCACATGCACGACGTGACACGGAAAAAACACGGCACGCGCTAATCTCTAATTCATATGGTAAAATAATTTTACCAGTTTGGCATTTCAAAAGATCAAATCAAATCCTATTGCAATATGAGGAACACAGAAAAAGGTACGAGCAAGAATAAATTTGGATTACTTCGCTATTGCCTTATAAGAAAATATATTAAAAATAAATTGGAAATTTCAGCCCTTGGAAGGACTTTGACCGAGCTTTTATTGATCAATTGTGTTGATCAAATGTTGTAACACAAATGATCTAGAACTGGACCTATGAGTTCTATGCCGACTCCGAACGGCTTTTGTTCTCAAGAAACTTTACATGGCAATTTTTACCAAACTCTGAGGTTGGTTAATTTTTACCACCCGTAAAGTGGTGGCGGCCGAACATTAATTCAATTGAAAAAACATTCTGTCTGAGCTGGGAACCGCGATTCTTATGCTTACGGGCTATTGTGTGACTTTAATGAAAACAATGGTATCAACGCAGGTAACGCGCTACAGTGCTTCAACTCAACTCATGCAATGCAGCGCTGCGTTATAAATTTCCACGCTTTTGATACGAGAGACGTTCTTTTATGATTGTAGCAACATTAGTTTAACATCAGTTGAACGTTTTTAGTAAAAGAACAATTAAAAATTATGCTTTTGCAGACATTATTGCTTAGAACTTTTGAATGATCATTTTCATTCAATGGAATTATTTTTCACTTTTAAAAATTTGTATTTTTGCAAAGAAGCGATTTAGTTTTCTTGGGCAGGCTGAGATGAAATAAAAATGACAAAGGCCCTGAGAGTAGAAACGACTAAAAAATAGCTCTAAAGTCTGTTGGCATATAGTTATAGTCGTAAGTGTCTTCTATTTAAAAAAAAATAGAAATATTAACATTCAGAAGTCATAAGTATGGCAAGTGCGATATTACGGCAAGTGCATCTAAAACCCTACTAAGACAGAAATTGGTACATAATATTTTTAAATTTCGCCAATAAAACCTTGATTGATAGAATCTAAGAACGAATTCATAAAATTTTAAAAAAATGCATATTGTATGAATTATTGTCTTTTTTAATATACGTTACATGATAGCATATGGTTGAGTCATTTGGGCAGGAAAAATAAAGTAACATACAGTCATCGCTGCGCTAAAAAAGCTACAGAAATTGGCCTGCGTGTGCATCACCGGAGTCATGCGAACATGTCCAACATCATCCATGGAGGTTCTACTCGAACTAAGACCTTTTATTTTTTATTTACATTCAATCTCAGGCTAAGAGGGCTATTCTAAAGATGACTAGTAAAGATATCGGGCAAAGGCATTGCGAAACTCGAAATAAGTTTGATGTTCTATCGAGACAGTATCCTGCAATAACAATACCAAAGGACAGCATGCATCCAAAATTCAGTTTCACTAAAAGATTTTAGACTGAACTAAGTAGTAAAAATAAATGGGAAGGTCTATCCGAAACTTATAAGATAAACCAGTCCATGACTACATGGTACACTGACTTTCTTTTACCGAAGAAGGGAACGGAGCAAGAGTCTACGACCAGGGATTAAATTCTTCGAGCGCATACTTTAACCTGGAACGTAAATACCGGAACCAAAACATAGCTATCCTACCGATAGTGAAGTGGCTATCAAGGCACTGAAATCTCATCAGGTAACCTCAAAACTGTTGATGGAGTGTCTTGATAAACTTAATACGCTTGGCGAACAAAACCGGGTCTGAAACCTGTGGGTTTCGAGACGCAAAAGTATAGAAGGAAACGAAGTTGCCGACGGACTGGCATCAACTCCTTTGATTAGTCCGGAACCATTCTGTGGAATAGGTAGAACGATCCTCTCTCCCTTTCGATAAGGAAAGATAAAGAAAAACAAAGAGAAACACACTGGGAAAATCTGCTAGGGTTGGTGCACTCTAAAATTCTCTTAGGAACATACGACCTAAAGAGTAAAGAATGATCGCAGGATTGCTAACAGGTCACTGTAGGTTAAACTATCACCTCACAAAACTGGGAATTCTAAGTGATAGCACGTGTAGGTTTTGTATGGAAACGAAAAATCTGCGATGCACAGTCTGGGACAGTATCCCGCACTTGTTCAAGTTCGACAGAAACATCTGGGTTACCAGATAATTCATTGAAATCAAGAGATATAGGACCACTACTAGCTTTCATCTTAGAGATTGGTCTAAAGGAGGTTATTTAGTTCCATGAAGAAACACAATAGATCTTAAGGTCGCAGTGCAAATCTCAACAATAATTATAATAATAATTATCTTTTTTAATATTATCTATAAAAAAGTAAAAAATCTACGAACTTATTAAAAAAAAATTATGAACTAATTAAAGGGCTTATTGCAACAACATGATACTGTATGGCACATAAAAAATATTTTGAAATAATCGACTTTAAAGTTTTGAGGAAGTGTGTTTTTGTATAAAGAAATAGAATTTAAGAAGAAAGCTTTTACAACTAGGTCTGAAATTTAATAAGAAATAAGAAATAGTCAAAATCTCTTCAGTGGTTGCCACTCCACTGAGTTATGTATCGAGCCTAAAAAAATATTTTTCGATCATGTGGGTTATCACGTTGTTGCCCTTCAATTCTTAAAATTAAGTTAAATCTGTGTCGATAAGCAATAACAGCTTAAGTCTGATTTCAAAGTTTCGATAAATCTTGCTTCGAAGCTTTCAATCGTCATATAAGTTATATGAAAATATGAAAGGGTCTTTTGTTTTTGTGTCATAACTTTGACTAGGGTCATGCTTGAAGCTCCAGATTTTGTGTGTTTATAAAGCTATATGCGTGAAACACAACTACATCAATAACTCAGTTTTGTCTTAAGTCGACTTAGGCTATTATTGCTAATGAACACAGAAATATTGACAGATATTATGATTTTGTTTATAAAATATAATGTTGTGAACGCTGTTTTACTGCTGCATGAAATTTTGTTATTCTCTGGTGAAATTTTATTAACAATTCATAATGTTTAGGAACAAATTCATAAAATCTATGAGCAAATTTGTTCCAGTGTAGCTTTTAAAGACAAAATTTTAATAACAGTATGACCAGATTGTGGGACAAATAGATGTAATGAAGAAAAATTAACTTCAGATATATGATTATTGATCGCATAAAATCCCGCAATTAATAGAAAATTTCAAAAGTAAACCGAAATGTAAATTAGTTACCGTAAAACTTTATCATAATTAATTTTGATTATAATGGTTGGTATTTGAACCTGGTGTCTCAACATGAAAGCCCAACCACAAACCAATATTACACTAAAGTCGTTAAAAAAGTTTTAAGTTATGCTTCAGAAAAAACTTTACACCTCGCAGAAGTGAATATTATAGGTGCATATTTAAAATACCAAGCATGCAAGGGTTAGATAGTGCAGGTAATGCTTTTTTGAATAACACATCATGCTGTTAAAACTTAAAGTATGTTAGGAATAAAAACATAAAGTTGTTAAGTTTAAAAACAGTGAGCAAGAAAAGGTGGCTTAAAGAGCAGCGGATAAAAGAAAAATATTATACTCTACTTATATATTAAAAAATAATATTTTAAAGGTTTTATTTACTGGTGCTAGGGCTGCAGCAAAAGCAATTTTTGTTGTTGTTCTTGTTCTTGTAGTAGTTGTAGTTGTTGTGGTTATAGCTTGTGTGTTCTTGTTATTTTTATTGATGTTGATCTCATTATTAATGGAATTGTTTAATAGTTTTGTTGTTTTTATCAATAATGTTGTCGTTTTTGTTGTATTTGTTATATTTCTGTCTGAACTAATGGACCCTAAGGGCGCTACAGAATGCGGTGTACTTGTTTTGTTGCTTGCCAGAGCCGTAGCTGCGGACTTCTTGTTGTTGGTGTTGCCTAACAAGGGCGCCGCTAATAAGGATGATGGCGCTGATGATGCTGTCGCTGGTAATGATGCTGATGCTGATGCCGATGATGATAATGGTGTCAATGATATTGGCGATGATAACGATGACGTTGATGTTGGTGATGGTAATAATAATAATGATGATGATGCTGGTGGCGATGTTGATAGCGATGCTACAGCTAATGAGGGCGCCGGTAACATTTTCGGCGTGGATGATGACGCGGACGAGGAGGAGGAGGGGGAAGAGTGTGACGTCATTAGGGATAATGGTGACCACAAAAAAATATTATATCTCTTCACTAATGAAGACGTTGCGATTCGAGCATTTCCCGCTTGCCTCGCAGCTTCTGCTGACATGAGCTTGTTCTGAAAATAATATGCAGAGTTTCTTGTAGTTTATTGGTATATTGATAAAAAAGAAAAAAAAAAATCAAAATCTTTTTTAAAAAATAAAATAAGTTTTGTGGCACAAAAATTCTATCAATTAATCTTTAAGTGAGCAAAACTGTGCAACTTTAAACTTCACAACATTTTTGGTGCATTTATAATAAAATATGTGCGCTTCTAAGTTAAGGATCAGTCCAAATTTAATCAGCTACATAAGGGTTTTTATAATATGAATATATTTTGAAAATTAGTTGGCAGTGGTTTGCCCTTGAAAGTACCAACATTGTTTTAAAACCGATTGATAAGTAATTTATAACTTAAAAAAGTCACAAAAAATAGGTTAAAAAAAGTTTATTCAAGCAGCAATTACTATTTTGTTTAACACATGTATCATTAAAGCCATTGACGAATGGCTTTAATGTCAATGTTATGATTTAATAAGATTTATTTATTTGGATGAAAAAAAAATTGCATTTTTACACGATTTTTTCGTGAGCTTTTTAGATCAAGTAAGTTTGAAGAAGGCAACAACAATAACAACAACTCTGTATTGAGTCAATCAAACAGCAGACTAGACAAAACTGTTTCGAAGGCTGCTACACCTCGCTCTTCAGTAGCTAGTGATTAAGCTGTGACCCAACCCCCTGTTTAAATCTTATAAGATTTGACTCTCCTTCGAAAAGATTCGTAAGAATTTTAATGATGTCATCGGCCATTTAATTATATGACATTAAAGCAGTAGTTATTTTTAGATCAAGGCTTTAACTCTACCAGGGTGGCCTTTTTTGGAAAATTGGTATTTTTTAACGAAATAGAAATAGATTATACTCCTTCATATCGCTAATTTCGTGCAAGACCGTCACAACTCAAAATTTGGGTTTTTTGAGTTAAATGTACAGAAATATGCTTTGTTATCATATCTTTAATTTAAGAGAATTTCAGACCGATTTACTGTTAATTGACGGTTTTTTCATATACTTGTGTCGTTTTGACTTTTAGCAATTTCTTCACTTTTTTGTAGCAATAATAACGTTTCATTTTTATTTATTTCAGCATTTCTTTCAAATTTCTCAATAATTTTTCAACAACAACGACTTCTTATATCATAAACCATTTTTTAAATAAAAGCTCAAGCAAGTAACCAAATATTTATGGTAATAGTAAGAAAGTACCAACTCAAAACGTGGTACAAAATCATATTGTAGCAAAATCTTCACAACTCAAAATGAAACATTTTTAATAAGAGTTTTTATAGTAATCATGTTACAACTCAGACACCGGTTAATTTTTTTTCAAAAATGTCAACAAATACTTACTATTTTTTGACTGATTTCATTTCGATCAAAAATAAAAGTTAAAATTTGACTTTTATTTTTTCGATCAAAAATATAAGTTAAAATTTTACTTTTCTTTTTTCTTTGTCAAAAATCAAAGTTAAAATATGACTTTTATTTTTTCGATCAAAAATATAAGTTGAAATTTGATTTTAACTTTTTGATTATAAATAAAAGTTAACATTTTAATTTTAATTTTCGATCAAAAATAACAGTTAAAATTTGGCTTTTATTTTTTCTATCAAAAATGAAAGTTAAAATTTTACTTTTATTTTTTCGATCAAAAAGTAAAAGTTAAAATTTGACTTTTATTTTTTGATCAAAAATAAAAGTTAAAATTTGACTATTGTTTTTTTTAGCAAAAATAAAAGTTAGAATTTGACTTTTATTTTTTGATCAAAAATATAAGTTGAAATTTGATTTTAACTTTTTGATTAAAAATAAAAGTTAAAATTTGAATTTTAATTTTCGATCAAAAATAACAGTTAAAATTTGGCTTTTATTTTTTCTATCAAAAATAAAAGTTAAAATTTGACTTTTATTTTTTCGATCAAAAATAACAGTTAAAATTTGGCTTTTATTTTTTCTATCAAAAATCAAAGTTGAAATATAACTTTTGTTTTTTCGATCAAAAATATAACTTGAAATTTGATTTTAACTTTTTGATTAAAAATAAAAGTTAAAATTTGAATTTTAACTTTCGATCAAAAACAAAAGTTAAAATTTGGCTTTTATTTTTTCTATCAAAAATAACAGTTAAAATTTGGCTTTTATTTTTTCTATCAAAAATAAAAGTTAAAATTTTACTTTTATTTTTTTGATCAAAAATAAAAGTTAAAATTTGACTTAGGTTAAAATTAGAAATTTCGAAAATAACTGTTATTTTCGGTCCCTGGACACTTGCAAAAATATTACTTAAAAATTCACTATTGACGCAAAATGAAAAATTTATGATATTTTTAGTAGAAAAAATAATGGCCTAGAAATATTCTTAACAATTTTTAGTCTACCTTTACAGTAAGTGATCGTGCTCTCAATTCAAAATCATAAGGCTATCATAAAAATACTTAAATTTGAGTTGTGGCAGTCTTGTACGAAATGAGCGATATGTGTGTATAAATCTTTAAGTCCAAAATGAACCTGACCTGGAGAAAAAGAACCATTAATATTAAAAATTTTATCAAAAGTACCTCAGTCCAGCAACTTATGGAAATCAAACTTGTTTCAGTAAAATCCCAGCAAAAACTGATATCGCTGCTTTAAAAATCACAATATTATCGATGCCAAAGTGAACTTTAAAGCAGCTTTGAGGCATCACTGATGAAAATTGTATATATTTGATACTTTGTTTGAAATTTTTAAAGCTTGTAAGGGGCCATTCCACAGACAAGTCAACCGTGACCAAAAAATTAAAACTTATTATTTTATGATATTATCTAAGAGAAACATTTTAATTTTATTAATTTAAACAAGTTCTATATATAAACTCATTTACCGTGATGATAAAATCATCTGCACTGTTTTACAAATGCAGTTTCTTTTTTTCGTAAATGTTTAGTAAATATTTTGTAAACTTTTTGGTTTCAGTAAAAATGGAAGGTACTGGCTTAAGATAATGAAAAAATTATTGAGGCAAGGAAAGGACAAAATATTAAATTTGTTTTTTAATTACTAAATTACATAATTACTTTATTACCTTATTAATTGCATACCCAATTTACCTACAGTGGAAATTTAAGTAACGTAACACCAGATCAAAAAGCCTGATCAAGTCAAAGAAAACCAGAGATTTTTAAATTTAATCACTTGGAAAATAAACTTATGTTATTTCTAAAAAAAGTTGTATACAAAAAGTCTTCGATTCGAAGTCAAAAAGGGTCGATTGTTGTCACTGTTTTTACTTAATAAAGTGCTACTTAATTACTACGAAAATACAATACAAAAAAACTTTTTTAAAAATTAGACTTTTTCATTATATTTTTTTAATATTTTTTCGTACAAATCGTCCGTAACGCCAGTTTGGAAATGCCCTTGAAATTAGAACTTGAACTTTAAACACTTAAAACTTGAAATTAGCTATATCACTTTTGAGAGAGTTCCATGCCTCTAAGCCTATCATACATTGATCAATCATGGTCAGGGCCGAAATGATTACCTCGACGAATTTTTTAACAAAATAAGTTCAAAAGATAAAAATAAGTTGAAAACTCTTCCTAAAATCTTAAACAGATTTAAGGCAGTATTCTAGTTTATATATTCAAGGATATCTACTTAAATAGATTTTTCGAAATTAAAATTATTTTTAAAGTTATAGCCATTTAGGGTCGTCAGTTAGGCTGCCTGAAACTTAACATAAAAACTTTAAACGCGTTTTTCACGAGGCTACTTTTTCCAACGCGGTTGACATGATATCTCAAGCTCTAATGGACCGCGATTAACTTAAAATTTGGTGTGGGTCTTTTTTATATATCCCTATATGACGCGAACTAGGACTAGGATTATGTAAAAATTTTGTTTTTTAATATTTTAAAAAATTCATTACTTTAAAAAAAGGCCAAAAAATTACTTATTTTTCAAACAGTCGCCGTTTCACGAAAAATGGCCATATTGCTATCTCTATCCCTAGTTCGGGATATAGCGATATTCTCACTTAGTAACAATGATGTTTCTTCGATGACTAGAAGGGTTGAAATTTAAATAATACAAAAATAATACAAATAATTATTTAAATAATGATAAACACTAGGGTAGGTCAAAAATACAATTATTATTTTTTTGCAAGTGACGGAAAAATGAGTTGCTAGACACCTTAAAAAATTCTCACCAAATATAAGCTCTTAATTTTAATAGGAAGATGCTCCGCATCCAGCTTTTTTTTTCTTAGTCCGAAAAGAAAAAAAATTCATAAGTCATCATCAGGGAACGGATTCTGTGGAAAATGCCTTTTTTTGTGCTTACTTGTACATGAAAACTGGTTCGATATAATCACGTTTCAGTTCCTACTGATTCTGAAAATCTAATTTTTATTTTGCCTTTTTTTGCCTTTTTTTACCCATTATGCCTTTTTTTGCCTTTCTTACCCATTATGCCTTTTTTTTGCCTTTTTTACCTATTATGATTTTATTTTCTTTTCTTATTTTTGTCTACTGTATTGCTTATTTTTTTTTTAAATTGAAAAAAAAGTTATGTGAATCTACAAAATGTACTTAATTTTGGCATTTAAATCTAACAGCTGAAACACCCAATGAAAAATTAATTTGCAAC
Organism: Dichetophora obliterata; assembly: GCA_963920525.1. NCBI lineage: Eukaryota > Metazoa > Arthropoda > Insecta > Diptera > Sciomyzidae > Dichetophora > Dichetophora obliterata. Next base: position 5,240,998 of record OY986438.1, on the reverse strand, counting down.
TCTGAACATACTCCACCTGTCATGCAACAGCTGTTTTTAAAACACTTAAACCGTTTTGTTTCTGCAAAATAACTGGTGAATTATTTTAATATTATTGTTATGTGCAGCTTATTGAGTTATTATTGAGTGATCTTAAATAAAATGCCAAAGCACGCTAGCTCTTCGTCAGTTAAACTGCAGAAAATTATAAAAGAATTTGGTCAAGATGTTTTTGCTACGGATGGTCAAACTCTGATCTGCAAATATTGCTCCATACATGTAAGCTTTGCAAAGAAATATTATATTCAGCAACATTTACAAAGAGAAAAGCATAAAGCAGCAGCGGCACTAAACGAAGCTTTAAAGATACAGCCCATATCGTCATTCCTTACCGCTAAGTCTGAGAAAAATAAGTTTTTCACTGACCTAACTAAAATGATGGTAGCTTGTGATATACCTCTATTTAAAGCAAACCATAAAGAATTTAAAACATTCTTCGAAAATTATTCCAAAAAAAAATTGCCTGATGAGTCCACTATAAGAAAAAATTATCTGAAGAATGTGTATGAGGAAGTATTGCAAAAAATAAGAGATGATATAGGTGACTCCAAAATTTTCATATCTATTGATGAATCTACAGATAAAGCTGGTAGATTTGTTTGTAACGTCATAGTTGGACCATTGCGTAAAAACGGCCGTGGATATCTTTTGACTTCAGAGGTTATACAAAAAGTAAACGAATCTGAAATTGCAACTATATTTGACAATTCGTTAAGGATTCTATGGCCAGAAAAAGTTAAACGAGAAAATGTTTTGGTATTCATAACAGACGCCGCACGGTACATGAAAAAATGTGGTGAAGCTCTTAAGCTCCTATATCCGAAAATGATCCACATAACATGTCTTGCACATGGCGTACATAGAGTTTGTGAAAAACTTCGCAGTATTTATCCTGATGTTGATGCCTTGATCGCCAATATAAAGAAGATCTTTTTGAAATGTGCATCACGAGTTTATCTTTTTAAGGAAATGGATCCCGAACTTCCGTTGCCTCCGCAACCTGTAAGATTTGTTTTGACTTCGAATATGAACTTTATTCCTATGAACATAAAATTTTGATTTTGATAGGTGTTGACTCGTTGGGGTACTTGGCTGAGTGCAGCGTCTTACTATGCAAGAAACTTTACGCGTATAAAATACATTGTCGATGAACTAGATGAAGATGCAGCTTGTATTACTTTCGCAAAATCAATTTTGGCAGATGACAGAATTCGCGCTCAGCTGGCATATATACAAACAAATTTTGGATTTCTTGTAGATCCTAAAAATAGTATTTTTGATCATTTACAAAAGAGAGGTAACATCGAACACTTTTTATTTTCCCAATTGCGATTGACAGTGTTATCCATATTTAGGACAACCGATTGGAAAAATTCTATCAATACTTCATGAAGTCGAAAACAACTTGAAACAAGCCAAAGGGCCAATTGCCATGTCAGTGTTCGACAAATTTAATTCTGTTTTTTCAGAAAATAAAGGTTTGCAAGTTATAAAAGACATTGCAGATGTAGTCGGTGGATTGGAAACTGCTAAACTTCCAAAAAACATCGAAGTAAACGACGTGGAATCATTTAATTGGGCTCCACTAGTTTCTGTTGATGTGGAAAGAAGTTTTAGCACTTTTAAAAATATGCTTCGGGACAATCGTATGAGGATGTTGCCAAAACATTTTAAAATGCATCTTGTAGCACTGTGTTACTACAATGCTTCAGAAGAGCACTAGCTCTATGTATAAAAAGTTGAAGGTTTTTATTATTTTTTTCTGTTAGTAGCATTATAATGAATTTTTTTAATAAATGCCTTTTTTTGCCTTTTTTAAAATTTAATTTTTCCTTTTTTTCAATTTTAAATGCCATAAAATCCGTTCCCTGCTCATCATTAATTGATTGTACAGAAAAATGTTTTGCAAGAATTTTGAGGAAGATTTAATGCTCAGCAAAAAAGTCATCGCATATTTTTCCGTAAACCTCACCACTTGAATGATATAGAAGATTTAAGTTTGATTAAGATTTTAAGACCTATTTTATTTTTGTTTATAAATTTTATAACTCGAAAATAAATTACTATTATAAAATGCGCAAAACAAATTTTTTTAAGAAAATTAATTGCTCTATAAAAATGGTATCTTATATTTTGGCGATTGAATTAAGCGTTCAAAAGATATTTATCATCAAACTTTCATGTGTACTGATTTTAAGAGTTTTTGATTAGATAATCGAAAAATTTCAATTTAATTTATAAGTTTTGAGAAAATTTACACGGATCTTAGTTTTTATCAACTGAGAAACTTCAAAATATTTTTCAAGTTTTTTTTATGTGTAAGTATCTTTGTCTTCATTTAAAAAAATAAAAGTTACATTATTTATCGCTTAGTTAATTATTTATTCATAAAAAAGCAAAGTTTTCATTATAAATATATTATGATATGTTTCAGTTTTAGAGAAAAAATATCCAATTAGTTATAAACAAGTTATAATAGTCATTTATTGTCGAGTTATAAAATTCGTAAACAAAAATTAAATATGTCTTAAAATAATCAAACTTAAATCTTCAATATCATTCAAATGGTGAGGTTTAGGGAAAAAGATAGAAAATAAAATATACCTTTTTTGTAGAGCATTAAATTTTCTACAAAATTCTTGGAAAACATTTTTCTGTACAATCAATTAATGATGAGGTATGAATTTTTTTCTATTGCACTGAGAAAAAAAATATCTGCGATGGGGAGCACCTTCCTATTAAAATTAAGAGTTCATATTTGGTTCATATCTAGCAACCCATTTTTAAGTGTCACTTTAAAAAAAAAATTGATGTCATATCATATAAAGACCTTTAAAACCAAAAACCATAAAAATTACTCAGTAATTTGACGTCAGGTTTGAAACGGTTAAAATTAATATTCGGTTTAATCGTTGGTACTTTCAAGTTTCTTTGCCGCTATTTTTTTATTTAGATACTTTCATTCTATAACTTTGTGTATAACAAGTTTAAAAAAACAAAAACATTTGGCCGAAAGTGAATGTTTCCGGAAGTGTGTGTTTCCGATAGTGGTAGTAATAATAAACACTTGAACGGAAACACCACCAATACAAAAACACACACAAGCAGCACTCACCTTCATAAGCTCTGGCGACGGCATGGAGTCTCTGTTGTTGATGTTGTACTGATACAATACCATGTAAACACAAGTTGTTGCTACGAATAGCATCAGGTACATTTTAATATTTTTTCCAAGCGCCATTTTGTTTTGGTTTTGTTTTGAGTTTTGTTGTTGTGTTGTGCTTGGGTGTTTGTGTGTGCGTTTGTGTATTTAGTGTGTGTTTTATTAAAAATTTTTTTAGTTGCGCATGCGTAACTTTGTGTTGTGCGCAGCAGCGGCTGGACCTAGCTGCTTGGCAGTCACTGGATTTGCTGCAATTCTATTAACTTGGTTTTTATTTCTTGCAGTCGTTGATGACGTCTTCTGAATTGCAGTCTTAGATAGTGACTCATGCTATGTACGTGTTGTTGTTGCTGTTGTTGTTGTTGTTTTTGTTGTGTGCTTGCAGCGGCAGAGCGTGTTTTGTGCTAAAAATAAAAAGATGCGAAAAGCTATCAAAATAAGTTCAAATGATGCGTTATTTTAAAATAATCTATGTCAAAACATAACAATGAAGCACATCAAGGATGACAAGCAATACCAGCTATAGGAGCCATAACAAAAAATTAATTATACCAAGCCTTCGGAATCTAAAAAGTGAATATTTTTCTTAACATCAGCATATGCATATGTCAATTTTTTTACCTTATATTTAAATTTTAAATCAAAACTTAACTAACTATCTTAAGCTATTGAAACTTAAATGAAGCTTTTAATACTTTGCAACTTATACTTTGTTGCTTTGCGAAAACAACAAAAAAATAACAGAACAAGTTTGCGATAACAGGGCGTAGAACTGGTACCACTTTTTCTAGAATGTGTTATTGAGGTGTTTTGATTAGGGAAAACGTGTGTTTACAGTAGATTGAACTGCTCTCTTAATTTATTTTTTTTTTCCATTGCAATGTATGTCATCGCTGTTTTTTCCATTATGTTACATAAGTGCTTTTTGCGCTATCATAAAACGAAGAGAAAAACAAAAAAATTCCAATGCATTCTATAATAATAGCAAAAACTTATCGAAGTTTTTTCGCTATTTACTTAAACACTTGATTTCAATAACTCGTGCGTCAACAAACCAAAACACATATTTATCAATAGCTTGCATCGCTCTTAACTATGCAGAAAATGTGGTAAATATTGAATATTTCACTTTCTTGGGCATTATCATAGAGCTAAGAACCAAGTATTTAAAATAAATATATAAATATATTATCTTTATAATATGACTTGTTGAAGGAGTTTGTCGTAAAATTTAGATAAACTGCTGTTAAATTTAAAGCAACAATATTAACAACTAGCTGATATAGCCGATGTAAATCTAAATCAGGGACCGTAACGGTTATAATCGTTACTTTTAATAATCGTTATTTTTGACCAATTTTATTTCGATAAAAAAGTAAATATTTTACTTTTATTTTTTGATCAATAATAAAAGATTAAATTTTACTTTTATTTTTGATCAAAAATAGAAGTTAAAATTTGACTTTTATTTTTCGATCAAAAATAACAGTTAAAATTTGACTTTTCTTTTTAATCAAAAATAAAAGTTAAATTTTGACTTTTATTTTATCGATCAAAAATAACAGTTAAAATAGTTTAAAATTAATTATTTGATCAAAAATAAAAGTTAAAGTTAGACTTTTTTCTTCGATCAAAAATAAAAGTTAAAATTTCACCTATTTTTCGATCAAATATAAAAGTTAAAATTTGGCATTTATTTTTTGATCAAAAATAAAAGTTAAAATTTGACTTTTATTTTTTTGATCAAAAATAAAAGTTAAAGTGTGACTTTTATTTTTTCGATCAAAAATAACAGTTAAAATTTTACTTTTATTTTTTCGATCAAAAATAAAAGTTAAACTTTGACTTTCATTTTATCGATCAAAATAAGAGTTAAAATAATTTAAAATTAATTATTTGATCAAAAATAAAAGTTAAAGTTAGACTTTTTTCTTCGATCAAAACAAAAGTTAAAATGTGACCTATTTTTCGATCAAAAATAAAAGTTAAAATTTGACATTTATTTTTTGATCAAAAATAAAAGTTGAAATTTGACTTTTATTTTTTTGATCAAAAATAAAAGTTAAAGTGTGACTTTTATTTTTTCAATCAAAAATAACAGTTAATATTTTACTTTTATTTTTTCGCTCAAAAATAAAAGTTAAAGTTTGACTTTTATTTGATCGATCAAAAATAACAGTTAAAATTATTTAAAATTAATTATTTGATCAAAAATAAAAGTTAAAGTTAGACTTTTTTCTTCGATCAAAAATAAAAGTTAAACTTTTACTTTTAGTTTTTCGATCAAAAATAACAGTTAAAATTTGACTTTTATTTTGTGATCAAAAATAAAAGTTAAAGTTTGACTTTTATTTTTCGATCATATATAATAGTTAGAATTTTACTTTTATTTTTTTGATTAGTTAGTTAAAGTTAAAATTGAACTTTTATTTTTTCGCTCAAAAATAACAGTTTAAATTTGACTTTTAGTTTTTCGATCAAAAACAAAAGTTACAATTTGACTGTTATTTTTCGATCAAAAATAACAGTTAAAATTTAACTTTTACTTTTTTATAAAAAAAAGTTAAAGTTTGACATTTATTTTTCGATCAAAAATAATAGTTAAAATTTTACTATTATTTTTTCGATCAAAAATAAAAGTTAAAGTTTGACTTTTATTTTATCGATCAAAAATAATAGTTAAAATTATTTAAAATTAATTATTTGATCAAAAATAAAAGTTAAAGTTAGACTTTATTTTCTTCGATCAAAAATAAAAGTTTAAATTTGACTTATTTTTTCGATCAAAAATAAAAACTAAAATTTGACTTTTAATTTTCCGATCAAAAATAAAGATTTAAAATTTTACAATGCCATTTCTTATTAACTATAATAATAGTTTAAAACAATTAATAGAGCATATTTTTTATTCATTTCCACATATATTGGTAACATTTTTGCACAGAAAAAAAAAATCATTGCTATCAATGTTCATATCGTTGCATTGCATCGCTTAGTTGCTTATCATTGCACATTCTGTTTTTATTTATTTCGCAAAACCACTGAAACAGCGACTGCAAGCCGATGACATAGGAATTAACATATGACTTTTACTTTTGATCTAAAAAATAAAAGTCAAGTTTGAACTGTTATCTTTGATCAAAAAAATAAAAGTCAAATTTTAACTTTTATATTTGATAAAAAAGTAAGTCAAATTTTAAATTATATTTTTGATCGAAAAGATAAAAGTCAAATTTCAACTTTTTATTTGATCATAAAAATAATAGATTTTTTTACTTGATCTGATCATTTATAATTTTTTTCAAAATTTTTTTTCATCCAAGAATCCTTGCATAAATTGTTCAAATGTATCTCTAATTTTGAAACCAGTCTTTTTTTTCTTTTTCATTTTTTTGCAAAATAACTTTTAAAGGTAATCCTATTTCGGTGAAAAAAGTAATCTTTGTCCCGACCAGAGACATAAAGAACCCACATTTCAAGTTTGAGAAATATGCATCCAGTAGTTTTCATGCGATGAGCGTACAAACAGACAGACCAAATCTTTAAAAATTAAATTTTTGGCATCCACATCCTTCAAAATGTTCAAACTTAAAGATTTGTGTTTTATTATAGTTTCGAATTTCGAAAAATACTCAATATAAATTTTTTTAGTTTCATTAATTAAAGAAAAAATCATCGCATTTTTCAAAAGTACTATAAGAAATGCACTTTTTGAATAAAGTTTCTTCTACCATCAGAATTTACATCATTTCCTGGAATAATTAGTTTTCGAACTCTACATTTAATTCTAAAAAAAAAATAACTTGTCGGAAGTATATGCGTAAGGAGAATTTATTATCCCCTAAAACACGTTAAAAAGAAAATTTCACCGTGCATATTTCATCCGTCACATCGGATGAGCATAATTTTATATGAGAAATTTAATTTAAAATCAATACAAAAAAAAAATCTTTTTCATAAAAAATCAAATTCATGAGAAAAAGTTAAGGTGGTTGTGATGAGCACCCTGACGTTTAAGTGTAATTTAATTTTATTTGACTTTGATTTGCACTGTGACATATGAGTGTCATTTCATATAAGCAATTTCATTTAACATTAAAATTTGATTTAATTGGAGTTGAAATCAAATTCTTTAGCTAAATTTGCACTCATACGTTGCGGTAATCTATAAAATATAATCAATTTTTTCAAACGAAATTTAGTCGAAATTACTTTCACCTTACCGATATGCTTTCAACGAGCTTTTTTCTCAATATTTAACCCATTGCTGCCTGCACATAGTTCCCGCCGGCCGATTTTGTCCAAATTTACATATGTTTCTCTACCTATCCGAACACCTAAGATAATGATGGGAAAAAATGTTACCCCCTTCAGGTAAATCATTCATAATACACAAGTGAAAACTCCGTTTGATACCAAAATTTCACGAACTAAAGTGTCATTCATTATTTCTCACTTAACAATTTCAAATAAAAAGCTACCAGAATTGAGTCTAGAGAGCCAAAAGAAAAAAATACCTATGATGGGGTAAAATTTCACCCTATCCGGCTGGAATGGGTTAAAGTAAAATTTGAAAATCAATGAATTCACACGATAAAAAATTTCATTAAATTTCAATAAAGTGAATTAAATGTCACTCATACGTCACGGTGAACTTTTATATATAACCAAATTGCTATTAAAAATTGGGCTGTGACCGTGTAAAAAGACAAAATTTTTTAACTTTTTGGTTTTTTATTTTTCCAATCATTCCAATATTGCTGACTTTGTGGGCCTTCATCGGGGAATTTTTACTTACAATTTTTTTAAACTAATTAAAAATGAATACGCAAAGATTAAATTAATCAACAGTTATTTCGCCGTTTGTTGAGGTCAATAAATAAAAATATTTTAATTCATAAACTAAGAAATCAGTTGTACTTTAAAACTGTCATTTTATTCATAAAGAAACTGTTGTTACGGTATAATCGACATCACTAATTGGTCGACATGAATATATTTGGAACAGTTTGGGTTTTTTTTTTATTCAATGGCCGCGTTTTTTCAGTATTCGCATATATCCACAACATATTCATTGGCCATTCAGGTGTAAAAAAGATTTCATAATATTTATAGTTCATGATAACTATTTCGATAAAATAAACATATAAAAGCAAAAAACAAACTCTCCAAGTTTTTCTTAAAATTAAATGAAAACTTATCATAGATGAAAGAACAAAAAGTGTAAAATGTTTTATCTTGCGTATAATATATGATGTTCAGTAAGGTTTAAAATAAGATAACATGAGGATAAATTTGTTTGTAGAATGATGGAATTGATATCACTAACCTGAATTACATTAATTTTTGTACTTTTAGGAAGTATTTGAATAAACTTTGTAGCATAAACATTTTGCAACAACTTTGCTTAAGATTTCGAATCAAAATTGAAATTGGGTTGGGAGATAAGGGAGATAATTTGACCTTGAAAAATCTGATAAATCATTTGAAGGGTATGTTTGTAAGGGCAATGATTAACGGAAATCATTGAGATTTTTACAGATATTTTTTAAATCAAATATTAATCGTTTTGCCGATTAAAGATTAGGTTTTCGATTTTTTAGATTTTCGATTTTATTTCAGGAGAAGAAATTTTTTCAATTCTAAAAAATATTTGCTCCGACAATGTTTGTCAATTCAACTAGCACACAGTTATCCCTAATTTGCACATTTTCAACATAATTTTCATTGACGTTTTAAGTCTGCTAACAGTTTTGGTACAATCTGTAAGAGTAATAATTGCCTATTTAAATCATTTTTGGGGGAGCAGTCCGAATGCTTGAAGGTCAAAATCTTGAAACAACCAAAATCGTAAAAAAAATTAAAAATAAAAAAATCTTGAAAACGAAATCTTGAAAAAAAAAAATCTTGAAACGAAAATCTTGAAAAAAAATAATCTAGAAAACACAAAATATGCATAAATCTTGAAAAAATCTTTTTTAAAAAAGGTTTTTTCGAATAAAATGTATAATATCGAGAAAAAAACGGAAAAGTGTCTAATTTCGAAAATAAAAATGTCAAATTTTGGCAAAATTACAAATTTTTTAAAAGTTTATGGTGGGAGCGGTCCGAATGCTTGAAGGTCAAAATCTTGAAACATCCAAAATCGTAAAAAAAATAAAAATAAAAAAATCTTGAAAACGAAATCTTGAAAAAAAAAATCTTGAAACGAAAATCTTGAAAAAAAAAATAATCTAGAAAACACAAAATATGCATAAATCTTGAAAAAATCTTGAAATTTTAAGAAATGTTTTTCGAATAAAATGTATAATTTCGAGAAAAAAACGGAAAAGTGTCTAAATTTCGAAAATAAAAATGTCAAATTTTGGCAAAATTATAAATTTTTTAAATATTTATGGTGGGAGCGGTCCAAATGCTTGAAGGTCAAAATCTTGAAACAGCAAAAATCTTGAAAAAAATAATTTTGAAAAAAAAATCTTGAAAACGAAATCTTGAAAAAAAATCTTGAAACGAAAATCTTGAAAAAATTTTTTTACATATTTATGGTGGGAGCGGTCCGAATGCTTGAAGGTAAAAATCTAAAAAAAATTAAAAAAAAAAAATAATCTTGAAAGAGAAAATCTTGAAAACGAAATCTTGAAAAAAAATTTGGAAACGAAAATCTTGAAAAAAATCATTTAGAAAACACAAAATATGCATAAATCTTGAAAAAATCTTGAAATTTTAAGAAATTTTCTCTCGAATAAATTGTATAATTTCGAGAAAAAATCGGAAAAGTGTCCAATTTCAATAACAAAAATGTCGAATTTTGGCAAAAATATAAATTTTTTATATATTTATTAGGGCGGGTCAAATTCTGGCTCAGCGAAATTCGTAAAATACATGTAATTTCAAGACCTTTTTCTCCACTACAGCATATACAAATTCTGAAAAAAAGCTGTGCGGACTTTCGTAAATAGATTCATACACATACATTCATACATTCATATTTTATAATTGAGAACAAAATCTATTTACGAAAGTCCGCACAGCTTTTTTTCAGAATTTGTATATGCTGTAGTGGAGAAAAAGTCTTGAAATTACATGTATTTTACGAATTTCGCTGAGCCAGACCTCCAAAAAATTCGTCCATACAAATTGACCCGGCCTAATATTTATGGTCCCACACTTAGCGTCATCCAGACAAACGACGAGGACGTGGTGGTTTTTTCCATTTATGAACTCTTATGTTTTCATAACATAAAAAAAAACATAAATTATTAATTTTGAATTAATATTTTTTAAAATTTGACATTTTTTTGCAAAATTTGTCACTTTTCGAAATTTGGCACTTATTCAAAATTAAATATGACATTTTTTTGCAAAACATTCCGAGTTTTACACTTTTTGAAATTTGAAACTTTTTGAAATAATTGGACAATTTGACATTTATTTCAAAATTTGACAATTTCTATGACTTGACAATTATTCATTATTTTGACTTTTTTCGAAATTTAACATTTCTTTGACATTTCATTTGACATCGAAAAATTTGATATTTCTTTCTAAATTGAACACTTTTCGAAATAGTGTCAAATTTTCAATTAAGAAATCTTGAAAAACCTACGCTTATAATGTATTCTTTAATCCGCGCGAGTTTTTCAAGATTTTTTTTCAAGATTTTGATTTCTAGATTTTGATTTTAAGATTTTTTTTTCAAGATTTTGAAATTCTGCGAAAAGGACCCAACCCATTTGTGGTTCCACACTTAGCGTCTTCCAGACAAACGACGAGGACGAGAATTTTTGCAAAATTTGTCACTTTTCGAAATTTTGCACTTATTAAAAATTAAATACTTATGACATTTTTTGCAAAACTTGTACATTTCGAAATTTAACACTTATTCAAAATTTGAAAATTTTTCGAATTTTGGCACTTATTCCAAATTTAACACTTTTTTCGATACTTGACATTTTTTGAAATTTGAAACTTTTTGAAATAATTGGACAATTTGACATCTATTTCAAAATTTGACAATTTCTGTGACTTGACAATTATTCATTATTTTGATTATTATCGAAATATTTGATACTTCTTTCGAAACTCGACACTTTTCGAAATATATAGTGTCAAATTGTTAATAAAAAAATCTTGAAAAACCTACGCATAGAAAGTATTCTTTAATTCGCGCGCGCGCATTAAGGAATACATTCTATGCGTAGCTTTTTCAAGACTTTGAGTTTCAAGATTTTTTTCAAGATTTTCGTTTCAAGATTTTTTTTTCAAGATTTTGTTTTCAAGTTTTTTTTCAAGATTAATTCAAGATTTCTTTTCAAGATTTTGAAATTCTGCGAAAAGGACCCAACCCCATTTTTGGTATTACTTTCTCTTACCATTATTGAACCATTAAAAATTAAAAGCTTTCAAAAGATATTTAACGCAATAAGGGATTATATCACATACGATATTTGGAAAGGAAATTTAAATTTAAAATTTAATAGAAGTTTTTTTTTCACATCATCTCTTATTGCAAAAAAAAAAAATCTATATTACCTTTGATCAAAAAAAAAATGTAATGAATATTGAAGACAAAATTCTGTAAAAGGTTATTTAAACGGTTTTCTTCACTATCCAGCTGGCACCAATAAACTTTTTATCGTCATTGTCTAAAGGAAGTTTAAAAACTTGCCGCATCAACGACGATGCTAAGTACATTTTGCATATACAAACTTCTAGCATACTATTTAACCCTATTAAAAAATCAAATTTCCAGCTCATTTTTATCCAGACATTAAGGCCAGTGGCAGAAGCATTATTCAATTAAGCAGATAAGAGCAAATATTCTGCAGCAGACGTCTGACTGCAGTTGCTGTCTGCGTGACATTTTATGGTGCACCGTGCACCGGACTGTCTCTATGTACATACGTCGTTAACATAATTCAATGAGATGCAGTTCCATTTATTATGGCGACACACAGAGACACACAACAAAAACATAAAAATAAGACAAAACAAAAACAAAAAACAAGAAAAATTAGGTCACTCTGTGCAGAGAATGGCAAAAATATGTCATGTACTTGAATTTGAATAAATCTTAGAATGAAATTGGAGAGTGAAGCGGATTTAAAGGCACCACCCAGTGCAGCAATAAAATCTAGCGAGAGGCGAACTACACTGAGCACACATTCATAGTGCAGTGCAATAAAATCTCACAAATGTCAAAATGAGTATCATAAACTGCAATTTCAGTCTGAAATGACTTAAATGTAAGTAGAATAGCCATCATGCTTGAAAATTTTTAATATTCACTTTTGTCACTTTATCCACTTCTCACTTGGGAAATTGCTCACAAGTGCGTCTAAGCTGGTTTTTACCTTTGCAAATATTTTCTCTGCACTGTTTTCAGCCTGATTAAGGTAAAACCTTTATTAAGTTTGTCTGTCAACAGATACTCAGCAGCTCAGAGAAAGATTATAAAAACTCGTGGCGGAAGTTTTAGTCGTCGTTGTAAGGAAATTGTCATTAAGTGCATCCTTTTGACTTTTGCTTTTGCCTTGAATATATGTTGGAAAAATACAAAAGTGACCCAGTGCAAATATAAAAGCTTTAAAACTCTGCAATATTTCAGTTCTATGTTTGGCAAAATTAAGCTTGTTCTCTGGTAATTTATAATCTATAATCTGTTATCTATAATCTATATTCTATAATAAATCATTTATAATATATAACATATAATCTATTATCAATAATCTATATTCTATAGATAATATATATATAACCTATAATCTATTATCAATAAACTATATTCTATCATCAATAATTTATAATCTATGGCCAATAATCTATAACCTATAACCAATATTCTATGATATTTAACTATAATCTATAACCTTTAATCTATGCTCTATAACCTTTAATCTACTCGTTATATCTCGTTGATCCTACAACTTTTGCTGGTTTCAAAAACATGAGTTGAAAGATTAAATGTCTGACTATCTTTTCACAAAAAAAGTTTTGGAATTGTAAGTATTTTTTTATTTGGGAAGTAATAAAACTCATTTTCTGTTTGTTTGTTTGTTTGTTTGGCCTTTATACAAATCTAAACGGCTCAACGGATTTCGCTCAAACTAAGTACACTTATTAAGTTTATCCCAACTTAAAATGTTACACACTTAGTTTTTGCCACGCCCCCTCTGAAATTTTTCAACTAACGGTAATTTTGTTATTATAAAACTTTATACTATCGGATATTTTTGTGTATTTAATTTTAAAATTTTTTTGTTATTTTGACATCAAAAACACTCACATATCTTCAATATTGGAGAAATTTTCAGTACAACGACTTTTTCATAAAACATCTTTACCTAAGAATGAGAAAAAAACGACATGAAAATCAAAGTTTGGTCTTTCGATGCAAATATCTCCGCTGTCCATCAATATATTTCATTCAAATTTTTTTTGTTCAAAAGTTCAATAAAATCACTTCACAAAAATAGGTTGAACTGTACCGTTAAGTCAGTGTATATATTTTTTATTATTATGTCAAAAAAGGTCCAAAATATTGACTTTTTACTCAAAAAATGACTCAAAAATTGTTGTTGTTGTAAAAATGAAATTAATTAAAAACTGCACATCTGGCTACCTTTCATATGACATAGCATTTGTTTGCAAAAATTCTTCCAGCTAAGCGCAAAAAATATTTTACTGTTTTTGTCATCAAAAAACAAGGGTTTGATTTTTTTCACGAAATTTATTTTTTCCAAAATGTTGTTTTTATATTTTTACAAAAAAGTCAAGTCTCAAAAATAATTTATGTGAAAAAATTACCCCAATATCTTTTTCCAATTAAAAGTTATGGCTAAAAATCTATTTTTTCATACCAGACTATTAATAAAACTTAGTTTTGTGTTAAAATTCTCTATATAGTTTGAACGTCCCCATTTATCTCTAAGAATGCAGTTGTGTGTCTAAAGTAATTACGAACATTTTGGATTATATTAAAATAATTATAAATGTAAGTTGTTTTTTATTTATTCGACCTTAATTTTTAAATTTTGGGTTGTTCTTCAGGCTCTAGGTCTCGATCCAAACTTTTATAACAAACTTTTGGTTTTGTTTTTTATAAATTGGTTTTTTATTTATATTTTTTCAATATTTCAGACACCTTTGGTGTCCGTCTTCAGGAAAAATCTGCAAAAATTAATTAATACGAAGACATTAACACTTTTTACAACATTTAACAATAAGTAATTAAAACTAAACAATTAATGTGCTCTTACGAATAATAATATTGTCCACTTGTTGTGAATGTCAAGTTATAACAAAAGTTAAACAAAAGATCACTAACATCGAGAGAGAAAGACATACTCAACACAGTGGAGCAAACAAGAAAATTTATCAACAAAAACAAAAACTTATTAATATTGAACGCAGACAAAGGCAATACCACGGTAGCAGTAGATAAACTGGAGTATGACAAAAAAATGAACGATATTTTACATGACATGTGCACATACAAACAATTAAAAAATGACCCCACTACCAGATTACAAACACGGAACAACGCACTTGTAGAAAAACTGTTCAAATTAAATGTAATAACAATAAACGAAAAATATAAATTACAGACTAATACGGCTACTGCGCCAAGAATTTACGGTCTACCCAAAATCCACAAGGAAGGAACACCTCTTAGACCAATTTGCTCCTCAATAAATTCACCATCATACGGACTATGCAAATTCATCATAAGCATTCTTAAAAATCTAACAAAGGACTCAGAATATAATGTGAAGGACGCTGTAGAGTTTAAAACAAGGATAAACAACTCATACATTTTCGATGACGAAACACTTATTTCTTTTGACGTGGTATCATTGTTCCCCAGTATTCCAGTAAATACAGCTATAGACACAATAAAGCAGAAGTGGCACAAAATAACAAATTACACTGACATACCAAAGGAATTATTTTTTGACATATTGACTTTCTGCATTAAAGAAAATAGATATTTTAAGCATAAGGACAAATTTTACGAACAGCTAAAAGGAATGCCAATGGGATCACCAGCGTCACCTGTTATAGCGGACATAGTTATGGAAGTCCTATTAGACACAACACTTACAAATTTAGAGGTTAAACCAAGATTGGTAACAAAATATGTGGACGATTTATTTTGCATCATCAAGAAAAATGCAGTTGATGACACGCTACAAGCATTAAACCGGTTCCATAGACAAATAAAATTCACACAAGAATTAGAAAAAGAGGACAAATTACCATATTTAGACACAATGATAACAAAGACGCAAAATATAATAAAAATTGACTGGTGTCAGAAACCTACAGCCTCAGGACGAATCATTAACTTTCACTCGAACCACCCAAAACATATAACAATGAACACAGCGCATAACTTTGTCAAAAGAGTATTTAAAATAAGTGACACACAATATCATGAGGACAACATTAAAAAGACGCTTAAAATATTACAAAATAACAGCTTTCCTTACAAAACAGCGATGAACATAATAAAAAACGTAAGAAATAAACTCGATGAGGGAGCTGTTGAAAAACCAGCAAAAATATACAAAACAATGTTTCACGTTCCAGGTTTCTCTAATAGAGTTATTTACTCAGACATATACGAAAAAGAAAAATTTAATATCGCTCTAAAAAATAACAACACATTAAAACAATTGTTTTCCAACACAAAAACCAAATTAGACAAATTAGAAAAATCAAACGTAATTTATAAAATACCCTGCAATGGTGACGGATCCAACATATGTAAGAAAATATATGTTGGAACAACAAAATCAAAACTACGGACAAGGTTAGCCGCACATAAATCGGACTACAAAACAAGAAAAGAAACATTTGATAACAAAACAGCGTTAGCGGCCCACTGTGTTACCACTGGACACTCGCCGAACATAGAAAATGCAAGAATATTACAACAAGAAACAAATTATAAAAAACGATACACAATCGAAATGCTACATATAATAAACACACCCGCTACAAAACGAATGAACTACAAAACAGACACAGAAAAATGCGCACATATTTACAGACACATAATAACAAAACATAAACAAAACAAACATTTAGTAATAACTTGACATTCACAACAAGTGGACAATATTATTATTCGTAAGAGCACATTAATTGTTTAGTTTTAATTACTTATTGTTAAATGTTGTAAAAAGTGTTAATGTCTTCGTATTAATTAATTTTTGCAGATTTTTCCTGAAGACGGACACCAAAGGTGTCTGAAATATTGAAAAAATATAAATAAAAAACCAATTTATAAAAAACAAAACCAAAAGTTTGTTATAAAAGTTTGGATCGAGACCTAGAGCCTGAAGAACAACCCAAAAAAAAAAAAAAAAAATAATTATAAATTATTTAATTTAACAGATATCTGTGCTCACAAGGAATAATGACTAAACTCAAAATATCGTAAAAAAGCGATATGGAATTTACTTTATTGCCAATTTTTGGAAGTATGCAGATATCCATTTTTTATCCAGAATTGATCACCACTTATGTATGCACATATTTTGTTTGTAACGGTTTATATATTCCAAAAAATAGGTCGTATTTCGTGCAATTAAAATATCGATTTTTACGATACTTTGAGTTTAGTCGTTATTCCTTGTGACCACAGATATATCGGACGGTTTTGATCGTGTAATACTAAAATTTGGTAATTTAGTTCATGGCAGAACCGATTTTAATTCAATTTTAGGAATTTATTAAAAACATATTAAGAAGTGTTTTTGCATTAGCAAAGGTGCGTGGCACTTCCAATACAACAAAAATTTGCGATATCGAATAGCTTTGGAGTTATAGGTCGCACAGCCTCGGAATTCGACCACAATTTACACGTGCCGTTTCACTGATAACATTTTATGTGCGTTATACAAGGGGGTGTGGCCTCTCCCACACAATCCAAATTTGCGATATCGAATAGCTTTGTAGTTATAGGTCGCACAGCCTCAAAATTCAGTATTCGACCACAACACGCCGTTTCCTTGACATTTTATGGGCGTTGGGCGAGGGGCGCGCCACCTTTAAATTTAACTTTCGAAATGTTTGTTATTTTGACACCAAAAATATTTAAATGCATATCCCCACAATTGCAGAAATTTATAGTACAACTTTTTCATTACACATCGCTACCAAAAATTTTTAGAAGCATGGTAGCACATTAGTTAATATCAATGTTTTGACTTTCGATGCAAATATCTACGCTGTTTTTAAATATATTTCATTCAATTTATTTTGTTTAAAAGTTCAATGAAAGCATTTAATAAAATAATTTGAACAGTCTCGTTAGCTGAGTGTATATAGTTTTATCAATCTTTTTTCAAAAAATATCTAATATATTAACATTTCACTAAAAAAATGGCTCAAAAGATATTGCACATATGACATAGTATTAATTTGCAAATATTCTTTCAGTTTTGAGCAAAAATTTTTAAACAGTTTTTGTCATCAAAATAACCAGCGTTTTTCCAATTGATTTCCCTTATGATTTTTTTTGGCAAATTTTTTTTTTCTATTGTTTTTGTATTTTGTACAAAACTAGATGCCCTGGCAAACGATGTTATGCATCTTCGCGTCTTTCAAAAATATGGGCAAAGGTTCTTATGTTCTGTTGAGTATATATTGCATAACTTTACACAAAAGAAAAGCATTTTATATTTTAAACATTTTAATTATAGTTGCCTAATGTAACCATATAAAATAAAGTACCAAATTTTAGTCCAATACGACCAAAACCGTACGAAATGTAGCTTTTTTGTTGATTTGTGGGAGGTTAAAGGGGTGTGGCAAGTTTTTTTCCACTTGAACCATTTCGTACTCGTGTGCCAACATTTCAGCGTTAAATAAGTTAGTGCCTGGCGCACTTAACTTCACTTCACTTCACTTCACGCTTATTCTCTGAAAAAGGGGCGTAAACATAGTGCGACCACGCCCATTTTAAGTACAGCTGCCGAAAGTAACCATACGAACTAATTTACCAAATTTAAAACTTAAAAGACCAAAAGCGTCTGAGATATAGAAGTTTTATTGATTTGTGGGCGGTAAAAAGGAGCTTGGAAGCCCATTTTTAGTAGTGTCCGACAGTAAGAATACAAACACTACTGCAAACTTTGGTATTATGAGATCAAAACAGTCCGAAATACACCATTTTCATTGATTTGTGGGCGGTGAAAGGGGGTGTGGCAAAAATTTTCTTATATACAAACCTTTTTCTGATAATTACAAACACAACGAAAAAATCCCGAAGAAATATATAGATTAGGGTGTCCCAAAAAAGAAATTTTTTTTGCTTAAGCTTTTTTTGAAAGCTTATGAGGTCAAGTATTTTTGAGATTTTTTTCAGATTTTTTGGAAGAGGTTTAGTGGTGGCGCTAATCGTTTTTTCCCTAAAAATAAGGTTTTTTCGGAGATTTTTCGAACTCCAAGCATAAGTTGGTCAATAACATACATTTTCTAAGTCTTTGAGTCGTCATTTCGAAAGAAAAATGTCCAAACTTTACTTTAATGTACATAAATCAGAAGTTTTGGCAAATTATGTCATTAGGTGTCACATATTGCATTTTTTCGTAAAATTTGCGTAAATTTTTTAAAAAACTCTTCATAACTTTTAAAAATTCCATCAAAATGAAAAAATATAGTGATGCAGTTTGAATAATGGTAAAATTCTAAGCAATTTAAAAATAAATATTTTTGATATTACTCCAGCCGTTTCAAAGTTAAAGCCTTTAAAACTTTTTCGTTGCCTGAACATTTTTCGAATTTTATCAAGGCATTTTATTTCATTTAACAAAATATAGTGAACATTTTTAAGCATCGGTAAGTTAACATTATTATGTACTAGTTCGTAAAATTATTTGGGAACTTCATTTTACAGTAAATTTGCCTTTGTTAAAAATGAGACGTCCATTTTTCAAATTACATAAAAACAGACAACTACACCATTTCGAAGAGCATCCAAAAACCGACTCTAATAATCAGCTAGTCGAGGAAGTCAAAAATAAAAACGTATTCTTTCCGCAGATTACCATCAAATCAACAAAAAAATCAAAAATAAAAAATTAGAAAAATCTTTACTTTTGGTTAAAAAATCATATCTTTTCCTTACAATGTAGCTCTATGCCTTGTAAAAGATTTTGAAAGTCTGTTTCAGAAGTTGTGAGACTAATGTCCCAGCAGCGGATTTGCCAGTGGCTACCAAAGAACTTATACAGAATAAATTGCCAGGTAAGGAAGCATTACTTTTTTCAAAAAGTAATGCATATAGCAGAAGTAATTAACTCATACCTCATTACCTGTAATGTAGCATATAAGGAAAAGTAATGCAGTGATTTTTATAACTTAATACAAGTAGTATGTTACTCCATAACTTCTAGGTAATGCTGAAGGGAGGCGATCACTTACCTCCTGTCTCATTCAATGTTAAATGTAAGGCCTTTTATGCATAGTAAGGTAATATAGTCGGAAGTAGTGGTCATTACAAGGTAATTGATGCTTCATATATTCGGAATATATTCCATCCGCTACTGGGGTAACTGCTTGCCAAGGCAACACCAATTGTTGAAGAATGTGCTTTGCTTCCTGAAACGGTATGGTGCTTTTCCATTCTCCTGGGTAGGTTTGTGAAAAATCAATTGAAATATTGCAGGCTTCAAAAAAAAAAAAAGACTGGCTTTAGAAATAATATTTTGGATTTGCTTACTTTTTAGCATGTTTTGTGTTACATTGGCTTGTACAAGCTCGTTTTCATAATTTGGCGTATTAATATTTTTTTACCATTAACCGCAAAGTTTTGGTTTCTATGCGCTCATCAAAAAAGGCTAAGACTAAGGCAGCTAATTTCCCGGATAGGTACCACTGGTGCCCCAAAAAATTTTTCAGCGTGGCGTTTGAAACTGTTTCTTTAAAGCGCTTGTAGCTAGCTATTTGCATCATTAAATTGAGGTCATTCAGTGGAGCGTATCGAGGGCACTGACAGAGGTACCAATTTTTTATGTACACTATTAACATGAATGAACTAAACTTGAATGAACATTTTGTTGAATGAAATAAAATGCCTTGTTAAAATTCGAAAAATTTTCAGACAACGAAAAAAGCTTTAAAGGCTTTAACTTTGAAACGGCAAGAATAATATCAAAATTTTTTAAAATTTTTTTAAATTTTACTGTTATTTAAATTGCATCACTACATTTTTTTCATTTTGATGGAATTTTTAAAATTTATGAACCGTTTTTTTTCAAAATTATTTATAAAAAATTATTAATAATTTCACGAAAAAATGCAATACGTGCCACCCAAATGACATAAAAATTTGCCAAAACTTCTGATTTATGTACACTAAAATGAAGTTTGAACAATTGTCTTTCAAAATGACGACTCAAAGTCTTAGAAAATAACTGTTATTGACCAACTTTTTCTTCGAATTCGAAAAATCTCCGAAAAAGCTGTTTTATTTATTTATTAATTTCATCTACTGGGCTCGCCCTTACAGATTACTTAAAATAAAACTTATAAACTTGGTTGATATGGTATGTAAATTAATAATTTTTTTATTTATTTACGGATTCAATCTTACAGACTAATACATTTAATTGAATACAGTAAATAAACTTAATCTAAATCTATACTCATTAACATTGAAATTTATTAATTGAGAAAGACTGTAGCACAAATCAACGCACCTAGCAATTGGTTCATTGGCAGCGTAAAGTGTCCTATGAAAGGAATCAATGATTAATCTATTATTTCTTAAAACTCTAGGTGGGTTGTAAACACGAAATAAACTAGACAGTTCTGAACACAAAATTTTACCAGTAACAATATTATATGCAAACATTAAAGAAAAAACCTTACGCCTATCGTGAAAGGAGGTTTGACCCAGAAATTTACGCCTAGCTATATATGATGGGAGACCATCTTGCCAGCAAATTTTACTTAAGGGGTCGTCCATAAACTACGTTACTGATTTTCCGGTTTTTTTACCCCCCCTCCCCCTGCGTTACTTTTCATAGTGCTTTTCAAAACCCCTACCCCCCCATAAAGTAACGTGACATATGAAATTAATTCATTCGAATGATTATATATTTTGACTAGCTCTGACAATTTTCACTAGTATTAGTGTCTAGTATGACTAGATACATTAAAGGAACAATTGGAAAAAAATCAATAATTAATATCATCTGTAAAAGCTATTCCATCTGAGATCCAAGATTCGATGCTCTAAATCACTGGGATAGAAGAAGCTGGTGGCTTTGTTGAGGATTCTTCAAAATAGAATTACAGAGTACCCTTAAAGGCTGCACCCGAGCTGCACCAAGTTCTGTGTTTTTTTGTAAATGCTTTCTGAAAATTGATTTATTTAAATAGTATGCTTTATTCCGATTTATTGTAAACGACATAATACAAACTTATGACAATTCATAGAAGTTTTAAAAACGAAATACAAGCCACAGGTAGGACACGACCTTGAACCGATTTCTTCTTTCTGAGAAGGACAGTACATGTCATACGGTATCTCCTTTGATCTAGAACATTCAGGACTTAATGTCAAAGCCTGTCGCAAAAGCAAAGACCCAAATTTTTCAGACATGTGCTGAGATGGTGAAGGAATACCAAAAGGTTCCTGTGTCGAGGGAAAAGGCGGTGGAAGAAATCGTTGAAATAAAAGTAAACCATCAATTTAGACGATCAAACATAAACATGTAAAGTTAAAAATTTTTGAAATGATTGTGTTATTAATTAGAGGTTTTTCGTCGATTTTTTTTTTATTTTTTGTAACGTTACAATATCTAAACACCTCCTAAATTGGTAACGTAGTTTATGAACAACCCCTAAAGCATATTTAGTTAAACGTTTCTGAACACTCTCAATTTTATTAGAGTGAACATCAAAATATGGATTCCAAATCAGGCAGCAGTAATCTAAACGACTTCTAACTAGAACCACATAAAGAGCCTTTACCATCAAAGGATCTTTGAAGTCTTGTGTATTTCTTTTTATAAAACCATTCATAGAATATGCTTTGGTTACATTTAAATTTAAGTTTAGAGTCAAACAATACACCCAAGTCTTTGACTTCGTTTTTACGAGAAATATGACAATTATTGACTGAATAATCGAACTTTTTTTTTCTTTGGATTCGCCCGGAGGTATGAAATCTTCCAAAGATACGTATACCCGTCCTATACGCATGTACGATTCACATTCTAAAATCTGCCCGAATCAGCCGGGACAGACAGAATGCACCTACGTACTAAAACATACCCCCTATTGGCAATTAGGATTTTCCACTAAGCACATTAATTGGCTTTTCAGCGGAATTTAAAAATTGAATATATATAAACGCGTATTTAAGTATACTTGATTCTATATAAATAAGCAAAATCGAATTAAATAATAGTACTTATCAATTTAAGGTACCCGAAAAACAATCAAAAACACTAAACTCATTTTAACTGGTTTGCGGCCATTGTCCAACCCAAGGACCTACGTGAAAATGAGATAAATCTCATATCCGCCAAATCAAAATCCCAATTAGATGGATATGCATTTGGGCCAACGCAGGCATAAACTTGTATGGAAAAGAGATATACTCTGGCACACCAATCCAGGTGATAGTGTGAGTTCAGTCTAATTTCAAATCAGGAAACCACGTGAGCACGTAAATCCCAATTCGATTAAAAATTAAAATATTGAATAATTAAAAAGTAAGTTTTAAAAACGATTCATATTTGATGGTGCTTACTTTATAAAACATAATATCGAGACAAAAAAGAGAAACAGAACAATCTCAATTGCCAATATTACATTGTTATAAAATTGCGTTAGGTATAATAGGATGAAGTTAAATTGATTTAATTATTTAAATGTAATATAATTTTCCGTTTTAAGACGTCTACCGAATCAGAAAAATTAATCATGTTGAAGTTATCATTGAAATCACTGCACATACATCGTAAAGGTTCATGAAGAGCGTAATTAGAACTGCACTGACTCAACTTGAAAAACAGAAAATGTCTAGTTCCTCTCCTTGGGATGTTAAAATTTAGAGCTGAGATGAGATATTCCGAATTAATCTCGCCACGAAGTAATTTATACAGAAACATGACATTAAGCATCATTCTTCTGCTTCTTAGGGAAGGTAGTAAAATAATTTTAAGGCGTATTTCATACGATGGAAGCATAATATTTTGGTTCCAACGACTATGACGTAAAGCAAAAAGTAAAAACTGTTTTTGAACGGATTCTATGGCGTCGATGTAGACATTATATTGTGGGTTCCATACAACTGATGCATATTCAAGAATTGGCCTTACGAGAGAGGTATATAATAATTTAGTAGTAAAGGGATCACTGAATTCTTTAGTCCATCTTTTAATGAAACCAAGGACTCCTCTTGCTTTATTTATCACCATATTAACGTGCAGATTGAAGCGAAGTTTTGAATCCATAATAACATCAAGATCGAGAAAACTGGAAACTATTTCTAAGTTAGTATTATTTAGCAGATCTTCGCGAGAATGTCATTTGCTTACATTTTTTTAAGTTGAGATTTAATATATTTAAGCTAAACCAGTCCACAAGTCTATTTAGATCAGATTGTAAAAGATGTCGTTCTTCGGGTGATTTGTAACAAAGAAAAAGTTTCACGTCGTCAGCGTACATTAAGACGTTACAGTGTTTTATTACCGAAGGAAGATCATTAATGAATAGTAAAAACAAAACCGTTCCAAGATGACTGCCCTGAGGAACGCCAGAAGTGACCGAAATACTTTTTGAAAGAGAATTCTTATATAAAACCTTTTGAGTACGTCTAGATAAATACGAATTTATCCAATTTAATAATGTGACAGGAAACCCAATAAGGTGGAGTTTTTTCAAAAGAAGATTAAGATTAACACTGTCGAAAGCTTTGCTAAAGTCCGTATAAATAACAACAGTCTGCAGTCCCAAAGTAAAACCATTTATAACACGCGTAGTAAACTCTAAGAGGTTTGTTGTAGTGGACTTACCCTTCAGAAAACCATGTTGAAAGACAGAAATGATGGAAGACACGGAGTGGGTTAATTGATCAGTTATGATTTTCTCAAATGCACTTAATTTTGCAATTCCTCGATAGTCAGAAACATCTATCTTGGAGCTAGATTTATGAAGGGGTATAATATAAGAATCCTTCCATATAATAGGAAAATAACCACTATGCAAAGAAATATTAAAAATGTTTGCTAGAGGAGTACACAGGTTTGTAGCACATTGCTTTAAAATACAGCTTGGAATTTTCTCAGGGCCGGTCGTAAAAGAAGATTTTACTTGTCGAAGATAACACATGACAATATTTGGGTCTATTACAGGAGTTTCAAAAGAGTTAACTGGCGGGAGAAAAGGATACACCGTGCTAGTATTAAATGGTATACCGGAGTAAGTTGATTTGCAGCCTTTCAGAAGTTTGCAAACATGTTAGAAATCACATTGTCACAAGATGATTCTTCCTGATTGAATTTCATAAGGGGTGGAAAACTGGAGGCTTTACGTTTTGAGTTAACAAAACTATAGAAAAGTTTTGGATCATCTTTAAATTGAGATTTTATGTTAATTATATAAGCAAAATAGCATTGTTTATTTGGTCGGAACATTTAGTAAAAGAGACTACACTGCATTTATTTATATTTAATAGAAGTTTATTTGAAACGCACCAATTGTTTAAAATATCTAAATCAGACTGCAGATTATGACTGTCTGAAAGCTTCGAAATTTTTAAATATAATTTAACATCATCCGAAAACATAAGACACTTTGAGTGTTGAAAGTGCTGCGGTAAATCATTAATAAACACCAAGAATAGAAGCGGTCCACAATGAGTTCCTTGGGGTATACCGGAAAAAGCATCCACCAAAATATCGGATTTTAAAGATGCAATTTTCACAAAAAGTTTTCTGTTAGTTAAGAAACTTTTAAAGAACTTAATAAGATGGTCAGAGACTCTAAACTGCTTCAACTTATTTAAAGAAATAAGGTGGTCTACTTTATCGAACGCTTTTGAAAAGTCAGTTTAGATAACATCTAACTGGCTATGCTGCTCAAAGCTGTTGATTATCTGATTCGTAATCAACGCTAAATTAGTACATGTTGACCTTCCTGGTAGGAACCCATGTTGTAATGCACTTATATGGTTTTTATACAAGATAAAAGCTTTGTTTTTAGGATATCATCAAAAAGTTTAGCAAACGTGCCTTGTTTAATGATCGCTCTGTAATTAATAACATTGCATCGATCGTCGGATTTAACAAGTTTTCCAACACTCTAAAAAGGTGCATTCATTTAAACATGACTGAAATAGCATTACAAGCGGTTTCATCATATTTCAGTCATATTTACCACGCAAAGTTTAAATAGCATGGGTGGAAAACCGTCATGATCAGATTTATAATTTGGTTTTAGGTTTGAGATGGCATTTATCACATCTTCATCTTTTATTAAAAAATTTTGCAATGGATTTGAAATTTGATGATCAAAGGAGAGACTCTGGTATTATTATGTTTTTCGTAAACACTTTGAAAATATTTGCAAATAGATTACAAGAATCCAGGGTGTTAAAAGACTTTTCGTTTAAGTATTCTAAGCTTGAAGGAAATCCATTAGTTTTCCGCTTCGTATTTACAAAGTCCCAAAAAGCAGAAGGATTAGATTTCAGTTTAGACTCGATGTTAAACATATCGAGGGCGATTTTTCAAAACGTGCTATTTGCACTTTTGTCGAAAATGAGTTTTTGATGGAAATGTTCGCTGATTTAGTTGTCATGTATTATATTTATTTTAAAGTGAAAAATTATTTCTACAATCATTTTATTGTAATAATATTCTAGAAGAAAGATTAGTTCTTACTCTTTACATTAACTAAAGAAACAGTTTTTTTGCTCTCCTGAAAAATTGTGATTATGCAAATAGCACGTTTTGAAAAATCGCCCTCGATATATTGTTTGTATAAAAAGCTGTGGAGAAAATCGAACTCCTTCCGAACGCGAACAAAGCATAAATGATCCGAATCACTATTAGTTTGCTTGAACTTTTTCAAAGCTTTATTTTTAATATTTTTTAGATTTAATAGCCTGGCGTTAAACCATGGAGGCTTACTATAAGAACTGGTCCGTTTTAAAGGTACAAATTCAGAAATTGAAAAATTTAATTTATCACGTATTATATTATAAATATCTCTGGGATCAGAAATAGCATTCAGAACTGACCAGTCAATGGATCCTAGATATTCATTAATTAAAACAAAGTTTCCTTTCAAAAAGTCGAAATAGTAGTTATCAAACATAGGATTTATATCAAAGTTATAAAATTCAAATGATATATGCAACGCTTTATGATGAACTGTATTTATAGAAATAGGCTGCAAATTTAGATCACATTTGGCTTTAATATCACAAGTGGTGAAAATAAGGTCAAGTATACGATCAATGTCGTTCTTGCCAAAGTTTATTTGTTCCAAAATATTCGATAGCAAGAATGATATTACTACAGAAACAATTTCAGTTATAACATTTAATGGCACAAGTTTTGCACCCTCCAAAGACCATAAAATATTACACAAGTTAAAGTCTCCTAATAAAATAGCGTGTTGATTAGAGTTTAAATTACTAACAATAAACTTGATATTTTCAATGTGTTTTTGGTAAATACTTAAATCACTATTTGGTGGAATATAAGATAACAAAAAGTAAATAGATTTAGACCCCTCAAAATTAGGGAAAAACCGATTAGCGCCACCTCTAAACCTCTTCCAAAAAATCTGAAAAAAATCTCAAAAATACTTGACCTCATAAGCCTTCGAACAAAGGTTGAGCAAAAATTAGTTGAGCAAATAAATTAAAAAAAAGTATTCTTTTAAGACTCCCTCATATAGATAGTCAAATCTCAAAAATATTTTATGTGGAAAAAATTACTCCAATATCTCTTTTAATTCATGAATTCTGCAGAAGTTATAGCTAAAAATCCTTTTTTTTATGCCATTGACTTATCTATGTTAAAAAACTCATTTTTTGTATTAAAATTCTCTATTTTCGAGTCCTCCTGGCGCACCTCCTCACTATATTTATTTATTTGTATGCTTTTATTTGTGTGTATTTAATTCTTTAAAAATACTTGGAAAGTTTGTTACTTGGAAATTACTGTGAATTCGATTTGCCAATGTCTAGTTTATAACGCCATCCAGCGGCAAAAACGACGGCATTATATTTTTCTTATAAATATTCGTAACCTTGTAATGGTTATTTTGACAAACAGTGAGTGTTTTTATTGATTCGACAGAACGTCAGCAGAAATTTTTTATCTTATCTTAGTCACAAGCCAATGACTTTGTTCGTATGCAGAGGTCCATTTGCAGGAAACAAATGTTTTAAAATTTTGATTAGAAATGTAATCAATTAAAATCGTAATACAAATTTTCCTAATAGACACCTCTTTTTCTTATTTTATGCACATTCCAGCAAATCTTCCCTATTTTTCGAGAAAGTTAAAATAAAAACATCAAACAAATTTGTAAAAAATAAAGCCCAAAACAACACCGGGTATATCAGCCTCTATAAGCTCTCGTTTTTGCCCCTATAGAAGTCATAGCGAATATTTTGGAACCTTAATAGAAGCTTGTATGCTAGTTGGGTATCGTTATACAGATAATAAAAACATCTTGTCTTCTTCGGTTAACTCTTTACCTGCACTTTTGTGCACTCGTTATTATTTAGTTTTTTCAACAACCAACTCTCAATCTTTCTGCATTCGTTTAAGTCGCTTTTACTAAATTAAGTACAAATAAATATTTATTAAGAATTCAAAATATCTTTGCTAAAAGAGTTTATAACCATCAGTTAATGTTAACATCACGTTGAATGATGCATGAATTGTTTTAACGGCCATGAAAAAAAAATACCGTCACATTTAATAATAAGCTTGCTATTATGTCTCTCTGTCTACGCCCCTCATTTGATAAAATAAAGTTGAAATATTGATGGTCATTCTTGGACCGGAACTTAGACAAAACATGTACTATTTGTTTTGCATTTCTACTGAATTACATTTCGCACCCTAACTACAAAAGAGCACAACTCAAAATTTAAAAATTTTAACTTTTTTCATGTAAAACTATTCGTAGTGATATAATATGACAGAAATACAGGTTAAGACAACAGAGCATCAAAAGTTGCACCATTCTGCGCATCTACGTTACAAACTACCAAGAGCTCTCAATTTCTCTGTTTCTCTTATTGAGTTTCTTTTCCTGGAAGAAGGAGACGAAAGACTGTGTTCTGTGCGAATGCACTCAAAAAACTGATTGAAAAATCTGTACAATAAATGTTGTGAAATTTCACGACATTTATTGGCGATTTAGTAAAAAAACCACGCTATACAGTTAGTTTTTTCAATTTTGTTTGAAAATCAGCGTCTTTTTGCAAAATATGTATATTTACTCTACTATTCAAGCTATTTAAGCGTGTTTTCGATCAGAGAGTCTTAAAATATGTATATCTTTCTTCTTTTCACGCTATTTTAGCGTGTTTTCGCTCAGAGAGCCCTAAAATATATATTCTCTACTTTTCACGCTATTCCAGCGTGTTTTCGCTCAGAGAGTCTTAAAATATGTATATTTTCCCTACCTTTTACACTATTTCAGCGTGTTCCCGCTCAGATACTCCTAAAAACGCTCTAGCAGCGGTATTTTACGCTTGCCCTTAAATAAACACCTCTGCTTTAACGTCATATGCTTTCAAAGAGTTTATTCGAACAAGTGTCCAATTATATACAACTTAAACAGTAGATTGGTCACAGCTTAATTACTCAAGCCTACTGGAGTAGGAAAGAGTAGCGCCTTCTGCTGAGTGATTGACTCTATACAGAGTTGTTGTTGTTGCCATGTTCAAAACTTACTTGAGAGACTTCACGCATTTCTAGCTTTTTTTTTATAAGCGCAGACAAGATTGGAAGAAATAATTTTAGAAGAGAGTATTTACAAGAGAGCGAAAGAAATAATTGTAGGTGAGAGGATTCACGCATTTTTAACGATAAATATTTACAATTTTGCTCATAGGATTTAACGACAATAAATGTAGGCAATCAGTTGCCAGCAATTATTGTAGTTAATTCTCGTGAATTTTTGTTAGAGTGTGGAAGAAAGAGACAAAAGAACGTCTTGCACGAAAACGAAAAGCAAAAAACGAGAAACAGCTGACTTTGATATTAGGTCGTTAGTGACGTGAGCCAAACTTTGCGTAGCTTAATTTTATTGCTTACACGGTGCTGCAAAAAGAAAATCGCATTAAAAAGTGTGTTGGTTGTAGATTATCTGATCGAGTATAAAACGACACCATGCTTGAAATTGTTCATACACCCCCAAAATTTGATTTTACCGTTACAAAACCGATTTTTTTTGGTACTTGACACATTACTTAATCAGCAACTCAGCAATTTTTCAACCGATTTTCGCTTTTAGAAAGGTTTTGTAAAGATAAAAGATAAAGCTTTCAAAATATGTACATATCTTTAGTACTGCAATAAGAATTTTTTAAATTATAATCGACCAAACCTAACATTTTTGCCTTTTTTCTAATTTTTTTTTAAATTAGACTAATATTTACTGCCAAAATTTAGTTGAAAACTACTGTAAGCGTCATTATTTTCTGAAGTAACAATTACTTGTAAAAAAAAATGTTAATTTTTCAAAATCGTATGAAAATTGACAGAGTTATTAAATTTGTTTATAAATAAGAAATTACGCCTCTTGGGAGCGTTTATGTATCACTTTGCAATTCTATTAAATGTCACCCTTTGTTTTATTTCCATATAAGGAAAAGACCGTTTAAACGTACATAACTGAGGGTAGTTAAATACACAAAACATCAATGACATATCGTCTCGGATCTGAAAGCCCTCACTAGAGCTTCCAATTTCGGGACTCAAAAGTAATTTCGGAATTGATAATTAAGAATCTCGGGATTTGAAAAACAGATAAAAAGTACTTTAAAAAAAAAAAAGAATTCGTGAGTAAGTTATGAAAGTAAGGATATTTTTTTAATAAAAAATTGTCAAAAGGAATTAAAAGTTTAAAATAAAAACAGTTTACTTAAATTTTGAATAAAAAGTTAATTTGTTTTATTTTTTATCTATATAAAGAACGAGAATGTATGGGCATTTCCAGAAAAAAGTCTACCGTGACCAAAAACTTAAAACTTATTAAAAACTTTTATTTTATGATATTACTAAGAGAAACATTTTAATTTTATTAATTTAAGAAATTTCTATATAAATTTATTAACCATGACGATCAAATCGTCTGCACTGTTTCACAAATGTAGTTTTCTTTTACGTAAATGTTTAGTAAATGTTTCGCAAACTTTTTGTTTTAGTAAAAATGGAAGACATTGGCTAAGGATAATAGAAAAATGGTTGAGGCAAGAAGAGGAAAATATATTAAATTTGTTTGTTATTTACTAAATTACATAATTACTTTACTACCTAATTACTTAATCACCCAATTCAAATTTAAGGAAATTTTGTCGCGTGAGTTATGTCGCGTAAGTTACGGCAAATATTTTTTGGAAACTCAATATATTTTTATAAAAGCAAAGTCCATAGGTAAAGTGGGTTTATTATGAAACTTCCTTGTTTTCCCATTATTTAAAAATTAAAAACAAAAACATATTATATGTAAATATAATGTCCATA
Organism: Dichetophora obliterata; assembly: GCA_963920525.1. Lineage (NCBI taxonomy): Eukaryota > Metazoa > Arthropoda > Insecta > Diptera > Sciomyzidae > Dichetophora > Dichetophora obliterata. Next base: position 5,210,050 of record OY986438.1, on the reverse strand, counting down.
TATTTGTATTTATTACCGATAAAATATCTATAGTGAATTCATTACATTCATCTTTTCTGACATAATAATACTAATATAAATAAGGTACATTTTTTGAGATCACTGAAGTCTTTGAACTGTTAGTTAGGCTGATTGACTTTGAAAATATGCACTTAAAAATACTAAGGCAACTAAGGTGTCATCCCCCAGGCTTGACCGAATTTTGGACGCAAAATTTCCAGCCGAAGAGAAACATCACTCGGACTCAACACTAGTAGGCGGAATTTTTATCAAACAATCATATGCTTTTTGAAGCAGATTACCGCGAGTGCCACCATTTACATATATTTTTATTTCATTTTCGAACATTTGTGGAAAATTTAAATTTTTTTCGAATGTCAAATTAAATTATTTTTTGCTGTTTCTGTAAATTTCAAATGTTTGAGTTGTGTCCTTTTTGTATTTAGTGTGCAATTTGATGACAAAAGTTAAACTTTTAACCACATAAATAATGCTACTTGTGTACTGTTTATGTTTCAGTATATTTAAAATATGTATACAAAATTATTTTGGCTAATGTGCAAAAAAGCTTCTATAGTTTAGTTTTCTATAGTTTTAGAAAGTCACTTATACAAGTCCCATACAAATAAAATTTGTGGCTTATTGGTTCTTGTATAAGTCACTTATAAATACAAGCCCCAAACAAATCAAATTTGAGGCTTATTTCATTGGGCTTTGTTTCCTAATGAAATAAGACCCAAACCAAAAAATTAAATATCACCCAAAATTTATGAAATAGTTAGTCCCTAAAAATTGGGAGTTATTTCATATGAAATAACACCCAAAATTGTATGTGAATTTTTTGGGGCTTATAACATTTTTTTTTTGTTTTTTTCATTCGGGGTTATTTTGTAGTGCTATAAAAAATGGCAAAATTGTTAAATTTTTTTTTGTCTTTTTTTAATGAAAAATTTATTCAATTTTGTATGGAGATTCTTGGGTGATTTTCCATTTATTGTTTTGCAATGTTTTTTTTTTTTGGGAGTGTGTTTTAACGCCTTAAAGTAACGTTTTCTCTTTAAAAACAAAGGTAAAAATGAAATTTTGGACAAAAAATTTGCGGGATTTTTCATATGAAAAATGGCCTAAAAACAATGGTCTTATTTTCTATCTGAAGAGAAATTTCGCCAAAAAATGTCGTAAAGTCAATAAATGTTTTAGTGAATTTTTTGATATGCCAAATAAAGCACTTCTGCACGGAAAAGTTTTGGCTGATTTTTAATTTTTTTTTTACGTTTTTTCTTTTGGGCGATATTTTCTAACTACCAAAAATTTCATTTTTTTTTTAATTTTATCAATTTTAATCAATTTTTCAATTAGTTTAAATTAAATATTAATTCAGAATTCTTTATTTTGCTCAACTTTAGTATTTTTTTTTTCATAGACCAAAAGAGTCACCATGGCACTTCAATTTATAACACAGTGAAACAAATTTTTTTAAATGTCAACATTCTTATATACCACTATATAGAGGTGAAAGAAGTTTCTCATAAGAGCAAAACCCTAGTGGGGTTTTGCAAAGTTAGGTGCGGAACCTATTTTTTTCTTTCACATTACATTTGGGTGAATAGTGGAATTCAATGCATCAGCTTTTGGTCTCTAACTTGCCCAGTATTAGGATAAGCGTGTGAGTGTGTTGACAAAAGTTGATGATAAAAGGTTGAATAATAATTTTCCAAACATTTTCTACCAAAAATTCACACCAGTTCAGAGTTAAAAGACAAAACACTCCAAAATATAATAAAATTTTACTTTTTTAACCCTCCGTTTGGCACATGTACGGATTTTCACATTCACACATAATGTGGTCTGGCCAGACCCCTATATATTTTCATATGTTTGTATGGAAATTTCGAGGTTTCGGTATTAAATTCAACCTTTTGTATTAGACATGGTGGTAAAACCGTTTGTATTAGACATGATATTTTAGATTCTTTTTTGGTTTAAATGGGTTACCAACCACTGTTTAGATAAAAGTATAAAATCGATAAGAACTGGCATCGATTATAATTTTCTCTTCAATATCAGACGCGTCGTCTTCAGAAACATAGTCCATATCATAGACGTCGTCATCGTCTCGAAATGACTCGATCGTATCTGGCTCTTCTTCAGCTCTTTCATGTCCTATATCATTGACTGAAGCCGCTGCCAATGGTGTATGAAAATCAATATCCCTACTTTGACTGCGTAATCGCGTGTTATAAATAAATTCGACTTCATCACTCATTTTGAACAAATAAAAAAATCACAATAATTTCGGACGTAAAATGTGTTTTATGTGTTTTTAAATGGTGTTTTTAAATGTGTTTTTATAATATGTTGTCGGTTGAAAGCTTCTACTGATACTGAATAACGCTTAGTAAATCGAATATATAAAACTGGCATATATCCTTCACTACGCTGGCGTTGATCTTGTAAAAAAAGGGATTCCCCTTGTTACAAACATGTTACAAACATGTCAATTTATGTGAGCAGCATTAAATGTATCTTGTATTAAATGTATTGTCGCATGCTCGAAGCTCAAAGCTACATAGCTGAGCATGCGTTTGTTTTTTTTCTCATCTACTTGTTTTCTAACGCTATGCTAGCTGAAGCACAAAAAGAGAATAGACTAGAGAGTAACATTTAGTTTATTTATTGGGGAAATACACTTATAAGTTCGCACAAATATGATATTTCAAATATGAATTATTTCATAAAAATCGACCCAGCACTTTTGGAGTTTTTCTGGAATAAATAAGCAGTTGATCTCTTATATTAGTTGGTGTCGGTTGTGTTATATAGTGTTATGTAAAAGCCTTTGTTTTGTTATATTTCGTGAGTGTATTAAAACAGTTTCATCAGCTTTTTTTAATTAAATATTATATTATACTTACTAATATCATTAATATACAACTATTTTATTAAATAATAATTGTGCATTTAAGTTGTGTAAGTTTAATTCTTGCATATTAACTTTGTTTAACTTGTTTAGTTAATGCAGTGTTGTTGTTTTTGCATGCTTACTGTGTTTTAGTTTCTTCTTTGTGCAGTGATTTGTTTATCTTCAGCTCAGTGAGTGTTGTTTTTGTTTTTTAGTTTCTACTAAACTGTGCACAAACTACCTGAATATAATAACCCTAAAAGCACATTTTGCATCTGCTCATTTTTTAAAAATTAAACATGGATTATTTTTCTGCAGAAAATATCGTTGCTTGTTCTTTAGAGGAACTTTGCAAAAGCCAAAACATTCTGAACCCCATGTTCAGCTGTTCTGGTCCATGTGAGCAAATGTTTCATGCATCTTGTGCCGGTATTTCCAAGTCATGCCTTGACGACTTAAAATCTCTGCGATCAGGTCTTCGCTGGTACTGTGCTTCGTGTAGGGCACTTTCCCCAGATGAACTTTATTCAAAAATTAAGCTTTTTGGGGAAAGTCTTAACTCGTTAAACAACAATTTTCGAGAAATTGTAACATTTTTTAGTGAAGTTAGGGCCGCACCCAGTACTAGCGTCTATGATGAAAATTCCATTTCGGAAAATATCCCGCTTGCTTTGTCACAGACTGTTTCTTCCGGGACACAAACAATCCTTTCATCAGAAGACCATATTATCTCAAATAGAAAGAGAAAAAATAAAAAAACCAATAAGAAGCGAAAATCATCTGGATCTACTTCTCAGGCCAAGCAGCCCTCAGCACCGCTTTTGAACAGGAACACTCCAGTTACTTCCTCGTCACCTTCTAACCGTCCTTCTTTGACTAATAGTTCAGTTTTGACTCCTATTGAGCCTAGAAATCTATCAAGCTTAAGGGCAGTGTCGAGGAAAAAAAATTTATTTATTTCACGTCTTCAGCCCGACACAACTGTTGAAAATGTATTGACTTTTATCAAACATAATAAATTGTTGAGTCAAAATGCATTTTGCTCATGCAAAAAAATAGGTAATAAACCTTCCCATGCTTCCTTTATTCTCACAGTTCCTGCTGAAGAGTTTGCAACTGTTCTAAACTCTAATTTGTGGACTGATAATATACTCGTTACAGAGTTTCAGCCTAAGAATAAGCCTAGAGGGACGACTCAAGCCGCTCGTCAATCCCAAAAAAACTGAATAGGTTATCCCTTTACTATCAAAATGTAAGGGGACTACGCTCTAAGACGCGAGACATATTTTTAATGTCTCAGAATTTCTCTGAGGATATTATCGCACTGACTGAAACTTGGTTAAACGGAAGCATTACTGACTTAGAATTGTTTGATAACAGTTTTGAAGTTTATAGAAGAGATAGACATGCTGACAATACTTCTGCTGTCGGTGGAGGTGTCTTATTAGCTGTAAGGAACTCCTTAGTTAGTTCCATTATTGTTATTCCCTGCTCTGCTAACATCGAACTTATATGCGTCAAGGTTGTACATTGCAATTCTAATGTATATCTTATTAATGCATACGTTCCTCCTAAGAGCAGTGTAGAAGTTTATGCAAGCCTTGCGGATTGCATAGAATATGTCATAAGCATAATTGACGTTAATGACGACATTTTATTGTTAGGTGATTTTAATCTGCCTGACTTGAAATGGGAATCTTCTGACGATGATACATATTTTTGTGCATCTAATTCGAAGACTCGCCAAGAGCATATATTTGTTGATAATATATGTTCTGACTTACAACAAGTGAGTTGTATTTATAATAGTCGTGAAAGACTTCTTGACCTGGTCTTAACTACAGATAGTAACAATGTGATTGTTGAGAGGGCCCCTCATGTTTTGACTGCTGTTGATGAATACCATCCACCATTGAGAATATGGTACAAATCAGACAGGGAAAATATAGTTAAGTCTAACTCAATAGATAAAGTTTATGAATTCAATTTTAAAAAAGCTGACTTTTTGAAGTTGAATCATTTACTTCAAAGTAAGCTTCATGTTATTTTAGAATATGTTAATAATAACACTCTTGATGATTCAATTAATTTTTTTTATATGGAAATCTTTGCTATGTTTTCTCTGTCCGTGCCATATAGCCTCAAATTTACGAAAAATTGTTCTTACCCCTGGTACACAAAGGAGTTAAAGATTCTTCGCAACAGCAGGAATAGGGCATGGAAAAAATATGTCTGTAGCTTGGACTTGAATGACCTAGAAATCTACAAGCGTTTGTTTCTGGACTTTGAAAATTGCTCAGCTACCTTATATCAAAATTATTTAGACAGTACTAAGCTGAGAATATTGTCTGATCCGAAGAAATTCTGGGGTTTCATAAACACCAAAAAAAAATCTGATGGATTCCCTTCATCATTTAAAACCTCTGACGGATTTACTGACGATCCTGTCGTAATTTGTGGTCTATTTGCCAATCTCTTTAAAGAGTCATTTTGTTCAGACTCTTTTAATCCTGATGAAGAGTACTTTGAATATATGAACTCTACACCCAGGGTTTCGTTGGATTCTATATCCTTTACTTCAGAGGATATTTTAAAGTATATTGGATTGATCGATGAGGATTTTAATGCTGGACCTGACGGAATTCCTGCCGCAGTGTTAACACGATGTGGTTCCGTTCTAAGTCAACCACTGTCCATGTTATTCAATAAATCAATTAGCGAAAGTATTTTCCCACTTTTTTGGAAAAAATCTTTTATAGGTCCTATCTATAAAAAAGGTTGTAAGAACGATATAAACAACTACAGGCCTATCGCGAAACTCTCGTCGATTCCAAAACTTTTTGAGCGCCTCGTGTATGATCGTGTGAAAATTCACTGTGGGAAGGTCATGACAACTCGTCAGCATGGATTTGTTACTGGCAGATCCACTGTGTCTAATCTCCTCGATTTTACAACGTTTTGCTTAAATTCATTTTATTCAGGTAACCAGGTCGACTGTATTTACACTGATTTTAGTAAAGCATTTGATAAACTGCCCCACAACTTAATTCTATTAAAACTTAAGTTAATGGGTTTTCCACAATTTTTTGTAAGCTGGATTCAATCGTATCTGACAGAGCGATCTTATCAAATACGATTTCGAGGCGTATTGTCAGCTGAATTTATTGCTGAATCAGGTGTTCCTCAAGGTAGCCACCTTGGTCCACTTCTGTTTATTTTAGCCATTAATGATGTAACCCACATCATCAAACACTCTCATCTACTTATCTATGCAGATGACATGAAAATATACAGAACAATAGATGCTAAAGACAATTCAGATCTGCTCCAGTCTGATTTGAAATCCTTTGAAATTTGGTGTTCTAAAAACAATATGTTTCTAAATCCAGATAAATGCCAAACTATGACCTTCTCGCGAAAAAGGAATAATTTAGTTTTTGAGTACAAGATAAAAGATACTGCATTAAGTCGTGTAGATGCTGTCAAAGATCTGGGTGTATGCATGGATTCTAAACTATCGTTTAACGTTCATATTGATTATATTTGTAAAAAAGCATCTTCTATGCTCGGGTTTATGAAACGCTGGGCAAAAGAATTTAATAGTATGATCACAACTACAACACTGTATTATGCAATTGTGCGACCTCACTTAGAGTATGCAAGTCAAGTTTGGTCCCCAAGTTACAATGTACATGTTGAACGTATAGAGAGAATCCAAAAACGTTTTGTTCGGTTTGCTCTAAGGGGCTTAAGTGCAACTGACACTTTAAACCTTCCTCCTTATGAGGATCGTTTAAAACTATTAAAAATGCAATCTTTGAACGAGAGAAGGAAGTCTGCAGATATCGTCTATTTACACCAACTCATAACTGGTGTATTCGATTCACCAGAACTCCTAACTCTTATAAATTTTAACACTAACCGTAGAAGCAGTAGAAATGCTAACAATTTAATTTACTTACCTTTTAGTAGAACAAATTATATGGCTACTGCTCCTTTACATCGCATGAGTACCTTTGTTAACAACTGTAGCTTTTTTGATGTTAACTTATCGAAAGGTCAACTCAAAAGTAGATTGAAAACTAATGTATGATTAGATCTATGTAAACGCATGGTTAGTTGTTATGTCTTGTGTTGTCCCTGAGCCCAACCCATATTATGGTGGGTAAATTTTTCTCACTTTGGATTGTTTTGGACCACTCTTATCAGTATCATTAAGGCTATTCACGGTTTGAGCGTACTTTTAACAAATCATATTTATAGCATTTGTTATTGTTCAAACTGTGAGCACCTCGCCATGTGACTGTCGTATAAAAAGATTGTTCAACCTTGTGATGTATGTGATTATGCGGCTGTAGACAGAGCATAAAAATACGAGGTACAAAGAGCACGTCCAAGGGCTGCTTTTATTTACGCGTGCCTGCGTATTTGCATTTGTATGCAAAACAACAACGAAGCAAAATACGTTTTCGTAAATTGGCGAACAAATAGCAGATCCAACAAATGGCAGACCAGCGTATTCGAACTGTGAATGGCCTTATTGAGATGTTTTAATGATATTTGGGCTGGTTCTTAAGATGATCTAATGCGGAGAAAGTGCGAAAAAGCTGTAGTAGCTGAACTCTATTGTTATTGCATGTATTTTAATAAATAAATTTCGCTTCAATTTTATATAATAGTATAGATAGAAAAATCAACGCAAGGTATAACGGATGTTTCGATAAAAAAAGAAATTTAAAAACTATGTTAAATGTTCAAAATGCATCATATATTATTGGTTTTATATTATATGAAAAACATATGGGGTCTGGCCAGACCACATGAGGTACGAAAGTGATGTGAATACCAAAATATCCTTGTAATTATCCTTGTATGCCATATATCCTTCTAATTTTCTCAGAGATAATAGCATACATAATTTTACTAAAAGTCACGAAATTTCAAGTCGCTAGCTTAATTAGAAGTACATACAATTTATAACTAAAATCGAAAAAGGTCTTTCTACAAAACTTTCTATATTTAAACACTTTCTATATTCTATATTTCTATATTTATACACTTGCTCTTGTGTACATTTTTAGGTTAGCCGATTTGAGGATATTATATTTGTTCAATTTTTGCCTGTTAGAGGACAAAAAAGGATTCAAGGATTATATATTTTTTCTCAAAAATTACTTTTTTGAAATTTTCCACCATTTTGGTACTGGAGCAATGGTTAGGTTTTTGGAAATCTGATACCAAAAAAGAATTTCTCGGCTCATAAAATATTCCTTTGCGAAATTTGAACGAAATCGATTGTTTGAAAACAAAGTTACAGCACTCTGAATATTAGCACAGTGAAGTAGTTCGAAAGAAGACAAATTTACTTAACAGAACTACTTCAATGTTCTAATATTCACAATGCTTTAACTTCGTCTTCAACCGATCGATTTCGTTACAATTTTGCAAAGTAAGGTTTTATAAACCGAAGAATTCTTTTTTGCCATCAGATTTTCAAAAAAAGAAACGAGCCAGTAGGGGGCTCTAGTACAAAATTTACTTAGCAGAACTTCTTCACTGCGTTAATATTCGGAGTGCTATAACTTCGATTTCGTTCAAATTATTCAAAGTAGGGTTTTATGAGCCGAGACATTTTTTTTTTTGGCATCAGAATTTAAAAAAACTGAAAAATAAAGGGGGTTCTAGTACAAAAATAGTGGAAAATTAAAAAAAAGTGAAAATTAGGGTGGTACGTTTTATTTCACGGAGAAAAAATATATCCCTTGAATCCTATTGTTTCCTCTAACAGGGAAAAATTGTACAAATATAATTTCATCAAATCGGCCTGCACTAATGTATACACAAGAGCAAGTGCATAAATACAGAACGTTTTGTTTAACAAAGAAAAAAGTTTATTATATTTTAAAGTGTTTTGTACTTTAACCCGGAACTGATGCGAATTTTTGGTTGGAAATTTTTGGAAAATTATTATTTAGCTTCTTCTTTCTGAAAGACAGTTATACGCTGACCCCAATACTGGATAAGTTAGAGACCAAAAATTGATACGTTGAATTTAACTGTTCACCCAAATTTGATGTATCAAAAAAAAAGAGGTTCCGCGTCTAACTTTGCAAAACCCCGCTAGGGTTTTGTTCTTATGGGGAAGTACTTTCACCACTATAAAGTGGTATACAAGCATTATATTCAGTGTTTCACTGTGTTATTGAAGCTAAAGTGAAGCAGATCTTTCCTAGTAAGGGCTTATCAAAAACTTTCATTACCATGGTAATGCATGCAAAAATTGATTTATAATAGAAACATAAAAATAGTCTCGATTTTTTTGCAGTATTTCTAGAACAAGCAACTGATTACGCGATTCTCAGTTTCTTCAAACTGGGTCACACATTATCGCAGACACACGCACACAAACAACAAAGCAAATAATCGCACACATGTTTACTAGGCCAGGATTAACTGCTTCAGTGTGCATGTCGCTATCATTCCGAAGTGCTTTTTAAAATCCGCAACAGTACTCTTCACCAGCACCTTCAGAAGCACCTACACCAACAGTTTTACCAACAGTTTTACCAACACTAAACAGCACTAAAGCCTAGTTGGCCGCATGGAAGCACGTTGTCAGACGCTGTCTCTGCTGCTATTAAGGATAGCGTTAATAATAGTTTACGCTAACACGACAAGGACTATGACGTTGACGTTAATGACGACAAGAGTGAAGAACGTCGACGACAAAGCTGAAGACAAGGATAAAGATAAGGCGAGAATTTAATGTCTCTTAGTTAGTTGTATGTATGTGAGAGGCAGGAGTAGGACGCAAACTGTTGCGCCACAAAACTGTTGCGTTAGACGCGCCTGTCGACTTACTTTCGACAAGAAACAGACGTGCGACGACTGATTGTCCTGCAGCGGCGTCTGCTGTCAATTGTTGGTTGTAAGCGGTGGAGTAGAAATGCCAGAACTAATGGGCCGTTTTAGTGCTGGCAATAATTCACAAACTGTGTGGTTTATGTTCGTCGACCAAACCTTTAGATACAATATAATAGATGGCGGATAATATTTTATTTTTCGTTTTTCACTTTTTTTACACACATGCGTGCATGTTTTAATGCGGCACATTACATGTTAGGGTGATTTTTTTTTTTGTTACGTTAACTTTTTTTTGTTGTTTTATTATTTTAGCTTGAATTTTTGGTCTATAGTCACTTTTTTGATGTTGTCTTTTTATGACACAAAAGACGCTTGATTAACGCTGATGTCAATTATGCTAATGTTGCAATATTTTGATTTTTTTTTTGTGTTTTTATTAATATTTTGTTAACACTTTGAAATAATATTGAACGCTTTTAAATGCAAAAAAAAAACAACTTGTGTAATCTCGATAAATTTGCTCGTACTGTCGTTATGCTTTTACGCGCACCACCTTTATATAGCTAAAGTACCCGTTCAATACTAAATGAAATTGTTTCGATTTCGATACGATACAGTTAAAGCTTGTACGTGTTATATTACCGAAAATTGCATATCGTTTATTGTCAACGCCGCCGCGCCTGTCCGCTTAACATCTTCTACCATTTATGTCATGTTGTTGCCGTTGTTGCCGTTGTTGCCGTTGTTGCAGTTGTTGTACTGTAAGAAAACAGTTTTTCGGTTTCAAGTTTGCGTTATCATCGCGAATGTTGTTTAAAAACAGTTGTTGAGCATTAAAGTTGGCCGATAAGGATTAGGTGCCAATGAAAATATTTCAATAATTAAAAGCAGCTTTGGAAATTTTGCATTTATTTCTTTTCGCTGTGTTGTTGCATTCTCATTCGACCAACTTTAAATTGTAATCTTTGTTGGTAGCTGGCCTACTAGCTCACATTACACAGAGCGAGGGTTAAGCTCCGCATGTTAAGCGTCGTGTCGCTGAACTGTCTCAAGTTTCCAATGAATTATTTAATAAAAATGTTTTGCCAAACGGTTACATTGTAGCATTTCCAGCATTTTTTTGTACATGTTGTTATTTTTTTTAACGTTGATTCAGAAAAATGTCTACACAGTCTGGCAAATATGACATGAGAAAATGTTTTATAGAAAAAATAATTTTTTTTTTAATTTATTAAGATATAAGACAGTTCATCATACGACATGACATATTGGGACTTTTTGTACTATGACTTTTTTACCTTGCGAATGCTTTGTACTTTGCAACTTTTTGTATCTTACACGATTTGTACCTGGCGACTTTAGATTGATATTAATTTTGCTACTTTTTATATCTTATAAGTGTGTGCACCTTGCAACTTTTTCTTCCTTTTTCTTCTTTTTTTATAGATTACGACTTTCTGTACCTTGCTAATTTTTGTTCCTTGCTACTTTTTGCACGGTGCGTTTTTATAACATGCGACAATTTGCTCTTTGCACCTTACAATTTTTTACGCTTTGTAACTTTTTGTACCTTGCTACTTTTTTGTATGCACCTTACGATTTTTTACATATAGCCTTTATATCCCTTTTCTATTTTTGTTGTTGGCGTCTTTTGACTATTTGTTGTTTGCACCTTATAAATTTTTTACACCTTGTAAATTCTTTCCTCGGTAAATTTTTGTTTCTTGGGACATTTTCTGCCCAGCGACTACTTCTACCTAACTTATTTTAGTACCTTGCAACTTCTAGTACTCTGCGCCTTTCTGCACCTTGTGATTTTTTAACTACTTTTTGAACCTTCAGACTTCTGCTTGTGACCTGAATCTTTTTGCAAATTATTGTATCTTGCGACTTTAATTATTTCACGTTTTTTTTGATCTTGCGACTTTTTAAGCCTAGTGAATTTCGTATTTTGCTATGTTTTGCACCTTAAAAATTTTGGTACTTTGAGTTGTTTGCACCTAACGACTTTTTCATCATTTTCGACCTTGAAACTTTTTATACCTAGCTCATTCATAGGTACTTTGCGACTTCTAATACTCTGCACGACATTTTGTAACTTTTGTAATCTTGCAACTTCTGCTTGTGCCCTGAGCCTTTTTGCTCCTTACAACTTTTTGTACTTTCCGACTTCTTGTATCCTAAAAGCTATGGTAATAAACTTACACTGTGACTTTTTATATTTTACGATTTTTAATACCTTGTCACTATTTGTACGTGACGATTGTTTTATAGTTTGTGACATCTTAAATTTTGGTTCACTACGAATTTTTCTATTCTGTGACTATTTATAGCAGTCTACTTTTTATGCCTAGCACCTTGTTGTAACTTACGACATCTTGTTTCCTGCGACTTTTGTACTTAAAGGCTACTTTTACTTCTAGACTTTTTCATCTTGCAACTTCTTTTTATGCCCGAGACTTTTTTCTCCTTGTAACTTCTTATATTTTGTAAATTCTTGTACCTTGTAACTTCTTCTTGTAAATTTTTGTACCTTGCAACTTTATATACTTTACGACTTTTAATATTTTGCTACTTTTTATACCTTATGACTTTTTGAAACTTGACATGTGTGCACCTTGCTACTTTTTATGCCTGGTAACATATTTTTTCCGCTGAAATCCATTCAAACATGAAAATTTATTTAAATTTTTTGCAATTTAATCAAATTTACATTGGTTAATAATCCGAATAAAATTTTTAACTTTAACTAAGGCCGAAATGATTCTTTTTCATAGAGTTAGCGGCCATTTTGAAGTATTAACGGCCAAACAAGGATCGAACAATGGCCATATAACGAGCGTTTGCAGGAATTTTCGGCCGAACAGCTGCCGAACAAGGGTCGAACAGTGGCCGTGCAAGGTTTAAACTTATAAACAATTGTATATACATGCATGTATTTATATATAAATTATATCCAACATCCAAATTTAATGTGCATGCAATCTTAATTTGGTTATTTTAAAGAACGCAGCTTTTATATTTATAACTAACTTTATTTACTGATATTCCATTAGATTTCGTCCAAAATATTAATGCCGTGTAGATTTTCTTTTTCCTAAACATTAAAATATTAGTCGCACTCTACCACTAGCAAGCAAAATGTTTTTTATCTATGCCAGCGGCATGTATTTCAATGCATAAAAATAAACCAGAAACAACTATTCATTTTCAATACTCATATTCAGTTTCAAAACGGCCACAGTTTGAGCCGTGTTCGGCCGCTGTTCGCACGAGTGGACATTTTTTGTATAATTTTTAGACCATATTCGACCATTGTTGTACCCTACGGCTCTTGTTCGAACGCTTTTCGGCAGGTTATATTTTTTTCAGAATTTCTCTGTGGTCTCAGAATTTCGTTTTATATCGTATTATGTCATACTTTCGGAATGATCTGTATATCAAAACTGATTATAAACATATCTCTACGCATATGGTGTTTTCATTTTAGTCTCATTGTATTTTTTGTTTTTTTTTTACTTAGCTTTTTTGTTGATCTGTCGGGTGGTAGCCTGGGTTCAATTCCAGCTCAGACAGAAAAGTTTTTTCAATTGAATTAATTTTTCTGTTCGGTCGTCTTCTCTCTACAGACAATGGCAAACCTCAGAGAGTAAAAATTGCCGTGTAAAGCTTCTGGAGAACATAAGCCGTTCGGAGTCGGCATAAAACACCTAGGTCCAGTTCTCGGTCATTTGTGATCAAACATTTAACAACACGCACAACACAATTGATCAATAGAAGCTAGGTCAAAGTCCTTCCAAGGGCTGAAATGGCCAGTTTATTTTATTTTTTTTTATCTATACTTTTAGTTGTTTTCGTTTATCATGTTTTGATATTTTTCTAGATTTTTATGTGTGAAGTGGTTCATAAAAAGTTTTTTATTTTTAAATAATTACATTTTCCAGCCATTTGCTGTTTATGACAATTTGCCCAGACTATAAAAACCAATACATTTTAAACGAGTATATAAACTGGATAATTTTATAAAATGAAAAATTTTATCGCATATTTTTTTTTCACTAGGGGTCTTGCTTCTTAAATTTCTTGGATTATTCTTGCCAATATTTTTGATCTTAAATAGAGTTTTTACTAGACCTTACGTTTATATTTATCATACAATTCATTTCTTTCAATTCTCAACGGTTTATTTGGCTTAAGACACAATAAGATTTGGCTTTTCAAAAATCGATGCTAAAAACAAAATTAAATTTTAGTCATCTTTTGATAGAAATAATGCTAAGCTCAGAGATAATAAAATAAAGAAAAAAACACTCACTGCCTAAAAAAAGAACAGATTCCGGCAGCAGTCATGTTAACGACGCTAAGCAAAAAAAAAATAGCCACAACTATACTCGAGAGATATACAAAATTGCAGTATTGACCCTCTTTTTGTTTTGTGGTATCATGTCATGTCCAGCTTAACCACTGAGAAATACAGTTTTTGTTTTCGTTGTTAGGTTGGTTGGTTAGTTGGTTGGATTGTGGCATCGGGGTGAATATTGGTGGTAGTTGGAAAAAAATAAATTTTAAATGCAATGTCAGTAAAATATACACTTTTTTTTGTCTAACCTGGCACATGCGAAAACTTGTCACTTTCTAGCTTCCGTCTGTTTTTTTAGTTTGTATTTGATAAAAACAATTCTATAAACTGCTGCATGTAACAAAAAAAATGTATCGAACCGTAAAGGTTTGCACTGTGTAAATTCTTTTTATGAGTTTTTGAACACACACACAAAAGCCAAGTTGGCATGTGTTGCCAGGTCAGGTCAGCAGAGCAACAACAACTATATATACCAACAGCAATAACGATAAAAACAACATGGCAGCCATGACAACATCCAAGCAGCATCAAATTGACGCCAGCTATAGGCGCCATTATAAAATTCAAGTGTAATCCACGATAAATAAGGGCTCAAAAGGAAATGCACATACACACAAACACACAGTCACGAACACATAGTCACACACACACAGCTATTCGAGATATAAATTGCATGAGTTGTAGCGTGTAAATCAAAGAAGTCTGTAATTTATAACACACTTGAAAATTGGCCAAAATTTGGGTCTAATTGGTCAATTTCATATAGCTGACAGACATTAAATTTGGAGATTTTTTATTAGATCATTTTGCACCAATTTCAAAATGACAGTCAATTTGTGTAAATTTCACAGCATCACCTTGGCTTGAAGTTCAAAAGTACAACCTTGACCCTTGCAGCAAAGTTTAATAAAGAGCGGAATTTCAAAACGGCTGATTGTTGTTCAAAGTTGAAAATAATGCAGCACTTTGTAATAGAAAGTAAGTGAAATTTAAGCTAAACAAGGTGCGAAAAGCGGCCGTACAGCGAGCTTTTGCTTGAATTTGCCCAAAAAACTGCCGAACCAGGGACGAATTGCAGCCGTACAAGGGTCGAACTATTTTAGAATTGCTTATTGCACAAAGATGGTATGTCGCATACAACATTTGGAATAATCAACTTTAAAGATTTGAAAATTCGGCATAATCAACTTTAAAGATTTGAAAAAAAAAACTAAATTAAAATGAAGAAACAGAATTGAATAAGGCAACTTTTACAAAAATGTTAGAAATTTATTAGAAAAACCCGAAATAGAAGACTTGAATGTTGTTTCATTTGGTTGATGTCACTTTTATAGGGCGTGGTTTTTAACCAAATATTTCATATTTAAATCTCATAGTCCTTTTTATTTATTAAAGCTTATAAGCCCAATATCAAGTTGAAAACTTTAATTTTTTTAATTGACGTCACTTTGTATGATGACGTCACTTTGTATGGGAGGTGGGCGCAGTTTCCAGTTTTTTTTTTAAATTTCAAAATTGAGTGCATAATTTTAAGCCATTGCACTGTGTTTGATGTAGAAAAAATTAGGGGGACAAAAGTCGAAATATGAAAGTAATGCTTTTTATGTCAAATAAAGTTTGTGCCAATTCACTTCACTTCACTTTGAGCCAATTTAAAAGTGTTACTTCATTTTTTATTTGTTTTTTTAATATAGGTATAGCTTTTGGTGTTAAGTTTTCTTAATTTTGTAGGTTTTTTAACCATAACAATTTTAGTGTAGTAGAAAAAAGACTTTAAGAAATAAACTGAAATTTTAAAAAATATATAAAGAGTATCTGCTTTTGATAGTGTTTAAAAAAAAAAAACGTAAAATTGTTCTGTTTTCAATCCTAGTGCTTTAAAGTATTTAAACATTTGTTTTTTAGTATTGATAAGAATTATGTGCCTTCACACGCCGATGACCCATATTTTCTGCTTTTAAGAGAGCAACTTCCCATTAGAATCGCGCCACAGAATAACAAACGAAGATGTATTTTACTTTTTTCGAGAAAAAGGCCTTCTGAAATCAACCTTTACCAATTGTGCGAATGAAGAGGTTTTTTTAACATTAAGAAATGTTGTTCTTTTGAATAAAATGTATAATTTCAAGAAAAAAACGGAAAAGTGTCTACTTTCGAAAATACAAAAGATGTAAAATTTTGGCAAAATTATAAATTTTTTAAATATTTATGGTCTCACACTTAGCGTCATCCAGACAAACGACGAGGACTTGGTTTTTTTTTTGTCCATTTGTGAACATTTTTTTGCAAAATTTGCCTCTTTTGAAATTTGGCACTTATTCAAAATGAAATATGACATTTTTTGCAAAACTTGTACATTTCGAAATTTGACACTTATTCAAAACTTGACAATTTTTTCGAATTTTGGCACTTATTCCTAATTTTACACTTTTTTCGATATTTGACATTTTTTGAAATTTGAAACTTTTTAAAATAATAATACGACAATTTGACATTTATTCAAATACTTGACAATTTCTGTGACTTGACAATTATTCATTATTTCGATTATTTTCGAAATTGGACATTATTTGAAAAATTTGATACTTCTTTTGAAATTGGACACTTTTCGAAACTAGTGTCAAATTTTCAATTAAGAAATCTTGAAAAACCTACGCATTAGGGCGGGTCAAATTCTGGCTCAGCGAAATTCGTAAAATACGTGTAATTTCAAGACTTTTTCTCCACTACAGCATATACAAATTCTGAAAAAAAGCTGTGCGGACTTTCGTAAATAGATTCATACACATACATTCATACATTCATATTTTATAATTGAGAACAAAATCTATTTACGAAAGTCCGCACAGCTTTTTTTCAGAATTTGTATATGCTGTAGTGGAGAAAAAGTCTTGAAATTACATGTATTTTACGAATTTCGCTGAGCCAGACCTCCAAAAAATTCGTCCATACAAATTGACCCGCCCTACTACGCATAGAATGTATTCTTTAATTCGCGCGCGCGGATAAAAGAATACATTCTATGCGTAGGTTTTTCAAGATTTTGAGTTTCAAGATTTTTATTTCAAGATTTTGTTTTGAAGATTTTTTTCAAGATTTTAATTTAAAAAATTTTTTTCATGAATTTGGTATTCTGCGAAAAGGACCCACCCGACTTCTTCATTAGAAAAGTTAAAAAAGTGCTTGGGTTCTTTTCGCAGAATTTAAAAATTTTAAAAAAAATTTTTAAATTTTAAAAAAAAAATTTAAATCAAAATCTTGAAACGAAAATCTTGAAAAAAATCTTGAATAACCTACGCATAGAATGTTTTCTTTAATTAGCGCGCGCGGATTTCTTCATTGAAAATTTTACACTATTTTGAAAAGTGTTCAATTTCGAAAGAAGTATCAAATTTTTCGAATAATGTCAAATTTCGAAAATAATCAAAATAATGAATAAATGTCAAGTCACAGAAATTGTCATATTTGTCAATTCTCTAATTATTTCAAAAAGTTTCAAATTTCAAAAAATGTCAAATATCGAAAAAAGTGTAAAATTTGGAATAAGTGCCAAAATTCAAAAAAATTGTCAAATATTGAAATTCATATTTAATTTTGAATAAGCGCCAAATTTCGAAAAGTGACAAATTTTGCAAAAAAAATTTTTATAAATGGACAAAAAACCACCACGTCCTCGTCGTTTGTTTGGATGACGCTATTTGTGGGACTATATATATATTTAAAAAAATTATAATTTTGCCAAAATTTGACATTTTTGTTTTCGACATTAGACACTCAGGGTTGTTGCGAAATCCGTTTCGGAATTAGTTTGTTATCGGAATAGTAAAGCGATTCCGATATTAAATGGTGTTGTGAAATCTGATCGGTTTTTAATCTTTTCGAACATAAAAAATCCGATGTTCGAATCAGCTGTTCAGCTAAATTGTTTTCTGAAGTTTTGTGTTTGATTGCACGAATTAAAATATTTTGCGCGTATTTACATAAATTTAGTTGTGAAAAGCAGAAAAAAGGTGTATGTAATGAGTTCTGCTGTGTTGGCCTTTTTATTTCTGGATGAGGAAAGCAATGGAAAAGTAAAAATAAGCATTTGAAGAAATCATAGTAATTCTCTAGAGCTTCCAGAGAACGTAAGAACAATATTCGTATTTAATCAAAACACGGAGATATACTTGGATTTTTTGCAGATGTGTGGCCCAATATCGCACAAGGATTTGATATATAAGAATCTATTCACTTTGGTGTTAGCAGAACTCACACCCAGGAGAATATAATTTTGTGTTTTATTTTTGTGCTTTTCCATAAAATAGAAATAATTTATTTTACTGACATTTTTTCAAAGTTTTCAGCCACAATAAATAAAATGTTTAACATTCCACTTGTGAATAGCTGGTCGGTTTGTTTCCGAATATCAAATCGATAAAATCGGTTTCTGCAACACCTCAAACCGATGCAAATTCCGATTCAAACTAAAAATCGGAAAGTATGACACCTTTTACAAATTTCTACCGGAATCAAAACCGATTCCAGTAATTAACGGATTCCACAACAACCCTGACTTTTCTGTTTTTTCGAAATTATACATTTTATTCGAAAGAACATTTCTTAAAATTTCAAAATTTTTTCAAGACTTTCATTTTCAAGATTATTTGTTTTCAAGATTTTGATTGTTTCAAGATTTTGACCTTCAAGCATTCGAACCGCTCCCGTAAAAGTGATGCCAAATTTTTATGAAAAACATATGTTTTTGACATTAGTTTTTTATTAGCACTAGCACTGGAACTCGGTGCGCGTGCATTTTCCGAAAGTTCAATTCGTAATGACAACAAAAATACCTTAAGACCCAAAGAAATCGAGGGTCAAGTTTTAAAAACCCAGTAGAAACGTTCAGTTTTTTGAAACGCAATCTAGTGTTGATTGTATCAAAATCATGCAAATGAGTGTCAGTACTTAGAGACCGGTCGAAAAATGATAACCCTATAAATTCTTCACTAAGGTACCATAACTGTTGCTCAAATTTTTACACCCTGCTGAGTGGCTTCATAACAGCGCATATGTTAGTGGTCTTCAAATGGTCACTCAGCTCAATGTTATCAACGATTCAGCAGAGAGAAGTGCAGTATTGATAACTGAATTTAATAATTCGACAACTTCAATGAAGAGCAAAAACAATATTTGCTGCAAGTGGTTGATAGGCATAGAAAAAATTTAAAAAACATTACAAAAAATCATATTTTTAAAAAATATATGTAGAGAAAAATAGATGTTAGTAGTGTTTTTTATTTTTTTTTTTTTACATATTATGGTCCAAAAATGTGCAGTATGTTATATCGTAAGAAAGCTTAAGCTTTGTCCAAAAATACAAAATCACAAACATAATGTCGCTGGAACAATATAAGAAAAAAAATTTATGTAAAACGATTTTATGGAAAAACGATAATTTTGGTTTACGAGTTAAATTGCATATTTAAAGCTTCGCTAAAAAAGATCAGACGCATATTTTAAAAAACAAAAAAAAAGTATAAAAGCTTAGATTATTATAAATGATTTTTTGTCAAAATATTTTCGTCATGTGTTTTTTTTTTGGGCAACACATTATTCAAAATGTTTTAAGTCGTAAATAACTCAAAATGACCTTAAAACGATTTGCGCAATATCTAAAGGTAAAAATTTTTTGGGTCTGAAGGTATTTTTGCTCTCATTAGGAATGGAACTTTAAAGAAATGGACGCGCACCGACGAAAAAGAGACCTATAATTTTCCTCATATAGCTTTGAAGTGGTCTAGTGTATATACTATTTTAAACTTTAATGAACTATTTGTTAACTATTTAAAATGATTCAAAAATTCAAATGACTCAAAATATCGTCAATGCACCTGAAGTATTACAAATTTTTTTTTAATTGTTTTGTGTATAGAAATTTGTACTAAAACAAAAATAATAACAATTTGTACGTAACTTTTTATGTTGAAATGCTGACTGGGTCATTAAAATAAAACAAAAAATTCTTTGAAAACAAAGAAAATCCCAAACCATCAAAAAGCTAATTACCACGTTCATCATGCGTACGATTATTATGAAGTTTTTGGACAAATTAAAATTTTGTATACAGGGTCTGAGTCTGATTAAGCAATTAAATTAATACTCATAGTTTAGAATTTGAATACAAAAATATTGTGTGCATTTTAAAGAATTACAAAAAATCACAAAATAAGCTTTAACTATAACGACGCTAGCAACAAAATTACCATTATAAGGCATTGCTTATTTAATTGCCAACTAACTTAGTCATTACAAATATATATTCAATGCCTTTTCTTTACACCGCACAGAGCGCTTTTTTCGATTTTAGGATGACATTTGCATTATCTCAGAAACTATAAAAGCTAGGGCCATGAAATTTTGTACAAATGAGTTTTAGCCTAAAATAAGTAACAGCACAAATTAGAATTCTAGGTCAACTGCATCGCCTACCTCCCATACAAACCATATTTTTTTAACAAATAAAACCCGCATCAAATTGCTTATTTATGTTTTTAAAGAGTAAATTTGGTTCATTTAACTTCACTTAAACATCATGCTAAAAATATTTCAAATCGGATAACTTTTAGATATATCTCCTATAAAACAATATTACCAAATTAACGAAATTTAAAAAAATTTTTTTTAAATGGTTGCTAATACAAAATAAGGTCACAACTTGTTTTAAATTAATAATTCTATTTTAGTTTTCTTTAAAGAGTACCTACGAATTGTCTTGGAAATCAGTGCATTTTAGGGGAAAATTTTATTTTTAAAACTTTTTCAGATGAAGTGGTTTTTCTTAATAGCAGCTAGATGCAGCGGGTTTTTACAGAAACAGAAGGTAGAAGTACGATATTTTATCATAGTTATAGCCTTCGACTTTAATAAATAAAATGTTTATTCCTTGAAAAATTTACAATCATAACTCAAGAATTTTTATATTTTTATTTATTAACATTTTTTATTGTATTTTATATTAAATTCAATGGCGATTAAGACCTAAAAGTCCTAAAAGACCTTAAAGTCCAAAAAATAAAACCTTGAAATATACTTTGTGTTCGAAGTTATGAATGTTTAAACTTTACTTTATTTTTTGGGTTTTATTGAGCTTATTTTTGTTAAAAAAGTTTCAACTTTGACGAATTTTATAAAAAAAACCATACATTACATCAAGTTTTTAATATCACATTCATAATACATGTTTTATAATCTGACGAATAAAAATATTTTTTTATAAAATTTAACAAAAAAAAACAAATGTCAACCTAAAATTAAAAAAAGCACACTGTGCAACGTTATAAAATTGTTCAATACTGCATCGATAATGCATGTTTGAAGAGCTTATCTTATCTCTCGCAATTTTAACAGCCATCTAATAATTTCGATTTTTTTACAAATTCTATTAATTTTGCTGCACTTCTGGCGAAAGGTGTTTTGTTGTATCAACAGCGATAAAAAATTAATTGGAAATTATGTACAATGATTTTTCTTTAGAATTTTATTTTGCAAACGTTGCACTTTTTACTAAGAATAGTTTTAAACCGAAGGTGACATTGGCAAATGATCCGTATGAAATGTAATTGTTTTGAAATGATTTATTTTATAATCCCACGTTTTGAAAATAAAAGAGGCATTTCGCAGTCTATTTTTTGGAGAAACTTACACTTTAAAATTTATAACTTCATATTGGGTTTTCTAATCAATAAACCAATCAAAGAAAAAATTTTTAGCCCAATCGGAGATGGTCAGTGCAACTGCTATTGCACTTCAGTACTTTACTTTTGAAGTTAAATGGTAAATGCAAATTTCCACTTCAATTTTATATAATAGTATAGATAGATAAAGATCCAAATAAGATATAGACATAATGAAAAATTATTTACAATATCAGTTTCTTTGACTGAAAAAAGTTTAATGCTTCTTTAGCTTATGAAAAATTTAATGGTTATTGTAAATCATTTCAAGATTGTAAGTGAAAAATGTTCTAGTTTTTGAAAAAAGGTTTTATATTAGAAAAAATAGACGGTTACAAATATTTTGTTATAATCACATACATTTAGATTACAATTTAACTGTGTCACAAATAAATAATAAAAATACACGGATTCTTTTCAATATAGCTGAAATGTACAAAAAAATAACCTCCAGTTTTTTGAAAAGATTCGTTTGATTTTTGAAGCGAAGTTTCTTACACCTCGTTTCTTTGATTTACTTGAATAAAAATCACAAAAAGTGATAGATTAAAAACGACAGATTTTTGTAGGGGATATCATAAAGGGTGGCAGATAGGGGTAGGTATGTTCAGAAATTACCAGAAAGGTGGCCAATAGAAGTAGGTATGTTTAAAAAATATTGGAAGTGAAAATAATTAGGGCCAACTCAAACATTTGTCCTCTTTTAGGGTCAATTCAGGAGATATTTAAACTTTTTCGACATTTTTATAAAAAAATTTTTTAAATGAGGACCCCAAGGATATTGGGGTTAGGTCTGCAGAGGTGGCGGCCGAACAGAAGCATTAATTCAATAGAAAAACATTCTGTCTGAGCTGCAGGCTTAACCGCGGTTCTTTAGCTTACGGGCCATGCACGCTACCAGTAGGCTACGGCCACCACTATTTTCTAAATTTTTATTAATTTTTTTATTTTTTTCTAGAGGTACCCCAGAAGGGTCGCAGAAATAGGTAGGTTTAATCATAAGAATTGTTAGGAGATGGACAAATGATAGGACTATCTCATTTTTTCAAGCTTCTAGGTAGGGTTCAATTTGGATAAATTTTTTAAATTTTTCTTAATTTTTGTATGGGAAACCCAAGAGGGGTGGCAAATAGGTGAACGTATTTTCAGAAAAAATAATGGGGTTTTCAAAACAAAAAGTTTGAAGTTAAAAGAACATTAACATTAACATTAACAAGGCAAAAAGTTAAATACATATAAATGCAGAGCGGCGCTCCAAAACAAAACAAAACAAAAGAAAAGAAGACTTTTTGTATTTCTTTGACATGTATTGTCGTAAAGAGATTGATAAATAAAACGTCCGTGACGAAGCCGCGGACAACAGTGTCTTGCTAGTACTTACTTAAATAGTCGTAGGCGAAACAGTTTGGTACTATTTTCTCCCATGTTTTCAACCGATTTTGATAATTTTGAAAATTATTGAAATGAATTAGAGTAGGGAGAAGGAGTGCACCGAATAATTTTGTAACCTTTGACCTGAAATATGAGCATTGAAAGAATATTTCTTAAATAAAACCTAACCAATAAGAGTTGGAAGAAGACATGGTGTAAGAGGAAATTTTAGACATTGTTAAAATGTATAAAAAACTTTGCAAACATTTTTCGCTATCTCTTCGGGTACCCTACAATAAGCATTTTTTTATGTAACATGTGTGAATATATATTGTGATGGTGAAATTTTTTACAATAAATCGTCCTTTTATGATGTATGGTTTGGGAGTTATGACGAAAGAACTAAAAAAAAAAACAAACAAAAAATTCACCAAAATTGACGTATAAAACTAAAATCATTGAAAAATATATATTGTAATTGCAAACATTTTGGTGAAAAAGAACATTAAAAATAAAATGTAATATTATTTTTACAATTCTTCCAACGATACAGTCTTTTAGGCAGAGGCTTAAAAAACACTTTAGTTCATAAATCGTCCTTTTATGATGTATAGTTTGGGAGTTATGACGAAAAAAATAAAAAAAAAAACAAGAAAATTCACCAAAAGTGACGTATAAAACTAAAATCATTGAACAAAAATTTTTTCCTAACAACGCTGTCGTGTAGGTATTGTAATTGCAAACATTTTGGTGCATAAATCGTCCTTGTAGGGTGTATGGTTTGGGAGTTATGACGAAAAAACCAGATGTTTTGGCCTACTATAACTGCAAAAAGTGCTCTATAACTCCTTAAATAGAAGAGATAGAGCAAAACATATTTCGACATTGACGTAATCCGCCTTAAGGACGATGCTATGGTGATAATTTTAATGCATGAATCGCTCTTGTCTGATATGTAATTTGGATTTTATGTCAAATTTTATTTCGAAAAAATTAAAAAAATTCACCAAAAAGGACATAAGTATATTAAATGTTATATTATTTTGACAATTCTTTCAAGGATGCAGTCTCTTAGGCAGAGGCTAACTAAACATTTTGGTTTATAAATCGTTCTTTTATGATGTATGGTTTGGGAGTTATAACGAAAAAACTAAAAAAACAAGAAAAATCACCAAAAGTGACGTATAAAGCTAAAATCAGAGAAAAAATATATTTTCTAAGAAAGCTGTCGTGTGGGTATTGTAGTTACAAAACTTTGGTGCATACATCATCCTTGTAGGATGTATGGTTTTTGAGCTATGACGAAAAAACCAGATGTTTTTGGCCTACTATAGCTGCAAAAAGTGCTCTATAACTCCTAAACTAGAAGAGATAGAGCAAAACATATTTCGACAAAGACGTAACTTGCCTTAAGGACGATGCTTGTCTGATATGTAGTTTGGGTTTTATGGCGAGAAAACGAAAAAAAAATTAGCCAAAAAGGACATATGAAAATAAAATGCAATATTATTTTTACAATTCTTCCAAGGATGCAGTCTTGTAGGTAGAGGCTTAACAAACATTTTAGTTCATAAATCGTCCTTTTATGAAGTATAGTTTGGGAGTTATGACGAAAAAGCTAAAAAAAAAACAAGAAAAATCACCAAAAGTGACGCATAAAACTAAAATCAGCGAAAAACATATATTTTTCTAAGAAAGCTGTCGTGTGGGTATTGTAATTACAAACATTTTGGTGCATACATCGTTCTTGTAGTATGTATGGTTTGGGAGCTATGACGAAAAAACAAGATATTTTTGGCATACTATAACTGCAAAAAATGCTCTATAACTCCTAAACTAGAAAAGATAGCGCAAAACATATTTCGTCAAAGACGTAACCCGCCTTAAAGACAATGCTATGGTGATTATTCTAATGCATGATTCGTCCTTGTCTGAAATGTAGTTTGGATTTTATGGCGAACTTTATGGCGAAAAAACGAAAAAACAATTCATCAAAAAGGACATATGAAAATAAAATTTAATATTATTTTTACAATTCTTCCAAGGATGCCAGTCTCTTAGGCAGAGGCTAAACAAACATTTTGGTTCACAAATCCCCTTTTATTGATGTATGGTTTGGGAGTTATGACGAAAAAGCTAAAAAAAACAAGAAAAATCACCAAAAGTGACGCATAAAACTAAAATCAGCGAAAAACATATATTTTTCTAAGAAAGCTGTCGTGTGGGTATTGTAATTACAAACATTTTGGTGCATACATTGTCCTTATAGGATGTATGGTTTGGGAGTTATGACAAAAAACCAGATGTTTTGGCCTACTAAACTGCAAAAAGTGCTATATAACTCCTAAACTAAAAGAAATAGAGCAAAACATATTTCGACAAAGACGTAACTTGCCTTAAGGACGATCACCATAGATCGATTAAGGACGATCACCATAGATCGATTAAATGCATGAATCGTTCTTGTCTGATATGTAGTATGGATTTTATGGCGAAAAAAACAAAAAAAAATTCATCAAAAAGGACATATGAAAATAAAATGTAATATTAAAATGTAATAATTGATCGATTTCGGTCAAAGTCATGTGCAATTGAACATTTGGCTGAAAAAATATATACTTTTCAGTTAGAACACTAGCTTCTGGCGAAGCAAAAAACTCGTTTCATTTCTATGGTGCATTTCGACAAACCGTCGAACACCAATGAATATTGAAAAAAATAAAGAAGCAACTAGAAAAGATGGCAACCTTGGTAGAGTTGATGGCGATGATCTATAAATAGCCTACTGCTTTGAAATGTCATGTGATTAGCAGCCATACAATTCAAAAGAATGAATTCCTAAATCTGCGAAGTCATATACTAATTTAAACAGCCAGTTGATCACCGCTTAGTCACTCAGAGACTACTGAAGAGCAATATGTACCCAGTATCGAATTTCATGTCTACGCATGCCTTCGAACAGGCCTGCGCGCAGTAGATTTGAGCTTGCGGGCTACTTCCACGCTCGCTTTCAAGTCTTACTTCTTTTTTGTATGAAACGGGACAAAAGTGCAGGGGCCGAATTACAGCATCCGTGATCGAGCAAAATTACGAAGGGCACGACGAGACAAGTGCCTATCAATCTTGTACAATTTTGCTCGATCACGGATGCTGTAATTCGGCCCCAGGCCTGCAGCGTTCGCTTCTACTTGCAGGCCTACAAGCAATGCTGTAGAACATGCTGTCCGCTCACTCACACACTAACATTGGTGAGAGAGGTGCGCCAAATGTACATGTGTGGGCAGGCGTGTAAACAGGCCTGCTCGCTGGTACTACAAGAAGGCCTGGCTCTCGCATATATAATCCGCTCTTATTATAAAAAGAAAAACAATTTCACTGTACATTTTGAGCTCAGAAAACACTAGTTTTTGTGGTGTTTTTTTTACATTTTTTAGACAATTTATAGAAAAATAAATACTCTAAAAATTATTGCACAAAATTTTACACAATTTTTCCCAACATGTCCAGTGAGATTTCATACATTATTTTTTTATATTTTATATTATATTTTTTTATTTATTCTCTCCGTAAACGAACACTTTTCAGACACTTTCTAGTAAAAACTTTTGAATTATTTCGTTTGCATTCGACTACGCGAACAAACCTACTGCAATCGATTGAAATCTCGTGCGTTTTCTCCGCGAACTTCTGTTCTGACTTATGGAATAATTTCGATTCTATTCTAGCAAAAATAACGGCACGTGCATTCCGACGCCTCAACACAAGCATAACAATATTTGTTTATCTTTTTGCACATGCTACCACCGCTTCGTCATAGAAGTGAAGGGGTCAACACGGAAGTTAACACCCCAATAAGATATAGAATTTTTATCAAAGATAGTAATGAAAAATATTCTTTTTGCAGATGCTACCACCGCTTCGTCATAGAAGTGCTGCGAGCATGCCTTTGCTATTTCTAGTCATTTCGTGGATAAGAGATGCGGATATTTTTCACAAATTTGAAAGGGGTCAATACATTGCTCAATTTTCTTCTCAGGACTTTGTCAGCTTACTCTCTTTGAAAAAAAAGACTAAGAATACCTTCATTTCGAATGACACCTCTATTTGCATGGCTGTAAGCATGAGTAAAATCACAGGCCTGTCAGCAAGCAGGCATACATCAATTCGATACTGGGTAGCGATTTCCGAAACAGACTGTCTAGTCAGCTAAGTGATTGACTCTGTACAGAGTTGTTGTTGTTGCCTTCTTAAAAACTTACTTGATCTAAAGCTCGCAATTTAATTCAAAATGTAATCTTATTTTTACAATTCTTCCAAGGATGCAGTCTCTTAGGCAGAAGCTTAACAAACATTTTGGTTCATAAATTGTCTTTTTATAATGTATGGTTTGGGTGTTATGACGAAAAAACTAAAAAAAACAAGAAAAATCACCAAAAGTGACGTATAAAACTGAAATCAGCGAAAAAAATATTTTTTCTCAGAAAGCTGTCGTGTGGTTATTGGAATTACAAACATTTTGGTGCATAAATCGTCCTTGTTGGTGTATGGTTTGGGAGTTATGATGAAAAAACCAGATGTTTTGAAAAATTTCCGTTATTTTCACATCAAAGTTATGACGATATCTCGAAAACGGCAGCTTTTCACAGTACGACGTATTTTTGTATGAAAAGTTTTTGCAGCAAAATGAAAATAGAAATAGTCGTTTTTTTCCTCTTTCTACGCTCCTCTGAGAACGCAAGCGAACTCATATCACAGTGTAGGTCGAAAGGTCAAAGTGAAAAGTTCGAATTTCGACCACGGGGCGAAATGTAGTTATTATAATACGACCGTTTTTGAAAATAAACAAAATTTTACTAAAATATTATCAAATAACCACTTCAATATCAAGCAAACAAACTAGCACGAAAAATAAAGCAAAGAATAATAAGAATATATTAACAAGTGCAGCAACTAGCTGATTGCTTTGTTAACTTTTCGTTAGGCACAACTAACAACAATAATCTAATTGATACACGCGAAAGTTTTTTGTAGCAATTTTTTTCCATTTGATTTGACAGTCTAAATTTTCAGTAGTTGTGGTCAGTTGTAATTTTTTTGCATTATTAACTTGCTTAAATACTTTTTAAATAATTTGAATTTGAAGTGATTTTGTGTTAAAACATACTTTCTTAAGGCCGCTTTACATTGTCCTACTGTGTGTTACCACATGTGAGATAGAAAGTATTATTGAATTTCATCATGCTGTCATTTTTAATTTTTGTATGAAGAAATTAATTTTTCGCTTTTAGACTATCTCACAGAGTCGCACCGCATTTTTATACTTTACACTATACTAAAACTTGAAATTTTGATTAATGAATCGGTTTTTAATGAATTTTTGCCCCTACAAAGTTCAATAAGCTGTAAAACTGCTTCCTTCTGTTATTCCATTTGAAAATACATTACGAGCTTAAAATTTTCTCACTTAAATAATAAATTTCAAGTAAGTTTATGGTAAAATGCATCTCTGGTGGGATAGAATGTGTGATGAAATTAGAAACAAACCAAAAAATAAAATGTGGTACGACATGCCAAAAAAATCAGAACACACATTGCTTTCCGTT
The DNA here is from genome assembly GCA_963920525.1 of Dichetophora obliterata. Lineage (NCBI taxonomy): Eukaryota > Metazoa > Arthropoda > Insecta > Diptera > Sciomyzidae > Dichetophora > Dichetophora obliterata. Next base: position 5,181,235 of record OY986438.1, on the reverse strand, counting down.
GTTTACACCATCGCACTTTCTATCACACATGAAAATTTTGACATGTGTTAACACACAGTGGGATAATGTAAAGCGGCCTTTAATACTTATATATTTTTCTGAAAAGATTTTTAACATATTTGAAATAAAATATTGTTTTCGTTTTTTGTTTTTAAGATAACTTTTTCTTATTTCGATGCGTCCAACAACTTATACTCAATAATTAAAAATTTGATTTGCAGAAGATACAACTGAGAAGAAAGGTTTAGAGATAAGAGATAGAAGTACAAATTTCTGTATCCAATTTCGGTTTGTTTTTTAACGAAAACAATACGTATAAAGTTGTCATAAAAAACTTGACATCTTGAGTTACCAACTTATATGTTTGACGAATCGATTTGTATTACTTTGATACACTGCGCCTCGTCCGCCTTCACAAAAAAGCTCATGGCTTGGCGATTGGATCGAATAGTGCTCTAGTTTTTACATTTTTATAGAAACGCTAGCCAGCCGTAGCTAGTAAAAATATGTATGTCATCATTTTAAAATAAGTGAAACTCTAGCACTCTTAAAGTATAATTAACCCATTAATGCTCACTACCAGAATCCGTTGAATTTAGCTTTTACAATATTCAGCATAAATTTGTATTATTATAAGACGGAAAACTCTGAAGTTTTTTAAAAAGATTCAAAGGATTTGAGTGTGGCGAAGCGTATGATCATAAACACAAAAAGGGTCTTTAAGTAGAGAAATAATAAAAAAACAAAAAAAAAATAGAAAAATGATAAATTGGAAAATTTTCATTTCGTAGGCGTTCAACTTTAACGTAATGCACTTTTTTAATTATATTTTCTTTTTTCTTGATGTTTATGAAACAAAATAGCTCACCTGAGTAACACTTTTCACTTTTTTTTAATACTGCATTAACAGGCGCGAACAAGTAAACAAAAATTGAAATGTCATTTTTTTTTTTTTTTTTTTGAAAAAGCATACTTTTGGCTTTCTCACACTGTTGGAAGCAAAAGTTTTACAAGGGCTGAGAATTTTTGAGGAATTTATGATATATCATACGTTGTCATTAATGGGTTAAAAACTTTTAGGTTTAAGTAAAACCTTCAAAAGCTTCGTACACAAGTTTGCGTTAATTTGCACGTGTATGAATTAAATAAACATATTACTAAATCTACTTACAAAGTCTTCACAAACTTTATTTCGGATTTAACTGTTGACTATTAATTTTTCTGTTATTAACTGTTAACTATTAATTAACTGTTGTACTCTAAAAGACCATTTAAGATCTTGCTGCACTAATTTTTAGTTTAAATTAATAAATAAATGGGTTGGGACCTTTTCGTAGAATTTGAAAATCTTGAAAAAAAATCTTGAAATCAAAATCTTAAAAAAAATCTTAAAAACAAAGTCTTGAAAAAAAATCTTGAAACGAAAATCTTAAAAAAAAAATCTTGAAACTCAAAATCTTGAAAAAACTACGCATAGAATGTTTTCTTTAATTCGCAAACGCGGATTGAAAATTTGACACTATTTTGCAAAGTGTCCAATTTTGAAAGAAGTATCAAATTTTTCGAATAATGTAAAATTTCGAAAATAATCAAAATAATGAATAATTGCCAAGTCACAGAAATTGTCAAATTTTGAAAAAAATGTCAAATTGTCCAATTATTTCAAAAAGTTTGTAATTTCAATAAGTGCCAATATCAAAAAAAATTGTCAAATTTTGAACACTTACTTATTGTCAAATTTTAAATAAATGTCAAATTTCGAAATGTACAAGTTTTGCAAAATGTCATATTTAATTTTGAATAAGTGCCAAATTTCGAAAAGTGACAAATTTTGCAAAAAATGCCAAATTTTAAAAAATTGTCAAATTTTGAAAAAAATTTCAAATTGTCCATTTATTTCAAAAAGTTTATAATTTCAATAAGTGCCAAGATCGAAAAAAAATTGTCAAATTTTGAACACTTACTTTTTGTCAAATTTTGAATAAATGTCAAATTTCGAAATGTACAAGTTTTGCAAAAAATGTCATATTTAATTTTGAATAAGTGCCAAATTTCGAAAAGTGACAAATTTTGCAAAAAATGTCAAATTTTAAAAAATGTTAAATTTTGAAAAAAAATGTCAAATTGTCCAATTATTTCAAAAAGTTTATAATTTCAATAAGTGCCAAGATCGAAAAAAATTGTCAAATTTTGAACACTTGCTTTTTGTCAAATTTTGAATAAATGTCAAATTTCGAAATGTACAAGTTTTGCAAAAAAGGTCATATTTAATTTTGAATAAGTGCCAAATTTCGAAAAGTGACAAATTTTGCAAAAAATGTCAAATTTTAAAAAATATGTGAAATTAATAACGAAAAAAAAAGATTAAAATAAATGAAAAATTTACTACTAAGTCGTATGTTAGGAAAAAAATAAGATTAAAAAAAAAATACAAAAACACATGTTATGAAAACATAAGACAAATTTATTTTAAATGAATTCAAAATTAATAATTTATGTTTTTTTTTTATGTTATGAAAATATAAGAGTTCATAAATGGACAAAAACCACCACGTTTTTCAAGATTTATGCATATTTTATGTTTTCTAGATTATTTTTTTCAAGATTTTCGTTTCAAGATTTTTTTTCAAGATTTCGTTTCCAAGATTTTTCTTTTAAGATTATTTTTTTTTTTCAAGATTTAGGTTGTTTCAAGATTTTGGCCTTCAAGCATTCAAAATAAAAAAAAATAGTTTTTTGATATATACACCGCGTGCAAAAAAAAAAACGCATCACCAGATATGTTTTTCAAAACTGCTCAAAAATCACTCTAATTAAGTATGCTCACAAAATTTTTGGATAAGGATGTGTTGGTTGATATCCTATCACAAAAATTTTTAACAGCTGAGGCAAGTGCAATTCAGTGGGTTGCTTTACATAAAAAAGGCGAAAGATCATAATTATTTTACATAGGATTTTTTGATCACCAAATGAAAAAATAATTATGGAAATCTAACATTTCGAAGTATTTTTGAATGCAGAATATTTTTTAAAGTAACAGTTTTCACAAAAACTTAAGTTTTCAAAAATAATAGCGGTCCGTTTAAAAATAGCACCACTTTTAGTCATGTTCACTGTCGGATTAAAAATTATGTATAATTAAACTAAAACCATAAAATCGACTGCACAGATGTCATATAAAAATTTAATCAAGGCCAAGAAAATTAATTAAAGTTTTGTACCATTTTAACATCTGTAAGATACTGTGATTGCCAAAGGAAAAAAATAAGGTAAAACTCGGAAGAGTTGTCTCAATATGGCTCTGATTTTAAGTTACATTTTTATTTTTAATCCATTTAACTTCTTACTTTTATAGATCCCTCTGCAACAAAATGCAATTATTTTTGGAAAGCATTTAACTGAAATTCAACCAGTAAAATATATAAATTTAATTGATCATCAAAACATACAATCCTTTTATTCACCAGGAAATTTATTTTACTCACAAAATTTTTTTACCTTTTTTGTATTCCTCACTTTCTTCCCCATTAAATTTGTCTAAAATTAAAATAATCTTAAATTTAACATAATATTTTTTATTTCTTTTAAGTCTACTCCTAAAAGAAAAAGCTTTTAAGTAAATTTCTCAAAATAACCCTTACTTGATGCACCTCAATTCCGGAACAATCATGAAATGGAGGAATTTACCAATTATTGGAAAAGCACCATGAAGCAAATTTATGAATATTATGAAAGAAATATATTATATTTAATGTTTACTTAAGTGCAAGTGGAGAGAAAGAAAAAAGAAGTAGGTAATGGTTCCGCTACCTGATTCCAGCACTAACCTAACCCGAACTCCCCAGCTGTGCGTCTTATTACACGACATCACATTAAAGTGACTCTTTAACAAATATGTTAAATATGTGTTTAACGTGCCAGCAGCTGCTGTTGCTGTTACTGCTGCTTGTAGTAGTGGCGGTGGTGGTGGTTTCGATAGCTACCTTAAAATTGCCTCCTGGCGATTTGACGTAGCACCAAAATATTACTCAAGGTTGAGTGCCTCCCACCGACTAGATGCGTGCTCAAAAGCTAGTACGAGTAGCAAGGTGCGTTCAGAACATGCCTTCAATAGTGAGCGCACACATCCACACACACTCATACACTTATACACTCATACAAACACACTTCAACACTCACTCCTACACAGTTCTTAATAATTTTTTGTTTCCTTTTCTTTTTTTAATTTTCACAATTAGTCAAGTTATGCGAACGTATTACTTTCACGCGAATTCCACACTTTTAGTACCTTTTGTGCCTTCTAGTTCACGTTAAACATCAACTGCAGATGATTGTTTGATGATATGGAAGATATGAAGGTGTTGCCAGGACAGTCATGTAGGAGCAGCAAGAGGTAGAACCCTGGGGGTGCCTTGGCAATCTTGCTACAGTTAGGTGGACTAAAAAATAAACACACAAATGTTTTAAGTGCTCTGCTAGAGAACGAATAGAGAACGAACAGAGAACGAACAAAGTCAAATCTAGCAATTTAAGCAGAAAATGAGCGCGTCTAGAAAGTGAAATGGAAGTACTTATGCTTATTTTTGAAAAAAATTGAGAGAACTTGGTTGTTTTTTCGTGTGTATTTTCCATATATGGTGCGCAGTAGTGGTGAAACATAGAAATTGGAATGTGTTGGTACTGAAACAAGGAAATACCCTTTTGCTCGCACTTCACACTTAAGTGAAACAGGAAGCATGCATTTTGTGTGTCATTCCGCAATTCAACAATTTTGATTTTGTGCTAGTGTGTGTTATAGAACGTGTTGGAATTGAAACAACCAGTTGTTGGAAGGAAGTCAACAAAAGCCATTGTATAATTTTTTAGCTCAGCCGGAAGAACATTTGTAGCAGGCTTTTTATGTAGGTACTTTTTTTAATCTTTAGAAAAATATAAACACCCACAGTGGGGTAGGGAAATTCGGCAGAGTGAAAAATATAAAGTTTTCACAGTGTGGGGAAATCATGCGACAGACTTGACAGGAGTTAAGGCAACAAAGTGAAAGTTTTGCGACATAATGCAGCAATCGTGTTGCCATATGTTACGCGTTTCACTAAACCTACCGCATTTTAAAAATATTTTATTTTTAATTTTGTTTTACTTGTTTCTTTTTAATTTTGTCAATTTTTTATTTTATTTTTATTTTTAATTTTTTATTTTTTCTTTTATTTTTTTTAATTTTTTTTTTTTTTTTTTTTTTGGTTTTTCATATTTTTTTTTTTTGTTTTTTTATATTTTTTTTTTTTTTGTTTTTGTGTTAGTGAATTTTAGAAACAGTGCTCATAAATTTTTGATCACATCTCAAGAACGAATCGTCCGCAAAAAAAATTAAAATTCATAACTAAATAATAATATTAGAGTTTGCCAATTGCCAGTTGATTTCAGTTTTAATTATTTTTTTAATTTTGTCAATTTTTTATTTTTTTATTTTTATTTTTTATTCTTTTATTTTTTAATTTTTTATTTTTTTATTTTTTTATTTGTTTATTTTTTATTATTTTTTTATTTTTTATTATTTATTTTTTTTTTTGTGTTAGTCGATTTTAGAAACAGTGCTCGTAAATTTTTGATCACATCTCAAGAACGAATCGTCCGCAAAAAATTAAAATATCATAACTAAATAATAATATTAGAGTTTGCCAGTTGTCGAAGTTCGACCTTTTCGCATAAATTTATTGCTAAGACCATATCGCTTAATTCGTGCAAGACTGTCACATTTCAAAATTTAGTATTTTTCAGGAGAGCCTTATGAAGCTTTTCGATAGCATCACGACAATTAATTGTAAAGGTATACTGAAAATTGTTAAGAATATTTGTAGACCAATATATTTTCTATCAAAAATATCATAAATTTTTCATTTTGCATCAATAGTGAATTTTTAAGCAATATTTTTGCAAGTGTCTGTTTGAGTTGTGACATTATTAGTAGAAAAAACGGATTTTAAAAAAATGCTTCTTTTTGAGTTGTGACGATTTTGCTAAAAATTATTAAAACACTTTAAAGTTTGAAAGATGTCAAGTTTTGAGTTGGTGCATTATTACTATTACCATAAATATTAGGTTACTTGCTTTGATTTTTATTTATGATATAATATGTCTATATATGGTTTATGATATAATAAGTCGTTGTTATATAAATAGAAATGAAACGTCATTGTTGAAACAAGTATCTGTAAAACCGTCAATTAACAGCAAATCGATCTGGAATTCACTCAAATTAAAGATATGATAAAGCATATTTCTGTATATTTGACTCAAAAACCCAAATGTTGAATTGTGAAGGCCTTGCACGAAATGAACAACATGGTTTTCATTACTTTCCTAACTTCAATATGACTTTTACTTTCCTAATGAATTAGCCACCAGTTAGTTTTCTCGCTCAGAATGGAGCGCAATGTGAGCGGCAAACTAAAAATAGAAATAAAGTAATTTTTTTCCTCTTTCTACGCTTATCTGAGAAAGTGTACGTACTTGTAATACAATGTTGCCTACTTGGTGCTTTTTCCATCAGATTTGGAGCATTTTGAATATTTGAACGCAAGAAAAAATTGAGTTTGGTGCCTGGTGCATTTTTTTGGTGTTTTTTTTTTTTAAATTCGGAGGCACCAAATGTGCCTTAGCTTGTGCCTTAATATTTAATTAAAATTAATCTCAAGATGTGATTTAATGGTACAAGTATATAAAAACATAGGTAACTTTGTTTGTTGGATTCATTAACTAAGCTTAATTTAAGTATTTTAAATTTGTATAAACCTGTGACACAACAATTGGCAATTCCAAATATAATTTAATTTGTGAAATGAAATTATATTATATTTGTCTTGCCTCAGGGAAATGCTTTGTACTGAGAAACTCTACAGTTTTCGAAATATCGCAATGAGTTTGTTGTAATAATAACAGGAAACATACTACCCGTTAAAAATATTACCAAAAAAGCGTTCTGATACTATTATTTGTCTCAACCAAGGACTTTTCATATAAAAATAGATTGTGCTGAGAAAAGTTACTGTTTTCGAGATATCGCCATAAGCTTGATGTCAAAACAACGGTAATTTTTCCAAAATTTACTATTTGTAAGAAATTTCACCATCACAATTTTTATTCACACAAGTTTCATAAAAAGATGCTTATTGTAGGGTATCCGTTAAAGATAGCGAACATTTTTTTTTTTGTAGGTACATAACCTACAAAAGGGTGGGTAGGCCACTTTAACCCTTAATTGAATGGGAATTTTTTTTATAAATTAAATATGTGCGGTGCCCTCTTTTGTTTCTTATCATATCAAAAGTATATTCCGAAAATTTCAGAAAAAAATATTAATATATAAACGTGCGACCTTAAGTTGAAAATCTGATTTATATGGGAAAAAGTGATATTTTTTCTAAAAAATCCCAATAACTTTTTTTAAGTAAATATTTTTAAAAACGTGGTACGCGTCTCGTTTTTTATTTAATTTTTGTTCAAAATGTTATCTTAAACATGAAAATTAGGCCAAAACTAACAGAGTTGTGATTTTTTAATTTTCAAAAAAAATCTAATTTTTTTCATTGTTGTATTAAAAAAATCGCAAAAATCCAAATTTAAAAAAATTCATTGAAATTTTGAGGAAATATGTTCTGAAACTATATTTCAAACATATACAAAAAACTGTGGGATTACGTTAAATAACCTGGTCAATTTTTTAGTTGAAGTGTACCTTTTTGGAATTTTCGAATTTGGGTATTTTTACGAAAAAAATGCACATTTTAAAAAAAAATCACCAAAACTGGATTAGAGATAGTTGTGAGTTATTTTGTGCAAAAAATTAAAAAAACCAAAATTCGGATACCAAATTTATAGCTTTTGAAACTTCACTTTTTTTTCAAAAAGTCTCACAGTGCCTGTTACTAGCATTTCGAACACTATAAGTCATACAAAAGTCTAAAAAAATGTGCTTCTCAAATTAAATGACTTCAATTATTTTAAAAAATATAAATGATTTTAGTTAGAAAAAAATTTTGAATTCCAGGGATGCCAACATATCATGCCCTGATTTTAGGGTAAAAAATATTCAAAAAACTCCAAAAACCAACAAATTTAATTTCTACTGCTGCTACTTGTCAATTCTCTATATATTATGTTAAGCTTTCACTATCTGTCATTTATTTATTTAGACTTAAGATCTTTTGGTAATTTTTGGTGATTTAGTTGAAATGTTCATTTTAACCAAGCGTTTACGTGAAAACCTATAATAAGCCCACAAATATTTTTTCTTCTGTTAAAGTGAATTTTGACTGATGTCTAAATAAATACATTTGTAAACAGTGTAGCGCCAACTAATGAAATTTGTTGGTTTTTTCATTTTTTTTTTTTACACTCCTAAAACCAAGGTTTTATTCTGATGAGCTGTTGGCATCCCTGGAACTCCAAAATTTTTTCTAACCAAAATAAGTTACATTTTTTTAAAATAATAAAAGTAATTTAAAATGAGAAACATATTTTTTTAGATTTTTTATAATTTTTTTTTTTTTTTTGTCCGAAATGCCAGAAACACACAATTTTTGGAAAAAAGTCAAGTTTCAAAAGCTATAACTTTGGTATCCGAATTTCTTTTTCTTAAATTTTTTTTCACAAAATATTTCACAACTATTCTTAATTCATTTCTCAGTAATTTTTTCAAAATGTGCATTTTAAAAAATTGGGAATTTTTTTCGTAAAAATACCCAAACTCGAAATTTCCAAAAAGGTACACTTCTACCAAAAAATTTCATAACGACCAGGTTATTTAACGTAATTCCACCATTTTTGTATCTGTTTGATATATAGATTTAGAAAATATATCCAGAATATTTCAATGAAATTTTTTAAAATTTGGATTTTTGCGATTTTTTAAAAGAACAATGAAAATAATGAAATTTTTCGAAAAGTGAAAAATCACAACTTTGGTAATTTTTGTCTTACTTCAATCTTGGAGTATCCATTTTAAAGAAAAAATAAATTAAACACAAGACGAGTACCAGTTTTTGAAAAAAAGCACTTAAAAAAAGGTATTGGAATTTTTTAGAAAATTAGAACTTTTTCCCCATATCAATATTTTTTCCTCAAAATTTCACTGCTTACTACTCTTTAGTAAAGGAACAAAACTCCGGCCCGCAATTTTTTTACTTTCGAAAAAAAAAAATAAGGGGCACTCTAGTACATATAAGCAAAGTCTAAAATTTACTCTTACTTTAAATTAAGTTTCTGCATTTTATTCGATCTTATATAAATTACAATTGCAAATGGTGTAGCAAGTCGAATTAGTCCTTTTCGTCTGTACATCTCTGCATGAAAAAATTAAATCTCTTAAAACTCCACTAAAATTAATGTAACGACTGGAAACTAGACACATATTCTTTGATCTGAAATATGCACCTTAATTTTCTTCCAAAATTAGATGAAAATCACTACTTTTCCCATATAAAGTGATGTAATTAAATATCATTTTGTATGGCAGATATGCGTAGAGTCGGACAGACAAAATCGACTCAGACGATAATGCTGGTGAGTACTATATATACTTTTAATAATTGGCACACCTTTTCATGGTCATCTGCTAATAAAATATTTAAAAAAAATACAAATATTCGGAATTATAGTCGAAATGTTATACCTTCAATAAATTGTCGATTGATTCAAAATTTATGCATGGCTTTTAATCAATAATGGCTAGTTTTATCTCTAAGCCATTAAGCTAGTTCTTAAAAATTATTTCTATACTTACAGTCAGTTATGAATTTAAATTTAAATTTTTATGAAATTTATTGTATTCTGAGAGAAATTGAACAAAATTTTTAAGGAAGAAATTAGAAGAACTATTGAACCAAGAACTATTTTAAGTAAAATAAACTATGAAAGTAAAATTAAATAAAAAAAATGTAAAAAACAGTAAAATGTCGAATTTTAGTACCTTTACTCAAATGCATCTCCTTTTTTTTCGAACAAATTTCTTTTAGCAATATTTTATTTTCTCAACTAAAAATGCATTTTTAAGATCAAAATAAATAACTTGCCACTTTTTAGCAGTTTTCGATTTTTTTTATTAATTTTTGAAAACATATTTTTTTCAAAATATTTATTTTTATTTTTTTACTACTCATCCAAATGAAAAAATTTGTAGGAAATTTTATTATGCTTAATTTGATAGGCTCAATTATAAAAATTGGTTAAGTGGTATCCAAGATATGTCTGAATATATGCAACTATATTCGAAAAAAACGACAAAAAAATTAAAAAATTAAAAAAAGGATCCATAAAAAATGTATTTTTTTATCATTTAAGCATCCCCAATCTATAAGAAAAATATAGTGGGATGCTGTGTAAACAATTTTTTTCTGATTTTGTCGCATAGTGTTATCTTTCAGAGATCCATCCAGAAATGTTTAGAATATTGAAACTCAAGTTAGTACTTAGAAAACCCAAATGAATTTTTGAAAACAGATTTCATTTTAGTTATATTATAGCATCACATTTTAACTGTCAACTACACTAGATTTTGTTACGATTTACTATAATATAAAACGTTTCCTTTTGGGATCAGAGAATAGATCTTTTCAGAACTAACTTCTTCCTGCCAACTTGAACTTTTCTTGAAGTGCCCGACTATTTCCCTTCTTCCTTGACTAATCGATACATAGCTTCATAGCTTTTAACCCTACAGTAGATGTTAACCTTATTAAAAGTCGTTCTAAAGTTATCCATACGTCTATCAGATGTGTCATTGTTTTCGTGGCTTAATGTTATGCTTATAGCAATTAAACATTTTTTTTACTTTGATGGCTTTATTACAATATTCCCTTCTTATTCAAGCACATTTTATTATAATTTTTTTATTTAAAAATGAGGATAAAAACTTACAGTGAAAACCTTCCACGAGAGAGAGAGCAAAAAATTTAGAAAGCATACCTCTCGCAGACATAGGTTATCAAAGCAGGGTTAGTCAAAGAGAATATAAATAAATAAACTTTCGGTGCTTACAAATATTAATAAAAGGAATAACTTCATTTTGTAAAAATTTGTAATTTAACATGAGTTAATTACATGTTTATACCGCGTGCCTACTGCAGGGTTAAATATTTTTCGTTATTATAAAATTATCTCAACACTCACGCTCTGGGGGTCAAGAATAAAATAAATCAAGAGAGAAGTAAAAAGCTAATGAATATGTGACAAACTTATCATAAGTTGCCTTACTAGTTATTTAAACTGACACTGGAGTAATTTTTTTCATTTTTCACTCTTGCAACACATACTATATTTTATCTGAATGTTTTTTATGCTTCCGTCGCACAATCTTTAAAGTTCGGTTTATAAAATTGTAGCGCGCTTTAATAAAACCCTTGTCGACGTTAAACTCTTACAACACATTGAGTTTATGTGATTGTTTTGTTATCGCAACAGTGAGTACGACGAATTTTGAGTACAAAAAAACAAAAAATATGTGTGCTCTATTTGTCCTTTGTTCGACAGCTCGATCGATGGTGATTTTTAAGTGAACCAAAATTCTTGGTTTCTTGGTTTTGATTTAATATTTCAAAAGTTTTTGGAATCTTAAGTCACATCTAGTTCTCTTACAGTCTTCAAATCTTGTAGTCTTCAAGAAAATAATTCTTATTTTGGGAGTCATCATTGCCCAAAAAACATCATTGCCTACTTTCAGGCCGCCTACTTCAAATAACTTGATTATGTATATGATTAGAAGAACCTATTATGTATTAGGAAAGTATCAAAGCAGCAGCCCCATTATTAGATCTCTTCCCGTACTCGATTCAAGTAACTTGAAGTTTCTTGAAAGCGTTTCTTTACACATTTTTCACGCTCGAGAGAGAAGAAGAACAAGCTAAATGTCACTCTCTATCCTATTACAATTACCCGAAACTAGCTTGAACTTTACTTGAAAAATTTCTTCAAGAATACCATATTCGGTGCTGGCGCGAACACTAGACAACAATTAGGTGCTGAATCCGAATCCGTTGTCAGAATTTAAAAATCAAAAGACTACTAGCAAAAACCTTCACAATAGAAAGATGAAAAAAACCAAATATTTCTTAAATTCCTTCGAAATCTAATTCTACAAAATTACTTTTTAAGAAATATTCATATGGCTCTGTAACATAAGTTTGTATTATTGTGTGTAGAGTGTGAACTTAACCTTATCGTGCCATACAAAAAGCAATAATATAAAATACAAGTATAAAAGAATTTAGAAAGTAAAATATTGTATATGAAAAATTTGTTTAAATCTTGTGTTAAAAAAAATCCCACACGAATTATAAAAATACTGAACTAAGAAGCTGAATTAAAAAATACCTTGGGAATTCCCTTTTCCCACAACAATTAAAAAATATCATAAAAGGGATTTTCCTAGAAATTTGGCCACTATGATTGCAAGTCCGTTCAGTTGTGCAAATAATTAAAAATTTAAAAATACCTAACCTTTGTTTTAATTATCTTTTCAGACACGACTCAACTAACAAAACCGATCAATTTGGCAAGAGTGCATTTTGCTAAAATTTGTTTGTTTTTAGAAACTATCAAATGCGGTTACACATACAAAATTTCACAAAAAGTAATACCTAATATTATAAAAAGCATAACTTGAAAATGTTGGAAAACAACCAACGAAACGTCGGGAAAAAATTAATTAAAACTGTGCTTTTAATTGCATACAAAAACCCAATGATCAATAAGCCTATCATATGATCTTTTTTAAACTAAATTAAGCATAACATTTGTTTTTGTGAAAGGTGCAAATAACATTTTGAAAACGAAGAAGAGTAAGAATTTTAAATAAAAATCAGAAAACAATTTTAAAAATCAAAAATAGCAACTTTTTATTTTCTGTAGCCTCTCAAACTTTTCCAAGTTTTTTTGGTAGTACTTTTCTACAAAATAGACCAATTTTAACAAAAAACTAACCAAACAAAACGCATCATAAATTTCTTGATTTTAAAAAGTTACTTACAAATAAAATTTAGAAGAATAAACCTATACACTTAAAATGTGAAATAAACTACTCTTATTGCGGCTATGTGGAAAAGTTATCGACGTTTTCAAAAGCTGTCCCTTCATCAATTTAAAGCAATACCCACTCAATTAATGCTAAAGAATAAATTTATATTGTAAAAACAATTCAAAATTAAGTATCTTTTTATTGTTTAAAAAAAATATGTCAGTAACTCAACTCCTTATGTTTGTAGATAAAGAGAACGCAAATTCATAAATTATTCAAATTAATTGCTAATTAAATCAAATTTATACTTAAAGCTTGGGGGAAAAATAGAAAAACCAAATTTTATTTTTTTGACATACCACGCAGGACATACATTGCGACATGCAACAGCATAAAATGTGACCCGTTTAGCCGCTGGCACGTTGACTGGCTTTAACGATTTTTCACGGAAGTTGGCTAGCGACAAAAATAACGGCAGCTTTGAGGATGTCTACACAAATTCTTACACAAAAGAACATTTTTGTAAAGTTGTTGATTGAATATTCATCAAGATTTTGTTGATGTTTACATTTTCTTTGGTCACAAACAAATGCTATTTTTACACAAACTTGCTAAAAGGCTTTAAATAGTGGATGCAAAAATTAACAACATCAGCTTTACAACACAAACAATTAGCTCGTTATATTTTTGCACTTTTTTTTAAATGTTATTTAAATAACTTCAAGTATTGTTTTTACACAACTATTTGTTTACACATTCGAGTAACATTGAGTAAAATTTCCAAAATATACCCTTTATTTTTCAAATAATAAATAAATTCACTGTTTGAAATGAAAAGCACCATCGAATGGTGCACCAGCAAGGAACTGCTTCTTCTGAGGACTGAGTCAACATAAAACTCTATTTCGAAAACGACGGCGACGACGACCACTCTGGTGGACTGCACAAGCCGAAAGCCAGTCACAGCGAACGTACAAACGACTCGGGTGCCTGTTATCTAGATACTGTTGCCTGCATCTAGCTTGCGAGTACAGGTTCCATTCTGCGGTTGGGTTTGCTTAACAACAACTACAACAACAACAAGAGAAATAACCCAAACTATATCATAGCTGCTACTCATTTTTTTACCAGAGCGTTCGGATTGCGCGTTCTATGAGTTTTTGGAATCTTGAAACTCAAGCATACGCAAGCGTTGCTCTCACACACCATCCATGCCGCCGGAGCACCAAAGCCGGCTTAGCTCGTCGCAGCTACTACTAGTGTACTATAAGTAAATAACAACATCTGGTTCCACAAACATGTGTGGGGGTTGAAGTCGATGAAATGTTTGTACCGAGTGTCTAGAGCTGTGGTGGAATAAACCACTGTATTGCTTTGTATGGCATTCGATGTCATGTGGAACACAAAAACAGGGGCGTTATTTTCATTCACTATCGCTAGCAACGACAGACAGGGTCGTCTAGGGATTTAAGATATGAAGCTTGAAGCGGGTTATGCTATACTTTTCTAGATAAAGGAGCACGAATGCTGAGCCGCGCTCAGTTGCTATCTTTGCCTTGCATGGGCTAAAGAAGAAAGTATATGTTATCAACAACTTCTGCCTAAAAAAATAAATGTTATCAAGCTAAGCAAAGTGTAGGGCTTACGTTAGTGACTATATTTACCATTATATGTATTATATTTCTGATGATTTTCTTGTTTTATCGAAATTTCTGTCTTTAAATACTACAAGCTGGATTTTATGAGTAACTGTTTTTATGAGTAAAACAGCAAACAGTGGTTTTTATATAAATAAGAATACGACATTTGATTCTAAGCAGACCTCATTAAAATGTTGTTCTGAAAAACTATAAGTGTTCTCATCTAAGCATGTAACTGACCCGTAAACATTGTGACCCTTGTGAACTTACATGCGCGTGAACTATCTGTCAAAATTTGGGCGTGTTAATTAGTAACTAATAAGCAAATGTTAACTAGCATGTTAATGTACGTGTGTGATTGAGGGTTGCCTTTTGGCGCTAATCATTACATACTTAATTTAGTTGAAGGAAATATATATATTATTTATTTTTCTATGTTCATGAAGGTTTTTTTAAAGATTTAAAATTCAATACAGGTGGTTCCGTAACCTTAACCACAGCTGTCATTTTGTCGACATTTACACTTTATTGCTCATTAAAAGTTTGCATGTCTTACATGTGTACATGTTGGCATGATTCTTTCTTTATATAAGAATTCTTTATATAACAAATAGTTCTCTATCCCTGTCAGCGATTATTTGAACAACTCGATTATTTTGCGACCCTTTTTTTGCACCAAATCATGATTGCTTTTAGAGTTACAACAACAAAATGCGCGGGAATCTGAATTGACACATCTTTATGTAGGAACGACGATTGTTGAAAAAAGCATAGAAACGAATGATGCATTTTTTCCAGGGACCGAAAATAACGATTATTTTTGAAAATTTAGATCAAAATATCATGTATAAAAAGTTATATGTAATTTTTTTAAATATAGCAATGTGACGCTAGGGAGCTAGAGATTTCATTTTTACATGATTTTTATACACCCACGTTTAAAAAACGTAATAGGGGTATATTAACTTTGTCACTCCGTTTGTAACGCCGATAAGGAGGCGTGGCCGGTATAGAAAAATATATATATTCTTGATCAGCATCACCTCCTCCTGGAGTCGATTTAGCCATGTCCGTCTGTACGTATGTTCGTCTGTCTATCTGTGATCCCGATAACAGCCGTTATTTTATAGCTATCGTAACGATATTCCTTAATGGAGGTTAAGTTCGAAAATGAGCCAAATCGAATGAAAACCACGCCTACCTCCTATACAAAGTGACTTAATCAAAACGGTAAAATCTCTTTCAAAAAAATTAATCTAATGACTTCAAATTCTGCACATCAGCGCTTTAACCATTAGTATAAACCTTGAGTATGAAATTTGTAAAAATCGGATGAAAACCACGCCTACCTCTCATACAAAAAGACTTAATCAAAACGGTAAAATCTCTTCACTTAAATCTAAAATCTAAATTTAATCACTTAAAATTTTGCACATAAGCTTTAACCTTTAAGATGAACTTTGAGTATGAAATTTGTAAAAGTCGAATAAAAATCACGTCTATCTCCCATACAAAGTGAGGTTACCAAAACGATAAATCTCTTTAAATCTGACAAAAATTAATCTAGTGGCTTCAAACTTTGCATGTATGAAATTTACAAAAATCTAATAAAAATCACTTCTACCTCCCATACAAAATGAGTTTATCAAAACGGTAAAATCTCTTTCAATTCCGCAAAAATTAATCGAATGACTTCAAATTTTGCACATAGGCTGTAACTATCAATATGTACTTTATTTTTTTTATTTTTTTTATTTTATTGATTCATGTGTAATTCAAAAGCCACAAAGGCCAATAAAGCAAATAAACAAGCAGATAAAACGAGTAAGAAGCTTAAAATTAGTAATAAAAAATTAATAACATTACGTTTAATTGAAATTTGAATATATATAATGAAATTTTTGTATAATCGATTCACTCACTAAGCCCTCAACAATAAATATTATAAAAGCCGGAAAATAAAGTAGTAGAAGTAGTAACTAACCCATAGTATCTTTATGATAGTTATAAGTAAAGGAAAGGAAAGCCAAAGTCCATTTTATGTAAGCGCTAAAAAGTTTAATTTAAATGCATTAGGCGATAAGGAAAAAGATTTGAGACTTGGATGCAGTTTATTCCAGATTCTAGCAGTACGTATTAGAAATGATCGCTCGTATAATGACGTAGAGATTTTTGGAAACAGGATTTGAGGATTTCTAGTCGATCGAGAAAATTTGAAGCTATTAACCAAGTAAGACGGCAGTTGGTTCTTAATAATTTTAAAAAAGAATAACATCAGTCTGCATTGAATAAAACTAAGAAAGGATGATCCAAGAAATTGTTGCGTGCGGGCGGAGACGTGATCACGTGGACGTAGATTATACAAAAAACGAACTATCCTATTAAATAAAAGAATAATTTTCTTAACGTCATAGGCAAGCGTACCAGAGAATACCTCAATGCAGTACATTAAATTGGAAAGTAGTAGGGAATGAACCAATTTGACATGATAGGGCAACAGCAAATTAAGGCTATACAATTTTTTCAATATAAAATTTATCTTCGAGCTCAGCCTATTAATATGTATGTCGAAGGATAAACGGTTATCTAAGTGAACCCCTAGGCAATTTAGCTCGTCGACAAAGTTTATTCTACTGTCATCAATTTTAATACATAGGTCAATATTGGCATTTCTCCGGTTAGCGAAAAGCATAGCTTTAGTTTTGTCCGGATTAATGTTGAAATAATTATTTTTCATCCAGTCACATACACTTAGAATATTATAATTGATAACAGCTTCAAAAACATCCAAAAATTCCATATCACCTTTAAACAGAAGTTGTATATCATCCGCGAAGATGAAAGGAGTGCAAGAATTATGATCTAAGCAATCAACAAAATCATTAACATAAAACATAAAAAGCATAGGAGCCAAAACTGAGCCTTGAAGTACACCATTTGTAACTTTTAAAAGGGCTGAGATTTCATTGTTAAAGGAGACAAATTGTTTGCGATTCGAAAGGTAGGAAGAGATAAGCTCACATGCTGATTTCGAAAACATAAACTTAGTGGATAATTTAGTAATCAAATTAGTGTGATTAATGCAGTCAAATGCTTTGGACAAATCGAGTGATAAAAGGACTGTTGGTTTATTCTGGTTGAGGGAGGTCCTAATGGTGTCGGTGAGTCCCAGCAAGAGAGAAGTGTTACTGTAACCCTGTCGAAAACCAGACTGGCATCTATTAATTAACTTATGTTGATTGGAATAATCCATTATTTGTTGTTTAATAAGATTTTCTACTATTTTTGATAAGATATTAAGGACGCTGATAGGACGCAAATTATCAATGGCGCTCGAATTCCCTTTCTTCTTGATTGGAACAACACGGGCGATTTTCCAAGCGGAGGGAAAAATAGACGTCATAAGAATAGAGTTAATGAAGTGAAGTAAGTAGTCTTGAATATATGGAAAAATGATTTTAATAAATTTTAATGGTATATTGTCATAACCAACTGCGTTAGATTTTATCTTAATGAAGGCTAGATAAAGCTCATCATGGCTAACACTTCGAAAAGAAAACCTATTGTCATGATTAGAGTTAAGATCAAAGTCGAAAGAATTAACTGTAGAAGGGGATTGTATGGACAGAAAACTTAGATTTAACTCATTGACATCAACGTCATCAATTGGAGAATCAGTTTTTAAGCATCCATTATGTCGCAGAATGTTCCACATCCGCTTACCATCAACGCCCTCAAACAGCCTGGCATGGGCCCGTTTTTTAGCATTTCTGATTACAGTTTTAGCGCGATTTTGTATACTTGCAGAAGATACGCATCATAATGGGTTGGAAGTGAGTTGTGACTGCAACTAATATTAAGGCGTTGGCACATATCTCGAACAGTTTTAGCTTTAATTGAGTTGAATAGGTTCGTATTAAAGTCACCCACGATTATAGCATACGGATATTTAATCAGTAGGTCACCTAACGATTCTTCCATTGAAGTAATATCGCCATGAGGAAGGTAAACAACACCAAGTAATATTTTGACAGAGTTATGTACTATTTCTATGAATAATGATTCACAGACACCAAAATTAGAGCCTTCAAACACAACTCAGAAAGAGATCTATATATATAGAATCCGACACCACCCCCTCTATTAATAGGGCGATCAATTCCACAGAATTGATAGCCAGGTATGTTAATAGCCTCAACAGAAATATGCGGTTTGAGCCAAGTCTCAGATATACCGATAAAGTCTAAAAAACCACCTTGCAGAATAACCTTCAATTCATCTAGTTTGGACGAAGAGGAAGAGGGTCTCAAACTTTGACAGTTGATATGCCCTACGTTAAGATTTAAATTGCGGTGTAACAGATTAGAGCGAAGGAAAGAATTATCACTTACTATGGGGCCTAGATTTGAGTTAAGTGACAGCGCAAGTTAAAAATTGTACAACGAAGAGAGACTGAGTGGCTGAATCGAACAACAATAAAACAAAAGTGTAGTAATTATAAAAATTTAGGAATAAAAACGTAAATAAAGGGAATAATAAATTCCATGAAATAATAAGAGAAATTATACAATGATTATTTGATTTCATATTTTTGTTTGACTGAACGTCGATTGAAAAAAAAAAACAAAAAAAAAAATTAAGAAAAATTAAGAAAAATTAAGAAAAATTAGTGTTCTGCACCAGCACCCGAGAATAACAACAAAAAATATGATTATTTATATTATCATATATTCAATTATCACTCCCAATGCTAGTACAGAACACTAATTTAATAGAAAATAATAATACAAAATAAGTAGAAAAACTATTAGTGCCAAAAGAAACAAAAAGTAATTATAACGTAGGTAAGCCAATCCTATGAATGATGCGAGCCAGGTGCCAAATTGTATTCCGTGGACGAAAACGTACTGATGCAATTCTGTAAATCGAGTGACAGTTCAGTGTTTTCCAGAGTAATAATATTAGCAATGGGAATGTCGGCGTTCAATAGTTTGAATTTAAGAATTTTTTTGTCTTTTCGAAGTTTTCTGCAAATATATTTAAGCCTGCTCGCTAAAGGTGAAATGTGATCATTCAAGTAGATTCTTGACTGTATGTCTCCACCAAGAACATCGCAAAGTCGTAACGATTGAGTTTTGTAATATCGTTACATTATATCATCGCGAAGACGGACAGAATTGAGTTTGATTAGAACTCGATTTTTTGTTCTGTATATAGCAACAGTGCTGGACGTCATGTGGTGACAACTCAAAACCAAAGAAGAGAGCAATTTTAGAAGGCAGCTCATGAAGATTACTGATGCCAGCTGGCAGAGAATTGATAACAATATCTGACCGATTTAGCCGTCGGAGGAGAGCATTATTATCGGACTCAAGCTGCTGGATTTTTTTGTTAGTGGCGCAATTGTTGAGTTCAATTATATTATTGCATTGCTCCATGTCGTGTTGCAGGTTTTTTACATTTGATGCAAGTTCTTGCCTTATGTCATCAGCAACCTTATCAAATTTTTCCTGAATTTTGTCGAACTTTGGCCATCGCTTTCTTAAGTTCTGCCGAAAACCCCGCCTCAGAACGCGATGGTACACTGGAACATTTGGAGCATGTGTAAGTGAGGGAGCGATTCTTTTTAAGGAGGGAAAGCTCCTCAGTAGAGACATTTACGCAAGAGAGGTGGAACCAGACTCCACATAACCCACATCCAACGCTGGACTGGGTTTTAGTGATGTTTTTTGAGCAGTACGGGCATTGTAAAGAATCCAATAAAGGTGCCATCGCAGCCTGCAAGATTTATGGCCGTCAGAAAACAAAGGCACAGCAACAACAGCAATGATGTCCAAAAAGCCTCAGAAAGCAATGTTTACAAAGCAGTTCGCTCCAATTAAGGCGGATATAATAGTTTCCAGCAAAGATTTATGGCCTCGAAAATGATAGCTTCAAGTTGCGGTATACTCCAATGCGAAGTAGTCCAAATTGTGCAGACAAAGCAAAGGCACAGCAACAACAGCAACAGCAGAATAATAACGGGTAGCTGTGCTGACAGACAACGGAATAGCAGAACAACAGGAATTACCTCGTGCCAATGGCAAGATGTCTAAAAAGCCTCGAAACGACGATGTAATCCAATACGATGTATTCCAACTTAAGCAGGATGTATAAATTATCGGCTGCACGCGATTTTATATTATTTAGACATAAATGGCGGTGTACAGAATTTAATTAAAAATTATTCAATCGACGATCAAAAACATGCGTCTACTCGCTCATGACAGCGTTGCCAGATACAAGTATTAAATTTGGAAAAATCGAATGAAAACCACGGCTACCTCCCATACAAAGTGAGGCTACCAAAACGGTAAAATCTCTTTAAATCTCACAAAAATTAATGTAGTGACTTCAAATTTTGCTAGTATGAAATTTGTAAAAGTCGAATAAAAATAACGTCCACCTCCCATACAAAGTAAGTTTATCAAAACGGTAAATCTCTTTCAATTCCGCAAAAAATTAATCGAATGACTTCAAATTTTGCACATAGGCTGTAACTATTAATATGTACTTTAAGTATGAAATTTGGAAAAATCGAATGAAAACCACGGCTACCACCCATACAAAGTGAGGCTAACAAAATGGTAAAATCTTTTTAAATCTCACACAAATAAATGTAGTGACTTCAAATTTTGCTAGTATGAAATTAGTAAAAGTCGAATAAAAATAACCTCCACCTCCCATACAAAGTGAGGTTACCAAAACGGTAGAATCTCTTTTAATCTCACAAAAATTAATCGAATGACTTCAAATTTTGCACATAGGCTGTAACTATTAATATGTACTTTAAGTATGAAATTTGAAAAAATCAAATTAAATCCACGGCTACCTCCCATACAAAGTGACTTTTTGAACTAAGTAAAATCCCCTTAATTTCCACAAAAATTACTACAATTGCTTAAAATTTTTGAATTTGGTTTCAACCTAACTATCGAAACCTGAACAAAATTCCTCCGAGTCACAATAACGTCAGGGTAGCATTCAATGAGATGATATTTTAATATGAACTATTGAATTATGGGAATAAAGAAATTTTGTTTTCTGACATAACTTGTGAAGATGTTATTATATTCAAAACATTTAGATTTTCTCTACCTAAATCGAACTTGTCTTTAATTTGTTTTAGAATATCTTTGGTGAAAGGAAAAATTTTCTGATTGGAGATATTTTTCTGCTTTATTGGAAATTCTCACAAAAAATCCTCAAGCCTCAAAAAAGTCTCAAAAAATGTTATTTTTAATATATACATATGACAAGAAAAGCATGTAAACTTTCAACTTTCAGAACTTAATGCAATGCAAGTTCCACTAAACATAAGTCTGAACATTTCTCCAGTGATACCAAATTTCGCTTTTTGTAACAAGTTGTTAAATTGTAAATCTTTTACAAAATGTACCATCTCGGAAAATAATGAACCAAGGTACCAAGTTAAAATAAATGTACCAATTTTGGTACAATTGTACCAAAGTGGCAACCGTGCCCTTAACTGATAAGATATCGCAAAGTCCTTTTGCACTCGAAATATTAATACTCTAAACTATGATTCTGCATATATAGATTTACTTATTAATTACTTTTTTTCTTAAGTTATTTTTGACCGCAGTCTTTACACTGTGCGGCGGCGTGCTTTTCAATATCTTTTTACTCATTTTTGAACTTGATTTCTATTTTTTACATGTATTTTCTTATTTAAGGACAAAAAAGAATTCTGAGAGTATTTTTTTATATGTGAGAGCATATCACATAAGTGCATTTGTGCCAGAGTCCGTCTGGACTGGATCTGGAAATAGTTCTGGACCCCCTGATACCCTTACACCTTGTCATAGAGGGAGTAGCTAAGCGAACTATGCTATGCATGCTAAAGAGGAGACAGGTTTAGGTAAAACTATCAGCATTAGAGAGAAGGAGGTTATTGCAAAGCACACCCCTTACATCGATCTACCAAGAAACGATATAGTAAAAAGGTACAACTTCGAAAAGCACTTCGAAATGAAGCTTAGTACCAAGAAATAGTAGGACAGCGAGATAATATCGCAAATCAAAAAACCACACAGTATATCATGGTATACGGATGGCTTTCTGAACCAAGAACCAAGCACTCTGAACCTATGGGGACAACATCCAGTATCTTCCAAGGGGAAATCCTAGCAATACAGCTGTGCGCGGAATTCAACCTAGACCAGAAATGCAAAAGTCAGTATATAATTGTGATGTCAGACAGCCAAGCAGCAATTAAAGCATTAGCTTCCTGTGAGATATCATCGATAATAACATGGGAATGCCTAATAAAACTCAATGAACTAGGCAAGAATAACACTGTTACTATACTCTGGGTCCCAGGACACAAAGGAATACAAGCTAACAAGGAAGCCTACGGCTTAGCGCGACGGGGAGCACCCAAAAAATTTATAGGACCAGAACCATTCTGCGGATTGGGCACATATTCTATAAAAGAACTATGAAGGGAGGAGAGACACAAACGTTCAGACCTTTGGAAAAGCCTCCCAAAACTAAGACAATCCAAACTGCTCAGGGATTTTAACACTCGGAGAGCAAAATTGTGCATAAGCTTAGGTAAACCAAATCAAGCAATTCGAACGGGGTTACTGTAAGGAAACTGCAACCTGAAATATCACCTGATGAAATTGAGCAAAGAAACCGATAGTAACTAGTAACTGTAAACTAACACTGGGGAACTATGAGCTGAGTCTAGAGAAAATTTCATCCCTTGAACCTAAAAACATACTCAAATTCATCAGAGAACTGGGTCTGGATGAAATTCTGTAATCCGCCCACCCAGCGGAGCTTTGAGAAGGAGTTACAATAGATCTTATTAACATGCTTAACTGCTGTCTCCAGCCCGATTCATGCACAGTGTAATTATAGATGCAAAAATTGTGTTGGAGGGGAAACCAATTTTAATATAATTATGGCAGAGGTCAATTCTTACAATTGTTTTTCTTACTAGCGCAAAATAAACTTTTTAATATTTTTATTGACGCCGGATTTTATCAACAATAAAAAAAAGTAAGCCTTTGCACATTTGACAAAACAACTTCTCTTGAGATAAGAAAAATTTCAAGGATTTTAATCATATACACAAAATTTTAATTAGCTTCGTTTTGTATGGTCATAATATTTTTCGATTTGTATTTAAAAAACTATGGCATCGACAAATAAACCTCTTTCGAGTTGTTTTTTTCAAAATTGCATTTGAGGAAACAGCTTCTTTCTGTTGAATTTATGAATTTAAAAGAAGAAAATGTTTAAATATTTTATTGACAACATAACCTATCACCATCTGTACTTCAAATTCCTTTTGGAAATATACCTAATTTCGAAACAAATTAATTTGCCGAATGATTGCAACATTAAAAAATATAAAGGTACTATTTCCCTGAAAATCCTTTCGAAGCTGTGGAACTGCTTGCTTACTCTCTTAACAAGTAAGTTACGTGGAAAGAAGTTGTTTTGTCAAAAGTCCTAAAAAACTTTTTCAGTTTTAACTATAAAGACGATTAACTCTTTGAATTTATATATAGTACAACAGTCTTTAAAAATAAAACTGTTTTTTGTTATAAATTCACATATAAAGTTACTTACATAAACTTCGTTAAGGAAGGAATTTTATCTCAACTCATAAAATTTCCAATTCCAATCTTTTGCAAATCGTTAACTTGATTTCGTTTGAAAATGTGCGATTGTATGAATTCTTGCAATGAATGAAAGACTTACTTCCTGCTTCAACAATGCGACGATATTATTACGTGTCCCTTCTTTTGTTAGTTTAACACCACTGGTCAAATCGGCTTATCACCTCAGTTGACCCAACAAAAAAGTAGTGTGTGTATATTAAGCTATTATTCTTGATATTTACAATTCGTGCAAAATGTTAAACATGCGAACAGGAAATAGTTCGTTTTCTAAAATGTAAAGAGAGTTCAGCATTATTTTTCTTATATTTATTAAAAGTTTCTTAATTTCACTTTAAAGTATAACTAGTGAAATATTAAAAATTTGCACTTACGATAACATGGCAGACACAGTAGAAAACTCTTAGATTAGTATGAAAACAGTTTTGAAATTAAAAGATACAGCATATATCTATAAATATATGTGTGTGTATGTGTACGACTGACGTGAGTATTACAGCTACTTGGTCTAATTAAAATAATCGACTATGTTTTAAGTTATTGCGAGTAAAATGTTTGCACACTTTTTCAAGTTCAAGTTGATCTTTGGGCTGTACCACCACATTGATAGTTAGTTACGTGTGGTAGTCGTCTTAGTGCTGCTTCAAATTAACTACGGATCAATAAATGATATCATAATATAACGTGTGCCATTGGTCACTACAAGACCCTCATGATAATGAGTTAAACGTCCAGGATGCATGAGCATCCAACCCTTTTTGGTGGTAGTGACCGAACAGTTGTAGCGTAGGAAACGGCAACCGCCGCCTTCGTAGTCCACACCAACACGATTTAGTGCAACGTTGATGGTATATGTGGATGAATCATGATGGGGACGTAGTGAAGGCTGTTCGTCAGGACGATATCGTACAACAAAATTCATTAGAGAACGCGGAGGCTGCAATTAAATTACATTTTTTTTTATAAAAACAAATTCTTCAAGTAACTGATGTAATCAAGATACTTACGTTATGATAGTAGCCGATAAAAACCTTTTCCTGTAGTGGACGCACATAATATTCCAAAAATTTAAGCCATACCGCTTCGAGGCCAACTTGTTTCATGTGTATGTCACGTGTGGGCACTGCTTCGTAGCCACCTTCAAGACGCTTGTCCTAAAAGAGAAGAGCAGATAAGTTTTTAGTTCATTTGATATTTAATATTTATAAGTCAAGAATTTATAATTTTCCATACTTAAGAATTATCAGGACATGTGCGCTTTTATAATATTTTTTTTTATACATAAAATATGTTTTTTTTTTCCTTTCTTTTTTAGACTAAACCTACAATAGAGGATGTTCTATGGAAATGTGTAATACATGCAGTAACGAGAAATGAAAAGACCACACCAAAACAAAACAAAACGTCTTAATCGGTCATAATGTGTTAATGAGGGTTTTTTCGGCAACATTCTGTAATTTTTTATATATATGGGCATTTCCACAGAAAAATCTACCGTGATGAAGAAATTTAAACTTATTAAAAACTTGTTTTGTTATGATATTATCTAAGAGAATTATTTTAGTTTTTTTAATTTAAACAATTTAAAATTAATTTAATCAACCATGATCAAGTCATCTGCTCTGTTTCAAAAATGAAGTTTTTCTATTTCGTAAATGTTTAGTAAATGTTTCGTAAGCTTTTTTGTTTTAGTAAAAATGGAAGGCATTGGCTAAAGATAATGAAAAAATGGTTGAGGCAAGGAAAGGACAATATATAAAATTTTTTTTTAATTGCTAAATTGCATAATTACTTAACTACCTAATTACTTAATTGCCCAATTAACTTGCAATAAAAATTAAGTAGCGTTAAGCTAGTAACGTAACGTCAGATCAAAAATCCTAATAAAAAAACCAAAAAATTTTAAATTTGATCACTTGGAAAATAAACTTATGTTATTTCAAACCCTTCTAAAAAAGTTATATACAAAAAGTCTTGCCCAACTCAGAGAGTTTTGCAACTTTTGTAATTCAAGTCAAAAATCACTTCCGTTTTTGTAACGTAACGCCAGCACATATTTTTGCTTATATCTTTAAATCCTTAGGGTCGATTGTTGTCACAGTTTTTACTTAATACAGTGCTACTTAATTACTACGGAAATATAAAAAAACCTTATTAAAAATTAGATTTTTAAATTTTTTTTTTAATATTTTTTTCGTACAAATCGTACGTAAATGCCAGTTTGGAGACGCCTATATACACTTGTAACGGAATGATCAGGTCAAAAAATATTTGATAGTTAATAAGTGCAGTAACAAAAAAACAGTCAAAGTTTAAAAAATGGCAAATTTAAAAACATCAAGCAACAAAAAGAATAGGATTCTGGCACTTTCAGAAACAGCGGCATTACTGACTTCAAAAATTAATATAAAAACTGGACTGAATTGGATTGGCGAAAGGTTATTTTCTCTGATGATAGTAAAATAATCTGTTTGGATCAGAGGCATCCAAAATGTGGGCCGCCGAACTGGAGAAAGATTAAATAAAAATTACCAGCTGGACATTACTATCATCAGAGAAAATGACGTTTCGCCAATCCAATTCAGTCCAGTTTTTATATTGATTTTTGAAGACTTTTTTGTAAAATAAAAATTATACGAATATTAGGTAGCTCTCAGGCTCCATAGAAAAAAAAGTTGTTCGAGTCAGTACTTCAATTTATCCTTGGCTTATGTTTACATTTTGATGGTTCCCTAAATATTTCGACTCTAGCGATAGCTGGAATAATTTAAAATAACCTCTAAAAGTCGAGTTTTTTTGTAAAAAAAATAACTGTCAGAAATTATTGGGCTGAAAAAGCTCTACCAATCTGCGCAAAAAATTGTAAATATTTTCAATTCTATAAAAGATAATGCTGTTTTTCATTCATATTCAAATCATTGATATTTTTTTTAATTTTATTTGTATGAATACAAAAACTTTAAAAATTCAAATTCATATATTTTTTTTTAATTACTTGCAATATTTTTTCAGTAGGTTTATTTTATAATTAATATTTTAGTTTTACTATTAATCAATTTAAGCTATTCTGAACAGGAATCAGTGAAATCATTTAAATTTTTTCCAACGATATCTTAATCGGAGGATCGCATTAGAAATAATTCAGTTTTTAAATTTTAGTGAAAATAGCTTTAAACAAAATTTTAAAAAAGTCCGAATCCGAATACTAAAATTTAAAAATTTTTAAATACATTTGAAGATCTTTTTCATAGCTATTCTTTTTGACTGCTCTTTTTTTTAACTACCAACCAATTTTTTAACACCAGCTAATATTTTTACAAAAAACTCCATTCTTAGAGGTGATTTCAAACCATTCCAGCTCACGGATATAATACATACACGTAATTTTTTAGAGTTGATTTTTTTTTTGCTTACTAACCCAACCCCCTTCTGGAGAATCCTAGTTCCGCCACTGTTTACTGCCATTGTTAGAAAATCAGTTATCTGTAGCTGATGACGTCATTTTCCAGGACGACAGCGCATAGAAAAAGTTTGGTACGATAAAATATCTGTTGAATATCTGCGTTTTTCCTTGTGTGACCTTTTCATTTCTCCAGCCTTAGCTGGTGGTGCAAACAATATCCAACACAGTAGCTAAACGGAAGCCATAGACACTGAAGAGGAAATGTAGCGATTTCTAAAACAAACTGTCTAGTCAGCTAAGTGATTGACTCTATACAGAGACGTTCTTGTTGTTGTTGTTGTTGTTGTTGCCTTCTTAAAAACTTATTTGATCTAAAGATCGCAATTAAATTCATGTAATAATTTAATAGATCACAATTTATTAACTTCGACACGAAACTTTATCGCAATATCCAAAAGGGTTTTTTGGCTGAAAACTTTTTGGCCAGAGACAAAGATGGCGCTACAAAATTAAAAAAAAATCCATACACCGTCCATACATTATAAACCTTAACTAGATTACTGTCAAAAAATCTTGACATTTTATCAAGGCTTTCTCAAGTTATTGCCCTCGAAATGACGCTACCTCTGTGTTTTTTGTTTACCATCGAAAAAAATGAATATTGTGTTTTGATAAAACATTGATTCTGATGGGGAAAAAAATACTGAAGTCAAGGCATGGCTTGATAAATGTTATGGCACATCTGCCCCACCGTATAAAACCGTAAAATATTCGTTTATTGAGTTTGTTCGTAATCGTACAACCACAAATGATGCGCTACGTCCAGGAAGCTCGAAAACATCTGAACTACTCTCGAAAACATCCGAAATATTTGTGAAATTATATTGAATGACCACAAAATTAAATTGAATGAGATATATCTTAGTGCAATTCGATAAGACTTATTAAACCAAGAATAGTACTTTGTTTTAATCTTTTTATTGAAGAAATTTTGTATATCTACTTACACTGTTGCTGCCATCAGACCATTTGCCAAAGTTTTCCATAATGGCGACCATATCATCGCAAAATGCCTCTGTGCCAATTTTGAACCAATAAACATCAGTGCAAGGTTGGGGAATTGTAGCATTCTCCTCTAATTGCTGAGCATATTCGGGATGAATATATTTCTTAGACCAGTCATATTTATTGCTGAACAATGTATAGAAATCTGGACGTGCGACAGTGATATCGAAATCATCAGAATTAACGATGTGACCATGAATACGACGATTGACAATAGTCATAAACACTCCCTGAGAAAATAAAATAAAAATTAAAGATACACTAGAAGAAAAACAATAAATAAATTAAACTATTTACCGCATTGCGTAGAGATTCGCACATTGCCATATCGGGGTCAAAATATTGATGGTCATAGTTGATGTGCTTGAAGGCGCTACTCTTGATTAAGTAAATGCTGGACACATAGGGAACATTCCACATGCCGCTAAAAATAGTTGAAAAAAGCAAAATATTAATATTACCCAGCAAGCCCAAACAAGTGTTTTTTAATTCATTTATACAATTTTTCGGGTAGAAAAGTTTGTTTTCGACCCTGAGATATGAACCCTTTTTTCATAATTTGCCGGACTAAAATGTCCGTAGAAACGAGCCTTTTCTTTGTTTGAAAATTTGTTAGGAAAAGAACCTTAAATTGTACTTATTTTTGTTCAAAAAGGGTACCCTTTTTTATTCAGAAATTATTCACAAAAGTACTAGAAAAGAATAATTACAATCATTGTTTTAAAATTTGATTTGGTTTAGACTATAATTTGTTAAATTTGTGTTATGTGAAACGCTTTTTTAGTAAAAACTTGCAAATTTTGAAAATTGTGAGCTGAAATGAAAAATTTTATCCAAAGCTTGGCAAGTTTTTAGTACAAGACATTTGTGTAGCAGAAACTGGCACGCACGAAGCTGCGACTTTAAATTTAGAGGTTCACGCTGCTTGATCAGCTTATACACTGTACGAAATGCAAGCGGAATTTGCAGAAAATTTATACGGACAGTCAGAATGCTTGGTTTGACAACGCACTCTACTTCGCTATATTTCAAAGCAATTTATAACATCTTTTTGTGCATGATCTTTTAATCTGAAAATTCAAAAATAATTATTTATTTCGGTCACTGGTTTAAACACTAATGATTTAACTCTTAACGCAGATTATAAAAAAAGGAGACTGGTTTTTTACATTCCCCAAAGTCTTGCATAGTTTTTAGTTTTAAAATTAAAAAATTTCCTTTTCACCTTGGTTTTTTATAATTAACATAAACGTTTGTTTGTTATTAATTTTGCACAAAATATATTATAATCAAATAAACATTATTTAAATATTCAAATATCGTTGGCAAACATGTTAAATTCCAATTAGAATTAGCAATTGATGCAATTAGTTTATATTGTCTAATTCATCAAACAATTAGAATTATTTCAACTAATTCCCATTAGATAATTGAAATTTTTATTCCAATGGTTAAACTAATTGCAATTAGTTGCCATTAGCAAAAAAAATTGGTTTACCTTTACAATTAGGAATCTAATTGACTTGTGCTAATGCAATTAGATATTCAATTAGCTCGAATTAGAATCAATTATTTTGATATTTTTAAAAAAAAATAAAACAAAAATATTCATAATATGAATTTCTCACATATATGTATTACTTATGTACATAATATGTACTACATATATTACATACATGCACACCTATTTAACGTACGTACTAACTGTTTAATAACTAGAATGACCGGGTACATTCGCTTTCAGCAATACGAGCTTTTCAAAAGAAAAGTCCGTCAAGCGACCCCGCCTTGGACTATTAATAATGCCCGCAAAGGAAAATAGTCGCTCCAAAGGGCCTGAAGACGTAAGCGGTGTGTTGCAAAACAGTGCTATTTCCTTTAATGTAGGATATTTGGACCATATATTGGAAGTTTTATCATTATCATTCAAATATTGATGCATCAAATTCGAAATAAAATGCAGGCTTTCACCCTCCTCTGTCAATTTTGACAATGAAGCAGTACTTTCTTCTGAAAAAATGTAATCTGATTTACTGATTTGAATATTTTTGTTTTCTTTTTTTTTGAAAATATCAAAATAATTGATTCTAATTCGAGCTAATTGAATATCTAATTGCATTAGCACAAGTCAATTAGATTCCTAATTGTAACGGTAAACAAATTTTTTTTGCTAATGGCAACTAATTGCAATTAGTTTTACCATTGGAATAAAAATTTCAATTATCTAATGGGAATTAGTTGAACTAATTCTAATTGTTTAATGAATTAGAGAATTTCACAAAAGAAGGTTAATTAGCAATCATTAGCATTATCTAATCATTATTTAACATCTTTGATCGTTGGCATGTTTTGAAATAAAAAAAACTGAAACTTGGTTGGAATGTCTGCTTACTATCTGAATTTAGCTGACTGCAACTATTGGTGTCAACTGAAAAATTGGAATGTCTACTTTAAATTTGAAAAAGAAAATATTTCGCATGATTGCGAGTTTGTTTATAACATTAAATTTTGTCTTTACACACTCAGTTCCCCGAAAAAATGCTGCATTTTAAGCGTTTCTGAGCACGTGAAAAAGCCTTGTTTTAGAGTTTCATTTATTGTTTTAAAACAAGCTAGTGTAAACTCAAGTTGTGTTTTTACAACGACATTCAAACGTAAAAAGTTTATGCCAAATGCTTACAACAAATTGTACCTTTTTGTTATAAATATAAAACCTATTCAGATACACAAAAAGAAATTAAAAACAGAAAGTATTTAATTTAAATAATTCTGTGTTGATAGGCAATAACAGCTAAAATTTAATTTCAAAGTTTCGAGAAAGCTTGCTTCAAAGTCTTCAAACGCCTTATAAGTAATTAATACGAAAGTGTTTTTAGTTTTTGCGTCATAACTTTGGCTTAGGTCATGCTAAAAGCTTCAGATTTTGTGTGTTTATAGTGCTACATGCGTGAAATTAAATCAATAACTCTGTCTTAAGTCAACTAAAGCTATTACTGCTTATCGACACACAATTATATAAATTGTAAAATAAATTGATAAACTTCATTATATTTATTTAGCCCTTTGCTCTTGTTATACAGTAAAAATAGTTACACATTTTAAGCATTTTTTGAGTTTTCATAAGTTCTTAAAATAAAATTAAATAAAGCTCAGTAAAGAATTAGGAAAAAATGGACAAGATTTTTAAAAGAAAATTATGAATTCTTGTGTGGCGTCCCTAATGAATTTTTAATGTGACATTCGAATACAAAACTTTTTTAATGGACATGGGTCAAAAGTCATACCAGTAAATTATATGTGTAAAAATAATTTAATTTCTTGTGTTTTTGTATTATAAGATTTTACAAAATAAGAAAACTATAATCTTACTTAACGTGAAACATAAAAGAGATTGTAGGCTGGTTTCAATTCAATATAATTGCATGCTTTAATTTTCATCATCACTTGTATGTAAAAAAAAATGCATCCTGCAATTAAGCTTAAAGCAATAACTCTCGCTTTTCGCTGAACCTTTGCTAGTGGTTCAGTGGGTCGCACAGTGGCGGAGCCCCATACAAAAAGTGGCAATAAATAGAAGGACTCGTCGTATAAAGTGCTAACTATATGAGACCACATAAAAAAATATTTTTAAATTCGCCTAAAACCACGCTAACTCTCAGATAAGATTACAGCTTCAACAATTTAAAATGCTATATTTTTTTTGTTATTTAGTCTATATAAAAAGCACTCCCCCAAAACTCTTAAATTATGTGCGTAGAGTAAAAAATTATATTTTATGCCACGCCCACCTCCCATAAGAAATGTTTCAGTGCACATAATTTTTTACAATTTCAACTCTCATTAGACATAGCATTCAAACGGCTGAATTTTGTAGTTTATTTTATTCAAACATACCTATTATTTGTTTGGTTTTTATTAAAAACATAAAAAAAAATTAAAAACAGCTGACCATTTCGTTATTATTAAAAAAAAAAATTCTCATCCATTTTGCAGCAAATTATTTTTTATTGTAAGAGTAATACAAGCAAAATCTTACAAATTTAAGAACATACTTTTTTACATTATTATGTAAAATAGCAAAAAGAATTATGCTTCACTCAAATGCCTAAAAGTATAAGAAATATAATTTTTAACGTACTAAGTTTTACGACTGAAAAAATAGCCGAAACGCATTTAGTTTTTGCCATATGTTGTGAAAAGAGCTCAAATATGCTCACTTTTGTTATTTGAAACATTTAAATTAAAGACCAATAAAAACTATGCCATGCATGAAATAGAAGTGCTGCGATGTGCTGATATAGTTATATTCTGCTAAAAATTAAATTGTTTTTTTCTTCTTCATATTGACTTGCATAAAAAATTTATTATAAAAATGAAAACTAAAAATAATTTGCGAGTATGTGGAAGTTTTTTCTAATAATGCTTTTAGTAGATAAAAAACCAGAGTGCAATATTTTTCGTTTGTCTGTTCTTGAAAATTGCCAACGTTTTACAACATTTAACATGCGTTTTTACATTAATCGGCTTTTAAGGCGTCTGCACAAAATGCCTGTATATTTTTAAGAATCATGCTAATTCGACTATTGTTAAACAACGTAAAGAAAAAAATTCAGCAAAAGAGCTTATGACTTTTGGTATTTATTTTCTCTTTTCAACCACTGTGGGTCGTGGCAAGGAATATGATGTTGATGATAATGATGATGGATATGATAGTAATGATGCTGATAGTGTAGATAGTGAAGATAATCGTTAAATTTGTGCTATATAGTACATAAGCATCATTAATAAATTGCAAAAAAAAACACATGAACTCAGAAAACTGTGGATAAAAGAAAGAACACATACGAAATTGCGATTGACGCATTAAAAACATGCCAAAATTTAACTCAAAATCTCAGCGAGCCGGAAATCGTGCGCACAGTGTTAAACATTTTTAAAGATCGGGGCAAAGAAACAGAAAATACTTTAGTTGGAAAAAAATGGGTTGGCCCAAAACGAAACTCGTCAAATTCAAAACGTTCTTGAAGCAATGATGTTCTTTTTTGCAAGATTTTCATTGCATTGAAAACCAGGCAAGTTAACTTTTAGAGCCTATTTTTGTGCGCATAACCAAGCACCTCAACCCACTGTATATCACAGAAAGCAAAAAAAGGCTGTCGCTTAATTCTAGTTGTTTTGCGTCGTCTGAGCAATGGTTCATTGATAAATTGCGCGCACAGGAGCACAGTTCATGCTGTGTGCTCGTCATTTAAATACGTGGTTAAGGCGTGCAAATTTTAACTAAATCGCTCGACGCGCGAAAAACAAAGTTAAAATGCAGCGTTATTGGCTGAAGCTGATTTTATGTAGTATGCTGCTGCTTAGTGCAGCAAAGCCACAAAGTAAGACGTACTGCTGCTCCGTGGAGACAGACAATGTGCTAAAATATATAAAAAAAAATAAAAATAAAGTGTTAAATTATTGGAATATTTGCAGGAAGCGGTGGTGGACGCGGAATTTTAAGACGCAACTATACGGGAAAAAAACCAGTGGTTATACAGCATCTATCGCAAGATGCTACCAACTATTATGAGCATGAAAATGTATACTTAAAGTCATAACACAGCAAAAAATGACATGATTTTAATAATTTGTGGTATATTAAACAGGGTGCAAAAATTATCAAATCTTCACATTTCGAACTGGACTATACGCTGGGCCGCAAAATTACCTTCTTCTGCATGGCACAAGGTAGCTTTTGGTGTAACATTTAAATCTTTATGCGTCTGTTTTATACAAAACATAGGTAATCCGCGTCCCACCCTAACGTGGTTTAAGGATGGCGCCGAACTCTATCAACATCGATTCTTTCAGGTGAGTGCATTTTTCGCAATTTCTTTTTAGTTTTTGAATTTAATTATTAAAATTTTAATTTTGAATTTTTAAATAATTGATTTTTTTATTTTTTTTTTTTTTATTTTTTTAATTTTTTTTTTATTTTTATTTTTTAATTTTTTGAAATTTTTATTTCTAAAAATTTTTTATTTATTTTTTTAATTTTTATTTTTTTATTGTTTGAAATTTAAAAAACATTTAATTTTTAAAATTTTTAAAATTATTATATTTTAAAAATTTTTTCATAGATTTTACTATTTCTATTAAAAGTTTGTAGTTTACGAAATTTTGTATGATTGTTAAAAAAATCTTATTTTTTTTATATTAAACATGTTTTTGACGTATATAAAAACAAAACAACTTAAGGTGCATGAATCGCACATTGATGTAGATATCATAAAATCCAAAATGGAAATTGATCCAACCACACAAATGGATGCAGGTTTGTGTCGCAGTATATTTCTAATTTCGTAAATTAAATCAAAATCAAAAAAATTTCATTTATTTTTTGCTTTTTAGGCTACTATGAGTGCCAGGCGGAAAATATTTATGCCTATGATAGACGTGGTTTTCGCACAGATTATGTCATGATAAATTTCTAAAACATCGAAAAACAAAAGTTTATCATTGCTATTAATAATATTAATAATTATTTGTATTTAATATTAATTAAATTATATGTATATGTGTGCATAAATATTTTTAATGTATTTTGTATATAAAGCTTAATATAGTTTCATAGCAAAGCGCAAATAAATCGCATTATTTTATCTTTTAACATGGAAATTTTTAGGCTTTATTGATATTGAAGGAGATACTTAATGTACTAAGTCTCCGAGCCTAGAGTGGCAGTGACGACAAATTGACTCAATTATTTCATTTAATACAAATTTAATACAATACAAACGTGGTGTTGCTACAATTTTTTAGATTTTTCTAGCAACGCAATATAATGGAAAAACAAACTGGCAAATTTTACCTAGTGACTCTACTAAACATGGGTAACAGCGCAGCGTTGTGCTATTTAGTTTGCACTTAACTGAGTTACTGCGTTGATACACTTGTTTTATGAAAAGTAACAACGCAATAGCGCAGTAATACAAATAGTTTCTTAAAAGATTAATCGGATTTAAAAAAAGATCAATTGAAATTTAGAAAAGATCAATTGAAATTCAGAAAAGATCAATTGAAAAACAGAATAGATCAACTGAAGTTCCAAATAGATCTATTGAAAATCAGAATTTAATTTAAAATTTTCCTTCCTTAATGTGGATATTGATGAACGGCTTTGTACACTGATGAAAATTAAATATAATGCGGTTGGCTACGATAATCTGCCTTTACTGATTCTTAAAGCTAATTTTTCCTTCAGTTCAATATCACATTCTTCATTTCGTCAATACCATCTGTACTACGTCACAATTCCATGCAGCCTGGACATGTGCAAGAGTTGTTTCGATCAAGAAGCGCCGTGCGTCTAATTCGCTTGACAACGTAAGGCCTATCAGTGTTCTACCTTCATTATCTAACGTAGTTGAAAATCTCATGAGGCATCAAATTATGAAGCAAGTGAAAAGCAAACTTCTTTGTTGTCAATACGGATTCCGCAACTACAAGTACACTGATTTTGCTTGGACTATAGTGGAAATGCTATAGTGATTCTAAAGTTATCATTCTCCTATCTTTGGATCTGAGCAAAGCGTTTGACAGCATAAATCATGCTGTTTTACGCGATTTTTATTGTTCTCTCTCTTCTGGCAAACTCATATCATCCGACTTATCTGAACGTAAGCAATTTCTGCAATAATACTTCTGACTTCTGGGACCTATTTTTTATGTTATACACTACTGATTTGTTAATGAAATGAAATGTTTAGGTGTTATTGTAGACAATAACTTAACTTTTGAAGCTCATATCAACACTATGATATCTCACATTATGCACAAAGTACTATTACTATTTAATAAAGTATTACGATTTTTATATAATGTTCGATGGAGAAATCAGATTTCTGACATTGTGAACCGATTCTTAAACTAATTCTAGACTAATGGTTTTTTCAGAACTATTAAATGCAATACCCCTCAGTACACGGCTAGTTTTTTCATTTTCTACCGCTCTTTTCGAAACCCTTAGATTGTTTACCCTAAAATCTCTTCGTCACAATTTGTACGATATTTTTTATGAGAACAGCCAGATTCTGGAATGTTATGCTTAGAAATTTGATGAATTTCTCTTCTACCCGTCTTTTAAAGAAATCTTATTTTTTATTTGAGTAATTTATTAACTGATTTTTCACTTTGTCTTATTTAATTTTTTATATTATTCTTCATTTTCCTTTTAATTGAGTAATTTATTAACTAATTAATTGTTGATTTGTCACTTATCATATTATTGCTGTCGGATCCAATCTTTGGTTGCATTGAGTTTTTTTTAAGTGAAACCTTATTCTAATTTGTACTGAGGTTTTATTAAGTAAATTAATGTAGATATTATTTGGTTTCTGTTCTTATCATTTATTTGTATTTTTTATTTTTTTATTGGTTAAATTTATTTATTAATCATTTATAGTATAATTAGTCAAGATACAGGGTGTTTTACGGTTTTGGTACGTGTTTAGTATTATTGATCTAGAATCTAAACTACTCACCATAAAATAAAAAATAATATTTTGTATTCTAGAAAAAATATCAGATTTTTCATAAGTATATCAATCGCTTTCGTATCATGTGCTGTAGCGAAGCTAAAATGTTGAGATTATCCAAAAAAATATCAACAAATTTTCTATCTTTTGTTTTAGCGGAACTGTAACCGTCCAAATTTAAAATGTCTTTTTTTTCATGTAAAAATACACTTAATCAACAGTATTTTTTTAAATTCTAACTTTGGACAGTAACAGCTCCGCTAAAACAAAAGATAGAAAATTTGTAGATATTTTTTTGGATAATCTCAAAATTTTTTCTCCGCTAAAGCACATGACACGAAAGCGATTGATATACTTATGAAAAATCTGATATTTTTTCTAGAATACAAAATATTATTTTTTATTTTATGGTGAGTAGTTTAGATTCTAGATCAATAATACTAAACACGTACCAAAACCGTAAAACACCCTGTATCTTGAAAGTTTTACAATATAGGAGGAAACTGAGTACGGAGTTGGAACGAGTGTTGAAATTACATATAGGAATGAAAATGGACTTACCGGATCTGAAATTCGTATACTAGTATTATTTATACAAACATGTATGAATATAAGGGCGCTACTATTATTTTGACCGCAGCTGTACATGTAATATGGAATAGTTGGCCCTAGTGGTTTTAAAAATTACTTAGAATTCAATAAAATAAAAAGCAAAATTAAATAAAAAATTATATAAAAATAAAATAGACCAATTAAATTTAGAAAATTCTTTTGAAATACAGAAAAGATCAATTTAAATTAAAAAATATTAGCTGAAATTCAGAATAAAACGTTTGAAATTAAAAAAAGTTCAATTTAAAAACAGAATAGATTAACTGAAATTCCAAATAGATCCATTGAAAATCAAAATTTATTTAAAAACAAAAAATATACCAATTAAATTCAGAAAATTCTTTTGATATACAAAAAAGATCAATTTAAATTCAGAAAATATCAGCTGAAATTCAGAATAAATCGTTTGAAATTAAACTAGTAAGGAATTATCTTCGACTAGGCCAAAGTTAATATACCCCACGGCCAAATTAGAGTATATATATAGTCTTAAGCAAACTGTTAAAGATATTTAAAGAGATATTCCCGTTGTGGTTAAGTCACTTTGTATGGGAGGTAGGCGTGGTTTTCATCCGATTTAATTACAAATTCGATTACAAATTTAATACTCAAAATAAATCTTCAATATTTAAGACACTGTGCGAGATTTGAAGTCATTAAATTGATTTTTGTGGAATTTAAAGAGATTTTCCCGTTTTGGTTAAGTCACTTTGTATTTTTGTATAAAAAGCTTATATTTTGAATTTCTTTATGATAGCTCAAAAATTACGGCTGCTATTGTGGACACAGACGGACAGACGGACATGGCTAAATCGACTCAGGAGGTGATGCTGATCAGGAATATATATACTTTTCTATACCGGCCACGCCTCCTTATCGGCGTTACAAACGGAGTGACAAAATTAATATACCCCCATTACGTTTTTTAAACGTGGGGGGCATAAAAAAGACCAATTGAAAAACAGAATAGAGCAATTGAAATTCCAAATAGATCCATTGAAAATCAGAATTTAATTAAAAACTAAAAATATACCAATTAAATTCTGAAAATTCTTTTGATATACAAAAAGATCAATTTTAATTCAGAAAATAACAACTAAAATTCAGAATAAATCGAAAGAAATTTAAAAAAGATCAATTAAAATGCAGAAAAGATCAATTGAATTTTGGAAATTAGATCAATTAAAAAATATTTTTTGAACATTAATTGATCATTTCTGAATTTCAATCATTCTTTTCTGAATTTCAATTAGTCTTTTCTGAATTTCAAATGGAATTTCTGAATTTCAATTGATCTTTTCGAAATTTGAATTGATCTATTCTGAATTACAATTGGAAATGTTGTAGACAAGAGT
This sequence comes from Dichetophora obliterata, assembly GCA_963920525.1. NCBI lineage: Eukaryota > Metazoa > Arthropoda > Insecta > Diptera > Sciomyzidae > Dichetophora > Dichetophora obliterata. Next base: position 5,141,937 of record OY986438.1, on the reverse strand, counting down.
AAGACAGTTTTGCGTTATTGAGCTATTGGGTTGAAACACTAAGCTTCGTTATTCGTTTCTTGCAGACAAATCATTCTTTGTTTGTTCGATCGCGTTTTCGAAAAAAGTGTAAGCAACTGAAATCTAACTTCAAACTTCCAACTTCCTTGGCAGGCTATAAAAGTGTATGTTTCTATTTGATTGCTGTATCAGCCTTGAACGAAGTACATTTTCACAGCTAGAAATTTGCTGAAAATGTTGGTTTTTCGTATTTGTTAACTGCTGAGCTCAGCACTTTGTTCGGATGTTCATAATAACTCTTTATTTGTTACGGTTTTTTAACTAATTAAATTAGTTAATTTTGAAAATGACTTTTATTAATTTGTTGTATTTTTTCTTAGAGAGACTAAATAAAAAAATGTATTTCAGTACATAATTCAACGCGCTAATCAACTGACCACACTCAAAACATTTACCTCATAACTCAAAGTGCTATACAACTGAAAATCTCACTGCGTTGATGAAAGTTTTGTTGAGATAGTCATCATATTGGGTGTTCACACGTCTGTCAAATGATTGAATCAATCAAAATTTGTTGTTGCTTTACTATGTTAAAAAATGAACTCTCTTCTAGAGCGAAAATAACTTTCAAACTCTTCATCGAATCAGTCAAAATTTTGATTGAACTCCAGACCTGCATCAATCAGTCAAAGGGTTGCATTTTTTTACTTGTGTGTTTTTTAGTAGGAAATTATTTCTAAAAAAGTACTTATTTGAACACAAAAGCAGTTTTTTAAGAGAAAAAAGGAAGAGTAGACAGAAAAGTAGGCAAAAAAAAAGAGAGTAAAAAATAGCGATATACTTCAATCATTTGACAGACGTGTGAACACCTCTATAGCATTTTAAGCTACGTCATGGTGCAATTGCGTTAACGCATTTCGCTGGCACTGTAAGTAAACTGCGCTTGAGTTGGTGTATCAACGCAGACTTCTTTACTAACTTACGTTACCCATGTCTTCTCTAAGCACAGTGTGACAATTTTTCTACTATTTAAACAGTTTTTGGACTTATATCAAACCAGCTTTTATTTCATGTTATTTACTGCAAATGAGACCACTGTGCGTTCGTTAAAAATTGTTGATGTTTTTTTCCACACAGTTGATGATATTTTATCAATTCTGCATGCTAATCCGGAAAGGGTGAATTGAATGATGAGCTAGCTAGGTAACAAATACACAGTGTGCGAACATTAATTGGGGTTTGTCAGCTATACAAGCACAACAATGCTTTGCTTGGCGCTTTTAACTTTTGATGTGGCTGCGGATGCGCGCAATCTTTTTTATTTTTCATTTTATTAAATTTGATTTAGTTAAGCTTACGGAATGCTGTGAATGCTTTTTGAATTTTAGTTGAAAAACTAAGACCAAAGCGAAAAGAATACAAAACGCTAAAGTGTGTGTGTTTTTGTTTTTCGGCAAGGACGTGCTGACACTGGCTGGCCTTTGCAGATAAAAAATTTATTGATTTCGGAAAATATAAATAAAGAAATAAATTAAAAAGAAAAAGGAAAAATTATATAAAATCAAGAAAATCGATTGCAGCAATGAACTTGAAAGTGCTAACAATTTGCATTGCGGTTCTACTGTTGGGTGCTGAAGTGTGTGAGGCGCGACGTGGGCGTGGCAGAGGCCGCACAAAGTCCAGAGTAATTTAATTAGGGAAATTATTAAGAGTAGAACTCTTAATTTAACAGGCATTTTTTTGTTATTTTTTGTGCACTTTTTTGCGCTACAAATAGGTTCAAATTGGTTTGCCAATAACGGGCAAATATCGTGATCCCGAGTCCGATCAATACTACAACAACAATAATGTGAGTTTAGATTAAATTTAGTTTAAATAAAGTTTAAAAATTCTAATTTTATAAAATTATAAAAATTAAGCATTTGAGAGAAAAATGCGTTTTTGATCTTTAACCGCAAAAGCTTTGATTAATTTAAATTTATTTGTTATTGCTTTGATTAAAGGGCGCAAAAATTCTACAAGCTTCACACTTTGACTATGAATATGTGCTGGGACATAAAATTGCTTTCTTGTGCGTAGCTAAGGGCAATCCAAGACCGCAAATAACCTGGTACAAGGATGGCACAGAAATCTTTCAACATCTCTACATGCATGTAAGTGTAACGATTCAAAAAAATTTAACTAAAAACATATAAAAGTATTGATTTATACCAAAAACAAATAGATATGTACTGTCATTGTCGTGTGCCTGGTGTGTGCTATCATATGCCATATCAAAAAATATGTTGATGCCAACAAAATGATTCTTATGCAGTTGTGTTTTTTAAGTTGAAGTTTTTTTTTTAATTTAAAATTATGCTGTGATATTTTCAATTTGTGCCGGGAATAAGTATAATAGAATTAAAAATTTTTACGAAAATTTTGAAATCGGGCCTTATTTTAACGGTTTCCAACATTTGCATTTTGTGCTGTGATATGCTCAAGTTGTGCTACAGTGTACTATGGATAGATTAAAAATTTGAAGTTTTGCGAAGAAAAATAGTGTAACTGCATTTTTCAAATTGCCAGCAATGTTTATTTCCGGAAAAACGTGATTTATGAGGTTATCTACAAAGGTTTGAACCATTTGACTATGACTTAAAGAGTTAATGTCTAAAACAAACAAGTTATAAAACGTGATATTGCTTTTCACGAAATAAATTGAGGGCGGTGCTCATTTCTTTAAAAACAAATTGTATTTTGCTAACATACCAAGGTTCGAAACTTAGCAGATTACCGCAAAAATTAAGTTATTAGCAAAAAAAAAGGACTGAGAACTTGAAAAATATATTTACGTTATTTAAATTCGCAAAGATAAAAACTTTTTTAGTCTTTCTATGGCACATTGCAGCACAACTTGAGCACGTTACAGCACAACAATACAATTTCCAAAAATATTGCTAACTTAAAAACTTTGCAAACATTAAAAAATCTCAAAGGCACATTGTAGCACAACATGAGCACATCACAGCAAAACTTTTAAATTTCTGAAACCTTAAAAAATCCGCCTCAAAAAAAATATAAATTCGACACATCAAAGTACATATCTAGACCATTGTAGCACATCATAATGTTTAATTATAAATGTCGAAGTTCACTTTATACACATAAAGTATATGAGTGATTCCATCAATTATCGGCCAACTTTGGCACTCAGCATCCGCGACTTTACTGCAACTAATGCAGTTTAAGGACATTGTAGAAAAAAAGTAAAACATTTTCATTCTCTTCTGACTACTAGAGAATTTTTTTAAAAAAAGCATTTTATCCATAGTTTCTTATACTTTTCATCGTTTCTTATTAAACGAAACAAAAATAAATAGTACTTGATTCTAAATGTTGGTGGAAAGCTCAAATTCAAAGTCAAAGACGAAAATGCATTTTTGCCTGGACCCCATTTCAAAATATTTTTAAAAAACTTTTCTTAATAGTTTTTTTTTTAAATTCAAAAAATTTTATACGAATTGTCACATTTTTTCAAGATGGCTCAAATTTAAAGATAGTCCCCTTTTTATTTTCTTCTTGTCTCAATATCGAAAAAACAAATTTTATTAAATAGTTTTTTAATTTTATTAAACAAGGACAAAAAGGGCATTTTCGTCTTTTAACTTTAATTTTCTATCAGACACTATTTTTTGAAAAGGTGAGGTTTTTAAAAAACTGATTTTTAATTTTTTTTAATTCATTAAAAAACAATGAAAAATAAATAAAACTAAGAATAAAACACTTTTTTAGAGAACTGCCATGATAAGAATTGAAATTAAAAAGATCACAAACTAATTTTTAGCTTATTTTTCAACATTGGCCTCAAACTGTATAAGATACAGAAAGATACCAGGTGAGCTACAGAGTTGGCCAGTAATTGATGGAATCACCCATTTGCATATTTTTTCACTCTCTCTCACTATATCTCCCACTATGATTGCAGGTACACGAATGGCGCGTTGGAGACTATGGCATAAAGTCGAAAATTGAAATTGATCCAGCTACCCAAATGGATGCTGGCCTATACGAGTGCACAGCAGACAATATGTACTCGATTGATCGACGCAGTTTCAAGACGGATTTCTCCATTGCCTTCGATTAGTACTGCAGAGTTTTTGTTATACATTTTTTTTTCTATTTTCTAAAAGTGTCCACCTTAGTGTCAAATTTTGTGCAATAACGCTAAATTCTGATTAAAATACTTTTACTTACAAAATATCGCCTTTAACAATGTCCACGTAATCATGAGATCTAGCATAGTAGCCACCATCGGAGAGAGCACCCCAGAAATTGCTCCACAGTTCGCTGTGTTTGCTGACAACTGGTGCAATAAATTGTCTGTTGAATGGGAACAAAAATTGGGTAATTTTGGGAAATTTTATTAAATAGCAGAGCTTAAGCATCGAAGTGATTTTAATTTACTTGTTGTAAATAAGCAGCTCACGTAGCAGTTCTGGATCATCGATATGTGTGTCGGCATCTACAAAGAAGATGTATTCGCTCTCCTTCTGCTTAGCTTGTTGCCTAAAAAAAAAGTGAGTTAAAAATATAATTTAAAACAATTAAATTGTCTCCATTTTTGCTTACAAAGCCAACTGACGTCCACGTCGCTCATCAAGCTCATCGGTGGAAAGCACAATTTTAGCGCTTACATATTCCTTCTCGTGCTGCTTAATAAATGACTTGGCCAAATCATCGTGGAAGACATGCTACAATAATTAAGTAAATCACATCATTAACATTAAGTTAAATCTATTATGAAAACAAGAAAACTACAAAACTTACTCCGCTATATATAAACAAATGCAGCTGCTTTTTGGGATAATTTAACTTTTCGATTTTCTCCAAAAACATATCAAAGAAAGGTACTGGTTTGTTGATAATAATAGCTAAGCTTATGATAGGCAAATATTTTTCATATAAATCTATACGATTTTCTTCACATATTAAGCATTTGCCATTAAATGTTTTGGCCAAGTAGTTAGCGAAAGCATTAAGCTCTAGTTTGCTGGGTCCGTTGCCATGTATAACGCTGGGATTGGTTAGAAAATTGATATTCTGCAAAACACCTTCATTTGTTTCTAGGTCAACATTTAACTTGACGTCATCCTTGGCACCATTTAAATTTTGGAACAATATTGATTTGGAGTCCAGCTGCATGCCCAGCTCAGCACGTAAGGTTGAATTAAGGAAAGTCTTCGTATAGTAAAGCTGATCATCATCTGTGTCTTTGAGTGGTTTTGCTATCAATGCGTAGACTTGTGGCGCATAACCTATGAAAGCTCCAGAGTTGAGATATTGTGATGCTTTGGGTGCTACTGGTGGATAGTCTTTAGCTAAATCCTGATTGGGCCAGCAGAATTTTTCGGCTGAGAAGAGCAATTTGGCGCCAGTTGTCTTGAATTTCTGCACGATTTCTTTAAGTCCCGTGGTGAAGACTACATCGTAGCTGTGAAAGGGGGAAAACGGGACCAAGTTCACATCAAGTTTTTATGGTTCCTGTATAATTGTAAAAGAAATACATACCTATCAGTAAACAGCACGATTGTATTTTCTTCCGTTTTAAAGGGTTCCAAAACTTCACGTAGCAGATTAATTTTAAAACCACCACCTGGACCCTCCATGTTCCCACCTTTCCATTCTTCATCTAGACCTAGAGGCGTTACCTAAAATTAAAAAAAAATGTAAGAGAATAAAACCATTTTAATTTTTTCTTCATTCTTCATTTAGATTTAGTGACGTTACCTAAATAAAATATATTTTAAGAGAATTTACAAAATTTTAATTTTATGTTTTTACAAATAGGTTTTGAAATGCTTAAATTATAAAATTATAAAAAAATAAATACTAATAAAAAAATCAATAAGTTTTTATGTTTCAGGCTCAAGGTGCCTGAAGAAGACCTAGGGTACAAATTACGGTCGAAGAAACAAAAACCAACATACTTAAAAAATTCAATACATAAAAGAAAATTTAATAAAATGAGACTTAAATAAAAGAGCAAATTAAAATTAAACTTAAAATTTAAAACAAAAACTAAAATTTTAATCAAAAAAAATAACACATAAAAAATATATATTTATATATTTGAAAAAAAAGCATTTAAGGCTCATTCCATTGTGACTTCTGGGACAGCTTACTACAAAAGTTTACATTCGCTTCATTTAATGAAGACGATTGTTTAAGATCTTCAACAGAACAATTACCTGTACTCATAGATTTACCGTTATTCTATAAAATAAAACATAATTTTTTTATACTAAATTTTTGAATTACTGAAAGCAACCATCTCCAATAGAAAACTATGTGCTAACTATTACCAAAAATGTACATAAATTATTATATTTCTGACTGTCGGGAAAACATTTTGTGACTGTCGGGACAAGTAAGAAAAATAAAATAAAAAATTATATTATCAGTTCTTTTTCATTTTCTAATAAATATTAATCATTTTAACATATTTTTATTTTAGAGTAGAAATCAGAGTAACAAACTTTATGTTTAATAATTAAATTTTTTAAGGTCGGTGCATGATATTTCGAATAGTGTAGCCGCTGTATATATGGTATTTTACTTATGTTTTCCCACCGTTTAGCGAGGATTTTGCGCTGTTTTTGAATTTCGGAAACTTCAGCAAACCAAGTGGTTAATGAATTCATGTTTTTTAATAAATATTAAATATTTTAGTTTCTTTTACAAAAGAAAAATGTTGTAAGAATTAAATTTTTCAGTAAAAACAAACTTTTATACATATTTGTTTGAGTGCCGGGACTTTTGATATTCTTCTATTCAAATGAATATAAAATAAGACTAACTTATTTTTTTTTTAATTTTTGATAAATGCTTTGATAAATAACCCAACCTTATCTTTTAGTTACAAGAAAAGTTTTTAACTTAGCTGTAAAACTTAAGCAACATTTATCGATCCAGTAACTAGGCATGAAGTCATACATTTCATTGATAAGAACATCAATATTAAGCATTTTTTAAAAAAAATTTATAGTTTGAGTATGGACCTTTACTTGATTTAAAAAGTTGAAAACTGTGGTACTTTAGGTTTTTTTTTATTTTTGCTTTCTTCTTGGAATGACCTTTAAAAACCAAAAAAAGTTTAAAATTAAATAAAAATTCTAATTAATAAAGAATAAAACAAAACCAAAACAGAAAATTTTAAATACAAATTAAAAATATTGTAAAGGAAATTCATAAAAACTATGAGAAAAAATAGATATATCGGCCATTTGATCTGCCAAGAGTTTTTTCTGTAATTTCGTATTCAAATTATAAGAACTAAAATTGCTTTATTTTTTTAAGCCATTCGTCGCCAAATTATGGAGATGCCAATTTTGTCCAAAAGAAAAAATCGTGAAAATGGGGTAATTTTCAATAAAACGTATCTTCGTTTTTTATTATCCGATTTTAATGAGTAAGGTACCGTTTAAAATGTAATTTTAGTGAAATTTCTGTAAACAATTTTATTTTTTGTTTTTTTTTCACCAAGGTTGCCGACTTTTTCTACAAACATACCATATGCTCATTTTTTATAAACGCCACCTTTATTAAAATTTATTTTTTTTTAATATGAAAAAGATTTTACCTTAAAAAAATAAAAACATTGATGGAGAAAATGTATGTTTTTTCGCAATTTTAATTTTTTATAACATGCATTGCACCTTATTTTTAATAACTTCCATACCGTTGGAGATCCATACCGTTGCAAAAATGAGCTAACGAATCTAAAAATGTTTATTCTTAGTTTTTCATTGAATTTTCATTAGAAATGAAAAATTTAAGTTTTCAGATTCGCTAGTTTACTTTTGTAACGATGATATGTAGTCAATGTGTTTAACAAAATTGTTTATCTAGTTGAGGTCCATAATTTGTTCATACAATTTGTTTATAATTTGTTTAAAACGAACTTGGACTTCTTTGGATTTCTTTTTTGGAACTCGTTTTTAATTCTGATCGAAAAAACAAAACAAAAAATGGTTTTATATCTGATCGAAAAATATCAATCAAAAATATATTGAAAAAATAAAGATAAGAAAATAATTTCGGTCAAAAAATAATTTTTATTCTGGATTGAAATACTAGGGCGTTCAAGATGCTGTCGGTCTCCAAGTGACGGCACGAATGCATGACATTTTTGACGGGTGGCAATCTTTACACGAATACACCATAAATTTCAGATTGATCTGTCAATGAATAGTGACGTTACAGTGTTTTTAATTAAATAACTTTTGGTATTGTTATAAAAATGGATAAAGAAGAACTTCGTGACATGATTAACACTTTAACTGCCACCATACAAAAAAACATCGGGTCCTCCGGGCCATTTTTTTACAAATATAGTGTATTTTGGTATCAGAAAATAAGAACAAAATATCAGAAATTTTTTTTTATATTTCTGTGAAATTTTGAAATATTTTATTGAGGCACAACATATGTACATTAGGCCGTGAGCCTAATGTATACGCTGTACAGTACATGTGCAGTGCCTTGTTTGAATATTTGTGCAATTTTGTTTTGATCATAGTAAATAACCATTTCGTCTGGCAAAAGTATACACATTCTCTTGAATATATATACTTTTCTATACCTACCACGCCTCCTTATGGGCGTTACAAACGGAGTGACAAAATTAATATTTTAATCGTGGGGATATCGTGGGGTTTTTTTAATCGTGGGGGTATAAAAATGATGCGCTAAAGATAGGTTTAGGTATGCCAGGCCATGCCGAATTGAACTACGTTTACAGATTTGCATTTCGAGGTACTAATTTTAAACCATGAACTATAATGTTTAATCAAATACTGAGGCACATACGCTGTGCCTCAGAGCCTACGTGGACATTTTATTGAGGCACACCGTATGTGCCTCATGGCAGTTAACGTGTTAAGCATTACTTTTTGCGTAACAAAATTGCGAAAGAAACAAAAGAAAAGCCCGGTAAATATTATGGTGAATCTGCTCCGTCGTATTCAACCGTAAAATATTGGATTGCACAGTTCAAAAAAATACTTAAAAAATACTTAGAGCCTGAAGACAAAAAACATTTTTAGAAAATTACGAAATAAGCTCGATAAAACAAACAATAGCTAACAAATAATCGTTATTTTGTTTCCTAAAAACAACTGCTGTTGCAAGAAATCTTTAAAGAACATCTGCTTGGTTATGGTCATGGAACATCTGCTTGGTGTACTTCAGGATGTATAGAGTATAAAGCGTTCGAAGATAAAAAACTTTTTTTCTACAAATCGATTGCATTGGGTTTGCACATCGAGCATCTATATTCTTTATCTAGTTCAAGACAAGTTAAATTATCTTTATCATAATCTTTAAGCTTTCAAGTTTTTTTTTTTTAATGAATTAAAATAAAATAGAAATTATCATCTAATCTTTTTTCACTAACGCGTATCTAATAAATGTTTGTATCATATTAAAGGTGTTTTACGATTCTTAAAAAAAAATTTCTTTAAATTATATTTAAGCTTTATGCTCAAATAAATTAATGAAGCAAAAGCAAACAACAAATAGTTCATTGCAGAGCAAACCAACAAGCAAAATGGACAACTGTTTCATTGATCGCTACATCAGCTCTTGAGTAGTCTTCTGTGGCTTATATAAATTTTCCCCAAGAAAGGTCAATGTTCGAATTAATATTAATATAAGCAAATGCGCGAAAAAAATGCTAAAATTTTAAATTATTCAGCTAAAATAACAGCTTCTTAATTGATTATGCATAAAACTGTTAAAAACAAATAAAAAATAACGTTAAACCAAAGCTGCAAAAAATATTCTCAAAATGCGTTGAAGATTATAGAATATATATACATTATAATCTAGTCTGTAGAAACATATTAGAAACTCAAATAAACTCTCTTATTCTTTAGAGGCAATCTGTTTGAAATGCTAATTTATTGTTATAACTTCCAAGAAAACCTTCTTAATAGCTTTTAAAATATTTCTTTATTGCAGCAACTGGTAACAGACTAGAGAACGGATGAGTTAGAAAGGAAGTGTTCGAGTCATATAATACATTATAAAAAACTTCTAGAGACCTTCACGATTAAGCTCAATTTATTAATTTCATATCAACTATTTAAAAAAAGTTCAGACCACAGTGATGCAATGCAATTTGTTGACATTATATTAAAACAGTGAGTTCTAGAACTACGTTATCAGCAAAACGAGAGAAATATAAGTTCTTTAGTCAGATTACGCGACGACTTTGTTTAAGCTGACATCACGAAATTTTCAATATTTTTAGCGACAAAGCGAAGGTTTGAATATGTTTCCAATTTATTCAAAGTGTCCTTTTCTAAAACCGATAAGAAGACTTGGTTAGCTTATCTTTTTACCCCTTAGCGGATCAAGGGTCAACATGCTAAAATTATTTGAGACTATATTTTGATGAAATATTTCTAAAGAATAAAGATTGCTGGATTACGTGTCAGCAAGACATTGGATTGAATTGGATTTCTACAGAGCAAAGAAATGAGTACAACGCAAAGTGATGCTATCGCTACGCGGCGGCAAAGCTATTAATAAAGAAAAACATACAACAGCCAAGCAACACATGTGTAGAAATAGGTCGTAAGTTGGCCGGCAAGCCGGATGCATAACCCTGCTGCGCAATGTATCGCTTCTAAAGATATGCGATGCCGCAATAAACATGATCAGTTTATAAAATATAAAATTATGCATTCTATATAGGAAAAAAACCACTACATGGAATGCGCAAGCTGCATTTCATGTGAAGTAGAAGTAGGCTGACAAGCTGACTGTTAACTTAGACCCAAACAATATGAAGGTTCAAACGAGTTTGTCTGGTTCAGGCTTTGATAATTGATTTAAATTGCCTTTTAATGGATATGAGATATTGTTTTGATTTGGCTTTTTTTCCATGATCTTTTAATTGAGCAAGAAATCAAGCGAATACCAAAATAGTGTGGAATATATTTTAGAATAAAGTAGGTATAGAATGAAATAGAAAAATAATAGAAGATTTTAGCTACATAAAATGCTGCCAAAGCAAACACTTACATCGATATTGTAGACACGCGCTGAGCGCATATAACGCTGGAAGCCATCCGTGCGCTCGGTGGCCACGGTGAAGACTTTAATTGTATCTGCAAAACAGAGAAGAAAAAACACAACGTTAATTTAGAACAAATTTGAAATTCATATGTTTGCTATATTGACATGAGTTAGTGGGAAAGCAACTAAAATGTGTGGCCAGCAATTTTATTTAATGAATGCCGCGTTACTAATTGTGAAATATTTATTTTGCGGATACAAACTGCAATCAAGTCCAACGAATAATGAATTGCCAAGCATGTGAAATTTAATACTTTTCTGGGTATTCAAGACTAAATAAGTACTCTTGGCCTAAGCACACTAAATTTACCAAAAACTATGAAAATAAGCTTCTGGCACTAGTGAGTAGCATAAGTATTCCAAGTTTTTTCTCGTCCATCCTTCGCAGATTAATTTTTAATGTTCTTTTTGATGTCGCTATTGACATCGAAATACGCAGAAGTTCTATTTTATTTAGCATTTATGTGTACAAAGCTTCATATAAACATTTCCATTTCTTCCAACAAACCGAGTTGAAAACCACACATCTGCTGCATTCGCAAGTGATCTAATGCTGCTGTAGTAGTTCATTAAAATAATTCCAAGCTATACGAAACACTTACCTTCACCCGCTCCTAGCAGCTGATCTTCTTCCACACATTGAATGCAGCTGCAGCAGACCAACAAAAGCAGAAAACCGCTGCTGCATAAACTTTGCAGGTTGAAACGCCTGAATTGCATCTTGTTTTGGATGCTGCTGAGTCTTTTACAATTATTCTAATTTTTTGATGTATACCAAAAGTTGCATTCTTTTATGAACACTGAAAACACACAAAATAAACACTACCCGGATGACTGACCGCGATTGTTTATATATTTTGATGATCGCTTCTGGCCAAATTGGAAAAACGACAAGTTGGAGCAACAGTGGAATTACTTCTGAAACATTTATTTCGAATCTTGGAGCCTTCGACAAAAAAATTAGACTACTTAAATTCAGCGCGAGAGTGCAAATACAACAAATCAATAAAGAGCACACAGTGTTGCATTTTCTTTGAGCTAAGTGGGATTTTAGACATGGCGATATAGCTTAGATTTTTCCTAGCGATTTTTTATACATATCGCGCATTTCGTGCAAGAATGTTACAATAGGGATATTCACGATTCAGTGCACTTGCCAATGCAGTTGAAGACTTGAGGACTTGTGTACTTTACAAAAACAAAATACACGTACGTCAACATACTGCACAAGAGCTTTTCTACTGTAGCCTAAAACTTGCGGACTTGTGCAGTTGTGCGCTTGTGTGTATTGTAAAATTTCTACAGCTTTGAAAAAGTGACAGTGGTGTGTTCACGAAAACATAGCTGCATAACTCCTCAGCTGCACAGGCAAGTGCACTGAATCGTGAATACCCCTAATTTAAAATTTTCAACTTTTCATGAGGGCATTTTAATCAGTTGAAAACATTAGGGGCATAGTAGAACTAGACAAGGTAGTGTTAGGGCTGAATGTGTTCTCTTTCTTAGTGACCATCATGATACAAAGAACTACAGATAAGGTATTGCGCATATCCGCCATCTTTGTTGTGACGTAGTTCGAGCTTGTCAAAGTGGTTAAATAAAAACGTAGTCACTATATATTTAAAGGGGATAATTTATTTATAGCGATGAAAAATATCGACATTTTCTTATTGAAATTTCGTTTATTGACATGAAATAAATTACATTATAAATATATTTATAAATAAATTTAAGCAAATTTATTTTTCAGTAATATTATTAAAAATAAATTTATATATAATAGGGGTGTTTTCTCCCATTTGTTCTCCTACACAAAAAAAAAATAGATACGTTGCTTGATGAGTTTGACAGCACTTTGATTGCTTTTTTGTTTTCATTTTGTTGCTATTCTCGTTTGTTGAAAAAGTTGTGAATTCATTTCATGGCCCGAATTAAAATCGTTGTTACTTTCATCAAAACCATTTAAAACTTTAGTTCTAATTTTAATTACATAAAATATAAATGAAAATTATAATTTACACGTACTATAAGTGCACAATATTAGAAATTAAACTAAATGAATGCAATATTTCTTAAATGCTTGCAATTGTACTGCTTGTGTTTACTTTTTGCTTTTTCACATTTTCTTTTGTATGTATGCACCACGTGTTACAGCTGACGAGTGACGTAGTGCGCAGAAGATTTCAATTTTTGCGCACGGAGTATGCTATCTGGATATCTTTGGTTCATGAGTGACCATAACTGTCAAACTCAGCCGTTTTGGTTTTTGCCAAATTTTGCTTTCATATTGCATTCTCATTGCTTGCAGAATTTGTATGAAATGTCAACTTCGTTTTGAGTTTCGGTCACCGGCTCTCCGCCCTAACACTACCTTGTCTAATTTTGCCATGATTAGGGGTATTCACGATTGAGTGCACTTGCTTGTGCAGTTGAGGACTTAAGGACTTGTGAACTTTCTAAAAACAAAATACATGTGCTTAAAAAATCTGCACAAGTGCACAACTACTGTAGCCTAAAACTTGAGAAGTTGTGCATTTGTGCACATGGAAAATTTTGACAGCTTTGAAAAAGTGATCGGTATAAATGCTCAAAATAATCCGTGGTTTATGTTATTATAATTCCCCAAATATTTCGACTCTAGCGATAACTATCCGTGAGCTGGAATGGTTTGAAATAACCTCTTAAGATAGAGTTTTTTGTAAAAATATTGGCTGGTGTGATTGTGAAAAAAATTAACTGTCAAACATTATAAGCCGGAAAACGCTCTTATTAGTTCTCTTATAGCTCTTATAGTTATTTACTTATAAAATAACTGTTATTTGTGAGGGAAAAATAAAACTCAAATATAAGATTTATTTTGTGAGGAAAAAAAATAAAATTTAAAAAATAACTGTTATTTGTGAGGGAAAAAATAAAACTTAAAAATAAGTTTTATTTTTTGAGGAAAAAAAAAACTTAAAAGTAACTGTTACTTGTAAGGGAAAAAATAAAACTCAAATATAAGATTTATTTTGTGAGGAAAAAAATAAAACTTAAAAAAATAACTGTTATTTGTGAGGGAAAAAGTAAAACTCGCAAATAAGTTTTATTTTGTGATGAAAAAATAAAAAGTAAAAGATAACTATTATTTGTGAGAGAAAAAATAAAACTCAAAAATAAGTTTTAAGTTTTAAAATAAAACTTCATTTATATTGAATATGAGGAATTTTATTTTTTAATTTTGATGCCCGTTTTGGCCCAAAAACGCAACGTGAATTTTCACTAAAAGCTTTTCCAAATTTTAAAATTCCGAAAATTTAAATTTCCTCTAATTAGCCCACAAGCAGGTGAAATGTGAAATTTCAAGTTTCTGACTCAACTGCAATTGTTGCCACCTGAAATGGGTTAATTCAGTACTTTGTATAACATAACATCCTGCAGCATTCCTTTTGGATTTTATGATAAATAAATTACTATAAATAATGATTGTGCATTTACCTTTTCCATTACTTCTCGTCTGATATTCAGCTTAGAGAAAGAGTCGATTATATCACAAGTACGGCGAGCTCATTCATCCTGTCCTCCTTTTCATTGTCGATCAAAGATAATTTTTCACGCGTCGCAACCACGAAAAACTTCTTTCCCCAAGGCAATTCGTCACCTGTGTGCAAACACACATTCTCAACGCAATGTCCACATTCGGGTACACTGTTTGAAGATCGCTGTTTCGTAGCCACTTCAATATTTTCGATGTTGAGGCCGTCGTTTGTTCACTCAATATGCAGTGAGCTCAGAAGTGAAGACAGTCATCTTTAAAAATGTTTTCGAGGTCAGATACATACATTCCCTGCAAGGCCTCTACTTTTTCGGTAACTTCAACCGAACTCATCGACGTCAGCTTGGTTAAAAAAAAATTTCTCGTGATACCGGATGTATGCGCCTTGTCGTTTCCGATTACTACCTGAAATGGAATAGCTACATATCAAACGCTCTTGACCACACAATTACACTTCTCCACTCCGAGACTCACCAGGAAGTAACTACCAGGAAGTAACTTTAAGATAAAAATCACTTCAAACCAATTATTTTTCTTTAGATAGTCAGGGGTTGTGTGGAAACACCGACACAGAACTGAAACAGAATCGGTTTTGAAAACCATATCAGTTTTTTCAAATCAGTTATTTAGTTTGCATTTATAGTTTTAAAATATCCTTTTGTGACAATATTTTTAAGGCAAATATCCATTTAAGAATTGTATGAGCAAAATTTTGAGTGAATTTACATTAGATTTCCCCTTTTGGCTCACGTTTTAAAAAGTTTATCTCTCTTAATTACAATTATCCAGTTCTGTTAAATTGCGCTTTTTATTTGATTTTGCATATTAACTTAAAAAAAAAGAAAAATATGTAAATATGTATTTAATAAGCCATCAGAAATAAAATCTATTTTTAAATAATAACTTTATGTACAAGAGTTTAGCGGTTGATGCAGTTTAATGCATAAGATATAAATAATATTTTTCAAAAAAATTCATCATTATATCGCCAATTCTATGCTGAAGAGCAAATCAAAAAACTTCTTGTAAACCAACAAACAAGTGTCAACAGTTGACACGACGGTTAACTGTGACACTAAAGTTTTTGTTTTATGAAAATAAAATTAAATGTTTGTTCAACAAATGATAAATGGATAATATATATGATGCCGATTCTTAAACAGACAATTTTTGTTTCTTCTTTTTTTTTACAGCATTCCAAAACCTTTGGAATAATTTATGGCCTTAAGCAGACGTTCTTCGAGTTTCTCTTTGCTGCTGTATTCCGGCAGCAGTAAGACATTGAAACAAGTATGTGACGTCGGCAGACGTTCGCTATCCGGACCATGACGTGTTATGAGCAACTTTAAACGACTTAGACCACCAACTGGTACACGATCAGAACCTGTTGTGAACTCGAGAAGTTTTCGCTTCGATTCCTCGGGCATCAAGTGCACAACATTCCAAAAATCTTTAATAATAGGCGTGTCCTTTGTATAGCCACCCTCATATTCGGTGGACTCTTCCAGTTCAACAAAATCGAATTTCTAAAAATAAATTTTTTAAATTAGTAGAACGTAGAGGTTTGTGTAAGAAAAAGTAGTTTCATGCACGCTTACCCTACTACCGCACACCAGCAACTCAATTTCCTCAGGACGAAATAATAATTTCAATGGCGACTCATCGGTAACCATTTCGAAACCTTTTTTAAAAGCCTTAAATTGCCGCTCGGCACTTTTGTTGAGTAAGAAATCGCTGTACAAGTCTACAAACTCCTGTTTATTTTGTTGCCCAACAACTATATCAGCGCCACCGGGTTTCAATTCGTACTCGACCAATTCGCCAAACATATCGTTGTAGCTTATTTTGAAAGTTTGCATGAAAACCTCTTCCATATCAGGCTCCTGATAGTCGAGCATAGATTTGAGGCTACGATAAAGCGTCGGATTCCAGTCGGCCAAATCGAAAAAGGTGCCTTGGCCACCCATTAGTTTACGATAGACGACCATAGGAAAATGTACAGCTAGGATTATATTGTTGTAAATGGCTAGACCCAATATAATGCCAATGAGTGTAAATTGGGCTTCATTCTCAAAGGGCGAAGAGTTAAACCTAGAAGGTTGAGAGCATTTTATTGAGTTTGTTCTATATTTTTTTGAATGCTAAAGAAATGTATTTTTTCGTACCATACGGTATTGGTATCCTCCTGATACGAAAACATGCCAAAATCTGGATTAAATAGTTCTTCTACGATAAGTTGAAAGAATTCTTTGGAAACGCCACCCTCATCGATGCCCTCTTCGCCCACAAATTCGACAACTAGTTGTTTCTTCAAGTCCTTTGGATTCCCCATGGCTACCATTTCCAACTGAAAGATAGGTAAAGTAATCAAATATTATTTTAATATGAAGAAATTTAAAGTTATTTATAGCTGGCCCAGCAGTCAGTTGTTATGCCCATTCTAGTAGATGAGTTTGATTTGCTTAAAGTGCCTGTTGGCTTAGTTGTAGAATAATAGCGAACACAAACGATTTAATATATGTGCCGGTGCCCCCGGAACACCCCTCCAGGGGGTGTGCCACTGGCATGGGTGGATCGGCCCTCCAAAGATAGTGGGGGTCGGTCATACATTTGGACTCGATTGGGGCACTCTAAATGGGTCAAAGAGGGATTATTCAAAATATGACCCTACGGAAAATTTGGGGCATTAGAATTCGTTTTAGAGGTATAGTTCTTCGGGCAAAGTTTCTTATTTTGATCCCCAAAATACGATTTTCACTGAGCAATGGGCGATTTTTAAATCGACCCGCCCTAATGTATAAGGATAGTCAAATACGATAGTATGAAAATATATCTTAAAAGCGATAACTTTTGATTGGAGACAGATATTGCGGTAGCGTTATTAACACAAATTATTTTTAAAACTTGACTGCTTTGTAAAAAATATAAGCACAACGTTTAAAACAAAAAAAATAAATAGTTAAAAAAATCATGAATTTTAAACAATTTGCAACAATTTTTACTAATAAATTAGTTGGCAGGGAAAATAACAAAGAATCTAATAATATTTTCAAAAACCTGGACACATGTTATAGAAAAACTGCCTGAGAATAAAAAAAATCGACTTGCCGGTAGTATTATTACAGCAAAATGATACAATAAAGATTTAATAAAAGTGGTATAAAAAATTTAGTTGGTTTTGCATACTACTGGGTCAAAGAAAATAGTCGTTGTTAATAAGAAAAAAGGGGAGCTGAAGAAAAATAAAACTGCTTGAAGATTTTTTATAAAAAAAAACCTGTTGTAAATTTATGTGTTATGATTTTCTTAATAAAAACTAGACCGAGCTGCAATTTATGCAGACGCTAAATAAGTTCTGGATGCCATAATTAAAAAATAAATATGGATGGAACCGTCATAAAAAAACACCAACTTCACGACGCTGCTGATAACGTGTAGTAATTAGAAGTAAAATTTTTGCTATTTTTTTCTACTTTCCTTTGTTTGGATAGCTGCTAAATATGTAGAATAGCCAATACACAAACCTTTTAATATATTATTGTGATCTGATCCAAAAAAAAAATTCTTAACGATGCTGATGACAACGTGTAGTAAGTAGAAGCAACTTTTTTGTTATTTTTTGTACTTTTGTGATTTGGCCTTGATAATTTATAGGATATGTAGGACAGCCAATACGCAATAGATTACTTTTTAATAGATTACTTGTGATCTACTGCAACATAACTTTAACACTTCATTTTGAATAAAACCTTTTTCGTAATAAAAAGATTTGGATTGGTGGGTAGCGTGTAGAGCTATCAATCGAAGGGGACGTGTTCGATACTCACGGCTTATTAAGAAATATTTTTAATATTATATTTTTTGTTGTAATAGACGCAAGCAAAAAGCAACATAAATTCTTAATTAATCAATTAACAAAATGGTTTATGATGTGAGAAGTGTCTGTTTAATATTTTTGAAAAAGCTGTTTTTACTATGGTTTAGCACTTCAAATATTGAATCCTATCATTCGCAAAAATAAAAGATTAAGAAAATCGTAAATTTTTTTTTATATTTTATGCTTTAAAGTTAATGTTTCTGTTTAAAAAGGACTAAATATGCACACTGAAAAATTGCTTTTTTTAAGATATTTGAACAAAAATAACTAATTTCCATGCAAGCTTTTAGTTTTTATAAAATATTTAATCAAACGGGCCAATTCAATTTTATTCAATGACTCAATTACAAGTTCTCTTTAAGCTAAGAAACTTATTATTCAATGAATGAAAGTACTCAATGAATTCTCATCACAACACTGAACCAAAAAATACATATACATTCATACAAATTTTTCATTAATATTCTTTAGTCTTTTTCTTAGCCCTTAAGAAAATTTTCATAATGTATGTGAATTTCTTCATACCCTTCAGGAAAAATCAGAAGGCTTCCATCTAAAAGTGATAAAGAAACATTCCCCACCGTATCTTTTGGAAGCTTAAGGGTAGTTTTGTATTCATCTTGTTTTCAAACCGCTTCCCTCTTGTAAAAATTTGAAGACTTACATATGGAAGTGATGAATAAACATTCCCATCATATCTTTTGGAATTAAATTGGTAGTTTTGAATTTTTGTTGTTTCCAACCCGCTTTTTTAAGAATGCATGTGGAAACTTTTACTTATTGCCAAGCAATGACAACAGAAAATATTAATATCATTGTTTCCTAGCCGCTTATCATAGAATTCATGGTCACTGTTTTTAAAAAAAAATATGTTTTACTGGGCGGCCTCGATAGTCTAGTGGTAGCGCGCTTGACTGTCGCTCAGGGGTCCCGGGTTTCGAATCCTGGCCGGCCATTTTCATAACTAGGGAGAGGAATGTTTCCACATTAATTTTCAGAACAGGGGAGAGGACTACTTCCCATTCACTTTTTAAGACAGCGGAGAGGAATGTTTCCATTTGACTTTTTAAAACAGCGGAATGCTTCCCTCTAATGACATGCTATGTAAAAAAAGCAATGGAGTGTGCAATGAAGAGGAATGCTTCCTACATTAAATGGAATGTTTCTTGGTTACATCCGGGATGTTCAAATTTCCTGGAGGGTAGATGAAATACTTTTCATAGAATACATGAAAACTTTTATAAAGAAATCTTAATACATTTCATTAACTCCATGAAACAATCATACAGTTAATGACTCTTTCAACAAATTTTTGTATGTACAACAAAAGCATGGGCCGAAAGTACCGCTACTTTTTCGGCTTTTTCACATTTCGTTACCCGTTGGTTTTTGTACGTCTCGCGAACAGTTGGCATACAGTTAGTATATAGTAGTTGGTGTATAGTAAATAAAATGCTTATACCATTAAATATCTATGGTCGAATTGCTGCAGTGTAAAAATCTGATATTTATTTATGCTCCATAAATTAATAGATCTATAATATATTTCTATGCAATTATTTTGTTAAACTTAACCAATATTCCAAAAACCATTGCACCAACTCGGTCTTAGACAATATATACATGGGTATAATATATTGTCTAAGGGCTTTTCTTATGGATGGGGTAGAAGTAGAAAAATTAAATTTGAAATCTTTCAACAGATTTGCTGCAATCAAAGTTGTATAATGAGCCAATGTAAGTAGTTTGCAAAAAGAGACTCGTAACAACGAGTTGATATAATAAATTTGCAAAAGGTTCAATTTTAAAATATTAAAATTATAATAATAATCTTTTTTGCTGACCACTTTTAATTTTTAAACTATCTTTTTTCCTCTGGCTTCTTTTCTTTCCGCTAACTTGGGATCCTCAAATTCTAATCTTAAATGAATGCTATTAAATATCATATACTGTTAAGGGAGGTTGTATATAAAGGTACATGTATTATTAGTTAAGTTTTCTCTCGCATATGCTACTATTAATCTGGTAATATGTAAATTGGCCAATAAGGCTTTTGTATTACTTACATTGAAATAAATAAATAAATAAATAATAGACAAGTTTTAATGCAGGATTTTGACAACCGCTATAAATCTTACCCCAATCAGTGCATCATCGATAATATTATCACGTCGAACTTTAAGTTTCAGATCTGGACGAGAGCCAACATCGTTATTATCGCCAAAATAGTTTAACAGCGAGAACAAAGATGAGTTACGCTCGCTGTACATGCGGATACGACTGTCGTAGTACAAAGCAATGACCTTTGTAGCGGGCGTCAATACAAACGAGTATAACATGAACGAAAAATGTGTATCTAGGAAGAGTTTCAATTTCATCAGATTTTTTTATTTTTGAAAAAAAAATCCTTTCTTACCCTCGCCATGTGGATTTAAGGAAAGGTTTTTATACGACAAATAGTCGCGATCCATTTGTATGGCATCGCTGAGAGGTTCATTGTAGAATTCTTCGAAAGGAAATAGCGGCACTCTACAGTCCATGCAAGAGACACCCAACTCAACCTCTAACTTGTCTTCGGCAAATTTTGGATAATGCGGTTTAGGTACTTGTGTGTACGAGAAGACATCGTCGTCATCGGCAATGCTATTAGAATCGCCACCTGCTGCACAGTCCGTAGTTACTGTGTACAGCTTTGGTTGTTCCCATTGGCCAGCCAATATATTCGCATAGAAAGCAATCTAAGATGCAGTTTATTTATAAAAGCCAATTCTTAAAAGACTTATTGGTTACTAACTTTGAGCACTTTTGTCACTGCAATAACATCGGAGTTTTCCTGCACGCTCTCCTCGTCCATGATCACCTGCATGGTGATGAGCTGCTGACAAGAACGTACCAAGGGCAAAAGTTGCTCCTTACAGTGTAGCGCCCAAATACGTGCCAAGCGCGCCTGCATCGCAACAGGCAGTACACGTGCTGCATGGCATAGTTTTGGCAATGCACGTTCCAGGTATTCCTGCTCAGCCATGCTGTAGAAACCTTAAGTAGGGTGGGGATAACGCACAAGATATTAATTTTTTTCTTTTTTAATTTTCTTAAATGCCAACTTACTGCTCGCTGCAAGATCAAATCCAATAACAAAGCAATGCATCACTTTTTCCCAATCCGATTCCAGCCGATATTTAATGCTTTCTGCCAAACGCAGAACAGCGTTAGTGATTGCATCACCTACAGCAGGATTATCAAGACGAAAGAGTTTCTTTTTAGTGCGTCGCAGACTTTCCAAGTCCACCAATGTTTCGGAACCACTAAGCTGCGTTTGCTCGCTGCTACCACTGGCTCCGGCTTCCGCCATTGTTTCATCCATCAGCTCGTCAGTTTGCTCAGTGACACTGCTATCTTCATCTTTATCAGCTTCACCTTCCAGCATGCGCAGATCTTCCTTTTTTAACTTATTCGGTGATTTTCCGAGCAATTCGTGCAGTTTTGAGGCAGCCATGCCCGAAGCAATTTGTGTTATTTCGGGATAACAGCGTATAAAACTGCGACTCAACTTGGTCGTGCTCGAAAAGACTTTATCGATGACATCTATAAGACGCTCGTACGCATCAAGTTGCTGGCACTCGTCAATGAGGTCGTCCAGTATTTGTTCGTTAAGAAAAAGCGCCGGTGGTGCAGGTGGTGGTGGGGTTGGTGTTGACAACAGTCTTGTAGGCGTCGTCGCATTGGTTTCCATTAATCTATGTAAAAATTGTCTAGAGGAAGAGGCGGCGGCGGCGGATGAGGAAGAAGCGGTTGCAGCATTAGCAAATTCAACATCTTCGCAATCTATTGTTGCATTCAATGTTGAAGAATTGTTGGAACAGCTGTTGTTGGCTTTGCTACCAGCACTATTAGCTGTTCTTGCTGTGGCACTAGCTGAGTTATATGCGTTTTCGCTTTCAGGTGTGGCAATAACATATCCGCTATAGGAGCTGCTGCTGCTGGTCGAACTTCTGCTGCCCGTAGTTATTGTGCTGTTGCCACTATTGCTTTCGTTGCTACTGCTATCCGACTCTGGATTGCTGGGAGTTGTGACGACGCTAACCGAGCGTGAACTAGTAGCAAGAAAAATTAGTAAAAATAAGAGCTTTAATTAATCTGCAAAAAATTTCAACCTCGTTGGCGAATCGATTTTTGTGCGTGGAACTTTCGGTGGTTGGCTTTCAAAATCACACAGCTGCGCGTCTTGCGAAAAAAGTTGTATGGCACGTGCGGCTATTTCGTTTGGCGTCATGGACGGTACATGGCCACTGGAAGCGCAGTGTATATTCGAGCATTCAGGATTACCACAGCCGCGTTGCAGCTGAAAGAAATAGCGTTCGATGAGTTCCTTAACAGCGGAGCGCTTCATATCGGGATTAGTGCTAGAGGTGGGAGTAACAGTTGTTGACTTTTCTGCAGCTGCTGTTGAGCCTGTTGGTATTCCAGCTAAATGTATGGCCTGTCTTGAGGTCGAACTACCTTCGTTTACTTGTGTTGCTGTTGATGCTGCTGCTCTTGAATTGTTATCTACAGACAATGACGACGATTCTTCATTGACTCTGAAATGTGTCCAATTCGCTCTATGAAAACTCAGAAAAAAACGCAATTTGTAGTAGCAGCCTACCGTGAAGGTTCGTCGCCCGTCTCACTACCGGCCGTGTTCATGAAAGAACTGTAGTTGCTTGGCCAACAAAATTAATGCTTTTTTGCAGATGATGACTAGTTGATAAAATTAATAATAATAATATAGTAATTACTCCCGATATTGATTTAATGCTCTTTCACAAACTTCTATGAAAAACAATGAAAAATCAATGATTTTAAAACTTGCTACCAATTGTGGCTAGCTCCTTTGTTGTTGTTGTTTCTGCTGCTGCTCCAGCTGCTGTCTGCTGCACCTCCTATAAATGTAGATATCCTTTATTTAGCTAGGTTTCTGTATGTTAATCTTTTCTTTATTTATACATACGCAGGATATCCTTTTGTTCTATAATTGCAAATAAATATTTTTTTCAATTGGGATAGTTTGCCTTTTTTCCTCTGCCGTTGAAAACAAATCGCAAAAATGTCAAATGTAAAAATTCTAAAAATCATCGAAGCAACGGGTGTGTACGAAATAAAAATAGCTTAAGGGTAGTTTATGAAGTACTAAAATTACACCTGGCAACAAATTTGGAAGGCCTTGTGATTTTGCGTAAGAATATATCGCTACAAGAAAAATCGCCAAAAATAGAATAAAAAAGCACCCGAACTTTCGCAATACAAAATTGGGTATTTAAAAAAATTTAAACGAATTTGACTGAAGAGAACAATCCTCGAGCTAAAGAAAATAATTAGTTGGCACATTAAATGCTCCGTACATCTAATTCAATCAAATTCTTAGTAATATGATGAAAAGCTAGTCAGTTATAGAAAACTCACTTTTTATAAGTGTTTTTATTCGATAAACATATTTTTAAAAAATGTATAACAGCGAAATAATATAGAGGTCAAAGTACACCTAAAAAAATACTGTAATACATGCAAACAAAAATTTACATTGATCGCAAATAACGATTATTGTGGTGACGGGACATAGCCCAAAGAAATAATAGCCAATTTAAAATTTAGGGTTATTGCAAGTTTGAAAAAAGTCATAAGCCCAAAAAAGAGGATATAATTCCAAAATAAATTTGGGGTGCAATTTATTTATGGTAATGATGATATAAGAAAATATGGAGTAAGAAAGCATAACAACTAAAGTAAATATACCTGAAATAACAATTTTCCGTACAAAGGCAAATAGTTTTATCAACAAAAAAAATGGTTTGCGCGATCACTATTCCGTACAAGGGAAAATCATTTTCTCAAGGGATGAATTTAACTTAATTGAAAATTTTTTGTTATTTTATTTTAATATTAGGAGTTATTTCATTCTTGACTAGGAGTTATATCATAATCTATATGATATAATTTGGAACACCTAAAATTTGGGAATTATGAAATTTTTTTGCATTAAGAATTATTCAATTTTTCCTTAATTTGAGCTTATGACCTTTTAGAAGCGGACTAAAGCGGCGGTCAGAATCCCATTTGGTGTTATGACTGCTTAATAAGTGGTCATAATCCGAAATCCAATTTTTGGGATTATGTCCGCAAAATAAGGGACACAATCCAAAATTCTCTATTTTGTTGTAAAATTTTTCCTTGTGCAAAATTTTTTAAATAGAACTTTATTTAATTAAAAATTTTAAATAATTCTTTATTTGATTAAGAAGCTCCCACCGGAAATACTAATATATCAATTACATCAACACCTCTTACAACACAGTACAACCACAATACATTCAATCATAGCACTATCACTTATCCTACTACTGTACAACAGCAAAACATGCAATCTTCTCTTAGACATTTTAATTAAAATATTTCAAATTCACCAATCGATGATTAAGAAAACCCGTTTTCCTGTGACGATGATAAAATTAAAGCTGCGAACCAAACTGATACTGCGTTTCTGAGAAAGCTGCTGTGTTAGCCAAACTTCACTTGCTTTATTGAAGTAAAATTTGACAGCAGCATGAACCACACAACGCGGTTCATGCTGTTGTCACTGCCACTGCATCAAGCTCCAATTAGTAACCTTAACGTAGCTAATCTAAATAGTAAGCTACAATTTAGCAATTTTTTATTCCTAATTGGTTAAACGATTGATTAAACTATTGGTTAAGTATTGATTGTTAAACCGGCCTAAGTATTTCTGTATATTTAGTTATAATAATGCAATTATGGTAATTTACATTTTTTTATTCTAGAAAACAGCAAAGGGAAATCGATTAGGCTGGACTGATTTCTCACACAAATGTCAAAATAAAAACTAATGCTAATAAAAGCCAGCACGAACGCAGTTCGAAAAAGCATATTCGAATATGCAAAAAGCAGCTTTATTTTATGAGCATGAACATGGTATAATCGTTCATTTTGAGCAAGCAGTTTTGATGTATCCATGGTTAAATTAGAATTCACCGACGGAATTATCGATATATCGATTAATTATCATTGTTTCTTTTGCTAGAAGTTCTGTTTAAGTAAACATTTATTATGTTGACTTTATATGATTTAAATACAAATTCTAAATGTTTGATAGTTTAAATCATACTTGATTTTAAATACAAATTCTAGTTGTTTGATAGTTTAAAATCGTTTATTGAGCTTAAGGTCAAAGTTAGAACAATTAATTGTTCTAACGAATCTTTCCAAAGAAACAACAACAACAACAAAGTTTTTTTAATATGAAAAGGAAAAAATCACTAGCTGATCTTATTGCACAATTTCTGCCCGGCTAAAGGTGTCATCAGAAATCTTTGTGATACCCGTGCAAGCAAACATTTATATTTTTGTCATAATCCAATCGATTCAAAAGATTGATGTGTCGTTTAAAAGATAATTTAATTACTTTTAAAGATATATGATATAAATCTTTTGCAAGAATGGTATAATTTTTATAAGCAATTTTATATCATATATAAATTTTTCATATTTGATTTCTGCCCGCTGCTTAGGGATTGGAGATTATGGCCAGTTTGAAAAAGCAAAAAAAAAATAACAATCCCACAATAAATTTGGTTATAACATTCCGTGCAAGGACAAATCATTTTATTGTAAGAAAAAAACCACACAAAAATGTATTTGCCCTTGTACGGAGCAGATATAAAAATAATCCGTAAAAAAATAATTTTATTTCACGCGGAATCGGAAAAGGGAGCTTTAATTTTTAAGAGAACATTTTCGAAATTTTTAATGCAAATTTATTCATCAACTGCTTATCAACAAATTTGCATTAAAAATGTACAAAATGTTCTTGAGCTTTATATTAAAACTGAAAATTCCCTTTTCCGATTCCGAGTTAAAAATTATTTAAGATAGGGCTAAATAAAAAATGTATTTTCCCTTGTACGAAATAGTGATAAAAACATTCCTTACAAGGGAAAATCATTTTCTCAAAGAATGGATTTAATTTTATAATAAAGTGAGCTTTTGGGAAAAATTCGATAATTAATCGATATATCTATAATTCTTTCAATGAATCTTATTTTGATCTTGAGTACATCAAAACTGCATTCGCAAAACGAACGATTAATTAAAAGAAAAAAACCATCATTGTACTTTTAAGCCTAGTATATAAACAAAAAACCAGAAATGCAGTAACAATGGAGCACCAAACAAAAGGTCATTGTTTCAGCTTTTAATATATAATGGTTTTTTTACCCTTAAATAAAGGAATTTTTAGAGGAAATAAAGTTTTTCTAAAAAAAAGATATAAAATACTTAAAACCGTCTGTAGCGTTACTGGGTTGAAAAAATTATTTATCTTTTATCTTAAAGATGTATCAGTTTTCTTTCGAATGATACTGGAATCATTCAGATCGGTCAAACATTAGAAAAGATATAACCGAATTTTCATATAACATTCCTTACAAGGGAAAATTATTTTCTCAAAGAATGGATTTAATTTTATAATAAAATGAGCGTTTGGGAAAAGTCGATAGTTAATGGATATATCTATAATTCCTTCAATGAATCTTATTTTGATCTTGAGTACATCAAAACTGCATTCTCAAAATGATCGATTTATTAAAAGAAAAACCCTATCATTGTACTTTTCAACTTAATATATAAACAAAAACAAGAACTTTTAAACGAAGAATATAAACAAAAACAAGAAATACAGTAACAATGGAGCACCAAACAAAAAGTCATTGTTTCAGCTTTTAATATATAATGGTTTTTACGATATAAACGATAAATCGATAATTCTTTCGGTGAATCTTCTTTTCTCAATGCTGATACAAGACTGCATTTTCGGGTCCTGGAGCTACGGAAACCTTAATCCCCCAGAATTCTTGCAGAGGGCAGAAAAAATGAGGATTTTTTTCCAGAAAAGAATGAGCTATAAAATTTTTTAGTATCAAAGCAATACTGTAAGCATTCTTCAAATCAAAAACATCCCTGCTAAATCAGCATTTATTACTGTTCAGCTGTCAATTTGACAGCAAAAAATTTTTCCACATCTGAAG
The DNA here is from genome assembly GCA_963920525.1 of Dichetophora obliterata. Classification (NCBI taxonomy): domain Eukaryota; kingdom Metazoa; phylum Arthropoda; class Insecta; order Diptera; family Sciomyzidae; genus Dichetophora; species Dichetophora obliterata. The sequence goes on along the minus strand of OY986438.1, from coordinate 5,114,324 downwards.
TTCTGCTGCGTTTTTCACAAAGCTGACGAAAAAAGTAAATATTGATAATAATTCGTATAATGTAGAAGTTGAATGCCTTCAACCTTGGAACATTTCATCAAATCAACGAAATGAGTCGCGAAAAAGTCGCCGAGGACATTGATAATTGTGTTCGAAATAATATAACTTGGCAGAACCTGCCGGTGCACCTGAAGCAGGTGCTGCAAAACAATCAGCGCGATTATGAAAAATACGTCTTCAACTACAGCCTAAAGAATCAGCTACGCTTTCGAGGCAACTTGGCGCACAAGCTGTTTCGACATGAGCAACGCTACTATGAGCTACTCGTCCAAAAGAGCATCAACTGCTTGTGTCTGTTTCCTTATCATTTAGCGGACATTGTGACCAAAGGATTGCGGGTCACTCCATTCAATTACTACCTGGATGTTATAATCAATCTGCTGCGTAGCGATAAAAGTTATGATACGTTGCCCAATTTCACTGCTGCAGATTGCCTCCGAGTGCTGGGCATCGGACGAAATGAGTATTTGTCATTGATAAGCGAGCTAAAGACTCATACCTCCAAGTCATTGTTGTTCAGTACCAAACCAAATCCACTGAATTTTTTGCCACGCTTTCCAGTGCGCATACACATAGAGCCGTGGTGGCGCGTTGAAGTTGGTTACGTGCTGGAACAGGACATACGCTTTGTGTCAGCTGCGGAGCGCAGTCTGATTGACGATCTAATCGATTTTGGATCGCAGACCGCGGGTATTTGTGATTTCCAGCTGGTGCATAGTTTGTATCGCAAAGGTTTAATTTATCTAGATGTGCCAATAAGCGGTGAAGACCGCATTTGCATTCCGCCACTGCGTAACTTTGTCATGAATCGTGTGAGTGGCGACTACTTTGAGAATCTGCTGTATAAGATTTTTGTTAGTGCGGATGAGCACATGTCTATCGCTGAGCTTGCACAGATGCTGCAACTTGAGCTGGACACTGTGAAGCAAGCCGTGTCGCTTTTCTGTCGCCTTGGATTTGCAAAACGTAAGTCAAGCCCGCTGGACAGCCCCACTGCAACACAGAACTTTCACGAAAGTTGGACGGAATACAATGCCAGCAGCACGAATGACATCAAGCCACCGATCACGCCGCTAAACTACAATGCATTGATCATTTCAGAACAGCCGTTGGTGGCGGCAGCTCAAAACAGTCCCAGGGCTTTGGCTAGTGGCGAAAAGGATAACAATTCGGCGGACTATAATTCCTCTGATAACCACAGCGATTTTTCTTTTGCCAACTTGCCACAGCCTTCACCTGTGCCACTCAATCGAGCCGATACGGCTAACTCTGATGAACCTGAGCTGAGCTCGGAACAGGAGGACCTCAGCGACAATATCACCAAATTATCCACACCCGAGAAAAGCGGCAAGCGCGTGGGTTTTCTCTTTGATTCCACACTCACAGCATTCCTCATGATGGGCAACCTCTCACCGGGTCTTAAAAATCATGCTGTTACCATGTTTGAGGTAGGCAAGCTATGCGAGGAAAGTATGGACACATTTTTGCGTGAGCTTGAAAAGGTATCGCTGCTTGATGCAGAGGGCGAGGGCGATGTCAGCCGCTATTTTGCACATGCCGTCATTTTACGCTCTACTATCTGCTCGCTGCGCCATCTACTGCCTGGTGGGTTGGATCTGCTGCGCTTAGAGTGCCTCGAGAGCTTGGACTACAAGACGCGCGATCGTGTGCTCGAGAAAAAGTATAAATTTATTATATCTGCCACGCCACTCACGGCTAACTTAACACAGCCATTTAGCATTCCATTTTTTGGCCAGTTCTATCGCAGCTCAGAGTGTACCCACATGTGGACAAGACTCTTCTATAATCATATCACTGGATATGGACCACCCGGTCTGTTTCTGTGCAAAGGCACTATACTTAAAACCTTGCCACGCCTATTTCTCGGTTATGGCAAACTACTTGTCAATATTCTGCATTCCGATTCATATGTACTCAACTCGGAGAATTTCCGCAACCTAAATGACCAGCTGAAAAATGGTTGCATACTTATTCAAGGATATGGCATAAGGATGCCGGGTGTGGTGCGCATTGAGGCGTTTCCATTCGACACTACGGACAGCAGTCGGCAGCTGTTGTTGACACACAAAGCTGTGCAGCGGCTGAATGAGTACGTAGATCTTGAACACACCTGTGGCTACATCAGTTTAGTCAACACCGGCGTGCCGGACATTGGTTGCGAAAACTACGAGCTCGATGTTTGCCTAAAGCATCCAAAAAATAAAACAAAGAAAATCGTTAATGAGGCTGGTACCAGCGTTACGGGCGCTAACACGACAGTAGATACAGTCGACAAAATGCCACCCACACTAGCAGCAGAGACGGAGAATGATGCATCTACTCCCTTGGACATCTTGTCACCCACTGGCGACTCGGAGCTGACTAGCTTTGCACGTTTGACACCCACAGCTATTGGTGCTCTCAGGAGTCCCGACGAAAACTACTTTGCCGTCAGTCCACAAAACAGCTCGCCGTCCAATGTCTTTATCTCTGATGACTGCAACGAATTGCTAGCATCAGAACTGGCCAAATGCCAACAGTCAACAAACCGAGCTGAACTCGTTTCGCAAGGTTCGGTGGAGATACCACTGAGAACTTCGACATCTGCAAATCTGGCTGCAGCTGAACAAGCTATCTGCTCCACATCCGAGAATTGGACACTGCTGGATGTCAACTTTGGCGTACCCCTCTTCGATGTCGACTGCAATACGCGCATTTGTCAACAAATCGTTAAGCGACTTGGCTGCGATGAGGCGAACCTGCAACAACTACCTGCCATAAATGTTGCTATGAATGAAATCTTTATGCGTTTCATCAAGCAGTGTTTGTATTTCGAAGATGAACAAACTGATCAGCTAAACGTTGGCAAGCTCTTGCCACAGCCACGCATCAATTTAGCATTTGAGAACGGACGCGTCTGCTTTTGGAGCGGCAGGTGAATCATTCAATGTATTCAACCCATGCTTCTAAAGTCAGTGCAATCTTAACCATTTGTAATAGTTTTATTTATCTTATCTTGGCAAAGCATTCATTCCATTTATAAACATATATACATATATGTATGATATGTAATTGTACCTATTCTTTATATTGAAAACTTGTTATGTTTATGAGTTATTTTATATTGAAAAAAAAACTTATGTTATTAAAGTTTATAATTTAAAAGAAACTTTTAACACAAAAGCATATTGAAATAAATAGAAAAAATATTTAAAAAAAAATATAAAGCTAAAACTATTAATTAAGGTAATGCCACGCCTTTTTTGACAGCTAACCGTTTAGTCGTTTGCAGAGTGACAAAAAAATTTAGAATTGAGTAATTTTTTTTAAGTAAATATTTGCTCTGTGAAATAGGGCAACAGGAAAAAAGGGCGCAACCTAAAAAATCGTAAATAAATATAAAAAATTAAATAACGCTCCAAAAATGATATCGGCTTTTATTTCGTTTAAAATGTTGTGACCTTATTTCGTTACGAAATACGGTCCTACTTTCAAAAATAGAAAAATGAAGACCTAACACACGAAATAACACCGTACAAATTGACTTTGTTGTTTTGTATGGAAATTATTGCGTTATTATATAATTTTTAATTTGGGCCATTTTTCCTCGGGCCTTATTTTATAGAGCTAAAAATGTAATTTCAAGTTTAACACTTTGCAGGGAAAGTTTGGATGCACTAAACTTTAAAATATTCAACAAAAGATAATAAATAATAAACCCATGATTTTCAGCACTTTGCTTAATTGGTTCAGTGAAATAACACCTAAAATAAAAACTAAAAAGACTAAAATATTTTTTTAGCAAAAATGCAATAGCGCTTAAAAATAATTAAAATAAATTTCAAATAAAATTAAATAATGCTCAAATCAGAGACTGTAAATAATAATTATTTTTAGATTTTTAAACCAAAAAAGCATTATGAAAAAATTGTCGCACCCTTTAATTTTTGAATAAGAAAATAGAAATCAATATTTACAAGTTATTTTGTGCTCTAAAATATGTTGGACAAATTTGCATTTTATTTTTGCCTTAAAAAATAAAAATCAAAACATACCAGTTATTTTGTGACCAAAAAAATATCGGCCAAACTTTACTTTTTATTTTTGCTTAAAAAAATAAAAATCAAAACTTACTAGTTATTTTGTGACCAATAAAATATCGGGCGAATTTTGATTTTTTTTTTGCCTTAAAAAAATAAAAAGCAAAAATAATTGTATTTTTTGCTCAAAATTTTAAAAGTCACAAGATAATTATTATTTTTTGCTTTTTATTATAAAATGCATACTCAGTACTCTGGCTCAAATCGAAAATGATGTAGCACCAAAAATATTTTTTAAGGAAATTAATGATTCCCAATATTTGGTGTATTATTTTACAGTGAAATAATTAAAAATAACCAAAACTAAAAAAATAACGCTCTAAAACATAAACAACAGTCTAAAATGTTAGTCCCAAAGTTGGTTCAGTGAAATAATGAAAAAATTGAACAAAAAAAAAAAAAAAAAAATTAAATAACGCTCAAATCGAAATTAACACAAGTATTTGTAAAGAAAATAATAACCAATATTTCGGGTCTTTTTCATAATGAAATATTGCCCAAAATATGAATAGAATATTTTGTTTTCGTATTTTGAGCTTTATTTTATAATGAACTAACGCCCAAAACTAAAAATTAAATAACGCCCAAAAACATGAACTACAGTTAAAAATTTTGGTTCTAAAATCTGTTCAGTGAAATAACACTATAGCCAAAGTAAAAATTAAATGAAGCCCAACATATTTTGGGAAAAAATGGAATAACGCCCAAAAATAAAAATTAAATAACGCGTAAATATAAAACTAAATATTATTTCATTTTGGGTCACATTTCATTATAAAATAACGCCCACAATTTTGGGTAATACTTCAGTATGAAATAACGCCCAAATTTATATAAGAAATATGTTGGCGTTATTTCATTGGGCGTCATTTTATTTAACCCCAAATTTGTATGAAAAACTTGTAAAATTTAAATTATAATTCAATAAAATAACGCCAAATATAAAAATTAAATAAATTCCTACTACTATTGCCACAAAAGATTTTTCTTTTTTTACAAGCAATGACGAGTTGAAAAATATTTCGCATTACACAACGAAAGAAGACCCATATTTCCACAAAATCACTCAAAAATAATTAAAATAAATTTCAATAAAAAAACATTTCACCCAAAATAAAAAAAAAATTTCCCCAATAAAATGTTGGGAAAAATCACACAAAAATAAAAAAGCATACACAAAAGAAAAACCCCATAAATTAAAAAAGTTTTGTTTTACTATAAAACTGTTTCAGTTTCAAAATGTTGGCAATGTAGACGATTGTAAGCTCTCTTCGATTTTTTGTCAATTAAAATGAAATTAAGTAGAAACATCTGTAGAAAAACAAATTTGACATCAATTAAATATTTTATTTGACTACTAGGTATGTTTTCTTTGACATTAATCAAATTTTCTAAAAAATAAATTAGAGCAAGCAAAAAATAAAAAAAAAAATAAAAAAAATTCCGCAAAATCAAAAAATTAAATTTCTCCAAATAAGTTGGGCGAAAAAAAAACTAAATTTATTAAAAAACGTGTTAAGCCACCCTTTTTTAAAATTTTTTAAAACTTTTTATGTTAAAAATCCCCCAAGTTTGTATGGCGAAATTTGGGGCGATTTTTCTTTGAGTGATATATCTAGTGTCCGACCGAAACCGGAATTTTGGCCGAAACCGAATATTCAGCCATTTTATAATATTCGGCCGAAAACGAAACCAAACTGGTTATTAATATGAAAATTTAAGTTTCTAAAAATATTTTATTTTATTAAAAGGAAACAAAAGTACTTTCATACACACAAAAAAAATTTAATATAAAAAAGTATTATTTTAATATTGAAGTTTATAATAATTAATTGAAGTTTACTATAATAATAAATGAGATAATTTTTTATTTTATTTTTTGTTACAAAAGTATTGCATACTTTATATATTCCGTACACACTCAAAATAGTATGCACCTGCAATGTACATTTTTATAGAACTACAAAACAAAGTATTTTTTTTTAAGGTTTAATATTATAAAAAGTTGAATTTTTGGCTTCAGTACCTATAAAACTTTAATATTAATTGCAATAGAGATGATAAAATCGAAAATGATAGTATCGAACGCATTAAAATTCGGCTATTCGGCTTCAATATGGCCGAATAACCGAAACTGACAAAAAGGGCCGAAACTAGCCGTAACCGAAACCGAATATTCGGTCGGACACTATATATATACCACCGACACAGATTCCAACTATTTAGAAAGATTAATTTTAAAATTTTTTCATTTCAAAAATTATATATCTATGTTCTAACCTAATATATAATATTTATCTTGAGAAAATTTTTATCATCATATTAATCGGAACTTACAATAATATGGCTTGATTTTAACTTTTTAATTTATAATTATCATCTACTGATAAGATAGAGGACACATTTAACTAAATGACAACTTTGAAGTATGCAATACAATAGTTTTGTCAGATAGCTGATTATTGCGAAGATAACTAAAGGCTGTTCAATTAAAAGCTTAATAGTCTAGCTGAAAATTATACAATTTCGCACTAAAATTTAACAATTTAGTTTTATTTGGAACTCTATTAAAGAGAATCTATTAGCCTTCTTTTGTTAACTTATGCATTCATTCGTGGAATATTTTCAACAGAGTTTAATATTTATAAAACTGAACTTGATAAAAATGTGAAAAAAATTTTAAAGAAAAAAACCATGTGAATAAACAAAAACCAATTAAAAAGGCACCAAACTAGACTGTGAGCAGTAAAACTACAACAAATTTTGCAAAATCTTCGTTTTTCTACATATTTAGACGAAAATTTTAAAGGTTTGGTTAATTCAATTGGAACTTTTCTGAATATTGTTTAATTTCTTATGAATTTCATTGATTTATTCAGAATTCTAAAGGAAATTTGCGAAATTAATTGATCTCTTTTTAATAACAAATGAAAAAAGTGTAGAATGCAGATGCTTTTGAAAAATCCTTTAATACTTCATTAAAAAAATTTATATAAAAACTAATTTTCAAATGACACCAATATTGACAATATTTTTTAAAATATTACAATTGGAATATTTGGTTTAAAACCAATTTTAAACCGGACGAAAGCGATAATTTATTTTTGCACAAACGTAATCGGCATCAAACAGGCCTGAAAACTGGAATTAGGCTGTGCGAATTGTTGCCCAAACGGAAAAAATTATCATAAATCCAAATAATATGGGCGCTTGTTATTATAAATAATCACCAAAAAAGTTATGAACATCAGCTAAAACTGCGAACTATCGATGAAACGCTATAGTAAGCAACCGCCCCAAAAAATTGTGCCTTTGGACATCAAGAATAATTGCCGAAAAAAATCACAACCTATTTTTATATATATAGATAAAATTTTTAAAAATAAAAGAATTGGCAGAATAAAGTCTTTTCCGCAAGGCATTTGGATAACTTCTAAGCCAGATGATCTGAAATTTTTTTCAGATTTGGAATTAGAAGCCCTTAATACATACATTCCACAAAAAAGTGAAAAATTCATTGTTGCTAAAAGTAAAGGCATATTTAACTTTTAGCAAAAATTAATTTTTTTAATTTTTTTTTTGGAACGTATGTATTTATGACTTCTAATTAAAAATTAATGGCCGCTATCTAGTTAAATCTATTTAAAAGTTATAATTGTCCAAAGTTGAACAAATGTGCTCCTAAAACTTAAACGTATGAGTACAATTACTTCGAAAATTTTTCGCAACATTAAGTATGAATATAATTACTTTGAAACATTTTTAGAAAAAATAGACCAATTTTTAAAAACACTTATTTTCTAAATCACAATGCTATTTATACACTAACCTTATTTATAATATAAAAACATCTTCAAACGTAAAATTGTCTTAGTGCAAAAAGAGCTATATCTTCAAGAGGTATGCATGGATTTTCAAGTTTTACACTTCGTTGAATAGATACTTGCATTGCCTTTCTTTTGATACTCATAAATATTAGTTTTGTTAAAAAATTTAACAAAAAATCACATGTTTTTAAGGCCATTTTTTTAACTTTAGGCCCATATAACTTCTGAACGACTTGAGAGCGGCCGTTAATTTTTTTACTATTAGATTTTCTAGCTCTAAATACACATTTTGAAAAAAAAAATAAAAAAATACCATTTTTGCTAAAGGTAAAATGTTCCAAAGTAAAAATGCATTTTTTATTATACACGTAGTATTCCAAATATGCTTATTCGATTTTCTTGAAATTCCGATTAATTTGTTCAACGTTGTTTAATTTAAAATATTCCCTTTTGTATTAAAATTCCAATTGGCATTACTTGTTCGTGCCAACAAACAGTAAACTTGGCAGCACTCACATAAGAGCTTGCGAAATTTTGTGCACGGTTGGTTTTGTTAAAATTTTCCATAATTTACTAATTTTACTAAAAGAAAATAAAGAAAAAAGTGTAAAGTAATGATCTAAAAAACATAAATAATGGAATTTATGTGAAAAAGTAACAAAACGTCTGTTAAAAGCAAGCAGACGCATTAGAAAAAAGGCAGTGGAAAAAATTGCCAATACAAAAGAATTTTTTTCTGCATTGACGGCGCTCTATTTGGATTTTGCTCTTTGTGTTTGAGGCGCTCTATTAACGAATACGTCATTGTTTGTATTTGTGTAGAAGAGGCAGCAGACACTTTGACAGTTGGCTTATAAATGTTTTTGGTAGTACTTTTATGTTTGGCTGTTCGTGCTCTGCCTTGGCCAATATAAGATTTTGTGTAAAACAAATAAAGAAAAATGTAGAAAAAAGCAAGGAACTTGAAAATAACAGCTGCTAGAGTGCATCCAAAGCAGCTCAGAGTATGTTTTGCGCATCCAAATCTTATTGTTTATAAACTTTGCTAATTGGTTTAGAAAGTCTAAAGAAAATAAGATAACAAAAAGCAACAAAACGTTAACTTATACTATTCAATGGCTTATGGCTTTAAGCCAATATCTGTTCGCTCTCAGTTGTGTGTCGATCGTGCGTTGCTACAGTTGGTATTATTTTAGCGAGCAAACAGTCAAGCGTTTATGGCCAACACTTTGGTTCGTATACAGACAGTTTTCCAACCCTCCGATAGAGTTGAGATCCAGTCGAGCAAAACAGCCAGTTTGTGAGAGTGAGTATGCACCATGTTGTGGTGCTGCTATTGCCCTTGGTCGCGGAAGTGGCTCAATGTACGCAGCGAATCTCTATGATAACTATGTACTTTTATTTTTAATTCACGTTGTGTCCGATAAGCAGGCAACCAACAATCAGCAGTTGCCCAAGCAGCAACTTGCTAAAAACGAAAGCGTGAAGCCAACAAACACAAAAACAACAAAAATTAACAAAACAAAAACCTTGAAACATCTATTTTTAATTAAAGCAATCGAACTATTTATATGTTACGTTGTCTTAAGTTGTTGTAAAAAGTTGCTGCCACTGCTGCTGTTGCTGATAGGCAGCGAATTCGAATTGGAATGGAATTCGTTGAATCCGATCGGCGCAGCGTGCGTTGACAGCACTTGGAATTGATTTAGCTGAAAATACTTTATAGAAAATTCAGTTAAAAAATAACTCGATTTTCCATTTGTAGGATTGCAGCGCCTTGTAGAATTTGACTAGACTTGAATTAAAGACGCACAGAAGAGACCCAGTGGCAGCCATGAAGCTGCGTACAACACCTGCTAGAATTCAAGCTAAGCACAGGAGCTGAAGTCAAGCGGAAACACAAAAAGGACACACACACGGAACAAAGGAAATAGCAACAAACAAACAAACCAACTGACAGACAGACAGTGAGAACAAGGCACAAAACGAAAAACGAAATACCAATAGAGATAAAGGAAAGAAAACCCAACAATAATCTGCATATATATATATATATAATAAAGAACACACCTAATTAATTAAATAAACACAATATAAACGGTGTGTAGCGGACAAAAAAAAGTAGCTACTTCAACAACGAGAACCACCACCTTTAGCACAAGCACCAGATTCAACATGACATCATATGCTACATCTAAAGAAGCGGCAGGTGCACTAACACCAGAAACTCCTGGCGAATATCTGGAAAAACGCACGCTGCCTCTACAAGATGTTAATTCGCTAGACTATGATTGCGATTCACTATCAGATGGACGTGAAAAAACTGATACTACGCCTGAAAATCTAAAGAAGATCGATGATGTCATTGAATCATCAGCATCCGTCGTTGTTGTCGATTCATTACGATCGCATTTTTGGAGTCATCCAAGCGTTGTTGTTGCTACTGCTGCTGCTGCCACCAATATCACCGAGCCAGTGTTACGCGTTGATGAGTCAGATCGAAAACTGGATATGGATAAAACTTTGCGTCTACGCAGTGCAAACGGTAAGTTTCAATACAATAGCCAAGTTAAATTGATGGTCGAGTGGTTGGCAGTAAATGGAAGCAAAGTCACTGAGCCAGGAGCTATTTTGCTATATGTATGCTTTAGCTATAAAGGGGTAGAGTAGGCATGATTTGCCAAGCTGTTTAAATAGTTATACACACACAAACACACGCACGCACTTAAAGGTAGGTGCACAAAAGCAAATTGCTTTAATGTCGCTTTGAAATTGTTTTGAGCCTTGTTTGGCTTATTTTGCGCTTGCGCCAAACTTGTACAACATGGGCTATTTACAAAGAGCCGCAAAAATTTTATCATCTGAGTCATGCTGCACTGTGTGCAAGCGCTTTAATTAGCGACTTAAAAATAAATAAAAAGTTAAGACAAACGAAATTTTTTTGAAGAATTTTACAGCAAATTGATTAATTAGCGGATAGTTGAAATTTTTAAATTGTAGAATTTTTTAAATCGTAGAATTTTTTCTTTAATTTTCTTTCCAAGAAGATTTTCTTGTTTATAATTCTTTAAAATCTATTAAATTACGCTGTTTCTTGCCTCAGTTAGCCATTTTTATTAAATACAACAAATCTCAAAAAATTGTTTAAAAACTGTTGTTTTAAAATCTGTTTATTAGTCGATGAGAATTTGCCTGTTGAGTTCAATGATGCTCACATGTTTTCGAAATTAATTCAACATGCCCTCAAGAAAATTCATGGTCGTAAAATGTTTTCATGCTTTTAAGAAATTATCTACTAGTAAATGTTTTCAATGCACTGCTAACTAAAGTTTTGTGCGTATTATTGCCTTTAAACCTTATCCAAACGAACATTTATTGAAACTCTCAAGAGTTTACAAATACAAATACATATATTCACATTTTGTCTACGTGACAATCTGTAAAATGCAATTCGTTGTGTGCCATTGTTTTTCGAATTATAAAAAGTTTTAACAAAGCATTTGTAATAAATTTTGTGTCTGAAATACAATAAAGTTCATTCCGTTGATTGATGAATAAAATGTCGAAAAAGACTTGCAATAAATAACTGCGAAAAGATTTTTTCATCGAAGAGGTTAAATGAAAACCAGTTTTAAAAGAGTTAAGAAGAAGAAAAAGCAAATGCGTTGTAAATTTGGAAAAAAACTCTCTAAAACTAAATGCTGAAGATTTTTGGCGACTCGAATTTTGGTTTTTATTACACCATTTCCAATTGTAATCGGGAAAAGATCAATTGAAATTCATAAAATATTCATCAGAAATAAAAATGTCGATGCCTGGCGGGGATGGAAAATTACTTTTTCGAAATTGTAACAAACCGAATTAAAAAATTTAAGTTCCGGCATCAAACTAGGTCTGTGCCCGTACTAACTTCAATTAATTGTAATAGAATAGAGTAGTGTCCGATCGAATGTGGATTTTTGGCCGAAGCCGAATGTTCGGCCAAATAGAAATAATCGGCCGATTATTTTTCGATAATCGGTATTTATTAATTTCAGTACAAAAAACGGTTTTAGGAGTTGCTTTAACATTAGAGACTCCGAAATGCTGACCTGTACAACAATAACTATGCCGAATACTAACAAAATCTTTTTCAAATAAGGAAAATAATAAAATTTAGGTCTTGATTTCGTTATTTATTAATTTCAGTATAAAAAAAGGCTATCACTAAAGGTCCAGTCTGGTCAAACAGGCCGAAAATATGCAATTTTCATTAATCTTTTTTGGGAAAAGTAAATAATATAGGTGCTCTAAACTTTTAAGTTATATTTACAGTACTTTGACGAAGATTTTATACAATTTTTAGATTATAATCAATCATTATTTAATTAATATACTACAGCAAGCCACGGGCGATGTGGACCAATGCTTAAAACACGAACTGAGCTGGCGACCTTCCTACAGGTCGCAAAATTCATCTGAAACAAAAATAAAAATATTTTCCTTTTAAGTATGAATGTGATTATGGATTAATTTTTTTAATTTTTACTGAAAATTTATGCTATTTTTTTCATGATAAAAATTCCAATATAAAATTTATCAATGATATTATGGTTTAAAGAATTAAAGATTCGTTAAAAATTGGCTGTTATGAAAGTCGCAAGCTCGAAAACGCAGTTTTAATGAAAACGCGTTTAAAGTTTTAACCCATTATACGCCGGCGTTGCTTTAAAGCACCGCTTATATTAAAAAAATCTCAAAAATCAACGCATTGAGCTTTCGACTTGAAATTTGAGGGAGACAAAGTCTAACCTACTGACTTTCAAGGCAGCTTCTAAACTTTCGAATTTTTTAAGGGGGAAAGGTACCTTTGGAGTTACTGAAAAAGTCACTCTTTTTAGACATTATTTGAACAGTTTACTAAACTTAAACATAACTGTTATTTAACAAATTATGACTGAAATTTAAAGCCAAAAGATTAAACTAAAGTTCAACAAATAAAAGCTCCACTTCAAGTGATCTTTCAACCTTTTAAATACTTATATATTTTTTTTTAAATGGTGTTCTCCTTTAAAAACGATAGATATGAAAACTGCTTCAATAAATTTTGTTTAGTCTTTGTTTAAGTAAAAATTAACTGTTTTCTCTGAAAATACTTACTTACTTACTTAGTTGGCGCTACAACCGTATGTCGGTCTTGGCCTCATCTAAGAATTTGCGCCAGCCATTTCTGTCTTTCGCTTGCTGGCGCCAGTTGGAAATTCCAAGCTTCGTCAGGTTGTCCTCCACTTGGTCTTTCCAACGAAGATGCGGTCGTCCTCTTCTGCGTTGACCGCCGCTGGGTACCGAATCGAATGTTTTCTTCACTGGAGCATCGTCTTTCATGCGCTGAACATGACCAAGCCAGCGAAGCCGCTCGATTTTAATGCGCTTGACTATGTCGATGTCAGCGTACAGCTCATACAGTTCATCATTCCACCGTATTCGGTACTCGCCATTGACGCAGATTGGTCCGTAGATCTTACGAAGAATCTTTCTCTCGAATGCTCCTAAAGTCTTTTCATCTAAACTGCTCAGCGTCCAGGTTTGTGATGCGTAAAGTAGGACGGGCATGATGAGCGATTTATAGAGCGTGATTTTCGTTCGTCGAGAGAGGGCTCTGCTTCTCAATTGCCTACTGAGCCCAAAGTAACACCTGTTGGCAAGAGTTATTCTTCGTTTGATCTCAATGCTGATGTCGTTGGTTGAATTAATGCTGGATCCCAGATAAACGAAGTTCTTCACAACCTCGAATGAGGTATTGTCAACGGTAACGTGGGTTCCAAGACGCTGGGACTGTTTGTTTGTTGACACTAAGTATTTCGTCTTATCTGCATTCACTGACAGACCCATTCGACTTGACTCTCTTTCTAATCTGGAAAATGCTGCACTGACTTCGCGCGTATTATGGCCAATGATATCTATGTCATCAGCATACGCAAGCAGCATAACACTCTTGTAGAATATTGTGCCACTACGTCTCAGATCAGCAGCTCGGATGATCTTTTCCATCATTAGGTTGAAAAAGTTGCACGATAAGGAATCACCTTGTCTGAAACCTCGTTTGGTAATAAATGGTGGGGAGAGGTCCTTCCCGATTTTAACTGCGCTGCTGGTGTTGCTCAGTGTCATCCTGCAAAGTCGTATTAGTTTTGCAGGAATACCAAATTCAGACATGGTGGAGTACAGGTGCTTCCTTATTGGGCTGTCGAAGGCGGCTTTGTAGTCGACAAAAAGATGGTGGGTGTCGACTTGTTTTTCTTGAGTCTTCTCCAAGATTTGTCGTAGCGTGAAAATCTGGTCGATGGTGGACTTTCCAGGTCTGAAGCCACACTGATAAGGTCCGATCAGTTCGTTTACAATGGGCTTCAATCTTTCACATAAAACGCTCGACAGGACCTTATATGCGATATTAAGAAGGCTTATCCCACGGTAATTGGCACAGATAGTGGGATCGCCTTTCTTGTGGATTGGGCAGAGCACACTGAGATTCCAATCGTTCGGAATGCATTCTTCCGACCATATTCTGCATAGAAGCTCGTGAATGCATTTAAGTAGAGCTTCGCCTCCGTTCTTAAACAGCTCAGCAGGTAAGCCATCAGCTCCCGCGGCTTTGTTATTTTTAAGCCGAGCTATAGCTGTCAGAACTTCATCATAGTCGGGCAGCGGAACCTCGACGCTGTCATCCGCAATTGGGGTTTCCGGAATATCATCTCTATTGGCGGGATTGTTGTCAGCGTCGCCATTTAGAAGTTTAGAGAAGTGTTCCCTCCATAACGTCAGTGTACTCTGGACATCTGTCACTAGATTCCCGTTTTCATCCTTGCAGGAAGAGGCCCCGGTTTTAAAACCATCGGCAAGGCGTCTTATTTTTTCGAAAAATTTTCGGGCCTCATTCCTGTCACCATACATCTCAATCTTCTCCTGCTCGCGCTTTTCTGCCTCTCTTTTTTTCCGCCTGAAAATATGTCTCTCTTCCCTCCTCTTTTCTTTGTATCGCTCCTTAGCAGCGCGCGTTACAACCGACTGCAGGGTGGCTTTGTAGGCGGCGTCTTTCTCTGCAGTGGCGTCGCGACACTCCTGGTCGTACCACTGGTTTCGGCGAGGGCGTTGGTAGCCAATCACCTCTTCAGCAGCCGCACGCATGGAGTTGGAAATGTGTGTCCACTGCGCGCATATATCATCGATTGGAGGAGTGCTTTGAAGCAGGAGTGAGAGTCGAGTGGCGAAAGCATCGGCTGTCTGTTTCGATTGCAGCTTGTCGACGTCTAGCTTTCTCTGTGTAGGGTTGCGTGTATTCTTAGCTGCGCACAGACGTGTACGGATCTTGGCTGCAACAAGATAGTGATCCGAGTCAATGTTTGCACCACGGATCGTGCGTACATCCAATACACTGGAAGAGTGCCTTCCGTCGATCAAAACGTGATCAATTTGATTTTTTGTTTTTTGATCAGGGGACATCCAGGTGGCTTTATGAATATTGAGATGCTTGAATCTAGTGCTACTCTCTGAAAATACTCATCTGTTTTATTTTTGTTTTATTGCATTGGGTGCAAAAAAGGTGTGAGAGAAAAGATTGTGTTTCGAGACTAAAATCGAGTCTAAGGTTTTTGACTAATGGTTCAATTTATCTGATTTCTTTTTTAAATTTAATTCTCAAGTTTGTTTCAGTGAATGATCAAATTTATTTATTAAATTTTTAAAGATATGTATATATTAAATTTAGTTATTTTAAAAAGTCATGTCGGACGTTTCAGTGAATGATCAAATTTATTTATTAAATTTTTAAAGATATGTATATATTAAATTTAGTTATTTTAAAAAGTCACGTCGGACGTTTTTTTTCTGGAATACCAGAATTTTGGTTTTTTCTAAACTCAGAATTTGTGATATAGGGAGCAAAAGAAGCAATTCCTGAGAAATTCATCAAAATCGGCCGACATGTCGGCGGTTAATGGGTTAAATAAAGTGCGCATCCTGCTTTGACAGGGACGGCTCGGAGGCTCAAAACTTTTGGACAGTTACGAATTTCTATTTTACCTTTAAGAATGATATTTTACACTGTTATAGCTATCGAAAAATGTAAAAAGAAAAATATATAAAAATTTTTTGCAATACAAAAAAAGCAAAAACATCGGCGGAAGCCGAAGGCTAAAAAAACGGCCGAATACCGAAAACGAAGCCGAATATTCGGTCGGACACTAGATTAGAGAGTAACATTTTGCATGCTATTCTTCTCTCTCGAGCTTCAAAAATTTGTAAAATAACGCTTTAAAGCAACTTTAAATTAATTGAATCGAGTACGGGAACAGACCAACTATGTACACATACAGGTCGAATAGCCGCTTTTTAGCTGAAAAACCTCTTTTTCAAAAAAAGGTGTACACACTTAAAAAAGACACTTTTCATTTAACGGTCAACTTATAAATACCAAATGGCCGCATTCATCGGAGTCAACTGTTATGGGAGCCGATACCTTAGTTAGTGATGTTTTTATCTGAATGTGTTGTTATTCTAAGCATCAGAAAAGTTCTAAATTATTTAATTTAATCGCATAAACACAATAGCACAAATAAAAAATCGCACAAAAAAAAAATACCGCACGAAAACAGTTAAGTTAAGTTTCACTGTACTTATGTAAATAATTTTATTGCAAAGGTTTTTCACTCTAATTTGTTGCGTTCTTTATGTGCTTATAACCCAGCTGGCGGCTTCCTTAAAGATTCATGGAGGATTCGTGTAGGAAAATTCCCAATAGCAGACGAAACTTGCGGAGTCGCCCATACAAATCGTGCAGGAAAATTTCATACAAGTGTCCAAATTTTCATCGAAGAAAATTTTAAAGAAACTTGCAAGAAATCGCCAACGAAAGCAAGAGTGAAATATGTAGTAAATATCTCCAAGGAAATAAAAGGGAAATTTCTGCAACGAAATAAAATCAGAAACAAGAAATAAATTTTTGCAACGAAAAGATAAAGACAATTTCGTCAATGAAAGCAAGAAGAATTTTCTGGAGAAATTACGTATTCGAATTCTTAATAAAATGATGAAAGAAATTTCGTTGATAACAATACAATTCTTTAATCCAGTTAATTTTTATATTTTTTTAAATAACACTAAAACGTATCTCACTTTTCGCCTTGCTCGAGGCTCATCAGTTTTTTTTGCTGCGCTATGCGAGGACATGCCTTGGTTGAGCTCGAAGAGAAAGAGAAAAAAAGAGAGCAACATGTAGTTTATTGAAACTCTCGCAACACAAACGCGTCAAAAGACAACGAATAAGCAATGCGTGGCAGCTTAGATGATTTCTTAAGAAACTTAATACCTTAATTAAATATACTACTTATTATTAAAATTTCGAAAGAAAAATAAATTTGTAGCACAAATATGATATTTTTAAATTTATTTCATAAGAATCGGCCCAGTATTTTTGGAGTAAAGTTGTAACTTTAAATTTTCACTTACATTTTATATAATAGTACTAGCTTAAACACTAGGTTTCTGCCGCGGCCCCGTTGCCAAATGCGTATAAAATGTTATCAGTGAAACTGTATATGTAAATTGTGATCGAATACTGAATTCCATGGCTGTGCGGCCTATAACTCCAAACCTATTCGATATTGAATATTTGGGTTGTCTGGGAATTTGCCACGCCTTTTTGTCCAACTCCCATAAAATGTTATCAGTAAAACGCCACGTGTAAATTGTGGTTAAATACCGAATTTCGAGGCTAAGCACCTTATAACTCCAAAGATATCTGATATCGCAAATTTAGGTTGTATGGGAGGTGCCACGCCCACTTGGGGTAGGATAGTGAAATATACTTTACAACCTATTTTCATACCTGTGTATTTCACATACAAAATTTCATGAAAATCGGTCGAGCCGTTTCGGAGAAGTTCTGTAACAAACACCGCGACACGAGATTTTAATATATTAGATATACACACTAAAAAATTTCGTTAATTTACACTGCTTATTCGGTGTGAAATGTTGAACTTATCTGATCGGTGTGAAATTAGAAAGGCAAAGAATTAGAGAAATATTGAAATCACACCTCTCATTGATAAATAAATTAAAAATTGAAATTTTTAAATTTTATTTGTTCAATTTATTTTTGTAAATCTTGATTAAAGATTTCAATTTTATTTTTGGCACCACGAAATGGACCCCAAAAAATTAAATAAGTCCCAAAAAATGTCCATACATTTTTGGGTGTTACTTCATATGAAAAATAACGCACAATTTTCGGAGACTATCTCATAAATTTTGGCAAATATTTAATTTTTTTGTTTGGGTCTTATATAATATAAAATAAAGCCCAATAAAAAAGCGCCAATCAAATGTTATTAGCGGCTTATATCATTTGACGATTAATAAATTTAATGAAAATTAAATAAACTTTGTAAAAAACATCCTTTCGAATAGTTAAAAATAATCATTTAGCGTATTGTTAATATACACCTAACAGGGTACAAAACAAACATCCTATCCGATAGTTACTTTTTTACACCGTTCGGTGTTAAAAAAATATTCTCTTTCGGATATTAAATTCTAACACTTTGACACTGTGTTTTTTATCACCGACCGGTGTAGGATTCCCTGAAACACCGATCGGTGCGAAAATTCTATACAAATTTTTAAGTGTATAAATTAAATTAAGTCTATAAATTAAATTTTTGATTCTCTTCTTTTGCCAAGGACACGTTTATGCTGATATTGTGCAATTGATTTCGACAGGTGATAACAAAAATCTTACAGGTTTACAATCATGAGTTAATAAAGATTTGCATAATATTATAAATTGGTCAAAGTTAAATGGCTTCGATCTAAATCTATCGAAGACAACGGCCATGAGATTCTCTAATAACCCAATCAATTCATTAAATTTAGTTTTGAATAATGAAGGAATAGAGTTTGTGACTTTTCACTACTTTATTCACTATTTCGGGGGTATATCAAGATTTGACTGTATTTACGTTTTAACATTAGGAAAAAAATTGGCTATTGCATTATTTATGCCAATATTTTTATATGGGCTTGAATTGTTTACTGGCACATCCAAGCAAAATATTAACAAATTAAAGAGGTGTTTCCACCGTGTAATTCCGTTTATTTATACACTTCACGGACATGACCATGTAACTGGTAATGTTCTTAATTATGGTATGAATAAATAAATAAAATATTACTGGCAATAATTTTAATTTAGATAGGGAAATATGAATTTCGATGGGTATTTAAAAAAAAAAATTTTATACGAACATTATAATATTGATGGAAACAAAAATAATTTTTATAAAAATCATTTGGATTCATAAAATAAGAAGCGTAGTAAAATATATCAACGCATTTGCGTTAATTTCTGATCAAAACTAGTTGCTTCATTCTACATCAGAACAGCTTGTCGCCTATTTTAACTCTCAAATAAATTTTAATATTTGTCTAGATATTGTCTAGATGGGTTTCTTGTCGTTTTGCTAACGTATTACTTACATAAGTAAGATAATTTTCGCTTTTAGGAAACTTTCTAAAAAAATGCCCCTATTGGATTTAAAAATTGTTTCTAGCTACGACGCTGACGGCAACTTCGACAAACACTAGCTTGGCTTATAGCCTTTGTTGGCTAAATAGAATGTTTTCTAAATAGCTAGTTGTTATTGTTGTTGTTTTTGTTATTACCAAGTGAAATTTTCTGCTAAAACAAAACAAAATAAAAAAATTAAATAAAAAAATAGTTTGTTGATAATTGAGTTTTTATTAATACTATTGCTTTTTGTTATTATTTTTATTTTCTAATTTTTTTTTTCTATCTGTTTGTTTTTATCATCATCGCTTTAGATACACTTTGCAAACGTGATCGCATTGAGAGCACAACCAATGCTACTCCACTAACAGACACTAGCACCACCACCACCAACTCAATCATCAACAGTGTCGATGAATCATCCATCGATTCAACTAGCACAACAGCAACAAAGCAATCGTTTGCTTTTACTATCGACAACTTCAATGATAAAGACTGCGACCCCGCTGCTGCACAAGCGAAATACAAAAGTATGTTGGAACGTTTTCAGCAACGTCATCGACGCGGTGCCTCAATGTCTAAATTGGAAAATTCGAGCGTTAAGGAAACGCTTACCACATCCACTTCAGCTGCAACGCTTTCGAAAAGCATAAATAAGTCTTTAAATGCCGAAAATTGTGATAATCTAGCTAGTAGTAATGGTGGTAACACGGGAACGGCATCTCCGCCATCAATAGCCGCTAAAGTAAAGTTACGCCCTCGCGATCGTAGCACTTCGCGGGTGAGAGATGCTAGCAAGCGACACAGTTGGTCACCACGCTCCAGCACCAGCGAATTAACAACGCCAGCACCAACCACAACAGTAACAACAACAAACAAAACGTCCCAATCGTCGTCAACAAACAGTCAACAGTCCAAAGCGAGTCGCCAGGAGGCGATGCCACCACAAAGTATAAGAAAAAATAATGCAGCCAAAGCCAAGCCACAGTTCGCACAAATGCACAAAACAAGCTCCACTGCAGTTCCGGCGCGTCAGCAGTTTACACCACGCTCTACAGCCATGCAGTTAGCTTTGCAAAAGGTCGATTTCATGTGTGCGCAGCCGCCGCTGGCTGACTTCAAACATTTGCACAGCAATGAGGCGGATAACATAAGCGAGACTGGCACCTACACACTGGATGGTGACAACTACACCGAGGAACAGAAAGATCTCATGAACATCGATAAAAGCACTTTAGAACGCGCACAAAAAGCTCGAAGAGCAGCCCAGGCTGCTTTAAATAGACCCACTGACTTGGAGCTATCCAAAATACCCGCCACCGCTGCTTCTGCTGCTACTGTTGGCAGCAGGCACAACGTGCTCGAGATTAACTACTTCCATGAACCTGAATCGACTCCTAGAGTTTCGGCGCCAAATGATTACCTGCTCGGTAACAATCAGTCTGCCTCATCCTACTTGGAGAAAATTAAGTCACGAGTGCTGCGCAACATGACGGTCACGAAGAATTCCGCAGGACAAGATTTGGCAATAAGCAAAATGCTGGAGAGCAGCAGCAGCAGTTGCACTGGAGGTGGTTGTGCCGGTGAGAAGACACCTTCTAGTGCCGATGTGGGCACCTTCACCAGTGTCACAACCAGCGGCGTACTGGCCAAGCAGTGTGCTCTAGATGCACGTCCTAAATTGACGCGACGCAGCAGTCTCTCCACTTCACAAATTGACTCCTCGGAGTACGTAAGCAATGAATCAAAGCTTAAGCAGAGCGGTGCGGCTGCATATGCCGCCGGCGGCTTCACCGATCATCAAAAGGCCGAATATCGCCTGAATGTTTTCACCAATCAAAAAGATACACATACATTTTCTGGTCCCAGCCGCTCCTTCATACAAACGCCACCCGACTCGCCCACCGTCTACAAAGCTGCTCCATCCAATCTTTCCGATGCAGCGGTCCTTAAAACTGCACAGAATAAAAACGATTGGATACAAGAGTGGGCACGCAACGCCCGCGCACGCAGCTTGGCCTCCTGCGATAGCACCAAGAGTCGCCAGCAGCTGCAGACGCAGGAGCTTATGACACGCAGCTACACTTGTTCGGAAACGGGCGGCGAATCGCTGAACGATGACAGCGTTTTTCACGCCCAGCGGCCACCGGCAGGCTTCAGCAATAAAACGCTTGCCTCACGCTACCGCCTAGTCAGCGGTGAATTTGACTATGCCAGCGATCCTGCTTTGTCTTCATCATTCACCGCAAAGTCCAGCGCAGAGACGCCGCGTCCGCCAAAAAGCCCTTCAAAGATACCCTCACCCTTGCATTCGTTGGGACGCGCACGTAGCGCCAGTCGCACGCGTGCCAGTCTGCAGAATATGTTGCAAATGGAAGCCGCTGAGGCAGATAGCTACCTGCAGAAAACCGCAGCGGCCATCAATAATCTGCAGCAGAGCTTTTCGCGCAAGAACTCGCTGCAATCGCCACACTCTGGCTCACCCAGAGCAGCACACTCCAAAAAGTCGAGTGGCGGGAATGGCGCGTATTTCTCGCCTGACGAGAACAGTCCACAGCATAGTCTAGAGTCGCCCACGGCTGGCAGTAGCTATCAGCAAGCAGTTCTGCGTAATGCACACAAACGCAATTTATCCATGGACATCTATAACAGAGATGCCCATGCGCAGATACAGCTAATGACCAGCAGCTTCAATGAGCAGCAACTGCAGCTACTCACTGGCAGTGGCGGCGGTGGTGATTACATGCAGCGTTCGCGGGGTCGCAAGAATTCCTACGACGGCAACATGCAGCTGGTGCTGCCCAACTCACCTGTGGGGCGACGCGACAACTGGACAGGTGCGCCGACTGCGAGAGAATCAAAAATTCCCGAGCAGCATGAACAAAGTGAGCCCAACTCGATGTCGCCATTGCGCCGTTCTAGCTCCTTCTCTGCCAAAGTTGCTGGCAAACGTGCGGCACGTCCACAATTTCAGAACTTGTACACGCCACCAGCAGCACGTCACAACTATGTGCCACCCGGCGGCTGTCATCAGCCTGCTCTCATGCATGCCATTAAAAAATCTGCAAGCAGCAATAATTTCGGCAACGTCTATAGCGATTACGATGAGAACCTGGCCTACTACATCAAGGATGAGGATGAATACGGAGGCGATGATGACGGCAATGAATACTATACCAGTGATGAAGAGTTCTTGGACCAAGAAGACTATCGCTATCACCATTTGGAGCCAAATTTAGCTACGTCCGATTCTCGAAACGAGTCAAGCGAAGCCAACAACGTGCCGTTGTCCAATACACGCTACAACAAAGCGCTGCTAATGCGCATTGAACGCAGCAAGCAAAAGGTGGCTGGTGGTGGTAAATCTAGTGGTGCAGTTCCCTCTAGTGCCAGCTCGGCTAAAGCTGTACTTGGTGCTGGTGCCGGTGGTGTGGCAGCATGTCCCAACACTCCTGAGCTGCCGCGACGCAACATCAAAAGTGCACCGCGTTCAAATGCTGCACGCCAGTCAATGCCCAGAGATTCCAGCCTCAATCGTCTTGCTGGCCAAATACCCAATTCTCTGGCCTCAGCTAAGAAGCAGCTGTTACAAACAGCTGCCGCTGTACCAAATAAGGCTACTACTGCATCCGGAGTTTCGACGCGGGTGCAACCCAAATATTTAGATATTTCCAAGTATAAACCTGTGCAGGGAAATAATTTCCTCCGCAAGAATGATGCCAAAAGTACGTTAAAACCTGGTCTAACCGAAACAATGAAACGCAGTCCAAGCAGTTCATCCATGGGTCTTAGTAGAGGCGATCCGACACGTGCTAGTAATCGCAGTGCCAAATCTGCGACCTCGGTGATGACAACTAGTGGAACAACGCTGTCCGCAAGAGCTGCATCGGCGGTGCGAAGAGATGCATCAGGTAGGTGGTAATGAAATTAAGTTGAAAAAACAATGAGCTCAATTAGTTTAATTGCTATCGAATTAGGTTCTAATTCAGGTGTTTAGGAATCTGTGTTAATCAACAGATTGCTCTGCTAGGTGAGTGAGTGTAAACGGTGAACGCGTAAACGAGATGTTGCAAGACAAACGGCAGTATAGTGAAGTGGTGGACGTGAGTGTTAACTACTAAGAGGAGGGCTACTCCGGTGTTTCAGAATAAGATTTCAAAAATCTGGGGTGGCCAGTGATAGTAATGTATCCCAGCATAGTTATAAGTATCGATTCAGCTTAAGAGAATACAAAAGATCAAAGAACCAAGCCATGATCAAGGTTGAAAGCCAACCTGAATCCATATCCCAAAGCAGAATCTGCATACTTAATAATTTTTCGAACTTACTCAGCGAAATTGGGTGTGGGGTTGCGCGAAAAATGGATTGTGAGTGACGCTACATGATTAAAGATGTATGTAGATATTATAGCAAATAAAAAAATTTAACATTGATAAAAGAAGTGCCATATTTAGAATACACAAAAAAACTTATATACCGGGACGTATGAGTAATTTTTAATTGGATATTTAACTATTATCCCATTTTTATATCCAACTCAACTATTTCACCTTTTGTGCAATTGAAAGATTATTAAGTTAAAATTTCATCACAACAATTCTACAGCGTGAATCAAATAACTATCGCTATTTTTTATTTTAAGCATTATTTATAACTCTTCATCATTAAATTCGAATCTTTCACCATTAATTCTTTTTAAAAATTTAAAACAATTTGTGAAAGACGAGCATGCGGCACGCATCTGGTTTTCAGGTATATCAACCGATATTTTCATTAATCGTCGCTTAAATTTATCTAACGTCATGTGTTTATGTTCGTTAATTTGCTCAGCACGATACCCCAAATAGAAAAGTCCAGAGGGTTTAGGTCAGGGGATGACAGAGGCCATTTGCCAACAGAAATAAAACTGCAATAAGCTACTCTGCACCAGCTTTGAACGATTTTTGCCTTATGTGCTGGAAAAGAATCTTGCTGAAAACAAAGGTGACCCTCTCTGTAAATTGGTTGGGCATTGAATTTATGAAAAGTTCAAATTAAAATACAAAAATTTCAAATTAAAATAAAATTTGGCCAGATAGATTGATAGACAATTCAATGATGAAAATTTACCGTGAAATCAATTTTGGTGATTTGAGATGTAAAAAATCTATAGCAAGCACAACGAAAACGAAAGAGAACACCGAAAAAAACATACAAAATCAAAAATTATTTTATCAATAAAAAATGTATTTTAATGAAAAGATAAAATGAATGAATGAATGATGACGTCAAGATTTTGCGTTAATCATGCAATTAAAATATCGCCACTTCACAACACAAAACACATTTTGTCACTACCGCTTAGAGTTATGCATTACAATATCATCACAGACACATTTTTACCAGCGGGTTGTTGCTTTCGCGATTATTAACTCTCCTGTATTGGGTGAAGTGGTTCGTTTTTACAACGGGTCATCGGAAGAGACTCTGTTGCCAGAGGCAGCTATCTTCGTTATAAATTGGAGGTTGGTCTTACGGCTTTTATGAGTAAAGTGCAGGTTCTGATGGGCGCGTATTTCTTGCATCTTATGGTAATGATCTAATAGTGAGGTACTAACCCTTGCTATCGATTCATAGGATTATGCATCAGCTAGAAATATGAGTACCACAAAGTTGAAGGCTACGCTAAAAGAGAGTGTTAAATCTAAACAGCAATGCAGTTAGAATGATGAAAACCTGATTCGTAGAGTCACATTCAGACTGAAATGTAACTTAACGTTAGTTCAAAGTCATCCAGACTTTGGCTTAATCAGAATCAGGGCTAGTATTTCGATGACATGTCATCTTTTTTCTCCTGCTTCTAACCAGAATTTATTTAAAACGTCCATTTATGTTTCCTAAATTCCAAATATGATAAGTTTTAGGTAATTTTTTCGTAATTTTTCATCTTTTTTATCGGTTTTAGTTTTAACTAGATTTAATTTTAACTAGATTTAGGGAATTGTTTGGTATTTTTAAAAATTTTCAAACATATTCCTTTAACAGTAGAGTCCCTTCAATCAAAAACATTACCTCTCGAAAAAGGAGTAACTTTGTTTATAGACGTCGATGAAAAAAAAAACCTCTGCGCGTGGTGAAAATAACGAAAAGGTATGTAGAAAGATGAAGCAAGTGTTAGATAAAACTCAGTATATGCTAGTTTTTCTTAACTCTATTTTTATGCTCTATTGCTGATATATTAAGGAATAAAAATGTTAATACTATGAAATTAGAAGAGGAACTTACATCCGATGACATATCGTCTTTTAAATATGTTCCTCTCGTCAGTGCAGAAGTTTTTCTGTTTACAAAAACATTTTGCCAGACAATCGACGTTCTTTCCTCAAAAATGTACCCTGTAATAAAAATAAATTGTAAATTTAGTAAAGTTTTATTTTTAAAGTTTTATTTTTTGTTAATTTTTTATATTTTATAATTGTTGGAATATTTTAGGTAATTTTTGTCAGTTTTTAGGCAATTTTCTGCAGTTTTTAGGTAATTTTTGTAATTTTTTTAGCTAATTTTTTGCAGTAATCGAAATCTGAGCCCTGGTCACAATCATTCTTTTGTAAAACCTATTGATAGATAATTTTGATGACTTGTTCTTGAAGAACATTTTTTGATTTTTAATGATGAGACTCTGCTCCAGCCAAATAAAGATGACAACAAATTTAAGAATGCTTTTAAAAACAAACATCATTAATTAATCATTTGCTTATCATGTTTTGTGCTTTCTTCATGTTCTCCGCAGTTGCCAAACAAAAAGAAGCCGAGATGGCCATGTGGAAACGACGTTCTAAATACGATCCCATGAAAGCTGCTGCCGAAGATCGACGAAAAAAAGAAGAAGCCAAACGAATGGCACAGCCGACAAATGACGAATTTGTTAACGAAAGGTAAATACAACTGGTTTAGGACCATTTTCCATGTGCAATTCTAATGAAAATTGAAAAGCTTTATATCATATGAAAAAAAGAAACACAACAACTTCAAAACACAAGCAAACTCAGTCTACAAAATCTGAATCAACATAATTTTGGTAAAGGAAACTTTGGTTTTTTATTTTCATTCAATCAAAATGGTACAAGTTGCTAAACACATTACTCATTGGAGTATATTCATAGCCGTATATTATTTTAGCTTTTGTTTTCATTCTCTTTTATTTTAGTTTTTCTATTTAGTTTCTAAGCTTTAATATGATTTAATAATTTCAAAGTTATTATTACTTTTCTGTTGCTGCTATTCTATCTATTCACCCATAAAATAGACCCTCAAGATCTCCCTATCGCAGGGGACATCATTTATGACCTGATGGGGTACTTATAACCGATCTATAAGTTATACATGTGGTAATTGGGACGCTAATGATGGATATAAATGATTAGTATGAGCTTGAAATTACCATCTTTCCTATATAATGATGATGATGATGATGATATTGATGATGTTGAAAGTTATGGTGTGCGAAAGGAACTCTCAAAAGTCGGTTAAAAAAGTAAAAGTAATTATTAACAGCTTATTAACGGTTTTACTTGTTATGATGAAATATCTTTTACTTTGTTGCTGCTGCTGTTGCGTTCTACTCACTCTAGGGTTGCGTCAGTAACTTTGCATTTGCAAATTTGGCTTTTGTATATAAAAAAAATTAATTTCTATTTCATCAACCATTCGTTTAGGTTAAGCTTAGCTACGATTAAGTTATAAAATACAGAAAAAAACTATTGCACGCAAAGCAGTTGACAGTAGAGACAAAAAAAACAAAATACCAATTGGGTCATATCCATGTTTGAAAAGCAAAATATACATTGGCGGATGTTTGCATCTAAGCTTAACAAAATTTGGTAAAATTTTTGGACCTTGCTTGTTTGCTTCTAACTTGCTGTCAACTGCTCTAAAGTCCCCTCTTTGGACTGTGTGAAACGTTCAAATATTTACAATTAATTATAACGCTGAAAGTCGCTGCATTCATTGTTGCTGTAAAAATGTTTGCGTTATTGTTAAATTTATTCAAACTATGTACTATTTAAAGATCATTGCCTGGGTTGATTGACTATATCTATAATCATTACTAATGCAATTAAATCATCAACATCAACATACTAACCAACAATCAAGCTTTAATCACGCTTGACTTTAATTAAAGTAAAACGAAAAAATTGTTTTTTAACATTTAGCATGTGAATTATTTTCCACTCTCTATCTATCTTGCTGTCATTTCAATTAAAAATTATAAAACTAATAAACATTTCCATTTCCATTTCTTTTGCCAGTGCAAACCAGTCCAATACCTATCAACGCCAAACATCCTGCGACAACCAATGGACCTTGGGTCTACACGAAGCTGGCGATGAAGAACTAAGTGATTAAGCAAGCATTCATTGTACTTAATTGGCTGAGTTTTGAATTGAACAGCTGAATTGAAATAAAAGTGATATGAATATGCTATAGATTGCTTAAAGTACTAATTAGCTTTGTACTAAATACAAAAACAATTTATTAATTATTAAAGCTTAAGCTTTTACATACTAATGTATATGCAAATAACTACGTTAAGTTGTATTGAATGGAGCTGGAATTATCAATATTATTATTATTATTATTATTATCATAATTTTTAATATTACTATTATTCTATTATATTTTCATAGAATATACAAATTCTGTATTATAAAAAAAAATAATATCGTAAACATAGTATTAGATAAAAGCAATTAAATGCTAGTTATCATAATTATAATGCACAGCGGGGGCGACGAATGATAGCACTTTTGAAACAAAAGCCAGGCAGAGCCCGCTTTATTTCAACCTAATGCTTAAATACTAATTCAGCCATGTCCGTAGAAATCACTTTGGCTTTGTTAATTGCAAAAAAATGTTTTTTTTTTTAATTTAACCAATTTCGTCAACTGAGCTGCTAGCTGGACACTCCTGCCTTTATTAATTTGTAGACGAGGCTATAAAATTTTCGATTTAGAGTTCGTGCGGGTCACAAAAAAATTTATTGTTTAAAACTGCTCAATTTGGGCCAACTGAGGCATTAGCTGCACATCATTTAAAGCATTTAAAGATTTAGATAGAAGTCTTTTTGGTTTGAGCTTAGAAGCACTAAAAGATATTTTCTTAAAAAAACTAAGCCAATTGAGTCAACTGACCAAACTGAGCCTTTAGCTGGGCATCGTTACTATAAGTAAATTGAAAATTATGATAAAATATTTATTTATTTCGAATCTGTGCTTGTCAACACAGGTAGATTTTTTTATTCCAAGCAAATTGAATCAACTGACCGAATCGAGCTTTTAGCTAGGCACCATTGCCTTATGTGAAATCAAAGCTAAGTTCGTAAATTTGATGTTTTGCAATAAATACAGGTTACCAAAAAACCTTTTTGAAAATTTATCCAATTAAGTCAACTCACCGAATTGAACTGAGCCATTACTAAAAGTGAAGGGAAGCTTAAGCTGAAATATGTATTGAATTGCAACTTGTGCTTGTCAGAAGAGAAAGAGTTTTTTTCTAAATCAAGCTAATTGAATTAACTGATCGAGCCGAACCATTATCTGGGCATCATTGCTTTAAGTGAAATCAAACTTAAGTTAATATAATTTTTGATTTGGAACAGTCAATTGAGTAAACCGAACCGAACCAGTAGCTGGGCACCACTGTGCTAGCTTTTATAAAATGCTAAAAAATAAGTTTATTGGGCCAAATGAACCACCAGCTATGCGCCAAGTTGTTTGAAAATGTTTGATTTGCAATCTATGATCGTCATCAGAAAAGATTTTTTAAAAATTTGGCCAACAGAGTCAATTGACTCATTTGCTGGACACCATTAATTGAAGTGAATTTAGGACTAAGCATGTAAATAGTTTGGCTTGAATTTTGTGCTGGCTACCAGAAAAGGTTAAAAAACCCAACGAGCTAGCAGCTAGACATTATTGCTTGAAATGAATTGAAGACTTAGCTCGAAAATTTTTGGTTTATAGTTTTTATTGGCCAATAGAAAATTTTTTATAAAAATTTGAGCTAAATGGGTCAATCGGGTTATATGCTGGGCACTATTGCTTAAGTAAATTGAAGACTAAGCACGAATATTTTTTAATTAGAATTTGAACTGAGCACTGAGCATTTGAATTTGATTGAAAAATTTCAGAAAATATTTTTTAAAGAACTAAGTAATTTGGCTCAATTGAGTTGCTTGCTGGCCTCCCATTTTTTTGAAGTAAATGAAATATTAAGCTCAAAAATTGATTTGGTTTGACTTTTGTGCTGGCTAATAGATATTTTTATAAATATAACGGTTTTTTAAAAATAAACCAATTGAGCCAAATGAGCCACCAGCTAGACATCATTGCTGGAAATTAATTAAAGTGATTAAGATTATAGTCTTAGTTTATTTGTTTTATGTACTGAGAACCAGAAACGGATTAAAAATATAGCTAAATGGGTCAATCGAGTCACATGCTGGGCATTACTTAGCAAGTGCATTTAACACTCAAATCGAATAATTTTGAATAGTAGTTTGAACTGGGCATCAGGAAAAATTTATTTGAAGTCAATTGCGTCAATTGAGCCACTTGTTAGGCACTATTGCTTGAAGTAAACTAAGGACTGAGGTACAAAATGTTTGTGTGGCAACTTTGTTTTTTTTTGTGGCAACCAAAAAAGTTTTTTATAAAACTAAGCCAAATAGCTAACCCAGTTGGCTGACTGAGTCCCCAGCTTGAAAATAAATTACAAAGACTAAGCACGATTTTTTTATTTGTTTTTTGTACTGGATATAAGAAAAGGTTTTTTAAAAATAAACTCGAATATTTTTGAATTGGAGTTTGAACTGGGCACCAGAAAAGGCTTATTTAAAGAAATGAGTCAATTGAGCCACTAGCTGGGCATCATTGCTTGCAGTAACTTAAAGACTAAGATTAATAAATTATTTATAAGAACTTTGTGCTAACTAGCAAAAAAGTTTTTTTTTAAAACCAAGCTAACTGGGCCAACTGAGCCACCAACTTGACACCACTGTTTGAAAAAAAAAATACAGTCACTAAGCACGCATTTTTTATTTGTACTGGCCACAAGAAAAGGTTTTTTACGATAAATCGAGTTACTTGTTGGGCACTATTTCTCAAATGAATTAAATAACTAAGCTCGAATATTTTTGAATTGGAGTATTAACTGGTTACAAGAAAAGATTTATTTAAAAAACTGAGTTAATTGGCTTAATTGAACTACTTGCTGAACACTAAAGATTGAGGTTGGAAATTATTTATGATAATTTTGTGAAGGTTATCAAAAAAGGTTTTTTTTTTAAATAAAATTAAGTCAATTGGGCCAACTGAGTCATATAATCTTGACACAATTCCGTGAATTAAATTGAATAAACCTGAACATGTTTACTTGTAGTTTGTAATAGGAACTAGAAATGGTTTTTAAAAAAATTGTGTCAATCGAGTCACTGGCTGGGCATTACTGCTTAATTAAATTAATAACTAAGCGCGATTATTTTTTAATTGGAGTTTGAACTGAAGAACAGAAAAGGTTTATTTAACGAACTGAGCCGATTGCGTCAATTAAGCCACTTGCTGGGCAACATTGCTTGAAGTGAATTGAAAACTCTAAAATAATTTGATTTGACATTTGCGCTAGAATAGAATTAGAATTAGAATAGGGTTTTAAAAGAAAAATTGAAGCAATTAAATCAACCAAGTCATTTGAGCTAACTGCTTCTATCAAATCACGTCTATAGAGCGGGCTCTGATAAAAAGTTTACTTATATAATGAAAAATTATAACGAAGAATAACTAACACAAAAGTCCGACTCACCGCCCTGTGTTTTATTTGAAAAGCACGCCTCTACCTTAGCTATTATAGCCGGTGGTGGTTAAATTTGAAAAGCAAAACTACTGTCCCTCAAAAAGGCCAAAAACTATATGCCACAAAATACATTTATCATCAATAATGATAATGATAAATAACTTATATCAAAAATAAAAGAAGTGAGTGAAAAAAATTACATGCCGCATTTAAACAAACTGCTGCATAAAACGAGGGCAAAACAGTAGCTATCACATTAATTAATCTTAAGTATTTTAAGCTGTAACTGTAAAGTGTATGCATTGTGAATCGTCTTAGTAACTTGTTATTTAATATAATGCCTTAATTAATTTACAGTCTGTTATCTCTACTTTGTTGTAATTTTTTTTTATAATTTTTGATGTTTATATTTATATTATTAAGTTATTTTATCAACGATTGTTAGTACGTAATTTATCAAAGATAAAAAAAATCAAGCCCAAACCGAGAATATTACACAAAGTCCCATTAGCTGCTATATACTATACATAAATTTAATTATTATTTTCCTTATCAATTAAATA
This sequence comes from Dichetophora obliterata, assembly GCA_963920525.1. Lineage (NCBI taxonomy): Eukaryota > Metazoa > Arthropoda > Insecta > Diptera > Sciomyzidae > Dichetophora > Dichetophora obliterata. The sequence goes on along the minus strand of OY986438.1, from coordinate 5,082,400 downwards.
TAACACTACTCTGTAACAGCATCGTGCTGCATTAATTAAATGCCAAACACGCTTTATAAAATTTACATATGTCGATAAAAAAATGTAATAAGAAATTTATTGTGAATGGTTTGCATTCCCTTTGGTTACAATTATAAATTGCGTTTTTAAAACATGTGTGGTTAATCTCTTTATATAATATGTTGAATATTTTTAGATATTTTTGTAGTTATTAGCAAACCAAATTTTATAAAACTATCAATACGAAAAATTAATAAGAAATTTTAAAATGAATTTAATAAAAATAAAAATATGTAAAATGCAAATAATTTTTGAAACTCTTCGATGTTAGTGCATTAATAGTTTGCAAAACTTTTAAAATAGTATACAAATAATTGCAATTACAAACCAAATAACTATATTTCAATAATGCTGTACGTTAGCTACTGCAAAATATTTGTTTTAAATTTACTTTATTTATGCTTTTATATTGTGCAATACAAAAACAACAAAAACTACTATAACAACAACAACAACAACAACGAGTTTTAATAAAACTTTCAAGAAATTGTGAAAACTTTCAAGCATTGTTTAATTAATTTTTATTTTAAGATTAGCTTTTATTGAACTAAAATGCATTATCTTGTGAAAATTCTCTACAGTCAAATCGGTTATTAAGAATGTTTGTTAAAAAATCAGCATGGTAATGAGAAAATATTTTTTTTTGGTCAACTGCTTCTATACTTTTTTAACAAATTCTACTTCTAGTTCAATACTCGGTCATCCCCATTCTGACACTGACATTAAAGGCACATTTATCATTCAACAATTTCATCAAATAATTTCATCATGATTGCGCTTAGTCATCAAAAACAAAAATAAATTGAATCTTTGTTGAGAAAACGACATCTAACTACTAACAGCAGTTATCAATTTAATACTCCGGAAATAACTCTTCTGAAAACTTTTGTGTTAATGTTTAAAAATCGCCTATTCGCAGTGAAGAACAGTAACCTTCAGAAGTTCATAATTGTGATTTTCCCTACAAACCATTTTACTATCGATGAGCTGAATTCACACAGGAAATTTTTACCCTCAACACTTGGCCAACTCGGAGAGAATACACTGTCTACTAAGCTAAGTTTTCATGTTCGTAGAGGTAAGCCAGGCAGCTATAAGAATCAGAACAAAAAATCACATCAACAATGTGACATAATTTCTCAAAAAATCGCCAATACCAAAAAAAAAAACTCAACTAACCGTCCAGGAAAAAAAAAATGTCTAGGTCTAGGGTTCAGAAAATATTAATCGTTTAAAAATCGATCAGATTTGTTGGCCAGGTCATGTTGAGCTTATAAAGGACGATGCTCCAGTGAAGAAAATATCCGATTCTGTATCTGGAAGAGCACAGCCGCTTAATATTTAATTTTTGCGCTCGAAAATCGAATCACCAACAAACAATTGTATGGAAGAATACGAAGTTTCAGCCATAATAATTCAATTAATTTCTGTGAATATTTATTTGACAAAACAACTTCTCTCGAGATAAGAAAATTTTCCAGGATTTTAATCATATGGCGCATTCTTTTATGATTAAAACATTATGGGTGTGGGATTTTTTTAAATTTTGCCATAATGTTTTCCTGCTTTTTTAAAACCGAAATTTTTTCTGCTTGTGCTACAGAGTTTATATGCTTCTAAAGATTGGAGTTGTTAAAAAAAAGATTTTTTCGAATTCCGGGATCAAATTCGAAATAGGAAAATATTTTCATTTCAAAACTGGAAGTTCGAATTTCGATTCAAAATTTAAAGAACTTCGCCTTTTTTGGGATTTATTTAACATTTTAAAATTGAAGCCTGAAGTATGTTGATAATGCACAAAATGTTTCAGAGTTATATTCACAATGGTTTAGAAGTTATACATTTTTAAGTACACAATTTTTTTCATGAAAAACACAATTATTTTAAAAATCATTTTGTGGTTAAAAAAATAAAAAAATAGTGCAGTGGCTTTCACTAATACTCGTATGTAATAAAGTAGTCCTTGCAATCGCTTACTGTAATCCTTATTTTAGAAATTTACTACTATTTAGTCACCCGTACTATCCAAAATTCATTTGTACTATTTTTTTTTTTAAATCTGAAGAATTAAAACTTTTCGACTCTGCGCTATAGGACTTCTTCTAGATCTTAAGAGAAAAAATCTTTTCAAAAATATATTTTTTCTCAAAATTAAAAAAGTGTAAAAAATGGTTGTTAAAAAATGAGTAAGGTTATGAATTGCATTTTTTTAGTTAATTAATTGTGATGTATTGTTTAAATATTACATGAATTTATTTGTGAGCTTTAGATCAAGTAAGATTTTTCTTAGATATATAAAAATCTTTTTATTTATTTACTTTAGCAAATTACAGCATTATATTTTTCTTATAAATATTTGTAATTTTGTAATGGCTATTTTGCCAAATAGTGAGTGTTTATACTGATTTGGCAGAACGTCGACAGAAGCTTTTTATCTTAGTCACAAGCCAATGGCTTTTTTGAAGTGGCTCATCTACAGGGAATAGATTTAAGCAATTTTAGTTTAGAAATGTAAACAACTCCAATCATAAAAATACACATATTTTACTTTCAAGACATTTATTTTTTTGTAATTTTACTACACATTCCATCAAATTTCACATATTTTTAAAGAAAATGAAAATAAAATCATAAAAATTTTTTTGGAACGAAGTTCTTTTACGCAGTGCGAGAATCGAGACAGAATCAGACAAGTTCGTATCTCGAATAATTTTGACACCAGGGTACTGAAATTCAGTACAAGGGTAGGCACAATTATGACAAATTACGGCCAAGTGAGTGGACTTCATTCGACAAAGGTGCGTTTCAATATAATAAAATCACTGTATTTCGAAAATATTGACACTAGGGTACTAAAAATTAGTAGAGGGGTGGCCACAATTATAAGAAATGACGGTCAAGAAAGTGGGCGTTATTAGATAAAAACACTGTATCTCGTTGAAAAGAAAGTGGGCGTTATTAGATAAAAACACTATCTCGAAAAATATTGATACAGGGTACTGAAATTTATTATAAGCCCAATTATGAAAAACTTCGGTCAAGAAAGTGGGCATTAAGAAAGTGGGGGTTATTTGACAAAGAGGCGTGGCAATATTAGAAAACCTCTGTATCTCAAACAACACTGACAGGGTACTGAAATTAAGTTCAAGGGTAGGCAGAATTATGGCAAATTACGGTTAAGTAAGTGGACTTTATTCGACAAAGGGGGGCGTGCCAATATTATAAAAACACTGTATCTCGAAAAATATTGACACTAGGGTACTGAAAAGTAGTACGGGGGTAGGCGGAATTATGAAAAATTACAGTCAATAAAGTGGGCGTTATTAGACAAAGGGGCGTGGCAATATTATAAAAAATTTTATCTCGAGTAATACTGATACTAGGTTATTGAAATTTAGTACAGGGGTAGGTACAATTCTTGGAAATTACGGTCAAGAAACTGGGCATTATGTGACAAAGGGGCGTGCCAATATTATAATAATACTGTATCGCGAATAATGTTGACACTAGATTACTGATATTTAATACAGGGATAGGCGGCACAATTATGACAAATTACGGTCAAGAAAGTTGGCGTTATTGGACAAAGAGGTGTGGGCGTGTATACAATAGAAAAACACTATATCTCGAATAATATAGACACTAGGGTACTGAAAATTAGTACAGGGGTGGGCGAAATTATGACAAAGAACGGTCAAAAAAGTGGGCGTTGTTGGACAAAGAGCCGTGGCAATATTAGAAAACACTTGAAATGATATTGACACTAGGGTTATAAAATTCGTTACAAGAATTGATAGATCTATTACAAAACACGATGAAGTCTTTTTGTAAAGTCACTTTACTGGTCTCCGGAATAAAAAACAAAAAACATTTAAATGAAATATTTTTAAATACAGCTAAGATATTTGTATGGAAAGTCAAAAATTTGATTTTAAAGTCGCTTTATCTCATTCTAAGGCTACAATGTTTTATGAAAAAGTCGTTGTACTAAAAATTTCTATAGTTTTCTAAAGGTTTCACTTCTACCTTGTTATAAATCATAAGTGAGAATCTTTATTTCAATTAAGATTTAAGAAATGGATACTGCAGCAAATGTGTGTAATACAGTGTAATCTGATGTTAGAATTTCAAAAAGTTTTTTGACACTAGGGTGGACCCTGAAAGTGTGTGTTTTTTTATACCCTTGTATACATACATATGAGCTGCTCAGAGCACAAGTGGTGTAAGTCCATTTATGGTAGTTTTGAGAAAATCGAACATTCAGAAAAATTCTTATGATAAATTCCAAGTATAAAGAACTCAGTTTTGCTAATAAGCTTGGTTAAGAGCATAAATGGAGCTTTTCATATCGAAAACAATAAACTAAATACTCCCCAAAAATGATGCAGAATATTGCATATAAGTAAAAAAATTTGGACTTGCGCCACTGGTTCACTGAAGTTTTTTTTTAAACTTCTCGGTTCCGCTGTAGGAATCTAATGGAAGATATTTTTTAAAAATTTGTTGATGAGTAATGACAGTATTTTCACCTAGAAGTTGGACAAAACCACCTTTATTTTCATCTCTAGTGATAATTTTGCATCTTAAGTTTCAATAAATAAATCTTTTTTTCCTAAAATATTACATTAAACTTTTTGATTTGATTGTTCATTTACATTATTTGACGTGAAAAAATTATATAAAATACAAAATAATAAAATAAATAAAAATATAATAAATAAAATATTTAAAATAATAATAAGAACTTTAAAATAAATAAAGTAGAAGAAAAAGCGTAAGGAATTTCGTTCCTGCCGGGGGTCCCCTGACCGCACCACATTTTTAACAAAATAAAGTACAGAGTTAAATCGGGTATAAGTATCAGCTAGTCTTAAATAATGGAATTTGATTAAAAAAAGGGTACTTATAAGAATGTAGTTATGAGTAAGATATCAAGTTATGAAGTATCATTCAACACGACCTTTCCCTGTCTTTACTTATTGTTTCGATATATGTATCACAAAAACGTCTGACTTAATCACCTTCAGCTCAAGACGCCAAAATATGCATTAAAATAACGCCATAAGAAGTAAAGAGAAAGTTTGCTCAAAATCACTACAATTTCTTTATAATTTTTTTCAAAACTACCATAAAGGATACCACAATAAAACCGTCTGTCCCACTAATAGTCTGAGTGATGTCATCAATAATTTGACTTAACCACAAGTAGTCATTAATCTAAGAGACATAAGCTACAGTTCTGTATTAAAATGAATCCGTTCATAATTTCTGTGGAAATTCCAAAGTAGACAAGCGAATGTCGCGACCCTCATACATTCATACCTGGCCAACATAAACGCCTAGCCCTTTATTCGCATAATTAAAGTAGTTAACTTCTCGGACAGTTGAGCTCTTCTTAGTGGCACTTTAATTAGTCTCAATCCCAATCACATTTGGAAAAACAAAAATATTTCCCCGATAAGGTCTTTTAGTCTGCGGCTATTGTGCGCAGGCTGGTTCCTTTCGAGTACAAAGCTTGGGTATAGCAAATTTTATGATCGGGAAACTTCTGCATTTGAGATGTTTAGGTAGCTGGCGCTGTTATGTTATAGCTTAATTGTTTAAGTGTAGCTGTACGACGGACGACTACCTGTTAGCAAAAGGTTGCTCAGATGGCTAGCTAGCATCATCGTAGGGTATTACAGCGATAATAAGCGATAGAATAGAAAGAAAAACCCTAAAATTCTTCATTAACACATGGTACACAATAACAAAATAAACAATTTCTAGCATATATCATAATTATACGTATGTAGCTCAACTAATTTCATAATTAAAGAATATGATAGCTGTGGCATATCGAGCATAACTTGAAATTTCCAAAAATATGTTTCGCCAAGCAGTTGACTGGTTTTTAGGAAAATATTTTTTTGTTCCTAAGTCAAAATTAGCTGACGTTAATAGCAGTATTTTAATCATATTTCATTTTAATATTCTTACGAGTTTAACTCTTGCTAGTTAGTATGATGCAATCGTTTTGTGGCTCTGTGCAAGCCGCGTTGCACAGTGTTTTGTTTTTGCCATAAATAGGAAAAAATCAATTTCCGACAAAGCACAAAAAAGGTTTTGTTTTCTGATAGAAAACACTTCAACTAAGAATAAGCCCAAAGGATTTTTACATTTTATACATATTTCGTTTGGTTACACGGAGCTCTGAAAGTCAAGTGTTAGAAAAACTGATAGTTTAGCAAAAAAAAAACCTAAATTTTGGTTCAACTTTCGAATCCTCTAATTGAGCTACTTGAAATACAACTAATTAATGAAGCATATTTTAAAAACTTGTAATCAAGTTGTAACTAAGAAAATTATTCGGGGCTTGTTTTGATTACAACTTGCGTTTTACGGATATTTTCAAAGTTGAGTGATTTTTTCACTTGATAGGCAATTTTCAAAGTTGAGTGATTTTTCAAGTGAAAAAAAGTGCATTTGAAAGTTTGAAAGAGAATAAAAAAAAAATATATCGAGATATATTCTAAATGTTTTTGCTTAAGTTAGCTAAAAGTATGTTTTCTCGAATAAAATATGTCCCAGCTACAACTGCCTGCAAATAATGACGAAATTTTGTTTTTTATGAGACATGTTCTATGAAAATTGGTGATATCTTCTTTGCATGGCTCGAAATAAAAGATAAACCTGACTACATTAGAAATATGTTAAGTTTTGTAAAAGCAAAAATTTGTGCAAAGACAAATCAGGACCAACTAAAACTCAGTTAAATATGTAATAGCATCATTTCAAAATAAGTGGCGCGCTCCTAAAGCAAGTAGGTTTTTCGCAAATGAAATTTAATAAAAAAATATACATAAACAAAACAAACATTAAAATAAATAATATAAATATTTTACTTGCAAAAAAAAAAATAAATTAAAATCAGTGCAAGTAGAAATAATGACAAAGTGATAACACATGTTTTAAACGATGTTTTTTTATATTATTTTGTTTTTCGATTCTATTTTTGAAGTGAAACCTCTTAGGTGGCAATTTAATACTGAGAGTAAAATTTTTAGAGTCTCGTCACGAAAAATTTTCGTAATAAAAAATATTTCGAGTCTCGTCACGTTTTTGTGTACATGAGCAGTGATATTTTCTATTTTTGGTGTCTTGTATGGGTACCACCAGAAGGGTGGTAGATAGAGTGTAGTTGTGTTCCTAAGAAATGTTGAGGGGGAAAAATTAATAGAATCAGCTTATTTATTTGACCTCCTTAATGTCATAAATTTTTTTTATATAAATTATAATAGAAATGTTTTTTTATAATTTGTGTTTTTTGTATATAGATAGATTCTCACAATAGATCTCTCTACAATATATGTATTTTTTTCAAATAGAAAATAGCAAATCACGAACATATATCTCATATATCTCACGGACGTATTACCAAATAAAACACAAACCAATGACCAGAGCTGCAAAATCGGCATTCATATTCAGAATTTTAAGTACAACTGAATAACTACATAAGAATGCATTCAATGAATGACAAAATTGATTTATAAATAAAATTTTTAATTCATATTCATTTTAAAAAAATGATAAATTATCAATTTGAATTAATAATTTTCGTTATTCAGAATAATTAATAATTTTTTCATTCATTCGAATGCTATTCACAAAGAATTTCAGAATTTTCAATAATTCTTTTTTTATTCATTGTTCATTTTTTATTCATTATTCATTATTAATTTTTTATTAATTATTAATTTTTTATTCATAATAATTTTTTATTCATTAATATTTTTTATTGATTTTTTATTCATTATTCAATTGTTATTCATTATTAATTTTTTTATTCATTATTAATTTTTTATTCATTATTCTTTATTTATTCATTATTAATTTGTAATTAATTTTTTATTCATTATTCATTATTTATTATTAATTTTTTATTAATTATTTATTCATTATTAATTTTTTATTCGTCATTCATTTTTTATTCATTATTATTTTTTTATTCATTATTTTCATTATAAATTTTTTATTCATTATTAATTTTTTATTCAGCATTAATTTTTTATTCATTATTAATTTTTTATTCATTATTCGTTTTTTATTCATTATTTATTATTAATTTTTTATTCGTTATTCATTGTGTATTCATTATTCATTTGTTATTCATTTTTTATTCATTACTAATTTTTTATTCATTATTCATTTTTTATTAATTTTTTATTCATTATTCATTTGTTATTCATTTTTAATTTTTTTATTCATTAATTATTTGTTATTAATTATTCATTTGTTATTTTTAATCATTATTAATTTGTTATTCATTATTCATTCTCTATTCATTATTTATTATTCATTATTTATTATTAATTTTTTATTCATTATTAATTTTTTATTCATTATTAATTTTTTATTCATAATTAATTTTTTATTCATTATTCGTTTTTTATTCATTATTCATTATTAATTTTTTATTCGTTATTCATTATTCATTTGTTATTCATTATTCATTTTCTATTCATTATTAATTTTTTATTCATTATTAATTTTTTATTCATTATTAATTTTGTATTCATTTGTTATTCATTATTAATTTTTTATTCATTATTAATTTTTTATTCATTATTCGTTTATCATTAATTAGTTCTTCATTATTAATTTTTTATTCATTATTCATGTCCTATTCATTATTAATTTTTTATTCGTTATTCATTATTCATTTGTTATTCATTATCCATTTTTTATACATTATTATTTTTTTTTTCAGTATTAATTTTTTATTAATTGTTCATCTGTTATTCATTATTAATTTTTTATTCATTATTCATTTATTATTCATTATTCATTTTTTATTCGTTATTCATTGTTTATTCATTTGTTATTCATTATTAATTTTTTATTTATTATTCATTTTTTATTCATTATGAATTTTTTATTCATTATTAATTTTTTATTAATTATTCATTATTAATTTTTTATTCATTATTCCTTTTTTATTCATTATTAATTTCTTGTTCATGATTAATTTTTTATTCTTTATTCATTTTTTATTCATTATTCATTTGTTATTCATTATTAATTTTTTATTCATTATTCATTTTGAATTCAATATTAATTTTTTATTCATTATTAATTTTTTATTCATTATTCGTTATTTATTCATTATTCATTTGTTATTCATTATTAATTTTTTATTCATTATTTATATTATTATTATTTATTATTATTTATTATTCTATTCATTATTAATTTTTTGTTCGTTATTCATTGTTTATTCGTTATTGATTTGTTAATCATTATTAATTGTTTATTCATTATACATTTTTTATTAATTTTTAATTATTTATTTCTTATTCATAATTTTTTGCTCATTATTCACTTGTTATTAATTATTAATTTTTTATTTAGTGTTCATGTTTTATTCATTATTAATTTTTCATTCATTATTCATTTGTTATTCTTGTTTCATTATTCATTTCTTTTTCATTATTCATTTTTTATTCATTATTAATTTTTTATTCATTATTTATTTGTTATTTTTTATCCATTTTTTATTGATATTAGTCCTAAGCTATAAATTAAAATGAACAATGAATAATGAATAAAAAATGAACAATGAATAAAAAATGAATAATCAATAAAAAAATTAATAATGAATAAAAAATTAATAATGAATAACAAAAGAATAATGAATAAAAAATGAAAAACGAAGAAAAAATGAAACGAAGAAAAAGACTAAAAAACGACTCGGTACCAATCCGAATCAATTTTAAGAAAATCCGTCAATGTTTATTATATTTGGCACAATAATGTATGAAATCAAAACACTGTGCGTTGTTTTCACGTGTAGTGAAAAGAGCATATTCCTCTCTTTTATCTCCATTGTCCACTTAATTGTTTTTTTTGTTCTGTATAACCTTCATGTTTGACAACTACGTGGATGCTGTTTAAATCTTTCTATTCTTCTCACCAACCTGGTTTTGAGGACATGTAAACATGACGCAATCTTGTCGAAACTTGTTGTTAGCCGGTCAACCTTTTTTCGTGAATTTCGTGCACCATGTAGATGCTTTGTTTCTTTTTTGCTCTGGTATTTTTCATATGGAGAAATCCTGTAAAATGTCTGTGCACCATAACAAAACGATTATAATAAAGAATCTTAAAATATCGAATTTATGGTAATTGATATTTTTTTACATTTTCTTATTTAAATAGCGTCAAACAATATGTTTCAAACCTATTTTAACGTTTTGTCATTTAGGAGAGTTGTGGCATTTAGTTTTTATATCCAAGCAACAGAACTAAGATTAAGGGGTAACACTACCTTTTGTACATTAAATCACCATTACTTTTTGTACATTTTGTCGTTTATCATAATATAAATACAAATATTTGGTAGTGAAATAAATATTAATATTTTTAATGATTAATTTAGATTGATATTTTAGCTTTCCAACCGCTCATTTGAGGAAACAAAAATAGTCCAAATATAGCCCGTTTTTAAAGTTATTGGGCCCTACCAATAGTCGATTTAATGCTTAAATTTGCATATTCTATAGAATTTGTTGTCAAAAAGCTTACACTAAATTTAGAGTCGACATTAAAATAACTATTGATAAGGCCCATTGTTAATACTTGTATAAAAAATAAAAATGAAAAATAGTTATTGATTCAAATAGCCAAAAGTTCAAATAAATTCAATATACAGAAATTACTTAATTACAGCTATTCCATCTGATCGCCAGACAGCGTAGAAGATGACTGGTCGAGATCTCGACCGCTGGGATAATAAGTGCACTAAAAATTTGTGCTAATATTTTTATACTCCCACGAATACTGCGTAAGTGGTATATAAACTTTGTCACTCCGTTTGTAACTCTAATAAGGAGGCGTGGCACTAGTAGAAAAGTATATATATTCTTGACCTCCTGAGTTGATATCTCACAGTGTAACGATCCCAAATAATGAGCATGCATACATAGAAGGAGCTACCGTAGAATCACAAAATTTTTTTAAAATACGTTTTTTGATAAGAGAACTATTCTTACAAAAGTGTGATCAAATCGGATGAATGGCACGACCACCTCCAATATAACACAAATTGATAATTTGGCATATTTCTTAAAAAAATTATTCCAGAGCAATAACAATTTGTGCATCTAGTTATTTTCTAACAACTAGTTGGTGCGAAAATTAAGCGAATCGGCCAACTAATACGACCTTTTATATATAACCTAAATCGGTAAGGTGGTATATTTTCCCAAAAAAAGTATCCCAGAGCAATAAAATTTTGTGAACCTAGTTCCTTTATGGCAACAACTAGTTTGTGAGAAAACGAACCAAACCGGCCCAACCCGCATATAACCGAAATCGGTAAGGTGGCATATTTCCCCAAAAAAGCATCCCAGAGAAAAAATATAATTCGATACACCTTGCTTTATTATAACAACAACTAGTTTATTATGGGAAAGGACTGGGTTGTAAGCCGGGTTTTTTTTGGGCTCTAACTTTTCACAGAATAAAGATATTAAATAATCCAAGATACCGTTGGAAAGGTAAACATAAAACACAACTTTTTATGCAGACAGAAAAGTGTTTTGATAAAAATTTAACTCTCTATGGTAAATTTTCTAAGGACGTGGTTTTTGGCTCTTCCAAAAAAGTGGTTGGTTTGTGAACGATCTAAAAAAATCCCAATAAAAGTCTGAAAATACGAATTAAAATAACCATAATTTTATAATAAGTAAAAATTTTATTTATTCAGAAGTCCTCAAGAGGCAAAACAAGTTTTAATGACGACACTTGTCATTAAGGAAATGAATTTAATGAAAAATCGAAATGAATGGAAGTGTTAATTTTTTTAAATTTTTTCATGTTCATCCAAGAAGATGTCACAATGTTTGCATGTGAAGTACGATCACTTTCCCATGTTGGCGAACTTCAAGTGAACAGGCCGGCTACATTTGTTGCACTCGATGGAGTTTTAGGGGTCAGTTCTTCAGGCAAAAACACGAAACAAATGGTGCAAAAATCAATCTCCTCATCACATGGTTTTGATACTTCTTTTGCCTTGGAAAGTTTGGGACGCTTAGGTGGTGCTGGTTGTGCCTTCTTCGGTGCTGCTTTTCTGGCGGTTTCGACTTTTCTGCTGTTTTTTCTGCTTTAGTTATCCATTTTGTCTGGAGAAGCCAGCTCGCAGCTCTCCTTACGTTTCAGTGGTTTCAGTGGTTTCTTTGTAAAATAGCACAATTTTATTCAAAAGTGACGAAACATTTTTGCTTCCTGACGATATTTGACTGTTCTAGTAGAAAACGACTTCGAAAAAAGGTTGGTATATAACCTAGCCACCACAGTGGTTCCCAACCCAGCCAATACACTATTTTGGAAACACCAAAACCACTACACTTCCAATCATATTTCGATATAACTAAATTTTTGATCATAAGTATGCATTACACTCACCTTTAACTACACTCACTTGGATATCACTTTGGAAAAAATCAAAAAAAGTGTTTGCAACAAATTTTCAAACACGATGCCGGAATGCATAAAAAGTGAGCTTTTGCTCCGACTCGACTTTTCTAGTAAAAAAAAAATCATAAAGTCTTGATTTTATTTGAAAAAGCGAGCTTTTGGATAACAGTGATACCAGCTTTGTATCTTTCCAAGAAGTTCGGACATTCCAGGTGCATATACGCAAATCATTATCAGCCCAATTCTAAATAATTTTTCCCGGGGAATCGGAGAAGGGAGTTTTCATTTTTAAGATAAAATTCGAAAACATTCTGGAAATTTTTAATGCCAATTTCTTCATCAACCGTCAATACTCATGAGTGTAAGCAAACAAATGTGATATATTTATCTGTTATCTTAAAAATGAAAACTCCCTTTTCCAATTCCCCGGGAAAAATTATTCAGAATTGGGCTGTATAAGTTTTTCTTTTGCGGTAGTCGTCATCAGATTTGTGTATCAATTTTTCTATGTTCTTTGCTTGTTACATTCAAATTCTTAAATAAATTGAAGAGTGGGCTTCAAACCCGACGCCCAACCTGTTTTAAGCCGCTCAGATTAGCCGCCAAACTGACGGTTGCCAGTTTTGCGTTGCCCAGGAAACACTTCGTGGAGACAGTTAAGTTAGTTGGCCTTCGGTTTCCCCGGAAATAAAATGATGTAAATAGCTTTTTTATTTCCCATATGCACTTTGAAAATGAAATTTGGAAAATCGAAGGAAAACTCCCATGCAAAGTGACGTCATCAAAATAGAAAAAACTTTTATTATTTCCACAAAAATTAATAAAACTTCGTAATATTATTTTTAAAATATGCTTTGCTATTTGAAAATTGATCTTAATTTAAAATTTGGGAAAATTTTAATTAAACCACGGCTTTGCGAATAATCGCCCAAGTTACAATCGCCTAAAAGTACGAACATGAACAATCGCCCAAAAAAACGGTTGAATTTTTTGGGCGATTGTTCATTTTTGGTTTGGGCGATTGTTCACAATGAACAAATGCTGACATTTCGAAGAATGACTAATCGCCCAAAAATATTTTTTGAATCGAATGAATAATCGCCCAAAAATATTTTTTGGGCGATTGTTCATCGCATTTTTGGGCGATTGTACATTATGAACAAACGCCTAAACTTTTTGGGCGATTATTCATTTCACAAATTAGGCGTTTGTAACTTGGGCGATTATTCAGACAGCCGTATTAGTCTGTGCGAATATTCGCCCAAGTTACAATTGCCCAAAATTGTGAAATGAATAATTGCCCAAAAAAGAAACGTTAAAATTTTTGGGCAATTGTTATTTTTGAGTTTGGGCGATTGTTCATAATGAATATTCGCCCAGATTTTGAAGAATGAATAATTGCCCAAAAATATTTTTGTGCGATTGTTCATTTCGTTATGTCTTATTTGGGATGGACATTATGACCGTAAAATGATTTGCCCTTATACGGAATTTAAAACTACATTCCTTACAAGGGCAAATTTTTTTGGGAGATTGTTCATTTTGGGAAGTGGCGATTGTAACTTGGGCGAATATTCGCATAGACTAATACGGCTGTGAGAATAATCGCCCAAGTTACAATCGCCCAAGCCCAAAATGAACAATCACCCAAAAAAATTTATCTGATTAGTCTGTGCAAATATTCGCCCAAGCTGCAATCGCCCAAAAGTACGGAAATGAACAATCACCAAAAAAATTTTTTGGGTGATTGTTCATTTTGGGTTTGGGCGATTGTTCGTTTTTTTTTTGTTTGTTCATTATGAACAATCGCCCAAATTGCAATAATTTCAAAAATATTTTTTGGGCGATTGTTCATTGCATTTTTGGGCGATTGTACATTATGAACAAACGCCCAATTTTTTTGGGTGATTATTCATTTCACGATTTTGGCGAATGTTCGCAGTTTTGGGCGATTGTTCATAACTTTTTTGGGCGCTTGTTCATTATGAACAAACGCCCAATTTTTTTGGGTGATTGTTAATTTTTGGGCTTAGGTGATTGTAACTTCGGCGATTATTCGCACAGCGTTAAACCACGCCTATCTCCCTCATACAAAGTGATGCCATCAAAATAATAAAACCAACATAGCTTCGAATATACTATAACATGGTCGTGGGGGGTAGTTTAACTTTGTCTCAGTCGAAGATAATTCTAAACAATAGTTACTTATTCTAACATACAATAATCTTAAGTTCGTTGGTATGTCTGTTTGTGATGGCATAATTTCTGAACGATTTGACCAATTTAGGTCCAATTTGCACATTATAGCTGCTTTATCAAGACGATGAGGCCATCTAGTATACGAATAGTATCTTAAGCAAATAAATTGTAAGTTCAATTATCAAATTTTTATATTTCATATAAAAACACTGTAAAACATCTAAAAAACATTTTGACATAATAGAAAAATATGATGAAATTTTTCAAGCAACAAACCTTCAGATTTTTCCCTTGTTCGCTTTTACACTTCGTGTGGGGTTAATAATGCCGAGTTAAGACTGTAGTACAATGAAAAAAGAAACACTCTACTTCAACCAACCATATATGTATAAATATAATATGTAAATAGAGATGTATGTTTGTGTGTTACTTTGTATGCGTTACGACAGCATGTAAGATAAACACAGCAGTGAAAATAGGCAACAGCGCCTTATTTACAGGTCCAAAACCAAACGCCGATTGGGGGTGGGTAGGGGCAAAGCGGCAGTCGCTACAGCCGTTTATTTGCCATATATATTTGTATGTGCTTAATTGAAGAGCGAAAAAAATAGTCGATAGCGAGAAAAAGAAAAGTGCAAAGAGCGGTATATCTATATATCCATTAAGTTACATGGAATATACATATAAGTAGTTGAAGAGCAAGTGTGAGAAGAAACCTGCTAGCAGCTGTAACTGCTAGATACAGCTAAACAAGTTGTGCTCTTTGAGTTTTTTTCTTCTTTATACTGCTTATTGACAGATTTCATCAGTCTCTGCTGGCTCCCTAAACCCTATCCCTACCCTCCCCCCCTTCCATCCATCGAAAACTGACTAAACAGCTGAGGGAAATCTGGATTTCTGTCAGCTCTGCGTCGCACCCCCGCAAACAAGCTAAAAACTAAGAAATAGCAGTAGAAGAAGATGAAGCAGCAATAAACTGATGTTAGATACATTTTATTTTTTGTAAACATATCGACAAACATGTGTACGTGATGCACATATGTAACCGAAAGCCGGCTGTTTATGTGCTTAGCTGGAAGAGATACTTAGTATCTGTGGGATACCGACGTGCATTTATAACGCATACACACGAGAAAGCGACTCGTTTGTGCAACATTTATTTTATATGCAGACCGATATAGAAACAAAGTGATTTATATGTGTTTATTTATATACAGTATGTGTACATAGGTACTTCATATCTCTTTTGCCCGACAGGAAACTAGGTATTCGTCCTTTTGGGCTTTGTTCAAGCCTTCCTGATTGTTCCACTTTTGTTGGAACTTCGGGGGATGGGTACGATGTGGGGTTGCGGCCAGCTGAGCTGATCTAAAATCAAAATAATATAAGTTATAGCTGTTGGGAGGGGGGCATTTCAGGTCTTGTGTGTTGTTGTGTGTTCCAAAATGGATCATTGGAACCGGCTGAAAATTTGGTGTTTTTGTCCGAAGCACTTGTTTTCGGCTATTTTTGGAAAATAGTATTTTTTTTCGTTGGAGTTGTTTTTGTCGGAGTTGTTGTTGTTGCTATACATAATGTATGCATGCAGCTAGCAAATGCATTTTGTCGAAAAACTCGTCCAGTCGCACACACATCGCATGCAAGCAAAGCTGAGTTGTACAAAGTCACGTACACCATGAAATTGTTGCTCAGCGCCGTAACCCGCGACGCTCTCTGTCCCCTAACGCTAAGCTCCAAACAATACTCGCTCTCTTCCTGTCCTTGATTAAATTTATACTCACTGGCTCGTTCGCTTTTCTTCTATATCTCTCTCTCTCTCTCATTTTTAATTATTTTCCTTACCTCAACCCCTCATTTTCTTAACCATCCCACCACCTTGGTTCTTGTGCATATGTTGCGGCGTTATTACAGATTTTATTTCTATTCTTCTCTCGTTGAGAGGGCAAAGAGTAATTCTTTTGTTTAATTTTTCCTAACATCTCTTTTATTCAACGTTCCATATACTTCACAGCTACTTTATGCTTCTTGCTGCAAAGTCTCTCTTAATATTGAAAAGCGTAAAATATGTATATGCTTTGCTGTGACAGTAATACTTCACATTTACATTATGCTTATTGTTGAGTAGTCCCTCTTAAGCTATAAAAGAGCATAATATTTATGTGATTTGCTGGGGCAGTATCTATAAGAAGAGAGAGTGAAAATAGAGAGTAGCAGAAAAAAACTCGTGCTTAGTTTTGGAAAACTCTTAGTTTTATCCCGCTGTATATTGCAGCCAGCACTTAAACCAGCCTCAATGTACCTGCTTGCTTTACCCTAACTCGACACCTTAAATGAAGAGAATTGAATATTTATATAAAAACACGCTCTTATTCTCTCGCTTTTTCCATTGTGTTCCCCTACCATGGATAGAGGTAGCTGCAGCGCTGACTGTGCTCTCTTTCCATACTGCCATGTCTGTCAAATACAGCTGTGTGACGAATGGAAACAAAAGAAAAGAAATAAAAAGTTTTGCTTCGTTTTGACATTTCCGGCAGTATGCTCTCATCTGGTGCATCTACCTGTATTCTTCTACCATGTCTCCTACTGCTGCGGTTTTTTTTTTTAATAATTGCCTTTTATTCACTTAAATATATTTTTCTCAATTCTGCACATTTTTTTCTCGATGAGAGAAATAACAGTATTTTTTTCATTTATGTATGTATATTAACCTGAACTACGCTCTCAACTATCTTTTTCTTCTCATTTTCAACAACTTTTCGTTTATTTGGAGTTCTGTAAATCTGCTCATCTTTTGCTCTTTGGAAAACAATTAGGTTTTCCATTTATTTATTTTACTCTTAAGCACACTCTTATATTTGTCTTTGCCTTATATACACCAAAGTCCAATAAAAAAAAACATATTTGTATTTATTTATTTGAACTACTCTCTCAACTTTCTTCGTTTTAGTTTTATAAAACTTTTAATTTAATTTTATTCCTTTAAATCTTTTCATCTCTGACTTTTTGGAAAAAATATGATTTTCCTTTCAATTATTTAACTCTCAATCACTCTCTTTTATCATGTACTACCTAATAAAATAAACATATTTTTATTTATTGATATAGTTTTACCTGAACTACTCTCTCAACTAGATTTCTTATAATTATCTAAAACTTTTGGCTTATTTTTATTTCTTAAAATTTTCTCAGCTCATGCTCTTTGAAAAAGGAATAAGATTTTCAATATTATTATTTTACTCTCAATCACTCTTTTACATCATTCTCTGCGTAATAAAATGAACATATTTTTATTTATGTATGTATTTTAACCTAAATTACTCTCTCTGAACTATATTTTTTCTAATTAATACAAATTTTGGCTTATTTTTATTTCTTAAAATTTTCTCATCTCTTGCTCTTCGAAATATAAGTACTCTTCGAAAATGTATTTTACTCTCAATCATTCTCTGCCTCATAAAAAAACATATTTTTATTTATCTAGATATTTTAACAGAAATTACTACTTTCTTAACTATCTTTCTTCTAATTAATACAACTTTTGGCTAATTTTTATTCCTTAAAATTTTCTCATCTCTTGCTCTTCGAAATATAAGTACTCTTTGCAAATTTATTTTACTCTCAATCACTCTCTTATATCATTGTCGGCCTAACAAATTAAACATATTTTTATTTATTTAGATATTTTAACTTAAACTACTACTCTCTTAACTGTCTTTCTTTTAATTAATACAACTTTTGGCTGATTTTTATTCTCTAAAATTTTCTCGTCCATTGCTCTTCGAAATAGGAGTACTCTTCGAAAATGTATTTTACTCTCAATCACTCTCTTATATCATTCTCTGCCTAACAAAATAAACATATTTTTATTTATTTAGATATTTTAACTTAAATTACTGCTCTCCTAACTATCTTTCTTCTAACTTATACAACTTTTGTCCTAATCTTGAATCCTTAAAATTTTCTAATCTCTTGCCCTTTGAAAACAAATAAAGATTTTTCTTTAATTATCTTACCCTCAATTACTCTTTTGTATGATGCTCTGCCTATTAAAAGAACATATTTTTATTTATGTATGTATTTTAACCTGAACTACTCTCTGAACTACTCTCTGAACTATATTTCTTCTAATTAATACAACTTTTGGCTTATTTTTATTCATTAAAATTTTCTCATCTCTTGATCTTCGAAATATAGGTATTCTCCATTTATTTATTTTACTCTCAATCGCCCTTTAATATCTATCTCTGCCGAATATCTGCCTTAAGAAATAAACATATTTTTATTTATTTATATACATACACTGAGGAAACAAAAATGCCCAACCGAATTTTTGTGGTAGCAGCAACTTAAGATTTGCAGTTACATTAACATATTTTAACGAATATCTGCTATAAAAACCAATTTTAATTTTTCACTACCGAATGAAGTTCCTAATAAGCAAAATATTTTTATGACAACAAAAATGCAAAAGACCTAAAAAAAAATTTTGTAGTGCCAACTAATCTGTTTTCTGGGTGTACCTTTCTTCCTTCCTTCCTTCAAATCTTTTTATACCTTACTTTTTGAAAAAAAATAAGATTTTCCTTTCAATTATTTTAATCTCAATTACTCTCTTACATTTCATCTGCCAAATAGCTGTAGATTTATATTTTCTTTAATTATTTTCCCATCTTTCGCTCTAAAATATATCTGTAATTGTTCATTTATTTATGGTTTACTCAATTCTACTTACATCTTTCTCAGTATTATATCTGTAATATGCTACTTTTATGCATTTCCCTCAATCACTCTTTTATCTCTCTATTGCTTATATCTGTGCTTTTTACTTTTTATGTATATAAATATATCTCTTAACCACTCTCTTTTAGCTCTCCTTTGCTTATATCTGTTATTTGTACTTATATTTATATTTCCTTCAATCACCTTCAATCTTATTTCATAAATTTTTACTTTTTAATATCTCCCTCAATTACTCTTGCATCACTACATATTTTAAATCTGTTAATTCTACTTATATACTTTCAATTCTTCTCCAATATTTTTCTCCCTTATTTCATATTTCCTTCATATTTCTCTATTATTATTTAATTGTCTCGTTCTCCTTTTCTCTATGCCTTCGTTTCCCGTAGTAACTTTGTCACCATGTTACAAAAGTAAGTCTCGGGAGAGTGTATGTACAAAAAGATTGGTCTCTCTCTCTTTCTCCCTCTCTCCGTCTTTTCACTGGCCCTAATGTATCTTATCCTAAAAACCGTGCCTTTTTATTTCTAAAGCTATTCATCACATTTATGTTGTTTTTTATCAAGAGCTTGCATAAAAAAGGAGAATCCAAACCATATCGCCTCGAAGAGTCCGCCACTTAGAAGTAATTCTTCGCTTTTTCACGCACTCTACCTCCACAACTCTCCTCTAGCGCTCTACGTTATCAATCTGTTTAATAAAGCAAATCTTAAAAAGAGTAAAGCAAAAACGACTCAACTCTTCTTCACTAGATTCACACAACAGAACAGAACACAAAGAAAAACCTATAAGACCCCAACTATAGCCCCTCATGAGACACCTTACTATAAAGAAACACTAAGAAAGAGCACAAAAACAACAATAAAACCTTAAAAAAAATATATATATATATCTTAATCTTTTATATACCAGCGAGACCGCTTGAAGAGAGTCTGCGGGCACCGGTACCAGGCCGTTGTTAAACAGCTGATGACGAGCCTTATGTTCTGATCCCAACAATACACATCATTGTAGTTATATATTCGCATCCATGAGATACACAAACCGCACCGAAACTACCTGCTGTGCCTGTGCCTGTGCCTGTGCCTCTTCAAAGAGCACCATTTAAAAGATTCTCTTGTCGCTTGGCACATTCTGTTTGGTGCTCGTTCTGTCGCTCGGTTCGGTCGGTCGCTACGACTCTATATCTCACAGTTCGGCGCTGTTGAAAAATCCTACAAATAGCGATGGCAGCGAGCCGGTTTTCATAGTAGCTTCGAAACACTGCTGAAGTTCACATCGGAACCCAAAAAAGAACCGAGGAGCGAAAGTATAGCAGAGACCCACTTTAAAAATTAAAATAAATTTCTATCAAACATCAAAAAGACAGAATTTATACTAAAGAAAAAATAAACGTTTCAAGAAGAATTCTATAAGCAGCAGCATAACGCGTACTTACAGCTATAGATACAAGTATAGAATTATAAAGAATAGAAAAGTAGTAATTTTCTCAGCAACAAATTCAATAAATTGCCATCAACTTGTAACTTTTGCCGGACCAACAACAACAACCACGCCATTCAAAAGTGATATAAAACCAACCAACCACAAAATAATATTTTTTTTAAAAAAATAACAAACTGTGATCAATAAATAATATCTAGAGCTAACTATATAGCCTTTGCAGTTAATGATATCCTTATTATTCGCAAGTTACCGTTAAACGCTGGAAGAACAGCAGCCAGCAGCAAACGCTACAAATTCAAAGCAATCGCCAAGTTTTTTTCTCATCAGGAAATTTTTTTGTAAGAAAGAAGCCTCGTTTGTGATATTATAATACAACAATACAAAAAAATCTATAAAAGTGATACAATTAAAAACGCCAACCAACAACAACAACAACATCAGCTACAACTACAATAAGCTTACAATATAATTGAGCTTTTAAGTTTAGAGCATAAAAAGGAAAAAATTTCAAAGTTTGCCGTTTACACATGAAAATGGAAGTGATTGCTGTGCAAAATCAATATCAATCGCAGTACGGAGTGCTCGGTTCGAGCAAAGTTAAAGGTAAGCTTTAAAAAAAATTTTATTAATTTACTAAAAAGTATCTTTAAGAGTTTGGTTGTTGCTTTGTGAAATTTTTTGTGATTTAAAAAAAAAAAAAAAAAATTTAGATATTTTAGAAAATCCGGCGACTTGAGTTTTTATGCATTTTTTCACAAGTTATAAAAGAAAAAAAAAATTAATTTAATTTTAGACTTTGCGTGAAATAATTTGCTTCGCTCTAAACTTAAAGTGTTTTGTTAAGATTTTGAAAAAAAGGTTTTGAAAAATTTCGAATGTCAAAAATATGACACATAGATATATGTCGTGTGTTTTTTTGTAAATTTTGTGCCAAATAAGCACGAAATGTTAATGTACGAAATTTAAAATTTGTTTTTTGAGTTAAGAGTTTGTACGATTTTTTCGTCTTTAGTTACAAAATGCAGCATAAAAAAAATAATTAAAAATTTTAAATAACTCGGCTCTCCGTCGGCAATTTTTATCACGATGAAACTAATGCTAATTGAAAAAAATAAGCTAACTTAGCTCTCCGTCGGCATTTTTTATATCAATAAAACTTATAAAAATTAATTTTTTTTATTAAATTTCGAAATTTTGACCTTATTTAGCTTACTATATTACATGAATTGTTTATGAATTTGAAAATTCAAAACAACAAAATTTTAAAAAGTTTTTCTTGGTCTTTTAACACAGGTACATTGATTTTGTAAGGCAAAGCTTTTCCGAAATCTGCAAACTTTTAAAAAAATTTTGCAAGTTAAACTTACAAAATATGTCAAAAAGACAGAAAAATTAGAAGTAGCAGAATACTAAAGCGCCATGCCAGGCTGCTAAAGACTGGGTAAAAGCATATAATTTTGTATTTCGGCCACAATTTTGTAATTTCAATAAAAGGAAAAATTGTAGTTTATTTAAAAAATTTCACACTTCTTTACAAAAAATTCATCACTTTACCGAAAAAACTCGTCACTTTTCTTAAATTCGCTTTTTTTTTTAATTTTTACTAATTTTTAATATTTTGTTTTGAAATTTCTTTTGTGATACCTCAAATTAAGCAATATTCTTCGATTTTTCATTACTTCTTTTGTAAGCGACAATAATGTGTGGAATTAAGTTATTCCAAAATCTGTTTTATGAGTACCTACATTAAAAATTTTCTTATATACAAACATTGCTTAAAATTGTTCATAATATTTTTATTTGTTTTTAGTAAACTCTAGACTTTACTTAACATACTAATTTCTATAGCAACATTTCTTGCGATATTTCATCATTAATTTGAAATATTTCAAAATTTGTAAAATGTTTTTTTTTCTTATTGCTTGTTTTAGTATGTCAACAGCTGCTTTGAAAGTGGCATTATTTCTTTTGATATTTCAACATTGCCTTAACATTTCAACAGTTCTTGCACATTTCTTTTGGTTTATTTGATTTCATTAGATTCTCTTTTGTGGAAATCTTTTAATATTTCATTTAATTTGACAGTATTTCGTTTGATTTTCAACTTTTTCAAAATTTTTCTTCGTTAAAATTTTGATGTTTGACAATTTTATCAAGATTTCTTTATCATTATTTTTTTTTCTTTTGATGTCAACCAGATTTCGTTTAATTACTCAGCTTTGCTTTTACATTGTTTTAAAATTTTGATTCTTTTCTTTGATTTTAAAATCATTTTGTGACATGTCTTCTTTTTAAACTGTAACAATTAATTTCATTTTAAAAGGTTCAAATTTTACTTTAAAAAATTGTTTTATTTTATTTAATTTATTTCAAAAAATTTTCAAGTATGCTTAAACAAATGTTTTGACATTGTTGGTTAATTAAATTTTTGTTCTTTTTTTCATGCATTTTCTTTGTTTTAAAATTCTTAATTTTCTTGGCATTTGCACTTTTTTGTTTAGTATATTTAATATTTTGTTTTATCTTTTATAATTTCCTTTGATTTATCATTATCTTTGACATGTTGCAACATCTTTTTTATATTTCCTGGTTATTTATTTTGTTTTGTCAATATTTCGTTTCAATATTTTTCTTACATTTTTCAATATTTCTTTTGATTTTTCCATATATCTCTTGATATTTTATAATTTAATTCAAAAATTTGTTTGATTGTGCAATATTTTGCAATATTTTTTTTGCTTTTCAATATATCTTTTGATATTTGAACATCTTTTTTTTTGTTGTTTTATCATGCTTTCATCATGCTTTCAGTATTTTCCTCAATTTTTTCTAAGAGATTTAAATTTCTTGATTTTCAAAGATTTTGTTTTTATTTTCAATATCTCTTTCGATTTTGTCAATATACCTTTTGATATTTAAACATTTATTTATTTTTATTTTACGATGAAATGTGATTTTCTTTTACATCATTCATTTCATCATTTATTTTTTTATTTTATGATCAAATGTGGTCTTCTGTTTCATAATTCTTAAAAATTTTGAAACTTCACTGCAATCTGTAGTTGCAAAAAGTGTACATTGTAAAAAAATTGCCTACACTATCTCGTTATTTGTTTTCTTTCTTTATATAGTTTTTTCAGGTTTTTTCAGGAAATTTAATTTTCACTCGAATATAAAATGAAATGTTATTATATGTAATTATTTTTTGTTTCATTTGTTTGCTTTGAATAACGATCGATCATTTAACATTTAAATATTTTTTTTGCTGTAACTACAAAAGCTGATGAAATCTGTGGACCTCTTTCATTTTATTTTGCTTTAACGATCGATACAGCGCCGCATAGGTACCAACCTCAGGCACCCGCAGCAGCACACACGCAGCTATGTGTACACTACACTAGAGACACCCTCCTTCTCTATATCGATGTCTCTCTCTCTCTCTCATACACACTCTTTTTCTTACACTAACTTGCACTATTTTTTCCCTTTTTGCCTGCGCTCTCACTCGCTCACACTCCTTTTTTTCGCTAGCGACAGCGCACTATCGAACGAACATACATTCGTACCGTAGTACCGTGTGTCGTTGCGCGCTGTTGCCAAGTGAAAACTAGCTGGCTACAGCTACAACAATAACAACAACAATATCAACAATAGCAACAACCAAACCTAGCACTAGCACCTCGAAGTTTCGAGAAAATTCTGGTAGTTGAAGTTTTTTAATGTGTACCTTTTCTCTTTTTTTTCTGCTCATTTCAGACTGGACCACAACGTTGACTGCGCCGCCGACTGCTTCGAGTATCGCAACAGCAGCTACAACCATTACGACAGCGGCCAATCATCATCCATATCTGCAAAACCACAGCAGCATCAACAGCAAACAAATCAAGCACAGTATTAATAAAAGCAAATCCAGCAACATCAGCAGCAGCAGCAGCAGCAGCATCATTAAACAGCAACGCCTTCACACCAACGCCAATGCCAATGCCGCTGCCGCCGCTGCTCCAGTGACCATCACCGTTGCGGCACCCGCCGCTGCGCCACTCGGCGACCATCAACGCTACAACAGCAACCTCTTTTTCTGTGATGACCTCGTCGTGCTCGACACCACCGCCGTGCAAGAACTCTCCGCACGCCTGCTCGATGAGCTGCGCGCTGCCAAGAGTCGCCATCTAACGTGCACCGAAGTCTCGCTGCCCTGTGATCTCACGCCCCGCATAGCGGCGGAAATAATACGCGTCTCCGCCAAGGAGCCCTGCGGCCTGCGCGGCTGCACCATCTACATCGAATTCGAAGACGAACCGAACAATTCGCGTCGCATCGCCTCGCTCAAAATGGATGCCGAGACAGTGTCGACGTTCGAGGTTTATCTGACGCTGCGCCAGGATCATCGCGGCTGGACGGCGCTGCTGCCACAATTCATGAAGAGTCTAGCACGCACGATCACCATCAGTCCAGAGTTTACCATCACCAAAAATAAGCTCTATGCTGCTCAGCAGCAACTCAGTCGCAGCAGCAGCATCAGCTACAGTCGGCAGCAGCGCGCACCGTTGGCCACGCCAACGTCGTGATGTGCTGAATGTCTGTAGAGACGGCCCTGCAGCCGGAGCACCTCCAAACAAGCCCCCCAACTCGTAACCACCAACTTCATTATAACCACCTCCACCACCACCACCTCCACCAAAATCACCAAAATCACCACCACCCACACCACACCCACTAACAACAAAAACCACAAAAACACCACAACCACCAACAACAACAACAACAACACTCAATATATGATATATGTATTAAGTTTAAGGATTTAGTTTTTAAGCAAATGCCGCCTGTTGGCTGCGTCGACTGGCAGCTGGCAGAGATCTCGTGCAGAGCCAGAGCCATCGCACATAGCCAAACAAGGACGGACGCGACTCAATGTGATACTGGTTAGAGAAGAAAAACCATCATGTAAGCAACAGCTAACAAGTTTTGAGCAAAAGCTAATTAATGAAGTTCTAATTTATTGCTTAGAGCTTAATTGAATAATTAATTACACTGTGATTTAATTAAAAATTATTGAGTAATTTTTTGAATGTGATTAATTATGCAATTAATAAATGAAATAAAAACCACAACAACAACAACAAAGAAAATTGCTTACACTGTGTTGCAGTGTAAACGATTTTTGATACAAATAATTATTTCATTACAAAAAAATTTTATTGTTTTCATTTTTCGTTGACGAATTAAAAAATGCAATTTTTTTCTACGTTTCTCTCACACACAAATACACACACACAGCAAACAAAAAAACACATACACATCTAATGAACTCACAATAGATATAATATTAATAATTAAAATAATAATGTAATGTAATTAGTTCAGTCTTGAACGCTCTTGTTGCATTACATATACATATATATCTATATATGTATACAAAAACACACATACAAACAAAACATTTATATATTATATATATAGAGCGTACAGCAGTATACCGTTATTTATTACTACTACTACTACGACTACTACTACTACTACTACTACATTTGCATGTACTGTATTTTTTTTATTAATTATTTTAATTAATTATTATTATTAATAATTCTTCTATTAATGTTAAGTTTTATTAATGTGTAGTTGTAATTGTAATGACCAAACAACAAAATACAAAAAGAAAAAAACAAATACAATAAAAAATAAATAAAATTAAACCATAGCAATTACAATTACATTTGAAACAATAAGCATAAAACAAAAAACCAAAATGTTAACTCACACCGTTGTGTGTGAGCTCTGTGAAAATTTAAAAAAAAAATCAACAACAAAAACAACAACTTATTACAAAAACAAAACAACAACAAAAAACCAATGAAAACCAATAAAAAATCATTATATGAAAAAATAAAAAATAAAACAGTCTTTTTCTTGCGCAACTTCAACAATTACAACAACAACAACATCTTGAAGAAGCAGCTAAATAATTGTACAGGTCGCTTGATCGTTCGCTCGCTTGCTCACTCGGTACAACAGGTACAACACAACAACAACAACAACAACTCATTCAATGAGCAAATGAGTAGTGAGTCAGTCAGAGCTAACTGTTGGTTGCTAGCCAAGCCGTAAAAAAACTTTTTGCTGTTCTTGCAAAAGTGCTGATATAGCGTTTGGCAGCGCTTGCCAAATCCAGGCACGCGTGCCAAGTACACGCCAGTTTTGCCAATTGAGCCATTTTTTAAATTTTTTTGCTACAACTTTAGGTAATACTATTAGCCAGAAGTAAGCCTTTTAAAAAATATATTTCGCCACTTTTAGCTATTTTGGACTTTATTTAAAAAGTAGCTTATATAACCAATGCTACTCTGGACTTTAGTTGCACGAATTTTTTTAAAGATTTTCATATTAATTTTCTTTAAAAATAAGAGATATGTGCTGAATATTGCGAAGAAAGATTTGTTTTGTAGTAAAATTATATTTTTATGATTTGAGTTGTTTAAATAACGCAGCAGGGAAGCGAGCGCTCCATTAGCGCATCTGAAGCGCTCCAAAAAATCAGTAGAGCTCTTAATTTTCCTTGTGTATAGCGAATTTTTTAACATAGTCAAGTCATCAGATGTATGCGCTTAGCTCCCGCTGTAGAAAATATAAAATCGTAGAGTGAGCCGAGAGCTTTGTTCTGCTTTTATTTGATATAAAAGCGTAGCAAGAACTGAGCGCTTTGTTCTCCTTGTAGTTGAAAGAAAAATGTAGCGAGAACCGAGGGCTTTGCTTCCTTTATAGTTCATATCGTCGGCCTAATTCTTATAAGACGTAAGTCAAAATTAGCTATTGTTCATGAGGCAAAGAAAACTGTTTATTATTTGTATGAAGTTCATACGATAATGTATTGTTTCAAACGTTCTACCTATCTTTTTTTCATACAAACATTTAAAATTAAAAAAGGACATGCATGCAGTTTTGACCAATCTACATAAACCGCTAATAAACGTTACTTTGCCCAATTTTGACATACATCCTTTTAGAATTAGAGCGACAAATTAATAAGTTATGAATTTTTATGCATTTTATTTGATTTTTCATTTGATGGACGAAAAAGAGAAAACATAGTTTTCAAATGATTTGATGAATTTATACAGTTTTTGAAATTAATTTTTTTGACATTAAAATCTAATGCTTTTTCTTCAAGTGCAACGATATCGTTACGGAAAGTGCTAGAAATATAGCGCTATACAAATAGCACTATTTGTAAGGAGAATGAAGCGCTCTTTACATGCATACAAGTAATGCGCACTGAAATTTTTTGCTGGGTTTCTAAAAATTTAAATCTGTGCCTTGCAGATGGGCTTCTGCATACGTAAAAACCCTCACTGTTTGTAAAAAAAACCCCATTCCAAAGTAACAAATATTTAGTATAAGAAAAACATAATGCAGTCGTTTGTAATTGTAAATAAATTAACAAAGCAATCGTTGTTCCAGTATTATCGACTGTGCCAATTGATAGACATAAATAACTGTGAAGAATAGTAAAACTGCAATACAGGAAGTGTTCACGTCTTTTTTTAAATTTTTGCAAAATCAGCCACATTTTTTTCAGCAACCAAATCTGATTTGGAACAATAAAAAAATGTGAAATTGATTACAAAAAAGTTAGTTTCAGAGCTTACAATGCAATTGTAAAATTTGCAAAATGCACTTATATATGGACATATTATGCAATCTATTAAAACAAAAACATTTTATCGCTAGATGGCTAGATAGACATAGGCAAATCGAATTCACAGTAACTTTTTCAAAAGAAACATTTTGTCGCTAAATGGCTAGACATAAGCAAATCGAATTCACAGTAACTTTTTCGAAAACAACAACATATAGAAGCAAAAACCCAACTCTAAGAATTTCTAATGAATGCGTTACAAGTAAAAGGAATAAGTTGACACAAGCAAAAGTAAATTAAGCGAGGTGGTTGACCAACTAGAGCCATTTTATTAGGCTTTTAGTAAAATATCTTCTTAATACAAAGTTTACTGTTTGATTGTGATAAAACATATTAAAGAAAAATTTTTTAGAAAGACAAAGCTAAGCCGTCGCACAGTACGTTTTTTTTAATATTAGCATGATATTTGGGGCTTTTTTTGGTTAAAATTTATAAAAAAATATTTTTACTCCTCAGATTATAAAACATGTATTATGAATGTGGTATTAAAAACTTGATGTATTGTATGTTTTTTTTTTCTATAAAATTCGTCAAAGTTTAAACTTTTTAACAAAAATAAAACCCAAAAAATAAAGGCAAGTTTAAACAATAATAACTTCGAGCATAAAGTATATTTCAAGGTTTTGTTTTTTGGACTCTTTTATGTCTTAATCGCCATTGAATGTAATATAAAATACAATAAAAAATGTTTATAAATAAAAAGAAAAAATTGTTGAAATATGACTGTAAATTTTCAAGAAATGAAAGTTTAAGTAAAATTTAGTGGAAAATATCTAGCTAATTAGGTATTATTAAAGTCGAAGGCTATTACTATCATAAAGTATCGTATTACTACCTTCTGTTTCTGAAAAAACCTGCTACATCTAGCTGCTTTTAAGAAAAACCACTTAATTTGAAAAAAGTCTTAAAAATCAAATATTGCCCTAAAATGTACTGATTTCCAAGACAATTTAAATTAAACTCTTAAATTCAAAGAAAAATCAAATAAAATTCATAATTTAAAGAAAGTTGTGACTTTACTTTGTATTAGCAACCATTTTTGAATTTTTTTTTAAATTTCGTTAATTTGGTAATATTGTTTTATAGGAGATATATCTAAAAGTTATCCCATTTGAAATATTTTTAGCATGATATTTAAGTGAAGTTAAATAAACTAAATTTACTCTTTAAAAACATAAATAAGCAATTTTATGCGGGTTTTTTTTTATTAAAAAATATATGGTTTGTATGGGAGGTAGGCGATGCAGTTGACTTAGAATTCTAATTTTTTGTGCTGTTACTTAATTTATTTATGTACTCCCATACATATTTTGTCATAAAATCGAATTATGAAGAAAAATTTAAATGATAATATCATACAATTTTTTCGTTTATTTAAATTTAGATCACAAATGATTTACCCTAAGAAACGAATGGTTTTGGAAAAGCAGGTGTGGCAGCTCCTATATGTTTTCTTAATGTATAGAAGAAATTCATATGATTAAACGAAAAAATTTAAAAATTTTAAAAACTCAAATTAAAGAAAATAATTATGGAAAAGGAGGTGTGTAACCTCCCATATATTTTTTTGTGATTAATTTGTTTTACCTTGAGAAATTCAGACAGTAAAAAAAAATACAATTTTGCTTATTTATTTAAGTTTAGATAATAAATAATGTACCGAACAAGAATGATTTTGTACAAGACGGCCTGGCATCTCCTATATATTTTTAGATTATATAAACTCCAGAAAAAATTATCCAAATTGGTAGGGTGGTGTGACATCTCCCATACATATTTTGCTCTAAAATTAGATTCTATGGAGAAATTCAAATGGTGAAATAATAAATTTTTTTCGTTTATTTAGTTATTTAAGATAGCAAATGATTCATCCTAAAAATAATGATTTTGGACAAGTAGGCGTGACACCAACCATATATTTTGTTTGATTAAATTGAAATTGCTTTAGAAATTAAAACAATACATTAATACAATTATGTTCGCTTATTTAAATTTAGATAAAAAAACTCAACTTAAAAAGTACGAATTTGAACAAAGAACTCTGTTTTCTCCGAACAAATGTTATTATCTGGAGGAATAAAAATGATAGAACAAAAAATTGCTCGTTTGCTTAAATTTAGAGGATTAGAGAATGATAAAAATAATAAATTGTAACAAAGTTTTAACTATAATTTCTTATGTGGGGCAATTTATATGGCAATATCTATAAAAAGCTAAAATATTGTATGGGAGGTAGAAGTGCCAAATCGGCGATTCGTTGGGAATAATTGCTATTCTAAAATAAAAAACATTAAATTTTTGAATATCAAGTCACTTACTTTATTTTTGTCACACCAACATCGATAAGTAAGTTTTATGGAGTCATTTTGTATGGGAGATGAACGTAGTTGTACATGATTTTACTAAATTTTGGACTATTTTTAAATTGATTAAAAATGATAATGGGCAAAATTTTAAATCGATAGTCATGTATTCGCGAATTTCACAGTGATTAAGCCATGTTTTATTGTGCCATTCTGTGTGTAGGCGTGTATTTCATCCGATTGTATTAAATTTAAA
This sequence comes from Dichetophora obliterata, assembly GCA_963920525.1. NCBI lineage: Eukaryota > Metazoa > Arthropoda > Insecta > Diptera > Sciomyzidae > Dichetophora > Dichetophora obliterata. The sequence goes on along the minus strand of OY986438.1, from coordinate 5,051,241 downwards.
ATTTTTTCTTATATATTCAAATAAAGTCTTACAGACCAATTTTCAGGTTGATATCACAAAAAAAAGGGAAGCTTTTTGAGTATATGAACAGCAACTCATGCAAATTATTTAAAAAGTGGACACTTTGCCTAATATCTGGTGGAATGGAATGAATATGCTTATACTAGCTTGAAATACATATCCTCACCTTCATTGCGACATATCGCTCATTGACTTGAAGACCGTCATAGCTCAAAAAAACACGATTTTGGGTTAATGATGGAGAATTGTTCTTTATATCAGCAATGCCCAGCGCCTAACTCTTTCCACTCTTTTACAACAACTTCAATATTTTCATGATTGTTGTGATTCGCCGAAATCAGTTTGCAATTTCAGCCTCGCTTCTTAATATTATTGTTTTTGTTCTTTCGAACCATAGATAGCTGTTCTGCGTTTGCATGTTGTTGTTGTTGTTCTTTGGCACCATCGATCGCCACTGTTTTGCACTATTTTTGGCATTCGCATTGTAGACGTTAACAATGCATCGCATTCTTTGATTCATCAAATTGAAAAAAAGTTGTTGAATATTTGCTGGTGGGTACTTCTTTATATTGCATGAGAATAAATTATTTTTATAGGGGCTATTATACCCCTGAAAAATGACAAGACAACTGGGAGTTTGCCTATTTTTTCATAGATAACAAAAGATTAAAAAGATTTCAATCTTAATAATATAACAGTTTAGTTAATAATTAAACAGTAAGATAATAAAAAATATAAAACAAAGGTTAAGGCATATAAAAATTATTATAAAATTAAAAATTGAAATATGTATAATAAAAAATTCACAAAAAAAAAACATAAAAAAGAAAGTAAAAAAATAAAAAAAAAAAATTAAAAACTATAAAACAAAAAATAAAAAAAGGATATTTGAAAACCTCCACGCGGTTAAAACTGGGTAAATCAGAATGTATTCTGACTAGCAAAAAACTGAAAAATTTGGAATAACTTGATTCATTATTTTAACAGTGTACAATGTACACTGTACATACACATAAGTCCGCTGTCGCAGACTCTGCCAGCACTCATGTTATTGGTAATTCTTCATTGCATCCAGATTAAATATTTTTTGATGTTATTGGTTTTTGTTGTTGTTGTTTTTGTCTTTGTTTTCGTTTTTCCACTCTTTAAATAATTTTCGTGGGCATCGCTGCTTTATATCATGCTGCATATTGTGTAACGATTTCATGTTATTATTTTGAATACTCTTCGCGTGAGAAGAGAATATGACTCTTTTTTTCAAACAAGGTGCGAGTCAATTGAAAACTTTAAACGATTTTTCTGCAAAATTGCGTTTTTTTGAGTTATGACGGTCTCCAAGTAAGTGAGCAATATATATTTTTCTGTGACCCTCTAAGACTTGGAGTATTGCTTTATAAAAACGAAAGAATTCCTTTCAACACTTTCTAAAAGCTGAAAATTTCGGATTACATTATTATTTTTACCCTAGTTGTCAATCTCGCAATTACTTTTAAATATTTTGTATTCTGAATTTAAATTATTTTTTATACTTTTTTGCACCTTCCTTATAAGCAAGTATTTAATTGAAAAGAAATTAGCTGAAACTGCGAAATCAAATAGCTGTTCACAGAAACAGTGTTGCCACTAGGTCACATTTTTTTATTATATTACCTTTATGGGGAAATATCCTCCTTTGTAGTCTATTGGAGAGTGCGCTAGACTATCAATCCAGAGGTCCCTGGTTCGAATCCGGGCTCGGAAAGAATTATGGAAAACTAAAAATCCACAGCTAAATTGTGGAAAATGTTGAATTAAAGGACAGAAACAACTAAGGGCTGGAAATGCTTGCCGAGGTTAAGGCATAACACTAGCCTCTGTTGTAAGCAATTCAAATTGCCTTTCAAGTTTGTTTCGCCTAATCAATAATTCACGTATGGTTCCAATCAATTCCTCTAAATAATCTAACACTTTCAGGTCAAAGACAAAACCTTGTTTGTATAAGAGCCCGAACAGAAGCAGAGCCCGAACAGAATCAAAAGTCGTTACTACCGGCGATCCTCTCTGGTCGCCAGACACACAGAACCCGTCCAGAATGAAAGTGATTGCGACTGACGATGCAGTGTTGCTTTTATATAGCATAGTTTTGCTAGCAGCCATGTTTTCGTTGTTGTGTAAGTGAAACAGAAACAAAAAAGAAACGTGAGAACATAGCAAAAACTATGAAATTGTCTTTGAACATACCCAATTGTTTGCAAAATATGGCACCACTAATTGTACTCAGAGAGGAAATCGCCGGGCGTTAGAGAAAAAATAGAATAGATTCTATTCAATTTTACTCTAGCGATAAGTCGCTACGACTCTTGCTTAGCGATTTCATTTTGGACGGCTTCGTTAACTTGCATGTGTTCTGTTGTGTGTTCGACATCACAAGTCGTTACGACTTTTGGTTCTGTTCGGGCTCACAAAGCGGATGTCGGGTGGCGGGCCTCTCTCGGCGAATTCCCTGAGAACCCCTCCAGAATTGGAGCGGTGGCGGTTGTCTGATCACGGTTGCATTTCATATTGGGAACGATACAAATTATTTTATATTATGCTTTGAATTCACATGGATGCAACACATTCACAAAAACAGAATGTCAGATCATAGTAAAAACTAAGAAAATAACACTGAACGTACCCAATTTTGAGCAAAACTATGGCAACATTTACGTCACTCAGAGAGAGATCCGCCAGCCGTGAGAGAAAAATTAGAATAAAATAGAATAGAATTATTCTAGCGTTTTCTCGTCGCGCTTTTCTACGGCGGTTTAATTTTTGGCGTCTGCATATATTTTCATGTATTTTGTTGCACGGCGAATCCGACAACCGACATCCGCTTTGGTTCTGTTCGGGCTCTAAGGCGCATGCCCTGGTTCTTTGATCTTTTAAAAAAAAAAATATGGGGAAGATTTTCTAAGAACGTGCATACTTTTTTGAAAAAATTGGCCAATTTTTACAAAGGATGCCGTATATGGTTTGAGTGAATCCAAATTACTTTATTCTGTCTGATAAAAAAATGTTTTTTTATAAAATTTACGAAATTTTAAACTTTTTTTTTATTCTTTAAATGGTAGCTTTGACATATTTTAACATAGAAATTGAATTCAGATACCAATTTTGAAAGGCCAATATTTGGGCTTTGAGTAATTGTGCAATTTATGAAATTCGGAAGAGTTTTGAGAGAGTTGCATAACAGTTAGAACATGAACCTATCTTTTTTATTATGACCGCAGTTTAAGATTTTGAGGGTATGTTTGAAAATAAAAGTATGTAGTTATATCAAATTGATTATGTAGTTAAGTGGCAGCCGTAGCCTAGTGGGTAGAGTGCGTGGCCCCTAAGCTAAAGAACCGTAGTAGCCCGGGTTCAATTCCAGCTCAGACAGAAAGTTTTTTCAATTGAATTAATTTTTCTGTTCGGTCGTCACCTCTCTGCAGACAATGGCAAACCTCAGAGAGTAAAAATTGCCATGTAAAGCTTCTTGAGAACATCAGCCGTTCGGAGTCGGCATAAAACACGTAGGTCCAGTTCTCTCTCGGTCATTTGTAATCAAACATTTAATAACACGCACAACACAATTGATCAATAGAAGCTAGGTCAAAGTCCTTCCAAGGGCTGAAATGGCAAGTTAATTTTTTTTTAGTTATATTAAATTTTAACCTTCCTACAATCTCTATTATGTTTCCTTAAAAATTATTAATTTTTTTTTTAAAATATTTAAACCAAAAACGCAAGAAAAAGATTTAAAACAAAGCGCTCTAACTTTTACATATAAAATATCCTAATAAGTAAGTCCTTTTATCTATACCCATTCGAAAAAGCTCCTACTGCATTCGAAATCAGCATTAAAAGTTCGTTTAGGGGTGGGTTTATGAGGGATGTAGAAATGTTTTATGATTATTTTTAAGTGTTGTTTTAAATTTTTTAAAAAATATACAACATTAAGACGAAGAGTGTGAGTATTAAAGTTGAATGCTGACATTTTAACAGACCTGCAAAAAAAATTATAACTAAAAATTTAGTCATTTTTTTTGGGAGTCTTTTAGCCATATTTTGCCTTTGGGTGTTGGCAACCCTGCCTACAGCAGCATAATTAATGTGCTTACTTTCGTTTTTCTAAATGACCATTTGCTTTAATTAGATGAGTGGGTGTGGGGCGAAAAAAAAATCAATCTTGCCCTTACAAAGTTTATTGGCTGCCCCACCACCTATAATTAAAAGTAATCAATTTACCTTCGAAGAAAAGCACAATTAATTTCAATTATTTTTTAAGCGGAAGAACTTTTATTAATAAGTTGAGAAAGGCCGAAAAGCAGTGCGGCACACCACCATTACATGTTTTGTTTTGTTTTAATTGCTGCAGCTACACTGAGAAAATAGCTTGGTTAAGTTAAATAAATGCATTGAGCTTGCGTCTGTTTTAAAATTGTTATTGACTATAAACTAATTTTATTAAATATTGCCAATTATAATCGTAGCTTTCGTTTCGACATGTAAGCGTGGCTGCGGCAAAAAAAGTACTTCTAAAAGAAGGTAAAGTGGAAGGAAAACGGAAAGGAGTTCCATCCCTTCCACCTTTATACCCAGAAGACATTCTTTTAACATATGCATGTCATAGCGAGGAATGCTTTCCTTAGTCTTCTCTAGAAGAGCTTCCAGAATTTTTTCAATGAAATATTTCTTTAAGCCCTTCAATGAAAGTATTCCAGTAGGTATTTTCCAGGATAACTTTAAGGGCCAGTTTTTCAGTGCTAGTTAAAACCTTGTTAATTAATAAAACTTTGATTAGTTAAACGTAGTTTAAAATTGATATGAGTTTAACTAAGGAATCAATTTTTCATTGAATGTTTCAATGTTTAAAAACATACAGATAAGGAATAAATAATGTGGCAACACTTGCAAACGTCAAAAAGTTATTCACACACTGGCAACTGTTTGGCCAAAATTTGAGTGAGAAACCCTTGCAATTAAATTATTTATATACTGACATAATAATACGAATGAAATTCAATAGGGGTATTCATGCAAAGTGGCAATATTATAATTTGAGCAATTAGTTATTTTTATCAGACACGTCGATACTTCATTTGCAGCATATATGTCAGCTGCAATATATTGTCATATGCTGCATATGTTGCCAATAAGTTTTTAAGTTGTAATTTTTAACAAAATATTTGTTACTTTTGCTTCAATCAACAATCTTTTCTTAGTCGTTGGTTTTTTGCCGGCTTCTAATAAGAAATGGATCAACTTTCAAAAAACGAAAACAGCTGCTTGATTATATAAGTTTGCCACCTCGATTGCTCACCTAAATCGAAAGGCAAATATACCTGTAGCTCGTTCTTGCAACTCGTAAAGATCGCAGTTACCGATCCGTGTTCTTTTTCATCACCGGCCGAATTTTTACCGATTTCAACGTACACAAACATTAGTAGTCACGAAATCGGTTACTAAGGATCGATAACGCGTGACGTCACACAAATCGGTAACTTGCCGATTTTGTTACAGGAACGAGCTACTGGCTCGTTACGAGCAAAGGCTTCTCCATAAAAATTTTACAGTTCATTTAAAAGGCTGATAAGTTAATGCAGTTTATACCATTTGTTAGGGCAATAGCCCATTTGCATGAAAAAATAAAAAAATAAACTTGCCCTTTCAGCCCTTGGAAGGACTTTGACCTAGATTCTATTGATCAATTGTGTTGTGCGTGTTATTAAATGTTTGATCACAAATGACCGAGAACTTGCATGAATACCCTTAATAATTTACAACTTTTCTGATGCTTAGAGTAAAAACACATTCAGAGAAAAACATAACTCCCTAAGGTATCGCTACCATTTTAGTTCACAACAGTTGACTTCGCTGAATGCGGCCATTGTCAAGTGCGAATTAAGAATATTGCATAAACTAATCAAACAAATGATCTGTCAAGTTAACCCTCTAATATTTAGTTTAACCCACCAACCTTAGTTTAAACTTTAGTCAATATACACTGAAAAACTTGCTCCTTGGTTTAAACTTTGTTGGAAATGAGAAGTGCTTGGGTTTTGTTGGGGATTTAAAAAAAATTCCATGTAAAATATTACTTTTCCCGATTTTAACGTAATTTATATCCACCTTCGAACTAACTATCATCCATCTTCCGAATCAACATAATGCTTTCACACTTATAGCTCAATCTAAAGTGGTTTGGTTTTGTTTGGGTTAAAAAATCCCACGGAAAATATCTATTACATATATTATAATTATTTAAAATTTTTTTATTTTAATCGAATTTAAATGCTATTCGAATATCTTCCAGAAAGAAGTAGTTTATGAGAATTCCTAAAAGCACTTCTTGATAAGGCCAAGAAGAAGCACAATTGGACCTATAGCACGTCTTCTGGCAGTATTGTCCCTAAGAATGCATTCCACATCTGTATCAATAATTTTGCTGGGCAATGCTTTTTCAGGATGTCATGGAGTTTCGAAACCCAGTTCGGCTTGTTGACATACTCATTAACCCAAAAAAGAACCTCATTGCCGAAGATAATTTGATTGTTCAGGGTTTTTTTTTTAAATTTTCAGTAGAACTTGAAATCAGACACCGAATGAACAATGCAAACGAAGGTATAATTTTAAATGTAACATTGATGCGAGCCCGATTCAAGAAAGCCAGTTTGTGGTTTTTATGTTTATACACACAAAATCTTCTTTCAAAAAACCTTGTTCACACCTTTTATGGTTTTATACCAAACAAAAGGTTGGAGCCTAGATTCATTCGTAATAAAAAGGTAAACAAATAACACAACAAAAAATCTTTGCAAAATTAATGCCTTTTCGAATTTTTGCTTTTTGCAAAATAGTAGAAAAACACTGCATTGAAGGGCAAAAAGCACATATAATTTCGCTTTGATTAGAGAAGTTGTGCCTATAAGCTTGGCACAGTGGATGGATTGCAGACGCCACAAAAGAGTACTGAAGAGTCTGATGAGTGTTTTAGAGCTATTTCATTTTGATTTACCTTAACTCTGCTGTGATAGCCTACGTCTGCGAGACGTATGCTTTCTAAATCTCTCTCTCTCTCTCTCTCTTAAATTTCTTTTACTGTAAGTTTTTATTTTCATTTTTATATAAAAAATTTTATTATAAAATGTGTTTGAATAACAAGGGAATATGTAAAAAAGTGATGTAAGTACAAAAAAATTGTTTAATTGCTATTAACATAACATTAAGCTACGAAAACAATGACACGTCTGATAGACGTATGGTTAACTTTTGAGCGACTTCTAATAAGGTTATCAAAGCAGAGTTAAACACCAGAGGACGCTGTCGTACAAAATTCCCAAAAACTCCTAGCCGCTCATATGATTAGCATTAAAACTTGTATAAATAGGTTTTCAGGTCTGGCCAGTGTTTTGGCGTTGTGTATTCTAATCGTTCTTTAACACCAGAGGACGCTGTAGTACAAATCTTTTACAAAACCACCAAAACCTTCTAAGCCGCTCACATGATTAGCATGAACATTTTTTGTAAGAAGTGGTTTTTAGGTTCAATGAGTGTTTTGGAGCTATCTATTTCGATCAGTGATCAGCACGTTCATTTATTTCACTGTTCTGTCAGTTGTGTGCTAGTGTGCGCACATGTAAGAGCGACAGAGAAAGACAGGGTTCGCGATGCCCGTGCACATAGGCTGTGGGTATCACTTTAGATCAGTGTCGGGCAGCTTTCTATGCTTTCTCATCTTGAGTATGTATTATTGAGCGCTTTAAAGCTCACACTGAAAGCAAAGTAGTGCTAAAGCGCTTTTTGCAGAAATCTTACTAGGCATTATGGGATAGTTTTTTTTGCTAGGATTTGTATTGCGAAATAAAATTAATAAGTAGTGGACGGAATGTCAAAAGGAAATAGACCGACAGAGGGATAATGTGAAATACAGATAAGCAGACGGAAATGCAAAAAGGCCTGCTAATAGTATACAAAAAATATGTTTTTATTGTGCTTATGTTAATTATTGTGTTTTGCCAAGGCTAAACTGACAGCGTAAGATGCTTTCACTATACGTACTTGGAACTCATCACTTTATGATATATGTGGACATGCCGCTTTTAAATAATTTATTAATTTCTCCATGGCATGCCCCACAACTACCTCATATTGGCCTTGCAAATTATCGTAATGCCTTGTTATGCATAATTTTTTTAATTTTACCTCTTTGATGCGCCATGCCGTTATTTTCTAAAAATATAAAATTTTTTCATACATACTTCCAAAAATTTTGCATACATAATATTTTATACGGTGTAATCTTACGTTATATCTGTGTCAATGCGCAATAACAGCTTAAGTCTTATTTCAAAGTTTCCAGAAATCTTGCTTAAAAGTTTTCAATCGCCATATAAGTTATATAAAAGGGTCTTTTGTTTTTGTGTCATATCTTTGGCTAAGGTCATGCTAGAAGTTCTAGATTTTGTATGTTCATAATGATATATACGTGGAATACAACTATATCAATAACTCAGTTCTGTCTTAAATCGACTTAATCTATAAATGCTTATCGACACAGATATAATATAATGAGGGTTTTCACAAGCTGTCGTATTGTTGTATTATCGTATTTTTTCGCAACAGTTGTATAGTTTTTGTTGTTGCCTTCCACACAAAACTAGTTTACGACAATACAATCACGTTTGGTATGCATACTGTTTGTTGTATTTCATCAGTGCTGTTCTTTCTTGTTACGAATTTGTTATTACCATGCACATTTCATAAGTAACATCACTATCATAACAGTTTTCTTTTTATTTTGCCAGGCAAATAGGTTTGTAGAAGAAATTGAAAGCTTTGACGTGGCTTTCTGATTCATACCAAGATCAAGTCTATACTTTTCACACAAAGCTCTTATTATTTCTTTCTTTTTGTTTTGTTTAGGCATTTAAAAAATTCATTTTCTCTAGTCATTTGTCTGTTTCTTCAATCAGCTGTATAAATACGACATACAACAAAATAAACCCTTAGGGTATGTTCACAGTTGTTGTATTTTTTTATTGAAAACGCAATACGACATACAACAATACGACAGCTTGTGAAAACCCTAAATATATTCAAGGAACACGCAAGCGCAGGCCCTATCTGCTTGACATTCGCTTGAACACTGAAGCTTTGTTCGTTCTGTAGGTGAGATGAATACATCCCTCCAGGAAAAATCGGAAGGCTTCCATCTAAAAGTGAAAAAGAAACATTCCCCACCGTATCTTTTGAAAGCTTAAGGGTAGTTTTGTATTTATATTGTTTCCCCACCGCATCTTTTGGAAGCTAAAGGGTAGTTTTGTATTTATATTGTTTCCAAACCGCTTCTTTAAGAATGCATGTGGAAACTTTTATTTGTTGTCAAGCAATGACAATAGAAAATATTAATATCATTGTTTTCTAGCCGCTTAATGTAGAATTCGATAGTCTAGTGGTAGCGCGCACGACTGTCGCTCAGGGGTCCTGGGTTCGAATCCTGGCCGAATCCATTCTCATAACAAGGGAGAGGAATGTTTCCCTCTAATGGCATGCTATGTTAAAAAAGCAATGGAGTGTGCAACAAAGGGGAATGCTTCCTACATTCAATGGAATGTTTCCTGGTAACATCCGGGAATGCTCACATTTCCTGGAGGGATATTTTACTGCACAAATACAATCTCAAGTGTGCAAAGCTGCCCGACACTGCTTTAGATCTATCTTTAACATCAGTGGGCGCTGAAGTACAAATCTTTTACAAAACATCCAAAAACTCCTAAGCCACTTTTATGATAAGTATGAAAATATGTATAGAGAGGTTTTTAGCTACGATCATTGTTTTGGCGGCTGTGCGAATAATCGCCCAAATTACAATCGCCCAAAAGTGCGGAAATGAACAATTGCCCAAAAACCGGTTAAATTTTTTACCCGGCCGGGTACATTAATTAGGAATTATATAAAAATAATTGTTCATTTTGCGTTAAGGCGATTGTTCGTTTTTTTTTTGGGCGGTTATTCATAATGAACAAAAAGTTTTTGGGCGATTGTACATTATGAACAAACGCCCAAATTTTTTTGGGCGATTATTCATTTCATGATTTGGGCGAAAGTTTGCAGTTTTGGGCGATTGTTCATCGCATTTTTGGGCGATTATACATAATGAAAATATAATATACATAATATACATAACCTTCAAAAATTTTTGAGCGATTGTTCATTGCGGGCTTTAGCGGTTGTTCGTTTTGTTACGAACAATCGTTTTGTTTGGGCGATTGTTCATAATGAACAATTTATTTATCAAGAACTTTTTACTTTCTTTACAAAGAACTGATTTATCTTTAGCACCAGAGGGCGCTGTTGCACACGTCTTTTACAAAACTCTCAAAAATTTCTAAATCGCTCATATAATTAGCATCTTCATTTTATAAAGAGGTTTTCAGGTACGATAAGTGTTTTGGTGCTATATATTTGGATTTTTCGTAAACACCAGAGGGCGCTGTAGGACACATATTTTACAAAACCCCCAAAATTACTGTATATTATATAAAATCCAGGCGGCCTCAATAGTCTAGTGGTAGAGCGCTAGACTGTTGCACAGTGGTCCCGGGTTCGAATCCTGGCCGCTATAACCGCTATGGTCCTACGCTATAACCTTTCTTTCCTTATTTTCTAATAAAAGAAACTTTAAAACACATCAATTTACGACGAAAAGTTGTAGTTGGTGGTGGTAGGAAAAGTGTGTGGAGAGGTACGCTAAGTAACTTGATTTGACTGAGGACAAGTCATACCACTTGCTTTAGATTTAATATCGCATGTTTCTACAGCTTCTGCCACATTAAGAACATCCTTCATAAAAGTTTCACTTTTGCTCCCTTCTTCCATTCTGTGGTATCACAACGGACCAATAATGGTCTAAGTGGGTTGGTTTTAAGACCTGCTGCCACCTTAACCTAACCTAACCTATACATAATGCAAATAAAAATCTCCAAGTCAAAATATCCAAAGCCAAAATCTCCAAGGTATAAATTTCCAAAATCCAAAATATCAAAAACATAATCGCCAAACTCAAAATAGCAAGGGACAAAATCTATAAATTTGTAAAAGGGACAAATATTATAAACTCGCGTTAATTCATAAAAGGTGCAATATACATTTTTGGATATTTTTGTTAATATCTAACTTATTACTATTAACATTTTTGGAGATATTGATATTACAGTAAGCTAATTTTGTTCAGTAACAAAAATTAAATTTAAAAAGAAATAAGAATAAAAAATTTGGAGATTTTGGCTTTGATATTATGACTTTGGAGATTTTGTCTTTGGATAAATTAGCATTAGATATTTTGACTTCGTATATTTTGTACCTTGGAGATTTTGTCGCTTGAGATTTCGTACCGCCAATTCGTACCCAATTTATATATATTATTTCAATATAAGGTATCAATTAATTCAGTAAAATATCACGTTTTATATTTATAGCGTACAAATTGCTAATAAAATACTGTTCCGGAAAGGCCGGGTACATTAATTAGGAATTATATAAAAATAATTAATAATTATTGTGTTGATTTTCTATTGTATTTAAATCATAGAAAATCAACATAATAATTAATAAAGATTCTTAGAATTATAAAAAAATTGTAATTAAAATTTGCCATCACTAATTTTCCATGCCATTATGTTAAATGGTTTACCATTTAGTGCTCGTTTTCGTGAACAATAAGGAGACTTTTTCAATTGAATCTGCTCAAAACGTTTCTAAAGAGCATTTCAAACTCAAAAGGTCGTTGAGTCGTAAGGTGCCTAAAACACTAAAATTTTTTGAAAAAGTTAACTCGTTCTTGGTGATTTTCACTCCAAAAAATCGACTCATATCATTCTATAACCTTCGTATTGGGCTAATTTAGCTCCGTCAAATCAAAAAACAGCTCAAGGTCACCGTTTTTAATCGATCCAGGAAATAAAAATTGAATCGAAAAACTTTACTTTGTTGCTCACGAATACCAGAGCTAAATGAAAAACCACTGAACGTCATGGCATAAAATCTCAGATGTCAAAAACAATGAATGCTACCACAAACTTAAAGAAAAATATGAAGCCACATCTACAAAGCTCAGTTTAAGGTGACCAGTCTCGTTTGCATTTGAACACACTAGTTTATAAGAGTAAACGTTGTGTGTAAGCTACTCGGATACGCAGCGGAAAGTTGGCGCCTCAAAACAATAAAAAAAAACACCATACACATATGACGTCAATGCAAAGAGCATATTTTTTAAATTCATAATCTGTTACTAGTTCTAAAAGTTTATATTTGACAATTAATATTTTTAACACTTTCTAAAATTTGGCTGATTTAAGTCTGGTTATCTTAATGTCAGCACTTGATTTGACCTCTTTTATATACATATGTATATTCCAATTATTTTATAGTCGACACCGCTCTTATCGTTATTATTTCAATGAAAGAAAAAAAAAAAAGAACTTTTCTAAATAAAATAAACAAAATACATAATATAAAAAAAAAACTCTACACATAACAAATCTTACTGATAAAATTACTGGAGTAACTGATTTCAATTTATAAATAGGAGTTTTGATAAACAAACAGCTATACAAAAAAAATATTAAATTGTTTTTATACAATTAATATTTGTTATGTTGGCATTAAGTTTAATGACTAATTGCTCCAACAGTTTAATCTATCTCGCTCAAAAGTTCATTTCATGGGTTCGAAGTTGAATAACTCGATGGGTTTCCAGGTTTGCAGATATCAAAATTTATATGACTGATACCATAAAATAAAGAGCACAAAATAGATTTAAGGTGTGATAATGTTACGGCACATTATCTAAATTGAATTTTTATCATACTTAAAGTTAGATTAAGGTTTTTTGGCCTCATTTGCTACAAAGCCTAATTTCGAAACTAAAGCTGTGGTTACTTAGTAAATGGTGCAATAAAATAATTATTCTTTTGTTTTGATGTCTCTAAAAGAGCTGGTATAAGACTATAAGCTAGGATGTTGTTATATTTTATCGTTAATTGCGACACATTGTGGAAATACTATCATGCTTTGTGAGGTCTATATTTGCAGTAGCTAAAACAGATTTATATTTCAATCAAAATTAATAACAAAAAGTTGTGAAACCAACGTTTTTTTAGCTATTGTTAACTCAATAATGTTATTTGTAATAGCATAAGATCTATTTTTTATAAAAATGTAATTCTACCAGTAGGAATTTTCGACAAGTAGCAGATTTTCTTACTAGTTTCTTGTACAGTTTTACGAGCTGGTGTTAATCTTTAGGAAAGTAGACTTTTACATACAGTGTTTTTACTTATTATAAAAAAGACACAGTTCCACATGTTTTGCATACGTCACACGTCACTCAAATAATAAAAAGTGTTATCGCCATTTTTAAAAATGATTGATTAAAGGCAAAACCAGTTTCTATCGGTATATAACTCGACAAATATTTTAATCAGAATTTTGTTTAAACAAACAAAATCTGTAGTAAACCAGTTCTAAGACTTGATTTTTTTTTATTTTTTCGTGTGTTCATGTTATATAATACAATATTTTTTGTATAAGTAAAATTTGAAGAACCTCTTAAAAAAGCCCATATTTCCAACTATCGCTTATCTTTCTTATCTGTATCCGTCTAAGCAGCACATGATTATTTCAAAACTCATAAATTCAGAATTACTAAAGTATAAAAAAAATGTTATGGTAGCTGATTGAGGCTTGTCTCAGGCTAATTTTAGCCTTTTCAGATAATTCTTATTGAATTTAGATAATCGAAAACGTGTCCACAAAAATTAATATAAGCAATAGTATGCTTTTCGCTTACACAATTGATAAAACAACAAGTGATAAATTGATATTAATAATTTGTTTTTTTTAAGAGATGATTATTAGGTTTGATTAATTTAAAAATAAACAACCCGGATACTTAAGAAATCATTTAACAAATTAATAAACTTTTTTTAGAAATTTAATATTTTGACCCTATTATAACTTTTTATTAAAATTATTAGTATGGATTGACCCAAATTAAAATAAATGTATTTCATTCCAATTCTGTTTCTAAAAAATGGGTCTTAATATAATCGTTTCAATATATTTTATAATTCAGTTTTGCCCAAATAAATAAAGAAGATTTTTAAGACAAATTATTTGAATGGATATATCGTTAGTTTGGAGTCTTTTCTGGATACATTTTTATTTCACAGCATAACTGACATGAGGTACTTTTTCAAATAAGAGTAAAAATAAAGTTCTTATTGTAAAAACATAATCAGCCTTACTATGAATAATTTCTCGACCGGAATCGGAAAAGGGAGTTTTCATTTTTAAGATAAAACTTAATAACATTTTGGAAATTTTTAATGCAAATTTTTTTAATGCAAAATTTGTTCGTTAACCGTCAATATTTACGAGTGTAAAAGAAAAAAAAATGTGATGTCCATATCTACTATCTTAAAAAGGAAAACTCCCTTTTCCGATTCCGGGCGAAAAATTATTCATGATGGGCCTGAATAAAAAAAAAATAAAAAAAACATAAAATAAACATAAAAAATTCGTAAAAATAGACTTTAAATGTTTGAAAAAATGTTAATTTTTTTAAACTTGTATGGAATTCACAAATGTGTACATTTTTCCTGCTATTCGTTATAAGTGCTGTTCACATTGTGAATTGTTCAGCATTGTGAAATTGCTGTTCACATTATAACAATTCACAATGTGAACAATAATGTGAATTAAAATCACAGAGCTAATAACGAATAGCATGGAAAATATCAACGTTTGAGAATTCCATAATGGAGTTATTCGAAGAAGTGGTTCGTCTAGGGCCGGAATTTATAAGATTTCATCAGTAATCCATGCAGCAGATGGCATCAAGTTATAGAAAAGACATTAAATATCAATTTAGCCAATCATGTGACATATCATGCTTTTGCAATGAGTTCTTATCTTGAATAAAATTATATCTAAAAAAATTAAGATCTAAGAGCTTCGTTTTAAATCGTTATAATGTACTTATTAAAAGAGTCTGGATGAAAAAGTATATTTTTTAATTATTTGACAAGACAAAATTTGTTTTAAGTGACAATTATAATATTTTTATATAATGGTAGTAGAAAATAGTAATGGATATAGTAAAAATAGTATATAGTATAGTTGGTTAATTATTTGACAAGACAAAATTTGTTTTAAGTGACAATTATAATATTTTTATAGCACACCATACCAACAAATCGTAAAATCATTCCAATGGCAGTAGAAAATAGTAGTGGATATAGTAGTAAAAATAGTAGTATAGTTGGTTGTAGAAAAAATTTAAAAAATAATTTTAAAATACTAAGTAATAATCAAATGTAGAACAATAGAAAAAAGAAATATAGTATAGTCGTAGAAAATGTATTAAAAATAGAAGAACAAAAAGGTCGCAAGGCATAGTAGTAAAAACAGTAGTAGAAAAAGTAGTAAAAATAGTAGTAGAAAAAGTAGTAAAATAGTATTAGAAAAAGTAGTTAAAATAGTAGTAGAAAAAGTAGTAAAAATAGTATAAGAAAAAGTAGTAAAAATAGTATTAGAAAAAGTAGTTAAAATAGTAGTAGAAAAAGTAGTAAAAATAGTATTAGGAAAAGTAGTAAAAATAGTATTAGGAAAAGAAGTAAAAATAGTATTAGGAAAAGTAGTAAAAAAAGCATTAGAAAAGTAGTAAAAATAATTGTAAAAAGTAGTTAAAATAGTAGTAGAAGAAGTAGTAAAAATAGTATAAGAAAAGTAGTAAAAATAGTAGTAGAAAAAGTAGTAAAAAAGTAGTTAAAATAGCAGTAGAAAAAGTAGTAAAAATAGTATTCAAAAAAGTAGTAAAAATAGTATTCGAAAAAGTAGTAAAAACAGTAGTAGAAAATTAGTAAAAATAGTAGTAAAAATAGTTGTAAAAATAGCAGTAAAAATAGTATTAAAAAAGTTGTACCAATAGCAGTTGAGAAAGTATTTGAAAGTAGAAGAAAATATTAGTAAGAAATAAAAATATTATTAGAAAAAGTATCGGAAATAGTAGTAGAAAAATTTGCATCAATAAAGAAGAAAAAGTATTAAAAAGTTGTAGAAAGTAATAGTATAGGAAATATTAATATACATACCATTATTATATCACACCATCATACGCTATCATTATTCCATACGTAGTAAAAAATGTATGAAAAGTAGTTAAATATTAGCAGAAAAAAGTATAAATATTACTAAAAAATAGTTGCAGGAATAGCAATCGAAAATAGTAGTACTATATAATTAAGGGCAGGTTCTCATGAAGCTAGGCCAAAAAAATCAATTTATTTTTATTTTATTTTTCGATAGCTTGTGATGAGTAGCATATGTTTTCAAAGCGGTTTGGCCGATAACAATTCTATAAAAAAGTTATCGCATACGAAAGGAACCAATATTTTCATTAACGCACTCGAAACAATCGTTAACCAAATCTTAAAACGCGTTTTCTGAAAAATCATGTTTACAAACGGTCTCTCCGATATCTCAAGAACTACTTTATGGAATGACTTGGATTTTTTTTATTTTAAAGAAAATAAAATGTATTGGATCCCTTAAAAGAGCGAAAAATGTGAAAAAAGTTGCTTAAAATTCAAATATATGCCATTTTTGTTATTTTCAATTATTAATTGATATTAAAGGTTCAAGCTAGGGCATCCAATCCCGGGATTCCGGACTTTTTTAAACCCGACATTCCTGGGATTACAAGGCCTAAAATCATTTGATTGCCTTCACTGCAAAAAAAAAAATCCACCAAAAAATTCAATGATACTACCTAAGAAAAGCATGAATGTGATTTAAAAATTTTTTAAATAAAAACCTTTCTCAAAATATCTGTACAAAATAACACAATGTGAGAAACACATGATACTACCTTAGAAATACTAAAATGTGATTTTAATAATACAAAAATAAATATATTTTGTAACTATCTGTACAAAATACTACGTGAAAAATATAAAAATATAAACTTTTCTTGAACTAAACTTACAAAATATTACAAAATACTAACTTAAAAAAACGTAAATGTGACCTTAACAAATTAAAAAAAAACTTCCTTAAACAAGCTGTACAAAATATCACAAAATTTGTACTTAGAATTACTAAAATTATTATACTATTTTATTGTTTTTTAAATGATTTCATGAGTTTTCCAAATGATCTCATTTGGCTAATTTTTTGTTTAAGAATTCATCTTTGTTTTTCACAAATAAACAATAGATTCTATCCAAACATGTAATTGAAACTGTGTTTTTTAGTTTTCAAAATCTTTTGCATTGTTGCATTGGTGCATTGTGTTGTAAAACAAGGCATAACTACTTTGGAACTTCATATAACATCTTCCAAAAATGTCATTTTCTAAGGTTTGTCAATCCCGGGATTGTCGAAACGTCCCGAAATTGGATGCCCTAGTTCAAGCTCCAATATAACATAATTTATATATATAATATAATTTATAAAATTGTTTGGTTTGGTTATTGATGGTTATTATATCTGATATAAATATAACCAAACATTTTTATAAATCATATTATATATAATGGAACTTGAACTAGGTTATCTAATTTCGGGACGTTTCGACAATCCTGGGATTGACAAACCTTAGAAATGTCATTTTACAACACAAAGCAATGCAAAAGAATGTAAAAAAACTAAAAAACACACTTTCGATTAAATGTTTGGATAGTATTTATTGTTTATTTGTGGAAAACAAAAATGAATTCTTAAAAAAAAATTAATTTCATGTCATGTCATGTGTCATATGTCATGTCATATGTCATGTCATATGTCATGTCATATGTCATGTCATATGTCATGTCATATGTCATGTCATATGTCATGTCATATGTCATGTCATATGTCATGTCATATGTCATGTCATATGTCATGTCATATGTCATGTCATATGTCATGTCATATGTCATGTCATATGTCATGTCATATGTCATGTCATATGTCATGTCATATGTAATATAATGTGTCATGTCATATGTCATGCCATATGTCATATAATGTGTCATGTCATATGTCATGTCAAACGTTTATGATGTCATACATCATTTTATATGTTATATCATATGACACGTCATATGACAAGACATGTGTCAGAAGATATATATTTACAATGCTTGAACGTGAACACGATAATTCGTTAACCTTATAACCGCCTGTAAAATCTATTTCAAAATAAATCTTGGGCTGCAATCTCCATTTTCAGGTATATTTGGCTTTAATTTTAAATATTAAAATTAACACTTAAGATTAATCTAAAAAAGAATTTTTTGCAAGGAATGCTCTTTTAAAATCTAGTTTCAAAAGAAGTTTTTTGCAAATCTAAAAAGAATTCTTCAGAACTCTTCCTTATTTACTAGATAAATTAACACAATTAAAAAATCGCTGCAATAAAATAACAAAATATTTCAAGCAATTCCGATCACGTTTTGACCACATGGGATACTTCTTTTGTGGTGGCATTCCATCGCAAACACAAATAAGCCCATAAATAATGTTATTTATTTTACTAATTATAAATTTGTTTACTTGCAGTCTAGGTATGGGTCTTAGTTTTTGTGAAGTTATTATGACGCGTTTATAAGTTTTGTTTGAATAGATATCCATTGCATCAGAAAATACTCGTAGAAATATTAAATCTTATGATATCAGCACTTACGATTGAAGTGTAATGAATATACATTTTCTTATTTGAATACATGGAGTTGAGTTAAAAATGCTAACAAATACTTGAAAAATCTGAAGAATCCGCTTGTAACTCATTCAATAGTATAGTTCTTAATAATGTAAGTACAAGCTAGGAGCTATTTTTGCTCTTCAAAACTAAGGTTTTCAGATTAAAGTGGCTCCTGACAGGAAAAACGTTATTGTCAAGTTGTATTTAATAATTTAAATCGAAAATATGTTGGTAAATATCAAGAATTTGGGAGAAGGTCCGGAGGTCATAGTTTTCGTTTATAGCCCATCCAAGCGCTCATGGTCGTGCGTGAGTATATTTGTAAAATAGTATTGGATATATTTACACAACCCAAATAAACGAAATACACAGATTTTCACTTGCTACCTTCTTGTAAAAATGCAGCACTGAAAATTTGTAACTTATAAATGCAACACATATGAAACACTGGATTGTAAGCGCAATCAACTAATCAACTGATTTCAGCTAAATATCAGTTTTGTTTAATTGCGACACCCCTATAAAATATGGACAGAGAAAGAAATAAAAATACTTTTTAATTATCAACACAAATATTTTACTAAATTTCGGCATAATATTGCAGATTTAATCAAAATACAAGTAATTAATACCTCACAAACTAATTAGGGTAATTCACGATCTAGTTGCATCAAAAATCATATATATGCTTTTGCTATAGCAAATGAGCTGTTGCTTATGCTAATTCAATAAAATTGCATGACAATAGTGTGAATGAATACGTTCACCTTGCATTGAATACCACCACCGATACGTTTTGAACATCACAGATTGAACAGCTGTTCATTGCTTACATTTTTTTGGCAAAAAATTTTAATTTATAATAAAAAATAAGTGATAAAGAAATGGAGGGAGTTTTAGAAAAGAAAATTTAAAGGGAAAATGCCAACAAAAAACGGACGGAGGAAGAAATTCGAAACAAAAGAAAAAAGCAGCTGTTGCAAAGCATTTGCAACATCATAATATTACAGGTGTGCTCACAAAAATCGACCCTTGCAAAAACGCATTTGCAGCGATTCAACAGCTGTGTTTATTTTTGCAACAAGTGTTGCAAAGTAACCCAAAAAAAGCTGTTCATAATTGATAGCAGATATTTGCAATTGCATAACTTTGCAATCTAGTGCAAATAAGACCGTGTGAACTGCCGTATTAAAAAAGAGTATTTTTCAGTAGGAAAGCTAATAGTATCATCTAACTTCAGTGTACAATTTATTTTGATATGCATTTGTGCAATATCAAAAATTCGGTCAGTTTACGAAATAATTGAAAAACATGATATTTTTTAAAGTGGTGTCGGTAGGTTGCCCAACTTAAAATCTTTATAAATTGACGCCTAACAAATGTTCAGCTGAAAGAAAAATCAAGGAAGTTATCAAGATTCTTAAATTTGATATAGTCTCTTCTCTTAGAGTTAGAAAAAGCTTTCTTATTGTAAAATTTAATGAGAAATTTCGTATGCTAACGTTTATTGCTGCGAAATCTATTTCTTCGTCCAACATATGTATTAGGAAATTTTCTGTAGTTTAGTTTTTGTTGCTCTTGCTGAAACACATGTCTAATTAACATTCATACGTATTTTGTGCCAATTTGACACAATTTGCAGAATTATATGCAGTTATCTTTCTTTTTTTTAATCAAGTCCACTTTTGATATTGATTCAGTGTAAAAATCATGCTTACATTTTTTTTCAATAGAGCCATTCACAAAAAAAAAAAAAATCTTTCATAAAAAACACTGTGTGCTTTTTTGTACCTTTTTCTCTATATTTGATAATTTGAACGTTTTTTACTTAATTTTGATATAAGAAATCTCGTGGTGACATTTGTTTTACCACTTTACCGAACATTTTAGAACAAATGTTTTTTTTAGATATATCAAAAATTACTCAAGATATGCACTCATTTTCATGTTGATAACTCTTGAACCATTAGGATTTCAATTTGGTTTCTTCGGCAAAGTTCTTTCTATAATTCTGGCCAACAAATTTGCTGAACAAATAAATATGTAAAAATCGCTTCCAGTGGGTCTTATCGAGAGATACTTACAAAAACTCGAACAACATTGCGTATGAGTAACATTTTTGCTTTGAAGCGCTGAAAGCGGGCAAAATGTATGTGGCTTATTTACGGTTTAAAGACAATTTCAAATGATTTTTCGTTATATATTTGTTCAACAAAGTTGTTGGCAAGAATAATAGACAGAACTTTGCTGAAGAAACCAAAATGAAAATCCTAATGGTTCAAGAGTTCCGAACATGCAAATAAGTGTATATCTGGAGTAATTAAAAAAAATGTGCACCAAAGTCTTCGGTAAAGTGGCAAAACGGATGTTACCACGAGATTCCTCATATTAATATTAACTGAAAAACGTTGAAATTATTAAATACAAATTTTCGTGCCGCACAGTGTAACTTGTATCTTTAAGTGTTTATGAGTTTTTTTGATTTTTTAAAATTTTTGTACTACAGCCCTCTTCTGAGTTGAACATATTGAATATCTAACATCTATATATAAATAGGCGTAGGCAAAACAG
Source organism: Dichetophora obliterata (assembly GCA_963920525.1). Taxonomy (NCBI): domain Eukaryota; kingdom Metazoa; phylum Arthropoda; class Insecta; order Diptera; family Sciomyzidae; genus Dichetophora; species Dichetophora obliterata. Next base: position 5,029,898 of record OY986438.1, on the reverse strand, counting down.
TTTGGTACCATTTGGATAAATTTTTCTTAGTGAATTAGAGTAAGGAGAAGGAGGGCACCGAATGATTTTTTATAAAAATGTACCTGCATTAAACAGGTGAAATGATTGACTCTATACAAAGTTATTGTTATTGGTGTTGTTGTACATTCTTTAAAACTTACTTGATCGAAATAGCTCACAATTTAAATCATATAAAAATTCAAAGAATAGATCACAATTAATTATCAAAAATTATGTATGAAGCATTTTTTCTGAACACTGTGATATGAGTTCGCTTACGTTCTCAGATGAGCGTAGAAAGAGGAAAAACGACTTTATTTCTTTTTCAGTTTACTGCTCACATCGCGCTTTCTTCTGGGCGAGAGAACTGGTGGCTAATCCATTAGGAAAGTACAAGTGATGCCAAATTTCTATGAAAACAAAATATTTTTGACATTAATTTTGTATGGAATCAACCCGATATCATATTTCTTCTGAGCGAGAGAACTGGTGGCTAATTCATTAGGAAAGTACAAGTGATGCCAAATTTCTATGAAAACAAAATATTTTTGACATTAATTTTGTATGGAATCAACGCGATATCATATTTCTTCTGAGCGAGAGAACTGGATGCTAATCCATTAGGAAAGTAAAAGTAATGCCAAATTTCTATGAAAACAAAATATTTTTGACATTAATTTTGTATGGAATCAACGCGATATCATATTTCTTCTGAGCGAGAAAACTGGTGGCTAATCCATTAGGAAAGTACAAGTGATGTCAAATTTCTATGAAAACAAAATGTTTTTGACATTACATCGAATCAACAGATAATGCAAGCGAAAATGTCGAATTCCGACCACTGGCGAACTCTAGTAGCTATAAACAAAATCATCGTTAAGAAAACAAATATATTGTGGGAGTATAATATAAATTAGTTGAGCCGATCAGAAATTATGCGATGGCATATAGATTTGTACCTGCAGTTTTATCTATTAACCCAATAAAGGCGATGATGCATCATTAAGTCTAATGTCACGAAACTTGTGGAAACACACAAAATTTATTTAAACTTAAAATTAGGTCAAAACTCATCCTTAAAGTGTTAAGATCTGAATGTATTTTATTTGAGACCAACTACTAAAATATCTGATCATAAAGCATTGTGTCAAAAAAAAAAAACAAAAGAACAGCTTTTATGTACGTTAGAAAAAATCAAATGCGTTTAAATGTAAAATACTTTGTGTCACAATGTTGCTGGGCCGGCGCGTGGATTGGTTGGAGCGTGTGTATAGGCTCGTGCCTGACTTGTCCTTGTTTTGTTTACAGGTAGCTGCTGTTGCTGCAACATTTAATATTGTTGCCGCTGCTGTTAATCTCGCTCTTGCCGCCACATTTAGAAACAACGTAGTTTTCTTAATGATTTAATAAAAATTACGATTGAAATTTAAAATTAAATAGCAAATGTTGCTGATAGAGCGTAAAAATAACATAAAGAAAAATAACAGCAACAAAATAAAAACACAACAACACCAACACCCAATCAAATCGGAAGCATTTCAAATTCAAAATAAAACATTAATTCTATTCATATAAAATAGAATTTCTGATTAATTTTAGTCTCGATTGCATCAGACGTGAGAGGTTTGAGGATTGAGTCGCTTACTTGCTTGCTGGCTGGCTGGCTGGCTGACTGACTGACTGATTGACTTGCTTGTTAGTCGACCGACTGACTAAAAAGCTGATTTGCTGCCTCGTGTCAAGTATTTGTTTTTGTCACTGAAGCATGTTTGCTATAATTATACTCATACAATAAAATATTTAGACAAGCCGTCTGGTAAACAGCTACCGATATTCGGCCTTTTGCACGTTTTATTGGCTTGTTTGGGTTTTAGTTGTAAGGGCTCGATAGTTTTGTTTTTGCTGTTTTTGCTAAACAAACAGCAAATACAATAAACACGCTTAATCGAGTATTTGATAAAAATGTCCCGTCGTATTCACTTAACTTAACAGCTGGTATTAAGAATTTTTTTTTTCAAAAACACTTTACAAACCATTTCAGACTTTAAGTTAGATTAAGCAATAAATATGTAATTAATAAATAACTGTTGGCATTAACTCCACCATGACCAGTCCTAATAGGGTAAGGTTAGGTAAATGTGGCTGCCTCAATTGAGACACACTTAGACCAATGAGCCCATCGTGATGCCAAGGGCTAATTTTTCGTTCTCTATTTAAACCAATTAGAGCTATTTGCTAAGCCTAGGATTCGGTATGCCGAAGATTCGGAGAGTTCGTCAAGGTCATTGAAAAACCAGTTGCCTAAGTGAAGGAAGCGTTTTTGAGCGAGCGCTGGGCAAGTGCAGAGGAAATGCACTGTAGATTAGTCCTCATCTTCATCGCTACAGCTTCTGCAGAAGTCGTTGTGGGAATGTTCAACCTCTGAGCGTGTCTGCAAATCAGGCAGTGCCCTATTAAGACCCCTACCATGGTACTGATGTGGTCTCTACTAAGGGAAATGAGTTCTTTTGAACGCTTAAAGGTAAGTAAGATTGGGCCAGATTTGCAAAGTTGACCATCTGCTGTTGGTTTAAATGTACTCAATATATAAAATATGGACTCATTACATAAAATATAGACGTCTCGCTTATGCGATTAAAGTGAGACATTTATTCATAACATAAAATATATACTCAGTACACGTATCGCTAATGTGATTCAAGTAAGAAGGTAACAGACAGGCAAAAACATTCATGCCAACCACTTCACTCCAAACAATGAAACAATTCCTTACTTTAAGTGGAATATCTATCAGACTTATCACAGGTTCTTTAACTGGACATTGAAAGCTAAATAAGCCCTTGGATACAGTCCAGGAAGACCTGAGTAGATAATGTAATGAAGATGAAGAAAGAGCAGAGCACATTTTGTGTCACTGTAACGGTCTAATTAGGACCCGACTTCGCTACTAAGGTGCATTGTACCTAGAACCGCACCAAATAGCGGATAGTTCACCCAAAGACATCGCTTTGTTTCCAACGAACTTAACGATTAAGGCTGAACTATGATTTATAGAGGTTTGTTACAAAAGGACCTTGAAGCCGCAGTAGCTAGGTGACTAGCTTCCTCCTCACTTAACTATTTATCTAAGTCATGTATTCAATACATAAAGTATGGACGTCTATCACACGTCTCGCTTATGCGATTAAAAAAAGACATGTTTTCAGTACATAAAATATGGACTCAATAAACGTCTCGCTTAAATATTTGCTTAGGCTGTTTGCAGAGTAAACGCCGAAGCAGGCAGGCAGGCAGACAGGCGTAGGAAAACTATGTGAACAAGCGAGAAAAAGGTTATTTCTATCTCGTTTCTTCGCAGGTTACTGCCTGCACCTGCCTGCTTCGGCGTTAACTCTGCGAGCAGCCTTAGGTTGCAAAAAGAGTGAATGTCGATTCAGACAGACAGGCAAACAGGCGCAGGCAGTAACCTGCGAAGAAACGAGAGAGATATAAAGCCAAGCTGACTTTTATCTCGCTTATTCAGTTTGCCTGCGCCTATCTGCCTGCCTGTCTGAATCGGCGTTCACTCTGTCCGCAACCCTACAATTTTGCTGTTATGAAATTAGTTATGTCATTCGTTTCTTTCTTTGCAAAGAAGCAACACATGTGTGAGCGATACATATAAATATAAGCGACACAAAAACGTGTTAATTTTAATGTTATAAATAAAGTAAAGGTCAGTGATGTAACATAAACCAATCAGCCCAATTACGAATTGTAAATGTATCAATGTCAGTTCTAGGAAATAAGGTGCATGTTTTTTCCTGTTCATGTTCCTGAACATTTCATATATTTCATATCTGTGCTCACAAGCAGTAATCGCTTAAAGTCGGTTTAAGACAGAAATAAGTTATTGGTGTAACAGTGTTCCACGCATTTAGAACCATAAACACACACAATCTGCAGCTTCGTGCGATTTTCTAGCCAAATTTATGGCATAACAACCAAATAACCTTTCATAGAACGTATATGGCGATTAAATACTTTAGAGATTTCTCGAAACATTGAAAGCAGACTTAAGCTGTTATTGCTTATCGACATAGATGTATAGTTAAAAGTTAAAATTTAATAGGTATTAACCATCAATGAAATTCCTTGTTTCTTACAGGTGCCATTGATATGTGTTTTAAAGTGTTCTATGTGCTATATATAAAATATTCGGACGACTGCCACAACATCTGGACGTTCATTGAGATGTGGTTTTACAAGCCACTCTTTGTTGTTACCAATAATGGACGAAACAAAAGGGTCAATGACGCTATTGACAAGTTTATTGCAACACTGCTGCAAATGATATAAAAATCGAAGATTCGTATGTTTATTATTTTTTTATTAACATATATATTTTATAGCATCTGGAAAATAAATAGTTATGCTTTTTTTATATATCTGCTTTTTTAGTCTCTCTTTTCCTCAGGCATTTGTAGTTTTTAGAACAAAAGATATTTTTCAAATTAGAAGCACGTCTCGATCAGACTATTGGATCAACCCATTTTTAATGCTGCCGCATTGTATTTGTGACTGTCACAAGCCAATAAAAAAGCAGAGCGGAAAGGAATCCATTACACTCTCGAACAAAGGCAACGAATAGATTGACGAGAAATGGCCTGGTTTGTATAAGTAATTATCAATTATTATTTTATGAACAGACATGAACAGAGTATGTACTCATTACATTTAATTATGTACTAAAAATATGTAGTGAGTAAATGTCCTTATCACATAAAATTATATTCTACAAATATGTAATGAGTAAATAATGTGTGTACTGAGTACATGAAAATATTTATCAGATACTGTACTCATCAAAAATATGCTGTAGATACATTTTTGTAATGGGTTAATAATTAATGTAGTAGGTACATTGGGCTGTACTCATTACATACAATTATTTATTATTAAATGTATTGAATCAATAACACTATGCGCCACCATTTTAGTGACCGGTATGCCACTATTTTTTTCTTATAGATTTCGGACCGTTGAACACGAAACTTGCAATAAAAATTTTTTCTATGGATATGTTTTCGAGATATATATTTTTAAACTTTGGACCCGATTTTTTTATACAGCTCCATACATTTACCATATCTTCAGCTATAGTTGACTTATTTGATTATAATATATATCAAATTAAAGAAAAATAAATTTAAAAACTTTATTAATTTTTAAATTTACTATAATTTGTTGAGTAGTTTCCGCACAATCAAAGGAAATATAAAAAAGAGAAATATTTTTTTTTTCAGGGAAAATTAAACTCGAAAATCCTAAAAAAACTAGCAAAACTAGAAGATACCAAAATATGCACAGTTTATTACTTTACTTTACTTTACTTAAAAAATTAGCAAAATTTGTGAATCAAATTTAAAGTAAATTTATTTTTCTTATATTTGATATTTATTATAATCAAATAAGTCAATTAAAACGGAAGATATGGTAAAATGTATGTAGCTATATCCAAAAAAATCGGGTCAAAAATTAAAAATATCTCGAAAACTTATCCATAGAAAAAATTTTTCTAGCGATTTTCGTGTTCAGCAGGCCAAAATTTATAAGAAAAAGTAGTGAAATACCGATCACAGAAAATTTTTTCCATTTTGGCGCATAGTGTAATCTAGTACGTGTAATCTACTAGGTACATTGGAACTGTACTCAATACATACAATTTTTTACAATAATTTAGTGATGAGTACAGTGTATATATACCCACCACATACGTCTATGCATTCACGACACATAATTATGTGATGAGTACATAAATTTCCTTATTGACCATATGCAACACTGCTTAAAAGCTTTATGTAGTCAATACAGATTTCAACATGTACTCAGTTCAAGAAAATCACCAAATTTATGTGTGCAGAAATTTATGTCATGAGTACATAAATTTATGTATGGACTTGAGCAGTTGTGTACTTGTGTGCATTAAAAATTTTGGACAGCTTTGAAATGGTGATGGTAGCGTGTTCACGAAAACCTAACTGCACAGCTACACGAGTCCTCAAGTCCTCAACTACACTGGCACGTGCACTGAATCGTGAATACCCCCATTGTTAGCAGAAAAACCAACTATTATGGATGTATAGTTAACAGTGTTAGTGAAAAAATTTTCTGCTTCAATGCATTGGCTAACCTTCACTTCATCGTACGAATTAGTAAAAATCAGGTCCGACCAACCAACATTTTTATTCGGTACTAAAGAAAATTTTTTTGAGGTACCAAACTTCTATAAAAGGTGCTAAGTAATATGAAGTCTATGGCATTAGAAAGGTTTGCAGGAAGAAGACAGTTGTAATTTTCTTCGATGAGAAATTAAATATTTGAACTGTTGGAAGTCATCAAAAATAAAAACTTTATCTTCCGTTTTTAGAGCGATAAAGAGATAGTAAAATAAATTCTGTCTAAATCAAGAATAATGATTAAATGTTAGATGTTTAAAAGCTTTTTTTGGAAAACATTATTGGAATATCTGTATAATTAATTTAGATGGTTTTTAACAAATTCTTTATTCGAAAGGTCATTATTTCTTACATGATTATCTTTTATACAACTCTAAAATATTTTCAAATTTATCTATTGGCTTCATTTTGTGTACAACAAGCTTTGATCTATATTACGCAAGTTGAGGGTAAATTTAAACAAAATTTTAATGAAAACTACGCTTAACTACGATACAAAGTGACGTCATAAAAATAATAAAACCTTTATAAATATTAATAAAATTATTCTGCACACAAGTTTTGATCTCTAACTTGCCCTTTCGCTTCGAAATTTGGTAGTATCTTATTAAAAATACACCTACCACCCTTACAAAGTGACGTCATCAAAATAATAAAGCCCTCATAAATCAAATACAAAGACAGTTATTGTCTTGAGATTTTGCACATAGTCCCCAGCAAACCAAAGTTTTCGAATTTGTTTGAATTCCAATTAGTTCGTAACTATTTTGAGCATTCTTAACAAATTCGTAACTGTTTCGCAACAGTAATTTCGGAACATTTCCGAATAATTCGAAAGATTTCTGAAATCAAATTTTCAAATTTAACTTGTGAGGTATTTTAAATATTTCGAGTTGAAAAAAATTGGTAGGCCATGAGCCTAGAGGCATTTTAAATAATTTGCCATTTGTAAATAATTTGGTTTAAACAACTTTTTCTTTAAAACAGATGATACTAGAGATGGTTCTAATTTTAATTTTTACGTATTCAAATACAAACAACCTGTCAAAATCACATTTATATATGTTCCATAATAGTAGTTGCAAAGGATCTGCAATTTTTGGCATGTCATTTGTACCAAACATATAGTCTCGGGCATCTTAAGAGGATTGATTAACTAAACTTTGATTCGAAATTGTTATTAAATTTTGTATCGCATAAGGTAAAAAAATCATTAACAGATCTTTGCGAATTTGATGCTTTATTTCGTTACGATTCGGTGCTACAATTACGACAATTCATTACGAATTCGTGTCAACCCTTAAATTCGATTTTCGTTTCGAAATCGGAACGAATTCGGATGCCGAGCTCGGAATAATTTCGAAAAATTCGTAAAGAATTTGTTACGAATTCGGAAACTTTGGTTTGCTGGGTCTTTTACTCTTAATTTGTTTATTTAACTACGAATATAAGTTCGATTATAGTTAAATGTAGTAATGTTCAAAAAAGTTTCATGATTTTTGTTTAAGAATTTTAAAATATAGAAAATTATTAATTTAACAAATTTTAATTTATGAAGGTTTGAGTCGTAAACTACTGAGAGCTAAGACACTATAGGCCAAGCACATAGGAGGTATGCATACATCCAATGACATTTATTGATTGCTTGAATTATTTTAAATTTAACTCAATGTATTTCCTCGACTTTTTGTTAAACATTTTTGTTTAGTTTCAACATTTTTGGCATTTTTTACATATTCTCCATGTATGCTTGCTATGTGTTTTAATGAAGCATGCTTCACATATATGATGCATGCTTGAAGCATGCATGCTTTCTACTATGAATGTATTATAGAAATATTATAGAGTCAATGATTTTTCTAGCCTTAAAAAGTAAAATTTGACTTAAAATTCAAATTGAAAAGTCGCAATATTTTTATTTTCATTTAAAAAAAAGTAAATAAAATGCACTTGAATAAAATATAATGAATTTAAAATTCATTATCACAAATTCTCAAATCCCTAAAGATGCTTGATGCTTGAAAAGATATTCGCGTTGGAGGAAAATTATAAAATGTAATGAAAAGTTTTTTAATTTATATTATCTTAATAAGCTAGCCAAAAAAAGGCCAAATTCTTTAAATAAACCACAAAATACATTTGTGCTCATACAAGAATTTCGTGAATTCTGTTTTTGTTTACTTCTACATAACATATAAATATATATGCATGTTCCTAAAATATATATAAAAATAATAGCTATTTCCAAAAATAAAATAATAATGGTAATTTTGTAGAGATTCTTGAAGCTGTTTCCAAATTTCTTTCATTGAGGAAACAGTTATTTCGATTTTTTTTTTCAACCTCCATAAATTTGCGCCGCTTTGTTTATGAATTTTCACCACTCAATGGTGCAAAAATCATTTCATGAATGAACCCAAAGATAAACATAAGATTATTTTAACAGATACTTTGAAGCATTTTATACATTTTTTTCTCTATTATTGTTTGTGCCGTCGTTATTTGTAGTATTTAGCAAAAACATAAAAAAAAAAATAAAATAAGCAATTCGTAAATATATAGAATAGTTACAAGCTAACGCTCACGTTGCTGCTCAAATTAGAACTTGTCAATGAAAACGTTACAAAACTATCTCAACGTCAAGAAACTAGATCTGTTTACTGCATTTAGCCTGTATAAAAGTTCAACTATTCTTTATACTAGTCTTTTTTACTGATAGGATGATGAAATCATTCATATTTTGTGTTCATATAGAAATAGGTGACAGTATTCAAATAATTAAATTATATTAATAGAAAAACAAAGGTATTTTATAGTGATAACCTGTTGCAAATCGTGTTCTGAATATAAAATGTATATATTTTAAAAAAAAAGTAGTGGAACTGAAGAGAAATACTGTTTTTTTTTTTTTTTTAATGACAGGAATTTTAATTACTGTAACGATTTTAATAACTATTTAGTTTAGTTACGTATACTTTTAATTTAACGTATCACAATTTTTTGTTCTAGTTTGCTTCTACAGAGATCTCTTTGGTCAAGGTCAAGTATATAAAAAAAAAATACGTTCGCACTTTGGGTTTTGTTATCGGCGCTTTGAGATTTAAAAAAACACAATTTCTTAACACTATACAAAACTTATAATCACAATTAACAGTTATTTCAACAGCAACATGAGAAACATAGAGTTCTTATCTCTTATACAAAAATCAAAATATTTAGAACAAATGACGTGATCTTAACATCAAAATCTATTAATCGCAAATTTTACAAAATTAAATCTTATGATTTATTATTTCAAATAACAACTGTAATCTATAATATAATAGTTTATATGAAAAATGAGTCGCACCGGTTGAAAACCACACCCATCTGCCACAAAAAGTGACGTTATCAAAATTGTAAGATCTTTTATTATAATTTTTCAAAAATGTATTTTGTATTGGAGGTGTTGACTTGATATTTTAGACATAAGCTTAATAACTATAATAGACTATTTTCGGTGTTCCCACATAATTTTAGTTTATTTAAACAGTGAGCAGGCTATTTTAAAATTTTACAAAATAGAATTTATAGACTTAGGGCCGCTTTCTCAATCTCCGGTTAAGCACTAATCAGAACTTTAACCAGCAGTTAGCAAAAAAGCCCTTTCTCAATGTTCGGTTAAGGTTGAACTGTCAGTTAAGTGCTGATTAAGTTAACGGCAAGTTGTGGTTTCGGTTAGAGCCATTTTAGGATAAATGATTTCGAAGATGCTGTCAAACTTTAAAATTTAAGATGGCGGATAGAGTTGCCACCTAGATTTTTTTATTTTTGCGAAGTGTTGTCATTTTGAAATTTTGGCAACGGATTCGATTTCGAATATAATGTCACAGGTTTAAAATTTAAGATGGAGGTTAGGGCTGCCACCTAAATTTTTACCACAGTATTGCCACCTAATAATATGTATTTTTAAGAGTTTTAAACATCATTTATCAGTGTTAAGGGGTCGCTGATTTTGAATCTAAAATCAGAATTTTAAAATTCAAGATGGTGGATAGGGTTGCCACCTTATTTTTTTAGTTTTATATATTCGGGGCTGTCAAAAAAATGGTACACCAAAAATGGGTCGCTGAATCCGAATCCGTTGTCAAAATTGCAAAATTATAAAATTTTGAAATAATAGGGTTGCCACCTAATAATATATATTTTCAATAGTTCTAAACGTCATTTCTTAGTGTTAAGAGATCCCTGATTTCAAATCTAAAGTCAGAATTTTAAAATTTTCCAGCCCCGAAATCATAAAACTACAAAAAATTAAGGTGGCAACCCTATCCACCATCTTGAATTTTAAAATTGTGACTTTAGATTTGAAATCAGTGACCCCTTAACACTGATAAATGACGTTTAAAACTATTGAAAATATATATTATTGGGTGGCAACGCTATTATTTCAAAATTTTATAATTTTGAAATTCTGACAACGGATTCGGATTCAGCGACCCCTTTTTGGTGTATCATTTTTTTTTTGCCAGCCCCGAATTCATAAAAATGAACAAAATGAAGGTGGCAACCCTTCCACATCTTGAATTTTAAAATTCTGACTTTAGATTTGAAATCAGTGACCCCTTAACACTAATAAATGACGTTTAAAACTATTAAAATATATATTATTAGGTGGCAGCCCTATTATTTCAAAATTTTATAATTTTGAAATTCTGACGACGGATTCGAATTCAGCGACCCATTTTTGGTGTACCATTTTTTTTGCCAGCCCCGAATTTATAAAACTAAAAAAAATTAAGGTGGCAGCCCTATCCACCATCTTGAATTTTAAAATTCTGATTTTAGATTCAAAATCAGCGACCCCTTAACACTGATAAATGATGTTTAAAACTTTTAAAAATACATATTATTAGGTGGCAGTACTGTGGTAAAAATTTAGGTGGCAACCCTAACCTCCAACTTAAATTTTAAAACTGTGACAATATATTCGAAATCAAATCCGTTGTCGGAATTTCAAAATTACAATTCGCAAAAATAAAAAAAATCTAGGTGGCAACTCTATCCGCCATCTTAAATTTTAAAGTTTGACAGCATCTTCGAAATCATTTACCCATGGCAGAATTAGAGAAGGTATATGCATTTTGGAGAGGGAGACTGCCGCAACTGTCAAAACGAAGTTGACAGCTCATACAAAATCTGAAAACGATGAGAATGCGATAAGAAAGCGAAAATAGGCAAGAATTGCAAAATGCTTGAGTTTGACAATTCTGGCTATGAGAAAGAGAGCGCAGTCTGAAATGCATATACCTTCTCTAATTCTGCCATGCATTTACCCTAAAACTTCACACCACGGAGTCCACAGAATCCTTAAAAGTCCTATTAAGCTTAAGCTTTCTCTAAAGAAGCTCATTAAATTCTTTGATACTTGCTTTAATTCAACAATTTGGATACTTGCGAGGCTTACAAGCTTTTGCCGAAGGCATCAAGCTTTCCTTTACTTGAAACTTCGTGCCGTTCGCTTGTAAGCTAGAATACTTGCAAGCTGTGCGTGGGCTTATTTATATTCAATTACAAGCTATACTTGATTCATAATTATCAAGCTCAAGCTAGCTTGAACTTGTATTTTAAGCAAGCGCTTGAAATAGACTTCAAGTAGGCTTGTGCAGTTCTCTGATTTGCAGCACAAAATCAAAAAATATGTAAACACGAGACAGCTGATAAGATGTATTTACGTATTCACAGTTCAAAAATTCACAATTAGTCATCAAACCGACAGTTGCTTAACCAGCACCTGGTGAAATCAAAATTATTTTTTTAGCTATCGTATGGTTAGCTAAGTCCTGGTTAAGAGCTAGACTAACCGGACATTGAGAAAGTGGCCCTTAATCTTTTAGACATAAGCAAAAAAAAAAAAAAACTATTCTCAAATTTCTCAAAGAAAAACTTCTAATGACCTGATATTTTAGATAAATGAATTGATCTTTCTACTTTAATTTGAAAATGAGTCAAATCCAATGTAAACCATGCTTATATCCCATACAAGGTGACGTTGTCAAAACAATAAAATATCTTATTTTTTTTATAAGCTTTTATTTAACTTCAAAATAAAATTTCTGTCAAAATTTGCACAGCATTTTTCGAACCTTGTTGCTATCCGATTAGGCTGAATTTTAGCTTACATATGTAAGTCCATGATACAATTTTTTGCCACACCCCCTTTTACCGCCCACAAATCAATAAAAATGCGATATCTCCAAAACTACTACGCTGATTCAGCAAAAATTGTGGCAGTAAATTTTCTTCAAGTAGGGAATGGGGTTTGGTATAAAAATTTGCCACATTGGCATTTCCACTAAAAGGTCTACCATGACTGAAAAATTAAATGCTACTTAAAATCAGGGACCGAAAATAACTGTTATTTTACAATTTTCAGATGAAAAAGGCATAACGAAAAAGTTGTCGGAGGACTTTTTTAAATAAATCAATATAATCGTAGTGGTAGCAGCTTCGAGAATATTAAACCCCTTTTAAATTTTCGACTGTTACTATAAAAGTTAAACTTAACTGTTATTTTTTGCCTTTTATTTTTTCGGGCAAAAATAACTGTTACTTTTGACTTTTATTTTTTAGGTCAAAAATAACAGTTATTTTGTGCCTTTTATTTTTTCGGTCAGAAATATCAGGCAATTTGTATTTTTTCAAAGACCGCTTGACTATATAAAATACTATTAAAACTAAAAAAGTGTATTAGCCCAAAATGTGCGCGCTGCTGAGACAATGAAAATTGCACTAAACTTTTTTGTCGTTCAAGCAGCCTTTAAAAAAATTCTAATTGCCTGATATTTTTGACCGAAAAAATAAAAGGCACATAATAACTGTTATTTTTGACCTTAAAAATAAAAGTAAAAACTAACAGTTATTTTTGCCCTAAAAAATAAAAGGCATAAAATAACTAATATTTTTGTCGGAAAAAATAAAAGTTAAATGATAACTGTTAACATCTGATTTTTTTGATAAAAACCATAACCTGTACGGTCCCTGCTTAAAATTCGTTTAAACCTTCATAATAGAGAAAAAATGTTTAAATTTATATTGTGAGAGTACTGAGAGCTGATCTCAATTTGAATTAAAAAAAAAATGGCAGCAAACATGATGAATGGCAACAAAAGTTAAAAAATGGTGACAAAAGTTGAAAAATTTTAACAAAAGTTTTAACAAATAAATACTCGTATAATACAAAGTTTAATTAAATTTTTTTCAGTTTTCGATTGTAACGGTCCTGAATTACACTTTACATGTTTTCCTAGTTGAATTAAATAAATAAAACTATAAAATATTAGCACCTCTTTGAAGGAAAAATTTGCCACATAACGTATATCACGTAACGTATCATACTATGGTTTATATAAAAATAATTAAAAATATTTTTCAACGAAACAATTATGAATATGTAGCAACATTATTCCAGATAATATTAAAAAACTTTCAAAAAAAAACTCGTGCATACTTCGCAGATTTTTTCGTTTATATTGATGCAGGTAAAAACCACTTCTATTTTATGTCACGAAGCGTATCATTTTTGGTGGCTTCTATGTGAGAGCCGAACTTTTGACAAATCCTAGCTTTTACATCTTGTATAGTGCGCTTAGTAAACTATTAAAAAAATCATAATAAGAAAACTGCAAGTTTAATTTTTCTTTGTTTTTCTATTCATTACAGTCGTACGACTGTCACGTGCGTAGCTACGGAAGTGCCCACATCCCCTTTTACCGCCCACAAAACAAGGTTACAAATATAAAAATGCAAGGTTTTGAAAATAAAAGATGTTAATAATAAAATTTTAAGACTGAAAAGTAAAAAATAAATAAAAAGTCCAAATTTTTTTGTAAAAATAAGCTTTTGTTTAAAAGAAAACGTGAACTAAAAAGAAATAAAGAAAACGCAAAAACAATTTTTAAAAATAAGCTTTTATTTAAAAGAAAACGTAAACTAAAAGAAAAAAAGAAATTTAACTGAAATTTGTCATATATTTATGTATATTAGGGTGGCCCTTAACCATATGCGAATTTTTTTTTTAAATTGAATATGTGCGTTGCCCTCGTTTGCTTCTTATCATGTCAGAAGTATATTCTGAAAATTTCAGAAAAAAATATTAATATACAAACGTGCCGCTTGCGACCTAAAGTTGAAAATCTGATTTATGTAGGGAAAAGTGAGAAAAAAATCCCAAAAGCTTTTTTCAGTGCATTTTTTTAAAAAAATGGTACGTCGTTTTTTATTTTATTTTTCTTCAAAATATTATCACAAACATGAAAATTAGACAAAAACTAACAGATAAAAAGATCTAATTTTTTTCCTTGTTGTATTAAAAAAATCGCAAAAATCCAATTTTGAAAAATTTAAATTGAAATTTTGAGGAAATATTTTCTTAGACTATATTTCAAACTTACAAAAAAAATTGTGGGATTATATTAAATAAACTGGTCGTTATGAAATTTTTTAGTTGAAGTGTACCTTTTCAAAAATTTCGAGTTTGGGTATTTTTACGAAAAAAATCCCCAAAAATATAAAAATGCACATTTAAAAAAAAAAATTACCAAGAACTGGATTAGGGATAGCTGTGAGCTATTTTGTTCAAAAAATTAAAAAAACCAAAATTCGGATACCAAAGTTATAGCTTTTGAAACATGACTTTTTTTTAAAAATTCTCACAGTGCCTGTTTCTGGCATTACGGCAGAGTTGTAAAATCGGCATGCATATTCAGAAATTTAAGTACAACTGAATAACTACATAAAAATCCATTCAATGAATGCAAAATTGATTTATCAATACAATTTTTATCTCACATTAATTTTTAAAAAACGATTAATTATTCATTTCAATTGTTTATTTTTGTTATTCAGAATAATAAATCAATTTTTTTATTCATTATTAATTTTTTATTCGTTATTAATTTTTTGATTATTATTCATTATTCATGTTTTATTCATTTGTTATTCTTTATTAATTTTTTATTCATTTTAGTCTTCAGCCATAAATAAAAAATGAATAACAAATGAATAAAAAATTAATAACAAATGAATAATGAATAAAAAATTAATAACAAATGAAAAATGAATAAAAAATTAATAATGAATAAAAAATGAATAATGAATAAAAAAAGAATAATGAATAACAAATGAATAATGAATAAAAAAGGAATAATGAATAACAAATAAATAAGGAATAAAAAATAAATAATGAATAAAAAATGAATAAAGAATAACAAAAGAATAATAAATAAAAAATGAATAACGAAGAAAAAATGTATAATGAATAAAAAAAGAAGAACTAAAAATTCTGAAAATCTTTGTGAATTGCAGTTTTTGTGAATAGCATTCAAATGAATAAATAAAATGCGTCATTATTTTGAAAAACGAAAATGAATAATTGAAATTAATAATTAGTCATTGGAAATTAATAATGGGGTATGACATACCCCAGAGACCTTATTTCCTTCAATATCTTGTAAGTAGTATTTGTAGGTTTCAATAAAACTTTTTTCTTGTTTAAATTGCAACGCACTAAAAATATTAGTTTTCAATGGTAATACATTCAAGTAAATTAAGTGATAGTAATTCAATCAAGAAATCAGAAGCGATATGAACTTTTTCGATAAATTTTTTTGTTGTAGACTTTTACTTATGGGGTATACGACTTTTACTTATGGGGTATGTCATACCCCACCACACTAATAGCGTGACTTTTTTAAACCACACTAACGGCGGGTTAAAGAGTAAATTTAGTTTATTTAACTTCTCTTAAACGTCATGCTAAAACAATTTCAAATTGGATAACTTTTAGATATATTTCCTATAAAACGAAATTTAAAAAACGATTTTTAAAAAATGGTTGCTAATACAAAATAAGGTCACAACTTGTTTTAAATTATGCATTGTATTTTATTTTTATTTTAATTTAAGAGTACCTACGAATTGTCTTGAAAATCAGTGCATTTTAGGGCAAAATTTGATTTTGAAGACTTTTTTAAATTAAGTGGTTTTTCTTAATAGCAGCTAGATGCAGCTGGATGCAGTAGGTTTTTATAGAAACAGAAGGTAGTTGAACTATATTTCATGATAGTTATAACCTTCGACTTTAATAATGCTTAATTAGCTAGATATTTTCTATTAATTTTACTTAAATTTTCATTCCTTGGAAACTTTAGTCATATTTCAACGATTTTTCTATTTTTATTTATGAATATTTTTTACTGTATGTTATATTAAATTCAATGGCGATTAAGACATAAGGAAGTCCAAAAAACAAAACCTTGAAATATACTTTGTGCTCGAAGTTATTACTGTTAAAATTTGACTTGATTTTTTGGGTTTTATTGAGCTTATTTTTGTTTAAAAAGTTTCAACTTTGACGAATTTTATAAAAAAACCATGCAATACATCTAGTTTTTAATACCACATTCACAATACATGTTTTATAATCTGACGAATAAAAATATTTTTTATAAAATTTAACAACAAAACAAAAAAAAACCCCAAAAGTCATCCAAAAATTAAAAAAAGCGCAATTCTGTCGGAATGACGGCTAAAACTAAGAAGAAAACCTTTTTGGTCTGGATCACTAAAGTTTAAGTAGAGATCATTGAAAACTAAGAAGAAAATCTTTTTGATCTGGAAACCTTATCAACAGTCATGTCATCAACTCACTCATCTCACTAAAGTTTAAGGAAAGACCACTTAAAACTAAGAAGAAAGTTTTATCCTTATTTTTTTGTATACATACTATACATAGCTTTGGCTTTCAGTCGTTATCCTGGTCGTGGCAGTGTTCCCAACTTAGGGGTTTTTACCCTAAATTTAGGGGGAAAAAAGTGGAATGGGATTTTTTAGGAGTTTTATATTTTTAGGGGTTTTTTTAGAATGTTCTTTTTGATATTCTTAAGCTTTGGATAATCCAATTTACTACGAAGTTTTTGAATTTATTCCGATTTTGGTATGCATTTACTCCTCAATTTTTTTCCTTTTTCATTCCCTGCTCGTTACCACGGTGTAATAAAACAAGTTGAACGTGACGTCTAAATATTTTGCTAAAGCTTAGTATGCTGTAGAAACGAAAAAAAATTTCCATAAGAAATACATTGAGATTTTTGACAACGAACAGGCAGCGAAATTTTTTTCGGCACCAAGTACGCTGTAGAAGCGAAAATTATTGCTATGTTGCCAAATTTCCATTCGTGAGTGGAGAGTTGAAATATCAAAATTTCGCTGTCGATTATATGCCCGTACATTTAATTGGCGCGGAAATTTGCCATTCAACAATAAAAAATAAGCAGTAAGTATGCTTAAGTGTTGAATTTGTTATTTAACAAATTTTTTGTTGCATTTATATAGTTTATTAATGTTTAGTCTTGCCTTTTATAGGATACTGGCTGCCACGCTCCCTTGCATGTGTAAATTGAGTTCGAATACTGAATTTCAATGCTGTGCGACCTATAAATCCAAAGCTGCTAGATATCCCAAATTTGGGTTGTATGGGAGGTGCAACGCCCCCTTGACCAAAGCCCATTATATGTGATCAATGAAACTGAATGTGTAAATTAAGGTCGAATACGGAATTCCGACGCTGTGCAACCTATAACTCCAAAGCAATTCGATATCGCAAATTTGGGTCAAATAAGAGGTTCCTTGGCAAACGCCCATAAAATTTAATCAATGAAATGTCATGTGTAAATTTAGGTCGAATACTGAGTTCCGACGCTGTGCGGCAAATAACTCAGACGCTATTCGATATCGCAAATTTGGGTTGTATGGGAGTTGTCACTCTCCCATGTGCAACGCCCAAAAAATGTTACCAATGAAAGTGCATGTGTAAATTCGGATGGAATACTGAATTCCAACGTTGTGCGACCTATAACTTCAAAGCTATTCGATAGCACAAATTTTGGTTGTATGGGGCGAGGTGAAACTCCACCGTTTCCAACGCCCATAAATTGTTATTAATAAAACTGCATGCATAAATTGATGTCGAATACTGAATTCCGATGCTGTGTGACCTGTAAACTATTCGATATAGCAAGTTTTGATTGTATCGGAGGTTCCACTCCCCCTTATTTAGCTCCCATAAAATGTCATCAGTGGAACGACATGTGTAAATTGTGGCCGAACATCGAATTTCGAGGCTGTGCGTCCCATAACTCCAAAGCAATTTGATATCGCGAATTTTTTATATATTTTTCGGCTGTAAAAGGAGGTGTGGCAATTTTTTCTTAAACCATCTCGTACTCGAAAAAAATCCACTGCCAAAATTTTAGCTCGATCGGACCAGTAATTTCGAAGTCTCTTTATCTTTTCTTAAGAGTAGGCGTAGCTATAGTGGGACCACGCCCATTTTAATTATAGTTACCGATAGTTTTAATACGAACTTAATTACCAAATTTTAGTTTAATACGACAAAAACTGTCTTAAATATAGCACTTTTATTGATTTGTGGGCAGTAAAAGGGGGTGTGACAAATTTTAAATATGCCTATATTGTTCGCGTAAGTGCAAGCAATATGTTGACAAAGTTTTATCGCAATCGGATGAACGGTATTGCAGCGCATAGCGAACGAACAAACAAACAAACATTCATTTTTATATAGGATATAAAATTGCAGCAATAAAAATTTTGACTCTACACCAAAATTTCGCGTGTAGGTTATATGCCCAAAAATTTTCGTTCCTACAGCATACTAAGCTTAAAGCTGTACAACTTGTTCCTTATTAAAGAGATAGAAAAGGTGATTTTGTGTGGTTTGACAACTCAAGTGTTTGATTTTTAAAAATTGCGTTCACCTTGTTTTGAAAAAAAAAAAATCGAAGAAAACGATTTTTTTTGTAAATATTAAATTATTTATAGCTAAAGATTATAACAAAATGTTAATTGATCTTTTTTTTTTTTTTGAGGGGATTTGCAATTAATTGAATCGATTTTAGGACTTTAGGGATAAATATTTTTGGGAGTTGGTAACACTGGGTCGTGGTTGTGAAGTACCTACATTCGAGAAGAATAAAAATTTTAAAAAAGATTTATGTTGATATAAAATAAAAAAATGAAAAACGTATAATTCTGTTCCATCTGTTCGATAAAACTGAGATTCTCGAAAATCAAACCATATTTCGATCGTGGAGTTTGAGCGACTCAGTTTCGACTTTGTTAAAAATGTTCGACGTGAACTCAAAAGACGTGCTCAATATTATAGACGTTTAAAGGTAGCCTTTAAGCCTACACGGCAAGAATTTTAGGTTTTAGGTTTGTTGTTTCACTGAATATAGATGAGATGTTTATCTTTTTATATATTAATTTTTTTCAGGTTTATATTATTTTTCCGGTTTTAGTTAGCTTATAATTTTATACCATGATTAGTGATGTATAGTGTTATGTCGTAATTGAAGACATGACATTGTATAGCATGTTTTGTATAGTGTTATGTCAGATTAAAGACGTGACATTGTATAGCATTGGTCATATTTAGGTAGATATTTTAAGAAAAAATGTTTTCTTAAAATTATAATAGGAATTTTAAGTAGAAGACAGTTAAAAAAAAAAATTTGGTTTGTGATACTTAAGTTTAAGGATAAATTATTTCCTGAACTTAAGTAATATAATAATATCAGAACAGACGGACTAACAGAAACTTAGTGGCCAATTTAAAATGTTTTTACCCCGTCTCTAGCCCCCTGCTTAGCGCTTTGGTATTATGTAAGTAGTTTTTATTTACATTTTTATATTTTTTCTGTCTTTTTGACATTTTTGTCTTTATGACACATTTTGTAGGCTTAACTTACAAAAAATTAGAGTAATGAAGTTTTAAGTACAAAGTACCGAAACGCTTCGGGCTCAAACACAATCAATGTTAATACTGCAAATAAATGTTTATTTTTATTTTCTAATTTCTTAAAATTATATGTTACATACTTCTATATTATAACCTAATAAAATGTAATAATATCTTAAAAAAAAATTTCCTTACTTTAATATGCTATTAAAAGTGAGTATATTTTTTGGTTAAAAATTATTAAGATTCCGTTTTGCTTTAAAAAGAAGAACTTATAAAATTTCAATAAGAAATCTTATCGAATCAATAAGATTTCCTTATTAAATTCCAAAAATAATTCTTAATAAATCTATAAGCTTTCCTTATCCATTTTAAAAAAGTAATCTTATTAAATTAATAAGATTTCTTTACTAAGTTTTATTAAATTTAAAAAAATAAATCATATTAAATCAATAAGATGTTCTAAGAAACAAAAAGATAAATTTTAAAATTAATAAGAATGAAGTTATTTTTAATAAGACTTTTTAATAGTTTTAGAAAGTTTTCTTATAAAGACTTTGGTTATTAATCCATTTATTTTCCTTTCTTTTATAGGCAATTAAAAGTAAGTATACTTTCAGTTAAAAGGTTAATAAAAATCCGTTTTGCTTTAAAAAGCATTACTTATTGAATTTCGAAAATAAATCTTATCAAATCAATAAGATTTCCTTATTAAATTCCAGAAATAATTCTTAATAATTCTATAAGATTTCCTTATGCAATTCAATATAGTAATCTTATAAATTAATAAGAATTCCTTATGAAATTTCCCAAAGAAATAATATTAAATCAATAAGATGTCCTTACTTTTAAAATAAATAAGAAAAACACATATTTTTAATAAGACTTTTTAATAGTTTTACAAAGTTTTCTTATAAATAATTTAAAGAATTGTAAAGACATTTATTTTCCTATAGGCAATTAGAAGTAATTATACTTTCAGGTCGACTCAAACCTCCACGTGGTGTTTCCTGGGCAACGTCAAAACTGACAACCGTTAGTTTGGCGGCTAATCTGAGCGGCGGGCCTCCCTAGGCTTAAAATAGGTTGTGCGTCGGGTTTGAAGCCCACCCGTAAAAACCAATTTCAATGAAAACTAACAAGAATAGAAGAAAAATGATCCCCAAATCTGATGACGACTACCGCAAACGAAAAACTGATAATGATTTACGGATATGCACCTGGAATGTCCGAACCCTTAATTGGGAAGGTGCCTCTATCCAACTGACTGATGTCTTGGAAAGATACAAAGCTGATATCACTGCTATCCAAGAAATGCGATGGAAGGGACAGGGTTGCATTCGGCATGCACCCTGTGATATCTACTACAGCGGCCATGCGGAGAAGCACGAGTTTGGATGCGGATTTGTAGTTGGCAAGAGACTACGGCCCCACGTCCTGCGATTCACACCTGTGAACGAACGACTTGCCATAATCCGCATCAAGGTTAGATTTTTCAATATAAGCCTAATATGTGCGCACGCTCCGACAGAAGACAAGGACGATGAGATCAAGGAAATTTTCTACGAGCGCCTTGAAAATGCTTACGAGCGCTGCCCCCGTCACGACGTAAAAATCGTGCTTGGTGACTTCAACGCTAAGGTGGGCAAGGAAAATATTTTTGGTCCAACAGTCGGAAAGTTCAGCCTCCACGACAACACCTCCGATAACGGAATGAGGCTGATTGACTTCGCCGCAGCACGAAACATGGTCGTAAGTAGTAGCACTAGATTCAAGCATCTCAATATTCATAAAGCCACCTGGATGTCCCCTGATCAAAAAACCAAGAATCAAATTGATCACGTTTTGATCGACGGAAGGCACTCTTCCAGTGTATTGGATGTACGCACGATCCGTGGTGCAAACATTGACTCGGATCACTATCTTGTTGCAGCCAAGATCCGTACACGTCTATGCGCAGCTAAGAATACACGCAACCCTACACAGAGAAAGCTAGACGTCGATAAGCTGCAATCAAAACAGACAGCCGATGCTTTTGCCACTCGACTCTCACTCCTGCTTCAAAGCACTCCTCCAATCGATGATATATGCGCGCAGTGGACTCACATTTCCAACTCCATGCGTGCGGCTGCTGAAGAGGTGATTGGCTACCAACGCCCTAGCCGAAACCAGTGGTACGACCAGGAGTGTCGCGACGCCACTGCAGAGAAAGACGCCGCCTACAAAGCCACCCTGCAGTCGGTTGTAACGCGCGCTGCTAAGGAGCGATACAAAGAAAAGAGGAGGGAAGAGAGACATATTTTCAGGCGGAAAAAAAGAGAGGCAGAAAAGCGCGAGCAGGAGAAGATTGAGATGTATGGTGACAGGAATGAGGCCCGAAAATTTTTCGAAAAAATAAGACGCCTTGCCGATGGTTTTAAAACCGGGGCCTCTTCCTGCAAGGATGAAAACGGGAATCTAGTGACAGATGTCCAGAGTATACTGACGTTATGGAGGGAACACTTCTCTAAGCTTCTAAATGGCGACGCTGACAACAATCCCGCCAATAGAGATGATATTCCGGAAACCCCAATTTTGGATGACAGCGTTGAGGTTCCGCTGCCCGACTATGATGAAGTTCTGACAGCTATAGCTCGGCTTAAAAATAACAAAGCCGCGGGAGCTGATGGCTTACCTGCTGAGTTGTTTAAGAACGGAGGCGAAGCTCTACTTAAATGCATTCACGAGCTTCTATGCAGAATATGGTCGGAAGAATGCATTCCGAACGATTGGAATCTCAGTGTGCTCTGCCCAATCCACAAGAAAGGCGATCCCACTATCTGTGCCAATTACCGTGGGATAAGCCTTCTTAATATCGCATATAAGGTCCTGTCGAGCGTTTTATGTGAAAGATTGAAGCCCATTGTAAACGAACTGATCGGACCTTATCAGTGTGGCTTCAGACCTGGAAAGTCCACCATCGACCAGATTTTCACGCTACGACAAATCTTGGAGAAGACTCAAGAAAAACAAGTCGACACCCACCATCTTTTTGTCGACTACAAAGCCGCCTTCGACAGCCCAATAAGGAAGCACCTGTACTCTACCATGTCTGAATTTGGTATTCCTGCAAAACTAATACGACTTTGCAGGATGACACTGAGCAACACCAGCAGCGCAGTTAAAATCGGGAAGGACCTCTCCCCACCATTTATTACCAAACGAGGTTTCAGACAAGGTGATTCCTTATCGTGCGACTTTTTCAACCTAATGATGGAAAAGATCATCCGAGCTGCTGATCTGAGACGTAGTGGCACAATATTCTACAAGAGTGTTATGCTGCTTGCGTATGCTGATGACATCGATATCATTGGCCATAATACGCGCGAAGTCAGTGCAGCATTTTCCAGATTAGAAAGAGAGTCAAGTCGAATGGGTCTGGCAGTGAATGCAGACAAGACGAAATACTTAGTGTCAACAAACAAACAGTCCCAGCGTCTTGGAACCCACGTTACCGTTGACAATACCTCCTTCGAGGTTGTGAAGAACTTCGTTTATCTGGGATCCAGCATTAATTCTACCAACGACATCAGCATTGAGATCAAACGAAGAATAACTCTTGCCAACAGGTGTTACTTTGGGCTCAGTAGGCAATTGAGAAGCAGAGCCCTCTCTCGACGAACGAAAATCACGCTCTATAAATCGCTCATCATGCCCGTCCTACTTTACGCATCACAAACCTGGACGCTGAGCAGTTTAGATGAAAAGACTTTAGGAGCATTCGAGAGAAAGATTCTTCGTAAGATCTACGGACCAATCTGCGTCAATGGCGAGTACCGAATACGGTGGAATGATGAACTGTATGAGCTGTACGCTGACATCGACATAGTCAAGCGCATTAAAATCGAGCGGCTTCGCTGGCTTGGTCATGTTCAGCGCATGAAAGACGATGCTCCAGTGAAGAAAACATTCGATTCGGTACCCAGCGGCGGTCAACGCAGAAGAGGACGACCGCATCTTCGTTGGAAAGACCAAGTAGAGGACAACCTGACGAAGCTTGGAATTTCCAACTGGCGCCAGCAAGCGAAAGACAGAAATGGCTGGCGCAAATTCTTAGATGAGGCCAAGACCGACATACGGTTGTAGCGCCAACTAAGTAAGTAAGTAAGTATACTTTCAGGTAAAAGGTTAATAAGATTCCGTTTTGCTTTAAAAAGCATTACTTATTTAATTTCGAAAATAAATCTTTTCAAATCAATAAGTTTTCCTTATTAAATTTCAAAAAGAGTTCTTAGTGAATCTATAAGATTTCCTTATACAATTCAATAGAGTAATCTTATAAATTAATAAGAATTCCTTATGAAATTTCCCAAAGAAATAATATTAGGTCAATAAGATGTCCTTACTTTCAAAATAAATAAGAAAATCACATATTTTTAATAAGACTTTCTTATAGTTTAATTAAAAGTAAGTATATTTTCAAGTAAAAGGTTAATAAGATTCCGTTTTGCTTTAAAAAGCATTACTTATTGAATTTCAAAAAGAAATCTTATCTATGATTTCCTTATTATGATTTCCTTATTAAATTCCAAATATAATTCTTAATACATCTATAAGATTTCCTTGCACAATTCAATAGAGTAATCTTATAAATTAATAAGATTTTCTTATTAAATTTCCCAAAGCAATCATATTAAATCAATAAAGACTTTCTTAAAGTTTAATTAAAAATAAGTTTATTTTCAGGTAAACGTTAATAAGATTCCGTTTTGTTATCAAAAGCATCATTTATTATATTACAAAAATAAATTTTACCAAATCAATAAGATTTCCGTATTAAAATCCAAAAAGAATTCCGAATATATCCATAAAATTTCCATTTTAAATTCAAAAAATAAATTTCATTCAATCAATAAGATTTCCTTATATAATTTTAAAGAGAAATCTTATCAAGAAGATTTCCTAATTAAGTGTCAAGAAGATAACTTTTAAAATTAATAAGAAAAACACATATTTTAAATAAGACTTTCCAACAGTTTTAAACATTTTCCTTATAAAAAACATAAGATTCTTCTTAAAACTATATGATTTTACTGATCAGAAATAATAAGGATTTTAAGAAAATTTTTTATGGTTTTAATAAGACCGTCTTTTTGGATGCAAACCATAAAGAAATCTTATTTATTTTGCTGTATTTTTTAGGTCGTTTTGGCTCTGTGTCGATAGATAACTAACTGTAAGCAAAATTACACTATGTTGAGAAGAAAATTTGATGAAGTATGTCGTGAAATAAACTTAAAAACTTGATGACCAAAACTGATCAAATTTTGCAGGCACTATTACGGCTGTGTTTAGAAGCCGTAAAATTGAAGTGAGAAACTGTATGATTAGAAAAACATAAAAAAAGATTTCATGTTTTTGTTACAAAAAATAAAAAAAAAATGCCATAAAAATTTGTTATACCTCGAAGCGTGCTAAACGGTCTTAAATTTTATAGTTTATGATGTTGCATTTAAAGTTATACATCTTTAAACTATGGCTTAAATATTTAAAAAAAAGTTGACAAAAGTAATGTAAGATAGTTAATTTTTCGAGCTATAATAAAACCTGGGACATCTTAACTTCTTGCGTTTTCAAAACTATGAAAAACAACAACAATAAAATAAAACCACTAAAAACAGCTTTAGTCACTTTCTTCGTTAAAAAAGCATCGAAAAAAAGCGCCTAGCTTTGATTTAATTTGATTGCATGAACAACGAATGCAACTTTTGAACTTCGATCACTTTTGCTGAGCAGTGACAATAAATATTTAAATACTGCCTTTATTTTAAAGCTTCTTGTGTTCGTCTTAATGTCCCCTTTAAAAATTAAACATAATAATATTACAGGTTTTGGCGTTGAGTCAGCTCTAAACATGCTTTCTATTCGTGAGCAGCAAGCAACGACTTTGGGCCAGCCAACAAAAACTAGGCCAAAAGCAGTCAATAAAAAAAATAAAAAAACGAAAAAACAATCAAGTTAAGGAAAACTAAATAGCTGCTAGCTAATCTATATAAGAGCTATAAACTTGATTGAAAAATTTACTGCAACAAGCTTGAAATATCAAACTACTTCCGTAGTGGTCAACTTTTAGTGTAACAAAATCTGAGGCAGCAAGCTTGTTTCTACAGAAAGCTCTAGTTGATAACAAATGTTACGATTTTCAGAAAGACGTTTCACGATCAGCTGCTTGAATTTTTATACAAACAATATTAAGGAAGGTTTTTGTTTTCTGAACTTTTTGTAGTTATTAGTTGGATTTGTGTTGAAAAAGCCGTATAATTAAGCATTGTCATCAACTTTATTAAAAGTCTCGAGTTTCTGCTTAGCAGTTGTCGTTGTTGTTGTTGTTGCGGTTGTTATTGTTGTTGTTGTTCAACAATACACCACACATTAGCAGAGCTTCGACAAAAATTTGTTGATTCTACAGCGTTAATGATAAACGTTTGTTAGTAACTCGCTCCGTTCATAGCGCTTCTTTCCTTCTACCAGCTCTAAGAGCAACAACAACAACACCACCACAGCAACCAAAATCCGCAGCAGTCGCAACACCAATAACAGTTGTTAGTTGCTGCGCGGTGAGGTGGAGCTGTGGAGCTGTGCCGAGTAGCTTCCACCGCACTCACCTTACTTGCGATAGCTTGCCGATCGCGCCACACGCTCCGCTCAGCAAACGACAACTCTTACTCCAAGTTCGAGCAAAAGCGACAAAAAAATATCAAAAAAAAAAAAAATTGACTAACATTTAAAGCAAACAAAAAATACACCCTCGAAATGTGGTTAGACAATATTCTTGGAAAAGTTGGTAATACAATTAGGGTATTCACAAGGTGTGCTATCATATTATTTAAAATTTACAATATAAATAAATGCAAATAAGAAACAGGTGTTTGATTACGACACTTCAATAAACATAGCTTTCAGAATTGTAATATATTAGTACTTTTTTTTATGGAAGGCAACAGTAAAATGTTTAAACTAGTGTAAAATATTAGGATAATATGACATTATGACTTGATAGCACACCTTGTGAATACCCTAAAAATAAAGATTTCTTAGTAGTCGGAGTTCTAAAAAATTGTATTCATGCAATAAAAAACTGGCACTGAATGCTACAGAAATAATTTTTGTTTTTGATTTCATGACTGCAAGCTTTGAAATTAGCAAAAATTGTAAAGTAATGAATTGGTAAAAATTTCTGTTGAAGTTTTTTGAAAGAGTTACTATGATTGAAGTCATTGATTGCATTTAATTGTAACGCAATCATTAGAAGTCAGTTGAATTTACGTTAAAATTGTGTAATAACGTAAAGTCAATTGAAGTCTTTTGATTGCATTCAAAAATTTTTGAAGTCATTTTGTATGCAGAATAAATTTTTGCTCAATCAAGCAAAATTTGCCTTGAAAGTACAGATAGAACAAAGATTTTCTTTGTTTTCTTGGGGAAACACTAACCCAGGGACTAGGAAAAAGTTAGAAATTCTAAATTTTTAACTAAAACGATAAAGCAATATGAAAAGACATATGGGCATTTCCAGATGTTTTGCGTTAAAGCTTAGTATGCTAAAGGAACGAAATTTTTGGGCATATAACTCTACACGCGAAATTTTGGTGTAGAGTCAAAATTTTTGTGTGGAGAAAAAGCACTTTCTGTTCTGGTTGACAGATTCATATTTTTACTGCTGCAATTTTATATCCTATAAAAAGCAAGACTACGCATAAATAAACTATATAAATGCAACAATAAATTTGTTAAATAACAAATTCAACACTTAAACATACTTACTGCTTATTTTTTACTGTTGAATGGCAAATTTCCGCGCTAATTAAATGTACGGGCATACTAAGCGAAATTTTGAAATTTCAACTCTCCACTCATGAATGGAAATTTGGCAACATAGCAATAATTTTCGCTTCTACAGTGTACTAGCTGGCGAAAAAAATTTCGCTGCCTGTTCGTTGTCAAAAATCTCAATGTATTTCTTATGGAAATTTTTTTTCGTTCCTACAGCATACTAAGTTTAACACGATAAATCAAATTATAGACGAATTTATAATTTTTGTTTTGTACAATGCGTTGTAAATATTTTTATTAAACCAAACTTTTATATTTGAATTAAATGACTGATGCAAGAAATTTGTGACAAAAGTTTCGGCTATTTGGCCTCAATATAGCCGAAACTGTCAAAAAGAGCCGAAACTGGCCGTAACCAAAACCGAAACCGAATATTCGGTCGGACACTACTTGTTATATAAATGAAAAAAATGTCTTTTTATTGAAACGTTTTACGAATATTTCAAGTTAAACTTGATTAAAAAAAAAAAATCACAAAACTCAAAAAAACTATGAACTTTCACCAGCTCTACAAATGGTTCAATTAAGTTAACATTTTGTTATTTTTTTCGTGAACCTTGAACTATTGTTTAAGAAACTCCATCATGAGATTTGCCAACTGAAACCACACTAAAATTGATTTTCGCAACCACTTTCGAAAAATGGAGCAGCTGTGCATTGGTATATCAATTTCGAGAAGTATGGTGCAAAAAAAAAATAAATGAAAATCAATCGGTAACCGTATTTTTAGAATATTCGGAAGGGAGGCACTCAAAATTCATTAAGAAATAGTTTATTCATAACAATTAAAATTTGCAATTAACACATGAAACAACAAAATTTGTTGTTCCGTTCTGTTCCATGGTGTTTGATTCCCTCCCCCCCCCACACACACACACACACACACACACACATACAACCTAGAATCACACCTGTTGCCGCTAATTGTTACTAACATTTTGTGGCGAGTGTAGCAGCGAGCAACAATATGCAAACCGGTGAGCGAACGCGTGAACGTGCGAGCGATCAGAGGAACGGACGGACAGACAGCCAGTTGCCACACGTTGAATTGCATGAGAAACTCATTCGCTCCAGAGCCATAGCCACAGCACAGTACAGCAAAATACAGCAACAGCGTTGGCGATGACGATATGACGACGATGCGACACGAAGCGACGACGACGACGGATCATGCCACACACAGCTAAAATGTAAAAATTTAGTACAATTCGTGATTTCAACGGTGAACGACGGCCAAGAGCAGCAGCAACAGCAACAACAGCAGCAACAGCAGCAGCAGTAGAAGCAGTAGCAGCAGCAGGAGCGGAGGAAGCGGAGACAAACGAGGCGCAACTAGCGATTAACTGCAATCATCAGCAGATAAGTGCGGACAGGCAGGCAGGCAGGCAGGCCAGTCAGCCAGCAAGCTAACCAGTCGAGACGCGACGACAAGCAGTAGAATAAGCAAACAAGAAGCAAAGCTAAGAAGCGTTGTCATTGTAGCCATCAGTGCAGTAGGAGGTGGCGTTGCCAAACAGGACGCATCAGTAGCAGCAGCAGCAGCAGCACCAACAGCTTCAGCAGGACGGCAACACCTACACAAAAACAGCGGTCATAGAAAAAAACATTTTATGTTGGCGCAACACAAGAAATCATTCCACAATCCCGTAAAAACATCCCGAACCCAACAAAACCAACAAAACCAAGAATACCACGTGCACCAACCACCGCCTTACCACCAGAATGCCCAGCCATAGCCACAGCAAGTCGGCTTCGCATCATCAGCATGCGCACCATCATCCACAGCGTCATCCACTTGCCTTGACCATAACCGCTGAAGGTGGCAGCGGCACCAACACCAACAACAACAATGCTGAGCGCATAGAATGGTCTCGATCCACCATCCTGGGCTTCATTGAAGACTATCGCAGGCAACGCGTGCTGTGGGACCCTAATACCAAAGGTTACCACATCAAGCAGATCAAGTATGAGGCGCTCAAACAACTCGGGCTTAAGTATGGCACCGAAATACGTTCCATACGCAGCAAAATCAAATCGTTGCGATCGTCGTTTCATCGCGAACATGGGAAGGTGATCAACGGACAGCGTCGCGGTATTCATTACCAACCCATGTGGTTTGCATACGAAGCGATACGCTTTATACTGGATGGCGAGCAGTCAACACAACAAACACAACAGCTTCAGCAGCAACAACAACATCAACAACAACAGCAGCAGCAGCACAATCACCAGCGATCGCTTTTGCATGATATTGGTGAGAGAAGCGTGGCAAAGAGAGGAGAGAACGGTGTTGATGATGATGGTGGTGGTGGCGGCGGCGACGACGATGAAGATGATGACGACGACGACGATGGCGACGAGGGTGACGAGGCTGTTGATGGTGATGCGGGCGACACTGTTGGAGTACGTGTTGTTGTTACAGCACAGCTAGCGCAGGATGATGATGATGATAAAACGCAGGTGGGGCGGCAGCAGGCGACAAAGCAGCGACACAGTGCAAGCGGCAACAACAACAACAATGCGGCTGGTGCCGCTGCCGCCGCCAGTGCTAGCAGTGATGATGAGCATGGCGTGGTAAGTATTAAACTTGAATTAATATGCTAGACTTTTGTTATTGTTTCTGTTGTTGTTTTTGTGACTGTTTCTGTTTTTGTTTTTGTTTCTGTTTGTGGCTACTATTGTTTGATAAGAGAACTGCTCGTGTCATGACGACTAGCCGTACGAACTACATGGAAACTTTGTTGCATCAGCCAAGCTAACCAATTCACAATCCAGTTCATGTTGTTGCTGCACTTTTACCCTACAAAAAGTTGTGCGTTATCGTTGCAAAACACCTCTTTTGATTAACATAAAATCGAAAAGTTTTCAACATGGGCACTTATGTTTTCTGTTGCTCTCTTATTTGTTAGTGTCAGTTTTTGGCTTGCACTTAGAAAGGTGTTATAAAACAAAGGTTTTTTTTTGTCACATTAATAAAAACTATGGTCAGCTGCTTTGAGTTTAAATTACGAAGAAGTAATACGAAGAATTAATCGCTTCTAAAGGAGTGACCCAAAGGCATCAACATAACATTAGCAACTATGGGCGTAATCAGGGGAAAAGTGGGGCAGCTGCACCTCTCAAAGTTGAAAAACACACGCTCATTTAATATTCCGGTGCAAAAAGTCGATTATTGAATATGGGTATTTCCAAACTGCGATATAAGCAAAACTATGTGCTGGCGTTACGTTACAAAAAACAAGTGATTTTTGACTCGGGGATTGCAAAATTTTCAAAACTCTCTGAATTGGGCAAGACTTTTTGTTCGCAACTTTTTTTAAAAAGGTTTTGAAATAATATGAGTGTAGTTTCCAAGTGATCAAATTTAAAAATCTTCTATGGTTTTTTTTATTAGGCTTTTTGATCTTGCGTGACGTGACGTTAATGGCGTTACGCTACTTAAATTTCCATTGCAGACCAATTCGGTAATTAAGTAATTATATAATTTAGTAATTAAAAAACAAATTTAATACAAATTTCTTTCCTTGCCTAAACCATTTTTTCACTATCTTGAGCCAATGCCTTCCATTCTTACTAAAACAAAAAACATTTACTAAAGACTTACGAAAAAGAAAAACGACATTTGTGAAACAGTGCAGACGATTTGATGATCATCGTGGTTGATCATCAAATGATCAATGAATTTATGCATAAATTGCTTAAATTAATAAAATTTAAAATTAAAAAGTTTCTCTTAAATAATTTGTTTTTGTTAGGTTTTATTTAGCTTATTGACAACTTTTTTAATAAGTTTTATTTTTTGTCATGTTAGCCTTTTCTGTGGAAATGTCAAAAATGAAATCAGATTTAACGCAAAGCTGTAATATTTCTATGTATTTCGTAGAAAAGTAATTTTTATTTAATGCCTAAATTTTCTTCTTTTTAAAACTATTTTTTTCTAAAAGTTTTTTGTTTTAAGATATAATTTTTTTAGGGAGCTTACTTTTACACCTCAAAACTGATATTTGATATAAATTACACGATACCTGAGCTGTTTGATAAATAAGCTGAAGCAATTGTTTATAATTTTGATTTAATTTTCTTCTTCATATTTTTCTTTTTCTATGTAAAATTCCAAATCTGGGTCCTCCCCGTCAAAATATTTATTACATTAAATTTTTCTTTTTGAAGATAAATGAGATCTGACGCAATAACCATTTGTGCAATTAGGTGCAATGGTTAGGAATATTTTTACTCCTAATATTTAAATATCCTAATATTTTACTCGAAACAAATCTATTGCCAAAATTTTAGCTTAATCGGCCCAGTAGTTTTGGAGTCTCAATGATTTCTTAAAGGTGAGCGTAACTACAGTGAGATCACGCCCATTTTTTGTATATTTTCTGACATGTACTACTATATGAACTTAATTACCGAATTTAAGTCTAACCAAACTAAACTGAAATATAACATTTTATTGATTTGTGGGCGGTAAAAAGGGGTGTGGGAAGTATTTTTTTAAAACCATCTCGTAGTCAAAACAAATCTACCGCCATTTCGGTTTACTCTGAACAGTAGTTTCGGAGTCTATACCAAACACACAACCAATCATTGATTTTTATATACCTACATATAACATTAATTGCAAAATTTAGTTTTGGAACGTTTTTCAAAATCGTACACCTCAAAGGCTAGCAAAAAGTCTCAAAAGATTAATATTAATTCTGAAAGGTAGTAAATAAAACATATCATATCTTGGAAAATCTGCATGGGGATATGCAGCAGTCAGAAGTAGTTGCCTCGCAAAATTATTTTACGTATTTTACCTTCATTCTTTCCGCATTTCAAGCTCAATAAAATTTAAAAATTTAAATTTCTTAATACAAATGATAAATTTGTATTTTTTTAATATTTAATAAAATAATTTTAAAAAAGTTTGTTTGAAATTCCTCAAAAATTTATTTTTGGTAATATTTTTGCCTTAACATTAAAAAACGAGAATTTCGAACATCGTTTCGAATATCGTTACAAAAACCTCATTTTTTTTGGGTTCTAATATTTTGAGTTTCCTCTAGTGAAGGAATTTCCTTTAGAGCAATATCAAATTTTTAAGATTTCGTGACCATAAAATTCGGATTTTTGTCCACTAGACAAGTTTGGCTGAAATGACATTAGCGTGGCTGGATCAAAAAATATATAAGAGGTCAAGACTTAAAAATTACTGAATTGGGAAACATTTTTATTCGATAAAATATCTATACAAATTTTTAGATCGAACAGAAAATTTTTCCTTAATAAGAGTACATTTTTGGAATCGCTTAAGATCAATAATCGTTAACTCCACAAGCTTAGTTGCAAAAGTGGCTAAGTCCAAGTGACTTAGTTTATAGATCAGCTTATCCATTATTTGCCAATCCCACAAGAGAGCCAGTAGAAAATGAAGTCAAAAAATAAAAATTAGGAGATGTTAGAAACTTATTGAAAAAAAGCAATTTTAAAGACTTTGTATAAAGAAAATGTATGCAAAATGTAAAATTTTTTGTTAATATATCCGCATTTAAAGCAATTTAAGACACTTCGAACATCTTCAATAACTTTTTTCTTTCTAATTCATAAAACAAACAGTTAAATTATAATATTTTCAATTTAGTTAAATTTTTAACAAGTTTTTTATTTTTAGAGATATTATTAAGTTTTTAGCATCATTGAAAAGAAAATTGAATAAATTATAAAAATAATAATAACAGCAAAATTCTGAGAAAATTACGTTCAAACTCGAAATTCTGTAGTTTCTACTGATTGATCTTCCCACGAGCACAGCTTGGTCATGGATAAATCAGGTGGGTTCATTTATACACTGTTAGAAAGGTGAACTCATTGTCTTTCAAATGAGCACCTCAAATAAATTTTCTGTGCGTTACTTTTTCTGCTAAAAACAATAGTGTGCATCAAAGTCATGAAATAATAGTTAACCCTTTAACTCCTAATGGCAAGCGCGTCGGAAGTGAATTTCATCTGGGGGGGCAGTACAAAAAGGGGGCAGTACAAATGATGGTGCAAAAAAAGTTCACCAACATTTCTTCAAAGAAACATGAATGTGAATACACAAATTTGTTATTTTAGTTTAAAATGAAAAAATATAAAAATATATAAAAAATATTAAAATCTCATTATTTTTAAAAGTTCTTCCAATTCCAATATTCGAGATCATTCTTTAAAGCATCTTTCATATGGTGATATGAAAATATAAGAAATAATGGTTGCTTTTATAAAGCAAGACTAGGTATATCTTTACATGGTTTTAATGCAATAAGGTACAAAAAGTTATATCAATTTAAATTATTCCAAAATGTTTCTTTCTGTCCTTGCGAGAAAAAAACTCTTTCACCACCTCCATCGAACTCAATTCTTCGGTTTTATCTTTGTGAATGTGTATAAGTGCCGCATGAGTGAGTCGTTTCTGTGTCATAGTTGCTCGAAGATACGTTTTAAGTCGTCTTAGTGCACTAAAAAACGCTTAGATGAAGCTGCTGATGCAGGCACAGTCAAAAGCAAAGCAATAAGTTTTTCAACTTAATTTAATAGTTTTTTTTACAGTGTCCGAATTTTTTTGCAAATTGGGATACAATGCCACTACAATTTGAAGGTGTTTGGCCAGGCAATTGCTTCAGCAATTTAAGTTGCGCGTGGAGGTTGCTCACATCAAAGTCATCTGCATAAAGATGTAGTTTTGTTTTTAGATTTTGTTCAGAAGGCACTTTTCCGTTGAAGGCTTCGATTACAATATTACAGTATTAAGCTACATACTTAAGGGCGCTTTTAAACTGAAGTGGTGGGTTCGCAGTAGAAACTCTACATTTTGTTCTGTCTTTTTGCAAACACAGAGAAAGAAAATGGTTATCCGCAAGCATGCTTATGAAAAAGAGAGAAAGAAGAGGAAAATATCTAATATAAAAATATTATCGTTGTAAAAAAAAAACTGACATTTTGAATAACTTTTGAAGTTTTCTTTTTAAATTGCTTATCTAGCTAAAAAAGTGGGGGGGGGGCAAATGCCCCGCTTCCGACGCCAATGCCTAATGGTGTGAAAACAGACACCAATCCTGTACGATTTTTTACTCAATTCGACATCACCTTTCATGATTTCAACATTATTGCAAATGATTGAATTTCAAGTACATATAAAGTATTTAGGTTAACAAATTTATTTCTTGTTAATATTGAAGCTTAACTTAAATCCTTCAATATTATTACTTTTCATAACAAATTATTCGAATTGAAAAAAAGTAAAGTCCATTTGTTATGGTTAAAAAATAGGATTACATTCACTTACTTTTTTTTTCAATAGCGTTTATTTTTAAAAATGAAATGGTTTCTCAAAATGGAAAAACATAGGAATTGGCCATTTTTTAATGTAGACCCGTAAATGTAGCCTACGTATTAGGTTAGGTTAGGTTAGGTTAGGTTAGGTTAAATTGGCAGCTTAAATTGAGATAAATGAGCCAGTTAGGCCCATTGTGGTACCACAGGGTTGATGTCCTTTCTCTATTTAAACCAATTTGAGCTGTACCCAAAGCTTTGGATTCGGTACACCGACAATTCCGAGAGTTATTCAAGGTCCTTGAAAAACCAGTTGTTTAAGTGAAGAAATCGTTTTTGAGCCAGCGCTGAGCAAGTGCAGAGTAAATGTACTGTAGATTCTTCCTTTTCTTCATCTCTGCAGCTTCTGCAGAAGTTGTTGTGGGGGCTGCTCAACCTTCGAGCATGTCTGCCGATCAGGCAGTGCCCTGTATAGACTCCTACCATGGTACTAATGTGGTCTCTACTAAGGGAAATGAGTTCTTTTGAACGCTTAAGGGTAAGTTTGAGCCATATTTGTCGCGTTATGTTACATTTGTTTCCCGTTAACCATCTGTTGATGGTTTAATTACAGGATAACTCATGTATACGGAGTTTGCATGTGGTAAGAGGAGAACTAAGTCTTGCCGTATCTGTAGATAATCGTTTAGTTTTATCTGTGCGATCGAGTTCATCTGCTTTGCAGTTGCCTAGAAAATCTTTATGTTCAGGAATCCAGCTCAGAAAGATCCTAAACTGCTTTGCCATCTCGTTTAGAGATTTGAGGCAGTTGATAACTGTTTCAGATATTATTTCAACAGTTCATAGGGCTTTTAAAGCTATATTTATGTTTAATGTTTCAGAGAGCCTACTAAGTTTGGATGAAAAATCCTAATAACCAAAATGCAAACTTGGCATGTGCTATTGATACCACTATACAGATCATGAATGCACTTTTTCAACGATATAGGTTTCATTCGTGAGCCCCTAAAAATTTTAGTCTATTTTTGAAAAAGTATTTATTGATACTAGAGTAGATTCATGGTACTAACATCTGATGAAAAAATCCTTATATCAGAAATACAAACATGATATACTTTGCATGCTATTAGAAAGGTAATTGATGCACCATCGATATATGATTGATTCGTACATTGATTGTTAAACTATGTTCTTGCCATCTATGTTTCAAGTTTTCGAAGGACAAGCTGACTAAATTATACTTTTGATTATGCTGTACAAGAAAGAAAATGCCCCTCAGGCTGTAGATTTTAATGTTTTTGGCATAGTTTTTGCTTTTATATATCGGTCATTCCATGTCATATCGGACGCTTTTCGGAACTCACATTTTTGTAAAAATTTGGTACTATGCACGTGGATAGTACTTTAAAAATGAAAAATATTTGCATATTTTTTTATAATTTTTTATTTTGTTATACACAGTGAAAAATTATAAAGAAAATCAAAAATTGTCATTTGGACATGTACTCAAACAACTGTCTTCTAAACCGTTAGTCCTAAGATAAGAAAATGTTTAGGACATACAAAATAGTATTTTTTAGCAAATTTCAAAAATAGAGTGTCTTCAGAGGAATGGTATATTTTAACAAGTCGATAAAATTTTTCAATGTGACTGATTTTACATATGGTCGCTGCGCCAACAAAAACAGTTATGTGATTTTTATAAATTTTTTTATTGCATATTTTATTTACACTGTCTATTGTCCACATTTCTGCATTTTCAGTTTTATATATCTCTTTTGATTTTTGAACAAAAACAGCTATTGTTCGCAGAACTAGAAATGCTCTGAAAAAAAATTGTTTTTTTGCTCTCCTAAAAAATTACTGAAAAACACGTAACAGTTTTTGTTAGTACAGCGACGTTTTGTTGGTACGTTTAGTAAAAAAAAACTAAAAATTCTATTTTTAATAAAAAATGAAAGTATTTTGTATTTAAAAATGGTGTAGTCAGTTTTTAAAAAATTCGTTTAAAATAGTAAACATTGATTCTCTAACATCAAATTTTGAGAATGCATTAAGAATGAATGCCTTAATAAGATAATATTTTCAAAGCGCCAAAAAAATAGTGGTGTTGACCATGAAAAATGTGAATAAACTTTTCAGTGGCCAAAAAAATTAAAATTTTTCACGAAAGTGTTGGTAAAAACGTATACCACAAAGAAGACTAATTCAAGATCTTTAAAAGATGTATGTCCTAAACATTTTTTCGTAGGACTAACGGTTTAGAAGACACAGTTGTTTGAATACATGTTTGAATGACCATTTTTGATCTTCTTTTTAATTTGTCACTGTGTATAACTGCAAAAAAAAAAAAAAAAAAGTATGCAAATATTTTTTGTTTTTAAAGTACTTTCGACGTGCATAATTTGAAAAAAATCGGAAATGTCAAAATCAGTTTTTGGACAAAAGCGCCCGATATAACAAGGAATCACCGACATTAGCTTATTTTCATCGTGATGGATATAATTTAAAACATTTTTTGAATATATTGGCTCTAAAGGTATTTTAGTAAACTAAATTGGGAGAAATAAAAAAAGTTTAGAGAACTTACAGTGGCTCTCATCTTATTTCGTGTGCTAATAATATTAATGAAATAACACAAAAAATTGTCTTTTAAATGATAAAAATGAATAAAAAACAATACACAGTTTAAAGTTCAAGATCTTTTTAACTATCCAAGTTATAAAAAGTAACAAAAATATTCAGATACAGATTTATTAAGTAAATAAAAATATTAATTCAATTAATTGGTCACAGCTTATTTCGTGTATTCAAAATATTTAGCATCGTTTTGCGTACTATTTCGATTTTTTGATTAAAATTAGTTCTTAGTTTGGTAACCCTTCTGTTTAAGTACTGCTTTTAGCCGGGATTGTATCGATGAAACCAATTTTTTTGTGTAAGCAGGTGATATTTTTTGCCATTCCGTTTGCAAAGCTGATTTTAAGGTAGCAGCGCTAGAAATAGTGTGTTTGCGGATCTCCAACTCAAGCTTATGCCACAGATTCTCTATGACGTTACTATCTGGAGATTGTGCTGGCGTTTGGACAATGTGAAGACACTTCCATATAAGCCAGGTTTGCACAAGATTCGATTTAAGTTTTGGGTCATTGTCTTGGTAAAACTGAAAACTATTTCCAATGCCCAGTTTTTCTGCACTTTGGACTAAATTATCCTCGAGGATCTTTAAATATTGTTTTTTATCCATAGTAGAATCAATAAAAACTAGACTTCCCGCTCCAGCACTGGACATACAGCCCCATACCATTACATGTCCACCACCATGTTTTATAGTACCTTTAAAATTTTTGGGATCAAGCTCGGTATTGGGTTTGCGTCACACGTAGGCATTGCCATCAGACCCAAAAAGGTTGAACTTACTCTCATCTGCAAAAATTACCGTATTCCAAGAGTGTTCGTCCTTGCTTATATGTTCCTTTGCGAACTTTACTCTGGATACACGCTCAGAAATCTTGGATTAAATTCTAATACAAACTGTATTGTATATATGACCACACCAGAATTGTATTACAATCTAATACACTACATATATTACAATTGTTAACTTATTAATTTTAATACATGCTTGTATTAAAATTTTTTGACAAAAAAAAAATTAACGAAACATGTGGGATTCGAACCCAGTACGTTTAGGTTATAAGTTCTTGGCTCTACCAGCTGCTCTATGAAGCCACATGTATAAATAAATGATAAACATGCATAAGAGCCGAACCAAGCCGAACGCTGTTTTTAAAGACTAATCCAAACTGTATTAAAAAGTATTCCAGGTTTTATTAAAAAATGTCTGATATTTTGAAGAGTTTTAATTCTAATAGAAAAAGTATTAAAAAATGCATGATTCCAACGATTGGATTAAAATTAATTCCAAGATTTCTGAGCGTGTATATGATTTTTTTTTTGGCTTATAAATGGCTTTTTTCGTGGAGTTCGTCCATTAAAATCATTTTTTCGGAGGACCCTTCGAAAAGTCTCTGCACTACACTTTTTGCCTAAGACATTTTCAGCATCTTTTGCTATTGTTGGGGCACTTAAAGTTGAATTTTGTTTTATTTTTCTCAGTATCCACCTCTCATCACTTTCAGTAAAAATTTTATTTGGCGCATTTCTGCCTTTGTCTTGTATGCGGTTTTCACGTACGTAGCATTGAATGATATACTGAACAGTTGACGAACTCAAATCTACAGTTTTTGCGATTTTTTTCTGGGATTTCCCCTGCTGAAAATGCTTTGACTATTTCACGCACTTCAAATGATGTTCAACGTCCCATGTTGACAAACGCGATTGAAAATTACTACTAACGCCAGAATATGATTAACTTTTTATAAGGTAAGAGATGCAGCTTATTTTTTGCAAGATATGCCGTTATTCTTAATTTCATTTGTTTTGTAAAATAACACGAATTAAGTTGTGAGATCAATAATTGTTTTTTTTTTCTCTCTCTGAGCTATTGCAATTTGTTTTTTTGTGCAAAATTTTTACAGTAAGCTAAGAGAGAGTTGTAGAAGACAGGCTGCGTCAAGATTTTTATGCAATTTTGCTTTATTTGTAACATAGTAACGTTTTTGGCAAAAATATATGTTCACACGAAATAAGGTGTGAGCCACTGTATATGTGATTGAAATAACGTTGTCAGATGAAAATATAGCCCCTTCAAAAATAATTTCCACTGAAAAATAATTGTCTTTCATGAAGTGATCTACCACTTTAACAACAGAGTCATAACATGTTTTTTCCCCAAAAACTAGTCAAACTAACGAAGTTTTTCTCTAACGAAATTTTTGTGTGTACCAGTCTTTTTTAATAAATGTTAACCATTTTTAGCATCAGCTTCAATTTTTGGTTTTCATCCCAAAAACTATTTTCTCTACTTTCAGAAACACGCCGCTGACTCCGATGCGGAAATGCAACATTTTGGCAACATTATAAGTGCGGAAGACGTCAAAACAGAGCTTGTAAGTTAAAGCCTATTGGCCATCATAGTGACTCGATCTCACGTGCTTCTTCTTTTGGGCTTTTTTCTTGTTTTTTTTTTCTTTTTTCAACTACTTTCAGATCGAAAGTGATATGCCGGATATGCACAAATCACCGCTAGCCTATCTTGCTCTAACGCCAACGGTAAGCACGTCCTGCGCCAAAAAACGCAAACGTACACCGCAACCCGACGACTTGTCTTCGTCAGCAGCCAGTCATCAGCTGCACAAGCACGATGAGTCACCAACATCGTCCAAATTTGTGTACAACACCAAAAGAGCTCAGGAGCCTTGCTCATCAACTACCACAACAACAGCAACAACGTCTTCGCACAATTATAATCACCACAATAACCAGCATAGCAGCAACCACAACAACAATGGCAACGGCAACGGTAACAACAGCAACACCAGTTTCAGTACTGCTGGCCAGACGGATGAATACGGCGTCTTTGGCGAATATGTTGCCATAACGATACGCAAACTAAAGACATCCAAAGCAAAGATCGTGGTCAAACACTTGATCAACAATCTGTTGTATGAAGCAGAACTTGGAAAATACGATTACGGTATACCAGCATCGAAAGAGCCACCGCAACTTTATAAGACGTAGTGGCGTGTTTTAGCAACGCTTCCTAGTCAGAGAGAGAGAGAGAGAGAGAGCTGCTGATGATGATGATGATGATGATGAATCATTATAACAATGTCAGCAGAACAATACTATAATAACTTCAGGGACATAACAAAACCATATGTGCAACAACAGCAAAAAACAACAACAACCACCAACCAATAAAATACCATACCACAATTTTAACTCAGGTGCCTTTTAATTAGTCAATTAAGTTTATTTGTTTTAAATACTTTATTTTTACGTTTAATAAACTACTTAACATATGATAAATATGTGTATGTATGTAAATAATAGTTGATATATTCTACTATAAATATGTAACTCAAGCAAATTCCATATGAAATAAAAATTTTATTTACAACACAAAATAGCTAATTTTTCATTGTTTATTAATTAGAGTTGAAGTAACAGCCGGCAATGAAAAAGGGCGACACAAAGTCTCTGGAACTGATCGGTGTTGACTCAGTTGAATGAGTCAATTTTTGATAAGAGTTTTTGAAAAGAATTTCATTACCATAAAAAAAAAA
This sequence comes from Dichetophora obliterata, assembly GCA_963920525.1. Taxonomy (NCBI): domain Eukaryota; kingdom Metazoa; phylum Arthropoda; class Insecta; order Diptera; family Sciomyzidae; genus Dichetophora; species Dichetophora obliterata. The sequence continues at coordinate 4,988,520 of OY986438.1, read as the reverse complement.
ATGGAAATTTTTACTAGCTATGAAAAATTTTAATTATTTTTCTCCATTAGTTGATAGTCACGGTAGTGTAGAAGGTGGGAGTTGTTTTTTCATGGTAATGAAATTCTTTTCAAAAACTCTTATCAAATATTGAGTGGGAGTGGAGAAGGTGGGAGAATTGGATATACTTAATTTATGCTCAAAACCATGACGTGTCCTTAGAAAATTTCTTATTTACAATTTCAAATTATAAAAACTGAAGTTGCTTATAAAATCCTTAATCTGAAGACATGAACATAGAAATTATTTAAAAAAAATAACGTTTAAATTTAACGTTTAAAAATGATTCTTTAAAAGCAGTTAATTTAAAAACACAAATTAAAGACAACTCTTAACCATGTTTAAATAAAATTTATTACTGTAAGATCTTAATCTAAATGCACTCTTATATAATCTAAGCTGAAGCAAAATAATTCCAAGTGATGACATTTAAATATTACGTAAGACAAATACAAGTTTTGGCAGAAAAGACATGAATATAATTTATTGTTTAAAGAGAGCGATATAAATCAGTTACTTGTACAAAAATGATGATATAAAAATGTGTTTTTATATCAATTGATAAAAAAAACAAACAAACTTTATTGTTTCAAAATAACTAAAACAGAATCACAATTTGCTAGATGGTGCCAGTTGGCTCTCAAAATTGTGGCCTTGAAGATTTTTTAATAGTTTTTACAGTTTTAACCTTACAATATTTATTTGAATTTTTTTGTTTGCTTTTGTGCATATATTAAAATGAATTGGATATAGAGGGCATAAATATGTAATCATTTTCAATTTTCTATTCTTGGTTTTTTTTGGAAAAGCGTGTTCCCATACTTTTCAAAAAGGAAAAGAGAATAAGTTTCTTTTGTATGTTAGTATTTTTATTCAAATCTAGTAGAAAAAAAACCTTTTTAAAAATAAGAATAAGAGAATTTTGTGAAAGAAATGCAATCAAAAATTTGCATAAAAATATATTCTGTTTATTTCATATTTACACTATCATTGGTTGCTGCTTCAAATGTAATACAGATTTTAATGGTTTGTGATAACCAGGGCTCGGATTTTGATGACCAAAAAAACTGCAAAAAATGACCTAAAAATTTGACAAAAATGACCTAAAAACTGGCAAAACCTACCTAAAAACGCCAACAATTGCATAAGAAATAAACAAAAAATTTAGCCTTAAAAACAAAAATTACTATATTAAAATTTATTTTATACTAGCATATCCTGAGTTTTTATCTAACACTTGTTTCATTTTTCCACATACCCTTTCGTCAGTTTCACCACGCGCAGAGATTTTTTTTCATCGAAGTCTATAAACAAAGCTACTCTTTTGTCGAGAGGTAATGTTTTTGATTGAAGGGACTCTAGTGTTAAAGGAACATGTTAAAAAATTTTAATTTTGACATTTTTTAGTACAAAAAAAAAATTATTTTAAAATTGCACTAAAATGTCAAAAAAAAAGAAAAATGCTCTAAAAATTAAAAACATTAAAAAATGACAATAAAATAACTTAAAAATTTCTAAAAATGACCAAAAAAATGCCTTAAATCTAGTAAAAATTACCTGAAAAGTAAACACGATGAAAAATGAGGAAAAATTGTACTAAAAACTTTTCATATTTGGAATTAAGGAAACATAAATGGACGTTTTAAATAAGCAGGAATCGTCTTAGAAGCAGTAGAAACAAGATGACATGTCATCGAAGTCCTAGTCCCGATGATAACTATAATATGAGTACGTTGTTTGCTTTTTTCGACGTGAGAAAATTGAATCTATTATGGGGGGATCTATTTTGGAGGTCCCCATACAAAAAACACAAAATGTAGAAAAAAAAAAATGTCTATTATAGTTCATATCAAAAAAATCTATGACTCCGAGGTAGGTCAAATGTATAAACTGCTCCTATTAATTGTCCCCCTCAACATTTCTTCTCAACACAACAACACTCTATCTACCACCCTTCTGGGGGTCCCCATACAAAAAACCCAAAAATTGGCAAAAATGTCTATTATAGTTGTTATCAAAAAATCTTTGACACCTAGAGGGTCATTATATTTCTTAACATTTCTTCTAAGCACACCTACACTCTATCTGCCACCCTTCTGGGGGTCCCCATAGAAAAAATTAAAAAATATAAAATACCATTGCTCGTGTACACAAAAACGTGACGAGACTCGAATTATTTTTCATGACGAAAAGCTTTGTAAGCTTTGCAAAGGCTGTGTAAGCTTTGCAAAAGCTGTGTCAGCTTTTCTGTATCTACCCACTGAAACATAAGCGAAGGTTTTGAGTAAAGTGAGAGTTTTGTGAACTTTTTGGATAGTTTTTTTTTTTAGTTTTTGATTTTTTATTTTGATTTTTATTGTTGAAAAATATTTTTTAATTTTTTAAAAGTGCTTGCTATAGAAGATTAAATTCGTTAAAGTTTTTTCCATAAATAAAAACTTTGCTTATTTTGCAAAACTCATAAAATTGATTGATAAAAAAAGGATTCAATACCGAGTGCCGGAAAATAACTTTTTTATGGTTCATTTTCTAACTCATTTTCGAAAAAAAGGTTCGTTTCTGAGAGACATTTTCGTCCGGCGATTGATTCAAAAAGGATTAATTTCCGAGTGCCGAAAAATAACTTTTCTATGATTTATTTTTTAGTTCATTTGAGAAGCAAAAGAGGTTCGTTACTGAGAGACATTTTCGTTCGGCGATTCATTCAAAAAGGGTTCATTTCCGAGTGCCGAAAAATAACTTTTCTATGGTTCATTTTCAAACTCATTTCCGAAGAAAAAAAGGTTCGTTTCTGAGAGACATTTTCGTCCGGCAATTGATTAAAAAAGGGTTCATTTCCGAGTGCAGAAAAATAACTTTTCTATGATTCATTTTTTAATTCATTTCAGAAGAAAAAGAGGTTCGTTTCTGAGAGACATTTTCGTTTGGCGATTGATTCAAAAAGGGTTCATTTCCGAGTGCCGAAAAATAACTTTTCTATGATTCATTTTTGAGTTCATTTCAGAAGAAAAAGGGGTTCGTTTCTGAGAGACATTTTCGTTTGATTCAAAAAGGGTTCATTTCCGAGTGCCGAAAAATAACTTTTCAATGGTTAATTTTCTGACTCATTTCCAAAAAAGGTTCGTTTTTGAGAGATATTTTCTTCCGGCGATTGATTAAAAAAGGGTACATTTATGAGTGCCGAAAATGGGCATTTCTAACCGAAAAGTTTCATAAATGAATTTGAAAACGGTAGTTTTGGTTCACTGGGTATTATTGCGGTATCATAGGAACCGCTGGGCACACTTGCGTTTATAATTTTCTGAAAATCAAGCCAGTTACGCCTAACGTCTCCAATGGTTACCGGCTAAGAAAGTCATGGAATTGTATGCACTAAAGCATAGTACTCTGTTCAGTTTCACTCAAATATCTATACAAAATATGACAGCTGCGAAACAAGCGTGGAAATTTTCACAACATTTTCGTCAGAGCAGTACTCTGTTCCGCAGCGTGAAATTAAAGCAACATGTTTCTGAGCAACATTTTTTCACGACAGTTTAATTGTACTGCCTTTTTTATTTTGAAGTGATAAGAGAGAGATCATATGAAATTTCCCAACTTATTCTCTGAGTCTCTCTGAGAAACGTTGCCATAGAAATTTCTCGCAACAAACTTTAAGTCAGAAATTTAACGCAACAAATAAATAGATGTTGCCAGCGAAATTTCACGCAAACGAACAGAGTACTAGGCTTAAAAGTAAAAAATATCAAAAATGATAATTTTGGAAAAGTGTTTGCTTTTTTTCTGATTCTAAATACATATATTAATGGAAAAAATTTGCATAAAAATGGAAAAAATTAATTTTTCATTGCACTGTTTGTAAAAACTGTTCTTTTCTGCGTTTTTTTTTTAATGTCTTTTATCAAGAATCTGGTGAAAAAGTTATGCAACATAGAGACACAAAAATGACTAGATCTTTAAAAAACAATGTTTTATGAAGCAATCGGCGCCTTAAGTGCAATAAAATAATGTTCTCCTGATTAAAACCTAAATAAACTTCATGATTATATTTTGTGGCTCCATATGGAGCCGTTGGGACAATTCGGGTTAAGATATATATTAAGGCAATAAAATATAATGCATGCAAAGAGCCGAGGGTGAAATTAAAAAATGAGTATTTTTTTAATACTAAAATTAGTTACATATAAATAAAAAAGTATAAATCTACCTAGTATTTTCTGTTAAACTTCAAGTAGCATTTGATTTATATACTATTGTACTTAAGGCGTAATAGAAAAAGGTTTTGTGTTTAACCGAAAATAAAAAAAATTGTACAGCCTGTGTGTATTGTAGTTAATATATTAGAACGCATTTGTTTTTTTTTTTAATTCTCTCAGCTCCATGCTCAAACATCTCACTTAAATAGCATTTATTAAATAAAAAATACTGTCATTAAAGAGGTCAACCCTAAGGAGTCGTAAGAAGAATTTGTGCAAATGTGTTGAGCATTTCCAGCAGGAAACGGAAGCATAAGTTGTATTTTTTTCCCCAACTTTGGTCACTGTTATCTCACTAACATGTGTATATCCGTTTCCGTTGCCCTTAAATCTGTGAAAACCGCTTCCGGCTGTCGGTTTATTTTGCTTCCTTCAACGAATTGTAGACATTTGTGAAATAAAAATCTGCTTCTATTTAGCCAGTGAGCGCGCACCGTGTGCGTTTTTGAATTTTGGAAGGAGAAAAGTTTTACAGATTTGATAAATTTGATAAACAAAAAGAGTTTCTATTCCGAAAGTAATATATTTATTTGCTAAAAAAATATTACTTAAGAGTCACGCTAACATAAGAGTTTTTTTTAGTTTTTCAAAGTTGAAATTTTAATCACACGAAAAAATATTGAATGCAACGACATAACTGTATGCCAACTTCCAACAGGAATAACTTCGGTCATGAAGAGCATTTTAAAAAAATTAAAGATTATTTTGACGTAACAAGGTTATGGCTTACCTCGTGGTTTTCATATAATAGTACGAGTGTAAAGATTGATTCATTGACCTCATGCAAAAAACCAAAGCAATGTTATGACGTCATCAGGATGCAGAAAGAGACGCTTATGCAACAAAAATGAAAATTCTCGAAAGGAATTATTACTCACTGAGTATAGGCACTAAGGTAAAAATTATTATACGGCAGTAGAAGTTTGCTCCCCTCAAAAAAGTGAGCAAAAAACTATAAAGTCATGACGCACACAAGTCTAAAATTAAAAAAAACGGCCAAAATTAAAAAAAAACGAAAGAGTGCAAGGGTTAGAAAAAGGATTGGGACAATGATTGAAACAAAGACTTATAAAAGGATTTAAGCAAGACTAAGGACAAGGAGCAAGAAAAGGATTTATGTAAGGATAAGTTTAAGGGTTAGGACAATGATGGGGACAATGATTGAGACAAGAAGTAAGTCAAGGTCTTAGGCAAAGAAAAAAAAATTGTTTTGACACAATAAGAGCAAGGATAAGGAACAGGATTTGGACAAGGACTAGGGCAAGAATTAGGACAATGATAGGGACAGTGTTTTGGAAAAGGACTTAAACAAGATTTTGGGAAAGGATGAGGACAAAAACAAAAATTAGGAGAAAGTTTAAAATATGTATGTATTAGGACAAAGATTTGGACAAAGATAAGAACCAGTTTAAGGACAAGGATTCAGGCAAGAATTAAAACAAGTATTTGGACAAGGATTAGAACCACAACTTGAACAACAATTTGGAAACCTTAGATTTTACGACTTTTTTTAAATATTATGATAAGGAATGCCACAGTGACTTCGACAAGGTTAAGGATACGTTAACACGTTAAATAACTTATGAATGTGTAAAGGACACAGATGACTATATCCTTTTTATTAATAAAACATAGTAACATGTTAAGTTTTTTTAAAAATTTTTTTTTAATATAATAACAAATATAGCAATAAATAAAAAATTAATAAAAAAATAATTTTTAATTTTTTTACAGGTATAGAGAAGATAGTTTTAAGCAGAAATTTAATAAACAAGAGGAATCTAAGTTTTTTCAGGAATCACTTTCCTTTTGTGAACATTTATTTATTATGAAGATTTAGGAGGAATTTTGTAAAACGTAATAACTTTTCCCGATAGACAATTAATAGAGCTGTAACAGAATGCATTAAATTTGATTTAATTCACAAAAAAGTGAATCAGTGAATAACGAAATAAGAATGCATTCAATGAATGCAAAATTGATTTATAAATAAAATTTTTAATTCACATTCATTTTTAAAAAATTATTAATTATTCATTTCAATTATTCATTTTCGTTATTAAGGATAATGAATCAATTTTTTATTCATTTGAATGCTATTCATAAAGAATGCAATTCACAAAGAATTTCAGAATTTTTAGTTATTCTTTTCTTATTCATTATTCATTTTTTATTCGTTACTCTTTTTTATTTTTTTTTATTGATGGAAATGAATAAAAAATAAATAAAGAATAACAAATAAATAATGAATAAAAAAATGAATAATGAATAAAAAAAATGAATAATGAATAAAAAATAAATATAGAATACAACAAGAATAATGAATACAAAATGAATAATGAATAAAAAATAAATAATGAATAATGAATAAAAAATGAATAATGAATAAAAAAAATAATGAATAAAAAATTAACAAAGAATAAAAAAGATTAATGAATAACAAATGAATAAAAATGAATAATTCAAAAAAGATGAATAACAAAAGAATAATGAATACAAAATGAATAATTAATAAAAAATAAAAAATGAATAACAAATAAACAAAGAATAAAAAAAAATAATGAATAACAAATGAAAAATGAATAAAAAATGCATAATGAATAATGAATACAAAATGAATAATGAAAAAAAATTAATAATAAATAATGAATAAAAAAACTAATGAATAACAAATTAATAATGAATTAAAAAAGAATAATGAATAAAAATGAATAAAAAATGAATAAAAAATGTATAATGAATAACAAATTTAAAATGACTAACAAACAAATAATGAATAAAAATTAATAATTAATAAGATATGAATAGTGTTTAACAAAATAATAATGAATACAAAATGAATAATGAATAAAAAATAAATAATGAATAAAAACTGAATGAATAAAAATGAATAATGAATAAAAAATGAATAATGAATAAAAAAAATAATGAATAAGAAATGAACAAAGAATAAAAAAGAATAATGAATAACAAATTAAAAATGAATTAAAAAATGCATAATGAATAATAAATGAATAATGAATACAAAATGAATAATGAATAAAAAATTTATAATAAATAATGAATAATGAATAAAAAATTAATAATGAATAACAAATTAATAATGAATAAAAAAGAGAAAAAAAAGAAAAAATGAATAATGAATAAAAAATGAATGAATAAAAATTAATAATTAATAAAAAATTAATAACGAATAAGAAATGAATGATGAATAAAAAATAAATAAAGAATACAACAAGAATAACGAATACAAAATGAATAATGAATAAAAAATAAATAATTACTAAAATATGAATAATGAACAAAAACTGAATAATGAATAAAAAATGTATAATAAATAAAAAATGAATAATGAATAAAAATAAATAAAGAATAAAAAAAGATAACTGAATAAATAATGAAAAAAACCTTAATAATGAATAAAAATGAATAATGAATAAAAAATGAATAATGAATAAAAAATGAATAATGAATAGAAAATAAATAAATAAAGAATAAAAAAAGAATAACAAATGAATAATGAATAAAAAATGAATAATGAATAAAAAAAAATAATGAATAAAAAATTAACAAAGAATAAAAAAAGAATAATGAATAAAAAATTCATAATGAATAATAAATGAATAATGAATACAAAATGAATAATGAATAAAAAATTAATAATAAATAATGAATTAAAAAATTAATAATGAATAACAAATTAATAATGAATAAAAAACGAATAATGAATAAAAAATGAATAACGAACACAAAATGTGTAATGAATAAAAAATGAATAATGAATAACAAACGAATTATGAATAAAAATTAATAATTAATAAAAAAATGAATAGTGATTAACAAAAGAATAATGAATACAAAATGAATAATGAATAAAAAATAAATAATGAATAAAAAAATGAATGAATAAAAATGAATAATGAATAAAAAATTATTAATGAATAAAAGATGAATAATGAATAAAAGATGATTAATGAATAAAAGATGAATAATAAATAAAAGATTAATAATGAATAAAAAATAAAAGAAGAATAAAAAAAGAATAATGAATAACAAAGGAATAATGAATAAAAAATGAATAATGAACAAAACAGAAATTTTTATAAAAAAAAACTTAAGTTGTTTTTTGTTATTCGACCTAAAGTTTTTATAAAATTTTTTTTTTGTTGTTTTTCAGGCTCTAGGTCTCAGGAGACTTACTAAATTCGAACCCTTCAACTTTAAAAATAAGTTGAAAAAAATTGTGATGACCTTGAGAGGTCAAATCATCAAGTGTGACGGACTCTCAACATGTCCTTCTGTAAGAATTTTTGTATAGTTTGGATGTGCTTGTTTATTTATGATTTTGGCATACTGTGTTATAATAAAAAAAAATAATAACATAAGTTATCAAATTATTAACTCGGCTTTTTTTTTGACCGCGAGTGTATGTCTCATATGTGTGTCAAAAAATTTATAATCAAAAAAATTCTTGGTGTCAAAAAAATAATAGAAATCCTCACGCCATACAAAATCCTGGCTATGGACAATGGCCCAAAATACACTGAAGTGCTCAGTCTACGTGAGCAGTCAGTTATGCAAAAACACACTGTACTGGTCAGCCTGCGTAGAACCTGTTTTGTTTTGTGTACATGAACTGTGTTTAATTGTTTTGGTGTAGGCATCCCCTAAATAAAATATGATTACTCCCTAGAATCATATTTTACCGCCTAAGAAACCCGGTTTCACGCAGACTGAGCACTAAAGTGTATTTTGGGCCTATGGTATCATTATATTGATCTTCAAAATCAATGTGAAAAATGGCATGACTCTAGCTGTAGCGGTATGAGTTTTGTCCTTCTCAAATTGAAAATATAGCACTGTGTGTTTGGCGGTGGCAACTCTATCATTGAACAAAAAAAAAATACTGCTACGATTCGATGGTTATTAAAAGGATTTTATTTGAAATTAGAAAGGATTTTATTTGAAAAAACCACAGGAAGCAGCAATAATGACAATGTTGTGGCCTCAGGCTCCCGGGTGATACCTTGCTAACCGAACTTACCGCTATTTCTGACCAACTAACTTACTATATATGTGTGTTTACCTGATCTCGTAAGAGTGAAAGTTTTTGCGTGTGTTTGTGTGCGTGTTTGTGTGCGTGTTTGTGTGGAAGAGTGGTGAGTTTGACACCTCCGACTATCAATCAAAAGCAGTAACAGCAACAACAACAATCACAAACAAGTAGGTACTTTTGAAAATGGTTTTTACGACCGACCACAACAACAACAAACTTAAGGATTTTCGTGCGTGCGAGTGCCTAATGCCACACGGTTGACTGCCTTTTTCCATTTGGCCAGTGTTGCCACAATCAGTGTTGTTGTTATTGTTGTTGTGCTTGTTTTTGTTGTTCTTATTATTGTTGTCGTTTCTATTATTATTTTTTGGCTAATTTTACGCACCGTGGAAAAATATGTTGTTGGTCAGCATAGCCGATGTAAGCCATAATAAAAATAAAACAAAGTATGTAAATATATTTATTTTGATATGAGGTCTAATTAAGGCAAAGTCAACAACAACAACATTATCCAAAAACAAGTGAAGTTGAAAAGTTATGCAGAAACGAAAAAAAAAAAAATAGCCAGTCAAAAAAGTTACAACAAGGCGAGAGTGCCATGAATGTGCTTCCATTTCCGTTATAAATGATAATTTACGCTGCTGCGGTTCATGGGTCAAATTGAGAAGAAAACCACAAGACAACAACAACAACGTGATATAGGCTCCAGAAATATCATAGCTGCTATGAGCCCTACGTACGTCATCCAAACAACGCGTTCTCGTTGAGTGAGAACATAAAGCCGTCACGTGATTGCTGTTAAAATGCTAATTAAATGATTTCCTCAGACATGGACACCATCACTGCCACCACAACCAATGCCAACACCAACACCATCATCAATTTCTAAACCACCACCACTGACGTTCCGCACCTTGCTGCTGCTCACAACACAAACTGGGCCCTGATCTAGTATCTTGACGACTGTTATACTTCGGTGACGAAAAATAATGTAAAATTAAAGCCAGCATAACTGAAGATAGCGATCAGCTGGTTTGCATAAAAAAGCAAATATCCAAAAAAAAAACAAAATTCCACATTAACAACAATAATGGTTTCTTTTGCTTTTGGAAGCCGCCCCTAGTTTAGGCATAAAATTTTGTGGTTCACATGAGCTGGTGGTCATGCAAGGTGTTGCCGCTACCGTTGCACAGTGTTTCAATCAGCACATGCAAGAGGACAAAAAGTAAAAATGGAAAAGATGCCAAAAGGCGATGTAGTACAAATCTCTTTAAAAAACAACGAAAAACATATTAACGACTCTTCCAGTTAGCACAGAATTTTGTATATAGGTATTTTTAGTTATTACAAGCATTTTGGTGCTATTTGGTTTGTTCTTTTTTAAACACAATAGAGTGATGTAGTACAGATTTCTTAAAAACCCAAGAAAAACTTGTTAACGGCACACCTAATTGGCATGAAAATTTATATAAAGGTATTTTTAGGTCAGGTGATTATTTTGGTGCTATTTGTTTTTTTTTATTTTGAACACTAGAGGGTGCTTTAATACAAATTTCTTTAAAAAACTACAAAAGAGTTATTAATGACCAGGGCTAGGATTTCAGCGATATGTCTGTGCATATCTTTTTTCTGGTGCTTCTAAGACATTTCCTGGTTACTTGGAACGTCCATTTATGTGTCCTAAATTCCAAATATGAAAAGTATTTGGTAATTTTTTCGCCATTTTTCATTAGGGGTATTCACGATTCAGTGAACTTGCCTGTGCAGTTGAGGGCTTGAGGCCTTGTGAAGTTCACTATTTCAAAGCTGTCTACATTTTTCAATGCTCACAAGTGTACAACTGCTCAAGTCCTTACGTTTAAGGCAATAGTAGAAAAGCACTTGTGCAGATTCTTGACGTACGTACATTTTGTTTTTGTAAAGTGCACAAGTCCTCAAGTCCTCAACTGCACACGCAAGTGCACTGAATCGTGAATACCCCTATTGTTTTTTATCGGGTTTTGTTTTCAGGTAATTTTTACTTGATTTAGTGCATTTTTTGGTCATTTTAAGCGATTTTTAAGTTATTTTATTGTCATTTTTGGACATTTTAAATTTTTAGACCAATTTTTTGGTTTTTTAGGTAAGTTTGGTGCAATTTTAATATAATTTGCTTTCGTTTTTTTTGTACTAAAAAATGTAAAAATGCAAATTTTTAAGTATACTCCTTTAATAATAGAGTCCCTTCAATCAAAAACATTACCATTCGAAAAAGGAGTAGCTTTGCTAAAAGACCTCGATGAAAAAAAACTCTGCGCGTGGTGAAACTGACGAAAGGGTATGTAGAAAAATGAAACAAGTGTGAGATAAAAACTCAGGATATGCTAGTTTTTACTATCTCTATTTTTATGCTCAATTGCTGATATATTAGGGGGTAAAAATTTTAATGCTATGAAATAAGAAGAGGATCTTACATCCGATGATATATCGTCTTTTAAATATGTTCCTCTCGTCAGTGCAGAAGCCAAAAGAAGTTGTTCTGTTTACAGAAACATTTTGTCTGACACTCGACGTTCTTTCAATTTTAATATCTTAAAAAAGTACCTTGTAATACACTGTAACGCTATGTATAAAAGTTAGATAAAATTAATTTTAAGTTTAGTAATGTTTTATTTTTTTTGTTTATTTTTTTATGTAATTGTTTGCCTTTTTTAGGTCATTTTTAGTTAATTTTCTGCAGCTTTTAGTTAATTTTTGTAATTTTTTTGTGTAATTTTTTGCAGTTCTTTAGGTCATAAAAATTCGAGCCCTGTTAATAACACATCCAGATGGCATGGAAACTTGTATAGACACGGTTAAAAATCTTGGACTTAATTTTAGTACAGCTAAAATAGTACTGTATTAAATTTAATCCAAAATTCTTCTCTTTTAGTTTTTTGGCTTAAATTTAAGTACAATTCTGTATTATGTTTTGTTTTTAATACAAATAAGACTAAATTCCAGTACATTTAGATACTAAATTTGGATTTGGACCTGTACAAAGTTAGCCTGGCAATGCTAAGACTCAATATTAGGCAATTCGGTTCATATGTTTGTTTATCGCTTTTGTTATGAATAGCGCAATAGCCCAGTGGTTAGAGTAGTGAACTTATAAATTGAGTGTCGTGAGTTCGAGTCTCACGGTGATTGTTTTTTTTTAACCCTCCATTACTATCGCAGGGTCGATTACACCCATAAGTTTAAAACATAGAAGAAAATTAATTGATAGGTTAAAGGTACGAACATTATATCAAATGTAATCTCTTTCTATATATTTTTCTACATTTTATAACAAAATTCAGTACATTTTTTTTAAATAAATTATAAAAATAACTCATTTTAAAAGTGACTGGGTGGCTTACACCCACGATAGTAATGGCGTTATAAAAATTATGGGTGTTTTACACCCACGATAGTAATGGCGTTATAAGAACTTTGGGTGTTTGATCCCACGATAGTAATCATGATATTTTATTTACTGCAAACGTGTTATTTATTCCTCAAGTAAAATAAAAAGGGTTTAATAATAATCCTTTTCTGAGCAACATATCGCTCATTTACTTCAAGACTGTCCTAACTCAAAAAAAGTGATTTTGCAGAAAAATAGTTCAAAGTTTTCAATTTACTCCAGCCTTGCAGGAAAAAAATAATTTTTTTTTTATTCTCACGCGGACAGTGTCTTACATACTAATATGCAATTTTTTACACAATAATAATTCTGCATCTTTAACAGTCTTGAAGTAAATGAGCGATATAATATTTAAAATGAAAGCCGTTGCTCGACTCTAACAGCTTCGACAATTTCACCGTGTTATGTAAAACAACAGAAAACAATTTTAAAACGCGGACGTGTTTATGCGTGCAAAATCTCATTGCACAGAATCGCAACAAATTTGAACGTGTTCACAGGGCTTTGGTCATAATATGCAATTATTGCATTATTCAATTACTTTTGTCAGTCTTCCGCGATCGCTTGATAAGTTTACATAATAGCAGAGTGTTGTTGCGCTAAAAATTATTTTAAAGTATGTCTAGCTACGAAAGTCAGCAAGCCAGATTAGAATTACTATTGGAAAATATTAGTGATGATGACAGTGATGTTATTGGTGGTGAATTAAGTGGTGATGAGGACGATTTACTAGAAGTAAGCGGTCATGAATCGGACACTGAGCAGGAAGGTGAATCAGACGCAGAAAATAATTTAGAAGATATTGATAATATTTATGGTAAGGATGGCTCTATTTGGAAGAAAAGTTCGTTTCCTCGGAAAAGAACTCGAGCAGAAAATATATTCGTTGGTGATACGAAGCTGCCAGATTCCTCAAAAAATGTTAAAACGCCACTTGAAAGCTGGGAGCTGTTTTTTACTTTTGTCGATGATATTGTTGATAATACAAATATATATATAAGGATACAACAAAATAAGTACCAACATTTAAAAAATGCTCGGATTACAGATCTAATAGAAATTAAAAGTTTGTTTGGTATTCTTTATCTAACGGGATTGCACAAGTCTTCTCATGTGCATGTGAGAGAGCTATGGGCAACAGATGGCACAGGATTAGAAATTTTTCCCGCTACTATGAGTTATGCACGGTTTCAATTTTTAATGCAATGCATACGTTTTGATGATATCGGAACTCGTCAAGAAAGACGTAAATTTGATAAGCTGGCTCCTATACGCGAAATTTTTAAAATTTTTAACGAAAATTGTGAACAAAATTATATTGTTGGCCCCTATGTGACAGTCGATGAAAAGTTAGAAAGCTTTCGTGGACGATGCAGTTTTAGACAGTATATACCCAACAAACCAGCAAAATATGGTATAAAAATATTTTCTGCTGTTGACTCTACGTCATTTTACACGTCAAAAAGTTTACTGTGGGAAACAGCAACCTGGCCCATATAATTTATGTAATAAGCCAGAAGAAATAGTAAAACGATTAACAAGCCATCTTTAAGGCGTTGGCCGAAATATAACTGTGGATAATTGGTTTACGACGTATTCATTAGCTATGTATCTTTTGGATCATAAAACAACATTGGTTGGGACTCTAAGGAAAAATAAACGAGTAATACCACCAATGTTTACTGTAACTAAACATAGAGCGCTTAAATCAACCATTTTTTGTTACCAGAAAAAATGTACATTACTATCGTACGTGCCAAAAAAGAATAAGTGTGTTTTACTTCTTTCAACATTCCATAATGACGGAAAAATAGTTGATGGTCCGAACAGCCTACTAGAAGTTATTGCATTTTATAACAAAACGAAAGGAGGTGTTGATACTACTGATCAATTGTGTGCTACATACAATGTCGTCAGAAATGCGTGCCGGTGGCCATTGGTTATATTTTTTTCTTTGCTAAATCTGGCTGCCATTAATGCTCGTATAATTTTGTTAACGACTGAAAATCCTCCTTTAAAGCATAAAAAGCGTTCTCTGTTCATAAAAGAGCTGGCATTAAGTCTTGTTCAAGCTCAGATTGATAGACGAAGCAAGTTGAGTAGTATACACACCAATTTAAAACTTTGCATCCAAAAATTTACGAGCAAAGAATCTGACATCGATCTGCCTCCACAGAAAAGAGGTAAAGTAGAGAAGCCGAGTCGCTGCCAAATATGCAGCTACGCAAAAGATCGCAAATCCAAAACAACATGCTACAATTGTGACAAGTTTATATGTAAAAGTCACACGATTCACCTGTGTGTCAATTGACACGGAAAAAAAGCGTCAACCCCTGCAGACGACAGCTCCACATACGACGATATGTATTCGAATAACGAATAATTCAAGGTAAATATTTCAAAAAAATTTCATTAAAAGCAAAAAAAATGTTAAATAATTTTTTTTTATATTTTTTTTAGCTTTTCAAATTTTTCCTCTTGAAGATCATGAAAACTTATTTGACCTCGGAATATGAAATAATCCAAAACTCTATAATTTTTTTTTTATTTTTAGTTTTTAAATTACTGTAACCTTGCCATATTTTTATTAAAATGAAATATTAATTAAAGTGATCGAATTTTATTTTAAATAGAATAAAAATATACATGAATTAAATAAAAACAAACCCGTTTTACTTATTTTATGTTTTTTTTACAAATAAAAGACTCAACCCCTGCAGACAACAGCTCCATATACGACGATATGTATTCGAATAACGAATAATTAGAGGTAAATATTTCAAAAAAATTACATTAAAAGCAAAAAAAAAAATGTTAAATAATTTTTTCGTTATACATCTTTTAGCTTTTCAATTTTGTCCTCTTAAAGATCATGACAACTAATTTGACCTCAAACTATGAAATAATCCAAAACTCTTTAAGTTTTTATTTATTTTTAGTTCTCAAATTACTGTGACTTTGATGAATTTTTATTAAAATGAAATATTAATTAAACTGAACGAATTTTATGTTAAATAGAATAAGAATGTACATAAATTAAATAAAAATAGAACCGTTTTACTTATTTTATGTTTTTTTTTTTACAAATTCATGACTTTAAATTTATGGGTCGATTACACCCACGATAGTAATCACGTTACTCCGAATAGCGATAGTAATGGAGGGTTAAATTTGTTGATCCAAGCTTGTACTAAATTTAAAACCAAAGCTTTATTGAAATCAGATTATAGTTTTTAGCAAGAACTAGATTTGAAACCAAAGCTGGTGTGGACTTATCTAAACGTAGATTTCTAACCGTGTAGGTATTTTTGGTTACGGTAAGTGTTTTGATGCTATTTGATTTGTTATTTTTTGAACAAAAAATAGCGCTGTAGTACAAATCTTTTTTTTTAAAAACCACGAAAAACTGATTAAAGCTACGTCCATGGCTTTGGATACGGTGATTTGTTTGGTGCTATTTGTTTTGCTATATACTGAACACCAAACAGCGCTATAATATAAATCTAATATTAATACAAACGATTAGCATGAATTTGTGTATTATAAATAGGTATTTTTGGTGGCGATAAGTCTTTTGGTGCTATTTTAAATATTTTGGTTTTTTCTATTTACAACAAAAAAGGGTGCTGTGGTAAAATTTTTTTTAGAAACCTAAAAACATCTTATTAACTTCACACCTATTAAACGACTGTCATTAAAATTTGTATATATTGAGATGTTTACGAGTGCGATGATTTTTTTGGTGATTTTTGTTTTGCATATCTGGAACACAAACGGGCTCTGTAGTACAAATTTCTTAAAAATTGCTTGAAATTCCTAAATAACTCATTTGATTTTTGCCTGTAGAAGTTTTTAAGTACGATTATTGTTTCAGTTTGATTAATTTAAAACAGAGGAATCCTTTTCATAAATTTCTTTATAAATCGTAAAAAAACTTCCAATACCCTTAACCACTCATCCGATTAGCATAAAAATTTGTAAATAAGTATTTTTGGGTACGATAAATCTGTTGGAGCTACATGGTTTGCTATACCTCGAACATAAGAGGACGCCGCAGTACAAATTTCTTAAACATCCGCATAGAATTTCTAATCGGCTCTTAAAACTAGCTTGAGATTTGTATAAAATTGTTTTTGGGTATACATAAAACACGAAAAACTTCAAAATGGTACATCTGATTACCATGAAAATAAGTTAATACTGAGTTTTGATTACGATTAATCTTTTGGTGCTATTTGGTGTGCTCTACTTTGAGCACATGAGGGTGCTTTAGTACAAATATCTTAAAAAACCACAAAAAACTTATTAACTTACAGGTGTCTTCGGATACGGTGATTTATTTGGTGCAATTTTTTTTTGCTATTTATTGAATTTTAGAGGGCACTGTAGTAGAAATCTCTTAAAAATTCCGAAACCACTCATCTGATTAACATTAAAACTAGTCTCTAGGAGTTTTTAAGTACGATTTTTGCTTCGGTTTGATAAATTCTGCTCTGTCTTGCACACTAGAAGGTGCCTTAGTAAAAATTTCTTTAAAAATCGTTAATTGCTTTTGTATATACCAATAAAATTGTAAAATTCTTTTCGTCACAAAAAAAAAAAATAAATAAAGGTATCCTTCCCATCCCATGAATTTTTGCCGGAATTTATTTCTTTTAAAATACTGTTTGATTAATATTTTTTAAAAAATTGCCAAGCTTCAAAAATAATTGATGTCAAAAAATAATCACAAAGGTCATAGCCTAAAAAGTATTCCAGTTATATGGGAGGTGCCACATTCAATTGTACAATCAATACCAAATTTTGTTCGTCTTCTAATAATCAGAAATGAGAATAAACATATTGCAACAGCTTCACCTTTTTCTAGTCATAGCTCAAAATGGTATGCATGGTATATGAATGTATTAGTATGCATTAGTATGGGAGGTAGCATGCCGTATTATCCTTAGCCCCTGAGAACCATTTTTCTGTTCTATTTTATACTAAAAATATCGAAGATGTAACAAAAATAGTTTTTTCGCCAAACTTATTTCAATCGATTCACTGTGCGCTGTTGCTGAACTTGCTAATGAGCTGGCCAAGTGTAGGCGTAAGTGGTAGGAAAACAGTATAAATATACATAAAAACCGTTGTAGTAAAAACAGGATGGTATAAATAAGGCCCGTAGCCAGGAATTTATTTGGGTAGGGTTTTGATAACAAGCAATTTTTAGATTCGATTTTTTTTAAAAAAAATGTTTATTTTTGAAAAGTGGCTCAAACATTTGTGCTCACGAATAGTGAATGAATCGTTCGATATGGCTACCAAATAACGCAAAAAATTTTAAATTTATTTCCTAACAAATGGTGTTATGACATCGTTTTTCTAATAATTCGTTATTTCGGAGAAAACTGGAAAGGAAATACGAAAAAATTTTCTTCAGAAAAATGTTGTCCAATTTTTCTAGAATAGAAATTTTATAAAATATTTCAAACTACCAAAAATGTCTAGTTTAGCACCACCATACACAGTTCCGTGAACATAATTAAGAACGATGTCATTTTATGCGTATTCGACCCTGAACTTAAATCAAATTAAAACGAAACTTCACTCCTTTTCTTACTGTTACTGTGCACAAGGGACAAAGTTTCAGAAAATAAATATTTTTTTTGTTGACTAACAGACGAACAATTTTTTCCAGAATTTTAATTGGTCCAGAAGTTGTTTTAATGTGCAGGCAGCTATAAAAATTTGTGAACATTCAATTGATTTCAATAAGACCTTAAAATAAGAAAAAACAGTTAACAAATTTTATTTGTGAATATACATAGATAATTAAATTTCTCAAATTAAGTAAATTAATCTAGATTTCAGTAAAATGTTTACTTTAATCAAGCAAATTGTTCTCAATTCAAGGCAAATAAATTTCTCAAATCAAGCAAATTATTCTAGTTTTCAGTAAAATGTTTACTTTAATCAAGTAAATTGTTCTCAATTCAAGGCAAATACATTTCTCAAATCAAGCAAATTATTCTAGTTTTCAGCAAATTGTTAACTTGAATCAAACAAATGGTTCTCAATTCAAGACAAATAAATTTCTCAAATCAAGCAAATTATTATAGTCATCAGCAAATTTTTTACTTGAATCAAGAAAATGGTTCTCAATTCAAGGAAAATAAATTTCTAAAATCAAGCAAATTATTCTAGTTTTCAGTAAAATGTTTACTTTAATCAAGCAAATTGTTCTCAATTCAAGGCAAATCAATTTCTCAAATCAAGGTAATTATTCTAGTTTTCAGTAAAATGTTTACTGTAATCAAGCATATTGTTCTCAATTCAAGGCAAATACATTTCTCAAATCAAGCAAATTATTCTAGTTTTCAGTAAAATGTTTACTTTAATCAAGCAAAGTGTTCTCAATTCAAGACAAATAAATTTCTCAAATCTAGCAAATTATTATAGTCATCAGCAAATTTTTTACTTGAATCAAGAAAATTGTTCTCAATTCAAGAAAAATAAATTTCTAAAATCAAGCAAATTATTCTAGTTTTCAGCAAATTGTTTACTTGAATCAAACAAACTTTTCTCATTTCGAGTAAATATTAGACTCGAATACAGAAAAAAAGTATTCTAGAATTTTAAGCAAATGTTTCTTGAATTGAGTATTTTTTTCATGTGTTTTTAATTTGCTCAATTCTAGAAAATTGATGTTTGAGTGTAAGCAGATAGCCATTTGCTTGCTTGATTCAAGCATAGAAAGTTTGTTTTTTTATCCGTGTATGTTTTTCGTAAATACTTGTAAAATAAAATTTTATAATATTTTATAATTTTATAATATTTTATAATATTCATGGTATGTGAACTTTTGAAATCATTGCACTGATTTTATTTCGATTAGGTGCAATGGTTATGCAATTATTTCTTATCCGATGATGCTACAAAAGCTCGTGGTAGGGCAATTCCAAAAGTTGACAGGATGAAAACATTACTTAGTTACATCACTTAAATTACATTTTCTTTTTTTCTAAATTTTTTTCGAGAAATTCTTCATCCGAACTTTTATTAAACATTTCTGAATCCATATTTGTGAACAAATACAACTTTCTTACAAAAAACAGCACGTGGAGGCAAGTAGTCACCACCCTCAACTTTTCTGAGTACTCACTCAAACAGAGATTTCAAATTTGAAATCTCTTCTTTATCTCTGACTTTATTCACACCAAAGTTGAGAGCAGGGTTGCCACTTATAAAGAAATTAAGTTACCAAAATGTGATAATAAAGTTACCAAAATGAAATAAAAATTACCAAACTAAACAAACATTTTTTAAAGAAGGAAAATCAATAAAATTATAATTTTTGTTAGTAAAAAACATTTATTCAACATTAAAATACTTGAAATTAATAAAAAGAAATAGTGGAAAATTAAATTTTGTTAATATTAAGTATTACATTTTTCTTGTTTAAAATTTCTTATTTTTAATAACTAAAATCACAAAATAAGTAAAATTCATAAGCTCAAAAATCAGACGTATGTATATCTGTTTTATTTGAACTAAATAAAAAAATAAATACATTTATAGAAAAAGTAGAACTTTTTCTTGTTTAAAATGAATTATTATATTAATATAAAAATCACAAATAAGTAGTAAATTTAAGATAACGTAATTTTTTTTGTCACAAAACAAAAATGATAAATTACCATTAATTGATATCCTAACTTTTTTATTTGAAATAAGTAGGAACTAAAAAAGTATACCGCATTCATTGGCAATGAATATCGATTTTAAGAAAGTAAATGAATCAATACAAAGATATGGCATTTAATGCTTTCAAAAAATGATCGGTTTCCTCAAGTTTAAATTTTAAGCATTTTTTAATAACTAAAATCAGAAACTACACAGGTCGTTTGTTTTGTAGGATATCAATTCTAACTACGGGCACTGATTTTAAATATAAGGTTACTTTTTCACCATCACCTCAAGTTAAGAAGTTATGAAAAAATATGATATAAAGTTTTTTTCCAGTAACTGCTCCTAAGCACAAACTATTGCATAGTATTTAAAGCTTTTGCTGATATCTTATTACGTTTTAAAAAAATATATTGTGACGGAAACGAAAATTTTATTAAATTTATTCAAAGCAATTTAAAGCGGCTAGAAAACCGTTATTTTTCAGTAAGTTACTTTAGAAATTTTCGTTGTAATCAATTTTCGTTATTTTAAAATATATCTGGAATTATCCACAATATTTGCAAAGGTAAAATGTATGCCTAAACTCCAAAGACCAAAAAATTTTTATGGTTCAGACAGTTCACGGTAGCAATTATGTTTATTATGAAAAAGTTTTAAAATTTATGATTTTTAAAGACCATTCTCTTCAAAACAATGGAAACTACCTACGAAAAGTTGGGAAAAACAATGTTAAAAAATTTTTAATTTATATCATTCAAAAACATATTGACCAAAACAGCCCAAACACGCAAAGATATCAAAGGAAAAATAATTTTTTTACAAAAATGGTTAGACCTTATCAGCCCTATCATGAATAACTTTTCACGCCAAATCGAAAAAGGGAGTTTTCATTTTTAAAATAAACCTCAAGAACATTCAGGAAACTTCATAAGGAAAAAAACAATATAAATCTTGCAAACAATCTGATTATTTTGAATTTTTTGGAAAAACTAAATGAAAAAAATTTACCAAAACTATAAAAAAATTACCAAATTACCAAGTCTAAAATTTTCTACCAAATTTGGTAATTAATTACCAAACTGGCAACCCTGGTTGAGAGCACTCTCAAATGTCAAAAAGTAGGAGTGGAGTATTTTCGTTAAGCTTAACGAAAGTAGATTTTATTCATCCCAAATTGAGTGTTCCCTCAAAGAATATGAGTGAACACTTGCACTCAATTTTTATTTATACCACCCATTACCTCGGTTCTATGCTATGGAGCACCGTAGAATTAAAACTACACTGCAGATTGTGTTTGTAAGATACTGAAGGATATCTGTCATGACAAGACATATGGTATGACATATGAGATGATATTTCAAAATTTGGATGATATGTATATTACGAGTTTTTGTAACTTGCGACTATATTATGCCTTGCGATTTTTTGTTCCTTTGACTTTATGTACTTTGCGGTTTTTTATTTTCCAATTTGTTGGACCTAGTGAGGTTGTGTACTTTGCGACTTTTTGTATCTTGCGACTTTTTTACCTTGCGACCTTTTGATTCTTGTGATTTGTGGTTTCTTGTGACATTTTATCTTAAGACTTTCGAATTTTTTGTACTTTGCGACTTTCTATGTCTTGCAACTATTTATAACATGCCACATTCGTTACAGAGTGGTTTTTTGTACTTTACGCGACTTTTTGTGTTTTTAGTCTTTATTACCGTGCGAGTTATTGTACCTTGTAATTTCTTGTTACTTTTCGAATTTAAGACTTTTTGTACCATGCGACTATTTATACCTTGCTTCTTTCATTACAGTGTGATTTTTGTATTTATGGAGACTTGTGACTTCTTGTACCTTGTGATTCCTTGCTACTTTTGAACTTAAGATTTTTTGTAATTTTTTGTACCATGCGACTATTTATACCTTGCTTCTTTCATTACAGTGTGATTTTTGTATTTATGAAGACTTGTGACTTCTTGTACCTTGTGATTCCTTGCTACTTTTGAACTTAAGATTTTTTTAATTTAAATTTTTTATAATTTGTTACTTTTTATACCTTGCTACTCTTATTAAAGTGTGCATTTTTGTCGTTGCGACTTTTTGTATCTTGAAACTTTTCATCTTGTTACCTTTTGTACCTTGTGAGTTTTTGTATTTTGCAACATTTTATGCTTTGCTACTATTCATACCTTGCTTATTTTATTACGGAGTGATTATTTTTCATTGTGACTTGTTTTTAATGGAAAATTTTTAGAATTTTTACCTTTCCACCTCTTGTGATTTCTTGTTGCTTGCTACTTTGTACTTTAAGACTTTTCGTACTTTGCGAATTTTTATAATTTGCGACATTTTGTACCTTGCTGATGTCATTACAGTCTGATTTTTTGTCAAAGCGACTTTTTATATCTTGAGAATATTTTACCTTGTGGCCTCTTGTGATGTCTTGTTTGAAAAATAAGACATTTTTGATAAAGATTAACATCCTGCCTATTTTCACATTTTCATCAAGGACTTTTTTAATACAAATTAAATCCAATTACCAGCTTCATTTCCAGTTATTCTTTTAAACAAATTCTATGCATCAATTTCATTAAACGTTGTCTTCTCAAAAAATGATTCGCTTTAACGAAGCACATTAATAAACACATTAGCGTACTTACAAGGTATTAAAATTTCGTAACTTTTGAGCATGCCAAATGCTAAAAAATTTCATTTGTTCCCAATTCCTCGAACGGCTAAGTATGGGGTTAAGCATGATTTTATAGCTAGTTAAAAATAAATACTTAATTTTCGACGCTCTTCTCTGTCGCAACGCAAGATGTTAAGCGAGTTAAATTAATTGTAAGCCCATTTAAAAAAACAGATACATGTTTAATTGTGAAATAAAATTAAAACGAATAAAAATCTAAATACCTTTTTAATTGATTTTTAATATTTCCAATATAATTATTTTGAAAAAAAATGTTCGAGCTACTCAGTAGGGAATTTTTGTTTTACAAATATATATAGACAAAAACAATTAAAAAATTGAATTTTTGGCAAAAAAAAAATATTAAGGAATATTCAAGGTTACCAGGTGCTTGACTTGTATAGTATTTAAAAATATGCAGAAACTCGTTTTTTCCACTCATTGTCTATTTTAAAATAATTTGTCATTACAGTTTAGTGAACCAAAGAAAAAAAAAACTTTAAACAGCTGTCACTTAAAGCTAATTGAAAAAGAAGAAACAAATAAAAATTTATTTCATAGCTTCTTTAGACAAATACCCAGATCACTAACAAAATCAAAAAGGCAAAATCAATCTAAAAAAAAAAAAAAATAATCACAAAAAACCGCATTGCTTGAAAAAACAATACTCACTTACTTGAAAAGATAAATTTTGTAGAAAAAATAAAAAAATACTTCCTTTTCTTCTCTGCTTTGCAATGGCTCTACAAACAACCTATTTCGATAAATTTCACATTTTAATAAATATCAGTCGTTTGATAGCAATAAACAAAACAGCTGGATTAAAAGTTGAGTGCACAGAACAATTTTTTTTTTGGCTGAAGGAAAAAATATTTCACCAAAACAAGCGGATGTTTTTTTTTCTTTGAACTGATTCTATGAAATCTTTGCTCAATATTTATTCATGTTTTTTCTTGTTTTGCAAATTATTTCATGAATTCTTAGATTAAACAAAGCAGAAAACAAAAAATAACCACAATATCATTGAAGGTGTATTTTTTATAGAAGTTAATAAAAATTTATAAAAAATAGCAGCATTTTAAGTTATTTGTGTTAACGCCTTAAAATTTATTATTACCCATGCAATTAATCAAAATGTGTAAAAAATCGATAAATCTTCAAAAGAATTGCGTAACATTTCCAAGGCTGATTTTACACATCAACACTCTCCACCGACTTTATTTTATCTCAAATGCATATAAATTAAATTTTAAAATTAATTGTTTTGAAAATATGTAAGAAATAATCGTTTGCCTTCTTTTTTATCTTTAAATGATATAATATTTTAATTTATGTCTAAGTTAAAAGAGAATTAAAAAAAAAAATTCAAATTATTGTCAACATTCAATTCCAGTTTTGTTCGATTTGAGTAAATTTCTTGGAATTTCAGCAGCACTGCTCAAATGTGGCTCGAGTGTCAAACTTATCAACTGAATAGCACTGGTTTTTATTTGTAAGAAAGTAGAAATCACTAAATACAATAAATGGATCATATAAAATATATTTAATATATTCAAAATAAATTTTATAAAATTAATTTTTTAAAAATTTATTTCTACAAAAATTTGCTATTTTTTAAGGCACTCATTGAAAAAAGAATTATTATAGATTTATTTGAGTCTTTATATGATAAAATATTGAATAAAATTGTTTCTTTTCAATTTTTTTGCCATTAAGTAAAATATGTCAAAAGCACTGTTTTATTAAGAAATTAACACAAAAGTTTGGCTCATTTTTCAATCAATTAGTTTTAGTTTAAGTGAAGTCTTAGTGAAATCATTAGCCAAATCTCTTGAAATATTGATTAATTAATTTTAAATGTTTAACATTTAAAATTAATTTTTTTCATAATAGTTGTAATAAATCAAAGCGCCATCCTTAATTGCTCTACAAATTAAAGTTATGAAAGAAATACAATTAATAAATGTCATAAAAAATATTTAAACTTTTAAAAAAGCAAAAGTTCCTCCAAAATCATTGGAAAAACATGACATAAAAAATCTTGAATTAGGTAGATAACAAAAATAGCATTTTGTTAATTATATTAAGTACACGGTTAGAAATCTTGGAATAAATTTTAATACAAGCTAAACATTACAGAAATTTTTAATACAAAAAGTACTAAATTTTATACATCTCAATTGATAACAAAATTTGTACATTTTTTTGTCCTACATTTTAATACAGTTCAAATATCACAACGATATTTTATACCCTTGGAATCAATTTGATACTATTGTGATATTATATTTAATTTTTAAGACATGCTGTATTATATTTCAATAAAATTTTGTATTCAATTTTAATGTAACTCAAATACAACGAAATTTTGTACCCTTTGGAATTAATTTAATACTATGGTTAATATAAGAATTAATTTATAATATAAAATCAGTATGAACTGAGCATTAAATTGCAATACATATTTGTATTAAAAATAATTTTTAATATTTGGCTAGTATTTCATTTTAATACAATTTTGGTGTGGTCATCTATGTAAGCAAAAAGTATTAAAAGTTATTCCATGATTTCTAACCGTGTATTTATACAACAAAAACAAGTTTTTTCCGATACTTTGGAAAGACAAATGCTAAACTTTAGGCTTAATTTTCATAACTTTAATTAAGGAGCGGGCCAATTTTTCCTATTTGAAAATTTCCCGTAACCTAATTAGCCCTCACATAATTGCTATTTTAAAAATTCAGCAATTTCGGAATTGCCCTTTTTTCAAATTATCCTTTTCAAAATTTCCCTTCAAGAAATGGTTCTTTTAAAATGTGAATTGAAATTGAATTTTGAATTTATATTTTAATTTTGCAAGAGGGAATAATGTGAAGGGGGAATTTTGTAAAGGGAAATTATGAGAAGGGGGAATTATGTGAAGGACAATTTGAAAAAAGAGAAATTTTGTAAAGGGAATTTTTGTCAAAGAAATTTTGTAAACGATCAATTTCGACCCTAACTCCTTTTATTAACAATGAACTAAATTATTTTTTTCTGATTTTATAAAAAAATTGTAAGAACTTGAACATTTTTGGGCTTATATATTAACATGACATATGATAGAATATGATGTTCTGTACCTTGTGACCATTTTGTGCCCTGCGATCTTTTGTACTCTTTGAATTTTTGTGCCTTGCGACTTTTTGTACTAAGTGAGTTTTGATATTTTGTTACTTTCTGCAAATTGTTACATTCTGTGCCTTGCAACTTTCAATACATTATGCTTTTTGTGCTTTGCAACTTTTTGTTTTCTGCAACATTTTTTGCCTTGCGACTATAATTACACTTTGTTTTTTTTTGTACTTTGAGGCTTTTTGAACGTTTCGATTTTTTGACATTCTACTTTGTAACTTTCGATTCTGTTTTGCCTTGCGACTTCTTATATATTGAGATTTTTGTACCTTGCTTTTTTCTAACTGAGCCTTTTTGTGCATCGTGAATTTTTCTACTTACGACTTTTTGTGCCTTCTGACCATTTCCATTTTCCACTTTCATGGCAGTGTGATTTTTTTGTACTTTGCGACATTTTGTATGTTATTACTTTGTTAAACTGAGACTTTTGCACCTTTTATTACCTTACGACATCTTGAACTTTGCGACTTTTAGACCCTGAGCCTTTTTGAACCTTACAACTCTTTGTATCTCTAAGGAATTATGTAATTTGAAAATTTGTATCATGCTTCTTTGTGCAATTTGACTTTTTTCATTGCGACTTCTTGTACATGCTTGATAATGCTTGCCTTTTGATGATTTTGCGACTTTTCATACCTTGTATTTTTATCTTGCGACTTTTTGTACCTTAAAAATGTTTATACTTTGCGTCTTTTTTGCCTTGCGACTATTTTTTCTTTACACCTTCTGTCTTTTTACCTTGCTACTTCTTGTAATTCGTGACTTTTTGTACCTAACAAATGTTTATACTTTGCGACATTTTTTGCCTTGCGACTATCATTGCACTTTTTTTTTTGTACTTTGAGAATTTTTGATCGTTTCGATTTTTTACATTCTACTTTTTAACTTTCGATTTTGTTTTGCCTTGCGATTTCTTATATCTTGAGATTTTTTGTACCTTGCTTTTTTCTACCAGAGCCTTTTTGTGCATAGTGAATTTTTTACTCTTCGACTTACGACTTTTTATGTCTATTGACCATTTCTATTTGGTACTTTCATTGCAGTGTGATGCAGTGTGACAACATTTTGTATATTATTACTTTCTTACACTGAGACTTTTTGCACCTTTTATTACCTTGCGACATCTTGAACTTTGCGACTTTTAGACCCTGAGCCTTTTTGAACCTTCTTGTATCTTGCTACTTTTTAAACTCTGAGGAATTATGTATTTTGAAACTTTTTTATCATGTTACTTTGTGCATTTTGACTTTTTTACATTGCGACTTCTTGTACAGTGTAATTTGCAGTACCTTGTGGCTTTTCCCCTTGTATTTTGATTACAGTGTGATATTGTTATTTTTTGTATTTTGAGACTTTTTAACTCAGAGACTTTTTTACCTTGCGACTCTTTTGCCACGAATTTTACTTTCCATCTTTTATATTATTTTTAATGTTTACCTTTTGAGAATTTTATGACTTTTTTATCATATGACTTTATACCTTATGACTTTTTTACCTTCCTCGACTTTTTGCTTTCAGACTTTTTGTACAACATGAACTTTTGTACCTACCAAATATTTATACTTTGGGAGTTTTTGATTTTAGTAACTTTAAATACCTTGCACTTTGATTATAGTTAAATTTTTATTATTTTTTGTATCTTGTGACTTTTCAACCCTGAGATTTTTTGTACTTTACGACTATTTTATCATGATTTTTACCTTTTGACTTTTAAATTATTTTTAATGCTTGCCTTTTGACGATTTTGCGACTTTTTAGCACGTTACTTTATACGTTCTGTCTTTTAACCTTGCAACTTTTTGTACCTAACAAATATTTATACTTTGCGACTTTTCATGCCTTGCGACTATTTTTTCTGTACACCTTCTGTCTTTTTACCTTGCGACTTCTAGTACCTTGTGACTTTTTGTACCTTACAAATGTTTATACTTTGCGACTTTTTATGCCTTGCGACTATTTTTTCCATTTATTTTTATTAAATTGTTATTTTTGGTACGTTGCAGTTTTTTGTTTCTTTGCGACTTTTTCACTCTGAAATTTTTTACCTCGCAACTCTTTTGCCATACTTCTTACTTTTTGACTTTTATTTTATTTTCAACATTACTCCTAAACTTTTATCACATTGCGACTTTTTTAAATCTTGGTACTTTTGTACCTTGCAAATTTTAAAGCACTGAGAATTTAAACTTTGCGATTTTTATATTTTTTTAATACTTTTTATGAATTGCACCTTTTTTCGTACCTTGCAACTTTCTGTACCTTGTGACTATTTGTTATGTGACTTTTTTTACCTTGCGACTTTTAATCATGTAAATTTTTGTACAGTGCGATTTTGTATAATGTACTTTTTTGTACCTTGCAACTTTTGTACCATGCTACTATTTGTACCTTGCATTGTTTTGCACATCACGACTTCTTTGTTATATGACTTTTTGTACTTTTTATTTTCTCTTAACTTTTCGAATTATTATTTCCTGTTGCTTTTTCACCTTGCAACATTTTGTAGTTTGCGACTTTCTACAAAAGGTCTGTATTACATTCATAGTTTTTACTGTGAGAATTTTTTGTACTTTGCGACTATTTTACAATGAAATTATAATCACCTTGCACATGCAACTGAAACCTTGTAACTTTTGTGTGCGACTCGTTTACCTTATGACCTTCTACATTGTAACTTATTATTTTCTGTGGCATTTTTATCTGCAAACTTTATGCACTTTGCTCTTTTTGAACCTTGCATATTTTTGCACCTTGCACTTTTTAGCATACGACTTTTTGTGTATGGGCAATTTCTACTTCGCAAATTTTTTGTACAAAGGAACTGTTCCACAATATCAATATATGCTCCTTGCGATGTTTTGTTCCTTGCAAGTTTCCTATTATGCATCTTTTTTCCTAAAGATTTTGTATGCATTGCGACTTTTTCCTAAAGATTTTGTATGCATTGCGACTAAGTGCACCTTGCTAATTTTTGTACTTTTCGACTGTTTATATATTGCAACTTTTCGCACCTTGTGGCTTGTTTTACCTTGTGACTTTTCGTCTTACAAACTTTCATCTTTTTGTACCTTAGGACTTATCTCGTCTCACTTTTTTTCACTTTGAAACTTTTTCCACTTTGCAATTTTTGCACCTTGCGTATTTTTACCATTCCACTTGTTGTTGTATATTGAGAATTTCTACAAAGTTAATTTTAGCACCTTGCGACTTGTTGTACCTTTTAACTTAATCAGATGTACTTTTCACCTTCCAACATTTTACCATGCGACTTTTTGCACCTTTTGCAACTTTTTCTATACCGCGGTTTTTCACTTTGCCACTTTTTGCACTTTGCATTTTTTATACCTTGCATCTTTTTACTATTTTCCTTTTTGTATTTTGAGAATTTCTACCACGCGAATTTTTATTCCTTGCGATTGTTTTACGATGCTCTTTTTATTCACCTTGCGATTATTTTCACCTTGCTGAATTCTTGTTAAGCATCTTTTTCTCTAAAGACTTTTTGTACCTTGCGAAATTTTGTACTTTGCGACTATTTATATAATACCACATTACGACTTCTTTGTGTTGAGCATTTCTAATATTCGAATTTTTTTTACATTGCCATTATTTAATGGTGCCATCTTGTATCTTTTCCCTTTAAGAATTTTTGTGCATTGCAACTTTTTGTTCTTTTGCTATTATTAGTTATTTGTACCTATTTGCGATGTTTCTGTTCACCTAGCAATCTCTTATTGTTTTTTGCACCTTGTGCATTGCCACTTGTTTTATCTTGTGACTTTAAAATGCGGCTTTTTGCACCTTGCAACATTTTACACTTTTTACCATACAACTTTTTTCTTTGAGAATGTTTGTTCCTCTCACCTTTTTATAGCCTCCAATTTTACGTTACGTTATGCTATGTTATGTAAGAGCTCCAAATAAAAAGGGTTTTCCCTTTCCAAAAAGAGGAATTTCAAATTCTGGACATTAGTTTTTGAAGCAAAATTGACGGGCAACAAGACCGGGTACAAGACCGGGTACAAAACTTTAAAAAGCGAACTTATTTTTAAGTTTTTTACACTGTAAAAGTTGTCATTTTTTCTACTCTTTTCAAGCGTCGTTTTCTCGTAATAATACATATATTAATTCTTTTTTAATGGTTCTCATCATAAGTTTTTGATTAAATACTTCATTCAATTTGGTGTATTAAGAAAATACCAAAATTTGCTCCGTCCGGAAAATTGGAACAAGTGCCTATGAGTCAGTGGGGCAGTGCTTTCAAATTTGCAACAATGGTCACTTGATTTATAATTCAACTTAAACTTAATTATGCACTGGTTAATTTACACAGCCATAATGAATAACCCCAATCCATTGCACCCATTCTGTAAACTGAAGAGATTAAAAATGTTGTTTGTTTTGTGATTTGCATTAGTTTGCTTTGGCTACAAGCACAAATAATAAAAAGAAAATAATTTAAATTTCAGTAACTTATGCTTGAGTTAACATTTTCAACTAAATCAAATAGAACATTACATAATCCAATTAAATAGTTTTCTTGTTAACACAGATGAAATTTTAATTTTGTACATTTTTATGGAGACCATTCATATTCTCTTGTTCTCTGGATGGTAATAGAATTTGATAAAGAAAATGTAAAAAAAGACAAAATGCTATGCATAAATTTTTCCAGTGGAACCTTTTGACTAGAGCTCAAAAAAAGATAGATAGAGAGAGAGAGAGAGAGAGAGAGAGGGAGAGATAAAAAAACAAGAAGAAATATAAGCATTGAATTAAAGTTCGCACAAGTTTGGCAGTTTAGAGGCGATGACGAAGGATAGCAGCCCGGTAGGCGGACAGGCCATAGATAGATAATGTTAGGTAGCGCACGCTTTTAATGAAAATAGTTGTTGTTGTGGTTGTTCTTGCAGTTGGTGTCGTTGTAGTTGTTGTTGTTTTACAAGCGAATTATTTCAACTTGTTTGCTCCTGCCTTGAATTCGACCAGTTAACAACAACAACAACAACAAATTCAGCAACAACATCTACAACAACGACAACAACACATCCATTAAACTTTTGGCAATGTTTCGTTTATCTTTTCGAAAGATCTCGTTTCGCTCCATTAACTTATATCCTGGAGCAGTTCAGCTTATGATGGATGGACGGATGGTTGGTTGGATGGATGGATTGTTGGTTCGTTGGTCTGTCGGTTGTTTGGATGGTTGGATAGATATATTTAGTTTTTCTAGGTTGTAGTTGTTGTTGCTGTTGTTCTTTCTAGAGTGGCATCAAGCTAGACTTTTGGCTCTACATTTCTGCAATTTTTGTTCGATGCTGAAGTTGATGTTGATGGATTGATGGCATTGCTGATGAATGGCCATTTGGGCCTAGATTGCCGGTGTATGCGTCAGCGCGTGTGTGTGCTTGTGTGGTGGGAGTATCCCAGTAGTCCAAGGCTCAATGAAATCTTGAAGGAATCATGCACAATCTTTCTTCATCTTTGACGAAACACTCTGTTTCGGTCATACGGTCATTGACGAAAATCTCATCAAAAAGTTCCAAAAGTTACGTGCACTGTTTGAAACTTTCCGTTTTTGATGAATGACAACAAGACAGATACGTTAAAGAATTATCGACACAGTGTAGCTCATGCAGTAAGTTTCTTTAAGAAATCATCATGGCATATTCGTCAACGATGCCGTGGACTGCAGGGATGTTAACTTAAATGTGTGTGTGGGAGTGTGTTTCCACTGGCGAAAATACTGCAGGTTAAGGTTAATCATCACGTTTCAGTGTCGTCCAACCCGCTGACACTAAAATTCTTATCACGATGGTTCGTTAGTTCATTCGTTGTGACTAAATATTAATGAAGTTTATCAAAAAGTTTACTTTGATGTGCGACACACATCATATCACCAGCAACATATCGTTGAATCGTCGTGACTGGGGATGGGGTAATGCGTTGTGGAAGGAGTTGTAACAGTTTGCTTAATAATAATGGCACTGATTATGTTGTTGTTTATTGCATTATTGTTGTTGTAGAATGTAGATGTTTTGCTTTTATGCGTCGTTGTTATGTCAGTCATTTCAGCACCAGTTGTGGATCATCATAACTTTAGCCAGGCGGAAAACAAGAGGCTTTAAACACGATTTTTCCACTCAAAAAAGTTTCTACTTAAAAGCTTAAAAAATTTTCAGCAGAAAAAAATTAATGGCAAAAACCAAACCAAACCAATAAAGCCGCTTTTGTGCACTTACAAAAAAAAAACTATTTTTTGATGGAAGTGGCAATATTCAACCCTTTTAACTCACGCTCGAATGAAAGCATGGGTGAAATGTTGAGTGGCTTTAATTGGCTGCAATTTCAACTAGATAAGGATGCTATGAAAAAACCTCTGCATGTGATGTGGGATGAATTAATTTTTAATTTGCACTCAGAGTGGCTATAAAAGTGATTTTCAAAGTTTTTATGGGCTGTAAAGATAAAATCGATGGTGTTATTAAACAATCTATAGTGGCGGCATTATACTTTTATTAAAAAATTAAGTACAAATCAGAGATCTTTGCACATTCACTATTTTTGATATGCTTTCATTCGTCAGCACGAAATGTGTGTCATGTGAAAAATGAAGTAAGGTCATGATAAAAAAAATAATAGGACTCAGCTCAAACACTTTAGCAAGCTAGAGGTATGAATTATTTTCGATATTTTATTAGTATTTTATATGAGGACCCCTAGAATGATGGCAGATAGGGAGTAGGTATGTTCAAAAGAAATGTTGGAGATAAAAAAAAAATAGTTTATAATTTGCTAATTTGTAAGAGATATGAACTATTTACGATATTTTGCATAACTTTTTGTATGGGGACTTCTAGAAGGTTGGCAGATAGGGAGTAAGTTTGCTTAAAAGAAATATTTTTTAAAATATTTTTCTACACCCTTTCACTACCGACTTCTTTCTACTGGAGGTAAAAATTATTTGACTTTAAAAATATTGCCTTTTGAGCCATGCAACACATTCTGAAAAAACGAGAATAAAAAAATCCATACTCTAAGTGAC
This sequence comes from Dichetophora obliterata, assembly GCA_963920525.1. Classification (NCBI taxonomy): domain Eukaryota; kingdom Metazoa; phylum Arthropoda; class Insecta; order Diptera; family Sciomyzidae; genus Dichetophora; species Dichetophora obliterata. The sequence goes on along the minus strand of OY986438.1, from coordinate 4,955,175 downwards.
CAAACTTAGATGTTCACTGGGCTATGCCGATATTTACTTTTTTTTTGGATTTCACGTCACTTTGCGTTGATTTAAAATAAATTTTCCTTTTTTGGAATGCATATAATTTTTGGCCCTCTACCAGAAATTTTGTGACTGCAATTTTTCCAATTTGTATCAGATATTTTCTCTAATTATGCCAAAAAAAGAGAGGTTTCTTAAAAATAAAAAGAGGTACTTTGTGGTTTTTTAACAGTAGCTTACACTTACATATGGGTCATTCTTTATTATCGTTAACATTTTCAACAAGTCAAAAAAATTATTTTTGTTTTAAATATTTAATTTTTTCCAGTTATTTATTTGAATATTAACAATTGCAATTGAGTTGGGGGTGTGGGACAAATCAAACACATTTAATTTATTGATTATAGCACTTTTATTTGAATTACGTCCATGGAGGTGATTTTATGCTCCACGGAGGTGATTGTATGTTCATGAAGGTGATTTCAAGTTCCATGGAACTTGAAAAAATAACAAAAAATAAAAAATAACATAAATAAATTCGTTCAGTGAAGGAATTAACTGCATTATTCTGTATCACGAAGAAGCACACCAACGATGAGAAAGACACGAGAAGCAATACTTTCTTCCATACAAAATTGTATTGCTTCTCGTGTCTTTCTCATCGTTGGTGTGCTTGTTCGTGATACAGAATAATGCACTAAGTATATCTTAGTACTTCTTATTTGACTGTAACTCCTTTTAAGGATGTACGGAATTCGTGGGTTACCCGTCTGTGCCTCACAGGATCATTGAGGGCCATGCTGTAATTTTAAATTTCAACTCATCTTTTTCGGGAGGCCAAATAAATAGAGGAATTGTGGTGGTTCCTGAAGAGCTTTTCCTCATAAAGTTGACTTGAATTTCCTCATACAAATTTTTGACTTTGTCCTACAAAGTGAATGTTGGAATTCCGTGGCAATTCCACCAACACAAATTTTCCAACTTCACGATCTGCCGAATAACACTTCTGATATTTAATCCTGCGCGGTGACAGACCAGGAGGAGTAGAAATCTTTACCATTGCTGGAGATGAAGAAGATGCTATTTTTATTGGCTCAGTTTGTTGCGGTGAAGTCCTTCGCTCATCTTTTGCTAGAATTAAAAAAACGTAATCAAATATTTTGGGAAATATTTCTTTAAGGCAATGGAAAGCAAGTAGATACCCAATCGTAGGATTATATTTCCTAGCCCATAGTGGGTGCAATTAAAACCGGCTTCACATGTCACGCAGCTGAGTATGCGAAAATTCAAAATATTGGTTGCAATAATGTTCCAAGAGACTTGATGCACTTTCATTGAGCCTTTAAACGGTACAGTATGACGACCAGTTAATTTTGGTCTATTTTCAAAATATCTTCAACTAGTACAGGAAACAGCTCTTTTCCAGAACAGTTGTTTTCAATGGCGCTAAATAAATCTTCAAAATCGGTAATGTCTCTACCTTCAGCAACTAAGCGATCCGCAGTCCTTTTTAATACGGCACCCAACACCCTCAGGAGCTCCATTACCGTGCCCACTTTCAGTATAGTTTCAAGAAAGCTTCTCAATACCACAAAATTCGACGATAAAATCCACCATTAGAAAAAACATTTTTTTATTTCGTTTTATGTTTTTATGTTTTTTTATTTATGTTTTCGAAAATGTAATGATTGTGATTGTTAATAACTTAGAAAAAGGAAAGAAGTGTATGCAAGAAGAACAAGCAAAATCACCTCCGTATATATAAAAATCACCTCCGTGATTGCAAGCTTACCTCCATGGTGCCATTCATGGAACAACATGGAGGTGAATTTTTCTTACAAAAAATCTTTTAAACACCATACAATTATAGCTACGAAACCGACATTCTGGATTTTAACTAATGATCCATAATATATTTAATCACTGAAATAGTTACAGTGCATATTGCTTATAAACAATTTTTTGAGGTACCTCGGAGGTGAGCAAACCAAATGGTACTCACCAGTAATTCTCCACAAAAATGCTAAAATACACTACAAAATTGCTCTTGAACTGATCACTTTTACATGTAATGTGGAACTATTTTTATTTCAATTTATAATTTTGTTTCATGGCCCGTAATAAAGAATAAGAACTTATTCTAAATGACGCATTTCTCCGAACTGGACAGAGGAACAAAAATTTGATAGACAAAATTCTATTGAAAATACGATTTATTTTTTGTCTCTCCACATGCATCAACATTGGCGTTATATTTGCTTTGCAATTGTGTTTATCGTATTCTTATTAGAATAATTTTTGTTGCTGGATAGTTTTTGTAATTTACGAATCTTGAAGCGGGAACAGCCATGGAGGTAAATTTTTATATGCAGTTATCAAATTTTCGATGATAAAACAGTTTTTAACTAAATTAATTTTTTTAAGCATTGATTAACCCATAATCAACATGATCAAAATAATTTGATTGCATTAACTAATTTTGAATTTTTACTCAAAAATATACCTCGGAACTTAGAAATTAAAGAAAAAAAAGAATGACCCATATATCTATACCTATAGTTTTTTTGCTATCGTGCGCCAAACTTCAAATTTACTCAAAAAAACAATCATAAAAAAATGTAGTTTTTGCATAAATATGAACTAAGCCATAGTTAGTAAATTATTTATGAGTTTAAGAAATTATTTGTATAAAATTAAAGTTTTTTCTAAATGACCTTGTTATTTATTATGTTGATTTAAATACAAATTCTAGTTGTTTGATAGTTTAAAATCGTTTAATGAGCTTTAGGTCAAAGTAAGAACAATTAATTGTTCTAACGAATCTTTCCAAAGAAACAATTAAAAAAAAAGAAACAACAACAATTGTTGTTTTTTCACATTTATTGTTGTATTTTTGCTTTACTTTAGTCTTTAGTCAAGTATGATTTAAACTATCAAACATTTAGAATTCGTATTTAAATCATATAAATCAACATAATTTGTATACAATTTTACTTAATGCTGCAGGATTCTACCCTGCGGCGGGAGTTAGTCGCAATAATTAGTAAAATTTAGTGGCAATGAAAAATTTTAATGGTAATGGAACAAATTTGCATTTCCATTAAATTTCTAATGGTAATGGAAGAAATTTACATTACCACTAAAATTTCAAAAACTTTCCAACAGTACAAAATGTTTCAAATATAGTATTCTGTTAGTGAGGTGGTTTCTTTTCAATTAAAAATTTGCTGGTAAGAAAACTCATTGAGTGAAAGGGTAACTAAAATATACCCGCTTCTTCGCCTGGGATAAAAATATTAAATATGCACCATGGAAAAATTTTAAATCTGAAAATTATTATATTATATTCCGCTGTAACCAAATAATTATTGAAAAAGGCACGTTTTCCCTCAGGAATCTATTCTTGTTTCATACAAAAAACAACATGTTCATTTTGTTTTATTTAACGCGAATAAAAAGTTTTTGAAATATTTATAATTTTCTAAAATCATGTTTTAAAATAAGCAGTTTGGAGTTATACATTGTTCCATCAATGTTCGTTTAAAGATTTTACTTGTGGATTTCCTGACACCACATCTACCAGTACTTTCTAAGCAATACCTATTAACTAATGCGCACACACTTTTCCTACTCGTATCTTTTATCACATGTTGATAACACTGTAGGTAAATTATCAACTTTTGAAAAGACACAAAAAAAAAAAACGCCGAGACACGTAAACTTAATTTTCGGCAGTAGAATTTAGTGGCATACTCAGTTTTTTCAAATCAGATCAAAACCTCAAAATATATAGATTTTTTATATTTGACCTTCATTTGACCTTAATTTAAATAAAACTTTCTAGTTTTTTACCAATTAATTTTTATTGTGTTTTCAAAAATACCTCCAACGTGGAAATCAAGTTAGCCTTGTTGAATCTTTGATTTTTCAAAAGATAATCAATTTCGCTTTTTCTTTCATTTCGACTAATTTTGAATGTTGAACGTAAAAACTTTTATAAAAATATTACAATTTTTTTATTTTAAATAGTATTTTTATTTCATAAGTAGATTAAATTCTGAAAGTTTAAGCAAAATCGGAGGTGGTCAAAATTTTTGGTCTCAAAAAATAAGGAATATATAGCTAAAAATGGGTCCTAAATGTGACTAAATTTCAATCGCAAATATCTCGAGATTTTGATCTTAATGGAGAAAAAATTGAGCATACCACTAAATTCTACGAGCAACTATAAGTTAACGTGTCTCGGCGTTTTCGCGTCTCTTTTTGACGTCCCTACAGTGTAATTAGAGGCAAAAAAAATTTTAAATCAAACTTTTATTAACACGGAAAACTTTTTATGTCCTTGTGTAGACTAATCACAATTTGACGTGAATTCTTTCCTAAACCCTCTTGAACTGCTCTTTTTCTAAGTCCTTGACCAGTGTAAGGCGAGCCTTATATAGCAATGCAGCTCTATTAATCAGCAGCTTTTGGCAATAAAAACTAAAATCGAATATGTTACAGCTATATATAACGAAAATTTACAGTGCATAAAATTTTATATATGGGCATTACCATAGTCAAGCATGTAACGTTCGTACGCCTTTTTTGTTGTTAAAAATTAAAAAAAGCAAAGAAATATTAAAGCTTTTTTTTGTCCTGTTTTAATTTTTGGATAGCATTCTAGTAGTACTATATTTAGTGTAAAAGGTGGAAGCGATCGAAAGTATTGCCGAAAGATATGAGCAATCAAAAGAGGACACGTTACGATACAAGAAATGGAAGTGGCTTTTCTCTGCATTAATATAATCAAAAAAATCTGGGAAGTGCGCACGAGTTTTTTTATTAAAAATATTTTTATGTTTTCTGGAATGATGCTGCCATTCATAATTGTTTCGTTAAAAATTCTTTTTTAATTATTTTATTACAAGCCATAACATAATACGTTACGATACAGATTTTTCCCTTTAAAGAAGTAAAATTTTTTTATAGTTTTATTTATTTAATTGAACTTAAAAATCATATAAAGTGTAATTCAGGTCCGTAAAAATAGAAAACTGAAAGAAATTTAATTAAACTTTGTATTATACGAGTATTTATTATACTTATAAAATTCCTACTTTTGTTAAAATTTTTCAACTTTTGTCACCATTTTTCTAATTTTGTTGCCATTCATCATGTTTGTTGCCATTTTTTCCAAATTCAAATTGAGATCAGCTCTCAGTACTCTCACAATAAAAATTAAAATTTTTTTTTTCTCTGTAATGAAGGTTTCAAAATTTTTAGTAACATTTTATTTTTCAGTCGCTGTAGACCTTTTGGTGGAAATGCCCGTATGCAAATTATTAACAACAACAAAATGGATTTCGAACAATAACCTTAATAATAAACAATCCTTACTGTAAATTCATATGTCAGTTTTTGATCCAGCTTAAGAAATATTTGTGTTTTTTTAACAATTCGTCTGCCTTTTCACATGTCCGTCTGTCGGTATTTTTGCTTTTGACACTCCGTCCACTACAAATTTATTTAATTTTGCAATATAAATCAGAGCACAAAAAAAAAATTTAATAAAATTTCTACAAAAAGCGGCTTAGCACTACTTTGTTTTCAGTGTGCGCTTTAAAGCGCTCATTAATACATACTCAAGATGAGAGAGAGCATAAATGTGCAAAGTTGCACCGAAATACAAACAATGAAAAATGCTATATTCTTTCTTTAAGAGTAGTTTAAGAGTAGTTTTAAAAAAATAAAGGATGCATGATTTTCAGTTAAAAATGTAGCTTTATATTAGCGAAAGAACTACAAAAATCGGTTCAGTAGTTTTTAAGTTTAGCGTCGTCGCAGATACGTGAGAAGCCTTTTATATGTAATAGTATAGATATAGAAATATAGATATAAATATAACGAAAATGAAAAAATTATTATCTGAGGAAATAACTATGAAATCGAAAACAGATTTTAGTAGTAGCTAACATTTATTAGCTTTTATTAATATATTTATTTATACTAGCATTTCAAAATTCGATACGCTAAGATTTGTGTTCGCGACCATTGGTAATGTTTTTGCAATTTTAAAGGTAATGTGAATTTCTTCCACTACCATTAAAAATTTAGTGATAACGCAACTTGTTTGCATTAACATTAAAATATCACTACCATTAAAAATTTAGTGATAATGCAAATTTTTTAAATTACGATTAAAATTTTCCGTTACAACTGAATCTTAGTAGCCACTAAATTACCACTATAATGTAATCTTTTAGTGGTTGATATTCTTCACCTCTATCACTGTCTATCAAGTCCTTGTGCAATGAATCGTTTATATAGTCCACGAATTCATATCTTTTCGATGCAAACTTGCAAAATATTCTATAAAAATATGAACATTTGTTTGTACTTATTTACATCCATGACTACCCGTGCCCACTGTAGTGGATATCAATATTTTCAATCTAGGTATACTTACTTGTGATTATTTGCTCCCTTCTCACTTCAAATATATTTTATCGATCTAAAAGTAAAACAAAAAAAAAATATGTCAAATTACTTCGAACAATTTAAGCTTATGAAAATAGACTCGACGCCAGTAGTAAAAAGGTTAAAAGAAATATTAAGAATAAAAAATAATAGATCCAACTTATGTATTTGACCCACCTAGAGGCCAATTCATAAAATATGAGGCATTTTCGACATTTTTCTTTGTTTTTTGTTATGGAGGCCTCTAGAAGTGTTGCAGACAGGGGGTAGATGTGTTCAATAATCCGTAAAAATAAAAAATAAAATTAAGGTGGCGACCCTATTAACCATATTGAATTTTAAAATTCTGACTTCAGATTCAAAATCAGCGAGTAATCTTACACTGTTAAACTATGTTCAAAATTCTTAAAAATACATATTATTAGGAGGCAACCCTTAATATCTAATTCATTCTATACTTATTTGATTCACTTTTTTTTTAAACAATCACATATGAGTACTACTTTGAAAACTACTTCTACTCATGCATACTCATTTTTGTGTAAGTGTCTCATGATTCAAAAATGTGATTCACTTTTTTTTTAAACAATCACATATGTGTACTACTTTGGAAACTACTTCTACTCATGCATACTCATTTTTGTGTAAGTGTCTCATGATTCAAAAATGTGATTCACATTGTTTTAAATCAATCACATATGAGTTCTACTTTGGAAAATAATTGTACTTATTCATACTCATTTTTGTGTAAGTGGCTCATGATTCAAAAATGTTATTCGTTGCAGTTCTCTGATGGTGTCTCCTAGAAGGGTGGCAGAGAAAGGGAAGGTAAGCTTAGAAGAAATGTAAATTGTGCTTAAAACCCAGTTTCTTTTAGAAACTTATTTTAAACTTTCTCGAATGTCATCCTAAAATGAAAAAAGCTAACTGTGTGCTCTCTACGCCAAAACACAACGAAAATGAAAGATATCTCACCGAAAAGAAAGAAAACAAAAATAAATGACGCCAAAAATTATTTTTACAATTTAATGAACGAATTTATGACCTTTTGTTCTTGCATTTCAGAATTAATGTTTAAAAACACTTCATTTTTTTTATATAAAAATTTGTTCAGATTTAAACATACATGTTGATAATTTTCAAAAATACATGAAAATGTTCCCTTGAAGAATTTCTTTATAAGTATTTTTGGACCAAATTTGTCTACAGCGTATATAGTTAGGGTATTCACAAGGTATGCTATCATGTCACAATGTCATATTGTCCTAAGATTTTACACTAGTTTAAACATTTTATTGTTGCCTTCAATTAATGTTTAGATGCTTGGAAAATTTCTTTCATCAGTCCGATATATAAAAATGGAAATAAAAATGATATTTGTAATTATAGACCAATATCTAAGCTATCAAATATTTCAAAAATTTTTGAGAGCATTATTAAAAAGAAACTTACCTTTGAAATAAAAAATATAATATCGCCAAATCAGCATGGTTTTATGCCGAACAGATCAACAGTCACAAATCTAGCGACCTTTACAGACTATTGTATTTCTTCATTAGTAGATGGCTTTCGAGTTGATACTATTTATACGGATTTTGCAAAAGCGTTTGATAGGGTTTCGCATCATATCTTAGTAATGAAATTCTTGCGTTTAGGGTTCCATTCAAATTTCGTATCTTGGGTCAAGTCATACCTAAGCAATAGACTCTGCATGGTGTCTATTGAAGAATCCATGTCTGAACCGTTTATAGCTTCCTCAGGTGTTCCTCAAGGAAGCATTTTAGGACCACTTTTTTTTATAATTTTTATAAATGATGTTAGTTCCTGTTTTAATAACACGAAGTTCTTAATGTTTGCCGACGATTTGAAAATTTTTTCTCGAATAGCAAATAGTTCTGATATGCTTGCTTTGCAGTCTGACTTAAATAATCTATATGAATGGTGTTCTAAAAACCGTTTATCTCTAAATATAAATAAATGTTTTCAAGTTTCATATTCGAAACAAATAAATAATGCTCATGATCAATACAAGTTGAATAATCAAAATTTGAAATCAGTAACATTAATAAAAGATCTTGGTGTTATATTTGACTCAAGTTTTACTTTTATTCATCATTTAAATTATATAATTCCTAAGGCATACTCTTTATTAGCATTTATTAAGCGCAATAGTAATGAATTTACTGATCCTTATACACTAAAAATTCTGTTTACTAGTCTGGTTAGATCCAAGTTGGAATACGCAAGTTTTATTTGGAATCCGTATTACAATACGCATGTGAATCGCTTAGAACGTGTTCAGCGTAGATTCCTCAAATATGCACTTCGTTCTATTAACTTTTCAGATCCTCTTCCCTCCTATGATGTTAGATGTAAACTTATAAACTTGAAAACCCTGGAAAATCGAAGAACTATATTATCCCTCTTATTTGTTTTCAATATTATTTCTGGCAACACAGATTGTTCGTATCTTCTCAATCAAATAACTTTTAATGTTCCTTCCAGAACATTAAGAAATAGTGCACCATTTAATATTGGAGTGCACAGAACAAATTATGCTTCAAATTCACCAATCGTGAGAACTTTGCGAGAATTTAATAATCTATCAAATGTATATTCTATTGATTTTTCAGTCACTAAGACGATAATGTTCAAACAATTAAATTCAATATATTAAAGTGTAATATCTATTACTTTGCATGTACATACTTATATATTAAGCATATAGTCAGTAAGGTTAACATACCATTGATTAAATAAATAAATAAATAAATAAATAAATAAATAAATAAATATAAAAAAGTACTAATATATTTAAATTCTGAATGCTATGTTTATTGAAGTGTCGTAATAACAGATAGCTGTTTCCTATTTGCATTAATTTATCTTGTAAATTTTAGTTGTAAAATTTTAGGACAATATGACATGATAGCACTTCTTGTGAATACCCTAATTGTATAAAGAAAAATAGTAAACTTTACTTAAAAATCTCCCTAAAACTATGCAATTACAAGTAACATTTCTGCAGATGATAAACTGTTTACATGAAGTAATTAAAAACAGGTTACATTTATGCATAGAAGTATGACTGTGACAAATCGTGTCTACAAAGAACTTTAGTAAAATTCTTCAAGGAACATTTTTTTAGAATATCTCAATGCTATATGACTAGGTTTAAGTAGTCTTGTATACACTTTTTTGAAAGTTTTTAAATATTTTCTGAAAACGATCAAAGAACCCCCCCCATAAAAAAGAGCACTAGAGGGTTACAACATTCTACAAAAACATTTTTCTTTAAATTGTGCCTTAGATCACAGAACAGAACGACTATGTCAAAGACTAATTTTTAGAATCTGCCTTACTTTCTATGTTGGGAAATAGCTTAATTTAAGAATACATTTAAGATATTAACTTAAAATTCCTCAGACGCAAACTTGTAAAGCCTTAATACACGTATACTTTTGTTTTTTGTCATCTCCGCCAGAATCCGTTAATAGTTAATTCGAATTTAATTTTGGAAAAGGTTAAAAATTAATTAGATTTTGCAGAAATATAAAAGATTTTGAAGAATTTTAAATCAATTACTTATCACGCTATTATAGCAGAAAATATCAAAAACTTTTTTTTATGTAAAATTATTAGTTATTACTCTTTTTTATGTAAATAAGTATAAAGTTTTTAGTTTTAGTTGAATTTTAAAATAGTATTCCAGTGTAACGACCGAAATTTTGACATTTTTTCATAAAGTTTTTAAAACAGTATAAAATGCGATAATTTCGAAATTTAACCATGTTTTAATTGGTGTCTTAAAGTGCGCAAACAGAGTTTTTTTAATTTTATATTTGTTCAAAAAATAAACTTGTGATTAAAATATTTTTAAGATATTGTTAAGAAAATGTACCTTACATGCAATTTTTTTTTTGATAACTGTTTTTTTTTGTATAAACATTCCTTAGATGTTCTGCATTAAAGCAAACAGATGATACAATTGCTCTTAAGTTTCTTAAAGCGCAGTGTTCCAAATCGGTTTCCGGTTTCTGTGCTTTCCGGTAGCTGCTTCTTAAATTTGTTAATTTACTTTTAATTAATTTTTCGTGTCTGTTCGTCGTACCAACAAAAAATTTCTTTTGATGTTAAAGTTCTTGAAAGTTTTTAGTAAAAAAAAAAAAAAAAATAAATTTAAAAAGAAAAGAAATTTCCTTAAAATGTCATAATAAGTCTTAATTGCGACTCAAAGGAATTTATAAAAATTAAAAGTTTGGCTTAAATGCAAAGGAATATCACGATATTTATATATTTTTATATTTTTTAATCTTTCATGGTTTTCATAAAATATATATAATCAAATGAATATCTATATAAATAATAGAAATTTGGAGCATTGGCAACAAAGTCACTCGTGTCGCAATTCGTTTATTTACCCATTTCGGCTTGAAATTTTTGCTAGAATTTAACAATTTCTACGTTTATTCGTCCCTACTTTAAGAAGTCAGCTTCACTATCGCACAAATCTGCAAAAAAAAGGCATGACGAGAAAACAAAAAAAAAAAAAACCAAATTAATTTGCCAAAAATGCAAATTTACAGCGATTTAATGCGAGGCAAGAAACTAACTACTTTGGATGAAGGCGCACAAAGTAGTACGTGGCATATAAACGACCAAATAATGAGCACCAAATCGCTTTTAATGCGTTAAATTGTATCTGTTGCAGGGGAAGGTTTGGGGACAGACTGCAAGACAAACAGCATGCAACCCACTACAGCCTCAACCCACTTGAGCGATTTACTTCACTTCACTTCACATCGCTCTACCCCATCTTGTTGAAGGCACGCATTTTTAAACTCGCGTTATCCTTTTTACGGAAATTAAGTTAAAATGAATTCATAGTTATTTTCGTATTTTTTCTTTTTAAATTTGCACTCTATAAGCAGCATTATTATGTGTTTTTTGTTGTTGCTGTTTCTTACACTTTGCTGTGTAATCAATGTTGCCTTGCAATTTTTGTAGTGTGTATTTTATGTAACGTTATAGTCGTTTCTTTACATTTCATCTGCGTTCAATTTTGTTGCAGCGTTTAAATATGTGTGTGAGTATATCGAAATTCGGTAGCGTTCAAGAGTTTTTAATGCAATTTTATAGGATTGAAAAAAAAAAACAATAAATTGGGCAGAAGGCAATTTGATGAGCAGGATAAAAAGATTGCTCTGGTTTCACACACTTGTTTTGAACCGCTTTGAAATTGTTTTTAAAGTTAAAAAAAAATATTGGTAACATCCTTGTTCGAAAGAAGCTTCTTTTAACAAAAATTGACTTTTGTGTCAAATCTAAATGAGTCAATCAAAAATCGGGAAAAATTTAAAGGAAGTTAGGATATATTTTAGACAGTTTAAACAGACCCTCTTGGAAAGGAATTGATCCTATTAAGCTTAGTAATAGAAAATATTTTCCTGAAAAAATAAGAAGGTGCTTCTGAGAAACAGAATGTGCAGCAAGAAGAACTGCAATTCAGAAAAGATCGATTGAAATTCAGAATAAGATCATAGCTGTTAAATGATGATTCGATTATTTTTTTTAAAATGTGGAATAACTGATTAAGTACAATTTTTTCTGTTTGTAAGCTTGTAAAGGTGATCTAATAATTACGATTACGAATAATCAAAAATAATTAAGATTACTTCACATTAAGAAAAAATCAAAAAGAATAAAACGTTAGCAAGAAAAATAATCCGACTACTTTTATAAATTATTTTTGGTTCTTCTTGATTATTTAAAAAATTTCCAAAAGTAGTTCGATTATTTTTTCTTGATCACTTACTCGTAATTTCAAGTAATCGTAATTATTTTTTTGATTATTTGTAGTCGTAATCAAACACTAATCACAAACTTCTCCTTCAAGAAATTTGTACATAATGATTACAAGTGCTTTTAAAATATAATATAATTGTTTACTAATCGTAATTGCAATTTAACAGCTATGGCAAAGATCAAGTAAAATTAAAAGAAGAGCAGTTGAAATTAAGAAATTCCATTTGAAATTAAAAATAAATTAATTATATAAAAAAAAATTAATTGAGAAATATTTTAATTAATATTTTGTATTTAATTTACTACTTTGTATTTCATATGGTAATGGTAACGATAAGTGATAATGATAAAAGTGATGGTATTGCTAATGGTACTGGTAATGGTAGTGGTAATGGTAATGGTAACGGTAATGGTAATGGTAATGATAATGGTAATAATAATGGTAATGGTATTGGTAGTGGTAATGGTAATGGTAATGGTAATGGTAATGGTAATGGTAATGGTAATGGTAATGGTAATGGTAATGGTAATGGTTATGGTTATGGTTATAGTAATGGTAATGGTAATGGTAATGGTAATGGTAATGGTAATGGTAATGGTAATGGTAATGTTAATGGTAATGATAATGATAATGATAATGATAATGATAATAATAATTATAATGATAAGATAATGATAACGATAATGATAAAGATAATGGCATTGGTAGTGGTAATGATAATGATAATGGTAATGATAATGGTAATAATAATAATTATGGTTATGGTTATGGTTATGGTTATGGTTATGGTTATGGTTATGGTTATGGTTATGGTTATGGTTATGGTTATGGTTATGGTTATGGTTATGGTTATGGTTATGGTTATGGTTATGGTTATGGTTATGGTTATGGTTATGGTTATGGTTATGGTTATGGTTATGGTTATGGTTATGATTATGGTTATGGTTATGGTTATGGTTATGGTTATGGTTATGGTTATGGTTATGGTTATGGTTATGGTTATGGTTATGGTTATGGTTATGGTTATGGTTATGGTTATGGTTATGGTTATGGTTATGGTTATGGTTATGGTTATGGTTATGGTTATGGTTATGGTTATGGTTATGGTTATGGTTATGGTTATGGTTATGGTTATGGTTATGGTTATGGTTATGGTTATGGTTATGGTTATGGTTATGGTTATGGTTATGGTTATGGTTATGGTTATGGTTATGGTTATGGTTATGGTTATGGTTATGGTTATGGTTATGGTTATGGTTATGGTTATGGTTATGGTTATGGTTATGGTTATGGTTATGGTTATGGTTATGGTTATGGTTATGGTTATGGTTATGGTTATGGTTATGGTTATGGTTATGGTTATGGTTATGGTTATGGTTATGGTTATGGTTATGGTTATGGTTATGGTTATGGTTATGGTTATGGTTATGGTTATGGTTATGGTTATGGTTATGGTAATGATAATGATAATGATAATGGTAATGGTAATGGTAATGGTAAAAGAAAAGCTTTACCATATCTCTACATGAATTCAATTGTGAGCTTTTTAGATCAATTAAGTTTGAAGAAGGAAGCAACTACAACAACTCTGTAGAGCCAATCACACTGCAGACTAGACAGCTATTATCCCATTGAGTCCCCACTCTAATTTGTATAATGTTGAAAAAGTAATTTTGCCAGTTTGAAGAAAAGCAACTATTTAAATTTTTTAATGGTGTTCTTTGAATCCCTTTTTCGAAATCAAGCCGAGCATTTTGCCAATAAGGACGGGCAAAAAGAGAGGACATGCAATTTGGAAGACACAACGTTAAATATGTACTCTGGTTAAAATAGAAAACATAATTTTGCCAGCTTTGCACATCAAATTGGGACTAATAAAAAACTTTATGAAAACTCTAAAGATTGAAGGAGAAGCGGTCATTTTCTCAAAAACATTTTTTCCAAAACTGTCTTTGGGAAAAATCACGGCAGGTCTTCGATGGCCTACAAATCAAAAAATTGCTCTGTTTCGAAGAATTCCAAGCGTTCTTATCTTCTGTAGAAAAATTTGTCTGGAACTCATTTCTGTTGGTTGTATCTGGCTTTTTGAAAAACAATAGGTGTCCGGCATACTCAGAAAGCATTCGTGACATGCTTATAAATTATGCAAAAACTGGTATAAATACTCTTATTTCACTACATTTTAGCACTTCATTAAAAATTCATTTCCTGCAGTCTTATTTGGATTTTTTCCCCCAAACCTTGGCAAAGTAAGTGATGAACACTTAATTTTCAGCAAATGAAAGACTTGGAGCAACGCTATAAAGGAACTTAGAATGAGAACAAGATGGGGGATTATATTTGGTTTCTCTTATGCCTAAAATCCGAAATGTCCAAATCCGAAAAACAATAGAAGGCAAAAGAGAACCAAGATTTTTTTTAAGACCATTAGACAAAATAACTCCTCTTCAAAAAAGTTCATTCAAAGTAAAATTAAATCAAAAATGGAAAAAACAGTAAAATGTCGAATTTTAGTAATTTCACTCAAATGCATCTCCTGTCCTTATTTCTTCACGAATTTCTTTCGACGATAACTATTTTTCTTTATAAACAATACATTTTGAATTTTTAAGGCGTTATTTAATAACCGAAAAATTTATTGTTTCTTTACAAAATGATTAAAAAACAAATAAATTTTTAAAGAAACAGTAAATTTTTCGGTTACTAAATAACGATTTAAAAAATCAAAACAACTACAATTAAAAAGTAACCATAAAATAAAAAACTTAAATAATGCATTTTTAAGATCAAAAGAAATAATTGCCCACTTTTTGCAGTTTTATATTTTTTATGAATTTTTGACTTGCATTTTTAGGTGAAAAATAATTTATTCAAAATATATCTTTTGATAGCGCAAAAAGTACTCATCCAAATTAAAAAGTTTGTTAAACACACATGTAAGAAATTTTATTGGGATAAGATTTATTGATTTCATTATAAAAATTGGATGTGTGGTATCCAAGATATGTTCAAATATATGCAACTATATTAGGAAAAAATTTTAAAAATTAAAAAGAAACCTATCCATATAATTTTTTTTTTGCGATTTTCGTGTTTTGCGAACCCAAATCTATAAGGATAGTGTAGTGGGATGCAGTGTACAGAACTTTTTTCTGATTTTGACGCATAGTGTTACCCATACAGATTTGTGTCTATTCACACTTTCTATCAGAATGTGAAAATTTTGTCAAGTTCAGTATTTTTCTTATGACATGAATAACATTTTTTAATTCATCTAGATGTTTACCACTCCTGCCAACCGGTCAAAACAAACACTTTCTCTTTAGTTCCTGTTCCCAAAATAAATGCTCTTACAATGCTATAAAAATTGTATCCAGCAGTTTGGCTGCCAACCACTTATTGAATGCTTTTTGCCGAATTTTATTTTATTAACATGTTGGGTGAAGGTGGTTCTGGTGGTGGTGGTGGTGTTGCTGGGTGAATGGAGGGGGTGATTTTGTATTGGCAAAAAACTCGATTTTCTCGGTGTTGCTTACATACGCACTTTTGGGTGCGAAACTGATGCCGAACCGATGTTTGGCTGGCAGGATGCATGGCTGGATTTTTATTGCGAAACGCTGTTCTTCATTAAATGTATGTAGTAAGTATGTGATTCGCATGTTGGAGGAATGCTTATTGTGCGTCATTGTTGTTGCCATTATTTGTGCTGTTGCTGTTGTTGTTGTCGTAAGTGTTTTTTTGTTGTCGTTATTGCTGGCTCAGCACCCCAAGCATTGTATTGGTGGTTATAGCCATGGTTTGGCACGGAATCGAACCGTACCCATACCGAAATAACGTCGTTGTTGATGGCGCTCCACTGACGCGTATAACGTAGCAAACACACACACACATACACACACACACACCAACACACACATTCTTGATTTATTATATTGGGAAATACTTTTAACAGTTTTGATTGTTTAGTAGTTTTTTACTTTTTTTTAGTATTTTTTTTTTGTATTTTATTCTTTGGTGAAAATTGTTACGAGTGCTCGTTTTAATATTATTACTTGTGATTTTTTTAAACATGCAACCGTAACGGGCCCAGCCCAGGGTAAGGGTTATTTTTATGATGACCGTAGAGGTGTGGCCCCATAAAATGTGTGACGGCACGTTGAATGCTTGAAGAGGTTGCTTGAGCAACACTGCAGTCAGCGTAGAATGGAATGAAACAACTTGTGGCCATGTGTGGAATTAAACAAAATCGGAGAAGAGAATTAAAGTGATTATATTTAGCTAAAGCGAAAGGCCTCATAACCAGGGTCAAGTGGCAAAAGATAGACCAGGAGGGGATGGAGGAAGTTAGTGATATTCTTTTTGTTTTGAATATTTTATTTGTTTTACTTGTTTGTTTTGAATTTACTTAATTCTTATTTATTTGTGAAAACTATTTATTTTGTTGAAATAAATGAATCTTTATTTGAACTAATAAAAAAAAAAGAAAGAATGAATCTTTATTTGAAGTACTATAATATTACAAATTGTATTTGCTTAATAAATAAGTAAACATATTTGTGGTTTTCGCATTACATATATAGTATTATTTATGTGAAAACATATGAATAAAGAAATATAAGGTTAACTTTGTGAAGTAAAAATATTGTAAGGAAAAAAAAACTATTTAATTTTTTCATTTTGTTGATTTTCATTGATATCATATTATTATTTATGTGTGTTTTTGGTGGTTAATTTTTAGTTTTTTATTAAAACAAAAGGTTGTATGGGTTTTACTTTGCATTACTTAATCAATTTATGAAAGAATTTTCATCATTTCCCATTTTTCTCCTCCATTTTCATATGAAAAAACCAATATATTTAAAATTTTCAGAGTTTTCCTTGGCTTTAGCTGTAGCTGCATCAATTTAAATAAATATAATTTACTACACTTGTATCTGCAGATATAATAAATATCTATTTGTTTGTTTGTTTATTTGTTTGTTTGTTTGTTTCTTTGTTTGGATATTATGATTGCTTACCATAGTAAAATATAGTATCTTATATTCAAAGTCTTATCTAAAATCAAAGTTATATTTAAGCGATTACAAAGCAATTTATGCAGTGCTCAAGTAAATAAGAAGTTCTAAAAAGCATCTTGTTCACAATGTATCAGCATTGTTTAATGAAAGCATATTTTCCAATTTCCTTGGCGTCTTTTGTATATCCATTGGTTTGTTCAAGTATCTTCTGTACTTTTTAAAGCGAAATAAATGTCATATTATTTTATTGTATCTGTGCCAATATTTCTATATGTTCCACATCCCAGTGGGCAATTGCAGGAGTTCGAAGGCCTTCTAGCAGGCCTGCGTTAGGTTTTCATAGGCCTTCCACACTCCTTGCAAACACCGTTTTATTGCTTGTATGAAATGGGAAAATTTGTCAGGCCTTCCGCTCTCCTTGCTCAAAAGAGACCTGCCAGAAGCGCTCTTTCGAGAAGTCGCGTTAGAAGGAAATGCAACATAAATATGAACTTGAGATAAAAAACAACTAACAATTTAAGATTTGAACCATGGTCCTCTCATGTGACGGTCCGACATCTTACCTACTCGTCTATCTTGGTTGTTAAGAGTCAATAGCTTCTTTTGCATCAATACAAATGAAAGTAAGCTTTCGGGAGCCCGGGTTCCAGACCCAACTTGGAAAAAAACTTTTTTGTTGTTTTTTAAAATCTACATTTTTTTACAAACTGTTCTCTGTACTAAAAATTTTTTTGTTTTTTTTTAAATTTTCTTCATACAAATATATAAGAAAAGACTTGGATTTTTTCCATATAAATATTTTCATATATGTAATGTGTTAGTTTTCGGGAGCCCGGGTTCGAGACCAAACTCGGACAAAAAATTTTTTTTGGAATTTTTTTTGTAAATTTTTTCATATAAAATAATATAAAAATAATCAAAACCTTCAAAAGGTAGGCCTTACAGAAGTATTTATCAATGCAGTGATCATGGAAGGTGCATTGACGCCAATAATAGCAGTGCTAGCATGCCTTCTTTTGCGTAGCACTCGCTAAAATGTCCACTGGGATATATCTTTGGTTAAATGTGAACACTCTAACCAATATATATAAATTTACTTCTATTCAAGTAGTAATATCGATGTTGAAAATTCAACCAAATAGTTATTTAAATACAAATTTGGTAGAAGTTATTAAAACACTACTAAAAGATAAGTACATTTACAAAATGTTTGAATATTCAGCAATTAGTCTGTTGAAATCTTCTGCCACAGTTATAGTAAATAATTTATTTGCTACAAGAACTGCAGTAAAACTTAGTGCACTTTAGTAGTAATACAAATGTTAAATTATAACTGCAAAATGTACTTAAACTAGAACACAATTAATTGCAAATTTTCTACTTTGGCAATAGTAAAATTAGAGAACAATTTTTTTTTTTTTAAAATTACCAAAGAACCAAGGCATGCGCCTTATACAAACAAAGTTTGGTCTTTGACCTGAAAGAAAAGTGATACATTATTTAGAGGAATTGATTGGAACCATACGTGAATTATTGATTAGGCGAAACAAACGTGAGAGACAAATTTGAAATGCTTTTAACCGAGGCTAGTGATATGCCTAAACCTCGGCAAGCATTTCCAGCCCTTAGTTGTTCTTATCATTTAATTCCACATTTTCCACAATTTAGTTGTGGATTTTTAATTTTCCATAATTCTTAAATGTAGGTAAGAACAAAGAAAGTGAAAAGAACCATGCATGAACCCGGATTCGAACCAGAGACCTCGGGGTTGATGGTCTAGCGCACTCTCCACTAGACTACAAAGGCCGAAAACCAAAATTTGCTGCATAAGTGTTAACAATTATTATAGTAGCCGTAGTAAAATTACTACAATAACTGTGTAAAAATGCTACTTCAATAAGTAAAATTATAATTCTTGTGCGTAAATTTGTTACAAAAAAATTCAGTAATTATATAAATTATAATTCTTGTGCGTAAATTTATTACAATAAATTCAGTAATTCATCGCTTTACCACAACCACAACAATAAAATTACTAAACTGTTCCTTTATTTTACTGTCACGTAGTTTAATTTTTAATTTTTTAATTTTAGGATGACATTTAGGTTTTTTTGTTAAATTTTCTGAAAAAATAATTTTTATTCTTCAGATTATAAAACATGTATTATGAAGGTGGCATTAAAATTTTGATGTATTGTATGGTTTACTTTATAAAATTTGTCAAAGTTGAAACTTTTTTAACAAAAATAAAGCTCAATAAAACCCAAAAAATAAAGTCAAGTTTAAACAAGAATAACTTCGAGTACAAAGTATATTTCAAGGTTTTGTTTTTTGGACTTTTTTATGTCTTAATTGCTATTGAATTTGATATAAAATACAATAAAAAATGTTAATAAATAAAAAACGTTGAAATATGACTGTAAATTTTTCAAGGGATGAAAATTGAAGTAACACTTAGCAGAAAATATCTAGCTAATGAAGCGTTATTAAAGTCGAAGGCTTTAAGAAAAACCACTTAATTTGAAAAATAGACTTAAAAATGAAATTTTGCAATGAAATGCACTGATTTCGAAGACAATTTGTAGGTACTCTTAAATTTAAAGAAAAATAAAATAGAATTCATAATTTAAGACAAGTTGTGATCTTATTTTGTATTAGCAACTATTTTTTTAAAATTTTTTTTTAAATTTCGTTAATTTGGTAATATTGTTTTATAGGAGATGTATCTAAAAGTTATCCGATTTGAAATATTTTTAGCATGACGTTAAAGTGAAGTTAAATAAACTAAATTTAATCTTTAAAAACATAAATAAGCTATTTTATGTGGGTTGCTTTTATTAATAAAAATATGGTTTGTATGGAAGGTAGGCAATGCAGTTGACCTAGAATTCGAATTTTTTGAGCTGTTACTTAATTTAGGCTAAAACTCATTGGTAGAACATTTCATGGCCCTAGCTTTTATAGTTTCTGAGATAATGCAAATATCATCCTAAAATCGAAAAAAGCGCACTGTGCGGCGGCTCAGATAAATATGAGTATTGGGCCGAATAAACCACACAAATTATTTGCGTAAATCGAAGAGGGGAAAGTTTGTGTAAATATAAAAATCATTTTGATTTTTACGAACTATATGCACAAACTGGCCAACTGAACTGCACAAACTCCGGTTTGCGCAAATAATTTGTGTCGTTTATTCGGCCCATATCCGAACTCATGAGACTGATCGGGTTAAGAACGAGCTTCTTCGGTTCGTAAATACTTACGGTTATTGTCGTCTTGCTAATACTCATTATACTTACCCAAATACTCATGATCGACGCAAACACTGAAATCACTCGAGTGATTCCGCCACTGATATTAAGCAAAGCGCAGTGAAGAGCAGCATTGAGAAGTAAATGAGTTTTTTGTATTTGTTTTGTGCTATTTTTGCCTGAGAAGTTAGCAATAGAAAAACACGTGTTGTTTTTATCTTATAAGAACTCAAAAGCGTTGTTATTGTATTTTCTTTCCAGAGTGCTACAATAAAATACCAACAATCAACTGGTCACTGCCCAGTTGGAAAAGGAGCCCTGCTGTATGTCTGCGGCAAAATGCCTCGGAAGGACAGGAGACATGCTCGCCTCCATACCCGCTTATATATTTTTTCTATAGACATGTCTTAGGTCGGCATGTCTGCTAAATGAACTGCCGTAGCAGCAATGCAGCATGCATTTTATGGTATGGATGCAGAAGTGATGCATGTCTGCCAAATGAACTGCCGAAACAGCAATACTGTATGTATCTCACGGCATTAATGCTGCATTGTTGCTACGGCAGTTCATTTGATAGACATGCCGTCCTAGGACATGTCTATAGAAAAAAGATATAAGCGGGTATGGAGGCGAGCATGTCTGCTGAATTTCCAAGTAATGTTGCCGGCAATTGAAAAATTACCATTATCCGGAGACTTGAAACTCGGCCGCGTGAGTGCAAGCGCATATGCTTATCCATTCGACAATTGCAGCTGTTAACTAAGCGTCGCTTAATTTGCTTTATTAAGAATAAATGTACGAGCACAGAGTAAGAAAATTAACGCGTTCGCTTTGTTATTATAAGCATTAATGTAAAAAACAGAACAAAACCACTCAAAAAAAAAAAAAACAGAACAAACTAAAAAAAAAACCAAAACAAAACTAAAAGCCATTAAGAAAAAAAAAACAAAAATGATGTCTCTGATGAGATTTGAGATTTCAACCCACTACTCAGGATTCCAAAATACATGAATCAAAACTAAAGCCCTAGCCAACTGAGCCATTCGCTCTGTTGTAATTTTGTTGATATAATATACAGGGTCCGCCAAATAACTTTTTTTTTTGAAAATTGTATTAAAAAAAACTACTAAATATTTTCTCAAATTTCTTTTTTTATTTGAAAGTACAATCTTTCCGGTTAATAATGGAAAATAATTCCATTCAAATGGCTGCCTCGGTTGGCCATGCAGTAGCCTACACGATCGGTCCAATTTTTAAGCACATTATCGATTGTGTGCAGCTGTATTTCACCAATGGCTTCACGAATATTGTCCTTTAAAGCGTCAATTGTCTCTGGCTTGTCGGCGTAATACTTATCTTTGAGGGCACCCCACAAATATTAGTCCAACGGTGTCAAATCGCAGCTCCGAGGTGGCCAAACGTCAGCAGCTCTGCGGCTGATAATGCGATCTTCAAAAACAGGGCGCAAAACATCGAGTGTCGCTTCGTCTGTGTGGAACGTAGCGCCGTCCTGTTGAAACCAAATGTTGCCAATATCCTCCTCTTCAATTTTTGTGAACAAAAATTCGTTCAACATGGCCCGATAACGATCGCCATTGACTGTAACGACCACTCCTTGCTCATTTTCGAAGAAAAATGGCCCAATTATGCCTCTGGACCAAAATCCGCACCAAACAGTGTCTTGTTTTGGGTGCAGCGACTTTTCAATGTATGCGTGCGGATTTTTTGTGCCCCAAATGCGACAATTTTGCTTGTTTACATACCCGCCAAGATCAAAATGAGCTTCATCTGAAAAGATGATTTTTTTGGCAAAATTGGCATCTTCTGTAAGTCGATCGCAGGCCCACTTCTCAGCGTTGTTCAAGCGTATACACAACCATATTCGTTCAGCGGAAAGATAAAACTAATTATCTGTCAAATCAGACATGAGCTAAATGTTACCATTCACGAAATAAGCACTAGTTGAAAAAAAACGTTATATGGCGGACCCTGTACATAACAACATTGTTGCTATCAAAAGTGCTTCGACGAAAACGCAAAGTATCGGTAATTACAACAATCATGAAATCATGATCATGAAGTTGTTGTCTCTTAACATTAATCGAAATTTTGAATTAGCAAACATGATACTTTATTATGCGATACGGTTGTTATTATACTTATATTGTATGTATTTATATTGTGCTATAAAATAACTTAATTCTTACTGTTCTGATGCTTTCTGTTAATAAATAATAAAAATAATAACAATAATAATAATGCACCTCACTTAAAACGAAAGAAGAAGTATTTAAAATTTTAAAAAATAGACTTCTTATCTTAGCATCAAAATTAAAACCTGCCCCATTCCTTTCAATGGCAGGCCTGCTTTGTTTTTCATCTGGGTGGCAGCGGGACTTTGTTTTATTTTTATTTATGCGTAACAAAAAACTCACAACCGTTGCTGTTCTTTTCTTTCGAGTGTGCAACAACTAAATACCAACAACTAATTTGTGATAAAAAGCACAAACGAAATATGTGAGCTGACATTGCCATTATACATTGAAAGAGCAGTACTCAGAGTACAAAAATAATATACTCGGATCGATTGGAAACGAATCTAAGAGGTTCAGGTCACGCTGCGCTCGGATATGAGGATGTACTTATAACCGAAAATATGGTAAGGAGCCGAATGAGTACAAGTATTTTACATATTTCATTGAGTATGCATAGGTTAGAGAAGAGCAAGACACTCGGGTATGATTTGAGTATCCGGATTCTTTCGGTTACTCATTGCAGTTCTCTGATGTATATACTATTTTTATGCCACGAAAATACAAAATATTATATTTTGCTTTATACTAAGTAAATTATTATAACTCTTAAGTATATTTAAGTGAATTAAAAAAATGTTCGTTTTGTATGCTGTATAAATTACTTTTATAAACTTTTTCAAAAAAAACTTGTGTGACCAATAAAAAAACGGGTTTAAAAACTTAAAACAAGTTTCGTATAACATATAACAGGCCTTAAATAAGTACTACAAAAGTAGTAGTAATATTACTGCTCTATTGTTGAATTTTAATTTTACAGTGGTAGTAAAATTAATACACGGTAGTTGAATTTTACAACAATAGTAGAAGTAAACCGAATGTTTAATTTTTCTGCAATAAAGGAAGTAAAACATGGGGATTAATTTTACTACAAGTTTGGTAGTAAAACGGTTACCCAACTATTACAGTAAATTTCAACGAATACTTTTTAGAGTGTATCTACATCAATTTATATTAGTATCTTTAGCATTTTTTGGAACTATATTGTCCTCAAAAAATGAGCTAGATTAATATCTTTATCTATTTTATTTGGATTTTTTACCTAATTAGTATTTGCATCTGATATCAATATCTTTAGCTTTTTTGTACCTGCATAGACCTCTCAATATAATGCGTTGTCCTCAAAACATAAACTAGGCGAATATCTTAATCTATTTTATTTAGATTTTTTTTACTTATTCAGTATTTGCATCTAACATCAGTATCTTTAGCTCTTTTTGTACCGGCTTTTTTGTACCCACATTGAATTTTAAACATATATTATACTAATATTTATATCTATTTTTTTATATTTCTTGACTTAATCCACATCTACGTCGTTTAATTTCGCTTAAACTGTATCCAGATTGGTTTAAAAAAGTATATTTTTCAATACAAACTTTTTTTACATAAGTTTATTTGACAACATCTGTATCTGTAGCGTTTTACTTAGTTAAAGCTGTTTAAAGATCTGGCTTGGTTAATTCAAGTATTTTTATCAATATCGTTACACCTGTCTGTACAAATATCTCTGGTATTGTACGTATCTGTATCGTTTTACTCAAGCTTCTTAAGCCTAATTCACACTGGCATCGGTTTATTCAAGTATCTTTGGTTTTAATTGTATATGCTTCGAATTTTTTAAGTATCTTCAATCTCAAATGTAATTGCAGCTGTTAATATAAGTATCTTTATCAAGATTATTAACTGTTAATATATTTTTTGTCAAATTTTTGGCTTATACCTCGGTTTATACGAGTTCCTTTTACTTTTTTAGTATTTGTATCGACTTATACATTAAACTGTAAACCTTATTTAAAGCTATGTCGATTAATTCTTGTATCTACACCACTATTGATTGGTTTATGTATTTATTTAAATCTACCGGGTCGAGCACTTACAGATTACAGTAGTTTCTTAAAGCTAGGGATGACAAAAATAATTTATAAAATAAGATTTAAACAGAAGCACAGTGAAGGCTAATATTACTTCAAACATACATTCAAAACTCTAATTAAAGCTGGTCTTTCAAGATCTGATCAAAATTAAGAGAATTACATAGAGTAAGGCATCTAGAGACAGGATCGCTAAAACCATAGTTTGTCCTATTAACCTTAAAAAAATGCACAATGTTCTCTAAGTGGTCTGGCGGGAGCATGAAAAGGGATAAAAGATAGGAGTTCGGCTGAATCAGTTTTCCCACTAAGTATATCTTTAATAAATCAAACACTCGATATGTTGAATCTAATTGAAAGCTTTTGTAAGAGAAGCAATTGAAATCTCTCTTCATATGATGGCATATTATCTTGTGAAAAAGTCCGACGAATAGCAAATCTTGTGAAATTCCTTAGTATTTTCTCAATCCGATCAATATCTTTTTGATATATCGGGTGCCAAATTTATGCTATTACAATCCTTTGTATCTTTATTTGTATCTTTGTTGTCTTATTTAAGTATCTTTAGCTTTATCTGTGTCGTTTTATAGAAGTATCTTTGGCATAAAATGTGTCTGTATCTTCTTATTTAAGTACTTGTTCCGATATCTGTAGCTTTTTCTAAATTATCTGAAGATATAGCGATTAATATTTGTGTCTTTAACAATATTTGTTTCTCTTTTATTTAAGTATTGTTTTAAGTATCATTAGCTCTACCGGCATCTTCATCTTTTTATATAAGTATCTTTGGCATTCACAGTATCTGTACCGATATCTATAATTTCTTTTACAATTTTTTATATCTTGTGTATATAATCTGTATACAGATCTATAAATTTGAAAGTATCTGTAAAACCTTATTTAAAGCTGTAAAGGCTAATATTTGTATCTTAACCAATATTTGTTTCGGTTTTCACAAAACTGCATATTTTCACAAAAATATTTGTTTCGGTTTCCTTGTCCTTATGTGTATCTTTGTCGTTTTATGTAAGTTTCTACAGCTTTAAATGTTTCTGTATCATTTTATAAAAATATCTTCGGCATTCACAGTATATGTATCTGCTTATGCGAGTATCTATGGCGATATATTCAACATTCTTTATAGCTATGCCTACTTTCATGTGTATCTTTATTGATTTTTTAAAGATCAG
This sequence comes from Dichetophora obliterata, assembly GCA_963920525.1. Lineage (NCBI taxonomy): Eukaryota > Metazoa > Arthropoda > Insecta > Diptera > Sciomyzidae > Dichetophora > Dichetophora obliterata. Next base: position 4,929,262 of record OY986438.1, on the reverse strand, counting down.
TAGGTTTATTTGTACCTATTAAATTTTATCTGAAGATTTATGGATTAATATGCATATCTATAACAATATTCGTTTTGTTTTTACAATCTTCCTTGTCATTATGTGTTTCTTTATAATTTTATTTAAGTATCTTTAGCTTTATCTGTATCTGATAACTTTTTAGAAGTATATTTGGCATTCACAATATCTAATATTCGTATCTGTACTATTATCTAGAACTTTTTTCAAAATTATCTTTATCATAGTGTATTAGTATAAAGATCTATAGCATTATTTGTATCGTTTTTCGAAGTATCTTTGGCATTAACTGTATCTGTATCTGCCTTTATGAGTATCTATGCCGATATATTCAACATTCTTTATAGCCGTCCACTTTCATGTGTATCTTTATTGATTTTTTAAAGATCAATAGGTTTATTTGTACCTATTAAATTTTATCTGAAGATTTATCGATTAATATGCATATCTATAACAATATTCGTTTTATTTTTACAATCTTCTTTTTCCTTATTATTTAAGTATCTTTAGATTTATATCTGGATAAAATGGATAATTTTTTAGAAGTATATTTGGCATTCACAATATCTTATATTCGTATCTGTAGCATTATCTAGCACTTTTTCAAAATAATTATCTTTATCATAGTGTATAAGTATAAAGATCTATAGCATTATTTGTATCTGTATAACCTCATCTGCAGCTAAAGCGATAAAATATTGTATCTAGGCATATCAATATTTGTTTCTGTTTACACAATCATCTTTGTATCTATCTGTATAACTATTTACTTCTTTAAGCACCTCTAATTTTATCTGTATCTTTATCGTTTTATAGAAGCATATTTAGCAATCAAAGTATCTGTGTCTGTTTATATAAGTATATGCAACTTTTTTTATAATAATCTCTATCGTAGTTTGTAATTTTATCGGTTTGCTCAATAATCTATAACTTTATCTGTATAGCTTTATAGCGGTATATTTATCTTTTAGAATATCTTTATGCCCTTATATAAGTATCTATACAGTTATAAAAACTACTTTTACTATTATCTAAGGCTTAATCTGTATCTTTATGGATTTATTTAAGAATCTATAGTTTTATTTGAGTTTTTATCGATGTATAGAAGTATCTTTTGCTTTCTTAGTATCTGCATATTCTTGTATAGGTATTCTTGCACATATTTCTGTCTGTTTTCACATGTATCTCCACACGGTAATACTTTTTAAGTATCTACTTCTTTGAAAAAAGTGCTTCAGCAGTATTCAAGCGTAATTTTTATTAGCGTTGCAGAACATTTTTCCTTTTTTCGTGAAATTATTACTCTTTTTCTCATTATTTTACTCACTCTTTTCTTTTGCATTTTCTTCGCTCATGATTGAAAACTATTTTTATCTTCAAATGCTGTTAGTTTTTGGTGCTAACGATGTTGCAATAATATTTTTTTTGTTAATTCCATGATTTTTTAAGTGCTTCCTTCTACATACATACATACAAACTAGAAATACTTTTGTTTATTTGGCATGGTAATAAAATGTTTGGCCTTTTTAATTGACTTTTCCCGAACTTGAGCTTGCAGCAAAAGCAATAAAAAGAAAAACCTTTCGACTTTCAAAAACATACCTCTTCGTTCAATACAGAACTAGCTAACGTTAAAATGTTATAAATGAAGGCAATATTTACACGCACTTTGACAAACACACAGTCACTTTTATAGCTTTGCTCTTCTCATCGTAAAAAGTTTCTAAGAAAACCTATGCCCAAAAATTGTGTAACGGTACCATGATGTTTGTGGTGTGTGTGGGGTTTTGAGATACTTCACGTAACCTTGTGCTGACAAGCCAACGGCACACACACACACACACACACACACACACACACACACACACACACACACCATCATCCCCACTAGCAGGAGCTAGGCGTGTACTTAACGCAATATATTTTCTTTAATTGCGCGCAATTAATCCCTTTTATGAGTGAAGTTTTCTCTCTACCCCAACCGCCACAACACCGCTCTGGAGAGAAATGTGAAAACATGCGTTGAACGGCTGAGTAACGGTTTGGCAGAGCTGCTGCCAAGAGCGGAGCCGGCTGGTTGACTGGCTGCTGTGTTCGGCAACCAAGTCTTGCTGGGCAGGCAGGGTTGCCGTAGCTTAATTATAAAAGTTTCATTTGCTTTTAGGCTCTAATTAAACACACACACCCACACATACACACAAAAACACACAGGCACAAACATCGGCAAACAAGCGTACACAAAAACACACACAAAGAAACTAAACAGGAAGTGAAAAGTTCTTTGAAAACTGTTACGTTAGAATTGTGTAATTAAAATGAAGCCGTTACTTACGTATTGTTGTTGCTCGTCCTTTTGTTTGTTGCTGCTCTTTTTCTTGTCCATTGTTGTTGCTCCTTTTTTGTTTCCACTCTGGACATTTTCCCTATTGACTTTATTTTGGCTGCCGCACTGTTTGGCATGTGAATATTTGGCAATTTCTTTAGTTACTGTTGTTGTTATAAATGCCGTTGTTTTAATTTTTGTAGCTGGCTTTGGTTTTACGACAGATTTGCAAACATTGCATTAATGCAAAGGATCAACATTGTCGAAATTTTCGAAACAAAACAAAGCAAACAAAACAAAAAAAAAAGAAGAATTTATAGCTAGTTGGCAACCCTTTCGACCAGCAGATACAAGGCCGGTTTTTATTTGAAAATGTAAATTGGTAACCCTGAAGTACTGACAAACTCCATGACAGGCACAGACTCACACAAACTCACATACGCTATGGCATGTCCTTTATAAATGTACGCTTTTGAAATGATTTTATTAACAAAGGAATTTCAAGGATTTCGAAGTATATCTTTATTCTTAAAACACCCGCTCTTCACTTCCTCCTACCCCTTCCCTGGGCCCCTTTCACTGGGAGTCATAAAAATTAATATGCTGTAACAATGTCTGGCTTTTGTTGACGACAATAAAACTGCTGTACAACAACAATAACAAAAGTGGCCAAGCCGTAGAATGACAAAATAGCCACTATAAAGTTACATACGAGCGAGCGAGCCTCTTTCTGGTCATGAACAAATTTTGTAGGCACCCTGCAGTTAATTTTCATTACCATGGATTAAAGGCGGGCTTAAAGTTTTAGGGTCTAACATTTTAATGGCTTTTGGAAATTGTGTCCAAGCATATAATTAGAAAATAAAAATAAATTACGAAGCCGTAATGTTTTGGTTTTGGCCCACAATATATTTTATATTTTACTTTATATATATATGTAAAGAGCTTAAGAAGAGAGGCGGCAACAAAAACAATAATAACAACAACTGCAGCAGCATCACAACAACGCGCAACTAAGATAAATTAATTGATATTTGATATTGTTTTTTGTTTGTTTTGTAGGTCTTGATTTTATTAGAGACAAAAATTTATGGTGTTTTTTACAAGTTTTTCAATCAACTTATTTTCTTTACAAATTGTATTTTTATCTGCTTGGCCAATAAAAGCTTTTTTTACGTATTGGTTTTTCTTGTTTCCTGTTTACACTCTCCTCATCTCTTCTATCTTTGCCTATTTTCCCGATGATAAATCATGTAAAAATTTTGCTCCTTACACATCCCTGTTTAATTACCACGTCTTGCATTGTATCCACTTTCAGAATTTTAAATTGCTTTTTAGCTTTTTCTGATACTATTAAATTTTATATTTTTATCATTTAAATTTTTCCTTTTATTTTTTTAAATGTTTTTCTGTTGTTTTATCTTAATTTTTTTAGATATCAAAAATTTTGTTTCTTTTTCTTTAAGTACTTATGTTTTTATACAAGCATTTTTTTCTAGTTTTTAAATTTGTATTAAAATTTGTATCTTATTATTTTTTCATTACGAATTTCCTTCTCTTTTTTCTTCTAAGAATGCTTTTAAATCTGACAAGTGCTTAAAAGTACTTTATTGTTTGCCTCCTTCGTTTCATGTGCAAAATTCCGTATACTGTTTTTTTCGTTTTGTGTTATTGTTTTTGATAAATAAAAGCGCCATGAATCCGTAACTTCATTTAACAATCTGTTTTCAAAAATACTTGGTGTTTGTGTGTTTTTTGTTCTTGGGCAGTCTAAGCTTTGTGCTGCCACACATGTTATCCTCTGAGAGCAAAACTCTAAGAAATACAACCAAATGATTATTATTGCAAATGGAACTGAGCTATTTGGCACAGTGAACCGAAAAAAATTTATTTCGCATCAGTGCCAGATTATCAAACTAATTTTGCGGGCCTCCAAATTTCAGAAGAAAAAGAGATATATTAAATGAAATCAAGATGTTAATTTTTTACTTCATAATAAAGAAAGATAAAAGCTAAGCTACAACTTTTCTACGCAAAAGAGCTAAGATTTTGTCAATGATTTGGTACAAACCTTTACTTTCAATATAAAGAATCGATATATTATTTAATATTCCGTAATAATTAATTCTAATAAAAATTTGCTAAAAGATTTTATCAACTTTAGTTTTGAGAACAACAATTTCTCTACAAACACGCAGCAAAATATTTAGACTTGGAAAAGTGATACAGAGATTGTTATCTTAAAACATCGAGTCATGATTAAAATTTTCGAAATTGGAAAAATTGGAGAACGCTTCGGGCTCGAATAACGCTTTTTTGAAGAGTTTCTTTTCTCCTGCATTAAGTGCCTCAACGTTGAGCGAATCAGAATATTGCTCAGTTGAAAATTAAAAGATGCAATCTGAAAAATCTGTTATGCTTTATCAAATAATAAAAGTTCTTAGGAACATTTGACAAAATGTAATATTGGCTTCAATTGAGCTATCCTCATCTACATTGTTAAAAATAATTTTTATCGAAAAATGACTTGTTGCTATATAAAGGGTTAAAAAACAGGTGTAAAAAGTAAATTTGAAGTCATTCCGTACTTTTCAGTTAAAGCTTAGTATGCTGTAGGAACGAAAATTTTTAGGCATTTAATTCTACACGCTAAATTTTGGTGTAGACTCAACACTAGCACATCCTTACCATAGCGTGTTTGTTGAAAGTGTTAGTTCAACATTATTGTTGAATGTCCAATTTCCACGCCAATTAAATGTACGGACACATAAAAGACAGCGAAATTTTGACATTTTAACTCTCTAATCATGGTTGTGAACTTGGCTGCATTGAACAATTTTTCGGTACAACAGCGTACTAACCAACGAAAAAATATTTCGCTACCATTTTGCTGTCAAAAACGCAATTCATTTCTTACGGAAGATTTCTTTTCGGTTCTACAGCATACTAAGCTTAAGACAACAAAATAATAATTTTCGTTTTGAAAGAATCAAAACATATGTAGCTGGATTTTTTCGTAGTAGTAGTATTAGTAGTAGTAGTAGTAGTAGTAGTAGTAGTTTTTTTTTTTTTTTTTTTTTTATTATTATTATTATTATATAAGTTTATACAATTCATAAATCCCGCGAAGCCCTAAGGGCTTATCTGTAGTAGTTAGTAGTAGTAGTAGTAGTAGTAGTAGTAGTAGTAGTAGTAGTAGTAGTAGTAGTAATAGTAGTAGTAGTAGTAGTAGTAGTAGTAGTAGTAGTAGTAGTAGTAGTAGTAGTAGTAGTAGTAGTAGTAGTAGTAGTAGTAGTATTAGTAGTAGTAGTAGTAGTAGTAGTAGTAGTAGTAGTAGTAGTAGTAGTAGTAGAAGTAGTAGTAGTAGTAGTAGTAGTAGTAGTAGTAGTAGTAGTAGTAGTAGTAGTAGTAGTAGTAGTAGTACTAGTAGTAGTAGTAGTAGTAGTAGTAGTAGTAGTAGTACTATTTATTTATTATAACTAAAATTATAACAAAAAATTTCCATTAGAAAAAAAAATTTGCATAAAAAGGTACAAATATTCGAAATACTTTGTCACACGTTTTTGTTCTCTTTAAAATCTTTTTCTTTATATCACACGCTGTCACAAAATATTGACCCCCTTCCCTTTCTCCACGAGGTCACTCTGCATTCTTATTTTCTTAAATTTTGGGGGTTTTCTTACGTACTCTTAATTCGGTATGCAAAAATTATAGTTAAAATTATATTTATTAGGAGTCGACCCTATATATGTCACACATTTTGGCTCCCAACCCCATATTATATCTACCCCACCGCGCTATCACACAATGTCACAAAAGTTTAGTTCCCTCCTGGTCATGAGATAATTGGATAAAACTTTAAATTTCAATATATTTTTCTCATTCTGAGGCAATGACCGTTTCGCTTTAAGGGGCACATTGGGCCAGAAATTTGGAAAAGTGGCCAAAAATTATATCTTGGCGTTAAAGAGACAAAATTTAATAAAACTTGGTGCACGATGCATAGAATAAAGCCTATTTTCCAAGCGCGATTGAAAAAGTGGGCGGAATATAACAAAGGGGCGTGTCACTATCAATAGAATACTGTATTTCGTCTAATACTGGCACTGGTTTATTGAAGTTCGGTACAGTAGTAGGTGGGATTTTCTTCGAGAATGAAGTAAAAGTGGGCGGGCTTCAACAAATGGGAGTGGAACTATCAATAAAATACTGCATCTCGTCTAATATTGACACCAGCTTATTGAAATTGGGTATGGGGGTGGGTAGGATAGTTTCCGAGCATGTAAGAAAAGGTAGACGGGATTCAACAAAGGACGCGGCACTATTAAACAAAAAGTGTAGCTTGGTTATTGGGGGATATGAAAAGAGGTGGGATATGAGAGAGAATAATGGGACCCTTTTAGCGAATCTAACGTGTGATGTGTGAACTAAAAATAAATACACAATAGGGTGGTTTTTTAAAATATCGAATTTCATTTTCGCAGCTTAAACTATTTCTTAGACCCTCAGACCCATCTCTATATAGGTCTTAAAAAAATCGGTTAAGGTGTAGAGATCGCGCTTTTTGATTTTAGTTTTTCCATACGGTTTGTATTTTAAATGGATTCATGGAAAATAGAAGCCCTAAATATAAAAAAATTTAATTTAAAAAATACGTTTTTACAATTTTTTTATCTTCTTGGTTATACAAAAATTTTATAAATATTCGGTTATTATTCACTGATCTATGGCGTACTTCTCGAAGCTATCTAAGGAAATTATTACTGTTTCTCAAAAATATTTTGTTAAATTTTTACACTCTTTTTTTTAATTCCAGTTATAGGGACCTTGTTCAAAAATTCAGACCATGATAATTTAAGGCAATATTAATGCAGAGTTTTTTGGATTAAATGGTACAAGTAGTATTTTTAGTATTACTTGCATGTTTCTTTTTTTAAGTAATACAAATTTTTTAACTTAACATGTGGTTTAATGTGACTGCCAAAAATACAGTTTGTGTCTCTTACATTCTTATCAGTTTTGTGAAAAAGTCTAAAAAAAGTCAAAAAAATCCTGAAAACTGGACTAATGAAAAATCGTATCAACATTGTTTAATGACGCTTAGCTGATTGAAAATTATAATCAAACGTTAACAACGGATGAAGAACTAAAACAATATTTACTTCAAGTGGAGGCGTCTCACAGGAAAAAGTTCCCAAACTGTAACTTAAAAGCTCTGGCGGAATTTAAATAATAAGTAATAAAACTTGCTAGTAAAAGTGAAAAAACTACTTGTTGTGCGATTTTATCCAAAAACTTATAATTATAATTATAATTTTTGTTTTTTTTTAATATTGGCCTAAAACAGTCATTTTCTGAATTTTATTCAATTCCTGTAACTTGAATATTACAAAAATTATGAAGATTTCACGAAATATTTTTGAGAATAAGTATTAATTTCATTACATAGCTTTAAGAAGTTAGCCATAGATCAGTGAATAATAACCGAATATTAATGACATTTTTTTGTATTATCAAGAAGTTAAAAAATAGTAGATACCTTGTTTTAATTATTTTTTTTTATATTAAGGGCTTTTACTTTCCATTAACCTTCAAAATTGATTTTTCCTCTTACACATCGTATGGAATAACTGAAATAAAAAAGCGCGACCTCTAAACGTTTGCCAATTTTATTGAGATTTACGCAGTGTAGTCCTTATGTCAGAAGGAAGTTTTGACGTTTAAGAAAAAGTGCAAAAAAAAACCCACCCTAATATGCAAGGCATTAGAAAATTGCACTTTTAGAACAATAAATATTTTATAAAATCGAGAACCAAAAAAAGCAGCAATAAGCGTACATAAATGACATTTAATGTTTCCAGGGGGTCACCACGTGGAGGTTGCAGGGAGAGAACCATGGTTTTTTCTGTTTTTTGCTTTTACATTTTTTTTTGTTTTTTATATTTTTTTTTTATTTTTTGCTTCTAATATTTTTTTTGTATTTATATTTTGTGTTTTATTTTTTGCTTTTAATAATTTTTTATTTATTGTTTTTTTATAATTTTTTGCTTTTAATATTTTTTTTAATTTTTTGTTTTTTTATATTTTTTTTATATTTTACTTTTAATATTTTTTAAACTTTTGATCTAGTTTGCTTAGAGATTGCCTTTGCAGTAGTTTTACTGTCTACTAACTGCTTGATTTAGGTCGTCGCTTTTCGATTTGAAAGTACTGCACGACGCACAGTGCGCCTTTTTTTGATTTTAGGATGACATTTGCATTATCTCAGAAACTATGAAGGCTAGGGTCATGAAATTTTGTGAGTTTTAGTCTAAATTAAGTAACAGCAGAAAAAATTTGAATTCTAGATCAACTGCATCGCCTACCTCCCATACAAACCATATTTTTTTTAATAAAAAAACCCGCATAATATTGCTTATTTGTGTTTTTAAAGAGTAAATTCAGTTTATTTAACTTCACTTAAACGTCATGCTTAAAATATTTCAAATCGGATAACTTTCAGATATATCTCCTATAAAACAATATTACCAAATAAACGAAATTAAAATTTTTTTTTAAAAAAATGGTTGCTAATACAAAACAAGGTCACAATTTGTTTTAAATTCTATTTTGTTTTTTTTAAATTTTGTACGTAGTAGGTACTCTTACCTACAAATTGTCTTGGAAATCAGTGCATTTTAGGGCAAAATTTTATTTTTAAGACTTTTATCAAGTTAAGTGGTTTTTCTTAATAGCAGCTAGATGCAACAGGTTTTTACAGAAACCGAAGTTAGAAGTACGATATTTTATGATAGTTATATCCTTCGACTTGAATAATGCTTAATTAGCTAGATATTTTCTACTAAATTTTACTTTAAAATTTTCATTCCTCGAAAAATTTACAGTCATAATTTAACGATTTTTCTATTTTTTTAGTAACATTTTTTATTGTATTTTATATCAAATTCAATGGTGTAATCACCATTGACATAAAAAGTCCAAAAAACAAAACCTCGAAATAAACTTTGTGCTCGCAGTTATTATTGTTTAAACTTGAATTTATTTTTTGGGTTTTATTAAACTTGTTTTTGTTAAAAAGGTTTCAACTTAGACGAATTTTATAAAAAAACCATACAATTCATCAAGTTTTTAATACCACATTCATAATACATGTTTTATAATCTGACGAATAAAAATATTTTTGTATAAGATTTAAAAAAAACAATCCTAATGTCATCTTAAGTTATTTAAAACTTGCAAAAGTGTGCATATCCCTCTTCAAGTAAACATCTTAAAGTTAGTAATAGCATGTAAATTATTTCAATTACCATAGAATCTCGGGGAATCTTCTTTAGGCGTGGCATTTTTTTTATACCCCGTTTGTGTATTTAGTACGAGGAAAAATGGATTAAAAATAAAAAAAAGTGTATGTAAGTGTATGTATATTCAATGTCTTTAATAAAATACTAAAAATTTTAAAGAACTTTTAGAAATAGTTATGCTGTCGATGATTTCAAATTTTTGGTGTATATAAAAAAAAAATTGCAATTTTTGACTAAAATTCTGTCTAAAATTGTAATTTTTAATTTTATATTAATAATATTTCGTCTGAGGGTATCATAGTGTGTCCCATTTTCAATCGTAAGAATCATTTGTATACATAAAATACTTTATTTTTGGCCACTTATTGAAATTCCTGGCCCAATGTGAGGGGGGGGGGGGGGGGGGTAAAGTTTGTTCGGTCAAAAAAAGGCCTATTTTAAAGAATTTTCTCTAACAAATTGGTATTATATATTAATTTAAAATTTTATTATAATACAACATTTAAAGAATATTAAAAAAACTTTTGGTACAAAAATATAAATAAATAACGGATTTATTGCAGTTCTCCGCTTGTGCCTCAAACAAAGTTCTTTCAAGGACTGAAAGAGCAAAATCGTTTTTTTTTACGTAGAATTATTTGAAAGTATTATTGATTTTTACAAAACATTGCATCAATTTGAAGTGGATTTTTTTTTAAAGTAATCGGTTATAAGATCGTTAATATTTTGTCAAACAATAAAATCAAAACAAAAAAAAAGACTAATTTCATTAGAAAAGGTCACTATAAAGCTACATTTAAAATTTTAAGTTGATGAAATGAAAATTAAGGACGCTATTTATTTGCCTGGCCGGAAAAATGTAGTTTTAAGAAAAGCAAATTAAAAGTATCAAATGTTTAAATTTAAAAAAACTTTATTGTCTACCTTCAATTTGGAATGCCTGAACCCTACAATAATAATTGTGAATATCATACTAAATCTACTACTACTACTACTATCTACTTAAACAAGCTAATAAAAAAATGTTAAAAAAATATCAAGGTAGTATTTACTACTTAAGTAAATGGGACATACTCCCTTGAAATATATTTTCAAATTATTGATTTCAGTGTCACCAACTTATTTAAAGTTTGATAAGAAATAATATTGAAAACGTGTTTCATTACTCTACTTTGGTATAATTTAAAACGCCCTGTAATGCAGCATAAACTTTGATTATAACTGTCACGCACAATTTTGTTGAGCTCAATGTCATAACATATAATTAAACATACAAAAATATACAATTTTTGTTAATGTCACACATTAGCTGGATAAATAACTTAATCCTTAACATATGCCAAAGATTTTTTTTGTTGGAGTGCTACTGAGTGCCACAGTTCAACTATTTTGGAATTGAAAAAATTGAGCAATACAGCAATTACATTTTAAATGTACGGAATGACCATATCAGATTTGGGTCAAATTTGGCATAAAGCATCACTGAAGGAAATAAAAAACTTAATTTGGAGGAAAAAAGTTTGGTGCGATTTTTGGCGGATTTACAGTGTATACAAAATTTACGAAAATCGGCAAAAACGTAGAAAATCAATTCTTACTAAATTTCATATCTCAAACATTTCTTAAAGCCCGTATGATACTTCATTGTTTCGTTCAATTTCAAAATCTGAAAACAAGTGGCGAGTGAGTTAGACAGATATATATTGTTGGAAAAGGATGAAAACATGCATCGTGCCACTTTTTTACATCTCCGCAACGAGACTATTTTATCTCTCTGTTCTTCTTGGCTGCGGAAGAAAGAGCTCAAGCTTGTTTTTGACACTTAATATTTGGTCGAAACTGATCGCAACTTAACGACGAACGAATTGAGAGAAACGTTAAAAACAATGCATTGAAAATGCTGTCCGTCGCACATTTTTTTGTCCAATTCGTACTATAGAGGCTGTTCAGACTTGCCTCAAAAGAGGCGACTCACTGGCCTCATTTTGGCATAAGCTAGCTACCAGGTGTTCACACACAAATTATTGCCTCACTTTGAGGCAGCCTTATTTCGACGTTTATTGTTTTTTTCCTGTTGTTTTCTTTTGAATTTAAATTCATTTAAACACAGAAACGTTCATAATTTTAGCAATATTAATTTGCGAAAAACTATGAATAAAAAAAATTAATTCGCGCCAATACTGCGCCTGAATAGCCTCAAAAACAGGAAAATAAATCAACAGAACAAACTTCACTCTGACGTACGTCAAAATGAGTCGCAAAATTTTTAAAATTTTTAAAATTCTTGCCTCACGTAACATGTCACCTTCCCGCTTCCCGCTTTGCCTGTAGATGTCAAAATGAGGCAAGTGAGTCGCCTCATTTGAGGCAAGTCTGAACAGCCTCATATGCGTATACACTCTTGAATTTTAGCTTTAGCTCTATTTCAACTGCTCTAGTTTCATTTTCAATGAATAAAAATTGGACAACACAATGAAGTATCATACGGGCTTAATAATGTTGAGTTTGAACTACGGTTGGCAAGGTAATTAAATGCACTTTAATCTAAAATAATTTCTGTGAAATTTTAGTAGTAGGGGGTTCCATGCTAAAGTCGTCTCGACTTTAACTTTAACCCTACAACCCATACCTTTTTTTTTTGTTACGTTAAGCTATTTGGGGTTCCTCTACTCCCCAACTTACTTTAAAGTGGCATTTCATTAAATTCAGAAACAAATGTTACAAATATATTCTTTTTGTATTCATTATTAGTTCATTTTAAAAAGAATTACTAAAAATAGATCTCAAAAACCCCAGCTATAGTGACAAAAATGCATGTTATAAAATGTTCCATAAAACAAAATACAGCCACTTTTAATATTTAATGTGGTCCCTATGCACTCCGTATGGGTTCTAGGGGGCATATTTGATTTTTTTATAAAAAATCTTATATATAGCAAAATCTGAATGATCTGAACAATTTTTTTTTCATTAACAATAAAATCATGAACAATCAAACTCAAAAAATATTAATTTACTCAATTAAAAAAATAGTAAGTAAAAATTATGTAAGGTATTTATAGCATTAAAATAATATTTATAATAACATTACAAATAATAATCACTATACATGCCTTGCGGTAAGGTAATTGATTTGGAAGAAGGAGTTTGAAGAGGACCATTTAAGAATTCACAAAACTACGACGGTTGGAAAGGCAATTATATAAATGGTAATTACATTTCGTACAAAATTAAAATAATTTTTTTCTTAAAGCTGGAAAAATTACCTTTTAAACATTCAAACATGTAAAAATATGGATATTTTAACATCTAAACAAAAATTTAAATTAAAAAATATTTTTGCTCATATGTCAAAATTACCATATGACATGAACCCATTGAGTCCCCAACCTAATTTTTATATTCTTGAAAAGACAATCTTACCGGCTTTCAGAAAAAAATTATATTAATTTCTTAGATGGTGCTCCTCGCACTCCTACATCGCAATACATTACCTTACCGCAAGGCATTGAACCCCCAATAACTAAAATTTCATACAACTATTCTTAGATTAAAGTGCATTTAATTACCTTTTCAACTGTACTTTTCTTGAATTTTTAAATGGTGTTCTTCGAACCCTTTCTACGAAATCAACTACCTTACTGCAAGGGACGGAAACCCCAACCACCAAAACCACAAAAATTTTCCTAAAATTATTTTTGAATTAAAGTTCAATAACCTTCAATTACCTTTCCAACGGTAGTTCAGACTTAGAATTAGGTTAAGAAATTGTTTTGTTAATCAAAAAAATAGTTGTGTTAAGATGATGTTAAAATGACCATATCTCATTAACCCATTGAGTCCCTGCTCAAATTTTTCTACTGTTTAAAAGGTAATTTTGCCAGCTTTAAGAAAAAATTATTTTAATTTCTTAATTCAATTTCCTTACCGCAAGGGATGAAACCCCGAACCACCAACATTTCACAAAACTATGTTTAAATTAAAGTCCGCTTAATTATTTTAACATTCAGCTAAGAAGTGTGTGAGATATAAGTTTTCGTAAAAATTGATTTTTGACGTTTTTGTCAATTTTGTGCACCCTGTAACTTCGCCAAATATTACGCCAAACTTTTTTCCTCCAAATAAATTTTTTATTTCTTATGCTATAAACAAAATTTGACCCAAATCAGATATGGTCATGGACCGAATGCTAAGCTTGAACCACCGCACACAGGGACGCATAGCAAAATTACGACGACAAAAATATTTTTATACCCCTGCGCATACTGCCGATTAGGAGGCGTGCCAATTATAGAAAACTGTATATTTTTTTATCACCATCACCTCCTGTCTATCTGTCTGTCTGTCCTTATGTCCATATGTCCGTCTGTGATAGCGATAACAGCGGTAATTTAAGGTTTATCGTAACGAAATTCTATATATAAGCTTTTTATTATCAAGTTATCAAGTAAAAAATAGAGATCAAGTTAAAAAATGAGCCAAACAGATAAAAACTACGCCTACCTCCCATACAAAGTGAATTTACAAAAATTTTAAAATCTTTTTAAATTGCACAAAAATTAATTTAATGACTTCAAACTTTGCAAATAAGCTTCTACCAGTAATATGTACTTTGAATATGAAATTTGTAAAAATCTAATGAAAACCACGGCTACCTCCCATACAAAGTGACTTTATGAAATCAGTATATTCTCCATAAATTCAACACAAATTAGTACAATGGCTTCGAATTTTGTAAATTAGTTTAAATTTTAAATATGCACCTGATGTTTGAAGTTTATTAAATAAACTGAAAATTACGCCTACCTCCCATACAGAGTGACGTCACCATTATAGCAAAACATTTTATTCTAAAAAATTTCAAAAAAGGTATTGGTTTAAATTTAATGTTTTACACATAATCTTTCACATATTAGTAAAAGCTTGAATACGTTTACACACTCTGAGTATCAAAATTGAAATATTCGGATAAAACCCACGTCCTATAAAAGTGACGTCATCAAAATAATACAAAATTTAAAGCATGGAATATACTAAAATACGGTTTAGGGAGTATTATTTTAACTTCGGTTCATTCAAAGATAATTTCTTGCTTGTTTTTAAATGGACTAAATAGATTTTAATGAGACTTGATACCTAGGGGCTTGTAAAGTCGCTGATTATGATTTCAACATTAGATTTTGAAAATTGAAAATTTCGGATCTAATGTGCTTACGGTGACCATAATAAGTGATAAAACAGAAACGAGAATTTTTGTTTAATAACATAAAAATTGAGCAAAATGCAAATTATAGATATTTTGCAGTTCTAGTTGTCGTCAACATCATCATCGAACACGCATCACAATCATATTTATCATCATCTCAGAAAGTGGAACTCCAAGAGCATGTTTAATACAATTTTGTAAAATCGTGCATTCATTTGTTTAGCCTTTTTTCGGTTGTGTGGTCCGAGTAAATCGACTCTTTTAATAAAAGGGGGGAAAAAGGGGACCAATACTTGACTTATTTATACTAATTATAAGCTTTTTGTTCGAACTTATAAAGAAATATCGTGGAACTTTGTGGAACTTTTTTTATAGCTCTAGTTAAAGTAAATATTAAAATTTTTTCAGAAGAATACAGTATATTCTATACTTACTAATAATAATTGTTATTTCAATAAAAATTAAAAATTTAACTACATAAATAAATTTTGAAACTATGTGTAGAAAAACTTAAAACTGAATTTTTAAAAATATTGGCGGGTGCAGTAGCTGTGCAATTCTTCAAATGCAATTTACCGATATAGGTGCATGAAAAGGAAATTAAAAAAACATTATAAAAAGGAAAAATAATGGGCCTATTGCAGACTGGTATACAGAAAATATAGAGCGTACAAGTGGTTACAAAAAATTATTTCGACTTTGGTCGTCGTAAATTCGCTATTCGTCCCTATGTGCACCGTTGGAAAGGAAAACGCATTTTAATTAAAAACCAAGTTTGGAAAATTTTGGTGGTTCCATCCCATGCGGTGAGGTAATTGATTTCGAACAATGGATGCAAAGGACACAATTTAGAAGCTTAAAATATTTTTTTTCTTAAAGCAGGTAAAATTAACTTTTCAAAAATTAGTGTTGAAGACTTAATGGGTTAATGAGATATCGTAATTTTAACATAAAAACAAAAATTGAGATTACAAAAATATTGTTGAAAAAAATAATTTCGACAACTTTAAGAACAAAATAATTTCGAATTTTTTAATAGTTTTCTTCGAACTGTTATTTCGAAATCAACAACCTTACCACAAGAGATGGAATATATAACTACCAAACTTTCTCAAAATTAATTCAAGATTAAATTCTTTTAATAGCGTTTCCAACGGTAGTTAAAATTTCAAGTTCGGTTAAGAAATTCGTTTGCTAATAAGAAAAAAATCGATTTTAAGCATAGTACTATGTTTGCTTGCGTGAAATTTCGCTGACAACATTCATTTATTTGTTGAGTGAAACTTTTGACTTAAAGTATTTTGCGAGGAGTTCCTATGGCAGTGTTGCCAGCTAGTGATGATCAAAATCCGCAAAATTTGTCTAAAAATCCGCCAATTAGATTTTAAAATTATGTTAAATTTTAAATATATTTTAATAATAAGATAAAAAAAAATCGCACAAAATATCAATCCAAGTTTCAATTAAAAAAAAAACTAAGAGCATATACTTATTTAAATCAATTTATGCTTTTGTTTACATAGATAGCATTCAACTCAATTAACATTAGATATTTCTTGTTATTTATGACTAGCTGTTGCTATAATATTTATTATTATTTATTATTTTTGTTAAATCAGTAAATGTTAGTTTTAAGTGTTTTTTATACCTAGTTGTTATTCTAAACTGCTTAATGCATTCAAAAGACTCTGTCTTATATGTAAACATTACTATTTCTAAATAAATAAAAAAAAATAAATAAATATGATCGGTGTATATTATAGTCATGTCAGCAATTCTGGTGCCTTCTTAAGCCTTAAATGTTTAAAAACAAATGATCGAGAACTGGACTTACGAGCTTAATGCCGACTCCGAACGGCTTTTCTATGTTCTCAAAAAGCTTTACATAGCAGTTTTTACTCTATGAGGTTTGCCATTGTCTCCAGAGACGCGACGACCGAACAGAATAAGTAATTCAATTAAAAAACATTTTGTTTGAGTTGGGAATTGAACCCGTGCTTCCGCGATACCTTAGCTTAGGGGCCACGCACTCTACCCACTAGGCTACGGCCGCTCGATTTGTAAATGAGTTCTAATTCTGCTTCACAATATTGAACTGTCTAAGAGCTCGTTCAACATCAGCGTTATACCAAGACAATGAAAAAGTTTGACAGTTCCTCAAAAATTAAATTTTCAGCTACATCCTTATATAACAGTACTTTAAACCAAAAATTAATTGTTTGAAGTAGATTTTTTGATTTAAAGAGGCTAAGTTTTTGATACTGATTTAATATTTTCGATATATGGTCATCGCTAAAACCACAATTTTTCAAAAGAGACAAAACATCTTCTTGTACTGCTTGTAAAAGATTGTTAACGGAGAAGTGCTCAATCATCTTTAAAATTTGTAATAATTAAGCTTAATTTAATAAACCATAAGTAAAAAATTCGCAAGCGGATTTTTAATAATTTTTTCCACCAAATGACATCCAAATCCGCTAATTTGGCGGGAAATTCGCTGATCTGGCAACAGTGTCCTTAGGCAACCATTCTCTGAGAGACTCAAAGAGTAAGTGGGGAAATTTTATATGATCTCTGATGCGGCCCATACACACTGCAACCAAAACCTTAGTGGAACTGTAACTAGATTACGTCTATTTTAATACATTTGACACACACGCTGCGATGGTTGCAGCAATCCATTTTGCCATACACGCTGCAACGCAGCAAAAACGCAGCAAAACACAGCAACTGCGACCAAAATATTAAACAATTCTAATTTTTCTGCAACCTGAGTTGCAACCGTCAATGAGTTCCCAGCAAACCAAAGTTTCCGAATTCGTTACGAATTTTTCGAAATTATTCCGAGTTCGGCATCCGAATTCGTTCCGATTTCGTAACGACAATCGTATGGAGGGGTTGACATGAATTCGTAACGAATTGTCGTAACGAATTCGGAAGGATTTTAGTAATGAATTCGTAACAAATTCGTAAAGAATTGGAATATCGTATTCGTAACGAATTCGTAACAAATTCGTAAAGACTTGAATTATCGTTTTCGTAACGAATTCTTTACAAATTCACTACAATTTCTTAACGAATTGTAGCACCGAATTCGTAATGAAATGAAGCATCAAATTTGCAACGATCTTGTAATGATTTTTGTACCGTATGTAATACAAAATTAAATAACAATTTCGAATCAAAGTTTAGTTAGGGCTTAAGATGCCCCAGACTATATGATTCGTACAAATGACATGCCAAAAATTACAGATCCTTTTAATTACTATTACGGAACATATGTTAATGTGAATCTGACATGTCGTTTGTATTTGCATCTGTAAAAATTAAAATTAGAACCATATTTTGTATCATCTGTTTTAAAGAAAAAGTTGTTTAAAATAAAATTATTTTACAAATGGAAAATTATTTAAAATGCCGCTAGGCTCATGGCCTTCCAATTTTTTTCAATTCGAAATATTTAAAACACCTCACAATTTAAATTTGGAAATTTGATTTCGGAACTCTTTCGAATTATTCGGAAGTGTTCCGAAATTAGTGGCGACCATAGCCGAGTGGGTAGAGTGCGTGGCCTCTAAGCTAAAAAACCGCGGTAGCCCGGGTTCAATTCCAGCTCAGACAGAAAGTTTTTTCAATTGAATTAATTTTTCTGTTCGGTCGTCACCTCTCTGCAGACAATGGCAAACCTCAGAGAGTAAAAATTGACATGTAAAGCTTTCTTAAGAGAATAAGCCGTTCGGAGCCGGCATAAAACACGTAGGTCCAGTACTCGGTCATTTGTGATCAAACATTTAATAACATGCACAACACAATTGATCAACAGAAGCTAGGTCAAAGTCTTTCCTAGGGCTGAAATGGCCAGTTTATTTTTTTTTTCCGAAATTAGTGTTGCGAAATAGTTACGAATTCGTTAAGAATTCTCGAAACAGTTACGAACTAATCGGAATTCAGACAAATTCGGAAACTTTGGTTTGCAGGGTTGCGTGACTTCGACACACACGCTGCGACTTCATCGTGATAGCTGTCAAAAACTTCCAGTTACACTTCCAGCTTGGCTTTGGTTGCAGCGAGTATGGGACCCATGAAATTAACTAATAAATTTATCAATTAGATTTCTCAACGTCATAAATTCAATTTGCTTAAAGTTATCATTGAAAATACAGTTTTAATGGATTAATTTAAAGATGATAATATAATAGTATTTTTACCATACTTAGTTTTGCTACTAAACACAAGAACTTGTGACTTAGTATTATACCAACCGACCTGAAATACTAAATACTTCAAAATTAATAGGCAGTACAATCAAATTGTCGTGAAAAAATGTTGCTCAGAAACATGTTGCAATCCTTTCACGAAGCGGAACAGAGTACTGCTCTGACGAACATGTTGTGAAAACTTCCCGCTTATTTCGCAGCTGTCATATTTTGTATAGAGATTTGAGTGGAATTTCACATGAAACTGAATAGAGTACTATGCTTAAGATGTTAAAATTACCATATCTCATTAAGCCATTGAGTCCCCGCCCTAATTCTTATAATGTTGAAAGGGTAATTTTACCAGCTTTAAGAAAAAACATTTTCATATGGAGTTCTTTGAACCCTTTTTTCGAAATCAATTACTTTGCCACAAGGTATAGAACCCCCAAATATCAAAATTAACTTTTCAACAGTAGTTCAAAATTATTTATTTATTTATTTATTTATTCATTGTTTACGTCTTTGGAAAGAATCCTTACAGACTACTAAAAAATAAAAATATCTTACAAACTATTATAAAAAATAACAAAAAAATTTAACAAGGAGTAAAAATTCATTATTATTTGAAATAAAAAATTAATAGGAAATAAAAATTAATAATAAATTATATACGAAACAAGTTATTTAGCAAATTCTTAAATGAAAATTTCGAAAAATAAAAATCTAAGTTATTTTCACTAGATAATTCATTATACAATGACAAGGCACGATTTATAGGCTCATTACATGCATAAAGAGTTCTATGAGTTTGAGAATGAAATAACGCGTAATGCCGCAACATTCTAGCAGGAATATTAAAATTAACAAATTGTAATAATTGGTCACAGTCAGTTTGACCTGATATAAGATCGTGAATAAATAATAACGACTGAATCTTTCTTCTAGTTTCGAGAGTTTTTAAGCCAAATAGTAAAATACGCGTTTCATAGGAAGGTAAAGGTTCTTCAAAGTGCAAAGAACGAAGCACAAAACGTGAAAATGATTTTTGGATCTTTTCCAATCGAGCGCAATGGATTAAATAGAAAGGACTCCATATAAAAGAAGCATACTCTAACCTTGACCTTACAAACGAATTATAAAGACAAACCAGAGTATAAGAATCAGAAAATTCTAAACTATTTCTACGTACAAAAGCAAGCAAGGAATATGATTTAGGAACAACATAATTTATATGATCCACAAAAGTGAACTTTGAGTCAAAAATAATTCCAAGGTCCTTAATTGAATTAACCTTCTTTAAGGGGTTACCAGAGAGGGAATATGAAAAAATTATAAAACTGTTACACTTCGTGTATGTCATAGCAAAGCATTTATTAAAATTTAACGGTAACAAATTCAATAAACTCCATGACAGCAAATTACTTAGATCACTCTGTAAAAGAGCAGCATCATTTAGATTAGATACTTTACTAAAAAGCTTTAAATCATCAGCATAAAGTAATAATTTTGCCGAATGAAAATATTTACTTACATCATTAATAAATAATGAAAAAAGTAAAGGGCCAAGAATGCTACCCTGGGGGACTCCAGAAGAAGCAATGAAGTGATGCGATTTAACACCATTTATTTCCACAAAACATACTCTATATTGAAGATAAGACTGGATCCAATTCAAGAAATTGGAATGGAAACCCATTTTGGCAAGTTTAGCTAATAATACATTATGGGGAACCTTGTCAAAGGCCTTGGAGAAGTCCGTATAGAGGACATCAACTTGATGTCCTAGTTCAAAAGATGAAATGCAGAATTTTGAGAAAACTGCTAAGTTAGTTACAGTAGACCGACCAGCAAAAAACCCGTGCTGTTCAGGGCAAATGTGTCGCTTTACAAAGAAGAATAATCTATTTTTAATAACACTTTCAAAAAGTTTCGAAACATTTGATAGCTTAGAAATAGGTCTATAGTTGGATACATCATTCTTATTACCACATTTAAAAACCGGTGTTATAGAGCCAATTTTCCAACAGTCTATAAAAGTGCCAGTCTTTAAAGATTTATTGAAAATTTCACACAAAGGCCTAGATAAGGAAAACGCGCATTTATTAAGCAAAATAGATGAAATACCATCATTATCAGCCTTATTCGATACTTTCATTTTGGTCATAGCAGTGGAAATTTCATCCTCAGACAAAACAACAGTACCAAGGTTTAAAAATGAGTCTACATTTTCCAAGATTGACATATCAAAATTTGAATTGACCGTAACATAATTGGATTTAAAATAATCAGCAAATAGATTCACAGTATCTTGAATAGTAAAAGAGTCAATGCCGTTATAGTATGTTGAAGTAGGAATGCAGGAGCCATCACGTTTGGATTGAATAAAGTGCCAAAATGACTTTGGATTGATTTTAATATTATTCTCACAACGTAAAATATACTGTTTGTAGAGAAATTTATTTAAAAAATTAAATTCTCTCATGTAATGAATGTACATTAAGTGATACTGGGGATCATTAGTTGTCTTAAATAATTTTATATTTTTATTGCGCAAGTTTTTAAGCTTTTTAAGACCTTTAGTGTACCATGGTAACTTATACACTTTTGGCGAAAAATGTGGAATATATTCAGTGCTTATAGAAGACAAATAAGATTTAAATAAATCATAACAATCTGCCACATTTTGATTTAAAAACATCTCATTCCATCTAGTATCGAAAAAAATAGCATTTAAAAGATCAAAATTACATAATTTAAAATTAAAATAATTATTTTGCGGCAAACATTGCACAAAGTCATAGAACTCAAAATCTAAAACAAGTGGAACGTGGTGTATACCTGATGGAGATACAGGACATAAACAATGAGATAGTTGAGACTTAAAATTTTTTGAAACAAAAATCAGATCTAAAATTTTGTTAAGTGAATTAAAAAAGGAATTAATTTGAACTAAATCAATGCTTAATAAACTATCAATAAAATAAATTTCGTGAGAATTATTGATATTGGAGGGAGTAAACACATCAGCAAGAAAACTCCAAACAACTTTACTTAGATTGAAGTCACCCAAAAAGCATAAGTGATTATCTGCATTCTTAAATGATGATTGTAAACCAACAACATTGTCAACATGCGCAGCATATAGGTCATCTGAACTATTTGGTGGGATATATGAGACACATACGTAAGCAGCACCTTTGGTATCATTTATTGTAACACATAGTTGGTCCAGTAGCGTGTCACTATTCTGCAGTAAAAATATAGACGAGCAAAGATTGTGTTTAACTGCAATCAAAACACCACCACCTCGAGTGAGACCAGTCTTAGCAGCATCTCTGTCCTTGCGATAAACTTGATATATATTAGGATCAAAGAATTCGCCATCAAAAAAATCTGCATTCAGCCACGTTTCAACAAATACTATTATGTCAAAATCACTTTGTGAGGTCCAATTAAAAATAGAATTTACTTTCGTCCTAATTCCAGACATATTATTAAAAAATAACTTTAATTTAGTGCGAGTCCCAGCAGAATTTTTATGAATATGTACGTCATCAAGAGTTGTAGAAAGAGCCTTCGAGTCATTCTCTTTATCTTGAACAGCATTCCAATCAATAGTTGTGTTGGATAAAGAAAGCGACGGTAATGGCAAATGCAATATCGACGAGTTTGATGGCAAAGGGGGTGCATCAGCATGAACAGCAGATAATAAAAATTGCATATATTCTTCTAACTCTTCAGTAGATTTTCGTCTTCTTTCGCTAAAAAAGAGAAATGCCGCACTCGGACATCAGCCGGTTTTATATAATATTCGATTAAGAAGTGTTTGGGATATGAATTTTCGTAAAAATCAAATTTTGTCAATTTTGTGCAGTCTGCAACTCCGCCAAAAATAACGCCAATCTTTTTTCCTCCAAATTAAGTTTTTCATTTTCGTGATGCTTGGTTTCCACTACATCATTTTTATGACGACACAATAGTTTATCACCTGAAATATTACCTTAATAAAACTCTCGAACATTTTTTGCATAGCTCCATTTAATTATTTATTTTTTTTTTATTTTCCAAGATTGCCAAAGTTAAAAAAAAATGTCAACATGCTATTATTTTCAATTTGATTGACAACAACTGACCACTGAAAATGACATAGTGAAAACCAAGCATAAGTGATGCTCTATGCAAAATTTGACCCAAATCAGATATGGGTCACTCCGTAATTTTTATTTTTCCGGTACGTTTAAAATATAATTGCTGAATAATAATAGTAGTTTTTTGCTTGTTTACATTTTTGTCAGCTATGCTTTGAATTTCTTTTATGGAAAGTTCAAGTGTCAGCCATACAGGTAGAAATAAAATGTTTCATATTAAGGACTTATAATTGGTTCGGTAATAATAAAAAAAATTGCTTTAAATTTAAATTAAATAATTGGAACATTTAAAAGACATATGTCTTACGTACAATTATATTAAAATATTCATAATGTAAAAAAAATATGTGGCGTTCATATTTCCTCTAAAAATGTATACGTTGAAGTTATTTTAAACTAATGATAATACTACTACTAAAAAGTACTGCTACTGAATTAATGTTCTTGTATCCCCAAATTAGCTCGAAGCAGTTCTAATCTTTATTTATTGTATTGTATTACAAGGTTTTGGCTTAAGTATGAAGTTTCAATAATTATTTTTTTTCCTGTATGTAACGTATTTTTTATGTTTTTACGTTTTGTCTATGTAGATAATAATAAACAATTTTTTATTTAGGCCAAAATAACAAAATTTTAGTAAATTTCTTGCTACTTTTGAATATTATAATATGTTTATTAATGGTTTTTTTTAACAAATACTGGCCCCTAGCATAAAAGATGAGAAGAATAAAACAAGAAAGAAGAAAAACATATTAAAAAAAATATTAAATGCAAAAATCAACAAGAGTATGACGTAATGCTGGACACAAGATTTATGTTCAAACGTCATTGTGTTCAGAGCAAAAACAAAAATAAAATATTATTAAAATCATAGAGCAATCAAAACAAACATAAAAAGACCATAAATTTTTGAAAAATCAAACAAATATAGAACGGTAGATACTCAAAACTAGTTTAAAGGTTTGCCAAAATAATAACTTAGTTTAATATAAGCCATAAGCTTAAAGGTGTATTTTTAAAATCTATAAAATCTATAAAATATCTCTTTGCACTACTTGGAAATTATTTAAAACGCATTTTCGAGTTATAAAAATAAACAAAACTATAGTGTTATTTTAATATTATTGTTCCTATAAATCTATTTTAAAAGAAAAAGTGTAAATAAAATTAACCTACTTATTTTTTTTTAAACAAACGCATTACCTTCACAGAATATAAAAATTCAAAATTAAAAGAATAACAAAAATGACTCAATTGATGCCAAATCAACGTTCGTAAAAGGGAGAGAGAGAGAGAGACAAAAGCATAGCAAAACAATAAGAGAACAAAAAAAAAAAAAATACTTAATCATAAAACATTCTATTAAAATATAAGAACAAGTTTTTATTTATTATGTTTTCAAAAACTCAAAAATTTATTTTTAAGCAACGTGCCATTCGCTTCACTGTGCAGCGGGCAGAGCCGAGGGTTGTGAGGATGCTGCTATTGTCAAAGATATACTTTGATAGAGTCCAATGTTTGGCGTTATTTTGCAGTAATCATTAACCCTCTCATGCCCAATGTTGCCTATAGGCAACATTGTGCTTATATGCTTCTAAGTCCCGTTATTTTGATTTGTTTGACGTGCGGTTTTTTGCATTATGTAGTCATATGTGTTGTGCAAGCTTACAGCTATTTGTTGTATTGTAAGCTGTACACGATTTCATTCAGTAGCCGTTCTCAGTAGAGTGAACTTGTCATAATCGTTTCGCGAAAAAAGTGTTTATAGAAAAAGTTTTAAAAAGCATTAAAATATTTGTTTTATTGTAAAACCAAGTGAAGAATATAAATAAATAAATGTAAGAGAATTATTTAGAAAAAAAAATCATGAAATAAGTGTTTATTTTGTTTATAATATTTTTGTAAAAGTGCTGTTGCCTATAGGCAACATTGGTCAAGTGTGGTAATTTCTGAACAATGTACATTTCTTTATGTATATACATACTTAGATGCGTCGAAGAGGTCTAACACAGGCAGAAATTGAAAAAATTACTAATTTTGACTGGGATGATTCTGAGGATGAGGAAAATGAAGAAGAGCAGGAAAGAACAGTAAATTTGGAAAACATCATCGAAGAAACGTTAAAAAATGTGATTGATAATGACGATAATATGGAAGTTGATCTAATTGAGGAACTAATTTGCAGAGAAAACGACGGAGCAGAAACTGAAAATAGAGAGGTTATACAGGAGGTGATGGAGAAAATTGATTTGCAAAGTTTGAGGTGGAGGAGTCAAGAGCTTACGGATTGTAATACCAGTTGGAAAAGCGAAGTGCCCAGCAGTGAAGTAAAGCAACCAATCGAATATTTCACCCAGTTCTTTACAGATGAAATCTGGCAGAAGATTTGTGACGAGACAAACTTGTATGCGGTACAAACTAATGGAACGGGGTTAAAATGTAATGTTTCTGAAATAAAAAGATATGTTGGTATATTACTATACCTTGCTGTAGTCAATATTCCAACATATAGAATGGCATGGGCGCAAAATTTCAAATTGATGGCTGTTGCAAATGCATTGTCAAGAAATAGATTTGAAAAAATTAAACAATTTTTTCATCTAAACAATAACTCTGTACAGCCTCAAAAGGGTCAACCTGGGTATGATAAATTATACAAAGTTTGCCCATTGCTCAATTTTATAAAGAGAAAATTCAATGACATTCCCCAAGAAGAATTCCAAAGCGTGGATGAGCAAATGATTGCATATAAGGGTAATTAATTTAATGTACATATATAAATAGCTTTCTATCTAATGCAGAAATATATTTTTTATTAGGTCAACACAGTTTGAAACAATATCTGCCAAACAAGCCCCACAAGTGGGGATTCAAAATGTTCACTAGGGCTGGCATAATGTATGACTTTACTCTCTACATTGGAGAAGGAACGTGTGAGTCTTTTGGTTTGGGAATATCATCAGACATTGTTTTAGCTTTAGCATCCAATATTCCGATGAACCACAACTTCAAATTATTTTTTGACAATTGGTTTACGTCAATAAGCTTGATGATTGCGCTACGTCAATGAGGAATATTATCCGTTGGGACAATCCGAAGCAATCGTTTGAAGAACTGTGCTCTAAGCAGTGAGAAGGAGCTTCAAAAACGAGGACGGGGTTCAAGCGATTTTAAATATGAGGCAACGCACAATTTGATTGCTTGCCGTTGGTATGACAACAAGAGTGTACAACTGGTTTCCAACTATACAGGTAAAAACTCCATGAGTGAGTGCAAGAGATGGTGCCAAAAAGAGAAGAAGTTTATGAAAATATCTCGTCCAGATATAGTTGAATGCTATAACAAACATATGGGAGGGGTTGATCTTGCTGACATGCTGATAGAATAGAGATGGTGCCGAAAAGAGAAGAAGTTTATGAAAATATCTCGTCCAGATATAGTTGAATGCTATAACAAACATATGGGAGGGGTTGATCTTGCTGACATGCTGATAGAATTATACAAAATC
The DNA here is from genome assembly GCA_963920525.1 of Dichetophora obliterata. Classification (NCBI taxonomy): domain Eukaryota; kingdom Metazoa; phylum Arthropoda; class Insecta; order Diptera; family Sciomyzidae; genus Dichetophora; species Dichetophora obliterata. The sequence goes on along the minus strand of OY986438.1, from coordinate 4,902,559 downwards.
AACCACCGCTCAAACAAATGGTATATGCACATAGTATACTGGTGTATAAATTCTTCTATAGTAAATAGTTGGCTGTTGTATCGCAGAGACCTCAAACTTACAGACGACGAAGTGAAGCATATACCACTAATAAAATTCCAGTTGGACATTGCTAACGAGCTTTTGAACGCAACTCAAACAGCAGTCGAAGGAAAAGGGGTCGCCCAACATCTCTTCTTTCAATGATGGAGTCAACTCCGTCATCACCAGGTTCTATACCATCGGCTCCATCATCACCAGTTCTTTCGACGGCCTCAGAACCAAGCTCCCACAAAAGAGCGTATGTTGCAGAACCTGCCAAATCCACATGATTTGACAATATTGGTCACTGGGTAGAATGGGAAGCAAAAGGTAGATGCAGGCTATGCCACACTGGTTATCCGCGCTCTAAATGTAGCAAATGCAACGTATATTTGTGCTGTAATCCACAAAAAAATTGTTTTGTATCTTTTCATACTTAAATTTAAAAAAAAAAAAATAATACATGTTTTCTTAAAATTTACCACTATAGCCCAATGTTGCCTATAGGCAACATCCTGTAACTGACGAACCAGGATACCAAGGACTTCGAATTATTTGTCAGTTCATATCTGACTCAAGACTAACATATATCATGCATAAAAAAATTTTTAGACCCACCCATTTTAATTCGGGCATGAGAGGGTTAAAAGCAGCTGGGGCCAGCGCAAGCGGAATGTTGTTAATTTTCTTTTGTGTCCTGTGTTATTGTTTTTGTTATTTTGGCCTTTTAGTTATTTAGATTTAAGTATTCTTTTTATCAATTATTATTTAAGCTAGATAAAAAAAAAGAACAAAAAAAAAAGGCGCGGACGCTAGGACTCGTTGCTGCCACAGCTGTGTAGAGAAACGAAGATTAGGTTTGGCTTTCACTGGACCGCATTGTTTATCAGAGCCAACAGCACGGACTGCGTTATCGTTAAGACGTTGCTTGAATACGTTAAAAACTATATTTGATGAAAATGCGGCCGCCCTTTTCCAATAGAAAGCCTCTATAAACGATAACCTGGACGGCGCACTATGGATCAAGAGTTCAAATAAGCAGCAACAATTTGTAAAGAGCCTATAGGCCTTTATTTTTCTTTAGCTTTGCAAATTTTACACACTTATTTGTATTGATGATCTTGCAGTTGTGTCCCAGCAGGCAATTGAGCGAGGCAATACACCTGCCATGATCACTGCATTGATGTGTGCTTCTGTGAGGCCTACCTTTTGAAGGTTCTGAGTCTTTTCATATTACTTTATATCAAAAAAATTATAAAAAATGTAGAAAAAATTATATATAATAAGAACAATTAACCAAATAAAAAATTAGTATAAAAAAAGGAAAATTTTTCCGAGTTGGGTCTCGAACCTAGGTCTCCGAAATCTAACACATCACATATCATCCCAGCAGGCAATTAAGCGAGTGCTCCGCAAAAGAAGGCATGCTAGTAATGCTATTATTGGCGTCAATACACCTTCCATGATCACTGCATTGATGAGTGCTTCTGTAATGCCTACCTTTTGAAGGTTATGAGCAGGGACCGAAAATAACGATTATTTTTTAAATTTTAGATCAAAAGATCATGTATAAAAAGTTGTTGTATAATTCTTTTAAATTTAGCAATGTGACGCTAGGGAGCTAGAGATTCCATCTTTTTTGGATAAAAATCACCTCACATCAATTATTTTCTGATCGATATTTTTTAGATCAGAAATAAACGTTATTTCTTGGTCGTTATTTTTTTCAATCCGAAATAAAAGTAATTTCGTGGTCGTTATTTTTCGATCAGAAATAAAAGTTATTTTTTTTTCGAAACAAAGCAATTGAATCTGATCTGATTGTCTTATTAGAAAACAAATGAACTACAAACAAGGAAATAGTTAAACTGTTATCAAAACAAACCAAGCACCGTAACTATTTTTTGTGTAAGGGAAAACGTGAGAAAAGCCTCACGATATATGATTTTTTATTTTAAAACTTATTAAATCTAAAATACTGTTGCATATTCATAATTGTTTTGTTGAAAAATCTTTTTTAGTTTTTTGTATACAAACTATAATATACGTTTTACAGATTTTTTGCTTCAAAAAAGTACAACTTTTTATAAGTTTTTTTATATTATTGAACTAGAAAAAAATTTGTACTGTAACTCAGGACCGAAAAAACGAAAATCAAAAAAATCAAATTAAATTTTGTATTATACGAGTATTTATCATGATACAAAGAACTATAGGCAAAGTATTGCGCATGCCCGCCATCTTTGCTATGACGTGCAAGGTGCTCATTGGTTGCAACGTAGTCACAATTTATTCATAGGGTATAAAGATTTTAAAATGCCTACATTTTCTTATGAAAACTTGGTTTACTGAAATGAAATAAATATTGTTAAATAAAGTACATGTCCAAAATAAAGTAAATATATTTTTTAGTACTGTTTGTGAAAAAAAATTTGCATATTTTGTAGGGGTATTTTTTCCCCTTTTTACCGATTTACACAAAAAGTGGCTACGTTGCTTGATGTGCTTGACAGAATTTTGACTGTTTGTTCGTTTTCATTTTGCTATCTTCGCCACTTTTCGACATTTTCTTTTGAATGTATTCATCAAGTGTCACATTTGGCGAGCACCGATGACGAGGTGCGCAGTAAATGTTGTTCGTTGCGCCGGGAATACTTTATCTGTAGTTCTTTGCATCATGAGTATTTATTATACTTATAAAATTAAAAATTTCGTTCAAATTTTTCAACTTTTGTCACCATTTTCCAACTTTAAGTGTAATTCATAATTTTTGTTGCCACTTTTTTAATATTCAAATTAAGATTAGCTCTCAGCAATCTCACCTTATAAAATTTAAACATTTTTCTCTAATGGAAATTTTTCGTCAAAATATAATTATTTTATTTGACTATTAATAAAGTCAAAATATAATTTTTTCTTCTGTTCAAAAAAAAAAAAATCGATAAAAAATAACTTTTATTTCTGATCGAAAAAAATACGGTAAAAAAATTATTTCTAATCGAAACAAATAACGACCACGAAATAACTTATTTCTGATTTAAAAATAAAAATAGCGACCACAATATAACTTTTATTTCTAATTGAAAAAATAACGACCATGAAATGACTGTTATTTCTGATCGAAAAAAAATGACCAAGTACTTTTATTTCTGATAGAAAAAAAAAACGACCACGAAATAAAATTTATTTCTGATTGAAAAAATAACGACCACGAAGTAACTTTTATTTATGATTGGAAAATATATTGACCAAGAAATAACTTTTATTTTTGATTGAAAAAAATTACGACCAAAATCAATTTTACTGCTGATCGAAAAAAATAATGACCAAGAAATAACTGTTATGAAATGGTTTACTGATAGCGATAATCGTTATTGGCGGTCCCTGGTTCTGAGTCTTTTCATATTATTTTATATGAAAAAATTTAGAAAAAACTATAAATGATCAAAAATTTAAAAAAAAAATTTAATTAAAAAACAAAAACAAATTTTTTTGTCCGAGTTAGGTCTCGAAGCCAGGTCTCCGAAATCTAAGACATTAAATATCATATTATATGAAAATAACTATATGGAAAAATTCCAAGTCTTTTCTTATATTTTTGTATGAAAAAATTTTGAGACAAAATTCAAAAATAAATTTTTAATGCACAGAAAAATTTGTAAAAATGTAGATTTAAAAAAAAAAAATTGTTTTTTTGTCCAAGCTGTGTCTCGCACCCGCGCTCCCGAAAGCTTACTTTCATTTGTAATGACGCAAAATAAGCTTAATTTTATTAAAAACTGCGGTGGGCGAGTGGATAAGATGTCGGACCGCCACATGAGAGGACGTTGGTTCAAATCTGGAAATTGTTAGTCATTTTTTATACCAAGTTGATATTTATATTGCTTTTCTTTCTAACGTGCATTCTCAAAAAGGGCTTCTAGCAGGCCACTTTAGAGTCGCGAGAGCGGAAGGCCTGAAAAATTTTCTCGTTTCATAGAAAAAAGAAAGTATACTTGGATATGAGTGTGGAAGCACTTCGAAATCCATATGAAGGCCTGCTTGTACTGCTTCGAACTCCTGCCATTGCCAACTGGGGTTAAAAATTTCACACTTGACACGCCTACCGTCCATACAAATGAAAATTTGACACAAAGATTCCTTAGAAGCTGTAAGTAGTGGAACGAAAAAAATTTGTTTTAAGAGTTTGAAGAGTTATTGTAGATATCTAATGTCTTGCAACTAATGAATTTGATCAAGGAGGAGTGACGTATCTAATACATTTTTTTTTGTTTTGTAAGATTTGACTGCCCCGAGAATTTCAAAAGATAGCACAATACAATATTGCTCAATTATAAAAATTTAAATAAAATATGACTCAACTTAACAAGAAAGCATTTGGACAAGGTGTAGTGACACCTTCCATAAATTTTTTTTTTAAATGAGACTACCTCGTGAAATTCAGATAATGGAAATTTGATTTTGATTTGAACTTTAGTCGTTTCTTTTGATTTAAATGACAAATGAGTTGGGAGTTGGTAGCTCCCATACATTTTTTTATCAAATTGGAGTACCTCGAGCAATTTAGACGATAGCACAATAAAATTGTTTTATGAAATTTTAATAAAAATTACTAACCTCAAAATGAAAAAATTTGAACAAAAAGGGGTGGCAGTTCCAATACATTTTCTTTATAAAATTGGGCTAACTCGAAAAACTTAGATGGTAAAATAATAAAATTTTGCTTGTTTATTTAAATGTAAATATAAAAGTGGTTCAACTCAAAAAGAGCAAATTTCAAAAAGGGGCGTGGCATCCCCAATGATTTTTTATAAAATTATTTTACCGTGAAAAACTAAGATGATCAATAAAAATCTTTGCTCGTTTATTTTCATTTAGGTAACAAGTGATTCATATTAAAAAAAAATCAATTTGGATAGGGTAAGTCGCACCTCCCATACATATTTTTTTGATAAAGTTTGATTACCTCGAGAATATCTGATGGAAAATAGTAATTTTGCTCAATACTTATAATGAAAACAAGTGATTTAGCATGAAAATAATGAATTTGGACAAGGACCAATGCTAGCTCCCATACATTTTTTTTATCAAATTGGACTACCAGATCGAGAAATTTAGATGACGGAGTAGTTAAATTCTGCAAATTTATTTAAATTTAAATAAATATGATAACATTAAAAAATATAAATTTGAGAAACGTGGCATCTACAATAAATTTTTTTTTAATATATTATTAATTCAGACGATAGAAAAAATTAATTTTGTTCCTTTATTTTAATTAAGATTACAATTGGCTCACTTGAAAAAGAATGAATTTAAGAGAAAGAATGAATGGAGGAGTTTTTTTTATATTAAAAGATCAAAAAACCAAGGCATGTGCCTTATACAAACAAGGTTTGGTCTTTGACCTGAAAGGAAAGGGATAGATTATTTGCAGGAATTGATTGGAACCATACGCGAATTATTGATGAGGCGAAACAAACGTGAAAAACAATTTAAATTGCTTTTAACCGAGTCTAGTGTTATGCCTTAACCTCGGCAAGCATTTCCAGCACTTAGTTGTGTTCCTGTCCTTTAATTCCACATTTTCCACAAATTATTTGTGGATTTTTTTTAGTTTTCCATAATTCTTAAATGTAGGAAAGAACAAAGAAAGTGAAAAGTACCGAGCCCGGATTAGAACCGGAAACCTCTGGGTTGGTAGTCAAGCGCACTCTTCGCGAGACTACAAAGACCGACAAATCATATATAATATTATGGGATAAAATTTAACTATCTCGAGAAATCAAGATGAAGCAACAGTAAAATGTTGCCTCTTTATTTTAATTTAAATAAAAAATGGTTCGTCTTAAAATGATTCAATGTGGCCATGAAGGCATGGCATCTCCCATATAAACTATTACCGATAATTCATTGTGTGAGGAAATGTATATGATAGAGCACATTTTATAATTTATAAAAGGCATACATTTGCCATTTAAAGTTTTAATATGCACCTACGTGAGACCGGATTGTTTTGTATGGGGAAAAAATAAATCAGCCGTTTGTGGTTTCAAAAGTTAGTCAAACTTTCAGAAATGAAAATGATTTCAGCATACTATTGCTTCAAAGCGGAGAAAGTTTCCCGAGGCTCTTGAAGGTCTAGGTAAAATTTTATTATTTTTTTATGCAACTTTTAATTTTTCACGGAACGCATACCCAAGTTAGGTAAAAACATAGATTATTTCATGTCACAAAAAAATTTTAAAACAATAAAATATTTTTTAAAATATAAAAATATAAAATATTAAAATATATAATATTTTTTAAAATATTTTAAAAAATAAATATAAAATATTTACAAATATAAATATAAAAAAATATAAAAAAATAAATGTAAAATATATATAAAATTTTTTTATAACTCATATGGCACCAAAAAGCTAATTTTTCTGTATATTTGAAAACCTATTTTGTTCTCTGTTAAACCTCTGTTAAAGATGTATTTTTGTTTGGATTTTTGTCATGTTTTTGTTATGTAGGAAATATGTTTTAGGGGTATTCACGATTCAGTGCATTTGGCTGTGCAATTGCAGCTTATATTATGCATTTGCAACTAACTATGAGTGCTCCTTAGGAGTGCACAGTGGAACATTATTGTTAATTTAAAAATACTTTGAAACCGCAGGAAAATCAACTGATTTAAACATAAACAAACTGTTATTTTGTCGATTAAAGGTAAATATGGGCATTTCCAAACTGGCGCTAAGTACAATTTGTACCAAGAAACATTAAAAAAAAAGAATGAAAATGTCTATTTTTAACAAGACTTTTCCATATTTGAGTAGTTATTAACTAGCACTATTTTAAGTAAAAACAATGACATTAATCAATCCTTAGGATTTAAAGATGTAAACAAAATTATGTGTAGGCGTAACGTTACAAAAAACGGAAATGATTTTCTAACTGAATTACAAAATTTGCAAAACTCTCTGAATTAGGCAAGATTTTTTGTATACTACTTTTTTCAAGGGTTTGAAATAACAGAAGTTTATTTTTCAAGTGATCAAATCAAAAAATCTTCTCTGGTTTTTTTTATTAGGCTTTTTGATCTGGCGTTACGTTACGAGAGTTACGTTACTTAAATTTCCATTGTTTTTTCATCAATTTTTCATTATCTTGGCGTAATATAATAAAAAATGCCTAGTTTGCAGAAGTTTATATAAATAATTATTTTAAAAATACCTAAAATTGCGATTTTGAGGAGAAATAATACGATGTGATTACATAATTTTTATTGTGAGCTTTTTAGATCAAGTAAGTTTGAAGGAGGCAACAACTATAACAACAACAACTCTGTATAGATTCAATCACACAGCAGACTAGACAGAACTGTTTCGAAGGCTGCTAAGCCTCACTCTTCAGCAGTCTTGAGTGATTAAGCTGTGGCCAACCCACTGTTTAAGTCTTATATGATTTGACACTTGTTCGAACAAATTCGTAAGAATTTTAATGTTCTCATCGGCCTTTAAATCATATGACACTAAAGCCTTTAACTCTACCAGGGTTGCCGTCCGTTGCAGTAGCTTTTAATTTTTTCGCTATTCATTTTAGTTCGACGAGTCTGCGAAATATAATTTAACCAAATTTCTTTCTTTTTTTCTGCCAAAATATTTGTATAAATAATATCTATATTTATATAAATTTATTATTTGTATAATTACATAAAATTCCCAATAAAAATTTGGCAAAAAATATAAAGTTACATATAAAAAACATGATTTTTGTATCTTTAAAAGAATAAAAGCGTTTGGAAATGGTTGAAAATTTCCTCCGATTTAAAAAAAAAGTATGCAGAAATTGTGGCTAAGAGTTGCTTTAATGTAGAATTTTATTTTCTATGCGCTCTAACCTACGTACTTTTGAGCAATCTCTATTAACATTCAAAGCAGTTTCAACTTTAATCCACTGAGTGCCTCATCTGAAGTATGCTTCAAGTTCTGTTACCAAATTGGGAAATGCCAATAAAGAAAGTAGCAAAAAGCTGCGACTTCCTCTATAGTTTTTTATGTTTATCACAATAAATGTGTTTTTTAGTAATTTTTCAAGAGTCCAGTCCAAGATAACTCCTTCATTTCGGTTTCCCTCATCCCACACTTGCAGCATATCTGAACTTTTAACTGTGAATGTTTCTATACAAATTATATATTAAATTTTGTATGGGAGGTAGGCGTAGTTAAAACTCGATTGAGACAATGTTTGACATTGTTTCTAGGTTTAAGTAAATACTTTATATTCTAAATTTCAAATCAATTTGTAACTTTTACAGTGATTTTTATTCCATTTTGCGTTATTTTGTATGGGAGATAGTCGTAGTGGGATTTTACTGAATTTTAAACACGTTTTAAACTAAAATGTTGAATGCTTATGTGAAACATTTCAAGTCGATTACCTCGTACTTGTGGCTTTACAGTGATTTTACATGTTTTACCGTACCATTTTGTATGGGAGATAGATGTAAGGCAAGTGGTTAATTGGCAAGTAAGCAGTTGAAGAAGATCATTGAAAGAGTGCTGCCACTAGAACAAAATTGTGTATTTATTTCATCTACTAGAATATTTTCTTTCATAGATTGTGCATATCTTTTTTTTTTGTTAAAATGAGTTCGATAGTTTTTGCCGATGTTTTGGCCTCTTGAGCCATAGTGAACTGGTGGGTGGTGGTTCTAGTGGGTGGATTTGTTCATGTTTCTGCCTTGCATATAAAACTGTAAGCATATTTTGTGTTGAGGGTGAGCGCCTCGGTAGAAGTAATTTTAATTTTAATATAAAATAAATGAAGTGGCACGTTTCGACAACCACTCCTGGGTGGCTGCACACTGCTAGCAGTGGACGTTTGAATGGATGATTTGGAAAATATGCCAATTATTTGGCTCCACAGATAAATCTCAGTTTGTGCATGGCTATTTAAAAAAATACGAAATATTTATTAATCAACTTTAAAGCACCGCATAGGCTCTAAACACCCCAATTCCAAGCCCCATTCCGCTAGTGAATTCCAATTAAAAGAAATTCGATATTAATTAAAATAGATTTTTTTTATTGTCAGCTCTGCTCTACTCTCAAGGTCCCTGCATTGAAAGTTGCCACTATAGAGCTTTCACCACCCCCCCCCCCTGCCCTCCTCCCTAACTAGCTGTCGCAATCTGGAATTTCTATTCCAATTTGCGGAAGTTCAACGGAATTTCGGAATTTAATTTACTTGATTTCCTACGCAACAAGGCAATTTGGAACCTTGCCAGCGAATTGTGTCTTGCCGGCTACAACGTGTGTATTGGCTAAAACAACTACGTCAAGTCAACACCAAGACGACGTGTCCACGCGTCACCTCAATAATTAAAATGAGTTCGGAATGGTACACAATCAAGAAAAACGTGCCCAATCTTAAATAGAAAAGAAATTTGCTGCCGGCGAATTGCGTCAACAAATTAAAAACGAAAAATATGCGAATTCTATATGACAATGTAAAAAATAAAAAACGTAATAAAAATAAACACAATGTATAGAAAATTTCATTCTATCAGTTTTCAAGTTTTTTTAAGAGATATGTAAATTAGTATTATTATTACAACAATTAAGCTTATTATTAGCGTATAACTTTATTAAAATGTTTTATGTAAAAAGTAATACTCGGCTACCAAATTTCGCTACCAAGGACAATAGATCAATAGAAAGAGCATTGTGCCAATCGATTTTCAACATTAAAATATATTTGATCTTCAATCCTGCTTTTTGTTTTTACTAAAAAAAATTTCTTGAACTCAGTTTTTTACTTCTAAGCCATAGGTTTGAAGATCGATTGTTAACAGATATTTGGAAAGAAGTGACAAATTTTTTAAATAACTGTATTTTGTTTGAAAAAAAATTGCAAATAATTAAATTTTTAAACTGCGTCAAATTTTAAATTTAGGTATGAAATGCGACGAAATCAGGTAAAACTTGGCTGAAGAGTTTGGGCTATGTTTTTTTAACATAACTTATAAGAAGTCGCAATGTAAAAAAATTGCAAATTACAAAAATCTACATGGTGCAAAAGTTGAAAGGCGAAGAAAGTTGCAATAGGCTCGTAAGGTAAAAAAAGCCATACTGCTGTACATTAAAAGTAGCAGATAATAAAAAGACGCTAGGCACAAAAAGTCGCAAACACACAATGGGACAAGGTACATAAATAAAGTTGCAACAATTTTAAGAGTACAAAAATGGTAAGGTGTAAAATATCGCATGATAAAATAGTTGCAAGTTACAAAAAGTTGCACCAAAAGTCTTTAGGTATATAAATGCATTAGGTACAGAGATAATAATCCTCAGATCAGATCTGCGAGAAAGATGTAACTGAATATCATTAGCACACATGGATGAGTGCTTACATACGCTGAAAATATCGTTGATGAAAATAGAAAAAGCCTAAGAACAGAGCCTTATGACAATCCACTTATGTCACGTCCTTTTATGTCATGTCATATTATATTATATGCTATATCATATAATACAGCTCCGTGCAACTAATACAGCTCCGTGCAACTATATAAACATAGAAACTTTAGGAAAATTCGTTATTTTGTTTAAGAAAAACACTGAGTTTTGGTCTAACATAAATTGATAAGGCCAGTATCTTTATGTAAAAGCCTGTTTTTTAATTTTGATTAAAGCGATACCCAGAAAGAAAGAAAAACTTAATAGTATTCCAACAATAATAATTCAACGTAAATCTAATGACAAATATGTCTTTTACAGTGGTTTTAAAATAATGTGTTTTTAAAAATAGCAAAAAATTAAATTTTTGCTGGTCAATAAGAGTTATAATGAAACATAATTTTAAAAAAATTTTATGTCAAAATGCTGGTATGAGTAAAAATTTAATATTTTAGCAGATGTGGGTATCGTTCTGTGAAAAATAAAAAGTTACAAGCAAAAAACATGTTTTTATTTACCAAAAAGGACCTTTAGGAGAATCAAAATTGATCGGCGGTTTTTCTCCAATTTGAATAAAAAATTATGCAGAAATCATTTAAATGAGTTCCTCTAACTTTTGAGACCCCAAACGGCTGAAATTTTTTCTCCATACAAGAACGATCCGGCCTACTGTACATATCAAAAACCACTGTCTCTAATTAGTTGCACGTAGCTGTATGTCATGTTCTGTCCTGTCATGTCATATATTCCGGAATATTGCACTAGACTTTTTTGTCGTTTTAGAATTATAGCATTTTCTAGGTCATATGCTAGGTCATATCATATGTCATGATATGTCATGTCATGGAAAAAAATGCTATAGTTCTATAACGCCAAAAAAGTGTAATGCAATATTCCGGAACACTCGGTGCAGGGCGCAAAGCTGTAGTAAACAAGAAGTTAGCAATTAATTTGAGTATTAAAGATTTTCCCTGTTAGTTAATATTTTTCAAGAAATACTATAATTATGCACTAGTAGAAAAATCTGAAGAAAAATGCGAATATGGGCATTTACATGGTCGCGCATGTAACGTTCGTGCGCTTTTTAAATCGCTAAAAATTGAAAAAAAATATAAGAAAATGTTAAGCATTTTTTGTCCTGTTGTAATTTTCGGATAGCATTCTAGTAGTACAATCTTAAGTGTAAAAGGTGGAAGCGATCAAAAGCAAAGAAAACAGGACGCATTAAGTAATATAAAAAAAGTGGTTTTTGCCTGCATCAATATAAAACGAAAAATCTGCGAAGTGTGCACGAGTTTTTTTAATAAAATCTGGAATATAGCTGCTATATATATTCATAATGGTTTCGTTGAAAAAATCTTTTTTTAAATATTTTTATATAAATCATAATATGATACGTTACGATACATACGTTACATTACAGATTTTTCCCTTGAAAGAAGTACACATTGTTTTAGTTTTATTTATTTAAATGAACTAAAAAAAAACATATAAACTATAATTCAGAAATAAAGAAGTAAACTTTGTATTACAATAATAAAAAAAATAAACTGGCCATTTTAGCCCTTGGAAGGACTTTGACCAAGTTTCTATTGATCAAATGTGTTGTGCGTGTTATTAAATGTTTGACCACAAATGACCGAGAACTGGACCTACGTGTTTTATGCCGACTCCGAACGGCTTATGTTCTCAAGAAGCTTTACATGGCAATTTTTACTCTCTGAGGTTTGCCATTGTCTGCAGAGAGGTGACGACCGAACAGAAAAATTAATTCAATTGAAAAACTTTCTGTCTGAGCTGGAATTGAACCCGGGCTACCGCAGTTCTTTAGCTTAGGGGCCACGCACTCTACCCACTAGGCTACGGTCGCAACAACTTTGTATTATTCAATTATCTATTTATTATACTTATAAAATTCCAACTTTTATTAATATTTTTACATTTTTGTCACTATTTTTCAACTTTTGCTGCCATCCATCATGTTTGTTGCCATTAAATTCAAATTGAGATCAGTAGCTGGGTTCTGTTACTTTTCTCACCTTAGTTCTCACCAGATTTTCTCACCTTGACGTCATAATGATGTCATTCTCACTTGCATTGTCTCTGTAATAAAATGAGAAAAATCGGTAACTCGTCTCGCTTGTTTCAATTCTACTTTCGAAGGAACTCGATAGACAAAGTGTTTCTGTAAACTAAAATATGCGACTCGAATCGATTGCAGTTCTCATTTATGTTCTAACTTGGTGAGAAAATTTTTTGATTGCTTATGCAATAGTCATATTCAATAGAGTTTTGGAAATAAATGTATCCACGTTACAAATACTTTCACCGGGTACAAGATATCAACTTAAATTTTTTCATATGGATTATAAATATATTATTAACAAATATTATATGTACCACAATGTATAATTTATTGAATACATAAACTGAAATATTTCATAAATTAAATTTATTCCATGATAATATTTGTATCATTGCATTAAGCAACAGTATTAAAATAATACTCGGTTTGTGTATTTACTATCATCACCACTAAGTCTTAAAGTGTTTAGCATAAAAACAAGTAATTGTCAGCATAAATAATATAAACGTGTATATCCGCCATTTCCATAAATAAAGTACTTATAATAGTTATATTTGTTTTTTATCTATTGTTTATAGAAGAACCTCATCGAATTTCACACAAAGTTGTTTGTCACTTGTAGCAATTTCATACATTCCCTTTCGCTTGTGTATCTTTTTCATCACGGACCACTATTTACTCGCATATCAGTTACAGAAACACTAGTTTTCGCAAATGTGAGCGTTTTGGAATGAAACACTGTGACAGGTAACAGGACTGTGACAGTAACAGGACTGTGACGTCAGAAAAAGTGACTATTTGTCGCAATAGTTATAGAACCGAGCTACAGTACTCTCACAATATAAATTTTAACATGTTTTTATCTCTTTTATGGAGGTTTAAAACAATTTTCAGTACCTTTTTAGTCGTGGTAGACCTTTTATTGGAAATGCCCATATGTCATGTCATATGTCATGTCATGTCATGTCAAAAGAATTGTCAAAAGTTCGGCTTTTAGATAGAAGCCAACAAAAATGATACGTTTCGTCACAAAAAATTTAAGTGAATTTTGTCTGCATCAATATAAACAAAAAAATCTGCGAAGTGTGCAAGTTTTTCTATGAAAGTTTTTTTAATATAGCTTGTTATAATGTTGCTACATAATCCTTATTGTTTTGTTAAAAAATCTTTTTTATTTATTTTAAAATTATTTACATAATATGATACGTTACGTGATATACGTTATGTGCCCGATTTTTCTCTTCAAAGAATTGTAAATATTTCATAGTGTTATTTATTTTATTGAACTAGAAAAACATGCAAAGTGTAACAGGACCGTTACAATCGAAAACTGAAAAATACTGAATTTTAAGCAACAATTATACTTATAAATTTCCAACTTTCGTTAAAATTTTTAAATTTTTGTCATTATTTTTCAACTTTTGTTGCCATTCACCATGTTCGATGTCATTTTATGAAAATTCTATTTCAGATCAGCTTTCAGTACTGTCACAATATAAATGTAAACATTTATTTTCTTTTATGGGGGTTTAAAAGAATTTTAAGTAACATTTAATATTTCAGTCGCGATAGACCTTTTGGCGGAAATGGCGGAAATATGTCATGTCATATGTCATGTCATATGTCATGTCATATGTCATGTCATATGTCATGTCATATGTTATAACTTATTTCCGCCAAAAGGTCTATCGCTAATATTATATTAATATTTCTATCTAATATTTCATAAATTTAATTTATTCCATGATAATATTTGTATCATTGCATTAAGCAACAGTATTAAAATAATACTCAGTTTTTGTATTTAATATCATCACCACTAAGTCTTCAAGTGTTTAGCATAAAAACAAGTAAATGTCAGCATAAATAATATAAACGTGTATATCCGCCATTTTCATTGATAAAGCACTTATAATATTTATATTTGTTTTTTTATCTATTGTTTATAGAAGAACCTTATTTAATTTTATGTCATATGTCATGTCATATTTCATGTCATATGTCATGTCATATGTTATGTCATATGTCATGTCATATGTCATGTCATATGTCATGTCATATCTCATGTCATGTGTCATGTGTTATGTCATATAACATATGTCATGTCATATGTCATGTCATATGTCATGTCATATGTCATGTCATATGTCATGTCATATGTCATGTCATATGTCATGTCATATGTCATGTCATATGTCATGTCATATGTCATGTCATATGTCATGTCAGTGTTATATACATAAGACATGTCCTATTTTATATGTCATAGTTCAAATATATTGCCATATGTGTTATCATATGTCATGTCATTTGTCATTTGTCATATCATATGTCATTTGTCATATGTCATATCATATGCCATGTCATATGTTATTGCATGTTATATGTCTTATGTCCTATATATGCCATGTCATGTCGTATATGATGTCATATACTCAAATGCCATACACTCAAAACGGTTTCTGCGCGAGGTAGGGAACGCGAAAAATTGTTTGAGACAATACATAGTTGTTGTATTCAACAAAAAATTTGCATGATACCGCTCAAAAAAACCGCACAGACCGTGTAAAGAAAGATTTGAGAGTAATGGTTATGGAAAAAAAACTGCTTACATTTATTGTTTATATTCATTATTTTTCTTCGCATCATTCTACCAAAACATTAGTATAGTACATATTTCTCAAAATACTTGCCTAATTTTGCGCTACAGTAAAAATCTTTAACACTGGAAATAATGCCTAAATTTATTGCTAACTGCAGCTTTCCGCCCACCCCGTACCGAATGTACCTGAATATAGCATTAGCTTTTTTCACGTTATAACTTTATAGCATTTTCTGCTTTTTAATTTCTGACTGTTTTTTTTGCCATTAAGCTTACTTGACAAACTTTACTCGCCTACTTACGACCAGCATTTTAAATACCTCTTAAAAAGTAAGAGTAAAAAGCAAACAAGGAATTTGTAAAAAAATCCCTACTTATGTAATTTTTTATTTAGAATAACAAACAGAAGATTTAATCCCACGATCCCAGAGGAATTCATTAAAAATAATTAGATTTTTTGGATTTTTTTTTTAAGACTTTATTATGTATTTTGTAGGTACCACCAACACCAGCGCATAACTTGGCGCTTTGCTTGCTAGCCATGAAGTTTGTTGTATGACAATGTCATTAATTTTTGCAGCAAATGTTAAGGTGGTAATTCAGCATATTTGTTTATTATTAAATTGCTTTTTTACTTTAGTCTTTTGACTTAACTCAACGAGCAACGAGAACGTTTACTTGACGGCAGCGATTCATGGCACATCAATGCCGTGGCGTTGATGGAACATTTCAAGACGTTGTAAGTTTGCTTTCTTTAATTTATGATTGTGCATTTTGCATAAATTATCTCGCACTGCTCTGGTGCGCACCTAAAAAACACCCGCCACCAGGCGCTGAGAAGAGAAGGCAAAGGTTTTGGCTGCCATGGTTGCCACCTGCGCGCCACCCTTGTTGTAATGCTATTTGTTTTGTGCCGTCTGACAAATTATGTCTTAACATTTACTCGCCAAAGTTTGTGTGTTTTTGTGTGTCGTTGTGACTCGTAAAAAATAATGATTAAATTCACTCGTGCTCGATAATGAGATAGAGATTAAAAATCTATGCGTTGCGCGTTGAGGAGCAATTATTTATGTATGTATGTGTATGTGAGGATGTGTGTATGTGTGTGTGTGTGTGTTTATCTCATAATCCTGGGCGTTTGGGTGATGTGACAGAGGTCACACATGTGTATCCCTAAGATAAGCAGGCACCGTGTGACTAGCTCTCAAGCCGCTTGTTGAAGACTTGTGCGGGTGCAACATAACCTCCAAAATCCCACCCCACCCTCACCCGCACCAGCAACCGCTCAGCTCAAACATGTGCCGGGTTTTTATGGTGTCTTCTAACAAATAATAAACGCGTTTTAGCATTGTAAAATGAAAAATTCTGTCATTTTCCGGATTAACAACATGTTAGAGTACCTATGTATAAACATATAATCAACTCTATGTTTATACATATAGGAATATATGTATATGCATGGATATGTTTGTCTGTATGCCAACGCATTAAGTCGCACACATATTTAGCTAAGGACTTAATCGTTTTATGCCTTTGCCGTGACGTTGCGTTGCGTCGCGACACATAATACTGCCGCACGTAGCGCACATTATTATCCTTAAGTAGCGCTAATGTGAACATTGTATATCCTGTCACCCTCTTTCTGTTGTTGTTAAACTGTTACCTTCTTTTCTCTCTTGTCGTCAGCTACTTGGAATGTTGCATATAAATTCATACGCTCGCAAAATGTTTTACTGCCTTCTACTACTTTTGTAGGATGTAATTATGTAGGAAATTCAGCAGCACTGTTTTATTGCGTTTTATTTTTGGAAATTTTCCAAATGGCTTCATTCGGTTTGATGACAAAAATATGGTTTTAGAGCTATTTTTAGCTTTTTATATTAACGAAAGTTGTTCTTTGGATAAACAATAAATCCTTTATATGACGTCCCCACATAAAATCTCTCTCATGCTCTCATAATTTACTCGTAATACACCTGATAATATTTTGACAAAACAAAAGCTGAGGTATTACTTATATATATGTATATAAATAGTCATGGATATAAATCCTTTAAACCTATCACTTAAATTCCTAATTTTCTTTGTACATTGGCTAAGGTATTTATAACATAATGACGAAAAATATATTTGCTACTAATTTTAGTACTTAGCAAACGCTCTCAACTTGATTGTATCTTATTTATCAGACCTATAAGATGGAGTTGAGCAAATTTGGATTACACAAAGGAATATGGAAGCAAAGAATTAGCTCCTTCTATTTAGCCCATTGACAGTTACAAGTCAATTTTTAAATAAAACTAGTAAGGAATTTTCTTCGACTGGACCAAAATTAAAATACGCCCACGGCCGTTTACACGGTCTTATATATGCTGATGACGTCACATTGTATGAGGAATAAGAACTGTGTTTATTCAATTTTTTTCAAATTTTAAACTCAGAGTACGTCTTAAATAGCAACGCTAATGTGTGCAATTTCAAGTCAATTCATTAATTTTTGTGGTTTTTTGAAGGATTTCCTATTTTGATGACGTTGTTTTGTATGAAAGACTGTTGTATATTCCATTCGATATAAACCAAATTTCAAATTCAAAGTGCTTATGAAAAAAAAAAACTGTCATGAGATATACCGATTTTATGACGACATTTTGTATGGGAGGTAGGCGTTTTGTCGTTCAATTATGTTCTATTTACAACTCATGATGCATATTTGAGATTGAGGCTTATGTGCCCTAAAATCTCAAGTCATTTTATCAATTGTTGTGGAGTTCTAAGAGATTTTACCGTTTTTAATACGTCACTTGTATGGGAGGTGGACGTGATTTTTATCCGATTTGACTCTGTCTCGAACTTGATCTTCATATTATTAAAATGGAAGTTTATATACAGAAATTTATTACGATTGCTTTAATTTTATGGCTATGATTGTGATCGCAGACACACGGACGGACATGGCTAAATCAACTCTTGAGGTAATGCTGAGCAGAAATTTATATACTTTTATATAGCTGTCACCCCTTTTTATGGGCGTTTCAAACGATGTGACGACGTCGTATGATACGGATGTATTTTAATGTAGGTAATATTTAGGTGCATTCGGTAAAAAGCTATAGTACACTCAAAAAAATCTGTTTCCCTTAAGGGGGTCCTCTGGTAATCTATGCCAAATTTTAGCCTTTTTTCAAAATATTGTGGAAAGAGAACGAGTAAAGATATTTTAGTTCCGTTTTTTGATTTGGGTAGCTTAATTTATTGAAAAAAATACAAAATTTTGAAAAAGTGAATTTATGGACCGTTCAGAAAGTTCTCGGCCTGGTAACGAGGTTCTCCGGAAAAAAGGTGGGTCCAAATTGCGCACGATTCCAAGAGTAAACATCGTCTGAAAAAAAAAAAAAATATTCAGTTACTTAGAATGAATGTCCCTATAGCCCCTACCTCGGAAACAAAAATTGAAATTTTTTTAGGGGGGGAGCCGCCACTTTGAAAATGAAAAATCGAATTTCGACCTTTTTTTTGTAGTCTAGTGTAGAAAAAAAATAGTAAACATTATTTTTTCGGCAAGTTTGAGGTAGGGGCTATAGCGGCGTAAATTCTGCGTCGTTTCATGCCTCATATATCAAAATCGGTCAAAAACTGTTTGAGTTATCGTGCGCAAAGTTTTGAAAAACATGGTTTCGAGAAAAACGCGTTTAAAGTTTTGACTTCAATTTTGAGGCACACAAATGACATTAACACATATTTTTTTAATACAATACTTACGAATATTAATCGGCAATTCCAGCCCCATAAAGTGTGCCTTCCTCCATCTCATAAAACGAGTTTTCCATGGCTTTTTGCTCATACGTTTTTAGCTCTGAGCGTTGAAGTCGTTTTCCGTCGCGAGATTCAGCATACATCTCGGCTTGTGGGCCGATGACAATACCCATTGTTGACATTATTTTTAAAATACTTGTGAAGCCTTCGTTGAAAATGCAGGTTGCCAGAAAATTTGCGATTTCGACTGTGGTAGCACCACAGTGGATATGTTTCGGCGCAAAGGTCCACAAAAGCGAGTTGAACGATTCGTTACAATTTTGCGTTTCACCTCCAGTGCATCGGTTGAGTAGATCGTCGGATGATAACGCTTCGTATATGGGCTTCATTACTTGCAGAACCTTTCCATCAAGTGGGGCGTACGTGTGGTGAAATGAGGCTAATGAGCCTTCTGCTGCTGACTTTTGATAGGCGCACCAGCTGGACTCACCAGGTGGGCAATACATATGTTGTGGATTACTATCACTTGAACTTTTGTGATAATATGTTGACCATATTTCTTTTCTCATGTTTTCCACAGAGTCCTTATTACGTCGAATAGCAAGTCCATAGTAAGTAGTCAGCTCGCTTATGACTTTGTCTGTCAGTTTGCCAGTGCCTTTTCCACCGATGCCTTTGTTTTCTTTTTTGGCCTTGCGCAGCCGTGTGCCCATGCGTTTTTGCACGTGAGCGATGCACTCCTTTTTTGTGACAACGGGGTCGCCGTTATACGGATCAAGGTCTATAATGGCCTTGAAGGTTTTGCTGTCGCCATCGCCAATATATTTTTCATATTTTATGCCATATTTTTCGATCGATGAGGCAAACATTTCCTTCACGGCATCTACCTCCATCTTGCCCGCGCTCCCACTGTGGTTGTTTGTGCATGTTTTCTGGTGCGATTCGTACCATTCTTCGAAGTCTGCAGAGTCATTTTTTTTCCCCCACATTTTGCATGCCTGGCAAAGGCTTGATTTGACAACGGAGTCAACCACTTTTTTGGTATGTTTACCGACGAGCGTAGTGACACCAAAAAGAGACGAGAATCCCCGTTTTTTCCAGGTGCCATCCCCTGAAACGGTCAGCACTGAGGAGTCACAGTCAGGATTTTTTTCTTTCTGCTGTTCCTGCTCTTCTTTAACCGCATTCAATAGGCACTGCTTGTAAACTGCTTTAGCAGACACATGCATGTTTTTCAAGGTGCCATAGTACGCATCAAGGCACAATCCTTGGCATATGTCCATTAATCCGCAGAACATATTAATACCTTCTCTCCCTATTCCAAGCAATCTCATGGCAAATATCAACCGGCGATTTACAACAAAAGATTTACCGACCACCGGCGAAGAATTAATATACTGTGTAGCTTTACATTGGCACTGCAGACTCACTTTGAAGCCGACTCCACGCATACATGTTTTTCCAAATCGAATTTTTTGTTTACATTGGGCGCAGATAACCAGAGCAGCAAGCGTTTGGAAAAATGAAAAAAATTCCAAGAAACAGAACTGGAGGTTGTTTTCGATGATGACTTCATTGTCTTGCGTTTTCTTCAATTTTTTGGCCGATGTGCTGGCAAAGTCGGTGTCCTCTACTTGGGAGTGCTGGTTTCCACGGAAATGCCTCTTTTTTGTTCGATACGCGTACTTACGCGGCGCGTTTGGGTGGCTTTTTTTATCCATAGCAAAAAAAAAAAACACAAAACGATTTTTCTTTTATTTTACAACAGCAGTTATCGCGCACGCGTAGCTTTCAGCGTTCGAAAATAAACTGAATCTCGTTCGTTTGCTTCTTTCATGTGAACACCTGGGCTCAAAATCATTTCAACCCCTAAATCAAAACATGCATGTATACATACTGCATGTATACATACTGTGTGTGTATATTTTGTAATATCAATACATATTTTGGAAGAATTCCACAGAATTTTCGACTAATGACTGCAGGCAAATAAACAACTTTGCTGATGCGTTATTTTGACGAAAACATACCTACACAAAAATGCCTGTATCTCCTAAACTATTTCGAATTTTGAAAAATCCTTTTGGGAAAATGTTTTTGAGTATCTGAGCAATAGAAATATGAAAAAAAAAAATCGAAAAAAAATTTTTCGGATTACCAGAGGACCCCCTTAAATTAAGAAACTGTAGCTTCAATTCATAGGCGTGGGTTTTTCTATATTCTATAGAGGTTTCTCTTTAATGTAGCAAATTTTTACATAATTTAATGACCTCACGTCTTGAATTCGTTACAACGTTATTAAAACAGCTTTAAAGTTTTAAAGACAAGTTTTTACTTAAATATAAGAAATGAAGCTATGATAAAAGTTAAATTTCCAAAAATTGTATAAAAACAGAAATAATTTGAAAAACACTGTATTGATATCGAGCCCGCTTGCAACTGCATTATTTCTTAAACATGGAGAAATATAAGTTGCAATACTTGGATATTTCATAGAAATGCTTGTTAGTTTTTCTGTTTTTGTACACCATAAGTGATTTATTTTAAGAATGCTTTTCTTATATTTCTAGAAAAAATGCTTTGAAATTACTAATAAAGCTTACAAAGATTGTTTAATAACTGCAATGGTCGAATGGATAAGCTAATGGACGTACACTCACGCGGCCGAGGTTCAAGTCTCCGGATAGTAATTTTTCAATTTAATTTCATGCTAATAATAACATTGTTTGCAAATTTTCGTCAGTATAAAAATCATTATTCTAACAGTATGCTGTTTAAAATTCTAAAAAAGGAGTTTTTTTATTTGCAAATATTCCAAAATTCGGGTTCGGGTTCGGGTTCGGGTTCGGGTTCGATGAAAAATTTCTTATTTTCAGAAAAAAAGTTACTCGTAATTATAGCCGATGATTAATAAACGGTAGAACATTTCTTCTTTTAAGAAAAATTTTTTTTTAGTTATAGCCGATGATAAATAAACGATTGGATTAGTAAATGATTGGATAATTTTCCTAAAATATTTCCTCCTTTTGGTGTTAATTTAACGAAAAATATATACTTCATTTTTAGAAAATTGGACATGGCGATAAATGAAGCCCGATTTTCTGACAATTGGGTGCTATTTTTCTAGATTTTTTACTTGTGAACCTTACTAAATTTTTAACTTTCGAATTTTGTACCATTCGATTTTTTGATACTTGCCTCGCGACATTAAATACTAGGGCGTCACGAGGCTGACGACCAACAAAGAAAACACACGTTTTTGCCAAAATTATTGTATATTCCTCCACATAGTGAATAGTAAGATTTCTGAAGATTTCCGAAATACGCTTCAGTTTCCAACTCGACCTGTTCATTCGTCGCAAATCTCCTTGCCTGGAGACACCTTTTTAAGTTTGGGAACAGATAATACTCGCTGGGGGCCAAATCTAATGAATATGAGGGATAAGGAAGCAGTTCGAAGCTTAACTCGTGCAATTTGGCCATGGTTTCGATCGATTTGTGAGCTGTAGCATTGTCTTGCAAAAAGATAATTTTTTCTTCGACAATTTGGGTTGTTTGTTTGCGATTTCGATCTACAATTGGTCCAATAATTTGCAGTAATAGTCGCTAATGATAATTTTTTCTTTTCTCAAACAAAATGCCACTTGAATTCCAAAAAAATACACGCAATCACCTTTCCGGCCGTTTGTTGAGCCTTCGCTTGTTTTGATGCACTTCCACTGGGAACTATGCATTCTTTTGCTGATGCCTTAGATTCTGGTGTGTAGTGGTGAATCCATATTTCATCCATGGTCACTATTTAAGGCAAAAAATCAGTCGGATTTTGTTTAAACATATCCAAACATTGTTGGGAAGTACGAACACGTTGACCCATCTTGCAGTCAGCTTTCTCATTTTACATTTTTACAAGTTTATGTAAAATTAAAATTACCGACCCTTTTGATATGCCTACGGCTGTTGCTATCTCACGCACTTTCACTTTCGGATTTTCCAATACGAAATAGTGGATTTTTCCAATACATTCTGGAGTGGTCATTGTTTTTTGTGATTCGATCTCTTTTGAACTCTGCAATCCAATATTTTATGTATGAATACGACGAAGCAGATTCACCAAAAATTTTATCGAGCTTTTCTTTTGATTCTTTTGCACTTTTGTTACGCAAAGAGTAATGCTTAATCAAGGCACGAAATTCTGCTTTATTCATTTTTATAAAAACACCAATAGTTGTTTAATTTAGAACACTGTAACGTCACTACTCATTGACAGATCGAACTGACATTTATGGTGTGTTCATGTTAAAGTTGCAACGCCTCAAAAATGTCATGCATTTAAAGTGGTGGTGCCGTAACTTGGAGACAGCAGCATCTTGAACGCCCTAGTAATTTAGTACCTTATTCACTTTTTCATTGAATTTTTTTAACATGGGACTTTTTGAACTTTCGACTATTTTATCATGCGACTTTTTGCAACTGGACAGATTTTTATTTATTTATTTATAACTACAATAACTAACATTTCAAAATCATAAGCTAAAATTTTTTGAGCAATAGCATCGATGGCCATGTATTTATACCAGGGACCGTACCGGTTATGGTTTTTATCAAAAAAGTCAGATATTAACAGTTATCATTTAACTTTTATTTTTTCCGACAAAAATACTAGTTATTTAATGCCTTCTATTTTTTCGGGCAAAAATAACTGTTACTTTTGACTTTTATTTTTTTGGTCAAAAATAACAGTTATTTTGTGCCTTTTATTTTTTCGGTCAAAAATATCAGGCAATTTGAATTTCTTTAAAGGCCACTTGAAAGGCAAAAAAAGTTTTATGCAATTTTTATCGTCTCATCAGCGCGCACATTATGAGCTATGAAACTTTTTAGTTTTTAAGTATTTATTTGGCCTTTGAAAAAATACAAATTGCCTGATATTTTTGACCGAAAAAATAAAAGGCACAAAATAACTGTTGTTTTTGACCTAAAAAATAAAAGTCAAAAGTAACAGTTATTTTTGCCCGAAAAAATAAAAGGCAAAAATAACAGTTAATTTTAATTTTTATAGTAACAGCCAAAAATTTAAAAGGCATTTAATATTCGCGAAGCTGCTGCCATTACGATAATAATGGTATATTTAAAAAAGTTCTCCGGCCACTTTTTCCTTATGCCTTTTTCATCTGAAAATTGTAAAATAACAGTTATTTTCGGTCCCTGATTTATACATATATTTTGAATATATTAAGAATAAAGTTTTTTCTAAATGACCTCTATATTTATTATGTTGACTTCATATGATTTAAATACAAATTCTAAATGTTTGATAGTTTAAATCATACTCTCATATATTAAGAATATTTATAAGTTTAATAGGAGTTATTTTTGTTTTTCTAATTGCAAAATTTAGATGAGATGGTAAAGATTTGAACACTTAAGGAGTATTATAATAAAGTTTATATTTTCAACAGTTGGAAATGTTAATAAATTTAGCGGGTTCGAATTTAAAAATATTCGTTTTTTAATGTTATAAAATTTATGTATGTCATTATGACTATTTGTACCTACCGTCCTTTCGTACTTTTCGTATTTTGTGTCATGCGATTTTTGTTAACATGTTTCGCGACATTATATACCGTGGTACCTTATTAATTTTATGAATGCAGACTTTTATTCATGCGACTTTTTGCTACTGGCCAGTTCTTGTATCTTTCAACTTTTTGTACCTTGCGACGTTTTGATCTAGTAAATTAATATACCTTATAAATTCTTCTATCATGCAACAATTTAAAACTTGCTTCGCGGTTTTATATATCGTTGTACCTTACTAATTTTGGCATTGCAGATTTTTAGTCGTGCAAATTTTTGTAACTTGTGATAATTTTATCTTGCGATTTTTTTCTAGAAAATGAATTTATATATTTTATTACTATTTGTATCTACCGTTATTTTGTACCTTTCGTATTTTGTATCACTTGCTTCGCGACATTATATGCCTTTGTAAATTACTAATTTTTACACTAGAAATTTTTTATCATGGGACTTTCTTAACTTTCGACTATTTAATTATGCGACTTTTTGTACCTTGCCAGTTTTTGTACCTTTCAACTTTTAGTAAATTGCTACGTTTTTGTGTAGTAAATTTATGTACCTTATAAATTCTACTATTATTGGTATCATGCGATAGTTTAAAAATTTTCTCGCGATTTTATATACCGTTTTTGCTTATTTTAACATTGCAGCTTTTTAGTCGTGCAAATTTTTTAACTTGTGACAATTTATTTTTGCGATTTTTTTCTAGAGAATGAAATTATATATCTTATTATACAATTTGTATCCTCCGTCCTTTTGAACCTTCTGTATTTTGTATCCCTTGGTTTTGTTAAACTTGCCTCGCGACATTATATGACTTTGTAAATTACTAATTTTTTATCATGGGACTTTTTTAACTTTAGACTATTTAATTCTGCGACTTCTTGTACCTTGCCAATTTTTGTACCATTCAACATTTTGTACCTAGCAACTTTTTTTCTAGTAAACTTTTGTGTCGTGCAACTTCGTGCATATTGCGATTTTTTTTGCACATTGCAACTTTCTTTGCAAAGTTGAAATAACCGTTAAGCAGCACGCGGGTACGAAGGTATAAAAGTCCTTAAAAAATATTTTTGACTAAAAAAATATTTGTCTATAAATTCCTTAAAGGCATGCTTCTAGTTCCTTAATTGAAAAAAATAAATTTTAATACTCCCACGCTTACTGCGTAAGGGGTATTATTAGCTTTGTAACTCAGTATGTACCGTTCATAAGCTGGCGTGGCAGGTTTTGGAAAGAATATATACATTAGGGTGGGTCAAAAAAATTAATTATGTTAAGTGCCACGGAAAAATGGGTCGCTAGACACCTTATAAAAATTCTCACCAAATATGAACTCTTAATTTTAATAGGAACGCATCACAGTTTTTTTTTCTCAGTCCAATAGAAAAAATTCATACCTTATCATTAAATGATTGTACAGAAAAATGTTTCCCAAGAATTTTGTAGGAAATTTAATGCTCTACAAAAAAATATTCCATATTTTTTCCGCAAAACTCATCATTTGAATGATATTGAAGATTCAAGTTTGATTATTTTAAGACATATTTCATTTTTATTTATAAATTTTATAACTCGACAATAAATGATTATTATAAAATTCGCAATGACTTTATCAATGTTAAATCTCATGACTTACAATTTTTAACATAAGCTTTAAACTTAAATATCCTCAGGGTGCGTATAAAATAGTAACAACGTCGAATAAAAACTATGCCTAGCTCCCATACAAAGTGGCTTTATGAAAACGGTAAACCTCTTTTAATTCCACAAAAATTAATACAATACTTCTTAAAATTTTGCAAGTTAGTTTTCATCTAAGCTAAGTAATCTTTTTTCGAATTTCACAAAATTAAATAAAAACTAGGCTGACCTTCCATACACAATGACGTCATTATACACAATGACGTCATGAAACCTTAAAAATTAACATGTCAAGTTGATAATTTACACATTAGCTTCGGTATTCATCGACGTCATCAAAAAGTGATATAATTAAACAAATTATTAAACATTTACAAGTTGACTTTCAACCTTTAACTTGGCTGTGGGACCGATTTTAACTTTGGCCCAGTCGCACACTGCTTTGATTCCATCCAAAAGTGCTCCTATGATAATGAATTTTTTTTTTGTTTGGTTAGCTTAAACAAATCCCTTAGCGTATGGGAGATACCCAGAAAGGTTGACCGATCTTAGCAAAACTCGGTCAAAAAGCTAGGCAAATGAAGTAATACTTCTTTACTGAAAATGGTTGCAATCAGTTAGACAGTAGGTCTAAATTCCTTGGATCGAAATGAATTATTCATACAATTTTGTATGGGAGGTCCTTACAATGCAATACATAAAATATATTACATTTTTATAAAACTTTCTCATTTGTATAAAAATCATATAAAAATTTAAATTGTGTTAAAAATTGGATATAATTTTATCAACTATAAAAGACTTGTTTCTGAATGACTTCGAACTGTTTTTTTTTAATTAAAATTCAGCTCATAAGATAAAATTATGTAGCAATTATAGTAATTCCATAGCTGGCATTTCCATTAATAAGAATTAAACAAAAATGACCTTGAGAAAAATTTTGAAGAGAGAATATGTAAAGAATATGTTTTTATGGCCTTTAAAGCCACGATATGCTTGTAAACATTAATGAAGATATAAATTTTCGCTTGCGATCCCAACCCTATGAAAAATTGTGTTGTGTGCCTTGCACTCTCAACCACATCCATTACGAAATTAAGAACATTTCTGAACATTCTTCTAGCCCATCATGTATTCTTAACTCCTCTACTCCTGCTACTATTTCCAACTTCATCTGCTACTTTTTCATGTCTTTTTTCATCTCTATCAATAACAAAGCGTGAACCCAACCAGCTAATGAGTAGCACAGCAAATATCAACGCTGATGCTACGTTTTATTTAATCTTTTGTTGTTTTTTTCTGCCTCAACATCCTTACGTTTTCTTACTTTGTTCTGTGTTTTTCTTAGTTAATAGCGCTTAGCTTGTACGTGGTGTGATTCCTGTTTAGGCCGCGTATGAGGCTGTATAGGCTGTGTGAGCGGAGAGCCGTGTTGCCAGATGTCGCTGAAAAATTCCTCTTTTTTGCATACAAAATAATTGTTTTGCACGTTTTGAGCTAGAAATTTAAGTCATATTTGAAGAAACTTTAAAATATAGCTGCTAACCAAATATCTGAGTTGAACACTATCATTTAGAAACTATCTGATATACCCGGTGTTAATCGAGAAGTTATGTATCTTTATCCAAATTTTTGACCTTTTTTGTCATCGCCAAGCACACTAAGGTCCTAAGACTCATCAAACACCTTAAATGTTGAGATAAATATTCTGAATTGTATACCTTTGTGGCAAGTAACATTCTTGGTTTAGATATCTTTTATTAGATAAATTTCGTTTTCTATAGGAACATGCAACTTGCTTAAAATTTCCACGAAATTGATACCACAAAAACTTCTCAGCACCAATTTTATTTTTTGGTAAAATAAAAAAAAAATCAATCAAAAATGAAAGTTCTGGCTTTGAAAGATAATAACTCGGTCATGTTACAAAGGATTGCATTTATTTTTTTTGTTTAAAATTTGTATTAATTTTCCATCCAATCGTGTTTCAATCTTTTTCATTTTACTTTCCCTTCTAATTTTTATAATTTTGCAAAAAGGACCTAAACGAATTTCTTTATTTCGCAAAAAACTTTGGTAAACATATTTGTTGTTGAAAAAAATTCAAACCAAACCGGGTTTTTTTAATGTTATTTTATATGATATGCATAAATACAGGGTAGATTTAAAGTTTCTAGCGTAAAAATTTAAAAAAAGTTTTATACGATCGAAAAATCAAGCTTAACTATCAATAAAATTTAAGAATTATTTTCTGTTTATTTTTATTCATTTTGTATTTTTTTAATTTTGTTTGCATAAAAAGTAATGGTGTAGTGAAAGAATCATGACAATTTCTCAATTCGTTTCTAAGTTATATTCTCAAATACCTCTTTAAGCACTGCCACAGCAACAACAGCTATCTACCGCGTCAAACTTTAAAACAAAACCATCTACAGACCCAGCCGCACACACACACCAAATTTCATCAAAATGGGACCAGCGGTTTAGGAGGAGTTCAAAGACAAAGCAATGTACAGAAGACAAAGACATATCCTAATATATAAAAACGTTCGTGCCTATGCAAAAAAAAGTGGTATTGCATTGAAAGGGGAAGGACATTTTATGAAAATTGGGCACGATTTAAAATGTTTAGAGCAAAAACGAAGAAAAAATTTAGATCTTCCACTGGCAATTACGATGGTGAGGTCAGATTTTCGAAAAAACAAAAGATCCTCAATTTTTGACCATTTTTATAGCTGAAACTCGATTTTTTACATTTTCGCTACTTTATCCGCACTGTAACTTTTTGTAATGATTTTTTTTTCAAAAACTAATGCTGTATTCGTGCTGAGTGATCCCGAAACAAGCAGTTTTTTCGTTCGAATATGCCTGTAATACGTACTTGCATAATGTTGTCATACTATCGATGTTTTTAATAATGAACAATATTATATAAACAATAGTTCATAGCTGTTGTCAAGTTATTTAATATTTATACAATATATTATAAGAACCTTTTACCATATTTGTGGAAGACATCAAGGCGCAGAACAACGTCTGCAAGGTCACGTAATTTGAAGTAAACATTTTATTGATATGAATTCTTAAATATTCAATTCTTTTTGTAAAAATCTTCAAATATATTTTTGCCTCTAAGCCAATTTTTTTCCTACAGATTGATTCTATAAAACTGCCGTCACAAGGAAGAGTTTGGCATCTAGCATGAAAATCCAAATTAGTCTTATTTTTTTTTTCTTAATCAGCTCTCTTCTATCTTTAAGAAAATAAAAAAATATTGCGAATTTTTTACTTAGTTGGCTAATATTTTAACTTAAAATGTCTTATCTACACAAATTAAAGCAATCATTGAAGCAAAAAATGCAGTATCTTCATAAACAGAGATAAAAAATCGGTATCTACAGGTAGATACTGCATTTTCCCTTTATTTTTGAAGACAATGTTTTTTAAAATGTATTTACTTCTTTCTTTTTTGTCCCAAAATTTTTTTATATATTGATTTTTTTATGCATAACTTATTATTTTTTATGCATAACATATTAATTTTTTATGCATAACATATAAATTTTTTATTAAATGTCCTTGTTCAAGATATGATGGTTCTAAAAATATATCCTTTAAATATCGTAAATATGTTGACTTTCTATGATTTAAATAAAAATTCTAAATGTTTGATAGTTTAAATCATTCTTGATTTTAAATACAAATTCTAGTTGTTTGATAGTTTAAAATCGTTTATTGAGCTTTAGGTCAGGTTAGAACAATTAATTGCTCTAACGAATTTTTTCCAAAGAAACAACAACATTTTCAATATGAAAAAGAAAACATCACTAGCTGATTTTATTGCAATTTCGGCCCTGCTAAAAACTTCATCAGAAATCTTTGAGATGCCGGCGGGAATCGATCCCGGGCTATGCATCGTGCAAGTGAATCTTTGCGCAATACACCAACGAGGCGATGAGATTTCAATGAGAATTTCTCAGTTTTTCTCCCTTTTCTTGTTGTTGTTTTTAATTTGCTTTACTTTAGTTTATGCTTATGTTATTATATGGAGTGCAACATTTTGTAGGAATTCAAATCATCTGGCTGTTTCAGTGTGTTTTTTGGTCGTGCTCTACCATTTGATTAAAGTTTTCTATATGGCCTTGTTATTTATTATGTTGATTTTCTATGATTTAAATACAAATTCTAAATGTTTTATAGTTTAAATCATTCTTGATTTTAAATACAAATTCTAGTTGTTTGGTAGTTTAAAATCGTTTATTGAGCTTTAGGTCAATAAATAAATATGTTTTCGTAAATATGTTAAAAAAGCTTTTTACTATCAACCCAATTCAAAATGATTTTTCCCGGGGAATTGGAAAAGGAAGTTTTAATTTTTAAGATAAAGTTCAAAGATATGTTGGAAATTTTTAAGGCCAACTTGTTCATCAGCCGTCAATATTCATGAGTGTAAAAAAAATTGAGATATCTTTATCTACTATCTTAAAAATTAAAACTCCCTTTTCCAATTTCCCGGGGAAAATCATTCAGAATTGGGCTGTATATAAAACGTACAGTTCATGCTATGTTCACACTGAGAGCTAAATGCGCATTTACGAAATTCACATTTACGAACGGCCCTTTACTCGTTGTAGGAGTAACAGGGACAAATATATATAGTAAATGCTCTTAATGCTCATTCAGCTCTAAGTTTGAGCATAGCATAGTGTAGATACGACTTTTTGAACTGTTTGTGGTAATTTAAATTTATAGAACAAACAAACAAAAAAGCGGCAACTACAGTGTTTGTTCCACAGTTTTTGCATTTCTAATAAAATCGGAATAAAAATCATAAATATTTAAAGCAAAACTTTATTTCACTATCCTGAAGAATCAATTATTTATAACCATCCAAACCTTAATAAGTGAATTTTTGATAAACTACTGTAAGTTGTTTATTTCAGAATATTGAAATGTGTAGATGCCGCATTCTTCCTTATGATTGCAGAATTGTAAAAAGGTTAAAGACTTTTCTCAACAATTTATTTGTAGAAATTAAATAAAAGAAAACTTTTCCAACATAATAGAATTTTTCACCTTTCCTTTACCTTTCCTCGTTGAAAATATTATATATGCCTACTAGTTTTAACCAAAAAGATGAAATTCAAAACAAAACACTTATTTGACTAATAAGTTAGAATTTCCAGTTTTTCAGTGCTACTCTTCTAGGTCTAATGCTATGTCTACACCATGATTTATTTATTACAGGTTGTCCATTCGTTTGACAACACCCGTAAATATTTAAACAAAAATACTTTCTTTCTCAAATATAAACGAAAACCAGGGTTTCGTTGTCTTCTCAGAAAAAAAAGTTAAGTTTCAAATTTTTTCGATTGCGTAAATTAAAGCCTCAAGTTTAAAAGTCTTGACAAGTGGAAACCTAGATAAAGTTGTTATTTTTGTAACCAACTGTGTATTCAGTTAGTGATAGACTTAAACTAAATTTAGTACATCACATTAAACTAGTAATCAAATAAATGATAAAAACGTGCGGAAAAGTGTTTCAGTTATCTCTGATACCTGCGATTTCCAAATAAAGACGATTTTGTCATTCCTGAGAATTTATGTCATTCCCGTAACAACTAAAAAAATGCTTACAAATCAATTTCATGGTGCTCAAAACTAGTTCTTGAGCTAAGGGCTTTTCCTGGCTATATTCTGTCGTCGCTAAAAAGCTGTCAGTCTGCACTTACTTATTGTAGATTCAGTTTTATTTTTACATTTAAGTAAAATGCTACGAAAAAATGTTTTCAATGAAAAATATTTCTAAACAGACTCTTCTTATACTAAGTGTAAATTCAAAAATAAAAAATAATACAAATATTCATAAAATTTAACATTTTTATTTATTATGGTGTGCTTCATACATTTTTTTTTTTTTTATTATTTCTGTATTCATTTACACAACAAAACATTGTCATTACCTTTTTAAAACTCAATAAAATTTTCAATCAAAACAAACAAATAGTGGGAAAAGGTAGTAGAAAAAGCAATAGTGAAATGTATCTTTGGGTATTTAGTACTACAAAAAGGAATGATAATTAGGCAACTGAGCTATATTTTTTCATTAAAAAAATTACTCTTTTGCTCTCCTCTTCAATTGTACGTGTGTATATGTTCCTTCTTGTGAGAAAACGTCAAACGAATGGGGAACCTATACTAATTAAATCATGGTCTACACAGAGAGTTACATTCATACAGATATCTAAAGTTACATCAGTTCCACTTAAGGACATAGCCATATCTGCGTACACATGCAAGTTCTTCCGTGCGCTGCTCGAATCGGAGTTTTTATCGGCCTATGCTAATATAAAAACCCCATCTTCTATATTTTTCTAGTTCTTTTCTTAATTTAATTTAATTGATTTTTTGCAAAAATAAAATGGCACAATTATAGAAACAGCTGTTTTTGATATTTTTCAGCACAAAACCGAAACTTTTTTTGAAAAAATTAAATTTCAACATGAAAAGTTAAAAAAAGTTAATTTTAAACAGTATGTTTTGTACAAAAAGGTGATTAAAAAATTTAAAAAATAGGTAGCTCTTAATTTTACCTGTTTTAATCATAGTTTTCCCCGCACATTCCGTTTCAGTAAAAATCTCGAAAAATCAAAAAAATCCTGCCACCTGGCAGCTCTGGTGAGTACGCAGAGCAGGAGTGTATCGGGCTCTGCTGGAGAGAGAGTGAGCGAGACTCACTTATTATGGATGGTTTCATTAGGCTGAGGCTTTGCTGCTAATAGCGGAATTATGTAATCATGATGTGTGATATGTACACAGTGGAGCAGGAGGGGTGTGAACAGGGGAGCAGAGGGGTTACAGAAGCGAGGTAAGTATTTTAATATGCCCCATTGCGACAGCAAAAGGGTTTGCAATTACAACAAAAAAAAAGGAACAAAGCAAAGCTGAAATGAAAATGATAAAAAGAAACAAAACAAGCATAAATATATAGAGAGAGAGAGAGAGAGAGAGAGAGAGAGAGAGAGAGAGAGAGAGAGAGATAGAGACAAAAGGAGAAAAAAAACCAATCAGAAACAGCAACCCAAACCAGCAAGTGTTAGGATTTCAGGCGGCCTATAAGAATATTAAACACGCTACACTTAAAGCACTTTGCTGTGCTTAAAAACTGTTGTAACGAAATTTTAGTATTATGTTTTGCATACGAATAGTTTACATTTACATGAAATTGGCAAAAAGAATGAACAAAATTTGAAATTAATTTTTTTTTAATAGTAATGGTAGGGTGTTAAAATATGTATTCATCAACGAAAAATTTCCACGACATTCAATCTACACTTTCATAATTTTTTTGGATTACTGACTGGATGTAAGGGTGGGTTTGAGTGTGATGAGGGGGGGGGAGGGGTTGTGTAGAGAGTGTGTGTCGGTTGGGGTTTGCCATAGTGTGAAGATTAAGTTCATTCATTACGCGTCTTTGAAGTGCCGAATAGCACATATTTGTTGAAGATGTGTTTTGGGAGACTTGCTTAATTCTGTTCTTATCCTTTTTGAGATAAAACATATTAATGTATTCATTAAATTCGTTTTTAATTTTTTAGGAAGAAAATAAATTTTTAGAAAAATAAATTAATTCTTCAATTATTGCTTATTGCAAAAACATGATGACATAACAAATATTTTGAAATAATCGACTTGTCGACAAATCGAAAAAATTTATTTTTGTATGAAGAAATGGAATTAAATAAGTAAAATTTTACAAATAGGTCCGAAATTTAATAAGAAATAGCCAAAATCTCTTCAGTGGTTGTTCGCAATATATTAAATATATTAAAGCAATGTATCGAGCCAAAAAAAAAATTGAAATTTTAGATCATGTGGCATATCACGTTATTGCAATAAGCCCTTCAATTCAAAAATTTGTTTTTCCGTTCGAAAAAGAACCGGTAAATTCGATTTCGTTTTAATAAATGACATTGTTTTTAATTAAAAATAGGTTTGTCAGTTTTTAGTTAAAATCAAAACATGGTTTTTAATGCTTGAAAGCGTGTGCAAACACGCACGAGACTATAGACTTTACCTAGCTGTTTGTCAAATTTTTTTTATCAGCATCAATATTTAGTGCGGTTTAGCATTCCATTTTAGCTTAACCACTTTCCTCCCTACTTCTCTAGCTATCCAATCATGCCCACATTTTACAAGGAGATTGCCTTTTTACCATATTCAGCTGTGAGTCTAATTTTATTATCTCGGCATGAATTTTTACTGCTCTATAACGTTTTTATTTTACTGAGACCCCCTCTCTTTTACACCTCTTATTATTGCTCGTATCCAAATTCAGTTAGCTGCTTTCATTTAAAGTAATGTCATCGTTTTTTAATTGAAAGTAATACTCGATAAAAGGCCTTTAACGCCTCAAGTTTACACATTTAACACATTTCCGAATCAGGCGCGGATTCGGGGGGATAATATGGGGGATTAACGCCCTCCCCAGATGCTAATTAATTTTTATAACGATGTGTGACAATTTCTCTATAAATATGATAATTCTTATACTTAGAGAAAAACAGGTTGCTCTTTTTTTACGTTAAAAGTTGAAAATTTCTTGAAAGTTTTACCAGTAACGGCATCAAATCACTAGCAATTTTTTGACTTTTCTTTTGTAGGAAAACTTGATTTATAACATCTTGTTTTGGACGGCAGAGGTATTCAATGAGTTTACTTTAACGCTAGTATTGTTGACAAAGTCACTGAGTTCAAATTTTATTCTATTATATGTGATGTGAAATAACAGATAAATATTAGTATAAAATAACAACTTAAATTTTGTATCCGACATGTGGACATCACCAAATGTTTAATTTGGGAATATTTTGAAGGATTTGGTTAAATCAACTACGGCAGAGGCTGTAAAAACTGTAATAACGGATTAACTCGATCTATTGAAGGTTTCTTGAAATGATTGTTTCTATTTTAAAATTTGAGAGGTCAAGGATATGTTGCAGGCTCAACTATGGCAAGTCTTGCGAAGTAGCTGAAATTTCAATTATAATGGACATACTCACTACCAATCTACTTTTTTTACAGGGTTGCACAGTGAATCGTGTAGAACATGCTAGCTGGACAAATATATTTTCTTGAATTTTTTCATGCATAAAGATTATTTTAATGTTTAAAAATTTTAGTTTGAGAAAAATCCTAAACTTAGATACCTCCCACACTTAATGTGTTCTTTCTATGACATCTGTGCCTACCGTGCCCATGTTTGATATGTTTGTTTTTATATGTAAAACTTTTGGTTATCAAAGCGGTAGCTATAAAATTATTTTAATTTGTGTTAAATATAAGTAAGCGGATTGTTAAAGGAGGTTTTAGTCAAATGCGGTTTAAATTAAGGCATACTTGAGAAGATGTTCTTTAAAAAAGTTTTTTATTTATACTAAAAATTTTACTTGCATGCCAATTTTACATCATCAGTGTAAGTAAAACAAATGCTTTTTTTTTTTTAACATATATATTTTACAGGTGCTCACAGCTTATTTTATGCAGCGCATACTTTAAACTTTAGGGCTTTATAAAAACAAAACTAACAGGAATACAAAAGATAATATGGTGTCATTTAAAAGAGCAAAAAGTCTAGTTAAATAAGGGTTTTTCATTAATTGTGAATACATATATTAAGTTGTTTAAAAAATAAGAGAACAGAAAATACTGCTTAATTTCATCTCGCAGCTTATTTTATGCAGTCACTTCTCTCTGTTACGGTACTCTAATGCTGTGCTGTTTAACGGTACTTTCGTTAGCTATGCCTTCGTTCTGTTTCTATAATTGCTTTGTGTTAGCTTTTTAGTCTGATTTTTTGATTTAAGTGTCTGCTTCTATGATTATTTAAAATAGGAGCGCGCACAACGCTACAACAACGAGAATTGGTTATATAATATTTTAAAAATAGCAGATCGCCGCGAAAAATGGCTGAAATGGTTAACCCTTAAATGCCCAGTGACGCCGATTTCAGTCAAAAAAATATATATGGTGTTAAATGATTCCCTGAACACGAACTTGTTTTTATTTTTTTCGAAAAAAATTTTGTTTAATAGTTATTAAAGAAAATTATGGTTGTATCCAAAAAGATACACTGGGCATTCCGACTTATACCATGATTGTAGTTTATCTCGGTGTGAAAATAATTCAACAAGTTTTTTGTAAGATTTAGTTTTATTTCATCCTTTATAATTCAAAAGTAACACAAATTAATAATTATAAAATTATGTTCAGCTTTAATTCATATATATATATATTTGATTTTTTTACATAAGTACATAAACATAAAACCGTAAATATTCAATTCAATTCATAAATAGTTGTTTCAAAATAAAATAAAGTTATTTAGGATTTATGGAAATTCAAAAAGCAATTTTTATCAATAGTTATGCATAAACTTACATTGCATTTTATACATTTTATCGTTGTTTGTCCGGAGCAAGATGGAAACTTGCATCTTTCTTTCTTATCCTTCGCTGGCCAGTGATCCATGTTATCCGTCCTTAAATCCTTAGGTGGTGGGGTGTTGCTATTGGGCCTCATCCTTTTTCCTGAAGAAGGTGTTCAACTCTAGGTCGTCCTCGCCCATTAGTGGGTTTTGTCGAATTGAACGAAAACAACATGTCCGCGACTTCAAGTTTAAAATCAATAAGCCGAAGATGCTTGTATCCATGTTCATCCTTGTTGATCCTTTCATACAGAATCCAAGCATTGACACAAGTCATATCTAACAAATGGTAAAAAAGTCTCATGGTCCATTTCCGACTTTTCATTGTTATTTTGTGTCGTCCCATGAAGCTATCCATACTGTCAACACCACCCATATGGTTGTTGTAGTCTTTTATGATTTGAGGAGAAGGAATTGTCTTTAAGGACTTTTCTTTCTTGTCAAACCGATTAACAGCCAAAGGAACATTTGACAGTTCACCATCCATGGGCTTCGCTCCAACATATGTTGAAACGAGATTTACAACGCGATTATCCTTCCACGACAGTGAAGTAAGTTCTATTCCATGAATATTTGCAGTAAATTCTTTACTAGTTCCGCGATCATACAATATTTCATCATAGTTTTTTCTTCAGGTAGCTTGCAGTTTTTAATTCGGTTTCGACGAATTGTTCCAACTGATAAGATTCCCTGAGTTCTTAAGTAGACCAGCAAAGGAATGGTCGTGTAATAGTTATCAAAGTAAACAATGTGGTTTTGATAACGTGGTACTTCTCGAAGCAATCTTACGACTATATTTGCCGAAGTCTGAAGATCTGGCTCGTTTTGTCGTGGTATTTTAGGTGCTCCGTTGTAAACTTCAAACTTATATGCAAATCCTGAAGTATCACACATAACAAATAGCTTGAAGCCCCATTTTTTGGGCTTATTTGGTAAATATTGTTTCATGTAGTGTCCTATTTTAGTCGAACACATTTGTTCATCTACACTCAACCGCTCTAATTTAGGAACCGAACTAAAAGTTGAATTGAGGGTGTCAATTATTGGCCTGATGAGAAATAAGCGATCACGATTTGGATCTTGACGATCATACTGCTTATCTTTATCGTTGAAATGGATATACTTTCTAATTGTTTAAAGCGGTTTCTAGTCATTTGCTTTTGAATAACCTGAACATATCGATTATTGTTTTCAGACCAACAATCTCTGATGTTGGGAACATTGAAATAAGTAGAGTAAAACAATATACCAATGAATTTGCCTAAGTCAGATAAACTAAATTTAAAGGATTGTTTCTTCAACAATTGTTTCCTCCAAGGACTGTGGAAACAAATATGCCCAAACTTGAAAGGGAGTTTCCAGTTGCGAAATATTCTCTGGTAGTCTACTGTCACCTCTGAAACGTACTTGCTTCTTATTTAACTGGAGATTATTACTCTTCCATATAAGTCTTTCGAATTCAGACGACTTGGGATCTATCTTAACATCCCTAAACTCATAGGGAAATGAATCCCAAGCGCTGTTATGGACGTCATTGTTAAATGCTTCTTCATGTAGTTCTGAAAGAATCGATTCATCATCATTTATCATGTCAAGAAAATCCTCTTGAATTGTCATATTTAGGTCAAAACTTTCGTCCTCTTCATCCTGATTTCCCTCGTGTATATTATCAGTTACTAAAACCAAGTCATTAGATTCTAACAAGGGTGGTGATTTTGGATCATTTTCATCTTCATCATCGAGATCATCAGTACTGTCATAGCCGAAGCCTTCATTATTACACAGTAACTCACAAACTTCATCTTCAGTCAACTTTACTCTCCCAACTTTTAAAAAACCAGTCATTGTCTTTAGGTAGAATTTTAATGTAAACAATTTTTTACTCTTATTTAGAATTAACAAAAAATTAATTTTAAATATTTAGAAAACACGACCTCCCCTCGTTACAAAGATCATGCAAAGAACAAGAAGCAAGAAAGTAGAAACGATAGTTTTCTTTAAAGCTTGTCAAAAAATTAAACAAAACCAAATGACTTCTGCGATTGGCGCACGAAATTCAAATGAAAATAGCAAAACTCTTCTCCTGCTAGTCAGCGCAAAGCAAATCAATGTACATGGCTGAATGCCCAGCGTATCTTTAAGGATACAACCATTAAAAGCAGCATAACTCTTGACGCATGCAATTTAATTAAATGAAAACTTGCATATCGGCTAAACACACATTTTTACACTATTATTATTTTTTTCGGCTCTAAAAATGTTAATAATTTTAGACATATTTCATGTCAAAAAGTAAACTGTTCGCAAAAATTCAAAAAATTTATATTTTGACTTTGGAGGTCCATATCTTCTAAGCTAATAAAGCTATGCAAATAATTTAATTTTTGTTAGTTAATTGCAATTTTCTGAGTAAAACTGCGTATCCAGTTTTTAAATTTTTTTGATATTTTAAACGAAGTATTTAATTTTCTTGGTTGTATCCAAAAAGATACACTGGGCATTTAAGGGTTAATATCAATTCCTCTACAGTGCAAAAAATCATCGAGCGCTTCGTCCATAAGAATCGGTTGCACAATAAGAGCAAAGAAGCACCAAACAAAATTTTTAATGTAACCGACGAGCTGCATATTGTATGGAAGATAAAGGCTAACCCGAGACTCTCAGCTCCGAAAATGGCTTTTGAAGTTCAAACTGACCTGAGCAAGCAGTGTAGTGCCTAAACTATTCGACGTGTCTTGCGCAAAAAGAACTTTCATGGCCGAGTAACCTGAAACAAGCCGTTTATTAGCCCCAAAAACAGATTATGCAGACTCAACTACGACAAGGAGCATATGTCCAAGGCCCCAGAGTACTGGAATTCAGTTATTTTTTAAGATAAATCGAAGATCAATTTATTCGGTTCAGATGGTATGTGCTATATGTGGCGAAAACCGATATCGGCCAACAAAAAAAACTTAAAACAAACCGTGAAACATGGCGGTGGCGGCGTCATGGTTTGGGCCTGAATGTCAGCTGCTGGTACTGGGAAGTTGCCGTTTATTGAAACAATAATTTACAAATTTAAGTATCTACAGATCCTGAAGAACAATTTGCTGCAGAGTGCAAAGGTTCTGGGTATAAAATTGAATTTCCGATTTTACCAGGGTGACAATCAAAAGCACAAAGCGGGTATTGTGCAAACCAGGTTAATATACAATACAACTGCCCACGTTGGCAGTTATTTATATATTATTTTTTTCTATTCCTGTTAGTTTCGTTGTTATAAAGCCCTAAAATTGAAAGTATGAACTGCATAAAATAAGCTGTGAGCCACTGTATATTTAAAGATGGCGTGGTTAAAGAAAGGTTAAAATCGGGCAACATCATAGCTCGGCTTCAGATCGTCAGAATCGAGAAAAACGATTTAACAGAGACTCTGGTTAGTTAAAGGTACTCTGGCGCATCGGATTTTAAGCGCCAAGCCGCAAAATCTGTATTATAAGCGGGATTGATTTGATATTTGTTTTTTAAATATTCTTAAATAGTATACATATTCTTGAATAATAATCAATTAAAATAAATTTTATTTTCAAAAAATTGTTTGCATAAAACCGCCCTTAATTATTACTATTTCAAGCAATGCAGATTTCTTCATGCAGAATTACGATCATCTTCAATGCTTTCCTGTACAGCGGCTACAGATTCTTCAGTGCGCACTGTTCGGCATCTCACGGGATGCACATTATCAGTAACAGTAAATGTGGTACGAAAACTATCTACTGTTCTTCGAATTAGCAGCTCTGAAGGACGATTATGTACGCCATAAAATGGACGAAGTGCACGATAAGTTTGACGAACAGAACCATTATTTTGATAAAAATTTTCCACAATTTGCACGCGTTGCTCTGGTGTAAGTCGATCCGTAATAAAATGTCAAAGCAAACTTAACAAAAAGCAACTATCAGCTGTTAATGGGTGGTCAAATAAAGCAGTGATGCCAACTCAAAGTTGTATCACTCTATAAAAAACACCCTTTACAACTTAAACAATAGATTGGTCACAGCTTAATTACTCAAGCCTAGTGAAGTGGGAAAGAGTAGCGCCTTCTGCTGAGTTATTGACTCTATACAGAGTTGTTGTTGTTGCCATGTTCAAAACTTACTGGAGAGACTTCACGCATTTCTAGCTTTTTTTTAATAAGCGCAGACAAGATTAGAAGAAATAATTTTAGAAGAGAGTTTTTACAAGAGAGCGAAAGAAATAATTGTAGGTGGGAGGATTCAAGCATTTTTAACGATAAATATTTATAATTTTGCTCTATGGGATTTAACGACAATAAATGTAGGCAATCAGTTGCCAGCAACTATTGCAGTTAATTCTCGTGAATTTTTGTTAGAGTGTAGCTACAACGTCAAGCCTTATTTATTGATTTGAATAAACCAAACATTTTTATAATGTACACATAGGTATAATAATAAATATCATAATTTATGTGTTTATATTTATTTATTCATTAAAAAAAAACAAAAACTTCAAACCTCTTCTATAAGTAACAAAAATAATTCGTACACGCATGCATAGATTTGACAGAAATTATCTCTCTAGGGTTAATAAGAAAAACATCAAATTCTGCCATAACATATATAATCATAATACCACATTAGCCGCCAATATTACCAGCATTGACTATCAAAATGTACTGACTATCAACTAACAAAATGTATCGCTAATAAATTAAACCTCAACACTTTAAATGTACACAATATTAGATGACTAAAAAAAAGTCGATCAAACGCATTCACATGTTTCGTTCAACTGATTGAAAATGTGTGTGGTTTCGTTGATTTTCTTGAACAATATTCTCTTT
The DNA here is from genome assembly GCA_963920525.1 of Dichetophora obliterata. NCBI lineage: Eukaryota > Metazoa > Arthropoda > Insecta > Diptera > Sciomyzidae > Dichetophora > Dichetophora obliterata. The sequence goes on along the minus strand of OY986438.1, from coordinate 4,861,051 downwards.
TTTATGAGTTTATAAGATTTTAAGCAAGTTAGCGTAAAAATAAGTTTTGCGTAACCGGTGATATTAGCCTATGCCACATTATTCTACTTAACCGTAATATCCGAAGTTCCTCTACTTTTTAACTTCTGATATAGTACATACCTTTGAATTATATAGTAAAAGCATATAAAAAGTAAATGTAACTTTTAAAAATGAGTGTACTACATGCATCAATAAATAATATAGATAAAAAAACTACTTTGCTAATTTAGCACCCCCCCCCCCCCAGTAACAATTTCTAGATCAGCCACTGCTGCGATTGTTATTCTATAGCTTCCAAATCATTTGAACTTTGAGTTTTTACTAAAAACCATATATTAAAATTAAGTTTTTTCACCTTAAGCAGTACATAAAGATTTTCCTTTCTTTATAATCGCATTTTATTTAAGGTTTTTTCTTCTTCAAAACACATCTTCAGGTAGAGCTAGCAAGATTGCATTAAAGTTTCATGTTTTCTCTTTGATATTTTTTAGCCTTTGATGCGAGACCAATCAAATGAAAGCATGAAAATCGATTTTATTTTTTCATATTATTTCACATAAATTGAATTAACATAATCGACTTATGATTTTATACGCCTTTCCTTTGATGTTTACCTTAAAACAGTTATCGTAGTATTTTAAGTCTATAAGAAAAAACGCTCAATCTTAGCATTATTATTAATTAATATTTTATTGTAGGTTTTTATTTATCATTAAGTATGAACACATAAATTATGTTTCATTAAGTTTCGTCAAAAGCATTCATATTCAATCGAAGATTAATGCTTTTGTAATTTTAAGCTTCAAAGTTCCAATTGAAAATTTACTAGTTAGACACGATCTTAGAGAAAAGGGTCATCATTTCAAGCTCTTTAGGGCCAATTAAAAATTTAATCCTCTTAATGAATTAATGAAATGTTAAGTTTCGATAATCAGTCATTATATTGTTAACATTTAACAATTTAAATCGTTAGCAATTGTTATTAGGTCGTCACCTTTTGCTTAAGTTCTTCAACAGCTTCTTCTCATGTTTTGCGCAAAATGCTTAAAATATTGGCATTATTTTCTTTACAATAGCTTTATTAACAGTTGGATTATTTTCATTCAAGTCATTTTTTTAATATACGCTATATAAATAAATCCTTCTTTGAAGTTTCTCGTTAAGCCGTAATAAGTCGCATGAAGAGCACTAATCAACTGGAGAGTCTTCATTAGGAGAAAGTTTTTTTTATTGTATTTTTGTGGGATTCTTTTGTGGTGCTTCAAGCAAGATTGTGTTGTAAGTAAAGGCTACTTAGTTTGTTAGGCGATAAGCAGGCTGTTTTGTTTTTTTTTTATAAAAAAATTTATTGTTTAAATAAAAGCAATAGTTTGAGAAAATATTTGAAAAAGAAATAGGTTGGTCTCTTGGAACTCATAAAAATTTATAAATGTTTGATATAAAATATAAAATTATGTGATGGCAAAACATTTTTTTGCGTAAGCTGCCTTCACTAAGCTATTTTATTAGGGCTGATAGAATTTTTATTGCAGCAAAACGAAACAAAAGCAAAATTTTAACCAAAACGGAACATTTTTGAGGAAAATATGAAAAAGCTTCTTCACAATTTGAAGCCTTACCGCTTTCATTAGTGACAAGATATCACGCTTGAGGTATTGGCATTGTGTAGGAGGTACTAATTTTGATAACGTCATCGTTAATTTAAATTTCAAGACCTTTAACGCTTTGCTATGTGCTAAGTTTTAAGGTTTTGTTAAATTTCGATGTTGAGCGCCACCTATTGGAACAATTTTTACTGTGAGCACAAAACAATTGAAGAGTTAATTTTGGAATAATCGCGTTTTTAAAGTTTTATGGAAGGTGTAACGCTTTCAATGGCATTCTCACATATACTTTTTGTGGTGAGTACTTTCAAATAAGAGTCGCCTTCCTTCCCAATTTGAAGGCTTTAGCTTTCATAAGTGACTAGAAAGCTCGTTTGAGGTGTTGGATTTGTACACTGCAAAAAATAATTGGTATTTTAAACACTGCCCTAAAATCATCAGCAGCCTTAATTTAATCGTAGTCTTTCTATTAACATTATGCAGCCTTAGTTTTAGGCAGTAGTAAGCATAAATTCAAAAATTTAACGCGTTCCTGCTGTGGGGTAAAAATCTTTCATGCCCGAAACATTTCATAATTTAATTTTTTTTTTACTTAATTTCAAAAAAATTTTTCTCAACAAATATTCTTAGTAAATTAGTAAATTAAGTAATGTGAGGTCTCCATTATCCTTAAATAAAATCGCATTAATTACGATTAAGCCCCTTAGTTTTCCTCTTTTCAAATAAGAATGCAAAAACTTCTTTTAATGATTCTTTTCTTTTTACAAAAAATTCTTTTAACTTCATATTTTTTTTAATGAATGAAACCAGTAAGATTTTTAGACCATTTGTTCCAGTTTTGGAGGCCTATAACTCATAAACCAATTGCAAGCGGCATGAAATTATCAGATTTGGATTTAGGAGGTAAAAATTCATATAATCCGCAAAAATTAAGAATTAGAGTTGTCGCTATTCTTGAAATTTTCCCCGAATGGATATTAACTGACTTTTTTCTTTTTTCAACATCAGTTCTAGCAGCATGCAAGTTACTCAAATCGAGTTTGGAAACATACCTTTTATATGAATTATTTAAATTTTTTTTTTAATTCAAAACGTATGAATAAATATATAAAGTATGTATAAAATATATAAATATATAAAGATGAGTATTGGGCTCCAATAATTTTTTAAACATATTCCAGAACCTCCCTGCAAGGTTTGATTCTAAATCCTGGATGTAATATAAGCATGTGATGCGAAAAAACCAGAAAATTCTCAAAATGGGTGGACACCTGTTAAAAAAAAACACGAATTTGAAGAAGTCTAAAATAGTTTTTTCAAATCGAGTTTCGTATTTAAATTTTAGTCATAAAAAACTTTTGACCATAAGATATTCTAATGTAAAAGCATTTTTTTAACAAAAATTTGCTATAAGTTTTTTTTTAAAATTAGTACTTGATCTAAAATTAGTTTTCTTAATTCAGAATTTTCTAAATTTTTGTCGCTTTTGAATCAGAAGCTTTGCCTTCGCCTAGATCGCTGCGACTTTCTCAAATTTAAATGCTGAAAGATTGTTAGCAATTTTAAAAATTTTCTGAAATATTAAAAAAAAATTTTCAAATTGGATCATGACAGAAAAACTAGTTTTTTTTAAACCAACTTTTGGGAAAACATTTAGTTTTTTAAATTTATTTTACTTTGTTTTCTTCTTTTGTTTTTAATTACTTAAAAACATTAATTTGCTTATCGCCCAAATTCATATGCGTTATTGGCTTAAATGCCCCTTACCATCAATTGCTCCGAAGAATGATCTTCAACTAATAGGGATATCATTCATCATTCCTTATCATTCCTCAATTTCTCGTACGAATAACTTCATAATTTCTTCCATTACATTCGTGGTATTTACTAATGGCTTCGTATTATTTACGAACTAAAATTAATATTAGTAGAAAAAAATTCATTCGTAGGTTGACCGAATGTACGAAGTATTAGTTTAGTTTAAAAAATTTACAACCGAAAGCTTTCAGCCTCGTTTGTTGGACAATTACCAAATATAAGGAAATGTATGTTTGTGAGGTGGCCGTAGGCTACTGTAAGAGTAAGTGGCCCGTAAGCTAAAAAACCGTGGTTCAAACCCCAGCTCAGCTAGAATGTTTTTTTTTTCGTTATTAGTAAATATAAGAAATGTATTCGTAAAACAACATTTGTTTTTGTACGAATACGAATAAAATATTTGTAATATGTACCAAACTACGTCCAATCTGCGAATCCTATTCGTGACTGAAAACTACAAAACAAATTCAAAGAATGTACGCAGAATTAGTAATATTTACACACCAAATTTTTTGAGTGTAAGAATACATATTGAAAAGTGCCTATGAAACAAGAGTAAATGAAATGGTATCGTAACTTTTCACTGCGACGGGTACAACATACTATTTAAAAATGCATGCATTGTTTAGCTCAGCTTTATTTATAAATGTACCTCAAAAAAGGTATTTTTGAGTTCTCTTCAAAATATATTAACTTATATATGTAAAATATGGTCATATAAAATCAAAAAAGCCTTAAGTTACAATGAATTCAAAGTCGACTTTTTTTACACTCCTACAGCTAAAAACGACGTTTTTATTAAAAAAGTTCTAAAATCCTTAAGTGTGAGTGCAACTTACAATTACAATTTAGAAAGTTTTTTGACTCTCCCGTAAAATTTTTTAATTGCAGCTTACGGCTTTTTGATTAAATGTGAAGATATTTAAAAATTTTCACTGCCTAGGGGGGCAAGTGTCCCCTCTCCTGGCCCCCTGTGGTTGCACATCGTTGTACTAATACGTTTCCTTTTTGCTCTGAGCGCGTCATATTAAAAACAGTTTTTGGTTTTGGTCGCATTTTTGCATTATTTTTTAGCTGACATTAAATCATTGTAAAAAGTTAAAAATTTTAAGTAATTTCTTGTTTTAAAAATTCTCAATAAGACAAACGTTAAAACTAGGGCTAGGAATCTTATGCACTAAAAAATCGAATCATATTGCACTAAATACGGGTAAAATATGCAAATAAGAACATTTTTCTAATATTTTATTATCGATACAAAACTAAATATTACATGTTATTTAACAAAAAAGGAAAAACAATTCATTTAAAATACATACAAAAAAGAAGTGCGTGAAGATAAATTCGTCAATCCGACGCTAACTTAGCAAAGACTCAAACCAAATTTTTAATCCGCAAAAAGTTAAATTCGTACTTTTTGCTAAGTACGAAATTAATTTTTGGATGAAATTCCTCCCAAAATGAAAATCGTTCTTTTTGCAAAGTACGAATTTAACTTTTGGGAGGAAATTAAATTCGTTCTATTTACAAAGTACGAGTTTAACTTTTAATTCGAATTTAGCTTTTGGCACAATTTTGAGTGCACAATCAAGACTTTTGCCATAAACATTTTTTAAAAGTAGTGAAATTGGCGCTCATGGTACTAATGGTACTAATTTTCAAATCAAAAATTCTCAAAATCTAAGTTCGAATAAAAAGTTAAACTCGTACTTTGCAAATAGAACGAATTAAATTTCGGCCCAAAAGCTAAATTCGTACTTTGTAAGAAGAACAAATTTAATTTTTTCCCAAAAGTTAAATTCGTACTTTTTGTAAGTACGATTCTAATTTTAAAAAATTTGTAAATAATTTGCAATTTGTTTGAAGTAAAAAAACTTCCACTACATTTCATATCACACCAAAAAAGCTTTTACAATTTACTACTTACTTTTTTTGTAAGTGCGTGAAGATAAACCCGTCAATCCGACACTAATTTAGCAAAGACTCAAACCAAAATTTTTGATCCGCAAAAAGTTAAATTCGAAAATAGTACGAATTTAATTTCCTCCCAAAAGTTAAATTCGTACTTTGCAAAAAGAACGATTTTAATTTTGGGAGGAAATTAAATTCGTACTATTTTCGAATTTAACTTTTTGCGGATCAAAAATTTTGGTTTGAGTCTTTGCTAAGTTAGTGTCGGATTGACGGATTTATCTTCACGCACTTACAAAAAAAGTAAGTAGTAAATTGTAAAAGCTTTTTTGGTGTGATACGAAATGTAGTGGAAGTTTTTTTACTTCAAACAAATTGCAAATTATTTACACAAATTTCCGAATAAAACATAAGTCAATTAACCTAATCTACACATTCGGTATGGATGTATTGTCACTTCGTAATTCTGATAAAAGAGATTGTCCTTTTTTATTTGATGCCCAAATTGTCTTGTTTTGACGGTTTTAAGTATAAAAATAAATTCTTTTAAACAATTCCGTTATGTAACTTAAAAGTTTTTTTTTTAAATCCTGACATTCTAGAGAAAAATTGAGAACTCAGTTTTACAAGCCTTTGGTTCTAGTTTCACGTGTGTTAAATTTGTTTGCGATAATTGTGGTACGGTGTTACCTTTTCCCAAATTATGTCGCTCTAAGTTTAAATGGTTGCAAATCAAAAAAAGCAAAAATATTAAAAAGAAAAAGTTAAAGCAAAGAAATTTCATGATTGGTGAAGATAACTTAACCATTTCAATTTTATGATGAGCAGTAAAAACATGCATTTGCATAAGATTTTTAGCCCTAGTCATAACAACTTCTTTTTTTAACATCAGCTTTTGCATAATTAAATGAGAGCTAGGCTTCGCATAGAACAACAACAACTTTGTATACAAACAAGAACCTTATAAATGTGTAACATACCCAAAAAGAAAGGATTAAGTTCTTGTGGTTTGTCCGCTTCACGTGATATATTTATTGCCCAAAAATGTTCATATTTGCAAACTAAGTTGATGCAAAACCAAAACTGTTTTCTTGGTTTCAACCAAAAAGTTGAGGTATTAAATAAAACTGAGGTATTAAAACGCTAAAACTAAAGGCTTAAAAGTTTGGATGTTTATGGTTATCTCGTTAACAGTGATTATGTCCAATACAATACATATAAATATATTCCCATGAAAATTCAAGACTGAAGTGTTTAACCCTGGAAAACTAAATATATTATATTACATATGTACAATAAAGCTAACGTTTTAAATAGTTTCTGTTTTAAAATTTTAATAAAAAAAAGAGTTCACTGGTTCAGTCGTTTTAACAAAATTCAGCAATGCTGCTTTTAATCCAGAAAGTTGTACACAAAAATCAGAAAAAGAGAGCGGTGTTCGTCGATTTGACGAAGCTTAGCTTTTCAGGGCTTGAAGAAATTTATCACAATTATTGATCTAAACCAGTGGTGCTCATTCTAAAACATAAACATTTTCGCGTCTGTGATAGAGAGCTTAAAGCTTCTTCACTGAAAGAAATCAGTTGAGTAAGCTTTCTGTAGCACAGTTATTTGATTTTTAAATGCCTTGTTAAGTACAAGTGAAACTTTCAAATGGTTGAAAAGATCAAAACATTAAGGGTGTTCACTAGACTGGCCATGCATTTGTTATAAAATTTTAAATTTTTCGAAAATGAAAATTATGACTGATTAAAAACATGGCGTTTGGAATAAAAACCAGCATGTACTAATATAAGTTCGATAGGAGTACGCCAAATGACCGCCAGTTGATCGTTTTGTTTTGAAAACAAATTGAAAAACATATGAAAATTTTTTGACTTTTTACATATTTATCGATTTTTTTGCATAAAGACTTATTTTGTGCATAAAATTGTTACGTATAAAGTGCATATTTTATATAAAGTGCAATATAATTTATATAAAGTGCAATAAATTGCTATTGAAATGTATTCTGAAACAACATTTAATACAAATAAAACAAAACTATGTGATTACGTTGAATAACTTGGTCGTTATGAAATTTTTTACTGGAAGTGTACCATTGTAAATTTTTATTTTGGGTATTTTTACAAAAAAATTCCAAAAATGCAAAATCGCAAAACTTTTAAAAATCGACTAAACGCTCAGGTAAAGCATAGTCTTAAGCTATTTCAGGCAAAAAATTACAAGAACCAAAATTCGGATAACAAAGTTATAGCTGTTTAAACTGGATATTTTTTTCAATAAGGCTCGAAGTGCCTGTTTTTGGCATTTCGAACACAAATAAATTCATAAAAAATCGATAAAATTATTTTTCTTATTTAAAATGGCTTCAGTTATATAAAAAATTTTCTGATTTTAGTAAGAAGAAATTTTGGAGTTTCAGGGCTGCCAACATATTAGACCCTGGTTTTAGGGTAAAAAATATTAAAAATACATCAAAAACAAACAAATTTCATTTTCACCACTGCAACATGTGAATTCTTTTTTTTCACAATTTTTCACCACAAAAAATAAAGCTACATATGCGCGAAAACTCAGTTAAATAAAAAAGTTTATACTGCTTTTTTTTAAAGGCTCGACTAAAGCAATTGTTTCCGATTTTTTTCTTTGAATTTTTTAACTTTAACCTGGCGGTGTGACTTGGTTTCTGATTCGATTTTTGATATACTGTGCTTGATGGAATGGTGAAAAAAGAGAATTCATAAGTGGCAGTGGTGAAAATAAAATTGGTTGGTGTGTTTGGGGTATTTTTAATATGTTTTACCCTAAAACCAGGGTCTGATATGTTGGCAGCCTTGGAACTTCAAAATTTATTTTAACTAAAACCAGAAAATGCCTTTTTGTATTAATAAAGCCATTTTAAATAAGAAACAAAATTTTGTCGATTTTTTATGATTTGTTTTTGTTCGAAATGAAAAAACAGGCACTTTGAGCATTTCTGAAAAAAATCAAGTTTCAACAGATATAACTTTTTTATCCGAATTTTCGTTTTTTAATTTATTGCCCGACATAGCTTAAGACTATGCCATAGCCGTGAAGTCGATTTTAAAAATTTTACATTTTGTGGTTTTTTGGATTTTTTTTTTTTTTTGCAGAAAGACCCAAACTAGAAATTTACAAAATGTTACACTTCTAGTACAAAATTTCATAACGACCAAGTTGTTAAACGTAATCACATAATTTTTTTGCAGTTGTATAAAGTGTTGTTTCAGAAAACTTTTCAATAGCAATTTATTGCAATTTATACAAATTTGAATTTTTAAGATTTTTTTACTATAAAAAATGAAATTTTTTAAAAATTAAAATATCACAACTCTAATAATTTTTTAGCCGATTTTTATACTTTATAGCTCATTTCTAGGAACAACTAAATAGCAAACGAAGTGCATACCAGTTTTATGCAAAAAATAAGTCTTTATGCGAAAAAAATCGAGAAATATGTAAAAAGTACAAAATTTTCATATGTTTTTCAACTTACAAAAAAACTATCAGCTTTCGGTCATTTGGCGTACTCCAATCGAACTTATATTAAAACATACTAGTTTTTATCCCAAACGTCTCCTTTTTAACTAGTCATAATTTTCATTTTCGAAAATTTCCTGAAAAAGGCCAGTCTAGTGTTCACGCTTACTGCGTGAATAAGTGGGATCTTATTTTTATGATGTTATTTTCTGCCTACACTGTAAGAAGTAAGTGTTATTTTAAAAACTGACTTAAAATAATCAATAGGCTTAATTTAATCTTAGTCTTTCTATCAAGCTTATGCAGCCTTCATTTTACACAGTAGAAAGTTGAAATTCAAAATTTTAATGCTTGCCAGCTGAAAACCATGAAAACCACTCAGTTGAATTCAGTTAAGCTACTGTTGTATTTACTCTTTGACTGCCTTTAAGTAAGATAGTATTAGATGATGCAGTATATAAAGGCAAAAGTAGCTTCAGTGAAAGCTGTCTTAATGCTTATTTTAAGGCAGTTATTTCACCTAATGATAAGATTTAATTTTTACAGTGTACCTTTGGTGTAATATTTTGCTTTCACAACTGTTTGTTCGTGAACACGAACATGTTTATCTGAATTTCAATTGATCTTTTCTGAATTTCAAATAGCATTTATGAATTTCAATGTTACTTTTAATTTAAAATTAAGTTCTAAATTTTATTGATCGAATCTGAATTTCAAATAGAACTGCTAAATTTAATTATTTTTTTTATTTTTTATTTGTTTTAATCAGGGTCCGTAACGGCTATGATTTTTGTTCAAAAAAGTCAACAAATAATCGTTATTTTTTGACTGATTTCATTTCGATCAAAAATAAAAATTAAAATTTGACTTTTATTTTTGGATCATATACATAAGTTAAAATTTGACTTCTATTTTTTATCAAAAATAAAAGTTAAGATAGACTTTTTTCGATCAAAAATAAAAGTTAAAATTTGATTTTAATTTTTTGATCAAAAATAAAAGTTAAAATTTGAATTTTATTTTTTCGATTAATAATAAAAGATAATATTTTACTTTTATTTTTTCGATGAAAAACAAAAGTTATAATTTGACTTTTATTTTTTTTTATCAATAATAAAAATTAAAATTTGTCTTTTATTTTTCCGATCAAAAATAGAAATTAAAAATTTTACAGATCAATTTCGTTATAACTATTATAATAGTAAAAAAATTTTCAAAACAATTAATAGCGTACATTTTTAATGTTTTTACACTTATATTAGTAAAATTTTTACGCAGAGATAAAAGCATTGCTATTCGCAATGCTATTGCTATTGCATCGTTGCATTGCATCACTTAGTTGCTTATCATTGCACATTCTGTTTTCATTTATTTCGCAAACGACTGTAACATCAACTGCAAGCAAATGATATAGGAATTAAAATATAACTTTTACTATTGATTGAAAAAATAAAAGTCAAATTTTAACTGTTATTTATAATCGAAAAATAAAAGTCAAATTTTAGTTTATATATTTGATAAAAAAAAAATTAAAATCAAATTTTTACTTTGATTTTTGATCAAAAAAAAAAGTCTAATTTTAACTTATATTTTTGATCGAAAAAAGTCAACAAATAATCGTTATTTTTTGACCCATTTTATTCCGATCAAAAATAAAAGTTAAAATTTGACTTTTATTTTTTGATCATGTATAAAATTTTAAATTTGACTTTTATTTTTTGATCAAAAATAAAAGTTAAAAAGTTACTTTTATTTGTGATCAAAAAAATAAAAGTCAAATTTAAACTTTTATAGTAAAAATTTTACTTTTATTTTTGATCAAAAAAATGAAAGTCAAATTTAAACTTTTATATTTGATCAAAAAATAAAAGTCAAATTTTAACTTTTATTTTTGATTGGAATAAAATGGGTCAAAAAATAACGATTATTTATTGACTTTTTTAAAAAAATCAGAAAAACTAAAATCATTAAAAATTATTATTCTTTAGCTAACAAGCTTGCTTTATTCAAATATCGTATAGACTTACTCTTTCCATTTGACTTTTTTAATAGAAATTTCGAAAATAACTGTTATTTTCGGTTCCTGGTTTTAATTTATATTTTCTGAAGCATAATTGATCTATTTTAAATTTCAATAAATCTTTTCCGAGTTTCAAATGAGATTTTATTGAATTTCAATTGATCTTTTCTGAATTGCAACTGATCTTTATGGAAGGAATTGCAATTGATTCTGTCTCAATTTCAATTGATCTATTCTGAATTTTAAATAAATTTTCTGTCTGTTTTCTGAATGTCAATTAATTTTTTTTTTAATTTCAATTGATCTAATATGAATTGCAATTGATCTGCTTTTAATAACTATTGGTTTCTTTTGAATTGAAAATGAAATGTTTGAATTTCAATTGAAATTTCGAGAATTTTATTATATTTTTTTTGTAATATTTATTGATGGCTTTTGATTTTCAATATTGAGATCTTTAAAAATTAAATAAACTTCTGGATATCAATTGGACTATTCTAAATATGTATAGATTTTTTTAATTGCAATTGCTTAGTTCTGAATTTATTCTGATCGTTTTTGAATTTCTATTTATCTTTTCTTAATATTAAATGATCTTATTTAAATTTTAATTGATCATTTCTGAATTTAAATATATATATATATTCTGAATTTTGATTAGCTTTATTTCATGTTTTCTGAATTACAATTGACTTTTTGAATTCAAAATAAAATATCTGAATTTTAGCTAATCTTTTCTGAATTTCAATTGTGTTTTTTTTTATTTCAGTTGTTCTATTCTTTGATTTTTAAACGAAATTATTGCTATTTCAATAGATATTTTTTGAGCTGTGATTGATTTTTGTGATTGTTTTTAATTTCACTTAATTTTTTTTGAAATTAAAGTTAAATTTTTTAATTTTAATTGGTATTTTGAGAATTTTATTCGATTTTTTTTTGTAATATTTTTTGATGCTTTCTAAATTTCAATCGATCTCTTCGAAATTTCAAATAAATAGATACCTGAATAGGATCTAGGTCTATTTTTAATTTAAATTGATCTTTTTTGAATTTTAATTGTTATAATTTGAATTTGAAATGGCATTTTTTTAATTTTAATTGATCGTTTTTAATTGCTATTAATTTTTTCTGAATATCAAATTGAATTTTCATTAAGCTATTCTAAAGTTAAAACTGAATTCCAATTTTCAGTTGATCTTTTCTGCATTTCAATTGATGTTTCTGAATTTGAAAAGATGTTTTCTGACTGTCAATTAATCTTTTCTGAAAAACAATTGATCTTTGCTGAATTTCAACTGGTATTTGGTAAATTGCTAGTGATCTTTTCGAATTTTCAAAATGATCTCTTCGGAACTTCAATGGATTTTTTCTTAATAACAAAGTACAAAAGGTTATGAAAAAAATAATTATCAATGCGAAAACATTCGCAAAACTCTTAGCTTTTGTTTAACATTTGCGTGTGGTTCAGTGGGATATTTTAGAAAAAAAGTCAAAAAATTTCTACACCAAACAAACCCATAAAAAATTATTAGGAAAAAAAAAATGTTAAGTCATTTAATGATCCAGTTTTGATGATATCATCAACTATTAACTCAAAAATTTTTAATTTTCTCAAAGTGCTCAATCATTATGGGACAGGTTATGGTAAAAAAATGACAAAAACTTACTCTTTTCGTTTCTCGTTTACAGACGAGAAAGCATTCAACTTAAGTAAAATAAAAAAAAACATTCATAAAAAAATCAATTATTCATTTTGAATGGGGAACAGTCGAAAGCTATGTTGCTTGTCGCTTCTATTCCCTCTATAAACAGGAAAAATCAATTTCGAAATCAACCCATTTACCAAAGAGCCAATCCTTTAATTTCATAGATATTATCTGATGCACTGACGCGTTGAATTGTTTCAAATTGGTTGACTATCATTGCGGATCGGGTATGAAAATGGAAAGAATTAGGTTTTTTTTTTGTTTTTTTTTGTTTTGATTTGGTACAAAAACTCATAAAAGGAGGAATATAACCAAATTATAATTGAAAAAAAAAAAATCAAAAACCAAAACCAAAACAAGTTCGCTATGTGTGTGTATGCACATAATAATAATAAGCAAATAGCTACAAAAACAACAAAATTAAAATAAATAAAAAAATACAAATTAAAAAAAAAATATAAAAACAAAACCATATTAAAAAAAAATACAGAAAAAGACCATCATCACGATCATTACTGAGAACCATAAATAAGACTTAACTGGCATAACAACTACGGGCCGCACCTCGAAAGTCAACGCAACTCCTGCTCCCCCAACCAGCAGCGCCTTAACGCTTGCTGGCCTGGCTGTCAGAGTCTGCCTCTCTACCTGGCTGATTTCTGGTTTTTGTTGCTTAATTGTTTGTTGTTGTTTCGACGCTTTCTCATCGACGTCGTCGTAGTTGTTTTGGTTGTTGTCTGTTTTTTGGTGCAGCACAGCTGATGTCTTGGTTACTGATTCACCCCGCATCTGAACCTACCGGATAAACGTTTCACCTAACCTAGTATAAGTTGGTCCGATCGCCTCACCAGCACCAATCTTAAGCACCACTAACCATCGGTTTGTGTTCCAAATGGCAAAAGAAGTCTACGAAAAAGCTCAAAGAAACTGTCAAAGCCTGGCCATAACTGCTGATGCTGCTGGTTAAGCGACTGCCAGACAGTTATCGACGTCGTCGTTGTTGTTGTTGTTGTTGGTTTTGTTATTGTATCCAACAGCTTGAAGCCCTCGTTCGTTTGGTACAAATACAAAACATACAGTCAATTTATGTACCATGGTATTATGCGATCTCATAAATAAATGCAATTTATTTGCCGAATGTTGGCCACAATTTAGCCGCATGCTGTTTTGTCTGTCTGCCTGTCTGTCTTTTCGTCCGTCCGTCTGTGCGTCTGTTTATCTGACTGCTCGTTTATCTGTTTGTATCTGCTAGATGCTGCTGCTAGTTCTAAGCTTGGTCTTTTCTGCAAGTGGTTCTGTGCTGCTTTTGTTGTTGTTGTAATTGTCTGTGGCACTGGCTGCTGGCTATCCATCTAGCTGACTGTCTATAATTTATTAATTTTTTTTTTGTTGGTTTGGTCGTGGTCTTGGAACGTTCGATTTGCCATCGGTACCTGTGCAGCAAATGTTATTTTTTCACTATTGTTTCTCTACATTTGTACCAGTTGAAACCCGTTTTTCAAGTAACTTTGTTTACTAACATTGCGTTGATTTTGCTTTTTTTGCTCAAGTTCTGTCCATTTATACAACTCTTTTTTTCAGTCCATTTATAAAAAATTTTGTTTTTTAATAATCCATATATTTTTACTTCGACCCAAGCATTTGTTTTTATGACTCTCTCTGTATGTGGCTTAAAGCGTCAGCGTTTTTTCTTTACTTAATTTTTATTAGTATTTTTTTATTTATTTCTTGCTACATGTTGTTAATATAAGACACTTATATATTTCCCAATTCGCTTCAGAGTATTTAAACAAAAAAAATTAAACTTACAAAAAAAACTAAGATACACCTTCATAGTAAGACGCGCTGTGAATTTTTAATTAACAATATTACTAAATGGTAGAAACACATAAATAAAGTTTATGGCAGCAGAATAATTAAAAAAAATTTCAAAAGTTTAATACTAATTACACTATGAGCCAAAAAAAAAAAACAAACAAAAATCTGCATTATAGATGGAACTATATGTATACAGTTTATCAGATTTAGACCTGACGCTTAGCTTCTGAGAATATTTTTATGATTTTTGGAATAAATGGTTTTTATATGAAGTGAAAACATATTCAATACCTTAATTTTGATATTTTCATATCCTTCAAGTATTTTCAAGAATCGAAAGCTAGTACTGAAACAATTGTTTTTTTGCACCAAATAACCTCAAATCATTCAAAATCAAAATCAAATGAGATTTTAAAAAATATTATTTTTATAATTGAAATGTGTCTACTGCACTTAAATTGAGCTAAACTAAGTTTGGTAAATAAAAAAACAACTAACTTCTGCGGTACATTAAAAAAAATTTTCGCGGAAATTCCGTGAAAATATAAGAAACGAACAAAACGAACAGAAAAACAATAAGAGCGGCAAACATAAACAACAACAACACTGTGCAACACATTTTTCTAACGGAAAAGCGGACAACACAGAATGATAGTACTGGTTTATAGTAAGAAAACCCTAAAAGGGTTTTGAAAAGTTAGCTCGCTTTTAGAAGATATAGGCATTGCAAGTTTGCCTCTTGCAGAGTATTTTTTAAAAATGAAGTGCTCATTAGGCGTATCAAATAATAATTTTTTTCGAAATTCGTATTCTAAGAGGTCTCAAAAGTTGCATTGGGAACAAATTTATAGAAAAAAAAGGATGCCTCCACTCCTGCAAGGACAAAGTTGCTTTTTGAGAAAAACTGTAAAAAATAACGACCTAAGCTTTGATTTTTGTAAAAAAAATTACATATGTTTAAAACAAAAGTAAATATAGACTTAAACTAACAATATCTCGCAAAACAAGATGCCACTTTCGATTTCTGCCCTCAGTGTCCTGTATAAAGGATATACAAATCTAAAGGTACACTCGAAATAACAAAGAACTTTTTATTGTTATCTGATTGCCCAAATTTTGGTGGTAGGAAAGTGTTAACGTTTTCCTTAAATTTGGCCATTAAAAATTTGCATAATTTTCGCCAATGAATTTTCTTGTTTTTGAGAAATGTATACGTAAATGCAATTTTATAACTTTTTCAAATTAATTAAAATAAGATATTTTATCTCGGGCATCAGAAGTGGTACCGATGATAATTTTCTGAATTTGGATTCTTCAAATATTTCTGAAGTATATTTTTAAAACATCAGGTTAATACCACGATTCCTTTTCGTATTTTAATTTTTAAAACAAGTTGTTCTTCATGCATGAAATTTACATATTATTTCGTCCCAAAAACCTTACTTCAGCATTGACAAAAATGTTAAACTAAAATTTTGAGTATTTGAGCTTCCCGTTCGATTGGTCTTAATTGATTTAACAATTGTTGTTAAGATGTGTTTTAAAGAAATAATAACCATATAGGAGATATGAACAAAATTGTAAAATTTCATGATATCAAGTATTTCTTTTAAATATTATAATAGGAAAAAAAATCTCGGTCTTTTCCTGGTGTTTTAAATAGATATTTTTAGACATCGTTTTATTCAGAAATATTTCAAGAATCAGAGTAGTAGCGAAAATTATCTTCATTATGAGTAAAAAACAACAAAAACAAAAAAATTTCTTTTCAATTATAAACAAACCATTTAATAAAAAATATGCTTAATTAGCTCATCTTTCAAAGGCTATAACATTAAAAAGCGAGCTAACTTTGCAAAACCATCTTAGAGTTCTGTTGGTCTAGATCAGTACTATCAACCTGTGTTGGTCTCTTTTTCGTTAGATTCCATGACCCTTAAATTGTGGCACAGTGTAATCAGCGCATTCGATATTTGTAAATTTGTTAATTAGACTGAAAGTAACCCACACAATTGATGCATTTCGGTCTGAAAGCGTTATTTATTTTGGGCATTCCCGAATAAAAATTAAAACCTTTCTAGCTAAGACCAAACAGCGGTCGAACAAGTCCTGATTTTAAACATTTTTCTCGGCCGTAAAAGGTTCGAGCAAGGGCCGCTTGCACGACTTTTTGGCGAAATAATCTCGGCCGTTGCACAGTGCGATTTTATAATTTTAGGATGACATTTGGGTTTTTTTTTTGTTATATTTTATAAAAAACATTTTTATTCGTCAAATTATAAAACATGTGTTGTAAATGTGATTTTAAAAACTTGATGTATTGCATGGTTTTTTTTATAAAAAGGTTAAAATAATGAATAAGGATATTGAAACCATATTCACTAGACCGATTTATTTTGCAATACTGTAAAAATACTTTGGTGCGCGTCAACTTTCTAAAAGTTCAACTCTAAATAAATACAGAAATACCTTCAGACCAAAAAAATTTCACTACCTGACCTTTGCATAAATCGCTTAAAGGTAATTTTGAAAATATACAGGACCTTAACCACCTCATAAAATATGGTGTCTAAGCCAAAACAAATATTAAATTAATTTTAATGGCATCTTTTAAGGAATATTTTGGACTTATTTAAGTTTTTTTTTCCTTTACTAAAAACCGTTCTGATTATTTTTGGTGAAATTTTGATCTTGAAAAATTTTTTTTTTAATTTTTTATCATCAAATTATTTTCTTATTTTGCTCCACCGATATTATGTTTGTAGTTCTGTATTTTTTGGCAAAACTTTAGCTCTACTTTAGTATATCATATTTTATTTTTGGTGATAGAAAATTTTTAAAAAAAAGTAAAAACTTAATATGTAATTGTTATTAAAATTTTTTTATTTTTAAAAATTATAATTTTTTTATTTTTTGTATTATATTTTTTAAAGTTTTCCTGTGATTATCTACCACTTGCAGCAAATATTGTTTTTACTCCTCATTTGCTGTAATTGAATTGTTCGTGTAATTCGGTCATCAAAAGGTAAAAAAATAACACATAGTGAATGTTGTTCTAGTTTGTTTTAGTATATTTTTATAAAGTGTAACAATGGCAGAGTAAGGCACTAAAATTTAATTGACGAATTCAGAAAATACCAATGAGATCCATGCAAATTGAAACGATCAATCGGATTTTGTGAATGAGAAACAGTCATCTTTTATATCACAAGCGGCGTCATGACTTTTATTTCTACATAAAAATTTGTAGTTTGTAGATTGTTACTTCATTTGATATAATTCATATGAAATATCATGATACAATTCATATGCACAAATGTAGTTGTATTTATCGTTCTTTCTCTCTCTCTCTTTCTCTCTATCTTATTCTTTTGACTACTTGACTTAATAGAGCTCTGGGAAAAATAGTTTTCTTCAACTCAACTTATCTTTACAAAATAATAAGTATTCTAATAGCATGTTCTCACGACACCTTGTATTATTTAATTCGGCTCTAATTCGTAATTCGAGGCTCAGTTATGTTCCGAATTAAGTAATTCGCCATACAATATTTGACAACCTGAATAACCTCATTCCAAGGTTTACAGCACCCTACAACCACTGTTTCTGCAACTCAATTTTTAAAATTCTTCCAAGGATACAGTCTTATGGGCAGTAGCAAAATGTCCTTTTATGATGTATGGTTTAGGAGTTATGGCTAAAAAACCAAAAAAATCGCTAAAAATGATGTCAAAAACTATGATTATTGTAAAAAAATTTTAACTAAGATTCTTGAAAAAAAATTCTGAATATGCAGTCTTGTGTATATATGTATAAGAAACAATTTGGTGCATAAATCGTCTTTGTAGGATGTATGGTTTGGGAGTTATGAAGAAAAAACCACATGTTTCTGGCCAACTACCACTCCAAAAAATGTTCTACAACTCCTAAGCTACAAGAGATAGACCAAAATGCATTTCGACAGAAAAGTAACCCTCCTTAAGGCTGAAGACCTGGCGCTTATTTTAATGCATGAATCGTCCTTATCTGATATGTAGTTTGGATTTTAGGGCGAATTTATGGCAAAAAATAAAAAAAATAAAAATTTACAAAAAAGGACATATAAAATTAACATGAAATCTAATTTTAAAATTTTTTCCAAGCATACAGTCTTGTGGACAGTAGCTTTACAAACTTTTTGATGCATAAATGGTCTTTTTCTGATGTATGGTTTAGGAGTTATGGCTAAAATACCAAAAAAATCGCAAAAAATTACGTCAAAAACTATGATTCTTGTAAAAAAAATTTAACTAAATTCTTGAAAAAATTTTTTTTGCTGAATATGCAGTCTTGTGAACATATGTATTAGAAACAATTTGGTGCATAAATCGTCCTTGTAGGATGTATGGTTTGGGAGTTATGACAAAAAAACCACATTTTTTTGGCCAACTACCACTCCAAAAAATGTTCTACAATTCCTAAGCTTCAAGAGATAGAGCAAAATGCATTTCGACAGAGTTATGACGAAAAAACCACATGTTTCCTTCGCCTTCTTTTGCGTAGCCTTAGCTTTAATGTATTTATATAATACAATAAATCATACCGATGAATGTAGCTCCAAGGGCAGTATGTAGTTAAAAAAAATTGTATTATTACTACTCAGGTTTGCATATGCACAGACTGCGGATAGTCGTTGTGCTACGGAAAATCTATAGGGTTATTCACACTGACTTAGGTAGTTGGGTATGGATAGATTGAGTACTTTTGGTTATTGCGAGCACCCTAAATTGCAATTGAGTACTTTATAGAATAGTTTTGGGCGGTGCTGCATGTTTGTTTGATCTCCCCGGCTTATGTAGATGAGTGACAACTGAAAAAGAGTTGCCACCAAATCATTTTTTGTCATTTTATGCGAGAAAAATTTAGGCCATTAATTGGGCGTAAAAAAGTTATTCTTTATACGAGTAATTTTTCACGTGAACTTCGCAGCATCTTATCATTTACTAGTAATCCAGGGTAAAACGTTGTCCTGTCACATTCCGGCTCACTGCCACAAAAGAATTTTCATGCCAATCGGGAAAAAAATTTAAATTTTTTGTATATCTGAACAGGCATAACTGTAGTGCGTATACGTCCATTTTTAGTTCAGTTTGCGAAAGTAACTATATGCACTAATTTACCAAATTTTAGTCTTATACGACCAAAACCGTCTAAAATAAAGCATTTTTATTGATTTGTTTGGGGGTTTGGCAAAATTTTCCTAAACTATCTCGTAGGCGAAACAAACAGACTGCCAAAATTTCAGCGCAATCAGACCAGAAGTCAATTTTTATGATTTATGAAACAGTGGGCGTTGCTATAGAGGAACCACGCCCATTTTTACTACTGTTCCCGAATGTAACCATACAAACTCAATTACCAAATATAAGTTTTATACGACTTAAATCGGCTTAAATAAAGTATTTTTATTGATTTGTGGGCTGTAAAAGAGGGCGTAGACACCCATTTTTAATTCAGTTTCAAACAATAACCATACAAACTAAATTACCAAATTTTAGTCTAATACACTTAAAACCGTCCGAAATATAGCATTTCTATTGACTTATGGGCGGTAAAAGAGGGTGTGGCTTTTTTTATTAACCTATGTATTAACTTTATTAACCGAGATATTAACAGATATTGTAAATTTGGTTGCCTTAGGTGTTACAGTTCCTGAGAACTTAAGAGACACCACACGAACGATTTTGTATAAATAGAAGGGCTAAAAGAAGGCGTGACAAAATTTATATATCTAGTTTGCACCACTTGTTCTCATAGCAAATAAAAACCAAGTTTCATTATAAAAACATGCATGACTCAGAAATTATAATTTCTGAAAAGGAGGTGTAGTTATAGTTCGACCACGCCCATTTTTTGTTGAATTGGCGATAGTAGCTATACGAACTTAATTACAACATTTTAGTTCAATCGAATCGGATTCGTCTGAAATATAACGTTTTCATTAACTTGTGGGCAGAAATAGGGGGTGTGGCAATATTTTTTGTGTATTATTCGAGATATTAGCCTTGACAACAAATATTGCAAATTTGATGCTCTTAGGTCAATTATTGCCTATTTTTGCAAAAGGTGGTAACACATGGAAAAAGTACTCAATTTGGCAAGAAAACAATATACCCAAATATAAGTCAGGGGATGATCAGCTAGAGTAGATTGGTAGATGTGTACTTGGGTAGAATGGCACTTTACAAAAACAAATGTACGGCATTTGCCAATTTACCCAACTACCCAAGTCAGTGTGAACACCCCTATAGAATTTTTTTACAAAAAGGTTCTGTCACGCCCACTAATTTGGTATATTGAAGTCTATGGTAAATAACGTATTTACTTTCAAATACAATATTAGACCTTGCCAGTTGTGAAACTCATTGCACTTGCCTACTTTTGAATCTTAAATTGTTGGACTTGTGTATTTATGAACTATGAAAAATGGCCTATTTTGAATTGAGTATGTTATCATGATCTTATGAGAACAGTTGACCAGCCTGAAGCCCAAACAAGATAAAAAATTAGCTGTTTTTAAAGAATATGTATGAAGACACTTTATGTTTTGACAAAAATTTTGTGAACATATAGAAAACAATATTTACCCTAATTACCTGATTTTATTTTTTTTTTACTTGATCTTTTTTAATCTAGTCTACTCATATACATACCTCAAAAAATGTAACAAATGGAAAATTGATTTATTTGATGATTTACAGTAGAGTTGAGTGCCCTGATAAAGTGAAGTACCAAGAATTTATACTCACATCAACTCGTCTTTTTCTAAGAAGTTAAAAATGTTAAGAAAGAAAACTTTCCTAAACGACCTAAACACAAACAGAAACCCTTTTGATTGTATTAAATTAAGCCTAAAAAATAAAAATTTTGTCCGAATATACTGCAAACGTAGATGAAAAAAAAAATCATACACACATATTGAAATCCATTTAGGGAGGAAGGACAAACAACATTTGGAGGACAACATCATGGTTGGCCGAATGGTGGAATGGCAGGAAACGCTAGATACCATTTGAGTTTATGTAAATATTTCGTAAATATACACAAAAATAGCCCTGATTGTTGTACATTTTGAGCACACGTGTCGTTCACAAGTCGAGCGTACGAACAGCAGAACGGAAGGCAGGCGAACAAACATCCCCCCGACAACGACAACGACAACGACAACCACCTTTGCTATAGACTAAAGTCTTGCGTTTGCTATCGACAGTATTAAGTAAAGTGAAAAAAAAATCACTAAAATGAAATCACATTTCCATCTCGAACACACTTTCGCCGCAGGTCACAGATTTTTTTTTATAACTGAAATTTCTCTTCTTCTACCGTATTTTATTTTTGGTTCATCTTGATTTCCGCCGTGTCCCTGGGTTACTTGTGTTAATGTTTTCTATACACAAACACACACACACTATATATGCTGATATACTTATGTATAAATATATATATTAACTTATATACATATTTAAGGGTCCAGGATGTCAGTGTTTGTGTGACTTTTTCCGCTTCTGCTGACTGCCTCAATCGTCAATGGTCCCCAGGGCATACTTGTCAATGTGAACAGGTGAATGGACAGCGCCCATCATCGTCATTCTTATCCTCGGCAATATAATCAGCAATGTTTTGAATTTTTCAATTTGCGGAAAACTAAGTTTTTCCGTTTTACGTGTTTTTTTTTATTTTCTTCACATTTTATCTTTTATACTTGATCTAATTCAATGTTTCAAAGTTTCACTTCCGGTGCTATTTAGTAGCTGTGTGCGAAAGTGGATGTGGGTGGGTGTGGAAGATTGTTTATTTCTTTCTTCAATTTTTTTGCTTACACAATTGTTTTCACCCAAACCAGCATGAAAAAATATTTATATTAACTGAACATGAAAAAAAAAAAAAAAATTAGTTTTATTATTAAATTCTATTTATTTGCTCCTGACACAACGGCTTTTATTCAAGAGTACTTGAAATAAACGGTTGTCCGCAAAACCGGAAGTTCACTTTTAATTACGTTGCTGTGACCTGTAACAGAAAGAACTCGTCCTTTTTGTCTACAGTTAGTGTTGAAAATCAGTTTTGTTAGCAAGCAGCTAAGCAATAAAATTTAACACAAATTTAACACAAAGCGTAAAAGAGTAAAATTGAAAGAATCTAACTTCCAAAATATAAATTGCATAGCTTCGAGATCTTGAATAAAAATTTTAATATACATTAGTACTAGCTAACAAAAAATAGAAGCTAAAAAAAGATAAAAATATTTTGTGCTCAGTTCAGCGCAATTCAGACCAGATCATCTCAAAAATTGCGCTAAACTCAGGTTGGCATTGGCGTCGGAAGTGGGGGGAAAGGTGGGCAGTTGCCCCCCCACTTTTTTTGCTAGATAAACAATTTAAAAGGAAAAGTTATTCAAAATATCAGTTTTTTTACAACGATAATATTTTTGTATTATATATTTTCCTCTTCTTTCTCTCTTCTTCATGTTTCATGTGAAGAAATTTTGGTGAACTTTTTTTGCACCACCATTTGTACTGCCCCCCCATTTGTACTGCCCCCCCAGATGAAATTCGCTTCCGACGCGATTGCAGGTTGGCTCTTTTTTTAATGTGACCCTCTAAAAGGCAGTTGGGATATTTTTTCGACCAAAAAAATATCCCAAATATAAAATAAATATTCTAAGTATATAATTTAAGTAGTGTATTTCACAGCGCATTTGACAGAAAATATTAGTGGTAAAAAAACTAGTCTGCCTCATAAAGGGTTAACTCAACTCAACTCAACTGATTTCAACTCAAATCAGCATAACTTAAACCTTCTTAACTGAGTTAAGCCCAACTCAGGTCTGATGGACACAATTTCAATAAAAATTCTATTTTAACTCAGTTAAAACCAGTCAAATTCTGACAGAATCAAGTCGAAATTTCGTCTACAACAAGTAAAATTAAAGTAAAATCACATAAATTTCAATTAAAATTCATTTAAAATTCGCAAGCACTTTGAATCTTTTGTCAAAATTATATCAAAACTTTATCAAAATTAAGTCGTAATTTAGTTAAAATTAATTTGAAATAAATATATCTAGTCAAAAAAAACTCAAGATAAATTCAAAATCATGTTAAATCTACACCATCTCAATTATAATTCAGAATAGAATATTTGAAATTCAGACTAGATCAATTGAAATACAGAAAATCAATTTGTTATTAAAAAAATACAATAGAAATGAAGAAAAGAGCAATTAAAATGACAAAGAAAAGAAAAGAGCAATTTTATTTGAAATTCAGGTTCGATCAATTGAAATTCAGTAAATATTTAATCTAAATTTAATGTGATATTTTCTTATTGAATAGAAATTCAGAAAAAATTCCACTTTTATTTTAAGTGATCACTTTAATTTTAAGTGATCATTTTATCCCAGAAGAGATCAATTAAAATTACGAAATTTCATTTGAAATTCCGGTTCGATCAATTGAAATTCAGTAAATATTTAATCTAAATTTTAAGTGATATTTTCTTAGTCAATTAAAATTCAGTAAAAAATTAAACTTTAATTTTAAGTGATTACTTCAATTTTAAGTGATAATTTTATCCCTTCAGAATTTTTATTAATTTTTTTGAATTTTAAATTATCTATTCTGAATTTTATTTCATACTTTTTTTTTAATTTCAGTTAATCTTTTCTGAATTTCAATAGCATTTTTCTGAATATTTTCTGAATATCACTTGCTTTATTCTGAATATCAGCTGATCTTTTCTGAATTGCAATCGAACTATTCTGAATTTAATTTCATCCATTCTGAATTTAATTGGGCTTATTCTGAATTTGAAGTGAAATTCTGAATTTCAATTGATCTTTTTTGAATATTATTTCATTTGACTTATTCTGAATTTTAATTCGAATTCTGAATTTCACTTGATCTATTCTGAATTTTACTTGATATTTTTTTTTATGTCAATCGATCTTTACTCAATTTAATTGATCTTTTTTTAGTTTTAACTAATTCTGTCTGCATTACAATCAGAACTGCTGAAGTAGAAATTACATCTAAGACAAATGAAGTAAGAATCAAGTTGACATTAATTCGAAATTAAGCCAAAAAGAAGTCAAAAGCCATTCGAATAAGAGTCAAAATCGATGTAAAGTTAGAAACTAAGACAGAATCAAGTAGGAATTCATTCAAAGTTCAATTGATACAAAGTTTAAATCAAGTCATAGCAAATTAAAAAAATATTAAATCCTATTTCGAAATCAAAATTAAGTCAAAGTCATGTTAAAAACTTAAAAACATAACATAAAAACAAATTAAAATGTAGACAAAATTATGTTTTAATCTATTTACAACTAATTCGAAACTATTTTAAAATTAAATCAAAACCAAGTCATAATATAGGCAAAATTCAGGCAATAAAACACTATCAAAGTCATATTGGAATAACTCATACAAATTTTAAGTCAAATCAAGTCAAAATTTATTCAAAGTTTACTCTTACTTAAAAGAACTCACAAGAAATAACAAGTTCAAATCAATGCAAGTTAAGTCTGAAATTGATTTTAAAGAGCAGGGGCGAATTACAGCATCCATGATCGAGCAAAATTACGAAGGGCACAACGAGACAAGTGCCTATCAATCTTGTACAATTTTGCTCGATCACGGAGGCTGTAATTTGGCCACAGTACAAAATTAAGTTTAAACTCATGTCCGAACTTATGTTCAAAGTTAATTTCGAAGTCAAACAAAAAGTCTAAATCGACAAAAAGGAGTAGTTAAAGTTGTAGTTACAGTTCGAAGTCAAATTCAAGTTCTAACAAGTAAGGGAACGTTTATAGTGGCGACTTACGACCGAACCGAGCCGAGCTAAACTAAAAAATGCATTAGGGCAAAAGAGATGCATGACTTGCGTTCTCTACTACTCCCATGCGTTTTTGATTTGCAGCTCGGCTCGGCAAAGCAACAAGTCCCCACTATAAACGCGATCTTAGAAGCCACATTCGAACTCAATTTCTTTAAGTCAAGTCTCAAAGTTAAGTAAAAGGTGTTGTTTAAGACAATGTTTCAAAAAAACTCAAAGTTCGAAATTGAGTTTCTAAGTCAAGTGTCAAGTAATGAAGTGTCAAGTAGTTATAAAGGTCAAGTCATATTCTAAGTATATTTTAAAGTCATGTCGAAGTCAAAATGAAATTCTAAAGTCATGTTGAAAATAAAGTTCAAAGCCATACGCAAAACCGTTTTCGCAGAATAATTCTAAAGTATGAAATTGAGTTCGAGCTTTAGGTTATACTTAAAAAATTTTGAAATGATGTTTGAAGTCACTTTTGAATAAAAATCGAGTTGGATTTCGAATTCAAGCCAAATTAATCACAAGTGCAAAATCAAATTCAAAGTCAAGTTCGAAATCAACGCTAACAAATTAAATTCAAAAGTCGAAGTCAAAATCCAAACCAAATTAAGTTTAAAGGCGTGGTCGACATCAAGTTAAAAATCGAATGCGACTTAATATTCGAAGTGGTTTAAGAAATGAAGACAAATTCAAAGTTAATTTCATAATCGCAAAATCGAAAAATAAAACTAAAGTTCGAATTAACTATTTACTTAAGTTCGAATTTTATATTTCGAATTCAATTTTGAAATCTAGTTTGAACCCAATTTTGAAATCAAGTTCAAATTAAATTTCGAAATTACGTTCATTATCAAAGCTATCAAAATCAATAAAGTTCAAAGGCTTGGTCTTGAATATATTCGAAATTGTTTTAGAAATTAAGCTTGCAGTCGCATCTAAGATCGATATCAAATACTATTCTAAGCCAAGTTCAAAGACAAGTTTGAAATCAAAATCGAATTCAATTTCGAAATTCCGTTCAAGTTCAATTTTGAACTCCATTTGGAATTCAATTAAGAATTCAAGCTCAAATTTAATTACGAGTTTAAAAGTCCGAACTTAAAGTTTCAAGTTTGAAATCAAACCCTGTTAAAAGGGAAGTGCGTGAAGATAAATTCGTCAATCCGTTGCTTAGCAAAGACTCAAACCAAAAATTTTGATCCGCAAAACGTTAAATTCGTACTTTTTACTATATATTCTCAAAATCTGTGCATTACATATTTTTGTTTAGCATATCAAATGAAAGGTGATTAAACCACCTTTGTGACGATATATAGTTTATAGGGGCACAATTAAGACTTTTGCCATAAACATTTTTGAAAAGTAGTGGAATTTGGCGCCCTTGATACGAATGGTACTAATTTTCAAATCAAAAATTTTCAAAATCGGTGCGTTACATATTTTTGTTAAGCAAATCAAATGAAAGGTGATTAAACCACCTTTGTGACAATGTATAGCTTATAGGGGGACAATAAAGGCTTTTGCGAAAAACATTTTTGATTTGAAAATTAGTACCATTAGTATCAAGACCAAAGTCTTAATTGTGCACTCAAAATTGTGTCAAAAGCTAAATTCGAATCAAAAGTTAAACTCGTACTTTGCAAATAGAACGAATTTAATTTCCTCCCAAAAGTTAAATTCGTACTTTGCAAAAGGAAATTTCCTCCCAAAATTAAATTCGTACATAGCAAAAAGTACGAATTTAACTTTTTGCGGACCAAACATTTTGGTTTGAGTCTTTGCTAAGTTAGCGTCGGATTGACGAATTTATCTTCACGCACTTATAAAACGGTGCTATTATTCATAATTAAAGTATTTTTTTTTTAAAAAAGTACTCTTAAACGTATTCGTACAGAGTTAAGATATTCTATGAAAATTTTTCATACTATAAATCGCCACACAGTGTGTTTTTTTAATTTTAGGATGACATTTGGTTTTTGTTTCTTTACAAATTTTATAAAAAAGTATTTTTATTCATCAGATTTTAAAACATGTATTATAAAGATGGTATTAAAAACCTCATGTATTGTATGATTTTTTTCTAGAATTCGTCAAAGGTTAAACTTTTTTAACAAAAATAAGCTCAATAAAATCCAAAAAATAAAGCCAAGTTTAAACAATAATAACTTCGAGCACAAAGTATATTTCAAGGTTTTGTTTTTTTTGACTTTTTTATGTCTTAATAGCCATTGAATTTAATATTAAATACAATAAAAAAGGCAAAAAAATATAAATAGAAAAATTGTTGAAATATGACTGTAAGTTTTACAAGGAATGAAAATTTAAGTAAAATTTAGTAGAAAATATCTAGCTAATTAAGCATTATTAAAGTCGAAGACTATAACAATCATAAAATAGCGTACTTCTACCGTCTGTTTCTGTAAAAACCTGCTGCTTC
Source organism: Dichetophora obliterata (assembly GCA_963920525.1). NCBI lineage: Eukaryota > Metazoa > Arthropoda > Insecta > Diptera > Sciomyzidae > Dichetophora > Dichetophora obliterata. Next base: position 4,833,352 of record OY986438.1, on the reverse strand, counting down.
TAGCTGCTCTTAAGAAAAGCCACTTAATTTGAAAAAAGTTTTAACAATCAAATTTTGCCCTTAAATGCACTGATTTAAAAACAATTTGTAGGTACTCTTAAATTAAAATAAAAATAAAATACAATTCATAATTTAAAACAAGTTGTGACTTTATTTTGTATTAGCAACCATTTTTTAAAAATCATTTTTTAAATTTCGTTAATTTGGTAATATTGTTTTATAGGAGATATATCTAAAAGTTAACCGATTTGAAATATTTTTAGCAGGACGTTTAAGTGAAGTAATATAAACTAAATTTAACTTTTAAAAACATAAATAAGCAGTTTTATGAGGGTTTTTTATTAAAAAAAATATGTTTTGTATGGGAGGTAGGCGATGCAGTTGACCTAGAATTTTAATTTGTACTTTTACTTAATATAGGCTAAAACTCATTTGTACAAAATTTCATGGCCCCAGTTATATAGTGTCTGAGATAATGTAAATGTCATCCTAAAATCGAAAAAAGCGCACTTTGTGCTGGTACAAATTAGCAATTAACATTAGGGGTATTCATGATTCAGTGCACTTGCCAGTGCAGTTGAGGACTCTACGACTTGTGCAGTTGTGCAGTTGTGCAGTTAAGTTTTTGTGAACTATCACTATTCGTGAGCCATCATACGTGAGCCATCATTCGTGAGCCCATCATTCGTGCACCATCACTATTTCAAAGCTGTCAAAATTTTTCAATGTGCACAACTGCTCAAGTTCTCAAGTCCTCAAGTTTAAGCCAATAGTAGAAAAGCACTTTTGCAGATTTTTGACGTACGTGCATTTTGTTTTTGTAAAGTGCACAAGTCCTCAACTGCACAGGCAAGTGCACTGTAACGTGAATACCCCCTATTATATTGTTTTCTCAAAGTTGACTGCGTTGTTCAGTTCGCACGCACCAGTGTTGCTCTTAAATAACAATGGTTTTTCACTAAGGGAAAACTAAGTGTTATCGATCAAACCTAATTGTTATTGTAACAAAATTATATTAAATATGTATAAAAAAATTTCGCAAAAATTTAAAAGAAATAGTTGATAAAAAAAGCGATTTAACCTTATAACTGAAATCATTAATCGACTTTAAAAAACGAAAATTTTTTTAAAAACTCGACTTCTCAATCATTCATCCCTAACCAATAGTCGATTTAATGCCTACTCTTAATTTAGTGTAACATTTTCTGACATTGGCCCGTATGAGTAAAAGTACCAGATTCGACTTTACTACAATTCAAAATAAAAAAACTTCAAAAGTTGTTAGTTTATATGAAAAACTACTCTTTACTACACTACAAGAATCAGCTGTTTTGAACTTGCTACAAATTAACCGTATAGGTATGAATTAGGGAGTCCAACCCCGGAAGCTTTTCTCGATCCCGGGATAATCGGGATTAAAAATCTCAATCCGGGATCCCGGGATTTTATAATTTTTAAAAGAATATAATTTTTTGTTATGTATTACTTGAAACTACAAAATGTAAATTAATTCATAACAAAACTAAAACAAAACAGATTAAGGGTATTCACAATTGCGTTGTTTTCAGTGTAGTTAAAAATCCCGTGGTATTGATACCACAATTTAACGAGCGGTTTTTATATTTTTTGTTGTTTTACATGAAATCTCTAAAAACCAAAAGTGTGGCTATTTTAAGTAGCCCAATGATATATTTCACGAACGTGGTTTTTAAGGTTCCACAGACAACTGATCGGTTGCCAGTTATTTTCTTATTGCAAACATGGAAGAAGCTCAAAATGCAAGATAAACTTTTTTATGCCATATATTAATAAAATATATCAAATTAGATAGTTAATTTATTTGCATAGTAACAAAAAGCTATAATTTCGCAACCACAAATTCTATTTTAAAGGGTTCCCCTTTTATGTGATTTTCCACTAAGGCAAAAAAAAAAAACACAACACAACTATACCACACAATTGTGAATACCCTTATTATTAATAAACGAACAAAAACTGTATTAATTTAACCCTTTAAGTGGATTTGCACAATATTTTGGACACATCAGAAAATAATTTTTATATGTATTTATTTTGCAAAGCTTTTGTTAAAATCAAATTATTTGGTTCTAGGAAAAAAAGATGAGCCAACATGATAAAAATAAATTTAGAGAGATATTTGACATTAATGTCAGTTAAATTTTCGATTTTTTTCGAAGAAAAGCAAAAAAAAAATGTTTTTTGGCCTATTTTATAAGAAAAGATGAACCGGACAAAAATCCAATTTATGTTTTTTATCTTTTTTGGCTCTAATGATAAGAATATTAAAAGGGTTTAAGAAACAGAGATCTAAAGGCTTGAAAAACCTTTAAGGGATAAAAAAAAGACTTTGTGCTGAACAGGAGCAAAATAATTTTTTTTACAAGCTTTCAAAACGTAAGTAGCGTAGGTTAAAATCAACGTTTTGTTTCTTTCAGCTTTGAAGGACCTAAATGATAGGAATATTACCTCAAAACATTTTTTTGTTCTTAGCTTAGCCTAGAAATTGAAAGGGTTAAAGAACAAAAAATATAAAAAAATAAAATACAGAACAGTTTAAGGTATTACTATATAAATTCTACATTTTTTTTGTACATCGTCTTCATGATTTTTTTGTGTTTAAGGCAAATTAAGGATAAAAAACTTTTCAAAATTAAATTTTTTGTTTTAATTAATTTTAAAGTAATCATTAAGCTGATCAACGCGTTTTATTTTTTATTGGAGAGTTTTGTTCGGATATTATTACAAATACAATATAACCCGCTGATGAGAATCACCGTTCTGATTCTATGCTAGCTTTAGAAAAAGTTGTACGATAATCGTAAGCAATTTGGAAGTTTCGATCACGATTGCCTTCACCACAAAACAAAATTACTTCCTAAGTCAGAATATATGACAGTTTTTAAGTACATAGCTTACTTCCCGATGTTGCAATTCTTCTAAAACTTTGCAAAGTCTTTGTTCTAGAGATATACATTCATCGTCCTAACAATCTTTTTCAGCCTCAACAAAAAGTTTTTCTAATTCTATATTTATATCAACTTCAAATGAAATGTTTGCATTTACATGAATATTTGTAATACAAATTTTGTATTTAAAAATCCCGGGATCCCGGGATCCCGGAAAGACAATCGTGAGATTTAAAGAGGCTTCAATCGTCTGGGATCCCGGGATTCACTTCCCTTATATGAATAAAAGTAGTGTTTGCTACTGACTTTGAGTAGTAAGCAAAATAAATGGCATTAGTTTGTAGTAAATTATTTATATATATTAAATTCATTAAATTTTTTATTTAAGTTGATATTTATTTGGGCAGGCGAAAAGAAGATGTGCTGAAGTTGAAAGCAAACTACAAACATGGCAAGCGCTTTAAAATGACAATTTTAAAGTGCTCTTCAGATTAACTTTATTAGGGGTATTCACGATTGACTGCACTTGCCTGTGCAGTTGAGGACTGGAGGACTTTCACAGTTGTGTAGTTGGGTTTTCGTGAACACGCCACTATCACTTATTTCAAAGCTGTCAAAATTTTCAATGTGCAGAAGAATACATTAGCTTCAGTTCTCAACTGCACTGGCAAGTATACTAAATCGTGAATACCCCTATTACAATTGACCAGCTGCGATGAAAATATATCACATTTTTGTAGTAAATGCTAATTTCGAAGTTAATAGTCATATAATTTCGAGCAAAATTTTTATTCATACCAAATCCGAGCTTTTTTGTAGCTTTTTACTTTTTGGTATTTGCGACAAATTACTGAAAACGCTACTTTTTCTTCAAATTTGCCATTATTTCCATAGAATTTGTTGCCAAAAAGCTTACACAAATTAAGAGTCGACATTAAAACGACTATTGGTAAGACCCTATGACTTTAAATAATAACTTTGTTTGAGAGTGAAAAATTTAGCACCTTCTCCGCTTGGTCACAAAAATTAAAGAGACTGAACTAACAAAATTATTTTGAAAATATGCCATTCAAATATTTTTTAAATTTGCATTTGTGAGGACTCAAATTGTTGTACAATTTGGGCCTCACAAATTATATAAATGAATTGTTAACTGAATTTTAAATATGGAAAATGTAAACAACCAAAACATGAAATGTAAATTAAACTATCTCAATTAAATTTAAAGATTTATTATATATTACGAATAAGATGTATATAAATCATTATATTATATCTTATTAGCTAAAATATATAATATTAATGTTATAAATATTCTATTGGGGAAATAATAATGTATTGAATAACAAATAAGTAAACAAATAATAAATGCACACATACAAACATGCAGAGCCATGCACACAGTCACATATACACAGGCAGGGAAAACAAAACAAGTGAACACGGAACAGAAAGGCAACGGCAGAATATAAAGCAGTCGCGTTTGCTTAGCACAGGCAGTCTTGTCGCAGGCGCAGTAGCATGCACATGCTTTGAGACTGAGTAGCTAGTTCAATCGTAGTTATCTTAAGCGAAGGTGTACTCACCCTTCGAACGTTGCTTACTCTAAGTTCAAAACGTAGTTATCTTAAGCGAAGGTGTACTCACCCTTCGAACGTTGTTTACTCTAAGTCAGGCGTAGTTATCTTAAGCGAAGGTGTACTCACCCTTCGAACGTTGCTTACTCTAAGTTCAAAACGTAGTTATCTTAAGCGAAGGTGTACTCACCCTTCGAACATAGTGTTTAATCTAAGTCAGGCGTAGTTATTTTAAGCGAAGGTGTCCTCACTCTTCGAACGTTGCTTACTTGAAGTTCAAAACGTAGTTATCTTAAGCGAAGGTGTACTCACCCTTCGAACGTTGCTTACTCTAAGTTCAAGACGTAGTTATCTTAAGCGAAGGTGTCCTCACTCTTCGAACGTTGTTTACTCTAAATCAGGCGTAGTTATCGTAAGTGAAGGTGTACTCACCCTTCGAACATAGTTTTACTCTAAGCTCAGGCGTAGTTATCGTAAGCGAAGGTGTACTCACCCTTCGAACATAGTTTTACTCTAAGCTCAGGCGTAGTTATCGTAAGCGAAGGTGTACTCACCCTTCGAACTTTGTTTACTATAAGCTCAAAACGTAGTTATTTTAAGCGAAGGTGTACTCACCCTTCGAACATAGTTTTACTCTAAGCTCAGGCGTAGTTATCGTAAGCGAAGGTGTACTCACCCTTCGAACTTTGTTTACTATAAGTTCAAAACGTAGTTATCTTAAGCGAACGTGTACTCACCCTTCGAACATAGTTTTACTCTAAGCTCAGGCGTAGTTATCTTAAGCGAGGGTACACTCACCCTTCGAACGTTGTTTACTCTAAGACAGGCGTAGTTATCGTAAGCGAAGGTGTCCTCACCCTTCGAACGTTGTTTACTCTAAAATCAAAACGTAGTTATCTTAAGCGAAGGTACCTCCACCCTTCGAACATAGTTTTAATCTGAGTTCTATCATAGTCACTCACAGCGAGAGGGATCATAGCAAATAACGGAATAAATATGAATAAGCAAGGATTAATTAAATCACTTTAATTTATATAATGCTTAATAATTAATAATAACTAAGTAACGTACTCATTAAGCAATAAATAAAACAAATGAAAATAATAAAGAATTACACTACAGTTTAAAACTAAAACGCTGGCTTTCTTATTTAAAACAACGGGATCATTGGTAAATAAATTATTTTGTAAGAACCCCTGGTTTACTCACTGAGCCTACCTCAGCAAAAATCAGTAACGAGCAAAAGGGTTCGTTACACATTTTAAAAAAACAACAAAAATCATTACAAAAACTATGCTTTAATTCCACAATAAATTCACTGTGCAGCATTGATCTTTCCGTACAAAAATGAATATTTTAAGATTCTGTTAGGGCAAAGAATATTATTGATTTCTTTGATGGTTGGTATTAAAAAAATTACTAACATCAGGGGTATTATTAAAATTACCCGTGCGATTGCTGGCAAATGCATTGTGCTTAAAGAGCTTTCAATCGCTTTCAATTTTTTCTGTGAGACCTGAAAATATCGTCAGTGTATTATTTTTTAAGTACCGCACTGTATAAGCATCTTCTCATTGCATAAAATTTAAGTTATTTCTTGTATTAATTTTATTAACAATTAAATTGATGTGAGTTTTTGTGCATACAATGTTTTTTTTTTGTTATCTTTTCACTTTGCTCATCTCTACTGTCTGCAATCTGCTCTGTCTAGCAAAAATTGTTTAATACCATTTACAAAAAAAAAACAACAAAAATAAAAATTGTTTAAACAAGATAAAAATTGCGATAGCGTCTGCCTAGCAGCAGTTGTGATAAACCCGACTTTTATGACAATTGTTAAGATTTTGACTTAACAAAATTTCTTAAACTCTGTTTTCCGCTTTTGACCATTCATTATTATAACCTGACATAATTTGCATATGTAAAAAAAACAAAGAATTTGTGTACATTTTACCACAAAAAAAAGCAACATATTTTTGTGTTTTATTTGCACAATAATTGTCAATAGTTTGTTCAACAAATTATTAAAAAAAAACATAACATGAAATAAGCCGATATTAACAGAGAAGAGAAAAAAAACGTGACTATTGCCAAAAAAGATCTATTAAATAATAATTGCTTTGCTTCAAAATTTTTGCAATGCACACAGACAGTTAAAATTATTATTTGCTTATGTTTTTGAGAGTTTCATCGCAATATTTTTCATCATTTTAGAGCGTTGCTGTGATGCTGCTAATTGATTTTGATGTTGATGTTGGTGACTTTTTCACACCCTCATGCTTTTAATGGGTTAAGCAAACATCTTTCCGCACGAAAAGACGCAACAAAACTTCATTGTCACGTTTTATTCAACTTCATTGGCAAATGTGTGAGAATATAAAAATGTGTCGTCTTCTATCTAGCTATCAGTTTGTCCGTCCAGCTAGCTGTCTATTGTGTTAAGCATAGATAGAATCGAATTGTCACAGTTGTTTTTGTATCTTTTTTTTTTGTTTTTCTTTAATTTTTTTTCTCTTTTTTAATTTTTCTTATTATTTTCTAAACTATGCCTTATAAAAAATTCATAATGCAAACTTGTTTTGTTTACCAATATAATTGATAAACACTGCGTTGTGGCGGACGCACCTTTCGCAGCGTTGCGCCATTTGTCAACAGATGTATGGATAGATGGACGGACGGACGGATGGATGGATAGATAGATAGCCAAGCAACCTTTTCGAACTTAAGTCGTAGAAATCTTGAAACATTGCTTTGGTGCTTGATCAATATTCCACACGCGCAACGCCTCCGTACCGCATATCGCAGCTCTTGACTGCGATCGTGTTATTAAAATGTTTTCATTTCAGTTTTGATTGTTTTGCAGTAGTTTTTATACTTATATTGTATATATAATTTTTATATTTATTTTTTTTTCCATTAATTTTTTTCCTTAATTTTATTCAAAATTACATTTAGCGCTGCGCCGTAACGCAGATGATGTCACAAGAATAACAAACAATTCATATTTGAGTGTGAACGACGACGTGCTGCGATCGTCGCCGTGTCGAATCGTTAAAGTCTCAAGTTTGCAGCCCATAATGTACAGAAATGACGAAAAAAAAAAACAAATGTATATTAAAAATATATAAAAGAATATAATGCTTACAATAATAAAAGTCAGAAAATTTAAATAAAAATAGCGTACACAACAATATTAAGTAAACAGCAGTCAGATGGACAAACAGCCAGCCAGACAGACAGACAGACAGACTTACATACAAACGGTTAGCCGCATTTGCTAAAGCAGCTATACAGCAAGTTCTACAAACCAGTCAGTCCTGTAAGCAAGACCTCGTTTGCTCGTTCATGTTGCTTGATGAAACAAATTTAATTATCGTTAATTGTTTATTAAAATTTTGTTGCTTTTTTTTGTGTGATTTTTGTATTTAAATGAAAATTTTAACACTCCAGCGCTGGCAGTCAGACAGACAGACAAACAAGCAAACACAGTTCAGGGTAGTTGAGGTGGCTAAGATCAAGCTGGATGGCGCTGGAGATCTGCTCTCGCTTGGATGAACATGTCAAACATTTGCTTAATTTTTTGTTCTTTCTTATATATTGCATGTTTTTTGCGCAGATACCTACTACTAATGATATAAATATTTTTTATTTGTATGAACAATTTATTGCACATACACTGAGAAAATATAATTGCCGTGAACATAGGGGAAAGAGATCAAAAGTTTACAATGTTTCGTTTACTCAAGAAATGTAGATGATGGTAGCTTATAAATCCAGTCTTTACCGGATAGCATTTTAGTAACAATTTGTACGTTCTAAAAATTAAGCATATATTGGATAATTTATAAAAATTATATATTTTTTATACATAGTTAGGGTATTCACAAGGTGTGCTATCATGTCATATTGTCCTAAAATTTTACAACTAAAATTTACAAGGTAAATCAATGCAAATAAGAAACAGCTATTTGACTACGACACTTCAATAAAAATAGCTTTCAGAGTTGTAATATATTAGTACTTTTTATATGAAAGGCAAGAATAAAATGTTTAAACTAGTGTAAAATTTTAGGAGAATATGACATGGCAAACCTTGTGAATACCCTAAATATATAGGAGTTTTTGGTGGTTTTTTAAAAGATTGTACTTAAGCACTTTCTGGTGTTTATGAAAGATCAAAATATATTTTGCTATTATATATCTAATAGAGTGTATCGAAAATCTGACCTCCAATTCCGGTATCAAAATTGAATAGTACATGTATTTACCCACACAAACTGCACCATGGGAAAAATCCTTTCTATCTGCATGAAAAACTTCAGTGTTATATGTCAAGTAGAAGCCATGTTCTGATAGTTCCGAGGCACAACTCATTAAACTCTTCCCACCTATTTTTCATTAACGCCATTAGGTTGTGGAATGCTTTGCCACGATGGCTTAGGGAGGGCACTGGGAGAGGTCCTTTTAGGCAGTCTATCTTTTCATTTTTCTCTACTCAATAGCTTTTCACTTCCTTACCTCTCTACGATATCAATTCTTTGTTTCAGAAACTTTTTCAATCTATACTTCATTTTAATTTTTTTTATTTTTTATATTCTTTAAAATAAATAAAATAATATAAGGCCAATATTGTTTAAAAATGAAGGCCATTATTTTTTATTCTTTTCTAAACAGTTGTTATTATTCTTCATTTTTAATTTTTAATTTAAAATTTAAAATTTAAAATTTAAAATTTAAAATTTAAAATTTAAAATTTAAAATTTTAAATTAAAAATTAAGAATAATAACAGCTGTTTAACAAATTTAAAATTTAAAACTAAAAATTAAAAATTTCAAATTTCAAATTTAAAATTTAAAATTTAAAATTTAAAATTTAAAATTTAAAATTTAAAATTTAAAATTTAAAATTTCAAACTTTAAATTTTAGTTTATATTAACTTAAGTCGTAAAATTTTAAAAAAAATTTTAAAAATTAAAAATTAAAAATTAAGAATAATAACAACTGTTTAACAAATTTAAAATTAAAAATTTAAAATTTAAAATTTAAAATTAATTTAAATTTTAGTTTATATTAACTTAAGTCGTAAAATTTAAAAAAAAAATTTTAAAATTTTAAAATTAAAAATTAAAAATTAAGAATAATAACAACTGTTTAACAAATTTAAAATTTAAAATTTAAAATTTCAAACTTTAAATTTTAGTTTATATTAAACTTAAGTCGTAAAATTTTTTTCAGCAGCAGCTGAGCTGTGTGGTAAGGTTAAATTTTTTAAACAATACTCGTTTAACCCATTTTGAAGAGAACTTTTCCCAAAATTCGGATATGTTTATTTTATATAATGTATCTAATTACTTAACTATCTATTTTTCTGTTTTATTTTTACCACCAACCGACTGCAGAACTGCTAAATGAAATTGAAACATAACTATATTTTAAATTTCACAGTTAAAATATGACTGAAAAAGTCATCTGTCAATTGTCATATGATAAAAATGAGTGCATTCAGTGGCCGTACATGAGATTGTTCAATTGAACACATTTATGATGAATCGTTTATGAATGTAATTTTTAAGAAAATCACAATTTAAAGTAGAGTTTTTCTTTTTCATTTCCTTGGAAAAAGTGACTAAATGGATAACAAAAATGACCAAATGACCAAGTGATACAAAAATGACAGTATTTCAACACAAATGACCAAAGTGCCAACTGTGGGTGTGCAAGCACGACAGTCAGTTTCATGTCGGTGTAAAAATACGAAGGTTCACGAAGCACGCGTTCATAGGTACAGGTCACACCTAGCGGACACGGACAAATTTGTTGTTGTTTTCGCTGGTAAAAGAAAAGCTCTCTCAATTTCCAGTTTTTTATTTTACCGCGAAAACAACAGCAAATTTGTCCGTGTCCGCTAAGTGTGACATGCCCCATAGCCGACACTGATCTAAAACAATAGTTCACCGCTTATGAGCAAGAAACACTTTTGAGCAATATTTCTCAAACAATTCATATCAAAAGCTATTTTAAAGATTTGGCGGTTCGAAATTCATCGGAAAGTGGTGTAAGTTTTCAGTTTTTCAATACTGCTTTATAGCATAAATCTCATCCCATACACTTTACTACGCCTTAATATGCATATACAATACAATAAGGTGGATCGCAGAAAAAAACACATTTTTCAACACTCATATTCTGGTAGCTGGATTCAAGTAATCATAAAGCGGAAAGAATATCGAAATCGGTTTAACCGTCTGCCAACGGTTTTGAGTTGAAAAATTACTTTTTTCGCCAAAAATCAACGATTTTGCGCCGCAAATTTTTTTTTTAGTTTTTTTTATTTTAGTTTTTATCACGCTGCACAGTGCGCTTTTTCATTTTAGGATGACATTTGGGTTTTTTTTTTGTTAAATTTTAATTTTGTTAAATTTTAATTTTGTTAAATCATATAAAAAAATATTTTTATTCGTCAGATTCTAAAACATGTATTATGAATGTGGTATTAAAAACTTGATGTATTTTGTATGGTTTTTTTATAAAATTCGTCAAAGTTAAAATTTTTTTAACAAAAATAAGCTCAATAAAACCCAAAAAATAAAGTCAAGTTTAAACAATAACAACTTCGAGCACAAAGTATATTTCAAGGTTTTGCTTTTTTGAATTTTTTATGTCTTAATCGCCATTAAATCTATATATATAAAAATGGTGTAAAAAATGTATAGTAAAACATCAATTGAGAATGGCTGGGCCGATTTGTCTAAAATTTTTTTTCAGTTGTTTATAATTGCCAGGAGAAGGTTTTTACGAAGGAAAATTTTGGAAAAACCCTCCGGGAAAGTCCGATAGGTGGCGTTGGGGTGGACTTATATCGAAAATTTGAATTTATGGACCAATTTAACTGAAATTCAGAATGTATGTTTGTTTAATCATAAGAAAATAATTTGTGTATAAATGGACCCGATAGGTGGCGCTGGGGTGGACTTATATCGAAAATTTGAATTTATGGACCAATTTAACTGAAATTCAGAATGTATGTTTGTTTAATCATAAGAAAATAATTTGTGTATAAATGGACCCGATAGGTGGCGCTGGGGTGGACTTATATCGAAAATTTGAATTTATGGACCAATTTAACTGAAATTCAGAATGTATGTTTGTTTAATCATAAGAAAATAATTTGTGTATAAATGGACCCGATAGGTGGCGCTGGGGTGGACTTATATCGAAAATTTGAATTTATGGACCAATTTAACTGAAATTCAGAATGTATGTTTGTTTAATCATAAGAAAATAATTTGTGTATAAATGGACACGGTAGGTGGCGCTGGGGTGGACTTATTTCGAAAATTCAATGGCGTGAAAAGTGATTTTGGTATTGCCACAATTTTGAAATGCAATCCTGGTACGAGGGGGGTAGCGAAGCACACCGGGTTCAGCTAGTTTAATATAAAATACATTACAAAATGTAATTAAATAAAAATAGAAAAATCGTTGAAATATGACTGTAAATTTTTCAAGGAATGAAAATTAAAGTAAAATTTAGTAGAAAATATCTAGCTAATTAAGCATTATTCAAGTCGAAGGCTATAACTTTCATAAAATATCGTACTTCTACCTTCTTTTTCTGTAAAAACCCGCTGCATCTAGCTGCTTTTAAGAAAAGCCACTTAATTTGAAAAAAGCCTTACATGTGTCAAAGCGACACATTTCTCTGAAGAATTATTAATTCCAGAATCCTTGGACATTGAATTCTGTTGTGTTCATGTTAAGTTTGGTTCCTTGAGCCTTTTTATTACATGCTCATATATTCCTCCCCTTTCTACCTTAGAAGTTTATAGCAAACATTTGGCTTCTATTAGTAAAGTTTGCTCAAAACTGCAATCTAATGATCATATTTTAATAACTGGAGATTTTAACCTGCCAAACGTTTCTTGGAACTGCTGTTCTGAAATGCCTGGAATATTTTTACCTTCGTCTGAATGTTCATCCGATAATTATTTTTTAAACGAGCTCTCAATCCAAGGCCTGTTCCAACTTAACTGCATCTGTAACAAAAATAATCGTTTGCTCGATCTGGTGTTTTTTGATGACAGCAATATCGCTTCTGTGTCTAAATCAGATCCTCTGGTTACACCCGAAGATTCTCATCATCCAACATTAGAAATTATTTTAAATTTTCCAAAACCATCTGTGCAGTACTATGATTCTCAACCGCCTATTGAGTTTAACTTCAAAAAAACAAACTACGTGATTTTGAAGAATACCTTGTCTAATATAAACTGGAATTCTATTCTAAATATTAATACAAAAAGTTTATCTTCTCAGAGTCTTGATGATGCGGTATATGCGTTTAACAGAACGCTCAATGATTGTTTTCTTAAGGCTGTTCCGCAAAGGAAAGCCTCTTTGACATCGGGTCCGGTATGGTACACAAATGAATTAAGAAAAATGAGAAACTTGAAATCTAAATACTATAAAAAATATCAAAAAACACATAACATATGCGATTTTGGATGCTATACCTCGATTAAATACAGTTACCAACAGTTATGCAAACAATCCTATAATATCTACTTAACAAAAGTAAAATTAAACATCAAATCTGATGCTAAATCCTTCTGGAACTTTGTTAACACAAAACGTAAGATTGATTCCTATCCTTCTTTTATGAAATATAATTCTGTGGAGTCTGATAATGATAATAGTATTTGCAATCTTTTTGCTGACTTTTTCAAGACGACTTATTCATCATCGTCCTATGATTATTTAAGTTATCCTTTCAATATTCAATCTGGGGATATTTATTTCCCAATAATTGACACAAACACAGTCTTATCATTTTTAAAAAATATTAAAACATCATATAAAAGTGGTCCTGATAACATACCTTCATGTATATTAAAATACTGCTGTGAAGAATTAGTAACTCCAATCTCTTTACTATTTACTTCATCATTAAAATCCTGCTATTTTCCTGCAGCCTGGAAGCATTCATTTATCATTCCGCTGCATAAATCCGGAAATAGGTCTTTAATTGATAACTACCGTGGCATCGCAAAATTAAGTGCTTTGCCTAAACTTTTAGAGGCAATTGTTACATCACAACTATCGCATTGCGTTAAATCTTTAATGTCTCCTTTCCAACATGGATTCCTTTCTGGAAAATCCACTGTTACTAACCTTCTTGAATTTACATCAAAAACTATAGAAAACTTTGGAAAAGGCATGCAGACTGATGTTATTTACACGGATTTTAGCAAAGCTTTTGACGTTGTAAATCACAAACTATTGATCTTAAAATTACATCTTGTTGGATTTCCTATACCGTTAGTAAAGTGGATTGAATCTTACTTAAGCAATAGAACACAGTCTGTTATTTTTAAGCTCAATAAATCACATGAGTTTCCTGTTACTTCAGGAGTACCTCAAGGAAGTCATCTTGGGCCCCTTCTGTTTCTACTTTTTATAAACGATTTGCCATCTGTCGTAGTGCATTCCAGCATCTTAATGTTTGCTGACGACGTCAAACTCTTCCTTTCTTTTAAAAATGATAATGACGCTGTATTTTTGCAAGCCGACATTGATCATCTTTATAACTGGTGCAAAACGAACCGTATGAACCTCAACATGAAGAAATGCAAGCATATGTCTTTCTCGCGCAAACCACCAATTAAATGTACCTTCAAAATTTGTGGTTACCCATTAGAGTCCTTAGATATTTTCAATGATCTTGGAGTTACAATGGATCCTAAACTACGCTTTAATATTCATGTAAATAAAATAATAAATAGAGCAAATAGTACTTTAGGATTTATTAAACGTTGGGCAAAAGAGTTTAATGATCCATTCATAACGAAAACCTTATTCACGTCTCTAGTGCGGCCTATCTTAGAATACGCTTCAGTTGTTTGGTGCCCACGATACGGTTGTTACATAGACGACATTGAATCAGTGCAGAAACAATTTATTTTGTTCTGCTTAAGCTATCTTTATTGTAATACTGATTTTCACTTACCATCTTATGAATATCGGTTACAACTCTTAAATCTTCCTTCTTTAAAAAATCGGAGAATTATGATAAATGCTTGTTGGATTACAAAACTTTTACATGGATATGTCAACAGTCCATATTTATTGAGTAAAGTATATTTTAATATTCCTCTTCGTCCTAGAAGATCTTTTGAGTTAATCCACATGAACTTTTGTAGAACTAATTATTTGCAAAATGAACCTCTTAGAAGCGCTTGCGGTGATTTTAATTTTGTATCTGATGTTATATCCTTAAGTGAATCCATGGACTCAATTAAACATAAAATTATAGATTACCTGCAGTACCGTCGTTGATTATGTAAAGTTCTTTCAAACATATATCTGATGCATCTGGTGATTTGTAAACACATTAATATAACAATCTAAATGGATAAATGGACCTAAGCGTAACATGGAAAATTTTGGTGAATAAACATCTAAATAATCTGAATGGACCTAAACCTAGGATCTTCAGTTGCCTTATATCTTCATGATGATTGTAACTACACTTGTCGACGGTACCGTGGTGTCTTGGGTCTTTTTACCTCTTGAAACACTACGTTAGATCGATTTGTAATATATTAATATGAGTGGCCGATAAGACCTAGTTTGTCTTGGTGCCTGCGTTCGCAACTGGTTTTCTTTATTTTATGAAAACTGGTTCGGTGAAGTTGACCTAGTTTGTCGAGTAACCACCCTGTCAAGCCTGGACCTCACCGGCTTCAGGAAGACAGAACGATATATATTATATATTTACCTATTGGAGTGGTGTTTTATTGGGTATGTGACCTTGTTTATCACACGACTCCGCCGGATACCAAAATTGTTGCTAACTTGACCTTGTTTGTCTTGAAAACGCAACCCTGCTTTGCTGTCTGGGATTACCGATTTTGACTTTTTTTTTTTTTTTTTTTTTGTTATTTTTTATACTTTAATAAAATTATATACTTTAAGCAATTTATTAAAACTTTTTGGTTTGTTAATAATACATGATTTCAATCAAAATCATACTTTTTATTTTGAATTGTGTTAAAATCTTATTTTATAATTTTAAATTTGCTATAAAACCTGTTAAGGTTTAGCAATCAAATCAATAAATAAAAATAAATAAATAAAATGTTGCCCTAAAATGCACTGATTTCCGAAACAATTTGTTGGTACTTTTAAATTTGACAAATTTAATATAATTCAAAATTTAAATAAAGTTGTGACCTTATTTTGTATTAGCAACCATTTTTAATTTTTTTTTTAAACTTCGCTTATTTGGTAATATTGTTTTATGGGAGATATATCTAAAAGTTAAACGATTTGAAATATTTTTAGCATGACGTTTAAGTGAAGTTAAATAAACTAAATTGACTCTTTAAAAACATGAATAAGCAATTTTATGTGAGTTTTTTAAATTAAAAAAATACGGTTTGTATGGGAGGTAGGCGATGCAGTTGACCTAGAATTCTAATTTTTTTGAGCTGTTACTAAATTTAGGCTAGAACTCATTTGTACAAAATTGCATGACCCTAGCTTTTATAAAGCAAATGTCATCCTAAAATCCCAAAGTAGGGTGCAAATTAAAGGTCTCTGGGTCCTCAAAGTTGTGAACAGCAAACTCCTTAGATTTGAGAATTTGTTTAGTGCAACAGTGTTCAGATTTCGGTCAAAATTTTGGGAATATTTTGTTATATATTTCAGATTTTGCTTGCCATTCGAAAAAAATACCGAAAGGCTCGTGCACTTTGTAAGCCCTTCGTGTGCAACTGTAACAGAAGAGCAACGTCTCGGGCACGTTATGTGTACATTGAAATCACGAGAAAGCTACAATGTGTTTGAATCACGATAACATTTCAATAAACGACTTTTCAATGAAAAATCAATTAAAAAATTAAATTCCACTATTTTGATTTTTTTAACATATTATGAGCATTTCCATCATAACTCACGCGACATGCGTACGACTTAAAGCTTCGTTTTTTCGGAAGTTTATGTTAATAATATAAAAAAAATTTACTATTATGTCTTACAAGAAGTAGTAATGGTATGGTCTACAAAAATTGTCATTCGTGGAACTAATTAAGAATGGCAGTGGTATATATGGTCGTAACTCACGCGACAAAAAAATGCAGTGTGTTTTACAAGTAAGTTTAGATTGTAAAAACTCAGCGAATTTTCCCATTTAATTTGTTTTTGTTTTTAATTTTTAAATAATGGGAAAACAGTGAAGTTTCATAATAAGCCCACTTTACCTATGGACTTTGCTTATTGAAAAATATATTGAGTTTCCAAAAAATATTTGCCGTAACTCACGCAAAATAACCCACACGACAAAATTTCCTTAAATTTAAATTGGGTGATTAGGTAAATAGGTAGCAAAGTAAATATGTAATTTAGTAATTAACAAACAAATTTAATATATTGTCCCTTTCTTGCCTCAACCATTTTTCTTTTATCTTTAGCCAATGCCTTTCATTTTTACTAAAACAAAAAGTTTACGAAACATTTACTAAGCATTTACGAAAAAGGAAACCACATTTGTTAAACAGTGCAGATGATTTGATCATCATGGTTAGTGAATTTATATAGAAATTTCTTCAATTAAGAAAAATGAAAATGTTTCTCTTAATAATATCATAAAATAAAAAGTTTTTAATAAGTTTTAAGTTTTTGGTCACTGTTGACTTTTTTCTGGAAATGCCCGTACAGCAATAGATTACATCAAGTATTTTTTAAAAATACTAAATTTCCTAAAGTATACTTAAAATTTGCGTATTTATAGCGATTTTTGTGAAAAATACCCGAATCTAGCAATAGGAATATTCACAACTTTAGGGCCCAATATACCTTTAATTTTAACCCCTTTAGGGTAGTTTTTTCAGCCTGGTAAGAAACTTACGATGAAAAATCTGTTGATTTTTTGGGAAAAAGTGATTTTTTTTTCAAATCAAAACCGCTGGCAGACGGTCAAACAAATTTCGATATTCTTTTGCATTTAAAATCTTCTTGAATCCAGCATTCAGAATACAAATGTCGACAAAAATTTTTTACGCCTGAACAAAACGATCCATCTTAATATACAATATACATATATAAAATAACGTACCAAACCAGCCACAACAAAAAATTATTGAGGTTGAGATTTTATCAAGCAATCTGTTTGAGAAAAATTAACATGAATGGAATAAAGTTTCTTTTTTGTATTTTGAGAAAATTACAAAGAAAACGTGATGAACGTATTTTAGAAAATTTTAACAAATAAAAACATTTTGAGGCTTCTTGGAAAATAAAACGAAAAAACAAAAAACGCACACACAAACACACCCAACAAACACAATCTTTCGACCTCGTTGTTGATCGCAACGGATCGAGGCGCAACAGCATAAAAACTAGATCGATAGATTTACACAATTCTTAAGAAACTTACGAGTTCGTGGTCCCAATGGAATAATTTTTATGTTGAATCAGTTAAAAGATTAGCTTTTTACATGTGGAAATGCTTAAACTTTTAGTGTGGAGCTGATTTCTTAGAGCAGCAGCGTCTAGGGCAAGACATAAAAATAAAAATTATGTAAAAAAAAAATATACATGTGTAGTTTATACAAAATGCAGCAAAATGAGTGCATGCAGTAGCAATGAGCAGCCACAGGGGCCAGAGTGGAAGAGGAGGGTTCTTGGTGCCCCCTCAAAACATAAACAAAATAAAATTAGTTATACAATTTTATAACTAAAAAGGAAGAAAAGACAAGCAAATACTGTATATTTAATCTTGTTTATGCCATAAACGCAAGTTGATTAGCCGCAACAGTTGTTCAACAACAATTTTCAATGTTGTTGCTGTTAGTGCTGCACAAGTAGTCAATGTTGTTGTTGTTGTTTCACCCGATTTGCCTTGCTTCTACAAGTTAATACATTTACATATACATAGATATACAAAGCGCACATGGCAGCAAAAATAACAAATTAAATAAAATAAAAATAGCAGCATAAGGAAAAATAAAAAAAATATTATAAGAAAAACAAAACTAACCAGATTATATCGTATATCGTACGTTTATATAAAAAAAAAAAAAAAATTACAAACAAACAATACCAAAACAACAACAAATGGTGGGCGTCAAAATGCAAATCTTGACAATTATATCAAAACATACATACCTACTTTGAATGATTTTATATGTTAATTTGTATATAGCTTGTGTGAGTTTTAGTTTGTATAAAAAAAACAACTAAAAACAAACTGCGAAACAATAACAAAGCGTATTATTGTAATTAAGTACTACAGTGATGGCTAAAAAAAATATGTGTACACCTATAAAATTGAATAAAGTTAAACATGTAGACATAAATCCTTTGTGCCTTTCACTACAGTTGTAAAGGCTTTTTTATTGTCAAAATAAATGAAAAATAAATACAACAACTAGTCTTCTACATAATAGTAGCGAATGGTTGGTTCCTTTTCGCAGACATCAAAATCTCTTTTAAGATTTCAAATAGAAAATTTGACACTATTGCGAAAAGTGTCCAATTTCGAAAGAAATATCAAATTTTTCTAATAATGTCAAATTTCGAAAATAATCAAAATAATGAATAATTATCAAGTCACAGAAATTAACAAGTTTTTAAATAAATGTCAAATTGTCTAATTATTTCAAAAAATTTCAAATTTTAAAAAGTGTCAAATATCGAAAAAAGTGTACAATTTGAAATAAGTGTCAAATTTCGAAATGTACAAGTTTTGCAAAAAATGTCATATTTAATTTTGAATAAGTACCAAATTTCGAAAAGTGACAAATTTTTAAAAAGTGTTAAATTCGAATAAGTGTCAAAATTGTAAAAACACATGTTATGAAAACATAAGATATATTTAATTTAAATGAATTTAAAATTAATAATTTATGAGTTTTTTATGTTATGAAAACCTAAGAGTTCATAAATGGACAGCTTTTATGTTATGAAAAAATAAGACTAAAATAAATGAAAAATTTACTACTAAGTCGCATGTTACGAAAAAAAAAAGAATTAAAAAAAACATAAAACCACATGTTATGAAAACATAAGACAAATTTACTTTAAATGAATTTAAAATTAATAATTTATGATTTTTTGTTTATGTTATGAAAGCATAAGAGTTTATACATGGACAAAAAACCACCACGACCTCGTCATTTGTCTGGATGACGCTAAGTGTGGGGCCATAAATATTTAAAAAATTTATGATTTTGCCAAAATTTGACATTTTTTTTTCGAAATTAGACACTTTTCCGTTTTTTCTCGAAATTATACATTTTACTCGAAAGATCAACATTTCTTAAAATTTCAAAGTTTTTTCTAGATTTTTTTCAAGATTTATGTATAATTTGTGTTTTCTAGATTTTTTTCAAGATTTTCGTTTCAAGATTTTTTGTCAGGATTTCGTTTTAAATTTTTTTTTTCAAGATTACCTTTTTTTAAGATTTTGGTTGTTTCAAGATTTTGACCTTCAAGAATTCGAAATTTTTTCAGGATTTCGTTCTCAATTATTTTTTTCAAGATTATCTTTTTTTAAGGTTTTTGTTGTTTCAAGATTTTGACCTTCAAGAATTCGGATCGTTCACAGTAGCAAAATGAGTATAGAAATAAATTAAAATATAAGTAGCTTGAGCAAAAACTTAGCAGAGCCTAAATTATTATAAAGCTTGAAGTGCTTTTTCCTTATGCTTGGTTTTTTCACTATGTCATTTTCAGTGGTCAGTTGTTGTCAATCAAATTGAAAATATTTGATTGACTTTGGCGATCTTGGAAAACTAAAAACGATTAAATTATTAAATGAAGCTATGCATAAAATGTTCTAGAGTTTTATTAAGGTGATATTTTAGGTGACAAACTTTTGTGTTGTCATTAAAATGACATAGTGAGAACCAAGCATTATACATGAAAACTGTATAGTAATATTTGGTGATATTTCAGGTGATAAGCTTTTGTGTTGTCATAAAAATGACATAGTGAAAACCAAGCATTATACATGAAAACTGGCTAAAAGGGATTTTGTTTAAGATTAAAACAAAACAAGAAATAACACTTGTATTAGCACTTTTAAAGATTTTTATCCTTAGAAGTATGCTGTAGACAAATCAAGAAACATTCGCATAGAATATTCTAACCTTCTACGACTACTTTTAAGAGTAGTTTTTTGAAAATGATCAATAAAAATATATAAAAATGGGTTATATAGTTTTTAGCTATTATATATTATATACAAAAATTTTGTCGTCAAGTTTTAGCATATAAAAATTGTTTTTACTTTTACTTTTTACCTGTCATATATGAAGACATGAGTGCATGAAGGTTATATGTCGCATTTTCGGATTTTCGCTGTTCTATGCATTGATGAAGATGTCGTGACACGGCGTGAGTGAAACAAACAAAAAATAAAAAATATTCGTGATTGTATTTACCCCATTCGTGAGCGACTTAAATTTATTCGTGTCACGACTTTTTATCTTAGTTTCCCAAATCTGTGAAAAATTAAGTGATCAGTTTTACGCTTTTTCTACCAATAGCATACAAAATGCAACACTGACCGAACGAGTTTTTTCGGTATCTGGTCGTATTTTAAAGAAAAGAAGATCCAGACTGTTGGGTGAAAATTTGGATAAATTACTTTTTTAAATAAAAATTATTATTAAAATGTTGATTGAAGTACTTTGTTTGATTTTCAAGTAACACTTTTCATTAATTAAATTCAATAGAATTCAAATGTATTTAAATGTTTAAAAGTTTTAATTTCAACTCAAATGATGGTTTTGGTATCCGAGTAAAAATGAATCATTTTGCTGCAAGCTAATTTATGAATTCATATAATTTTGATATATAAAATGTGTCTTTATAAGATATGAATTGAACTTTTGTTTCTTATTTTAAACTTTATTTAAACACTTAATAAATATTAAATAAAAACTCATGTGTATTCTTCTTATTATAAAACGTGAAAACCACTTTAAGAATTGTCGTTAGTAAGCGTGCCTCATCGTTAACAATTATTTTCGTGAGCACTGGTGAGTCAAAAGATGTCATTATAATCGTAAGTGATAGTAAGTCAAAAAAGAATTTTAATAGTGAGCATTCGTGATTAGAAGAAAACACATCGTTAGCGTGCGTGATCGTGAGTCAAAGAAATTATTTTAACCGTGACTATTTAACCGGGCTATTTTAAAAAAAAACTTCTATACAAAGTTTGTATTTAGTATAGATTTGAGTACAAATGCAAAACTTTGAACTCTATTTTCTCGAAATTAAAACTTTGCACTTAAAACTGAATCACCTTCATCCTCTCATGTCTTCATAAAAATTTTTTTAAATGTTTTTTTTTTCTTGTCATTGTATTTATACTTTTTTAATCTATTCTTTAGTTTGATAGGTTTTGTTTTTAATATAAAAATCATTATCGATCCTTTTTTCGATTTCACAATTGTGAAAACCATTCGAGATTTAACTTTCTTATATCTATAAAATTTCCATAAATTTTCTACATATATTAAAATGGATGTATGTATGTGGGTACGTGTTTATATTAAAGAGCTGCACAAGCACTATACAAATGACTTGCAAGCCATAAGCTCTGCTTTCAAATACTTCCGGTCTTCTACTCTCTCATTTCAAAATAAGTACTGCAGTGAAGAGAGTTTTTGATATATAAACAAATACTGCAGAAATAGACAGTAGAACATTCAATCTATAAAACAAAAGAACAAAACTGAAGTAGAACATACTGCATTGACACTGAACTACTTACAGGTATAAAATATGATTTCTTTTTTTTTATTTGCTTCTATCAGAATTTACAAACTCCAACATTTATTTGACAATAAGATTGCCACCTTTATTTTTGCGATTTCGATGGTGGGGCAAGCACTAGATAAAAATGGGTCGCTGAATCCGAATCCGTTGTCAGAATTTCAAAATGATGTAAGTTTTTTCTAATAGGGTTTTATTTAGAAATTGGCCACCTAATAATATGTATTTTTCAAAGTTTTAATTATAATTTAACAGTGTTAAATTATAATTAAATTAGTTCAGATTTCGAATCTGAAGTCATAATTTTAAAATTCAATCTTTTTAATAGGGCTGCCACCTCAATTTTTTATGTTCACGAATTCGGTGCTGGCGAGAGCACTAGATAAAAACGGATCGCTGACTCCGAATCCGTGTTCAGAATTTCAAAATAACAAGAATTCGCAAAAATATAAAAAAATTTAGGTGGCAGCACTATTAACCACATGGATTTTTAAAATTTTGACTTCAGATTCGAAATCAGCGACTCCCTCACTGATAAATGATGTTTACAACTCTTAAAAACACATATTATTAGGTGGCAACCCTATTATTTCAAAATTTTATCATTTTGGAATTCTGACAACGGATTCGGTTTCAGCGACCTATTTTTACCCTTAAGTTCGCGCCAGCCGCAAATTCGTAAAAATAAAAAAATTAAGGTGGCAACTCTATCCATCTTGAATTTTAAAGCTACGACTTCAGATTCGAAATCAGCGACCCCTTAACCCTGATAAATGATGTTTAAAAATCTTAAAAATACATATTATTAGGTGGCAATACTGTGGTAAAAATTTAGGGGGCAACTCTAACTTCCATTTTAAATTTTAAAACTGTTACATTATATTCGAAATCAAATCCATTGTCAGAATTTCAAAATTAAAAGAATTCGCAAAAGTACAAAAAAATCGAGGTGGCAACTCTATCCGCCATCTTTCCAAATTCCAAAATTTATTTAAATATAGGGCTGCCACCTATATAGGTCGCTGATGCCAAATCCGTTGTAGGGCTGCCACCTTAAAATTTTTTATTTTTGCGATTTTGAAGCTGGGACTAACACTACTACAGGTAAAAATGGGTCGCTAATTCGAATGAAGCGACCAGCGCATCAACAAAGAATGAATAAGATTGCTTCTAACTGATCGACACTGAAGCAAGCACTCGCAGTGCATGCTATGATTTCCCGTTACTTTGCTGTATTGTCGCATTATGTTTTGATATTCTGTTTCGCAACATAACATAAGTGATGATGTTACTGTAGCGAAAATCATTTTAAATTTTGAAGTTTTTGTTTCGTTGCTAAGCTTCACCATAAACCATGTGTATAACATGTCAACGCTTCACTGAAATGCAACGCACTGAATTACTATACAGTAGTGAAGTGGCACAAATAGAATGTTTTGTGCAGCTCTTTAGTTTATATCACGTATAGACTTGAAAACCGATGAACCGAAATTTTCAGAGAAACTGAAGTGTTCCTCTGAAATTTGGCGTCGATTCGACAAGGGGGCGTGGTACCTACCATACCACCCAAATTTGCACTATGGCCCACACACCAAAAAAATTATATATATCAGACGTTTTTGATCGTAAAAAACTAAAATTTAGTCATTTTGTTCATATGGTTACTGTCCTCAACTGTACAAAAAAGGGCGTGATTTCACTATTTCTACGCCTACTCAAGCGAAATTGTGCCAATTACTAAGTTTTAAACGTTTTAATAGTGAAACTATTTATTTAAACTAGTAAGCCCGTGTGGCGGTAAAACGCCAAAATCAAACATACCTAGATTTTATTTTAAGCTATTGAATATATTTTCAGCTGATCAAAATTGAAATGAAATTAATTTTGGCCTTTTTGCAATATACGCGGTATTCCTTATTATATGTTTGTGAAAATTTTTAAAAATTAAAAAAATTGTCCCACCAACAGTTTAGAAATCTTTTTTCAACTGTAAGAAATCATAGTATCACTTTGATATTGAATATATCAATTCATAGTTTTAGCTGTGAAATTATAAAAGATTATTCGTCCGTATAGCAGTTTCATAGTTATAAGCAGATAGGTGGCGCTAAATATCTCACATATTTTTAGGCATATGCTGAAATTAAGAAGAGAAAAAGCAACATAACAACAACAATGATATATAAAATTTAACTCGCTATAACTTAAAAAGTATAAAATTTTAAGAAATAAAAAGTCCAGTTTGCATATCTACAGGTCTAAACCCACCGAACCATACCAAATTTATTAATATTAAACTTGTTCTTAAAAAGCCTTACGCTGAACAAAATTTGCGTTTGCGTAATATATACAAGATGGTAAGAATTTTTCCCAACATTGGTAGTTTAAATAGCTAAATTGAAGTGAATAAGTGTTGATTTGACATATTCTTCAAGCAAGAGCAATTATTTCTCTATTCAAGTAAATTTATTCTCTCCCTGAAATTCTAAGTTTGCACAAATATACCGTCAGCATGTTCCGTATTTCTTTAAAAATAGTACAAATACTTTTTTATCACAATATGACATAGCAATATCCTATTAAAAATTTTCTTTCTAATCAAAATTTTTCATTCTTATTAATACAAAAATGTAATGTTCTAAAAATATATAAAAAAGTACCAATTGACATTATTATCAATGTTTATTGTAGTTCAAATACTAAAATTATGGTATATTTTGTAGAAATTCTAAGCTTGGTGGTATATTTCGAGACCTTTTCTGGAAAAACATAACATTAATATAAGTACTGTGGCTTGGTTTCGAAAAAACGAAAGTTTTTTCTTTATCACTCTCCTTAAGACAATACATGTCAAACGAAATAAAAAACTTATTCTTTTGTTTTGTTTTCTTTTGGAGCGCAGCACTGCATGTGTAAGTAGCTCCCTTTTTGCGTTGCTTGAGGCTCATTAGTTTTTTGTGCTAGCTGAGCAGAAAAAGAAAAGAGCAGAAAGCAACATGGAGTTTATTGAAACTCTCGCAACACAAACGCGTAGATAGAAAACGATTAAGCAATGAGTCGCATCTGGAATTATTTCTTAAAAAACTTTATACTTTAATTAAATATACTAAATATTAAAATGTCGAAAGAAAAATACCCTATAAAATGTTATAACACATATATGATGCTTTAAATTTTTTTTCATAAACAACGGCCCAGTACTTTTGGAAATTACTGGTAAAAGAAATTGGTGCTTCAATTTTATTTAAAAGTATTCATATGTTTATGTTATAAAAATGAAACTTCAATACTTTAATTGATATGTTTTGCAAAACTATAATTTGACGTTTAAAGCTTAAAAAAACATGCTAAGCAACTTCATTACCTGTTGAAGTTGCCCTGACTAGGGCTTAGCACATAGTTTGGTTTATTTAATGTTTCTTAGCTCACACAATAAATCAAAGCTTGTCACTACTAAATTGCCATTGATTTTCAATAGATTAGATAATAAGATTTTAATAGCCGCTACTGTTATAATATATAAGCTGCACAATATTATAATTGAGCTTAATTCTATTATATTTATTCAAATTTTTTTCACTCGTGATATTGTTATTGTTACCTAAAAACAAAACACAAAAACAAAGAAGTATAATAAAAATTTATGATAGTAACGCTTTATGAATAATTTAAAAGGGTTTCTTTTTTCCATATTTAGCTGCTTTTTTCATGGTTTTAGAGACTTGTATAGAAAATATGTAAAAACCATTGAAAACATATTCTATTGGAAATAAAAATATATATAATAATAATAAAAATAAAAATAAAAGGGCCTTTGAAAGGAGCACAAAACTAAGCCAATGGTTTTTACTGAACAAAAGATAAGGTTGGAAATTGAGTGAAGATGCAATCAAAACTGAAAGAATTAGGGATTTAAATGGATTTTCTTTGAAATTGAATTTCAGTTTGAGGTATATTGATCAATAGTCAAAAAAATGGGGCAACAAGTGGTACCAAAAAAAAAAAACAGGTTGCTACTCTATGTTATACTTGACAGCTGAGTACGTATTTGCAAATTGAGCTCATGTTTTCTTTTTACGAGTTTTGGTCTCTTTTGTCAATTTTTCAATTATAGCTAACAACAATATAACCATACAACAACAAGGCGAACCCTATACTTTATGAGTTGTTCCCTGTATTTTTATTTAGCCTCACATCACAGCAACAGCAACAAAAGGCAATACAATCCCTTAAAAGTGTCAAAAATATCAAATGACCGTGTCTTTTTTAGAAAATCCAAGTGCCATCATTTGAAAAGAACTCAAAAATAAAGAAAGGTACACCTCTTTGTTCCAGCTGATCTCTTGAACGATAGAGGAGGCTGTCGAACTGACTGACAGACTGATTGTCAGTGAGTATCTCTGTAGCTGAGTATCTGAACATCTGAGAGTACCTGTCGAAGGTAATTAAATTAATCAGTGATCATTCCTCACTTCAGCATCATCAGGAAACATATAGAAGAGGCAAAATGGGACAACAAAGAAAATAAATAGGCGTTTTTTTTCTCATTTTAACCCAACAACTTGCAAATAATTGAAAGATGATGGATCAGTTTTGATTGAGTTGAGGTTTCTAAACGACAAACAATGATAGCAGCAACAAAAACATACGACAAAAACAACAACCAGGACAATTTTGAGTAGTGAAAGAATACAAAACGTTCAATTTAGTGAGCAGAATGTGACAATAACTGCTGAATACCCTGCTGTGCGGGTTATCATCTCTCTAGAGATAAATAAAAAAAAAAATAGTAAAAACATAAAAGAAAAATTAAAAATACGTAAACAAAATACTGACAAACACACACACACACATATAAAACACACACGTCAATACAAAATAATAGAAAAAAAAACTACGAATGCATGAGTAAAAGATCTTTCGTCGAGATCGCCTCAAAAGATTTTGTGGAACAAGCAAAAAATAATATAAAAATCTTTAGAAATATACATTTTTTTGTTTGGAACAGAAATAGCGTTTGTATATCACTTCGACTGATAGCAGATTTCAGATATCAGATAAAAAAACTATTGATTGTGTATTTAAAAAAAGTGGTATAGAAAAAATACATATTTTTTTTTAAGTGTAGAACAGATGAAAAAAAAAAATAACAAAAATGATTAAAACAATGACGAGAATGAATACAAATTAGTGCTCTTTTGTCTTGGCAAACATCATAAATTAATTAATTTTCACTTTGAGCTACATGGTCGCGCTGTAAGTTAGATCGAGCGCAGAGCGAACGAAGAGTGAAGGCAACTCTGCTGGCAGCTTGGCGTTACCGACGTACCAAACAACATTTTTTTATTAAGCAAAATGCTGTTAATACAATTAAAGTTTCTTTTTTTTCCATTTGATACATTTGTTTTGCTTAGTTTAACTGTTCACAAAATACATAGTTACCAACGTTCGCTCAGTAAGTTATTCACTCTTTCGTGTAAAACTAATAAATCATAAGTTTACCTTTATCAAAAAATAACAAATAACAAAAAAGACAAAATTGTAATTTGTAAAAAGGCGTTTTTGTCCAATTTTAATTTATAGTTAAAGCTAGAAATGATTTATTAATAAGTGAAAAAAACAAATGCAAAGCTTGTTGCCTCGAATTACTAGTGGGCCTTTTTTAAAGTGGACGTTTACCAGCTAGTTAAGAAACCTTTAAGTTACACACATGGTTTATGGTCAAAGTTATATGGTTACAAGCGGAAGTAGTAATTTTTGTTGTTGTTTATTTAAATGCTTTGATTAAATAGTCGCAAGCAAACTATATCGAAATAAGTGATTTTTTTTAGAAACAAAATTATAATATGTAATAATACTATATTTAAGAATTGTATATAATTAATTATGTAAAATATTTTAAAAAAATACATAATAGTAAAAAATTATATTATAATTTTAAATTATTCCATAATACTAAAAAAAATATTTGTGACCTGAGTTGCGACACAGTGATTTTATGAACAAAAGGTATTTTTTTCAGAAAAAAGAGGGTTTTATTTTTCAACATAGTCTCCTTTTAGAACGATATATGCATGTATATTAGGGCAGGTCATATTTTTTATCGACCAAGCGTATAGCAGAAACGTAATCTACGATGAATTCTGAGAAAATTTTTCCAAGAAACCATAGGTCTCAAATTAATCCCAATACCGCGTATAGCGAGGACAAAATTTGTATATGGATTTTAAAAAAACGATAATCTATATATATAAAAATGGTGTAAAAAATGTATAGTAAAACATCAATTGAGAATGGCTGGGCCGATTTGTCTAAAATTTTTTTTCAGTTGTTTATAATTGCCAGGAGAAGGTTTTTACGAAGGAAAATTTTGGAAAAACCCTCCGGGAAAGTCCGATAGGTGGCGTTGGGGTGGACTTATATCGAAAATTTGAATTTATGGACCAATTTAACTGAAATTCAGAATGTATGTTTGTTTAATCATAAGAAAATAATTTGTGTATAAATGGACCCGATAGGTGGCGCTGGGGTGGACTTATATCGAAAATTTGAATTTATGGACCAATTTAACTGAAATTCAGAATGTATGTTTGTTTAATCATAAGAAAATAATTTGTGTATAAATGGACCCGATAGGTGGCGCTGGGGTGGACTTATATCGAAAATTTGAATTTATGGACCAATTTAACTGAAATTCAGAATGTATGTTTGTTTAATCATAAGAAAATAATTTGTGTATAAATGGACACGGTAGGTGGCGCTGGGGTGGACTTATTTCGAAAATTCAATGGCGTGAAAAGTGATTTTGGTATTGCCACAATTTTGAAATGCAATCCTGGTACGAGGGGGGTAGCGAAGCACACCGGGTTCAGCTAGTTTTGTATAAAAATACTTTAGAATAGTCCAAAAATGGCAGCCTATATCATTGATTTTGGGCTTATTGAAGAGGAATTTTGGCCAGCTCTCTGAATTTGACTTAATTTTAAAAATATTTTGGCTTTTAAACCAAATTTAGCCAACCTAAGTTTACAAAAAAAAAAATAATATCTTTTATTCAATCAGTGCAAAAAGTTCAATTTTAGACTTTTAAGTTTTGTTTGCTCTCAATGTGGGGTATTTTAGTTCGCCTTTTTTTAGCTGCTGCCATAAAATCGTCTCTATTTTTTCAATTACGCGCATAAAGCAGAAACAATAATATTTGGCAAATTAAACTTACTTACTTAAACTCGTTTGGAGAATCAAAATTATTCATGTTTTAATACGGCAAATAACTTGACTCTGAGATTTTAAATTAAAAGTCCATTTCGGAAACGGAAGAATCAATGGACATAGCAGAAGATTCCATAATTATTCACTTGGAAAACTTAATCACGAGAAGAATTCTGACAACACGTTGTCTTTAGAATACGATCGATCAACTATAGACTTCAAACAAAACAATAGCTTACTATTTACAAAAAATTTTTATTTCTGAATATTTTAGTAAAAATGAGGTCAACCAATACAGTGAGTGCTTACTACTTCAAATTTTGGTTACTTTTTAAAAACTAAAATGTGAAGAATTTGGTAAAATAGTAATAATGAAAAATTCAAATGTAAAATTAAAAAGGATCAAATCGTTTTTACGATGATTTTTAAAATATTTCCAAAATTAAATCATATTCGGAGAACTGATCAAAATTCCTTTTAACAAAGCCCAAAATCAATGATATACCAGGCCATTTTTGGACTATTCAACAATATTTTTATATAAAAATATAGATTTTTTTAAATTCATATACAAATTTTGACCTCGCTATGCGCGATATTGGATTTGATGTTAGACCTATGGTTTCTTGAGGAAATTTTTTCAGAACCCATCATAGATTACGTTTCTGCCATAAGCATTCTTCCTTTTTTTTGTCATCGGAACAATTTGACCCGCCCTAATGTATATAGTTCAGCTTGTTTTTAAATTTTTTTATTCCTTACAAATAATAGGTTTTATCCAGGTTATCAAAAAAGGCGTTTGTTTCAATGATGACAGGGGCTTAAGTCTGCAGATAATAGTGGATGAAGTAACAGTTCGTAGCCCAACTTTTAGATTTTTGTCATGGCAACTACAGACGTGTGCGACCGTGTGTCGCACAATGGGCCGCCCCAACAAGTGGGTGCTCAAAGTTCTGAAAGCGTTTTCTCTCCATCGAACTCGCTTGAGCTATACTTTACCAGCAAATTTTTGGCGACTTAATATATTAATAACCATATTTTAACATATTGGTGACCAAATTTTTTGGTATCAAGCCTTACGAAAAACTTATTTGATTTCATTATTATTATGCAAAAAAAAAAGTGTAACCCTTTTACAACCCTGACTACACCTATTTGTGACCATGATTTAACCCAATAGAAACCAATTTTTTATAATAACTTACACCAATCGAGTTTGATTATATTTCTATACGAATTTTAAGCGATAATCTAGTTGATAGCCTCGTTTTAGCCTACTAGTGACCAGGATAACATCAACTAAACACAACACTTTCTATTTATAAGTCGATTGTAATTGATTTCAATATTTATTAGATTAACTGATGAAAAATAAGTGAATTTAGGTTACGATATAGATAACAAATTTTGCATTTTAATATAAAACATATAAAGTTTGATAGTTATTTAAGAAATATTATTGTAATAAATCATGCTATATAATACGTATGTACATTAGGGCGTATCGAAAAATTTAGAACGTATTCTAAGAGGTCTCAAAAGTTGCATTGGGTGATCAAGATCTCCCAAAAATTTTTAGAAACAAATAAGGATGTCTCCCTCTCCCGAAAGGATAAAGTTGTTTTTTAAGAAAAACAGTAAAAAATCACGATATCAAAATGTTATATGGTAAAAATAAAAGAGGAGGACCAAAGCCCATGATAAGTTTGCGGGATAGGTGTCGAATTGAGCAATCGTCAATTAATTCAATGAAGAGCGCTAGCAAAATATCCAAGCAATTAGGCTTAAATGTATCACGTTGAACGATTCGAGCACTAAAACAGTCTGGAACTATCATAACACAAGTTCTTAAGACAGCGCTGAGGTTGCTTGAGCGACGCAAGAAGGCTCGTCTCGAATTAGCAAGAAATAACATGTCAACTAACTGGAAAAAGGTGGGCGCGCACTTTAAAGTGTTTCAATAATCCATGACATCTTCTTCCGTCTTGTAAGGCCATTTTTTTGGATGAAAAAAAATTCAGTTTGGATGGTCCTGATGTATTCAAGACTTACTGGAGAGATTTACGTAACGAGCCATGATTTTTTTCCAAACGGGGTGGCTCTCTCATGGTTTGGGGAGCTTTCAGCTTTAAAGGAATCCTGGAATTAGCTTTCCCGAGCACTCGAATGAACTCTATTGAGTACATTTGGACGTTGCAAATGAATCTTCTAACTTTTCTTAGAAAAAGGAGAAGCTCAAAATGGATTTTTCAGCAGGGAAACGCGTCCGTACACAATAGTCAAGAGACACGAAATTGGATGAAAACAAAAAAGTAAATTGTTTAAACTGGCCTACATGTTCTCCGGACATGAATCCTATAGAAAATGCTTGGGTATTACTTGTTAAACGTGTTTACGCCGAAAATACTCAATACAACACTTTTGCAGAACTTAACGTTGCCGTCCTTCGAGAGTGGGAGTCATTTGAGATAAGTCAGCTACAGGATCTTATAATTTCTATGCCTAGCCGAGTTTTCGAACTAATTCAACAAGATGGAGGACCCACACATTATTCAAAAGCAAAAAGCTTTTTTCATTGTGTACTTTAAAATAGTCTAGTTTTGTTTATAATAAAGATAGTTACATTGTTTTTATTGTTATGCACCACGAAAAATACAACGATTTCGGTCTAACGGAAAACGCCACTTGTTATTGTTGTAGTTGTTTTTTCTGAAAACATATTTTTTTATTCTCTTTCATTCCTCATCCGTAGTTTTTTCAAACTTTTTTCAAATGGCCGTTAAATTTAAAAAACCAGCTGTTTTTATAGATACGCACCACAGTGTAGAATAAAAGCCTGTCCTACGATAGGTCATCCACACACTTCATTTTTGGAGTGCCGAAAGGACTTTTTCTCTTTTTAAAGCTTGATTTTGTATTCAATTGATTTTTGAAAAATACAAATGCACCACTTTAAATAACACTTTACGTATTGAAGCAAAGTTAAAAAGGTAGTTAGATCAAAAACGTACTATTGTAAAAACCTAATATTGTCACTGATAAGTATAAAATATATTTTCTATGCATACTTTCAGGCTGAACATTTTTGCGAACAATGTGTCTTGTAAAATTATTTTACTGTCAAAAAATAATAACAGTTTGAGAAATACTGTATGCGCAGCAGCATGCTTGCCTTTCATGTATTGAGATGTGCATACTTTCAGGCTGAACAGTTTGAGAGATATTGGGCACGCAGCAAAGTGCTTGCCTTTTATATATTAAGATAGATATTATAATATTTCGAAAATAATACTTTATAAAGAATTCTCATGACTATATATGAGAAAACTTGTGTACTTGTATATGTTATTAAATCGAAGAGATACATAGACAACATTAACTTTAGTTTATGTTAAGAAAACTTTTATGTAAGAGAAGAATACCGTCAAATTCATTACCCTTTACCCAAAAGATTTAGCTGTCAAAAAGAATTAATGGAAAATTTATGTAGCGAGTTTTTTTTACATACCAAAAACATAATTGCGAAACATCACAAGTTTCAACGAATAATGCCTTTTTAAGTCACAAAGCAAAAGTATAACATTCTCCGCTTTTTCATAACGCTTTTAAAAATCTTCACAAGTTGAGATTAATGTACTTTATGTATAGCTTTAATTAAAACTGCGACTTAATTACAAATAAATGATATTTAAATAGCATAACAATCAAGGCAAATACATGCATAATCGCTATATTATTTTTGACATCTTCATTACTGTGGAGAGAAAATTGAAATTAATCAACTAGCCGACTAACTTGTCCAATGTAAACAAAAAATAGGCAACTTGAACTAAGTTCTTTAAAAATTAATGGTGCCGCATCATGTGACCAAATAGTTCATTTTGCTTTTCTGCTTTTTAATTTTCCCCAGGAATATTTCAATAAAACTGATGTTTTATTCAGAAATTATGGTTGACACAAACAAAATCAAACAGCAACAACGACAACCACAACCGCCCTCAAGCCACCAAATGTGGCTGCTGATGGACTGCA
The DNA here is from genome assembly GCA_963920525.1 of Dichetophora obliterata. NCBI lineage: Eukaryota > Metazoa > Arthropoda > Insecta > Diptera > Sciomyzidae > Dichetophora > Dichetophora obliterata. The sequence goes on along the minus strand of OY986438.1, from coordinate 4,799,822 downwards.
TGACAAGCTAGACCAAGCTAATCCAAAACTATTGAGCACTACATACATAACGACTAAAAAGTTTATCCACAGCGTGTTGCCGGTCATTATGAGCAGATAACGTGCCGCGCATTTATCAAATAAATTGCGGCAATAAATGTCATATCGCAGCATAAAATAGGGAGGAGGAGTGAAGAGGGTATTCACCATAACGCATAGAGAGTAGCCCTTCGAGGATGGTGGTCATTGATTTCGCGTGACTTTCTTGGCAGTTACTTAGAATTGAACAACTAAATATTGGCAGCAACGGCTATTAATGATGACAGATGAGATCAACGTTTAACATGCTTATGAAACAGTTTCAGTATTATTAATACAAATTACAGATTAATGCAATTATCCGGAGAAACACAACTGATGAAGCAATTTCATGTCATTTGTGGGACTATTTTTTGTTTTAGTTTTTTTTCCAAAGTCATGCACCAAAACATGCAATCATTCCTCCCCAGTATGGAAATTATTTTTGCGATATCGATGTACAACAGTTCTCATTATTTACCATATCCCAGCAAACGTTCTGAGTCTTCTTTATGACTATTTTAATACATATTCATATTTCAGAGTTTGAGTGCTCATAAAGTTCAAATTTGAGACAACGATATGAGCGTGATGCCCTTTCTGTAAAGGCTAGGGCTTTCAATACCGAAGGGTTTTGGCAAATCCCGTGATTTGAAATTCATGATCCAGGGATCCCGTGATTTTTCGGGATCCCAAAATGCCAAAAATTTTGAAATAATGGCATTAAGCTGTATTAAAAGCAGGGACAGTAAGTAACTCTTTATCTAAATTTCTGAGTTTTAGCAAAAACAATTGCATATTTTTGTTTTTAGTTTTTAAAATTAAAATCTAAACTTAATCTTCATTCATACTTAAAATATTCAAAAACACTCAAAAGTTTATAGGACAAAACTAAGACGAAATCATAATTACTAATGCAGACAAAAGTTACAGTTGCAATGTACAAAGAAGAACACAATTCAACACAATTCAACACAATTCACGATTCAAAAATTCAACAATAACTGGAAGAAAATGTCGAGTTCTGAAATCCCATTTTGTATGTTTAGAGGAAACACTTGGAAATTTTATGATTAAAAAGATATACATCACCTGATTAAATCAGATCGAAAAAAAATTCGATTGAAAAATAACGATTGTGGTATTACGATTTTTTAATAAAAATCATTAATTTTACGGTCCTTAATTAAAGATATTTTCTAAACATTTAAATATTTCAATTATATAATAAGTTTATTTAAAAAGAAAACCTTATGATTTTTTTATTTCAAAAAAGTTCAACATTTATCTAAGCACGAAAACCCAAAATATTTAAAATATCAAATAATATTTCACTTTACTATAAATTTAAAAATATGCACGCAAATAAGTTAAACAAAACAAATAACATAAATTTATTTTTAAAAAAATGTAAAAATAACAAAATATTTCTTTTTCAAATAAATTTGTTAGCCGTTAGTAAAAAGTATGATGCGAATAAAATATGCCTTTTAAACTAAAAAATCGACTTTTAAAGTGTGTGAGAGATAAAAAAAGAACAGGTTGATTTCGATATTAAGAAAACCATCTTTTACATTGCAGTTGAATTTATAGTTGCTGAAAATTTCTATACTTTCTTATGAATAAAATCCTGGGATTTAGGGTTTGGGAACACGGGATTCTGGGACTAGAAATTGGTTCGTGATCTCGGGGTTGAAAGCCCTAGTAAGGCCACACTGATCGGCTAAGAGTCCAAAAGTGACTCTTATGTACGTAGGTTGCTACATATATTTCGGGATCTGGCAACGCTAACGTCATTCCAGTTGAGCTGACGTTTCCATTGGAAAGTTTGACATTTTTTAACCGACTTCAAAAAGGAGAAGATTCTCAAGTTGGTTGGTTTCTTCTTTCTTTTTTTTTTTGAATGTATGTACATCGATAACTCCTAAAGTACTTGTGAACCTTTTCTTTAAATAAATAAATAAATAATAAAAAAAATAAAAAAAAATAAAAAAAAATATTAAGTATTTAAATATGTTCATCGATAACTCCTAAAGTACTTGCCCGATTGCCACAATTTTTTGTCAACAGATAGAGATATCAGACGCGGAGGTGCCCGTCTAAACAAGTGGGCGGTATTCGACACAGAGTCGTGGCAATATAAGAAAAACTTTATGTATCGAATAACATTAACACTAGATTACTGAAATACAGTACAGGGGTTGGCATAACTATAAAAAGTTATGTTCAAAAAAGTGGACGTTATTCGATAAAGAGCATGGCAATATTAGAAAAACCCTGTAACCTGAATAATATTGACACTCGGGTACTAAAATTAGGTACAGGGGTAGGCATAATTAGAAAAATTTACTGTGAAGAAAGTGGGCGTTGTTGGAAAAAAGGGCGCGGCAATATAAGAAAAATACTGTGTCTCACTTAATATTGACACTAGGGAACTGGAAATTGGTACAGGGTTAGGAACAATTTTTACAAATTATGGTCAAAAAAGTGAGCGTAATTCGATAAAGGGAGTGACAATATAATAAAAATGCTGTAACTCGAATAATATTGACACTAGGGTACTGAAATTAGGTACAGGCATAATTATAAAAATGTACGGTTAAGAAAGTGGGCGTTATTGGACAAAAGGGCGTGGCAATATAACAAAAATACTGTTTTTCAGTTAATGTTGACATTAAGGTACGAAAATTCGTTACAAAAAGGGGAAAATTGTTATCATAATCTCTAAAAAGGAAGAAATAAAAACTTTTTAACAAAAAAAAAAACCAACTTCAAAACCACTACAAAGTAAAAAATAATTTTAAATTACTTTTCACATTAATTCTTGGTCAAATTTGATAATTTATTTATATATAGTAAGAAATTGGAAATCTTATTATAATAATTTTTTTTCTATTTTGTATTATTATCATAAATATATTAATTTCTCCATTAATAAAAAACCTTAAAAGTCGGCGCTTATATAATCAGACTTTTATGAAGTAAACGCTCTGGCTTTAAAGGTTTTTTTATTCATGGATGCATTAATATATTTACGATAATAATACAAAATAGAAAAAATTTATAGTAATAAGATTTCCAATTTAATACTATATATAAATAAATAATCAAATTTGACCAAGAATTAATGTGAAAAGTAGTTTAAAATTATTTTTTACTTTGTAGTGGTTTTAAAGTTGGCTGTTTTTTTTGTTAAAAAGTTTTTTGCTTTTAAAATTGTATTTCATATGAAAAAAAAAAATGGAATGAAAACGTGAACATTTTCGTGCGATTATTTTTTACTACTTTCGACGTGAATTATCTCAAAAAAAAAGTGTCAATTCGACATTTGGCTATAAAGTACCATCAAAAATCTCTATCTATATCACCCAGTTGAAGAAAATTTTTTACTATAATTTTTGCAGTATTAAAATAAAAACAATTTCCTTGAGACAGTAGATTTTTGTGTTTATTATGACTAAAATTTATTTTTGAATTTTTGAATTTTTTCGGTCTCGGAAAATATCATTCGTAATTTCATACTATCTGCAGGAGTCATAAATATAAGCGTTTCTAATAATGTTTATTGGGATATGCTCACGTATGTTCGCATGAATGTACGTATGTAAAACCAACAAAATTCCTTCACAGAACATTTATTTTTGTTCTTCGTTACAGCCATTGATTTCCAGATAATATGCCAAAAACATGTATGCAACAAAGGGCAAAAAACAAAACCGGAAAAAAACACAGGCAAATGTGTTGCCATGATATTAAGTTACGGTGTTTTTTCTCATTTTGTTTTTTTTTGTGGCTTTTGTTTTGCCCTGCCAAGAGCCAAGTCGACCGGAGTGGCAACAATGTTGCCTGGCCACGCATTACGGAGCAGCACTTATTTGCACTCAGCTGAATGATGTAGTAGCAGGTTTCTTTCTACATGGCCTGGGGTTCATTGCAATACCTGTGACCCAAGTGGAACTGTGGCAAGAACGCCTTAATTGCAGGCAAATTATTACATAATGAAGCTGCTGTTGCTACTGCTACTACGACGTTACAGGTAACAACTTCTGGCGTTCTATTTTGCAGATAAACCAGAAAAAAAAGAGCAGAGTAATGATGAATGAGCTTATAAATCTAGCATAAAGCGAAATCTAATTAAAGCCAAGTTATGCCCTGGACCATGCATAAACTATACTTAGTACCAGCCAGCTGTTTTCAAAAGCGCCCAAAGCGCCTCAATCGTCGCTCGAAGCAAAGGCAAAGTCAAAGACAAGCTAGCCTTGTTGATGTTGGTTGTTTCCGGTACCAGCTGATTCAGCATATTCGATTTCAACCAGCAGCTTTTGAGTTCAATTACGAACAGAACAGCGGCCGCTTTGTGCCGCCATCAAAACCTAGCAAGTCATCGAATGTGTATGATTCTTTCCCTTGCGAACAGCTGATTTTTCTGTGCCGCTGTTGTGTGACGTGTTTATGTGTGTCAGTGAGGATCATGGATCACCTCAACCTTCACATTGCACACACATTCTTAATCGTTGGTATTTTGCGCTGCATTGCACACCGCATTTATTTCAAGCTAACTATCCGGGCATGCATGATGCATTCATGGAGAAGGTTTTCTCAGGTCGGCAAACTCCAAAGTTTTTTTTTGTGTCTTTGTGTTTCTCTAGAGTTGGTTGTCATTTTAATGAGCACCCTACACGCATTCCTTTAATAATGAAGTTTGGCTTCGTGAATAAACGATATATTAACTAAACTTTCAGGTGGTAAGTATTCATGTATTGTGTGCGTCCTAGATTAAATTGTTACATGCTTGGTTTTGACCAAGCCCCTTCAGCCCTTTTTCAACTAATTTTTTAAAATTTAATTTAAAACATTTCTGTTATTTTGATACCAAAAACATTTATATATCTTAAAAATAGTAGAAATTCTTAGTACAGCAACTTTTTCATAAAACATCGTTATCCAAGAATGAGAAAAACGACATGATAATCAAAGTTTTTTTTTTTTAAAGATCAAAGAACCAAGGCATGCGCCTAATACAAACAAGGGTTGGTCTTTGAACTGAAAGTTAAGTGATAGATTTATTTAGAGGAATTGATTGAAACCATACCTGAATTATTGGTTAGTCGAAAACAACCGTGAAAGACAATTTGAATTACTTTTAACCGAAGCTAGTGTTATGCCTTAACCTCGGCAAGCATTTCCAGGCCCTAGTTGTTTCTATCTTTTAATTCCACATTTTTCATAATTTAGCTGTGGATTTTTAGTTTTCCATAATTCTTAAATGTAGGACAGAACAAAGAAAGTGAAAAGAACCATGAACGAACCCGGATTCGAACCAGGGACCTCTAGGTTGATAGTCTAGCGCACTCTCCACGTGACTACAAAGGCCGACAGGTAGTTGAAGTAGTAGGCGATAAAGTTTTGACTTTCGATGCAAATATCTCCGCTATTTTCAAATATATTTTTTTCAAATATGTGTTTTATTCTAAAGTGGAATAAAAGCACCTAATAAAAATAGTTTTAACTGTACTGTTTGGTCAGTGTACATATTTTTTGTCTTTTTAAAAAAAAAAAGTCCAAAATATTGACTTTTTACTCAAAAAATGACTTAAAAATTATTTTGCTGTTAAAATAAAAACAAGTAAAAATTGCATTTCTGGCTAACTTTCTTAAGACATAGCATTCATTTGCAAAATTTCTTCCAGTTTAGCATATCAACTGTTAAACTGATTTCGTCATCAAAACAATAGGGTGCCTATGAATTTTTTTTTCTAAATATTTTTTTTCCTAAATATTGTTTTTGCATTTTTCACAAATTAGTCAAGTCTCAAAAATAATGTATGGGAAAAATATATCAAAATATCTCTTTCCAACCAAAACTTATGGCTACACTCAAAAAAAAAAAATCCAATTTGAAATCAACATTTTAGCATTTTGAGATAAAAACTTTTGATTTTACTATAAAAATTTTAAAATCAAAGTAAAAATTTTTGTATCAAAAATTAAAAATATCGAAATAGCAAATGAAAATGTTTTCTCAAAATCTAAGTAATATTGATTCAAAATGTTAAAAAATATTGAAATAAAAACCTTTGAAAACAAGCTTTCGATGTCTTAGGCCGCGTTCATAGTAAACGCTTTTAGCTTAGCAGAGAGGTTTAACTGAAAAACGCTTTGTGTATAATCATATGGAAAAAGCTCAAAGTGTTCATAGTGCCAGCATAAAGCTAGCATAAAGTTTATTTTCAAATGCTTTTCAGCGCTTATATCTTTGTCTCGCATGCTCACACAGAAAAATAATTTTGTGGTTTATGCTTTGTTTTAGAGCATTTTTAAAATTCTATTCGGCACTTGTTTATCTATTTTGCTTTGTTGCTTTTTGTAGTGCTTTTCAGTTTTATGCACTTGTGTATTCTATCTCGTTTGTTTACATAGTTTTCGTTGTTCTTGAGTACTTCTTGGGTACTTTTTGTGCTGAAATTTTCACAGTTGTTATGCTTTGTGTTTTCAAGTTCCTCTGAACTTATGTTTGTGATTGGTTTGATATTTCGTTGGTGATCATCGCAAATCTACATACTCATTAAACAAAAAATCTTTCATTTACTTTGAAAAACGCAACTGAGGGCATTATTTTCCAAATAGGCAAATTAAAACACAGCATCTCAGCCACAAGCATAAAGCGCGCACTATGAACACCAATAAGCTCAATAAGCTACTTTGTGCAGCGTTGAATAAGCGTTCACTATGATCAAAAAAAGCTCGAGAAAGCAGCTTTATGCTTCAGTTTCAGCCAAAGCGCCCACTATGAACGCGGCCTTAAATAAATAACAAAATTATTGAATTTAATATAGCTTTGTTATGTCCCACAGATATTTAATATTATCTTTAAATTCTTCAATGAAGAAATTCTTCAAGAAAAAATCAGATGTCTACACGACAATCAACATTTAAAAATTTTAAAATACAGGCAAGCATTACTTTTGCTTCGTCTTTTTTTTTCTTTCCTTCGTTCGCTTGTTTTCAAACAAAACAGTTAGAGCAGAACATTTAAAATTTTAAAAACAACATTTTGTAGTATTTGATTATACAGTAACCAATTTTGCTTCAAAATTTCTTTTAAAAGTTTTACATATTGCTTTAAAAAGGGAAACAAGTTTTAAAGCAATAACTTCAGCCATTTCCATTCAAAAGAAAAACTTTTGGGCATGAAACAAAATGTTAAATTGGCAGATATACCAATGAAAAATTTTGATTTTACCAACTTTTTTTTTCTGAGTGTAAAAATCTATTTTTTTATACTATTATTCAAGGAATATGACAATATTTTCTGAAATTAGAAGCTAACATTGTTTGAAATGCAACCAAGCGAAATTGAAAAACTAGATCAAAATACATTACATTAGATAAACTAAACATTAGACTCTAAGGCTGCCCGCAGAGTAAGCGCTGAAGCAGGCAGGCCCTGCGAAGAAACGAGATAGAAATAACTTTTTTCTCGCTTGTTCACATAGTTTTCTTGCGCCTGTCTGCCTGCCTGCCTGCTTCGGCGCTTACTCTGCGGGCAGCCTAAGTAAGGCATCCAATCCCGGGATTCCGGGATCCCGGACTTTTTTAGGCCTTGCATTTTCCTTCGTGTAAGCTTAATTCAAGAAAGTTTATATTTTTCACATAGTTACAAAACCTTTTTAGTTTTGTATTATTAAAATCACTTTTTAGTATTTCTTAGCTAGTATCAGGTGTTATTTTGTACAGATATTTTGAGAAAGGTTTTTATTTAAAAAATTTTTAAATCACATTTGGGCTTTTCTTAGGTAGTATCATTGAACTTTTTGGAATTTTTTTGCAGTGAAGGCAATCGCGGGATTTAAGGCCTTGCAATCCCGAGACTGTCGGGATCCCGGGATTGCCTTCAATGCAAAAAAAAAAAATTCCAAAAAGTTCAATGATACTACCTAAGAAAAGCCTAAACGTGATTTAAAAATTTTTTAAAAACCTAATTTAATTTAATTAATAAAAACCTTTCTCAAAATATTTGTACAAAATAACACATGATACTACCTTAGAAATACTGAAATGCGATTTTAATATACAAAACTAAAAATATTTTGTAACTTCCAAACAAAATAATTTTAAATTTAAAATTATGTCTCATTCGCTCAATTCAAGCATTAAAAACTAAAATTAAGAAAATAGAACAATAATAATGAGCAGTTATTGCCAAATTGAGCAAAATAAACAACAGTTTGAAACAAGCATAAAATAATTGATTCTAGAACCTGAAACAAGACTTGAAACAAGAAAATATTTTCTTAATTTAAGCAACCTTTCTTGACCTAAGCTTACACGGAGGAAAATAATATTCTTAAATTAAGCAAATATTTTGCTTAAATTTAAATATATTTTAAATTTAAAGTTAAGTCTCCTTTGCTCAATTCAAGCATTAAGAACTAAAATTAAGAAAAAAGAACAATTATAATGAGCAGTTATTGCCAAAATTGAGCAAAATAAACAACAGTTTGAAACAAGCATAAAATACTTGATTCAAGAACCTGAAACAAGACTTGAATCAAGAAAATATTTTCTTCATATAAGCAAACGCAGAGAACAATTCAGCGAATTACAACAATTATGAAAATCTTTAAGTTGTTGTAAAAGAGTCGCTAGACAACAAAATCTACGTTCAAGATCACTGTCGATAATGTGTGCCAGTAAAGCTTGGGAAAGTGTTTTGGTTCTTTGTGCAAATCGAGCAAATTATTCTAGTTTTACGTAAATTATTTACTTGAAAATCAAGCAAAATGTTCTCAATTGAAGAAAAATAAATTTCTCAAATTAAGTAAATTATTTTAATTTCCAGTAAATTGTTTACTTGAATCAAGCAAAATGTTCTGAATTGAAAATAAATTTCTCAAATTAAGTAAATTATTTTACTTTTCAGTAAATTGTTTACTTGAATCAAGCAAATTGTTCTCAATTCGGGAAAAATAAATTTCTCAAATCTAGCAAATTATTCTAGTTTTCAGCCAATTGTTTACTTGAATCAAACAAATTTTTCTCATTTCAAGTTAATATTAGACTCGAATATAGAAAAAATATTTGTGAGTTTTAAGCAAATGTTGCTTGAATTGAGTATTTTTTTTCTAAATATCATGTGTTTTAAATTTGCTCCATTCTAGCAAAATAATGCTTGAATTGAGAAATTTACGCTTGAGTGTAAACTGATAGCCTATTTGCTTGATTCAAGCACAGTATGCTTGATTTTTTCTTTTCGTGCATAAAATTTTACAAAATACTAACATAAGAAAACTTAAATGTGACCTTAAAAATAAAATAAAAAAAAACTTCCTTAAACAAGCTGTACAAATATCACAAAATTCGTACTTAGAATTTCTAAAATTATTATACTATTTTATTGTTTTTTAAATAATTTTATGAGCCTTCCGAATGAACTCATTTAATTAACTTTTTGTTTAAGAATTCATCATTGTTTATCAAAAATAAACAATAAATACTATCCAAGCATTTAATCGAAACTGTATTTTTTAGTTTTTTAAAATCTTCTGCATTGTTTTGTGTTGTAAAACAAGGCATAGCTACTTTGAAACTTTATATAATGTCTTCCCAAAAAATTAATTTTCTAAGGTTTGTCAAATTTCATTGTCTAGTCCCGGGATTGTGTTTTTTCAATCCCGAAATCCCGATATTGTCGTAACGTTAAGAAATTGGATGCCCTAACTCTAAGGTTGAACAATTTGGAAGGAAAAGAAAAGCTGTAAAAAGTGTAGGCTAAGATTTATACAGAAATATTAGGGGTATTCACTGCAATATAATTAATGATAATTTTATTCTTGCTCGCATACATTGCATCAGCTTTTTCGATGGATTTGACAGAATGCTCTTCTTCTTATCGAAATTATCATATTCGCAATGACTCACGCTCATTAAATAAATTTGATGACTGAACATGATTACTGAAGACATCTTTTCTTCGCAAATTTCCGACGATTATTTTTCATCAACTCGATTATTTTTCATCAAATAATCTTTGGCAAACTTCGGAAAACCAAAACAACAAGAACTGCACTGAAGTTTTCGTAAATTTCAGCATTTCGAAAATTTTAGCAGTGAAGTGAATATCCTTATTATTTTCAAACAAGAAGAATTGAAATTTTTATTATTTTTTAAGTTGAAATATTAATTTCACCCTTTAAAATTTCAGTTAGGTTGAATATTTAGACCTGAATATCGAACTGTATATGTTTGCCGAAAATCCATCTGGAAAACATTTATTTCCCCCGGTGATATGAACAAAGCAACTCAGCGGCATGTCTAAGATTGCGGACAGAGTGAACGCCGATTCAGACAGGCGCAGGCAATAACAATCAAGGAAACGAGATAGAAATAACTTTTGTCTCGCTTGTTCACATAGTTTACCTGTGCCTGTCTGCCTGCCTGTCCGCTTCGGCGTTCACTCTGTTTTGCAACCTAAGTTGGACTTTGTAAAATAATGCTGGAATACGGTTTTTATAGCTTTGCGTAGCTAGCTGAAGCGCAGATTTATTTGACAGACCTGCCTTTGACCTGCCTTTGACAGACCTCTTTACGGCGTAAAGTTGCAAACAGAGTAAGTGCCGAAGCGGACAGGCAGGCAGACAGGCGCAGGAAAACTACGTGAAAAAGCGAGAAAAAGTAATTTCTATCTCGTTTCTTCGCAGGGCAGCCTAAGGGCTCATTTAGAGTGGTGACTAGTTGCTTTATCGAGCCGAGCTAAAACTCAAAAATGCATGGGAGCAATAGAGAACGCAAGTCATGCACTCTAACAAAAATTCACGAGAATTAACTACAATAATTGCTGGCAACTGATTGCCTACATTTATTGTCGTTAAATTCCATAGAGCAAAATTATAAATATTTATCGCTAAAAATGCGTGAATCCTCTCACCTACAATTATTTCTTTCGCTCTCTTGTAAAAACTCTCTTCTAAAATTATTTCTTCCAATCTTGTCTGCTCTTATAAAAAAAGCTAGAAATGCGTGAAGTCTCTCAAGTAAGTTTTGAACATGGCAACAAGAACAACTCTGTATAGAGTCAATAACTCAGCAGAAGGCGATACTCTTTGCTACTTCAGTAAGCTTATGTAATTAAGCTGTGACCAATCTACTGTCTAAGTTGTATATAATTTGACACTTGTTCGAATAAACTCTTTGAAATCATATGACGTTAAAGCAGAGGTGTTTATTTTTGGACAAGCGTAAAATACCGCTGCTGGAGCGTTTTTAGGGCTATCTGAGCGATAACACGCTGAAATAGTGTGAAAAGTAGAGTAAGTATTCATATTTTAAGACTCTCTGAGCGAAAACACGCTGAAATAGCGTGACAGGTAGAAAATATACATATTTTAGAATTCTCTGAGCGAAAACACGCTGAAATAGCAAGAAAAGTAGAGAATATATATATTTTAGGGCTCTCTGAGCGAAAACACGCTAAAATAGTGTGAAAAGTAGAGAGATATAAATTTTTTAAGACTCTCTGAGCGAAATCACGCTCAAATAGCGTGAATAGTAGAGTAAGTTTCAGACAAAATAGAAAAAACTCGCTGCATAGCGTGGTTTTTTTTACAAAATCGCCAATAAATGTCGTGAAATTTCACAATATTTATGGTAGAGATTTTTCAATCAGTTTTAAGAGTGTGCATTTCTTTTGCCTCAATGCATTTTTGAGTTCAGCTCGGCTCGGTTCGGTCGTAAGTCAGCACTGTAAACGCTTCCTAAGAAGTACTCTCCGCCATAATATGGTTTAGCTACCTAGCTGTTATCTGATTGCAAAAGATTACTATTTTTGTCTCTTACAGAATATTTTATCCTGATGTTCTTCCCATCAGATCGAGACAAATTATTATTTCTTGTGAATTTTGTTATTAAATATAATAGACACATTATAATATGATATGTTAATTATATATACATATTTCTTTAATCATTTCGTTTTCTCTCCTCTGTTTATGTATTGAATGTCTTATACAAATACAATTATTTATATAGTACTTTATCTAAGGCGTATATTTTTGAAAAAATCTACGTTTTAGTGACACCTTCCTATAATTTTTTTTAAAAATTGTTCCCTTATTTGATTCCTTGGAAAAGAAAACTTTATCTTTCAACTTCTAAAAATATTATACTATATTTTTTCTCTCCTCAGTTTTTTATTGTATGTTTTATATTCAATTATTTTGTATAGTACTATATCTAAGTCATATATTTTTAAAAACATCTACGTTTTAGTAACACCTTCGTATTATTTTTTTTTACATAGTTCTCTTATCTGATTACTTGAAAAAGAAAAATTTATCTTTAAACTTCTAAAAATATCATACTAAATCGCTACAATAATTTTATCTATGGCAAACATTAATCACTAGCGTAACAAATCGTTTTACAGAACATGGTAAAAATTTTTGTTTTGGTGCGAGTCACGCTAGACAAAATGTTCAGCTGTTACACGATAAGACAGACGGACAGATAGACAGAATAAGGTCGTATAACTGATAAGCAGTTTGTAGAAAACTTTGTAGACTAAAATAGAATAGAAAAGTGGAAGACAAAATCTAGCAGGTACTTTTAAGAAATAGTCTTGTGTGGATTTCGGCAGTTTTATGCTCAAACGCGGTTCAAGTTTGATATGTTTGGACTAGGTACCATCTGTTTTAGAGCGATAGTTTGAGCCGCTTATCACCTCACTAGCTTATCTTAAGCTATAGAAGCTCGAACTTTAAGTTTGTTTAACGAATTGACTAATTTGGACCAGATAAGTAGTTAAGATTACAATAGAAATATGCGCTGTTATTCAATGAACTAAGGCTTTGAGCATTTTTATCTTGCAAATTACTCAATTAACTCGTGTCAAAATTTGACTACATTTACGAGGCAAAATTAATTAATCGACTGTATTCTTTCGAACCGAACAAAATCTGTTGGTCTTTCGACATTGGATCTCAGTGTATTTTAAAAATATGGCCAACTTTAAACTTCTGTCAGTTTTTAAATGTTTCCCCGTTTAGAACAGCAAAAACTGTGGCGGAATCGTTTGGTTTTAGACTTTTTTGCCAAAATACTAAGACAAGTGTATTTCCAGGTGTTTTTTTTTTTCATATTCTGTGAACATTTTTACCAAATAGTTCTAATTTTTGCAACGATGTTGATAGCAATGTTCAGTATATTTTACAAACCTATCAATTTTTGTATCGCTGCCAATTACAATATAGTATACTGCAACTACATCATACGATAGTTTAGCAAAACAAAGTAGGGGTATTCTCTATGTCTAGGATATGCTGTTGCACTGTGCAAGAATGGGAAATACACAATCCGTGCACCGCCGCAACAACAAAATACAAGTAAAAAAATCGTACAATATACATATAAGGCAATGCTGTGAAGTATATTTTTATGAAAAGCAACCCTGTGTTTGTAATGAGAGAGAAGAGAATGAGAGAGCAAGAAAGGTGAAATGGGCATGATGTGCAGCTCATTATAGAGTTCTTTGAGCTGTTGTTTTATTACGCTACACTTGTACAATAGGACGCTTTCGATCCATTGTATATTTTAGTATAGCATTGTTACAATCCGTGCTAACATGCAATTATACTAGATATAGAGAATACCCCTATTTATGTATTCCTTATGAGAGATAAGGACACTTTAACAGTTTCCTTTTGCCATACCCAAATCTGTATACTACTTCACACAAAATCTTTCCTTTATCTTCCAATTTGAATGGGAGCTTGGAAACCTTCCATCAAAAAGTCGATTGTGTTTGACAGCCACTGAAAGCAGAGAACCTTGTGAATTTTTACGAAAATCAGCAAAAGTGAATTTCGTGTACTCTTCAAGTTTTATTTTTAGCGTTAAAAAACCATTAACAAAGTCAAGGCTTGAGAAATACTATGGACACCATCAATTTCAATGATTAAGAAGTGGTTTGCTGAATTCTACTGTATTCGTACCATCTCAAGTAACGCTTAACGTTTTGGCCACCCAAAAGATGTCGTCTCGTTAGAAATCGTCAAAAAATCCATGAAATAATATTGGATGATCGGAGAATGAAAGTACGTTAGGGGGTTGCTGAGGATGCAGGCATCTCAACTGAGAGAACGCAGAAAATCCAAAGAGTTTTACTCAGACACCTGTCATGTAGGCTTAGTTCTACGCTGCTCCATAGCATGGGGATGCTGAAATATTTCGTCGCAAAAAGCCCCTTTGAGGATTAAAAGCTGTGGTCATCAACTTATAGCGCATTCTTTTCCGAAAAAAAATTCAGACCTCACAGAATGCAGAATTTTTTAGATTCAGACCTGAATTTACAGAATGTTGACCTCTTTTGAGCTGAGAAAAGTACGGAAAAATGCAACATTTTTTCTTTTGATATTGTTTGATATTGATACTGTTGTTTTGACTTCCCATGTATTTACGATTGAGGTTATATATAGTGCCGAATGCATGGAATTTTTAGTAAATATTCATCGCGCTGTTCAGTTTTATTAAAACTTACCACTTTAATAAAAACTGTTTTGGATTTAATTTCAAAAATTTTTCAAAATTGCACCTTTATCTACTGAAAAATGTCACAGCATATAATATTAACGTCAAAATTATTTTTTATTCTGGTTTTTATGTTGGCATTACTAGAGAGCATAATGCAAAAATAGAGAGCATAATGCAGAATTTTACAGGTCAGAAAATTCTGCATTTGTTATACTTTTGCGGTCAGAATTTCCGAGAAAAGAACACGATTTATTTTGAGGTCAACATTTTTTTGGTACGAGTTCTTTTAACAACTTTTTGTTTCAGTGCAAAGCTGTGCACTCTGAAAGCTCTCTTTGTTGTTGTTCGAACCCAGCGTTGATGACCACTGGTACAAAGTTAGCAAAATATTTTTATGACATGTTGCAACAATTGATAGGGGCGAAGGCCTATCTAGTTAGTTAGTTAATTTATAGTGGGCCCATGTGCACCGCGACCTTTGGGATCTATTGAGCATGCCCTTAATTAACTCTCCAGATCTCTGGCTTGGTGTTCCAAATTGGTGTGCCCTACAAAATGAAGGCATATTAGGCTGTGGATTGCCGGACATTCACATAGAATGTGTTCAGGGGTTTCTTCTTCCTCCTCGCATAGTCTGTAGACGTCTGATTCAGAAAGACCCATCTTTTTAAGATCGTATCTGAGTGAGCAGTTACCTGTGAAGAAACTAGTGAGAATTCTAAGGTCTGCTTTGGTTGGCTTGAGCAAATCTTTGGATTTTGCTTTACTTAGAGTTGAAAATTTCTTAGATTGCCTTTGTCCATTAGTGTTGTTCCAATGGCACTGAAATTTCTTGTCTTCCCATATTCTATTTTTTCTAGAATGTAGCCTTTTGCTAAGCTACAGAGTGGTTCAGGTCCTATAAGAGTTCGAGACGCTCCTCGTTTGGCAAGGCAGTTCGCCCTTTCGTTGCCCTCGAATCCTTCGATACCTGGAACCCACCATAATTATATTTTGTTGCTTTGTCCCAGCGTATTTAATAGTTCTAAGCAGTTGGAGAATAGTCTTGATTCAAGTTCGTAGGCTTTTAAAGCCGTTTGACTATTTGAAAGTATATAGATGTGAGCTCCTTTTTATTTCGTGCGGAGTCATTCTCTCACACATACGTCAATGGCATATACCTCCGCCTGGAATATTGTCGGCGTATATCCCATTGGAAGGCCTATCTAAAATCTCTTTCGTACTCTGGGGCATGGCACCCGGTTTTGGAACAAACAAATAGCTTTATATATTTGCCCGCGATATGGGCATAAATCACAACCACCACGAATCTCCCCCAAGGTCCATTCCAATTAGTCAACCTGGCACATACCAAGGCGCCATTGACTACCCGTGGTACCAAAAAAAGTCTGTGATCCGACCTCATAGCACACTAAAAGTACACTTCTACCAACTTAAGTTCATCATAGCTCCGGTTTGGTGACCAACTAAGAGGAACATCACTTTTCACATTAATCTTTGGACATGAAAAAGCTATCCGCGCGAAAGTGCCTTGATTGTTCACACTCGGCCATAAGTGTAGTCCTGTGACCATTTCAAAGAAGTGGTTGGCGATGTTCAACCGCAGTCCGAAGGAGTTTTTCGCCGTAGACGAAACATGGCTACATTACAGTATACCAAAGACCAAGAAACAGTCAAAACAGTGGAGTTCTCCAGGTGAACGTGCACCAAAGAAGACCCAGATGGGTCTGTCAGCCAACAAGGTCATGGCCAGGGCCTTTCAGAGTCCGTGAGGGGCCCAGAGCACGAAATTTTTGGGGCCCCCCACCCTTTTAAAAAAATTATATATATAATATGTTATTAATGTTTATTTCTAAAAAATATTTCAACAATAAATAAAACATTAGTTGAGTACTGCCTTTTTAGCTTTTTGTTATGAAAACCCATCTTTGCTAACTGTAGAGTTTAATTTTCTTGCTACATATATCCGAATTATTGTTCTGCATGGAACATATTAAGGCCATTCTATCAGGACTTTGTCCCAAGGCCGACCGGTGGTAGTTTTTGGCACTTTAAAGGAGATTAAAAGATTGTTCAGCTGAAGCGACCAGTATCAACTGGCAAACTGAGAAAAAACCGCAACGCAATGATAACATTTGGAAACACCACAGAAAGATCTAGTTGGTATATATCTTTAAATAGATTCTTTGGCTTACAATCCATCTTAAAGTTGACTGAGTCAGAAATTTTGTTGACTGAGCTCAGAAATCTTGGATTAAATTCTAATAAAAACTGTTTGTATATATGACCACACCAGAATTGCATTAGAATCTAATATATGTCAAATATTAAAATTGAATTCTAATCCCATAATACTAAATTCTAATACAGAATTGGAATAGAAACAAACTTTAGAACAATACTATTCTGGTTTATATTTTAATACATTTGTAATCAAGTGTAATACTTCAGTTATTAAAAAGTAATACGAATAAAAAATTTTTTATTAAATATTAATACAAATTGTATTAAACAGTAATACAAATTGTATCAAATTGTATTGAATAGTAATACAGATTGTATTAAACAGTAATACAAGATGTATAACATTTAATACATATTTTCCTGAAAAGTTGAAAGGAAAATCAACATTTATGGAATAAATTTATGGAACTTTTATGGAATAAAGCTATAAATCTTTAAAATTCCAAGTGAAATAAAAAGAAAATATTTGGACAACTAATAACAAAATATTTATTCATTTAAAGTTTCTTTTATAACATACGGTTTTTCGTTAACAAAAACTATTTATTTAGGTTTTATTTTGACAATGTCAGATTTCAGAATCAGCATGACAATTTGATAGATGCTTGATAGATATTTGTATTATATTTTAAGACAATTTTTATTATAACTTGTATATAATACAATTTTTATTATACTTTAATACAGATAACATTAAATCAATTTTTTAATATACTTGAAAGTATAAGTTTTAATCAAAAATATATTAAAAAATGCATGATTCCAACGCTTGGCTTAAAATTAATTCCAAGATTTCTGAGCGTGTGTATTCTTTTTAGAAATAACGGTTACATGTACAGATCACACGATGTTTCATTTAAATACGTTTTTTGAAATGTTTGTGCTGCTGATTACAGGTCTTCGCAGCTCAAATTATCAAATTTTCAGAGGAATGAATACAAATTTCAAGTGTTTTAAATCGCCGTCTTAGATCAGATAAAATGGAATCAATATTTATGAAAAATACGTTAACTCTATAATATTTTTTCATGTCAGACTTTTTACAAGTGAATTTGCATGGAATTACTTTACTCTCCGCAGCCTTTTACTTTTTTATGTCCTGTAGGGATTTTTGAAATGAACATATTTGTTGAATTTTTCCTTACACGATATTCTGAATTTGGGGCCCCCTTTGGATGCGTGGCCCGGAGTTCGAGCCCCTCCTGCCCCCACCCCCTCTGATAGGGCCTGGTCATGGCCAAAGTTTTTTGGGATGCATGCGCAGTCGTTCACATCGATTACCTTGAAAAGGGCAAAACGATCACTGGTGAATATTATTCACAGCTGTTAAACAGATTTGACATTGATTTGAAACAAAAATGACCGCATTTGGTGAAGAAAAAAAATGCTCTTCAACCATGAAAGCGCACGGGTGCACACGTCTGCAGTCGCCATGGCGAAAATCCATAAATTGGGCTACGAAACTCTACCCCTTTCACTGTTTTCTCCACATTTAACCCCCTGTGACAATTTCCAAACCTGACAAAATAGCTCGGTGGTAAGAGATTTGGGTCGAATGAATAGGACATGACTAAAAAAATGCCTATTTTGAGAACTTTGATAAACCATATTATTTACAAGGAATACAAAAATTTGAAAAACGCTGGACTAAATGAATAAAATTAAAAAACAATGATGGTAAATAAAAGCTTTTTTGTCAAAAAAAAACTTTTTTACAAGTATCACTGACATCAAATTTCCCGTATGTGGGTAGACACTTTAACTTAACTCAAAACCTATGAGTACCTGAGAAGACTTTCTGGGACACTACATCACTTTGGGTCAATTAAGGTACAGTGCTTAAAATCATGACTTTTCATTACAATTTAATTACTTTTCTTCAAAGTTTGAGTAAAGTTTGAGTTAATTTTCAGTTGGCATACAGTAGGGTAAACTTTATTCGCTTTGGCCGCTTAATTTACTTCAGAAAATACTTGTTGTTCTTAGTTTTTTATTCGTTTTTTGTTTCTACATTGTTTAGCATTGCATTGTATTGCTAATTTGCCACATCCACTCACTGCATGCATTTCACTAAAAACCAAATTCCAAGAATACCAAAGGGGATCGGGTTGAAATCTATACCCTTGATGAATGCTACCTCTTTTTTGTTTTTCTATACGTGTTCTTTTTCTTTGAAAAAAAACGTATACACAAACAAAGCAAAAATAAGATATCGCTACAGATGTTTGCAGGTTCCGAGTGAGTGGTTGCGGTTTTTAGTTATATGATCGTAAAAAAGTCCAAATGTTTCCGCAAAGCAGGATAAAGACGATTTTGAAATGAATTTTACAAAACTTCTTCATGATATAAACGCCAAAATGATGCCCAGCTTTGTTTGGCAAAATATATTGAAAGAACAATTCTTGAGTTGAGAAAAGAATCAATCTAACAATGCTGTAGCTTATTGGACACCTGAGCTCATGGACGATGAAAGAAGACCTACTTATGTTTGGGAGCGTGAGTAAAGCACAAAACACAAAGAAGAAAGAGGAAAACACAAAGTAAAAATCTGTTCCGAGAACTCTTATTTTTATTTTTACTTTTGTGCAACTCTTACTTTTTGTGGCTAAGCTGCTGTTTGACTCGACTCGAGGCATTAATATTATTTGCATGTAGGTGTTTGGTCTATACGCCTTCAGCTAAGAGGTTTTTTGTTTATTGTCCTCCACTGCTGCTTTGCGCCCTTGCCGATAGACTCTACTCTACTCTATAGACACTGGTGCATGTTGCTGTTAGGTTCTAGCCTTATGCAATGTTGAGATGCGTTGTCTGTTTTGATGTGTTGTGGCTTGGCTTACCACCACGTAGTATATATGTAGTATCTATCGTACATACACATATTTGATTTCCCTGAACCGAGGATGTTTGCGCTGTACTGCAGGCGAATGGATGAGCTCCGCAATAAGCACTGGCAGGTAGAGGTTATGCAAGAAAGACACACAATACACACATGAAGCAAGAAAAAAAGGCTGCCATCGTCATCATCGACATCATCATCATCATCATCATCGTCATCGCACAAATAAGTGTAAAGAACCGAGACGGTTTTCTTTTTGTTTGCCCGATACACTTGAAATGTCATCCATTCGCTGCTGTCATCCAAAGCAATTCAAACAGAATGTACAAGTTTGTTTAGACGTAGCAATATGCTAATAGATCTTTTCTTGGTAAAACCTTTTTTTACTTTCCTATCCAATGTTTTGTGAAATGTACATTTAAGTCATTGGGGAGAGTTGACGCCCACGGGGTGAGGGGGAGGTGGGCCCGATGTGCGATTGATGGCAACGTAAATTATCACAAATGTTGGGTGCGAATTAATGTTGCCAACATATTTTTGTCATTGTCTGCTTTGTCGTTTTAATGAATTCAGGTACATTTGATGGATTACATAATTTGATGGAAGGGAAATTATTCCGTATTATAAATACAAATATAAATACATGGATTGGCAGCATTTGGAAAATAAATGATGGTAATGTTGATGGATTTCTAACAAATAGTAAGAATAACATCGGATAAAACCATTTGCAAAGGGGGTTTTTTTATGTAAGGGACAAAAGGGGTTAAAGTGGCTAAAAGCGGTGTCGACAAACACTAGTCGCCATGAATAAAGGCTTCAAAGTTCTTAAAGACGGATACATTTCTGTATCGCACAAAGTTGAATATGCGTTCTGATAGCAAACACCAAAAGGGACATATTTTTAATTACAAACGAAAAAGATAACGGTGTATTTTTTCGCTTTCCGCTAAATTTCCGACATTAGCAAAGCGAAATTCTTCGAAGAAATCTGATGCCAACAAGAATTTCGAGATAAAAACTACCATTAATCATGATATTCGCATAAACAATAGCCATGATTTATCATTTAAGCCTTACAGGTTAAAGATTTTAATATCCATAAATCAAATGTTGTGATTTTTAGTGTACATCATTACTTAACAGTAGTAAAACTTTGACAATTACTGTAAATAAATCATACCATATCGTATTAGTAGAATACAGGTATTAATGATGAAATTTTTCAGCTTAAGAATTAATCCTAGAAAAGAAATTATTCTGCCGAGAATTCTAAAATCATATTAATGATCTAAAAAAATCGAAGGTATTTTAGGATTTATTTTGTATGCCTTATAGCAAAACACAGGTTGGTAGAAAAGTACTGAAAGCGACACCTAAAAACCTGTAGAAGAATAAAAATTTATACGACATTTTTATATTTCATTTTTCATTTGAACACACAAAATATTTTATTACAATTCATTCTTTGCATTTAAAGTTGACATGTCAGTGTATTTTTTGCAATGGAAAAAAGCGAATATCGTGCAGTGATAAGTTTCGTTGTGTTGAAATGCTTATCAGCAACAAAAATTCATACAAACACTAAGCGAAAAAGTTATGTAGACAGTACAGAAACATCTATGTAAAATCTATGTACTTCATCTCGTATGGGAACGCAACGAGAGCTATATGTACTGGGTAAAGTGAGCGTGTACTGGCTACATATCAATTTATTCACTTAGAAAAATGAAGTCATGTGTGAGTCACAAATATAAATAAATAAAATAAACTGGCCATTTCAGCCCTTGGAAGGACTTTAACTTAGCTTCTATTGATCAATTGTGTTGGGCGTGTTATTAAATGTTTGACCACAAATGACCGAGAACTGGACCTACGTGTTTTATGCCGACTCCAAACAGCTTATGTTCTCAAGAAGCTTTTAATGGCAATTTTTACTCTCTGAGGTTTGCCATTGTCTGCAGAGAGGTGACGACCGAACAGAAAAATTAATTCAATTGAAAAAACTTTCTGTCTGTGCTGGAATTGAACCCGGGCTACCGCGGTTCTTTGGCTTAGGGGCCACGAGCTCTACCCACTAGGCTTTGGTCGTCACAAATATGCTGTACATAAATTTTTGTAATGTGTCAATAATCTATGTACTAGGTACATCGGAATTCTACTCATTACATACAGAAATTCTTTATTTTGTGTAGTCAATAGTCTATATTCTACGTACATCGGAACTGTACTCATTACATACAATTATTTATTATTTTATGTAATGGGTCAATAATCTATGTACTCATTACAAAAAGTTATTTAATATTTATGTAATAGGTCTAGTCTTAATGTACTCACTACATACAGTTATTTAATATTTTATGTAATGGGTCAATAGCCTATGTACTACATATATCAGAACTGTACTCATTGCATAAAATTATTTACAATGAAATGAATAATTAGCCATTTTTTAAAAATGAGTGTGAATTAAAAATTTTATTTATAAATAAATTTTTTCGGTATTCACTGTTTCACTTTTTTGTAAATAAAATCAAATTGAATGCATTATTTTACAACTCTGATTGTATTTCATTATTATTATTATTGTGTTGGCTTTTTCAAAAATGCAACTTCTGAAGTTTTCCGCTAACAAGAGAAGGATAGGGAAAACATATAACGGTAAATTATACTAAAGTTACATTTTATAATATTTAAATTTGGTGATGAGATAAACCTTTTAAAAATTCCTATTGCATCATATGCAACTTTGTGTTTAATGTCGTTATACCTTTTACAAAACTCTCCATACAACTTTTAAAAACAATTAAAATTTGTTTTATTTGTGAAAAATGCTTTAAAAAAGTTTTGTAAAAACAAAAAAAAAGTTCTTCAAGAAAGGCGTTAACAGTTAACAGCTTGTTTTTTTCAGCTCAGCTCAACTCAGCTCACGTAGCTAATCGATGAAATCAAAAACCTGATAACAAAACGATAAAACATGAGATTTCAGCTAATAATTTAGTGCTTTAATTAAGGAATACACAATGTGTAAGGCGTGCGTAAGTCGTCGTACACGATGGCCTAAAATTATCTGATGTTAATATATTATTTTTTTTTTTTTTTCTTCTATTTGTTTAATATTGTACAATCAATGCGGCATTTGTTGGCGATGGCGATGGCGACATGCAGTCAGGCAAGCGACTCTAACTCTGACTATGACGACGACGGTTGACGACTCTTAACGTTACGTGCGTTAGATACCCCGACCAGAGCAATCAGACTGGCCGAGCATGGTCAGGCCGTTGATTTGTGCCTGATTTTGTAATTCAAATAGCGTGCATAACATGAAATGCAACACAAAACGCAATAAAAAAAACTCAAATAAAAATTAAATAAAAATCCACGCACACACATCGATAAGCGCGGCCGTTGGCACCAAACCAAAATATGGAAAATAAAATTTAAATTTAAATTAAAAATAAAAACAAGCAACAAAAATAAAACCAAATAAAATACTACAAAATAAAAATCGAGATTAATGTGCGCGGCATGCAACGGAAAATGCGTGCAAAAAACGCATTTATTACAAATTACAAGCAGCGCGTTTGCTGCGCCGCATTAACAACGTCACCGTCGCCCAAGAGCGGTCTTAGCGGAGGGGGAAGGGAAAAACAGAACATTTGAGCCTCGGGCCTTTCGTCTTTCAGGGGCCTCGCACAACAAGCCGAGTAAAAAATTTTATATATAAAACTTTCTTATATGCTAATACATATCGATAAATTTTTGGTAAATTATGCGTTTATTTTCAAAATGGACCCTCATCAATTCAAATGTAATTAAAAAAACTTTAAACCATTCCTTTGCAACAACGTTTTGTTGGGGTGCTTTTTGTGTGTAGATGTTTTTGTTTTGGCTTAAACTTGAAGACGGAATTGATGATCAAATGTTGTTGAGTACTGTATTGTCAAAATGGCTACTGTTCGACCTATGTTCGGCCAATGTTTGGACGAAGTGGGCTTTTTGGATTTTTTCCAAATCAAGTTCGACCGTTTTTAAGCCATGCGACCCTTGTTCGACCGCTGTTCAGTCGATAATATCTAAAACCTGGGAATGAAGTCTGTTGCTTTTTAAATAATATGCCCCACAAAGCGTAAATAGGTTACAGTTTTCAGCCCTACCAAGAGCTTAGTTTACAATTCCATAAAGCTTCGGCAAATAATATTATATAGGCTTAGAACAAATGCGTATTTGCTCAATTTGGCGTACACTTTTATTAAAGCTACACAATTTTCTTTATTAAAAAACAATTCTTAAGAACTGCACATTCAAAATGAATGAATTTGTCAGTAAATAATTTTATTTTATTTACTAACAAAAAAAAAATTAATTGCCTATTGTTAGTAGCGAAATAAAATATTGGTGGTGATATATTAAACTTTCTTTAATACAAAAGCAGTTGCAATAAAATTATGTCTCAAGCAATATATTTTGACAATAAATTAAAGAATAGTGAGCTGATAAGAAGAATAATTTGGTACTGATGCAGCCTTTAGATAGTTTGCACACTGACACATATGCATTCTTGAGTGACGGCACACTGAGCTTATTCGATGTAAAAATTAATTTTTTTTATCAAAGACGAACAATGGCCGAACAAAAGTTACAGATGGTTTTAAAGTAATTTCGGCAAAACAAGGACATAACATCAGCCGAATACGGGTCGAACAGTGGCCGACCCTTGGGATTACTTTAAAACGTCTTCTACTAAACAGCTGCATGACCCGTTTTCAGCCACTGTTCATGTGTGCCAGAACGCGTCATATTAGGTGCAATAAAAAAAATGCATTATTTTGCATGAAATTGAGGAAAATTGTAAGAAAATCTGTAGTGTTTATCAGTCAGTTTTTGTGATTTATTTGCAAGCAAATCAACAAAAGCAGGTATAAGAAACTTCGCTTTAATAATCCAATTAATTTTTAGCAAAACATATTTCTTTGTTTCATTTATGCTGCTTAAGATTTCAATTTACTGTAGTGTTTTCGCTGTGATTAAAAGTGAATTTATTGTCATTTTGATGAGAGTGTAAATAGGCTCGTCCGAACAGCGGTCGAACACGGTTGAACAGTGGTCGATTTGAAACTTTCTGCAAACACCCATTATTCCGCTGCTGTTCGACCCATGCTGGACCGTTGTTCGGCCTTATTTAACGCTTTCATTCCCATTCCATTGTCTACAAGAAATTGTACTTATGGGCTTCTAAGTCCCGTTACTTTAATTTTTTTTTACCAGTGGTTTTTGCATCATGTAGCCTTATGTGGTTTTCTATTGAAAGCTTTGCAAGTGTCCCTTCAGTAGTCGTTCTTTTTAGAATGAAATGGTCGAAATCAAGATCGTGATTGTTTTGCAAAAAAGTGTTTATACAAAAAGTGCTAAACAACATTAAGATAATTGTTAAAGTGTTAAACCAAGTGCTCAATATAAATAAATAAAGAGAGAGTAATATACACAAAAAAGTTTAGTTTGTTCAATAACTGCCCACTGTTGCAAATTATCAACATCCTGTAATTTACGAACCTGGGCACCAAGGAATATAAAATTTTTGTCAGTTCATATTTAAGTAAAGATTAGCACACATCTGACCTTAAAAAAATGTGTAGCCCTACCGATTTTAATCCAGGCATGAAAGAGTTACTAAATTTGATTTTTACTCGAAGATTCAATGAAAAATCAATTTTTCATATTTAGAAGAGAGTTGTTGCTTTGTCAAGTCTTATCCCATACATTATTAATTTCCATCAAAATTTTTCAATATTATTAGTTTTTTATTATTTAAATTTCGACTACGTTGTTTTCTCAAAAGCCATGACGCTGCAGACCCCAGATCTTAGAGCCTAGTTTTGTAAGTTTAACCAATCAAGACCAGTCAAAACTTCTTTATTTTTGCTTTCGTTCACATGAGTCAAAATAATTTAAAATACCCAAAGAATCTATGAGTAAAGGGCAAAAGTGACAAACTGGCGCCCAGGGCCGCGCAACTGCTAAAGCTGCACCTGTTGTCACCATTACCGCCACAACCTCCACCAACTCCACCACCACTGCATTTACCACGCAATAACAATTTCTTAATGTGGCTGGCAACACACATTAATGTGAAGAGCGGCCTGGCTTTTTATGTGCCGCTCCAGGCACAATCACAGGCCCAGTGAAATTGCATTACATTAGAGCTCAGGCCAAAAAAAAATTGAGGGAAAAATTAAAAAAATTCACTTGGTTTTATGTACTGCACATTTTAATTACAGCGACATGAAATATTTATGGCTACTAAATGACAGATTTATTAATGCCATGCCATGGCACGTCATCAGCTGACATGGCAGTAGGTGCCAGTTAAGCGGCGACCACATCGCCACTATTTGTTGCGTTGCGTTGCGGTGCCATACGCAGCACCGTCATCATCGTCATCCTCCAAACAAACAAACAAACATGCTTTGTAACGCATGTTGGTAGTAGTTAGCATCAAAGCCGCATCTGGAACGCGATTCCTGCGTAAATCATCCGGGATGCGGATATGAAGTGAAGCATGACCGCTCAACATGCTGTACACAGGGCCTGTCTTTCCGTCCCCCTACGCTATGCCCTGCTGTTCCGCTAACGGCAACTTGCAGCAATTCCATAACTACATACAACTGAATTAAAATTCGAAATAATGCTAATGCTTAAATAATTCGGTACATAAAGAATGTGTTTCGCCGCGCACATCTCTTGATTTATTATGGGAAATAGTTGCATTCGAAAGCATTCTAGGAACTGAAGCTACGATCTACAAGCTAATTAGTGTTGAAGCATAAATGCTAGATGATTAAAGTGCAGAACAGCATGATGCATAACATGACAGGGAGGCTGGCTCCTGCATCCCAACCAAACAACCAACTAACCAGCCAGACAACCCACACATCTGGCAAATATACAAAAACTCAAAAGAAAAGAAAGGGAAAGCACGAAATTCATTTATTAATTTTCATTTTCATTGACATCATTAAATAAAGTTTAAAAAATATTGGGTAAAAATTTGGGGTGAAGAAGTATTGGCATGATTGGCATTTATGAAAGAATTAAAAATGCACGAATGAGCACTAAAACAGCGAATAAAATTATTAAGTCAGTCGCAAAGGATTTAAAGCGATTTATTGCTTTCTCCACTATAAATAAATGTAAGTGTAAGCTACTTGGTTTGATAATCAAATAAAAAATGAATATAATTAAATTGAATATAATTATAATGAATATAATTATAATTAAAAATGAATATAATTATAACATTATAACATTATTAAACAGCATTTCCTCAAATGGCTAATATCATATTTTGACATGAATTCGTCTTTGAAATCGATACCGGGGGGTTTGCAAAAACTCTATCAAAAATAAAAGTGGTGCTACCCTAACCCTGAATATAAGCAGAATTTGCATTTATGTAAGTATTCTTTAAACTTAATTTAAGATAGAATAGATGAATCAGTCAAATATGCGCTGAGCGGCCAAGCAAGGGTCAAGCATTGCTTAAAAATATAAAAAAAGTCTACTCTTCCGAACAGTGGCCGAATAAAGGTCGAACAGTGAAATATATCAAAAACCAGCAGAGATATTTTCATCGAAATATATGTAAAAATTTGATTCAAAATGACGTCGAAGCAAAGGGTGGGAGGAGGATGCAAGTTCAGTGTTAAGCTTCCTGCTGGTACATTTTGCCTATGCCAAATTGCTCTGTTTTAGTTTGCTTGTTTTAGCTTGCTCTGTTTTAGTTCTTCTTCTAGACTAATTCATGTTTTCCTCTACGGAATTGTCATTCACGGTTTTTCCATTAACAGTGCCCAAGAAAATTAAGAGCTTTTACTAAAGCTCTATATAAATTTAAAAACAGAAAACTCTCTTAATGAGAATTCTCTTTGATGACATTAAAAACAATCTGGACTCACGAAAAAGGCCAAAGAATCAATAAAACAGATAGTAAAGCTGTTAATCCACTTGCTACAAATCAGCTTAACCCTTAAGTGGCACACTAGTGTGAATTTGCATTAGCTTTATTGATTGCTAATAGTTTAGTGGTCGTCTATAAACAACGTGACCGATTTTCAGCTTTTTTAGCCCCCTTCCCCTCCCCCTCCGTTACTTTTCGTAGTGAATTTCAAAACCCCTCGCCCCTTCTGTAAAGTGACGTGAAATATGAAATTAAGAAATTAAGTGATTTAAACATAATATATTTTTTTTACTAGGCCTCAGAATTTTCACTAGTACTAGTAACTAGTATGACTAGAGAAATTTTACGTATAATTAAAAAAAATTTTTAATTTTATTACTAAAGCAAAATCGGAGGTAGTCAAAATTGTTGGTCTCCAAAACTAAGGAAAATATAGCAAAAACTGGGTCTAAAAGTGCCCAAATTTCAATCACACATATCTCGAGATTTTTATCTGATTGGGAAAAAAAAGTATGCCACTAAATTCTACAACCAAAAAATAAGTTGATGTGTCTCGGCATTTTTGTGTATCTTTTTGACGTCCCTATAGTGTTAGCAAAAAAAGCATTTTAATGTTTAATCTAAGAGTCGATACTCTCAATCACTGGGATTGAGAAGGTGGAAGCTTTCCCAGCAAGTACATACAATCATGCATACAGCATTGATGATGTACGCATACCGTTGATGTTTTATATGCATGCCAGCTTAAATGCAAGCTTATTTTCATAGCTAGCTCCGGGTAAATATCAGCTAGTCTTAAATAATATTTGTTTTGTTTTTTTAACCCTTAACTTGTACTCCTGGTCTGTGGAACCAGAACAAAAAAACAAAAGAGTATATTTCTTTAAAAATTAAATTCAAAATTCAATTCCATTCAATTCAATTATTAAAAATAATTAACCCACATCCAAACCTCAAAAAAGTCACAAATAAAACCCTAATGGGTGAAATTTCACCCATGAGTATTTTGTACGCCTGATTAACAAAAATTATTAATTTTCTTTTATATACGTTTATTTTGTTGAATTACAGTTTATTATTTACAGTTAGTGAAAAAGTAGAAAGCCGTTTTATGCGCACCTCATATATATTTGTTGCAGGAAGGAATATGCTTTTCGGTCCTTTTTTCGTATATGGGTGAAATATGGGCGACCCGAA
Organism: Dichetophora obliterata; assembly: GCA_963920525.1. Lineage (NCBI taxonomy): Eukaryota > Metazoa > Arthropoda > Insecta > Diptera > Sciomyzidae > Dichetophora > Dichetophora obliterata. The sequence goes on along the minus strand of OY986438.1, from coordinate 4,771,002 downwards.
GGTCGCTTAAGTTACTTTTTAAATATTTACCGTTATGTTTTATCAACCATAATATTGATATCATATTCTAAAAGAAACGGATATGTTATACAAATACCACACTTTTCATTAATTTTGCATTAAAAATGAGCTAGGTATAGCGTTTTAAACTTCAAAATAGGTGAAATTTCACTTGAGGGTAGGATGAGGGTTAAAAAATTCTTTCTTAATAGAAAGAAAAAACTTAATTTAAGACGTTCTTAAAAAAAACAACATGCATTTCTAACTAAATTTTGTGATTTTTTAGCATTTTAATTGATGTGGTCCCTGGGACCAGAACTTTTTTGAGGTGTACCAGGTAAGGGTTAAACACCACAAAACCAAGGCATGCGTCTTATACAAACAAGGTTTGGTCTTTGACCTGAAAGGAAAGGGAAAGATTATTAAGAGGAATTGATTGGAACCATACGTGAATTATTGATTAGGCGAAACAAACGTGAAAGACTGACTATTTGAATTGCTTTTAACCAAGGCTAGTGTTATGCTTTAACCTCGGCAAGCATTAGTTGTTACTGTTCTTCAATTCCACATTTTCCACAATTTATTTGTAGATTTTTAGTTTTCCTAATTCTTAAATATAGGAAAGAACAAAGAAAGTGAAAAGAACCATGCCCGAACCCAGATTCAAACCAGGGACCTCTGGGTTGATAGTCTAGCGCACTCTCCACAAGACTACAAAGGCTGACTAACGGCCTGTAACTTTACAATATCAGAAACCCCATCCCTGCCGTTACTTGTTGAAGTGTACCTCAAAACCCCTCCCCGCTCTAAATTGGAAACGTAGTTTATGGGCGAACTTTTGGCAACAACAAAAGGAAATATCCACTTCTTTTAGGATATTTTACTAAGAATCGCTGGTACATTTACTTTAATACTGTAACCGAAAATTTGCGTTAAAAGAGAAAAGGAAAAAATTTAAATAAATCTTTTAGAAAACAATTTGTTATAATTTTCCATTGGTTACAAATAAAAAATTAGTTAATTTTATAGATAAAATAGTGTACTTTAAGGAAAAAACAAGACAGGTACGAAAAAGTTAATACAAAAGTTTTTGAGTTAGATTTTTCTGCTGATTCCTCAGGCTGCCCGCAGAGTAAGCGCCGAAGCAGGCAGTCGCAGGCAGTGCTCTGCGAAGAAACGAGATAGAAATAACTTTTTTCTCGCTTTTTCACATAATTTCCTGCACCTGTCTGCCTGCCTGTTGGCTTCGGCGCTTACTCTGTTTGCAACCTTAGGCTGCCCGCAGAGTAAACCCCGTGGCAGGCAGTGCCCTGCGAAGAAACGAGATAGAAATAACTTTTTTCTCGCTTGTTCACTTAATTTTCCTGCGCCTCTCGGCTTCGGCGCTTACTCTGATTGCAACCTTAGGCTGCCCGCTGAGTAAACGCCGAAGCAGGCAGGCAGGCGCAGGCAGGTCGGCAGGCTGGCAGGCACCCTGCAAAAAAACGAGATAAAAATAACTTTTTTCTCGCTTGTTCACATAGTTTTTCTGAGCCTATCTGCCTGCCTGTCTGCTTCGGCGTTTACTCTGTGGGCAGTCTTAGGCAAGAAGATTATTTAGAGCTCATAGCTCAGATACAAATCCAGCTGCATTCGATCATTGAAATGTGCCAAATGTTTTGCGTTCTTTAATTAAGCCTGTGGAGACAATAGAAAAAAAAACCAACAGTTTACATTTTTTAGCGTTAGTATTTGCACTAGTATTTAAGTGTTAAGGTTGGTTAAAGTCTTTACCTACACGGAGGGAATAAATTTTCTTCTATAAAAAAATTTATTTGATTAAATTCAGCATTTTATAATGTTAGATGCGTAAAAAAAAATTTTTACAGCATTCGTATTTATCAATAATATTCACTATTACATATTTACGATTTCTAAATCCGAAATGCATTTCTTGATTGAAGTAGCTAAAAAAAACCAACAGTTTACATTTTTTGGCGTTAGTATTTGCACTAGTCTTTAAGTGTTAAGGTTGGTTAAAGTCTTTACCTACACGGAGGGAAAAAATTTTCTTGTATAAAAAAATTTATTTGATTAACTTCAGCATTTTATAATGTTAGATGCGTAAAAAAAGATTTTTACAGTATTCGTATTTATCAATAATATTCACTATTACATATTTACGATTTCTAAATCCGAAATGCATTTCTTGATTGAAGTAGCTGGAACAAAACTTGAATTTATACAATTAAGAGTGGGTACTGTTTATATTATAGGGTAACTTTGGTCAAAGTTCGTTTCGTTCAAAGTTAAAATACATACGCATTAGGGCGGGTCAAATTCTGGCTCAGCGAAATTCGTAAAATACATGTAATTTCAAGACTTTTTCTCCACTACAGCATATACAAATTCTGAAAAAAAGCTGTGCGGACTTTCGTAAATAGATTCATACACATACATTCATACATTCATATATTATAATTGAGAACAAAATCTATTTACGAAAGTCCGCACAGCTTTTTTTCAGAATTTGTATATGCTGTAGTGGAGAAAAAGTCTTGAAATTACATGTATTTTACGAATTTCGCTGAGCCAGACCACCAAAAAATTCGTCCATACAAATTGACCCGCCCTAATACGCATACACCGAGAGAAATAGCGAATATTAAAAACATTTAAGCCCGTAAAATGTTCATTGATTTTCTCTGCATTTCAAACGATCTGTTTTGAATTTTTAAATGATCTTTTCTGAATTTCAAATATAACTTTGAAATTCAGACAAATTTCAATTAGTCTGTCTTGAATTTCAACTAGTATTTTTAAATAACAATTAATCTACTTTGCATTTGAACTGATCTTTTATAAATTTCAATCTATCTTTTCTGAATTTCAATTGATGTATTCTGAGTTCAATTTATGTTTTCTGACTTTTAAATGGCATTTTTAAATTTCAATTAGTCTCTTCTGAATTAAAATTGGTATAGAAATGGTATAGAAAAATGTAATTCGGACTAAGAGTTTCATGCATCAGTGGAAACCGGTTGAAATGCTTGATTTTGTTTCTCTCCGTGCGCATTCGCAATCGAGGCAACATAAGCTGATTAATCAACGCCTGCTAAGCAGCAAAGTGATGGATTTAGATTTTTGCACCCACCAGCTACAGCACCCGGTAACACGGTACATCTACTACAAACGATGTCTTTAGCTTAATTTATGAGATGGGTTAAAAAGTTCATTGTCAATTTTAAAGAATTTGACAAGAAATCACGTTATCTTTCTTTTAAGGTCCATTCAAGTGCAGCAACCACTGATGATAAACTGGCTATTCTATAGAAAGCTTAAGCTTTTGGCGTTGATATGCGTTGATGTGGTGTCAAGTAGTTGAAAAGATTTTCTTAAAAATTTTAAAGCGCTGGTCAGTGCGAGGTATCCAAGCAGAGGATGAAAGAAAAAGTAGAAGAACACAAAAACCTTTGAAGATGATGTCAATTTCGGACAGTTTATTAATATTGGCAGAATGACAGACACATGTACATAAATGTCGTTCATGCATGCGTGGCTATAATCCTGAGCATTAGTAAGCATTTGTATCGAGGCAGTGGTTGTACTTGATTACACACTCTTACACTTTTCCACTCTCACACGCTCTCACACATGCTGGCATAATAAGTAGGATCAAAAGATTTAGGATTTTAAGCATTTAAACAAAAACAACAAAAGCATTAAGTTCTTTTTCTACCTCTACTACTTGTTTGCTGCGTGGTTTTTTTTTTGTGGAATTTTTTTTTCATTTTACATTTTTTAATATGATAGCAAGCATTCATAATTGAATAGCAAGAATAGGTTGTTAAGAAATAAAAAATAAAATAAAAAAAAATGTGAAACAAGAAAAAAAACAGAATTATACGAAAAAAAGGGTCCGTCGTCTTCGACATCAAATCATCCATCCCATCCAACGTGCTGCTGCGTCGTCATCTCGCAACAATCGAGCTGCGTGCGTAATGAAGAAGTCGTGCTCGGAGGCCTCCTGCTGCGGATGAAATTAAAATTCGTATGCAACGTGAACGAAGAATAGCTCTTTCCAAGCGACTTTAATACTTCTACACAACTCCTTCTTCCCTTCTCCTCACCTTCTATATCACTGTTTTTAAATGAAAATAAAAATGTTTTTTATACACGATTTGGTTTGTGTGTTTCTGTGTAGTTGAATGTGTTTTGTGACTGACTGAATGCTTTGTTGCCACAACAAGATTTCTCCACACATGCACTGGCAATATACACACACTCACTCACTCAAACACAAAGACTCTTTTGTGCATGGACATGTTAACATTTACACCATCTACGCGGATCTTACACTGTAATAAAAAAAATGGTTTGAAATAAACATCATGAAATCTTATCATTCTTGACAGTAAGCCTCTCATCCTTGCGAATGAAGTGGCCATCTAAAGTGGCTTGAAAACTTTATCGAAGTTTCGGTGGAGAAAAAGTATTATAGCCCGGTTGTAAAATGACTATTTTTGGGCTGAAAAGTCTCTCGATTTTTAATGACAACAAACATTTTCGGTAAAATTACATTTATTCCTCATAGTTTCCTTCGATTGCGATACACATTGTTTAGCTCTTTTCCAACATTTCGATGCGCTTTCTGTAGTAAGACACAGTTTCCGCGATATCTTCCTCGTTCGATCTGAATGTTTTTATCTGAAGCCATCGCTTGAGGTTTGGGACCACATAAGAGCCAGAGTAAAAAAAAACTTTTTTAACTAAGTCCAAACAACGGCTGTACAAGGCCTAATTTTAAATAATTTTCTCGGTCATACCAGGGTCGTACAAGGGCGTTTGCAGTACTTTTTGGCCAAAGAGCGGCCGTACAAAGGCCGTTTTTATGTGGTATCTTATTATCCTTTTCCCCAACTGTAATTAAATAACACTGCTCATTTTTATTACAGAAAAACTACTGGTCGGCCGATGTACGGCCGCTGTTCGTCCGTTTATATTTTCAATCGGGAGTTGCTGGTTATAACGCGCATTGCTAGTTAATTAGTTTATAGTGGGCCCGTGTGCACCGCTACCCATGGAATCTATTGTGCATGCCCTTAATTAACTCTCCAGATTTAAGCTTTTTATAAATTTTAGCACTGTCTCTGGCTTGGTGTTCGAAATTGTGGACGGGGGCACTACTTCCCCTCCAAAATGGAGGCATCTTAGGCTGTGGATTGCCAGACATTTACATGGAATGTGTTGAGGGGTTTCTTCTTCCTCTTCGCATAGTCTGCAGACGTCTGATTCATAAAGACCCATCTTTTTAAGATGGTATCTGAGTGAGCAGTGACCTGTGAAGAAACTAGTGAGAATTCTAAGGTCTGCTTTGCTAAGCTTGAGTAAATCTTTGGATTTTGCTTTACTTAGAGTTAAAAACTTCTTTGATTGTCACTGTCCATTAGTGCTGTTCCAGTGGCACTGAAATTTCTTATCTGCCTATATTCTATTTTTTTTTAGAATGTAGCCTTTTGCTAAGCTGTAGAATGGTTCAGGTCCTATTAGAGTTAAAGACGCTCCTCGTTTGGCAAGGCAGTCCACCCTTTCGTTGCCCTCGAATCCTTCGTGACCTGAAACCCAACATAATTCTATTTTATTACTTTGTTCCAGCGTATTTAATAGTTCTACGCAGTTGGAGACTAGTATTGATTCAACTTCATATTCTTGAAGGGCTTTTTAAGCCGCTTGACTATCTGAAAGTATGTAGATGTGAGCCCACTTCGATTTCCTGCGGAGACATTCTCTGAAACATACTTCAATGGCATATACCTCCGCCTAGAATATTGTCGGCGTATATCCCACTGGAAGAGCTTTTTGAAAATTGGGACCATAAATCCCCGCTCCCGTTACTCCATTTTCGAGTTTTGACCCATCAGTGTATCATATCTGTAAGCCAGGATTAACTGTGAAACTATCATTCCTCCATAGTTGCCTATTGGGTATAACGACCCTGTAGCGTTTTGAGAAGTTTACCTTCGGCAGCATCCTGTCTGGGATTCTTAAAAAGGGGTAATTTTCGAAGGTTTTTAGTATCTTCATGTGACCCGTAAAATTTCCTGCCTTGTAATCACCGATTTACTCCATTCTTAGTGTACGTAGACATGCCATTTTTTCGATAATGATCGTTAATGGGGATACCCCTATTATTACCCTCAGAGCTTCGGATGGGCACGTTCTCATTGCCTCAGTGATACTAATGCACGCGCGCTGCTAAGGAGCGATACAAAAAAAAAAAGAGTAGGGAAGAGAGACATATTTTCAGGCAGAAAAGCGCGAGCATGAGAAGATTGAGATGTATGTCGACAGGAATGAGGCCTTTCTGCAAGGATCAAAACGGGAATCTAGTGACAGATATCCAGAGTATGCTGACTTTAGGGAGAGAACACTTCTCTAAGCTTCTAAATGGTGACTCTGCCAAAAATGCCGTGGATAGGGTTGATATTCCGGAAACCCCGATTACGGATGACAGCGTCAAGGTAGCGTCAAGGTAGGTATGATGAAGTTCTGACAGCTATAGCTCGGGTTAAATATAACAAAAATAAAACCAAAGGGAGCTTTAATAATTTTTAAATCTTTTTTTAAATTGTTATCGATTTTTTATAGTTTCAAATCAATATTTTTTATACATTTTTACTTATATTTTTATCAATAGTTTTTATCGAGTACTATTAATATTTTTATCGTATTATCATCGATATGTTTAAATAGTTTTTTTAATATATATATATCATTTTATATTGATATATAATAGACTTTTTTATTAAAATCATCTACATTATTATCGATTTATTTACAAATGCTTTTGTAAATTTTTTTTAATTTTTTCTTGCCCCAACTTTTCCGTAGGGGTAGGGTCAAATTTTGAAAAAAATCCATCTTTGACCAATTTAGAGTGCCCCAATCGAGTCCAAATGTATGACCGACCTCTTCTTACTTTGGAGAACCGATCCAACCATGCCAGTGGCACACCCCCTGGAACCCCCTGGGGTGTTACCCACAGAAACAAAGTTCCCCATACAAACAAATGTTTGTATGGAGGTTCCAGGGGGTGTGCCACTAGCATGGGTGGATCGGCCCTCCAAAGTTAGAAGGGGTCGGTCATACATTTGGACTCGATTGGGGCACTCTAAATGGGTCAAAGAGGGATTTTTCAAAATTTGACCCTATGGAAAAGTTGGGGCATTAGAATTAGTTTTAGAGGTATAGTTCCTCGGGCAAAGTTTTTTATTTTGATCCCTAGAATACGATTTTTACTGAGCAATGGGCGATTTTTTTGCCTCCCCACAAAACGACACGGCCTAATATATAAGCTTAGGCAACGGTGTTATTTATAATTTTTTTTCGTGAAGTGTTTTTATTGATACAAACATATTTTTATTGATGAAACAAATAATAACTTCAATGAAATTTATTTTAAAACAGTGGAGATATATGCTTCGTAATTCAAAACTTTGATTTTCATGTCATTTTTTCTCATTCTTAGCTAAAGAAGTTTTATGAACAAGTCTTTGTTCTTAGAATTTATACGTATTAAAGATATGGAAATGTTTTTTGTACCAAAATTATTGTCAAAAAATTGATATGGAAAAAAATTTCAATAAGTATATGAACGTTTTTTGAAAGCGGTTATATAAATTGTAATCTAAACTAAGTATGTTACAATCTAACCAGGAAATATTAGTGTTAAAGACGTCTAGCCGATTCGATTTGTATTCGGGTCAAACAAACTTACAAGCAGAAAATGTATTATACATAGATCCATTAACAATTATAAAATTCTGATATATTAAAAAATATTGCAAAAATTCTTTAAGGACGATGTAATTGTTTTCAGTGTATACCAAAGTGATGCACGATACGCGTTGATGGTCGACGATTATGTTGACGATGGATGAGTTTTTCACTTACAACATAGAAAAAAATAAAATACTTCAAGATTATTTTTTTTTTCTTTTTGCGTAAATAGCAAACAACACAATAATTCTTAGCTGGAGCGCTTGAGTCGCTGCTGTTGCAGATGATGCTGATGTTGCTATTGCTCACAGTGGCTTTGCTTTAGAACTTGCTGGTAACTGTAACACTTAATGTTATTGTTGTTGTTGTTGAAATTTTTTTCTTAGGGCGCGATTTAATACGCGGCTAGGAACGAGCAGCTAGCTTGGCTACACAAACTACTATATGACGATAAATTAAAAATTACAACAACATAAAGAAAAAATAACCATTAAAGCTGACAAGAGCAACGAGTTAATTCTAATCTAGAGAAATTTCAGTGTCCAGGCTTTTATTTCGCAATAAAAAAAAAACTGAAAGAAAACAGAATAAGAAAAAAATTATATGAAAAAAAAAGGTTCGCTCAAGATAAGCGATACGACGACGAATTAATGGATGAATTTTTTTTCCAGCGCAGATACACCCACGGGTTGGTAGGATGGTAGGGGCTTGCAATAGAGGAGGACTATACTATATATGAAATGGGATAAAATTATATTAAATGGTAGCAAAGTGAAAGAACAGCAAGAGCAAAAACACAAACATAAAAGCACAAAAACAAAAAACAGCAATAAAGTAATACATTAAATAAGGCAAAAACAAAAAACACACACATGCACACGCAACATCATCAAAATAAGACAGAAGAAATGAAGGAAATGAAAAAAAACAAGAAGGAAAAACAAGAGTGGAGTAAAATTAAAAGATTTTAACGAGCGTACAAGTCATGCTATAGAGACAACAACAGCAACAACAACAATAACAAGAGTAGCAGCAACAACACACAACAATATCAACAACATCCTCATCCAGAACATCAACAGCAACAGCAGCAGCAAACAAATTTGATTATCATTCCAATAACAACAGAACGCATTAAATTCACATTTAATTTGCTACAACATAAAAACCAACAACAACAACAACAACAACAACAACATTTTGCTCCCGGAGTTGCTGCCGCCTTCTTGACAAAGCAACATTAAAAACGAGATAGCAACAAACAAAAACATGCCACCATCAATAATAACAGCATCTCGCAACATAATGCAACTGTATAGCAACAACAGCAACATGCGGCTATTTTTTGGCACCAATTAACGACGGACACTAAAAACTATACGATGCTCTGCTGTTCAGGGATGACAATTAAACAAATTAGCGTCTTTAGAGGCCTTACGACCTGAACGTCAGCATTGCATGCATTCATGTTTGTGTGTTCGTGTGTTAGCAATGGGTATTGCGCCAATGAGTTGAAACATTTAGATGAGTTATTACGTTGACGCACTTGTTTTATTAAAAGTGACTCACGCAATATTGCAGTGATACAAAAAACTTCTTGCTCATTATTCTTGCCTTGTTTTTTCGAACATATCTCTTTCGCAGATCTGTAAAAGAATGCATTCAACTTGATTTTATTCACAAAAAAGTGAATCAGTGAATAACGAAATAAGAATTAATGCAAAATTGATTTATAAATAAAATTTTGAACTCTCATTCATTTTTAAAAAAATGATTTATTATTCATTTGAAATATTCATTTTTAATATTCAGAATAATGCATAAATTTTTTTATTCATTTGAATGCTATTCACAAGGAAATTCAGAATTTTAAATCAATCATTTTTTCTTCATTATTCATTTTGTATTCGTATTCATTTTTTTCATTATTAATTTTTAACTAATTATTCATTTTTTATTCATTATTCATTCTTTATTCATTTTTTATTCATTATTTATTTTTTATTCGTTATTCATGTTTTATTCAATATTCATTTATTATTCATTGTGCATTTTTTATTCATGATTTATTCTTTAATCATTATTCATTTGCTATTCATTATTCACTTCTTATTCATTATTCATTTGTTATTCGTTATTAATTTTTTATTCATTATTGGTTTATTATTCATTACGCATTTTTTATTAATTATTAATTTAATGCTCGTTATTCATTTTGTATTCATTATTAAGTTGCTATTCATTATTAATTTTTTATCCATTATTCATTACTTTTGTTATTCATTATTCATTTTTTATTCATTATTCATTTTTTATCAATTATTCATTTGTTATTCGTTATAAAATTTGTATTCATTATTCATTCATTATTCATTATGCACTTTTTATTCAATATTATTTTTTTATTCATTATTAATTTATTAGTCATTATGCATTTTTATTCATAAATCATTGTTCATTTGTTATTCATTATTCATTTTTTATCCATTAATCATTTTTTATTCATTATTAATTTTTTCTTAATTTTTTATTAATTATTAATTTTTTCTTAATTTTTTATTAATTATTAATTTGTTATTCGTTATTCATTTAGTATTCATTATTCAGTCATTATTTATTATTAATTATTAATTTTTTATTCATTATTCATTCCTTATTCACTAAGCATTTTTTATTCATTATTCATTTTTTATTAATTATTCTTTCGTTATTAATTTTGTATTCATTATTCATTATTCATTTTTTTTCATTATTCATTTTTTAATCATTATTTTTTTTATTCATTATTCATCTGTGTTTCGTTATTCATTTTTTATTCATTATTCAATATTATTCATTTGCATTTTTTATTCATTCTTTATTCAGTCTTTATTCATTATTCATTTGTTATTCATTGATCATTTTTGCATTTTTAATTCATTCTTTATTAAGTCTTTATTCATATTAAGTCTTTATTCATTTGTTATTCATTGATCATTTGTTATTCATTATTTATTTTTTATTCACTATTCATCTGTTATTCCTTATAAATTTGTTATTCATTATTCATTTCTTATTCATAATTGATTTATTATTCATTATGCATTTTTTATTCATTTTTCATTCTTTATTCATTATTCTTTTATTATTCATTATTCATTTTTTATTAATTTTTTATTAATTATTCATTTGTTACTCGTTATTTATTTTGTATTCATTATTCATTTGTTATTCATTATTAATTTTTTATCCATTATTCATTATTATTTTGTTATTCATGATTACTTTTGTATTCATTATTCATTTTTTATTTATTATTAATTTTTTACTCGTCATTCATTTTGTATTCATTTTTCATTCATTATTCATTATGCATAGTTTATTCAGTATTCATTTTTTATTCATTTACTATTCATTATGCATTTTTTATTAATAATTAATTTTTATTCATTGTTCATTTGTTATTCTTTATTAATTTTTTATCCATTATTCATTATTATTTTGTTATTCATGATTCATTTTTAATTCACTATGAATTTTTTTATTTATTATTCATTTGCAATTCGTTATTCATTTTGTATTCATTACTCATTATGCATATTTTATTCATTATTCATTTTTTATTCATTATTCTTTTTTTATTCATATTTTTTCGTTATTAATTTTTTATTCATTATTCATTTATTATTCATTGTGCATTTTTTATTCATTATTCATTTATTATTCATTATGCATTTTTATTCATTATTCATTCCTTATTCATTTTTTATTAATTTTTTATTCATTATTCATTTGTTATTCGTTATTTCTTTTTTATTCATTATTCATTCATTATTCATTTTTTATTCATAATTCATTCTTTATTCATTATGCATTTTTTATTCATTCTTTATTCATTATTAATTTGTTATTCATTATTAATTTTTTAATCATTATTCGTTTGTTATTCAGTATGCATTTTTTTCATTATTAATTTTTTATTCATTCTTCATTTGTTATTCGCTTTTAATTTTTTATTCGTTATTTATTCTTTATTCATTATTCATTTTTTTATTTACTATTCATCTGTTATTCTTTATTCTTTTTTTATTCATTATTCATATATTATTCATGTTATTTCTGGCTTAGTACTAAAATGAATAAAAAATGAATAATGAAGAAAAAATTAATAATGAATAAAAAATTAACAATAAATTACAAATGAATAATAAATAAAAAATTAATAACGAATAAAAACTGAATAATTAATAAGAAATGAATAGTTTAAAATTCTAAAATTTTTGTGAATTGCATTCTTTGGTAATAGCATTCAAATGAATACAAAAATTGATTCATTATTCTGAATAAATATTTGAAATGAATAATTAATAATTTTTGTGAATTAATGTGAATGAAAAATTTTATTTATAAATTTAATTTGCATTCATTGAATGCATTCTTATGTCGCTATTCAGTTGTACTTAAAATTCTGAAAGTGAATGCCGATGTTACAGCTCTGGTATTCCGTTTCATGGTCAGCGTTGCCGTTTTTGAATATTTAACCAAACCTGGTAAATAGTCATTTATTAGTGAAAAAAGTGAATTTTAGTTTGATTTTGGTGTATTTTGCAGTGACGAAAAAATTGTAAGAAATTCTTTGCTAACTCTTAAAAAATAAAAACACTGTCAATTTATAAAAACTTTAAATTCTAAAAGTGTTAATTTACTTTAAGATCAAAAATAAAAGTTAAAAGTTTATTTTTTTTATTAAAAAATAAAAGTTAAAAATTGACTTTAATTTTTTACTCACAAATAACAGTTAAAATTAGACTTTTATTTCTTCGATCAAAAATAAAAGTTAAATTTAGACTTTTATTTTTTCGACAAAATATAACAGTTAAAATTTTACTTTTATTTTTTCGATCAAAAATAACAGTTAAAATTTGACTTTTATTTTTTCTATCAAAAATAGAGATTTAATATTTAACAATGCTATTTCTTATTAAATGTGATACTTCATAGTTTAAATTTTTAAAACCACGAATAGAGCACATTTTTTATTCATATACACTTATATTGGTAACATTTTTGCACAGAAAAAAAAAATCATTGTTCTCTATCTACGTTTATTTGCATTGCATCGCTTGGTTTTCATTTATTCTGTTTTCATTTATTTCGCAAACGACTGGAACAGCGACTGCAATCAGATGATATAAGAGTTAAAATATGACTCATTTAAGTCAAACTTTAACATTTTTTTTTATCAAAAAAATAAAAGTCAAATTTTTACTTATATTTTTTATTAAAAAAAATAATAGTTAAATATTAACTTTTATATTTGATCAAAAACATAAAAGTCAAATTTTAACTTTTATATTTGATCAAAAAAATAAAAGTCAAATTTTAACTTTTATCGGTAAACTCATCGGTTGCAGATTTTGTATGAGCTGTCAACTTCGTTTTGACAGTTTCTTTCACCGGCTATCTACCTTAACTCCACCATGTCTTATTATACCATGCCTAAGGCTGTAGCTATCTCACGCACTTTCACTTTCAAATTCATTGACAGATCGATCTGACATTAATGCCAATCATTTGATGAGTGGGGGTGCCGTCACTTGGAGACCGACAGCATCTTGAACGCCTTTGTAAGGTTTCTCCAGTTTTAAACACAAAAAAAAATTACAAAAGGAAAATATCTTCCCGAAAAGTTATTGTGCACTACTTTATTTCTCACTTCTCAGTGAGATAACTTGGTAGGATATTTCTGTACTCAATGATACCTTAAAATTAAGTATTATTTCTGTACTCAATGATACCCTTGTTTGAAATTTATATTTAGAATAACAAGAATTTATAATAAAAACACAAAAATAGGTATATAAATTTAGTACACTAATGCACTATTATTTTTTTTTTTTCAATTCTCACTAATAAAACCGTTATCGTTATCATATTATTTATTAAAGAAATTAGCACTTAAGTGTTTTTTGGGATTAACAGCAGATAACAGTGATAAATCTTGACAACCACCTTAAAGAATATTTTACGATTTATTTATAATCCTATAATTAGGTTAATATCTTAACCACTTTAAGGAAAAAAAAAACAGTCTGAAGACTATCTTGGTTTAAATATGTCATATAACTATTTTTCTATTGTATAAAAAATTGCATGTAGAAAACTACCTTTTATAAAATAGGAAAATAGTTAGTTTACATTTTTATTAAACAAATGTTTCTATACTTTTTTCAATTTAAATCTCTTCATGTTGTTATCTATTTTGTATTTTGTTTTTGTTACTACCATTACAGAATCCTATTCAAACGTTCATCTCTAAAAATAAAACTACGTTTTTTTAAGCAAATATTTTGAAGAAAATTCGAAAGTAATCAGAGAATAGCGCACTTTAGCTATTTTAAGCCAGACCACATATCGTAATATTTATTTTTATAAGTATTAGAAAAATAAGAACCCAAAAAATAAGTAAAAACATACAATATTTACTCATATCGCTGAGTTTATTTTTGACAGCAAAGAGTATTTGTTTACCAAAGAAATCAACATGCAAATAAAGATAAGCAAAGACAGTGAAGACGAAGGCAAGTACATTTTCAAGCCAATTGGGGAAGTTGGGGTAGAGTTGAGTAGGGGAAATAAAATATTATTGTAATAAAATGGGTAAAAAATTTATGAAACGTAGTTGTGCTGCTTACGAATTCGAGTGTAGTGATATATAATATTATTCATAATATAATTGAAATTTCAGGTATCAAGGATAAAATTAAGCTCAAGTTTAAAGGATACTTTAGAGAACTTGGTGCGTTAAAAATAAAATATTTAATTTAAGAAAAGTATCAGAATTCAATAGTACTTTCCTTTTTTTCATTTTATCTTAATTTTTTTCGGCAACTTTCTTGAAGTGCTTTTCTGTCATAATAAATAAGTCGTTAACCATGGCCATAAAAATTCTTAAAGCTTACACTCCTAAAAACTGCCTACACCTATGTCCAAAGTAAAGACTAGGTCGCAATAATAGCTTGGGAGCGACAAAAAAGCTAATTTGGGTATTATTAAAAATTTGTTTGATAAAAGAAATAAAAATATATAACTACCCAGTAGCGAATTTGGTTGTGGCTACTGTGTAACTACCTTATAACTCTGTACGTAAACAAAGGTCACAAAGTTATGTGATTAAGATATGACTTTTGAAGAAAATATTTTAAAATTTGAATGCCGCTTACTTTTCAATTACTTGTAGTATAATATTAGTAGTATAATAGAGGGAAGCAAGTACGTTCCCTCTATTTCGTAAGGAATAAAAATTTAATCGGTCGAAAAACTGTCGAACATGGTCTAAAACTAATCCACAAAGTTTACTCAGCCAAACAGCGTCCGAACAAGGGTCGAATATGATCTCAAAATATCTAAAAAACTATACACATAAAATATAGTGTCTGAATAAGAGTTCAACAGCGGCCATAGTAATGCAATATTTAATTTTACGTCTAAGAAGTTATGTAAAAAACCATGAAAAAACTAATGTAACACAAATAGCACGCGATGTCTATAACAAACGCATGCCTAACAACAAAAAAACCCTCATACGGCTGGGCTGAGGTTTATAGATGTTGGTTGGTACTGTTGAAAATTTAGTTATATTTGATCGGCAAATTAAGTGCTTATATGCTATGATTTTGATTGAAATAGAGTCTGCTTAAGCATTTCATTGTGGAAAATTCAAGATTTCTACAAAACAGCGGCTGTTCGGCCCTTATTCGGATACTTTTGGTTAAGAATATATGCAAAAAATTCTCTTGTACGGCTGTTTTTCTAACGTTGTTTTGTTTTTGTTAAATTTTTTTTATTTTTCTCACGGTATTCAATATTATACAACACCTTTGCATAGAATGGCAATACAGTGGAAGGAGTGGTCATGACATGGTAAATGATATGAAGTGAGCCAAAATTAAATGAACAGCCTAAGTTAAAACAACAGCAATCAAAACGACAGCAACAACAACTAATGGTCGCCATAAAATATCGCGAGATTAAAACGTTATTAAAACGGTGTTTGCTAGCTTGAGCGACCTCAAGATTCCTCGCCTTGGTAAGTGTTTTCTTTCCCTTCTTCTCCCACCTTCATCTCTTCTTCAATTAGTGCCAAGTTAATAATGGCAAAACAGTAACAGTGAATAATGATACTTAAGAGAAAACAAAAACAAAAGCAAACAACAACATCGAAAATTAAGCCCAACGTAAAACAGATAAAACATTAAAATGGCAAAATAAGTCCAGATAAAAAGATAAACATTTGGATATTAAAAATTATATCCGCAATTAACACTGATTCATGTAGATAAGGACAAAAGCAGAGATGATAACGATGCTCATAGATGGTGGAAGTTGGCTGCGATTGTTTTTCTTTTGTTGTTGTTGTCTAGTTGTCTTGTTGTTGCTGGTGTTTGTCTCTGTGCGTTATTTTGGTTAAAGGCGCAATCAAAGCTTTGCTTCATGCTGTTTATGGTAAAATTATACAAGGTAGAAATGACAGCTGGTTATTTTCTCACATAGGCGAGAATTTAGCGTATATTTTAAATTAATTTTTTTTTTACTTTTTTCGTGTTAGTTTTTATAATGATTTTGACATTAAGTGAACGACAAAAGCACTGACACTTTTCACTTGTATATAACTTTTCAAGGTAATGTTGAAAAAGTTTGTAATTGCAGTATTTATTATAATTACTTGAAAAATAAAGGGCAGCGACAACCTTTTTCTTCTCAAATCTGCAGACCAAATATAATCGACCGAACAACGGTAGAACAGGGGCTAAGCAAGTGTCGACCATGGTTTAAAAATAAAAATTTTTAAATTTATTAAAATACACTCAACTCTTTTTTTACACGGAAGATAATTTCCAACGTAAAAAAGTGTAAAAAAGTACAAGCGACACATGGTAAATTAAGGGATCTCTTCCAAAGCTTTGAAAAATCTTGTTATAAAAGATGTTAAAAGTTATAAAGGAATAATAGGAAATTCTGAAGAGTAAAGCCACAAAAAGAATCATTTTTGTCTATATTTCCTTATGTTCATCACAATCGATGTGCTTTTCAACTGTTCGACCCTAGTTCGGCCACTATTCGGCCAAAAAATCATGCAAATGCCCCTCGTTCAGCAGATATGAGATACATGTGTTCAAAAAAAAAATTTACGAGGTGGAAAATTATTGGAACTAGTAAAACATTTGACTACTCTGGGTCACCGTAAAAATTTGTCTCAAAAAAAAATTCTTTGCTTTAAGCAACTTTGCATTTGATGAGTGTTTTGTGTTTTTCTCACACCTTATGACCACTCTAACTCGCAAAAAATATGGCTTACACATGCACATTGTGTGCAAACATCAAGTGGATACAAGCCATAAAAAATGTCTTGTGAGTGAAACGTTTCTTGTTGTTGTCTGGTTTCTTGGTTTGCAGTTTCTGTTTTAATTTTTATTGTTGCAGTACGTATTTGCTGTTGTTTTTTTGTGATTTTTCCTTTTTTTTTTTTACTAATGTATCCTTTTTTTCTCTGCTCTTTGTGGTTGTTTGTGCTGCTTTTATTGTTGTTTCTTATTTTAAATATACTACCACTGTCCGAATTGCTGTTGTTTTTTAAACTTACCATTCCTTCATTGACTCCAAGATGTTGTTCTCCTCCTTCTTATTCGCTGCTATATCTTTATGTTGTTTCCTGTTTGTTGTGTTGTTGTTGTTTATTCTCCAAACACTGGTTTAAGTTACTTTGCAGCTACATCTTGATGTTGCTGCTGTTAGTATTTTGTTGTTGTTGTTGGGCAACAAAGATATGCTTTTTTTTTTCTCTGTTATTCTAGTTGATTTTCCTCAGCTGATTTCTTCTGGAAACCAGTGTTGGTTTCTTTTTGTTGTTGTTTTTGAACTTGCTGCTGCTGTTAGTTTTTGTTGTTTTCATTTTTTGAATGTTGCTGTTTTGTTGGTCTCTTTGTTGCATTGTTGTTACATTCATTGTTGCACATTTAAACCATGTTTGTTGTTTTCTAAGCTTGAGCTTAAAGTTTTGCTGTTCTTGTTATGGCTGACTTATTTATCTATAATGTTATTGTATTTGATGTCATTTAGCATCAGTTTTAACCGGGGACTGTAACGGTTATGTTTTTTTCAAAAAAGTCAACAAATAATCGTTATTTTTTCACTGATTTTATTTTGATCAAAAATAAAAGTTAAAATTAGACTTTTAGTTTTTCGATCAAATATATAAGTTAAAATTTTGCTTTTATTTTTTTTATCAAAAAAGTTCAAATTTTACTTTTAATTTTCGATCAGATATAACAGCTAAAATTTGACTTTTATTCTTTCGATCACAAAAAAAATTATATTTGACTTTTATTTTTTTGATCAAAAATAAAAGCTGAAATTTGACTTTTATTTTTCCGATCAAAAATAGAGATTAAAAATTTGACAGATCTATTTCTTGTTAACTATTATTATAGTTTAAATTTTCAAAACAATGAATAGAGTAAATTTTGTATTCTTTTACATCTATATTCGTAACATTTTTGCACAGAGATATAAACATAGCTATCGATCTTCATATTGTTGCATTGAATCGCTAAGTTGCTTATCATTGCACATTCTGTTTTCATTTATTTCGCCAACGACTTGAATAGCGACTGCAAGCATGATAATATAAGGATTAAAATATGACTTTTACTTTTGATCGAAAAAATAAAAGTCAACTTTTAGCCGTTATTTTTAGACAAAAAATAAAAATTACATTTTAACTTTTAAATTTGATTAAAAAAATTAAAGTCAAATTTTAACTTTTTTTAGTAAAAAAATTAAAGTCAAATTTAAATTTTTTTTTGGTAAAAAAATTAGTCAAATTTTAAATTTTTTTTAGTAAAAAAATTGAAGTCAAATTTTAACTTTTTTTTTTAACAAAAAAATAAAAGTAAAAATTTAACTTTTATTTTTTATCGAAAAAATCTAAGTGAAATTTTAACTTTTATTTTTGATCAAAAAACTAAAAGTCAAATGTTAACTTTTATATTTGATCAAAAAATAACAGTCAAATTTTAATTTTTTTTATCGAAATAAAATTTGTCAAAAAATAACGATTATTTTTTTATTGATTTATTGACTTTTTTAAAAAAATCAGAAAAATTAAAATCTGTCAAACTTTAACTTTTATATTTGATAAAAAAAAATAAAAGTAAAATTCTAACTTTTTTTTATCGAAATACAATTGGTCAAAAAATAACGATTATTTATTGATTTTTTAAAAAAAATCAGATAAATTAAAATCATTAAAGAATATTATTCCTTAGCTAACAAGCATCACATTGCTATATTCAAATATCGAATACACTTACTTTTTCCATTTGACTTTTTGAATAGAAATTTCGAAAATAGCTGTTATTTTCGGTCCCTGGTTTTAATTATGTATCACTGAATTTTAAAATTGTCTCTTTTGTCTATTTTTTTTTTGTCAAGAGTTTTCTTGTTTTGTCCTAAGCTTCTGGTAATCCAGTGTTTGTTCTTTATTTGTCTTAATTTTAGCCATAGAGATAGTCACGATTACTTTTTTGAAGATGATTTTGTTATTTCTACTAACTTGTTCAAACTTGCATAGTTTTGAGGAGTATTTGAAAGCACTGAACACATATCTGGAATAGATTTCAGTACTAACATTTTGAAAGTCTAAAATAACAATTTTTTGTGTCCAATAATTATTGCATTTACAAATTTTCTCAATTTTCCAAAACTTTTCATGTAAAATTAGTTGTATCTTTCAAAATGGATCTATATGATGTAACATTAGAAAAACCATCAAACTAATTTCATAACAGAATTAAGAAAAAAACACAAATTTCTTGCGTTAAGGTTCAACACAAAGTTTACTGAAATTTTTATGAAACCTGGCCATATATACTATATATTGTAAGGTTAGGACTTAAACCAGACCTAAGTTTGTGGTATGGTTTTTTGGAAAGAAAAATAAGAAATTTCATACACCCACATACATCTATTAGTTAATGGTTAAAATCAACATTTATGTAAAACAAATTATTTGTATAATATGCATATACAGTACAGACTCACAAAAGTTAAGACTCGCAAAAGTTAAATATACGGAAAAGTTAACTAGGCTTCTTCCACCACAGGAAACTATAAAAAATGAACCTTTGTGTAACTTTTCTGAGTTCTTTTTTTCACCTCATTTTTTTTTTGTGTCAATTGTCACTCTTTTGTATAGCATTTTGACAAACACTTGAGTCAAGAGGGTTACATTATTTCACTAGTACAAAAACTAATTAAGTGCCATTCGAATGCATTTGTTATAACTATTTCTTGTATCTAATTGTATGAAATACATATGAAAAAGTCTGAAATATCAATAAAACATGCATATGTTATATAATATGTTTTTAAATGCAATGTTTTTTTTTATTTTTAAGTAAATTTATGCATATAAATTTAGTATATTTTAAATGAAACTATTGTCCTTGAAAAGTTAATAATTCGCAAAAGTTGACAGGCCCAAAAACAAACGGGTTAATTTTGATGAGTATCTACTGTATAAGCCTTTACAGGTTTACCATCTCCCAAGTTAACCATAAACAGCAGTATAGCGTGTAAATAACAGGGTTCATTACGAAGCAATATTTCGAAGAAAATCATACTAATGATGCAATGATGTTAAATGATGTTAATTTAAGTAGAATCTGCTTCAACATTTCGTTGTAAAAACGATGAAGATTTCCTTAAAACGTTCGACCCTTGTTCGGGCGCTATTTGGTATTTGCTTAACATTCTTATTTGTACTAAAGCTGTTTGAAAATTTTTTGCACATTAACTGTTCTGAATTTCTTTATTTTGTCTTTTACAAATATTCATTTGAATTTGTTTAACATGTGTTTTATGCAGTTGAGGCGATTGGCCTTTCATTGGAAATAAACTATCACCTATTATAAAACAAAAGCATTTCAGATACCTATTTTAATTAAGATGGCAGCTAGCATTAAAAATTTTAAAAAATAATCTTAATATTACAAACTTATTCTCAAAAAAAAAAGCTAGATAATTACATTTATTAATATGAACTCCGATTTTTTGTTTTAGATGACATTCGATTAAAATATCTGGATAGTTCTTGAGAAGAAGTTAAAAATTAGTAGTAAAATATAAAATAAAAATATTTTAAATCATTGTTTTGTTCATGTAAATATTGTCAAATTGCCTTAAATTAAAAAACATAAAAAAGTACGATTTCTGTGTCGAATATAAAATATTTTGCCTTCCGAGTGAAAAAAATATTGATCGAACAGCGGTTGAACATGACCAAAAATAATTCAAACACCCTGTACGGTCGAACAAAGGTCAAACAGTAGCCGATTTGAAGCAATATTCTATCATTCTGATGATGCAATCAATCATGAAATTATTTTAATTAAATTAGAGTCTGCTTCAGCGTTTCTTTGTAACAATAGTTGAGATTGCTTTAAAAAAACCGCAGTTCAGCCCTTGTTTGACCCTTGTTCGGCCACTATTGGACATTTTTTAAGAGATTTTATTTTTATTCCGACTGTCTGAAAATTTGTTTGCACCTAACACTGTTGAAATTAGCTTTAAATTTTTGATTTTAAAAAACTTCTGCTAATTTAAAAATAATTTTAAATTCCAAAATTTGAATAACTTGAGACTTAAAAGAAGAACAACTAGTCTTGAAATTTCAAAGCGATAACATTAAAGTTGTGACATACAAAAATAACTCGTTGTTTAAGTAAAAAAAAATATATTTCTTTGATGTAAGATATATAAGCCAAAGTTTTTTTTTTTAACAATAATCAATAAAAAAGATGTAGGGTAAAGTTTTTATTACTCGAAAGTGAAAGAAATGCCTTCATAAAAACCAACACCACATCAATCAATGTCACCATAAATAGCAGCATAAATGTATAGATAATTTATAACTAAAAACCATTAAATGGTATAAAACCTTAGAAAAACCATGTAATTTAAAGAGCGTAATACGAAAGGTTTCTCGAAATAATTCGAAATGTTTTTTTCTTTATTTGTTAATTATACAGCTCCTTCTAACAGTTTTTGTTTTGTGTGTGTCACTAAAAAAAAATAATTGCTAAAGGATACTTAGCAACCAACACTTTCTTTTTTTCGGTGTGCCAAACAATAGAATCTGAAAACAAACTGACGGATTTGGTTTTTTCTAAGGTTTCCACCAAGATTATAGGAACTTAGAAAAGGGGGAAAAATCGTGATTGATGAAAATGAGCGAAATTTTGTGTGTTGACAACGTCATTGTGTCATTGATAAGAGTAGCAGCTAAGTTTATATAAGCAGTTTAGCAGCGTTTCCCTAACAATTTTTGAAAATGTGTGCACAGCATTTGAAATAGGTAATTCTTTGCTGCTCCTGCTGTGCTTTTTTTTTTTGTGTTTTGGGTTGAAATGTGTAGATCACCGTGATTCTTGCGTTGTTTTTATGATTTTTGGTTCATGATTTTATTTTTGTATCTACTACACCCACACATCTTTAGCTTGTGACCCATCATTAGTATTAAATTATTTTTTATTTTTTTTTATTACTACTATGTTGCTACTTTCATTTCTCTAGATTTCTATATCTTCTTTCAACTAATATTTTATATCGTTTTTTGGTTTTTTATTGAGTATCTTATTATCTCAGACTTTAAAATGCTTACAACTTTGTTGTTTGTATTTTTCATATTGAATGTTGCTGCTTAATGTTGAGTTGCTTTTGTGGTTGTTGATGCTGTTATTGTTGTTATTGTTGTTGTTGTTGTAATGCGCTGCGTTGTCGTTCCAACAAATAAAGATAATCGGACATTATATCTGAAATATTTATGATTGTGCTGCTTGCTAGTTGGCTGCGTTTTGTACATCATTCGAGAAATACGAGATGCACGGGAAGAGCAACCAAAAACCAACAATAACATCAACAACAACAACCACAGCAAAAGCAGCAACAATAAATAGTGCTAGCAGCGAGACTCGGGTCATGATGACCATTTATTTAATGATGTTAAATAAAAATAAAACGAAAACGAAAATGAAAACGCTAACCAAGGAACAACACATCAAAAAATTACGGCTTGAAAATAAAAAAAAAAAAAAACAACCGTGACGTGCTCCTGATAAAACCAAGCATCGAGATCTAAAACGTGCACAAAACTACTTTTTCTCGAAGGAGGCAACGATGAAGGAGGAACGCGAGAACCAAAGATGGGACATCCTCAGCAGCCACCGCAACAAAAAACATCAACAACAACAAATCAACAACAAAATTAACAACAACAATAACAACAACAACGCTATTAATAGCAACATCAGCAGCAACAACATTGTTGTCATCGTCGTCGTTGTGGTCGTCATCAAGAGCATTGAATTAAGTTCAGCGCAGCCACGACCACAGCAACAACAACAACTAGCAACCTCAAAAATATAAGCTCAAAAACAACAACACGATTTGAGCCTAAGTACAATGACAATAACAACTTAAGTGCAATCAATAGCAACTTAAAAATAGCAGCAATAACAACAGTAGGACCAGGCCTAAGAAGGAGCAGGCAAAGAAGAACAACAACAAATGCAACAACAACAACAACATTTCAAGCAGCATCATCAAAAATTTAAATGATAGCAACAACAACAACACAACCACACCAACAACAATAACAATAACATCGATAACAGCAACAACTTAAATGAAAGCAGTAACAGCAACAACAATCTAATTTGGAGCAACATAGTCTAAAAGAAAACAACAACAACTACAAACATATCATATTGTAGCACCAAACAAGTTTTAATCAAAACAAGTACAAAAAAAAACAACAAAAAATAGCAGTGTTGTTATATCAAATAACAACAAAAAGCACAAGTACAAGAGAATTAAAAAAAATTTGACATTAAAGGCAACAACCAAATTAAAAACAACAACATAAGCAACAGCAACCACAAAAATACAACAACAACAGCAATCAGAGTTGCCATATGATTTTTTTAACAAAAACTGTGGACATTTTCAAATAAAAATTCTGTTTTTGTAGAAAAAAAATTGGAGTGAAAAAAAATTTTTTTAACATTAATTTTAAAAATTTTAAATTTCATAATAAAAATAATATAAAAAATTAATTTAAAAATTTTTTAAATGCTTCATCACTCAAAAAATTCTTTACTAATTTTAAAAATATAAAAAATATTACATGAATTCAATTATTAAATTATGGTAATAATTTGAATTGAATAATGAATTAACCAATATAAAAATTATTAATTAGTTTAACAATTTTTAGTTCATTTTAAAATTATTTACATTAAAATTATAATCATTTACAAATCATTTACCAATTTAAAAAATATAAAAATTATTAATAAATTAAATAATTTTTAGTTCATTTTAAAATTATTTATTAACATTAAAACGATTACAATTATTAATTATTTTAAAAATTATTAATTAATTTCTTTTTCTAAACTTTTTATTTTTTTCTGTTTTTCTTTTTCTCCCCTTTTCTATCTAAGTTTTAAGCTTATTTAATGATATCTTTAGGTTTGACATTATTTTTATTATTAGTTTTTAAATTATTTCTGTTAAACTCTAAGATTATTGATAAGCCTCATGATTACTATTTGTTGTTGTTTCATATTAAATTTTTTGTATATAATGTTGTTCATTCTGCTGGAAAATAACTTGTTCTTATTTGTACTAATTTTTATATAAATAAATAGATTAATTAAAAAAAAATATTTATTAATTTTAAGATTTATTTATTTTAAAATTATAATTATTTAAAGTTTTTTTTAAATGACCTTGTTATTTATTATGTTGACTTTATATGATTTAAATGCAAATTTTAACAGCTGTATTTTGGCAACTTGACAATAGTCAACCGGTATTTTTATTTTTTCTATGTGTTTGTTGTAATTTTTTTATTTCAAAACAAAATTTTAAGCTCACAAATAATAAATGTTCATAAAATTGTCAGCTGCTTTTCAGATAAAGACAATTTCATTAAAAAATTTTGTTTTTGAGCTTCAAATTTTGTTTCGAAATACAAAAAAAAAATTACAACAAACACATAGAAATTTTAAAAATACTGGTTGCTAGGTCAAGGTTAGAACAATTAATTGTTCTAACGAATCTGTCCAAAGAAACAACAACAACGTTTCCAATATGAAAAGGAAAGCATCACTACCTGATTTTTTGACACTTAAAATCTCATCGCCTCTGTGGTGCATTGCGCTAATGCGCGCTTGCACGGCGTATCACAACGATTTCTGATGAAGCCTTTAGCAGGGCCGAAATTGCAATAAAATCAGCGAGTGATGTTTTCCTTTTCATATTGAAAACGTTGTTGTTGTTGTTGTTGTTGTTGTTGTTGTTACTTTGGAAATATTCGTTAGAATTTAAACTAACAAAGATTTAGAATTTGCATTTAAATCACATAAAGTCAACATAATTATAATTATTTTTTATTTTAAACAATTTATCTATTTTAAAATTATAATTATAAAATTAATTAATTAATTAATATAAAATTATTAATATAAAATTAATATTCAAATTCTAAATTAATTTTTTATTAATTTTTAATTTATTACTATAGTTATATATTATTTTTAAGTATTTCACATAATAGTATTTACACATTAAAAATAAAATATTTAATATAATTAAATATATAAAATAAATACAAAAATATGCAAATTTAAATATTACTAATATAAATTATGAAAATAAATTAAAATGAAAATAGTACAAATTAATTATTTTAAAATAAATAAAAAAATCAATTAATTAATTTACTATACGCGCTTAGAGATATGTACAACCCCCATGATTATTGTAGCCTTCCATCATATGAACATAGACTCAGCCTTTTAAATTTGATGCCACTATCAACAAGAAGATCGTTATTGGGCTCATGCTTCACATTTGATGTAATTAATGGTGCTATTCACAGCGAATATATTTCTAATATGATTTCCTTTAACGATCCAATTAGGCGCACTAGGCATACTCGATTGTTAACTGAATATCAGCACCAAACTACATATGCAAATAATGAACCCATCAATCGTTGTTGCAGAGAATTTAATAATATCTCTATATACTACTCACCTTCTATGTCCAAATCCTCTTTCAAGCAAACCCTATATAAATCACTCAGAAATCAGAATTAACACAGGCCTCAGATAAACTACATACATGTATGGATTTATATGTATAAGCATTTAGTTTAATAAATCAAAATTCTTTAACATCCCTCTCCAAATCTCCCATTTACATCCTTTTGTCCTTATAGTCTTTAAGAATAATATATATACATCGTATCTTAAGTGTGTATATAGTCTTTCTTGTTTTCCTCCTCTTCTCTTAGTTTTGACATGGTTTTTGAAATCATGTCAATCCGGTGGGCGGAGTATGCCCACTAAGAGCACCAAATAAAAAATAAAATAAAAACAAGGAAAGGGGAGAAGAAAAACAAAAAACTTAGTAATAAGTAAACAAAACCTGTTAGAATAAGTTAGAATAAGTAAATTGCATTGCCTTGTTTGGCCAATAAATAAATAAATAATTAGTTTTAATTTTATAAACATAATTAATTATTTTAAATTTATTAATTAATGTACGAATTAAGACAATAACTAATTATTTTAAAATAAATTATTTAAGAAATTTTGTAAGCATATTAAAATAATATTTATTTTAAATATATAAATAAAAATTAATTCATATATTCGAGTTTGTGAAACTAAAACTGAATTGAAATGATGAAAAGAATTAGTTTTAAAATAATTAAAATTATTTTATTATCATTATTTGGTTTTAATATTATTTAATTTTATAGTATTAGCTTGTTTTGAAAGTATAAACTAATTTTAAAATTATTAAAGCTATACATAAATCTGAAATTTATTTTTTTTAATTTTTTATTTAATTTTGTTTATTTTCAATTAATTATTGAATTAAATTAAAAATGTAAATTTAATATTTAATTAAGTATTTAATTATTTAAACTATCGGATATTTGGAAATTATTGTTTTAAAGTGTTTAACAAATAATAATATGATTTTTTAACTAATTTTAAGACTTTTAATTTATAAATAATTATTTAAAATTATAAATTAAATTTAAAAATCATTAATTTATTTTCAAATAATCAAAATTGTTGAATAATTTTTGAATTCATTTTTAATTAATTATTTAATTAAATAACATGATAATAATTAAATATATACATATATATCAAGATGCCTCAATAAAAAATTTACCATTGCCACCGACTAAAAGTGAACCTTGATCTATTTTATGGCTTTTATTTATTTATCTATTTATCTATTTTATCTTTTATTATTTATCTATTTTATATTAATATTTCCCAAAATATTTTGGCTGTCATGATAACCGCCAGTGAGCTAAACCATTTTGAAAAAACATCCAAAAATCATGTTTTTCCTAAAAATTTCGGCTGGTGTGGTAGTTAAAAAGAACAATCCAAACTGCATCAAAAATTTTGAAATTTTTGGAATTGGTTCAAAGATAATGCTGTTTTTCGTGAATTTTTTTTAAGTTAATTTTAATAATATTTAAATAACTTCATTAATTCTAATGCGATCCTCACAATCAAGAAATCGTTCGAAATATTTTGAGTGCTCATCGCCCATTGCTCAGTGAAAATCGTATTCTAGGGATCAAAATAAGAAACTTTGCCCGAGGAACTATACCTCTAAAACGTATTCTAATGCCCCAACTTTTCCGTAGCGCCAAATTTTGAAAAATCCCTCTTTGACCCATTTAGAGTGCCCCAATCGAGTCCAAATGTATGACCAACCCCTTCTAACTTTGGAGGGCCGATCCATCCATGTCAATGGCACACCCCCTAGAACCCCCTGGGGTGTTCCCCATACAAAGTTCCCCATTCGCGACCCCATTTCGCTGATTTTTCATGTAGTGCCAAAAATGGTGATTTTTTGAAATGTTTGTATGAGAAACCCCCCGGGAGTTCCAGGGAAAGTGCCACTGGCATGGGTGGATCGGTCCTCCAAAGTTAGAAGGGCTCGGTCATACATTTGGACTCGATTGGGGCACTCTAAATGGGTCAAAGAGGGATTTTTCAAAATTTGACCCTGCAGAAAAGTTGGGGCATTAGAATTCGTTTTAGTTAGTTTCTCGATATAGTTCCTCGAGCAAAGTTTCTTATTTTAATCCCTAGAATACGATTTTTACTGAGCAATGGGCGATTTTTTTGCCTCCCCACAAATCGACCCGGCCTAACGTATATATATTAATATTCATATATTTTTTGTGTCTCTTTTTTCGCCTTGCTCGAGGCTCATCTGGTTTTCCTTGCGCTATGCTAGCTGAGCACAATAAGAGAACAGTAGAGCGTAACATGGAATTTACTAAAAAATCTCGCTACACAAACGTGTGAATAGAAAACGATTAAGCAATGCGTAGCAGCTGGAATGATTTCTCAAAAAAAAAATAAACACTTTAATTAAATATACTTACAACTAAAATTTCAATAAGAAAGTACCCCCTATGAAATTATTTAGCACAAATATGATGTTTTAAAACTTTTGACATTGATGATATCACTTTGTATGGGAGGTAGGCGAAGATTTCACTCGATCTTTCCAAATTTTGAACTTTTTGAGATAAAAGCACAAACGTTTTAAATTGCAAATATAGATTTCTTTCCAAATAATTACCTCCCAGCCGACCGACCAACATCTTAATCTAATCCTTACAATCAATTAAGTTATCTGAACCACTCACATATAAGCCCACATATAAGCCCATTCTTCGTAACATCGGTGCTGCTAAACTTCTGTGCTGCTTTTTCAACATTCGATGCAAATGTTAATAAACTCTGTTTTAGGGTGGAGCAAAATCTTTCTTAATAATACCTAAGAATTAGTGGAGAAACACTTTTATCTGCGTCAGTGTTTGCAATCTATTCTTAAATTGAATATTTTGTTTCTCCCAAATTCAGTACACTCAAAACAAAGGGATTACGAATAATTCTAGCAATTTCATGTAACTGCTGCAATTTTGTGAAAAACAATTACCATCTATCTACCTTCCTCAAACCCCAACATCAAACTATGAAATTTAAATTCTTAAAGCTACGTTTATCATGAAGACATGAAAATATTAACGTTGCCTACAACTACACTGAAATAATTGTACTTGCTGTAAATTAGACAGCAATTGTTATCATTTTCTTTTGAGTATATTTTCTTTAAATTCTGTTCCCGTACACTAAAATCATGCAGAAGAGAGTAACAATAAGAGAGCAAAGTATTTCCCACAGCTCTAAACGGACTGCGAAGATTATACATTGTTCGGACATGGCCGCTAAAACACTGATGACATCTACCTTACACAGTAAGCGACAATGGGAGCAGGAATGCTTCGTATGACACACATGTTGTGAAATAACATATAAAAAACTGTTCGAATATTGAAAAAAACAAAAAAAAAAATTAAGGAACAAAGGCACTGATGACATATACCTTCAACAGTAGGTTAGGTTAGTGTGGTTGTGTCAAACGAGACAAACTTAGGCCCATTGTGATACCAAGTGTTAATTTTTTCTATATAAGCCTAGGATTCGGTTAACCGAAGATTCCGAGAGCTTGTCAGGGTCATTGAAGAACCAGTTGCCTAAGTGGAGGAAGCATTTTTGAGCTAGTGCTGGGCAACCTTCCTGATGACATCTACCTTACACAGTAAGCGACGATGGGCGCAGGAATGCTGCTTATGACACAGAAGATGTCAAAGAACAAATAACAACCTGATCGAATATCCTCTCTACGTCAAAAATAAAACGAAATCGAAAAAAAAATTAAGAAACAAAGAAAAGCAAATGACTAATTATTTTCACAATAATTTCTACAATTTAACAAACGGATTTATTTCCTTTTTCGTTAGTATTTCAGAATTAATGGTTAGTAAGACCTTAGATATTTTATATATAAACTTTTAGTCAGGTTAGGTTCAAACATAAACATAACAATTTTCCAAAATAAACTTTACTGCAAGGCTTCCTCTTAAAAAAACACTATTTAGCTACACAGATGAATAAAGCCAAATTGTTGCATTGAATATGAAAATAATCTATCAATCTATAAGAACACAAATCAGATTTAGTCATATCGCGCTTATAGTTCTGCATTACAATGTCATCACCGATAAATTTTTATGAGCAGAAACTTGCAAGTTTCAATAACTCGAAAAAGACCTAACTTTTATCAGAACAATCATATATAAAAATAATAAATAAAAAATAAAAATAACAACAAAAGTGTTTTTTATATGAGATATTTTAAAATTTTGCTTCAAAAATAAATGTCATCAAAAATTTTTTCAGTGTACTTTCTAAAAAATGTCTTCATTTTAAGCAAGTTTTCATCATCACGGGATAGATGAGGGTTTGGGCAAAGTAATTCAAATATGATAGCATGGTGAATGAGCTCGTTAAGTTTGAGGAATAATTTGTGGAAAAATATTAAGAAACACGTGCGCCATCCCAAAATCAGCAACAATGGTGAAAGGTATGATAGCAACAGCAACAACAAAAGCAACAATGGCCAAAATTGACGAACAAGCTATCAGCACGAATAGGTCTTCAGTATAAATAGCAAAATGTGGCAGGCTCTTTTTTTCATCTATCTATCTGTCTTTCTTTTTTACTGTATCAGATTGTAATGAGTGAATATAAATGAAACGAACAAACATACTCATTCAGCTATCCCATCCATCCAGCTATATATCCTTGATGACAGAGCCTTTGTCGTTATTGTTGTTGTTGTTGTTGTTGTTGCGCTCTATGGTTGCCTCCATTTTAAGGTTAATGAGATATACAAAGTATCTTGGTTAAGAAAAACATAATTATTAATAAAAATAAATTTACTTTGAGGGTGGGAGCTTAGTATAGAAAAAGAATGAAAGAAAAATAGATGATGAGAAAATGCCATGTTAAACCTAAACGATGACTTAATCACACAACTAATGCAAAGGGACACAAACTGGAATGAGCTGAGTTTTGAACTGTCAGATCATATGGGTTAAATAGAAGAAAACTGATACTGTAATGAAGATTATCTTTAAGATTGTGCTTATTTATATAATATTGCGGAACGAATGTTAAACATTTAAACGACAATTTGGTTAAATTGTCCCTGGAAGCTGTGATAGTATAAAAATGGGTCAGATGAACAAAAATAGTCATTTAAGCGGGAGTTTTTTTTTATTCGTCGTGCATGTCAGAAAATATTTCCCTTTGTTCGAAACCTATTCAAAAACTTATTTCTTCAGATCATTTCAGTTATTGTTGTAATAATATTAAACCTTAATAATATATCTGTATACTTTTCAAACCCCAAAACTTATGTAACCCTGAAGAAAAAGGCATTTTAATTAATTTCTCTCGTTTGTAAATTGTATAGAATGAGTGGCAATATATTTCTTTAGCACACGGCTAGAGATGTCCAACATAAGCGAACAAAACCTAATTTTACCTCAATCAACCAATATTGAGGCAACAGATATAACAAATGTTTTCAAGCTAGCTACTTCATGCCTGAACATCTCAACAATTGCCTTTTACCAATATGTCACTTAGAGTAATTTTCATTGTGGCAGTATAAGAAGATGGCCGAAATTCCACCCTAACTTTTGGGTGGTTAGCCCTGGGGAAAGCCAAGGAATAAGTGCCAAGTGTTGTGCCACCATCCATCCATCGAAATATTGCAATTGTGCGCAATTTGTACTATTTAATGAATTAAAACAGGGTGACGCAGTAATGTTGCGAGAAATTTTATTTTGCTGAGAAAGAATTCATAGAACAAACATGTTCAATGGAATAATGAAGGTAGTCAATGGTAAATGGACACATGGCGTAACCGACTATTTTTCAAATTTGATGTATCTGCGAGGCCTCCAAAGCCTATATACAATTCTCAATTACATTTGTTCGTTTAAGCACTGATGACATCTATCTTACACAGTAAGCGACTATGCGAGTAGGTATGCTGCTTATGACACACAAGATAGAAGAGAACGAAAACAAAATTGAAAGAAAATCCTCTTGCAAATTGAAAGAAAAACACAACGAAAACGAAAGAGTACACAACGCAAAGAAACAACCCAGTGGTAAATAGACACAAGACGTTACCAGCTATTTCTTAAATTCAATGTAGCTGCGAGGCCTCCAAAGCTTGTTTACGCTTCTCAATTACATTTGTTCAGACATGGCCGCTAAAACACTGATGACATCTACCTTACACAGTAAACGACGATGGGAGTATGTATGCACAAGAGAGGAGAGGACAAAAAAAAATTGTGCACAAAATTGGAGAACAAAAAAAAAATTTTACGAAAATCCTCTCTACGCCGGAAATACAACGAAAACGAAATAGGACTCACCGAAAAGAAGCAAGCAAAAGCAAATGACGCCACAAATTATTTTCACACCATTGTTGTTTTTGTGTAAGCCAGAACAAAGTTTAATATATAAAATAACTAAGTATTACTAAACATTAATTCTTAAATGATATATAAAAGGTAATAAATTCGTTCATTAAATTTTAAAAATTGTGAAAATATTTTGTGGCGTCGATTTTTTAATTTAAGGATGACATTTGGGTTTTTTTGTGTTAAATTTTATAAAAAAATATTTTTATTCGTCAGATTATAAAACATGTATTATGAATGTGGTATTAAAAACCTTGATGTATGTATGGTTTTTGTATTAAAATTCGTCAAAGTTGAAAATTTTTAACAAAAATAAGCTCAATAAAACCCAAAAACTAAAGTAAAATCTAAACAATAATTATGCTCGAAATTGAATTTAATATAAAATAATTGCTCTTAATCGAAATTGACTTTAATATAAAATACAATAAAAAATGTTAGTAAATAAAAATAGAAAAATCGTTGAAATATGACTGGACATTTTTCAAGAAATGAAAATTTAAGTCAAATTTAGTAGAAAATATCTAGCTAATTAAGCATTATTATAGTCGAAGGCTATAACTATCATAAAATATCGTACTTCTACTTTCTGTTTCTGTAAAAACCTGCTTTATTTGAATAAAGTCTTAAGGGAGGGTTCTCCTGGATTTTTTTGGATTTGGCCGAAAAACAAGCAAAATTTGAGAATGGTTTGTGGGAAAATGAAAAGACATACGAACTTATGCTTTTGAACTTTGATTCGTGGTTTATTGACGAGTAAAAAAAAAGATATTTGAAAAATTCAAAATGGCGGCTTGAAAATGGCGGATCTCGTCGACCTCTGCGCGCAAAACATCGACCTCCCGCGGACAGTGTGGGGCCTCAGGTAGTGAACTGAAATGAGAAATGTATAAAATTTATTAAAATTGAAAACATTTCATATGCCTGGAACCTAACTTCAATTAAGTTTGGTAAAAAAAACCAATTTTATGGACTTTAAAAAAAAAATTTTTTTGCTTTTTTTTACTTAGATCTCGTTTAAAAATTATAAATAAACAATTTTTTATGCCAATGTTAGGTTCCAGGCGTACAAAAAAGTATATACTTTCAAACATTCTTTGAATGAAGGAAATCGGATCAATAGAACAAGCCCTGTGCTGTCCGTTAGATTAGAAAACATAGTTCCGAGAAAAACGCGTTTAAAGTTTTTAGAAAGTTGGTACGCGCGCGTGACATGGGTACGTTTGACACGCTCTAGCTCGAGAAATACGCGTCGTATTGAAATATCCCTTGGCACAAACATTCTACATATATGTAACTTTCATTTTATGTAAAAAAAAAAAAATGGATTTTTTCAAAAAAATCCAGGAGAACCTTCCCTTAAAAATCAAATTTTGCCCTAAAATGCACTGATTTCCAAGACAATTTGTAGGTACTCTTAAGTTTAAAGAAAAATAAAATAGAATTCATAATTTTAAACAGGTTGTAACCTTATTTTGTTTTAGCAACCATTTTTTTAAAACAACTTTTTTAAATTTCGTCAATTTGGTAATACTGTTTTATAGGAGATGTATCTAAAAGTTATCCGATTTGAAACATTTTTATCATGACGTTTTAGTGAAGTTGAATAAACTAAATTTATTCTTTAAAAACATAAATAAGCAATATTATGCTTATGGTTTTTTTATAAAAAAAAAATATAGTTTGTATGCGAGGTTGGCGATGCAGTTTGCCTAAAATTCTAATTTTGCATTTAATTTATTTAGGCTAAAACTCATTTGCACAAAATTTCATGACCCTAGCTTTTATAATTTCTGAGATAATGCAAATGTCATCCTAAGCTTTTTTTCCTTTAGTAATATCCTTTATCCTTTGATTATAAATAACTTACTTTATCCTTTAGTAAGTAATTTATAATCATAGTTTGTAAATCTAGTATGTACGGAATATATCCATAGACGAATAAATAAAAAAGTAAAAAAAAAAATAAAAAAATCGAAAAAGCGCACTGTGCATCGTTGTGTTTTGTGTGCTTTTTTCGGTGTGTTTTCGTTTTCGTTGTGTTTTTGGCGTAGAGAGGATTTTCGTTCAATTTATTTGTGTGCTCTCCAGTTTTTTTGTTCTCTCCTATCTTGTGCATACCTACTCCCATCGTCGCTTGATGTAGATCAACCTGCAGATCTACCTTACGACGTCGCCCATCGTAAGGTAGATGTCATCAGTAATATAGCGACCATGTTTAAACAAATACAATTAAGAATTAAGTAAACAAACTTCGGAGGCACCGTAGCTATATTATATTTAAGAAATAACTAATTATATCATGTGCCCATTTACCACTGGGATAATAGACTAAGCCCATACAAAAGATGGGCACAAATAGAAGGAGTGGTCCAATCCTCATAAAATTCTTCTTCATTGCAAAGTTATCATTTTAGTCAAAAACTGCATTTGTATTCTCAATTTTGACCATTTTAAAATAATTATGGAAAGAAAAAACTCTAAAAATTTCCTATAAATGTAATTTTTATTCAATGCCTAAATTTTCTTGTTTTCGAAATGAGTGATTCCATTGCTTTTCGACAAAAAAAAAATTAAATTCTCAACTTGATCCTCTCCGATTTGGTTTAAACTTTGTATACAAGTAGTGTTGGCTACAATTTAGAATATCAATTTGTATTTTTTATTTTTTTCGAGTGGTTACTGGTTTTTTTTTTGTGGACTGATTTTCATTTCATTTTGAAATGAAATTATCTTTAATTCGAATCTAAAATCGTTGCTCTATCTCAAACTTAACCAAAGTTATGATCAAATGAAAATCAGTCCTCAAGAAAAAAAACCGAATTTTTTGAATTTTATAGTACCCGTAACTCAGTAACCACTCGAAAAAAATAAAAATTCCGAATTGATTTTCTAAATTGTAGCCAACACTACGTGTATACAAAGTTTAAACCAAATCGGAAAGGGTCAGGTTGAGAGTGTTGTTGAAAAGCAATGTAATCACCCGAATTGTTTTTCTTTTTCAAAAAGTTTTTAGGTTTCAAGATAAATTTTTTTTTGGGAGCGCACTTTTACACCGAGAAAATGCTATTTGACATATATTACATGAAACCTACGCTACGATAATAAAACTCATTTTTTGTTTGTTTGTTTCTTTGGCCTTTATACAAATCTAAACGGCTTAACGGATTTGTTATTTTAATACTTTTTTATCGGAGTTTTTTGTGTATTTACTTTTAAAAAGTTTTTGTTATTTTGACATCAAAAGCACTCACATATATTCAAAATTGTAGAAATTTTCAGTACAACGACTTTTTCATAAAACACCTAAGAAAGAGAAAAAAACGACATGAAAATCAAAGTTTGGTCTATTATATTTCTATATATATTTCATTCAAATGTTTTTTCTTCAAAAGTTCAATAAAATCACTTTACAAAAATAGGTTGAACTGTACCATTAGGTTAGTGTATATATGCTTTATGATTATGTCAAAAAAGGTCAAAAATATTGACTTTTTACCCAGAAAATGACTCAAAAATTGTTGTTGTTGTAAAAATGAAATCAATTCAAAATTGCGCATCTGGCTACCTTTCATAGCATAGCATTTATTTGCAAAAATTCTTCCAGCTAAGTGCAAAAATTTATTTACTGTTTTTGTCATCAAAACAACAAGTGTCCCCCCACTTTGATTTTTTTAGCGAAATTTTTTTTCCTAAATGTTTTTTTTATAATTTTTACAAAAAAGTCAAGTCTCAAAAATAATTTATGTGTAAGATTCACCCCAATATCTCTTTCCAATCAAAAGTTATGGTAAGAAATCTATTTTATCATAACAGACTATTGATAAAACTGAGTTTTGTTATAAAAATTCTCTATTTCTATTTTTTAGAACTTGCCAGTGGTCGAAATTCGACCTTTTCACTGTGACCTTTGACCTACATTGTGATATGAAATCGCTTTCGTTCTCAGATGAGCGTAGAAAAGTGTTAAAAAACGAATCTATTTCAATTTTCAGTTTGCCGCTCAGTGCTAACCAACGAATTTTAATACAAAAATACGTTGTACTGAGAAAAGCTACAGTTCACGAGATATCGTCATAATTTTGATTTCAAAATAACGTGAATTTTTCAAAATTTACTGTTTGTAAGAAATTACACAATCCCAATTTATTGTCGCACATTTTACATAAAAAAATGCCTATTGTAGGGTATCTGTATGAGATAGCGAGAAATGTCTGCCATATTTTTGTACATATCAGCAATGTCTAAAATTTCCTCCTACACCGTACCGTGTTCTTTCATCTCTTAGCTTGTATTAAAAAAATTATTTTTTGATCGCTCATACTTCAGGTCAAAGATCACAAAAAGTATTCGGTGCACTCCTTCTTCCTACTCTCATTAATTTGAAAGAAAAATTATCCAAATCGGTTGAGAAACACAGGAGAAAATGGTACCGAACTGTTTTTCCTCCTCCGCCTATTTATATATAGATATATACTTGAACGTTCCCATTTATCTCTAAGAATGTGCTTGTGTATCTTGAGTAATTACAAACATTTTGGTTTATATAAAATCTTAATAAATCTACTTAGTTGTTTGCTAGCTGAGCAAAAAAAAAGAAGAGTGGAATGCAGCATGGAGTTTACTAAAACTCTTGCAACACAAACGCGTGAAAAGAAAAGGATTAAGCAATGCGTGGCATTTAGGATGATTTCTTAACACTTTAAATAAATATAGCTATTATTAAGTTTTTGAGAGGAAAATACTTCTATATAGTGCTGTAGTAAAAAATATTACATTTGTTAAATTTTTTCTTAGAAAAAGGCTCAATACTTTTAAAGTTAAATGGTAAAAGTAGATGTGCACTTCAACTTTATACAATAATATAGATAGAAGTAAAGCGTCTTAAGGCATAGCGAATTGATAGTAGATTTATAAGAAACCGATTCATTTTCAATAATAGTTAATTTAAATAAAATAATTTCAAAGTCGTAGAAGTTTCTTTCTTAGGCTTCCGTTAATCCCTTAAGATTAAAAACTTTTTGTCGGCAGACTCTGAAATTATAGATGGACAATTTTCTGCTTCGCTTTTGTTGTCATTCACTACAAAGCTTCTGTTTGTAATATTTCCGCTTCCGTTGCTTCCAATCTTAGCTGATTACAATTTTTGACGACGCATTCCTCCAAGGACACTAGATTATACTGGAGCGCTCACAAGTTTGCTTTGTGTCGATCACCCTGTGACCACGTGGCCATGCCTAACTTTTCGTGCTCATTAGTTAGGTTGGATTCCTGCTGCTGGTTACGCATTTAATATGGTGCAGATTTTGCTACTGTTGCCAGATGTTTGGAAATGTTTGGCAATGAGAAGACAGACAGCATTAAATGATGCTGCTGCTGCCTGCGTGACTGCCTTTTCTTCTGTCCTGTCCTGTCCTGTCCGTTCTTGGCGTCCTGCCTACTTCTCCGCGATTACTTGCTGAAAAGTGGGAGGTTTGCATAAATAAATTTAAGTGAATTTATTATGCGTAACGCACAAGATTGAGTTTTTGTTGAGTGCTGCTGTGTTGAAGGCGATTCGAACCAGCTTAGGTAGTGTTTTTTCTTCAAATTGTTTTTTGTTTTTGTTTCTGGGTAACAACTCAACATGTTGTGCGGAGTAGTTCGGCCAGCCCTGAACGGTCGGTTTGGTCCATCTGATGAGTGGCAGGCCAGGGACGGCCCTACGCATGAAAGATGTTTACGCGTACGATTTTGTGTGTTTCTTCTCTGACACTCTTTCGTTGCGTTGTTAATTTATGCTTCCCCAATATGTTTATATGTTCGAATAACTCTTCGAAACGTTTTCGTTGTTTGTTTATTTTTTCGTTTTTTACGCTTTTATTTGTATAATTTTGGTGTTTTATTTTTTTTGTTGGTTTGTTTTTCAACAACGTTTTTATTTGACATGGAGCGGCCGTGATGCAAACAAACCCAAACGCTGCGTTGGGCCCTGTTGTTGATGCTGCTGCTGCTGCTGGAGATGGAGCTCTTGGGTGGAGGTTGAGTAGGCATCCAAAATCAATTGTTTTTGTTTTTGCTTCTTTTGTTTTTACGTTGTGCTTCGCTTGCTATTCAGCTAGAATTTTGAACATTTTACGCACGTTTTAGCATTGAAATTTTCTTTGAATATGTTACAGCATAATATTGTATTTGTTTTTATTTTTCGTTTGTGTTCTGTTGTTTTTTAACTCATGTGCGTTTGGTTGAGGCCAACTCTGTGTTGGCTCTTCAATGTTATTTTCAAATTTTGATATTCATATCTACTATAAAATAAATACTTTTTTAACAATGTTTTTATTCGAGATATTTTTAACCCTTTTAACGCTTTGAAAGCAAGAGGGGGTTATTTTTCCTGGCATTATTATTCTTAATAATGCACAATTTTTAACGCTGCAAAAAATTCTGTACTGACACAGTAACTCAAGCGCAATTTACTGTGTCAGCGAAACGCGTCAACGCAATTGCGCCATGACTTAGTTTGCAATGCAATGCTTTCTGAATCAACAGGACTTTTAACAACGCAGTTTTTATTTGAGATATTTTTAACATTTTTAACGTTTTGAAAGCAGGAGAGGGTTTTTTCTGGCATTATTACTCCTAATAAGGAATTTATTTTTGCTAAATATGCAAATAAAGTAAGCATGGATAGCACATCAACAATTCTGTGTACTGGCACAATTACTCAAGCGTAGTTTACTGTTTCAGCGAAATGAGTTAAGGCAATTGCGTCAAATGAGTTAACGCAATTGCGTCACGACGTAGTTGATAAGCTGCGCTTTCTGAATCAACAGCACTTTTATCAGCGCAGTAAGATTTTGAGTTTTATATAGCGTTGAGTTATGAGATAAATGTTTTGAGTTGGTAAGCGCATTGAATTATGTGGTGAAGTAAGTGTAGGCATTGGGCTCACTTAGGAGAAATTCAACAAATCTGATCAAGGTCTTGTAGAAATATCATTAATATAAAGGCTATAATAATAAAAGAATATTGGTCAAAAAGTCATTACAAATAGCTTCACCCAATTCAATAGAAAATCAATTGAAGCTTGTTAAAACAACGAGAAGAGCTGGGCGAGCATACCCGAAAAATAAACAAACCAAACATCATTATCTTGTATATCGAAAACGCAAACCAAAGACAAGTAAGAAACGAGAAGCAATACTTTTTTTACACAAAATTCTATTGCTTCTCGTGTCTTGCTTCCCAGTGGGCACTTTAGCGAGTGC
Organism: Dichetophora obliterata; assembly: GCA_963920525.1. Lineage (NCBI taxonomy): Eukaryota > Metazoa > Arthropoda > Insecta > Diptera > Sciomyzidae > Dichetophora > Dichetophora obliterata. The sequence goes on along the minus strand of OY986438.1, from coordinate 4,731,489 downwards.
TCAGTAAAAAAGGCATGCTAACACTGCTATAATTGGCGTCAATACACCTTTCATGATCACTGTATTGATGAAGCCTTACAGAAGGGCCTACCTTTTGAAGGTTCTGATTCTTTCCATATTATTTAACATGAAAAAATTTATAAAAAAATTTTTAAATACTCAGAACAGTTTGTAAAAAAATTTAGATTTATAAAAAAATAATAAAAATTTTTTTTCCGAGTTGGGTCTTGAACCCGGGCTCCCGAAAGCTTACTTTCATTTGTATTGATGCAAAATAAGCTATTGACTCTTAACAACCAAGATAGACGAGTGGGTAAGATGTCGGACGGCTACAAGTGAGAACCATGGTTCAAATCTGAAATTGTTAGTCGTTTTTTTATTTCAAGTTGATATTTATATTGCTTTTCTTTCTAACGTGACTTTTCGAAAAAGCGCTTCTAGCAGGTCTTTTTTGAGCAAGGACAGCGGAAGGCCTGACAAATTTTCCCATTTCATACAAGCCAAATAACGGTGTTTGCAAGGAGTGTGGAAAGCCTTTTAAAACCTAACGCAGGCCTGCTAGAAGGCCTTCGGATTCCTGCAATCGCCCACTGGGTTGTTTTTGGTTTGCGTTTTCAATATACAAAAAAAAGGCGGTAAATTTCTAGCATGGCTGATACAAAAATCAGATACTGATAAACATACACATTTATGGTCTGAAAAAGAAGTTGGTAGGATTGAAATTTATTGCAGTTTTGCCATCAATCACGATCGAATAAAAACACAAAGAACGAGCAAGAAACTATGTGTACCACTGCAATATTGCGCTACTTTAAATAAAACAATTGTATCAACGCAATAGCGCAGGTAAGTGCTTCAACGCTGCGCTGCGTCACCCATGTCTAAGCTGAAATGAAAATTGAGGGTACATTTTGGCACTCACATTATGAATTTACAAAATTTTTTTTTCAACTCTTTGACAAAAAATTTAAGGTACCATTTCGATATTCAACTTTTGATATATCTTCATATTTTTTTTCGAAGAACAAAAACTGTTTAAACGCTTTTTTCGAAATGAAATTTTTTCACACTGCAGACAAAAATTCTTCGGACTGATGGTCCGATTTTGGCAAATCTTGATTTTTTGTATTTGTATATATATCCGACTTGATAATTTACCTCTTTTCATCCAAAAATATTTCTCAAAATTTTAATTATCTAATATATAAAAATCTGGTGTCACGGTGTTTGTTACAGAACTCCTCCGAAACGGCACGACCGATTTTCATTAAAATTTTCTATGTATATTTGGTAGGTATGAGAATAGATCGTAAAGTGTATTTCACCCTCTTATACCCAGTGGGCGTGGCACCTCCCATACAACCCAAATTTGCGATATCGAATATCTTTGGAGTTATAAGCCCCTTAGCCTCGGAGTTCGGTATTCGACCACAATTTACACGTGCCACTTAGCTGCTAACATTTTATGGGAGTTGGAAAAAGGGGCATGGCACCTCCAATACAACCCAAATTTGCGATATCGAATATCTACGAATATACCCCGGAATTCGATATTCGACCACAATGTACACGTGCAGCTTCGCTGATAACATTTTAAGAGAGCTGGGAAAAGGGGCGTGGCACCTTCCATACAACCCAAATTTGCAATATCGAATAGCTTTGGAGTTATAGACCGCTCAGCCTCGAAACTCAGTATTCGACAACAATTTAAACGTGGCATTTCACTGATAAAATTTTGTGGGAACTAAACAAAGGGGCGTGGCACCTCCCATACAACCCAAATTTACGATATCGATTAGCTTTGGAGTTATAGGCCGCTCAGCCTCGGAATTCAGTATTCGAACTCAATTTGCACATGCAGTTTTACTGATAACTTTGTATGGCGTTGGAGAAGGGGGCGTGGGACCTCCCAAACAACCTAAATTTGTGAAATTCAACAGCTTTTGAGTTATAAGTCGCACAGCCATAGAATTCAGTATTCGACCACAATTAACATATACAGTTTCACTGATAACATTTTATTCGGGTTTGGCAACGGGGCCGCGGCAGCAACGCGCCGGTTTTAAGCTAGCAATAAATATTTTTAGGGTTTTTTTTTTGTGGAATAAATGTGGTAAATTGTCACATAAGAACATGTACAATTTTAAATCCCGGTTGGTTTCTTATTTCAGAGCACCAAGTTCCGAAATTAACTGTAATTAAGAAGGATTTTTAATTTTCTTAGAGGCTACGAGAGCCACTCTACCTATCTCTAAAGAAAAAACATTTTTGTTATAGCTTAGGAGTTAATTTTTGTACCAAACAAAAGTCATTACTATAAAAGTAATTGCGAAAATATATTTTGAAAGTCAATAGAACTTCGCTTGGGAACCGAAATATTTTTCTGAAAACTAATATTTTTTCTAAATATACAATAGTAATAGTACGTTTAAACATGAATTTTAAAGAATTACGATCAAGCAAATCTTTTTCTTCTTCTTCTTCTTCGTCTTCTTTTTCTTCTTCAAATCTTCTGGCCTTTTTCTTGCTTTATTTTGTTTGTTTTACTCATCTTCTTTTATGTTGTTCAATTTAGTGATATTTTCTTCTAATATTTTTCTCTACTAATATTTTCTTCATTACTTTCTTTATTTACAGAGTTGCCAGCCATTTCATAGAAAATTAGCAAAAATATATTGATTTCTAGTACATTCAGTACGAGATAAATTTTGTGTGGCTAATTTATGTAGTAGGACACAACAAGATAAATGAATTAATTTTGTCAAGGGGCTTAATTACGATTTAATCTCCATAGAGATTAAATGTAGATGAGACTAAAATGTACCTATCCAACAAACCCTAATTATAAAAAACTAGTAAGCCATTATTTTCGGCTGGGTTCAAGTTAAAAACCTGCAATAGCATTTTTAAGTTATGCATGTTTTGAAAGTTTGATGACATCACTTCATATAGAAAATGGGCGTGGTGTTCATCCAATTTTCACGTTTAAGATATAGAAGATAATGTGTTAGATATGCTGCTAGTACACACATTTTTGAGGAATTAAATAAAAATTTCCACAATTTTGTGGAAATAAAAGTTATGCTACTTTGATGACGTCACATTGTATTGGAGATTGACCGAGTCTTTATACAATTTTGCCAAATTTAAAATTCAAAGTGGATTTTAATATTCTTAGCATATTGGCATAATTTCAATTCATTACAATAATTTTTGCGGAATGTTTAGAGACTTAACCGTTTTGATAACTTAACCGTTACTTTGTTTGTTAAATTGTATAAAAACCAGGGAGGCTTGGAGGCTTGGAGGCTTTCAAATTAACAAATTTGAAATATATGGCGAATATTTGAGAACAAAACTTATATGCAAAATTTCAAGTCATTAATTTAGTTTTTGTGGAATTTTAAGAGATTTTACCTTTTTGTTAAAGTCACTTTGTATGGGAGGTAGATATGATTTTCATTCGATTTTGACAAACTTAAACTATTAGCTGAATTTTTGTGACCAAAACTTATGGGCAAATTGGCAAGTCATTGCATTAATTTTTGGGGCATTTTCAGAGATTTTATCGATTTCATAAATAACGTTGTATGGGAGGTAGACGTGGTTTTTATCCGATTTTAAAAACATTCAAATATATGATAAATATTTTACTAATGTGCCAAATTCTAAGCCACTGAAGAAATTTTTGTGGTATTTTTAGAGGTTTTATTGTTTTGTTAAAGGAACTTTGTATTTTAGGTAGGGGTGCTTTTCATCCAATTTTGCTCATTCTCAATTTTCTCAAATTTCAATTTATTTTCTGAATTTCAAAAGGATTTTCTGAATTTCAATTGATCTTTTCTGAATTTGGTGCAGTGACTTTCGAATGATATACCTTGCATTTCCCTTCTTTTAAAATAAATATTAAACAAGCGTACGACAACTTCTGATGTTCAAGTATTTATATACAAATATAGATTATAGCTTTTGTCATATCACATCTTATGGTAAAACGATTAAAGCATTTTAATCGTAAATATTCAAATCATCAGATTTAACTTTTTTAAAAAAAAGTTAAAAGAAAAACCGTTAAAAATATTGAAGAATATTGAATAAGATATTAAAACAAAAATATTTTCTGATAGTTTATTGTGATATCTGTGGTCACAAGGAATAATGACTTAACTCAAAATATCGTAAAAAAGCGATATGGAATTTACTTTATTGCCAATTTTTGGAATTATGCAGATATCCATTTTTGCCCAGAATTGATCATCACTTTTGTCTGCACATATTTTGTTTGTAACTGTTCATATATTTAAAAAAAAGGCTCGTAGTTAGGTCGTGCAGTTAAAATATCGTTTTGTACGATACTTTGAGTTTAGTGGTTATTCCTTGTGACCACAGATATATTCTTTGAATTTTTACGTGAATTTAATTGTGAGCTTTTTTTATGACAAAATTTTATATAAATACTGTTTCAGAAATATCTCGACAAGTTACACAATTTATTTAAATTAGCAAAAGGTTTGTTGTATTAACAATTGATTTCATCACATAAACATGATTCTTTAAGCTTTCTGTGTAGTTCCTCAATATTTGCTATCAATAATATAATAAGAAATATCTAGAGTAGGCAATAGTTAAGAGAGTAAGAAATGTTGAGAGGAAAATCTTCAAGTTGCATACCATAACTGAAAAATTTTTTGTCCTAAATTTATACAAAAATTTCTGCTGCTTTCTTCAACTCCTTTCTAAAATTTATTTGCATTATTACTGAGGGAAAAACTTGTTCTTAAGCTCTTAGTTATTCCGCTGCATTATATTTTCCTACTTTTCCTACGCTAATTTTTTTATCTCATCGTATCAGTTATTCATGCATTTATTGTATGTATTCATTAATTCATTTTTTTTATTAACACATCTGTTCCTTCTTTCACTAAAGCAAATATTTATGCGTACATCGATCAATTGTGGATGAGGAAATGTGCACAAACATCGAATCAAGCTCTTATTAATGCTTTAATTCAAACATACTACTATATATGCTAATCTTACATTCAATCATACAATCAATTTTCCATAAATTTTGATGGTTATTTAATGTGTTCCGATTTCTCAGTACTGCTGTCATCATTCCTCCCATTCTATTAACATACTTTATGTTTGGTTAATTTTTCGTTTCTACCACCATTTTAAATGAAATAAATTGCATTACACAAACTATTTTTGCTATGATTGAATTAGGTGTAGAAAATGTTATTGCTCTGGGATACTTTTTTGCGGAAATCACCACCTTACCAATTTCTGTTATATGGGAGGTGGACGTGCCATTCATCCGATTTGATCGCACTTTTGTGAGAATAACTCCTTCTATTTATGGCTCTATTATTTATGGATCGTTACACTGTGCGAGCTTGCGATAATTTTTTTTTAGCAGACACCTTGTATCACCTTAAAACGGAGGTCGCAGCATGAAATATATTACGTATTTTAATATTTTCATTCAATATTTATGATGTGCTCGAATAAAAAAAGTCGCAACTTGCGACTTGTACGCAAACTGTCGCAATGTGTAAATTTTAAAAATTTTAATGCATTTTAAATAAAAATTAATTTAATTTTATGCATAAATAGGAACATTGATGTCTAATAACAAAATGCGACTTATCGCAAAGCACTGGCATTTGCTCTAGGAGGATTATCTGTTATTATTTATGGGCTTTGATTTTGTATAATTAATATAAAGCATCTATCAAAATTCACTAAATCGTAATGATACTGATCAAACGCTGAAGAATTGTTCAACTGCTGCTTCTCCGCCCACTCAAGGATATTTTCATAAAGCCTAGGAAGCATAACTTTTGTTGCTTTTGCCTAGCTCACTGAACTAGTAACTTGTAATGGCTAATAATTATTCAAGGTATGCTGGTAACATTTGGTAGCTTGCTGTTGTCTTCGTCGTTATTGATGTTGTTCTCGTTACTGTTGTTGTTTCCTGTTATGCTCATAAAGATGGCAATCTGCAAATCTGCTAGAAATTCGTAGAATTTCCTTGAATTTCCATTTGATTGCCTTATAATTAATCTTAAGATAGGCACTCAACGCAATGCCGTTCATATTGATTTCAGCGCAGTCGGGGAAGCGTCACCTCACGTCACCCACTAGGAAACCCGTATCGCTTTTAAGCCGAACCATTCCCCCCGCCACGTAACTCCACGTAACCAATACCAATTGCCATCACTAGCTAACTTTATTTAAATTAGAAATCTTTAATTTGTTTTCAAAAGTCTGCACATAGCAATGAATTACTTTAATGCCCGCCCGCCTGCCTGCCTGCCTGCCACCTGAACTACCAGCCAGCCAGCTTGCCGATGACTTCAGTGCGCCAAGCTATCTAATTGCTTGGAAGCGTTATTGGTAAACTTTTGTCATTATTTCCAAGGCGGCTTATATTACAACGATTACAAATTTACAATTCACAATAGAAACAAATACGCAATGTTATTAGTTTGTGTGGTTGTGTACCAGTGCGTGAGGTGCGTTTGGTGCTATTTGGTGCGTGTGCCTGTACGTGGGCAGCCAGGTGCTACTGCTACTGGACAGCCATGACTGCTTTTTCTACAGCGTATCGTCACTGTTCGAGGTGGAAAAGATTTACATACAACTCCTCTTTAAACGATTTACTTCTAACTAGAAACGTTTTTAATTTAATTTCATATAATGATGTTTACCGCCTGTCCGGGTCGTTAGTGGCACAGAGCTGAGTAAAGCTGCAGCTGTTGCTGCCTGAGCAGCTTATTAAGTAGCTCAACGTGAGGTGCATTGCAATATTGCGGTCAGAGTTGCCAACGTTTTTATATCTTGAGTACAACAAAAGAATTGTTTCAGCGTTTGACTTGCTCAATTCAGTGGGCCGATTTGATAAAATTAACTTCCGAATGGATTTTTTATGTAAGGGCGAACATATTTTTAAAGCGAACAGCGGCCGAACAAGGAGCGAACAGTGACCATATAAGAGTCTAACTCATAAAATAATAACTTCATACATATATGTATAATTAAACAAACAGTGCACTCGCGATAACGTGAACTAATTAAAACCAAGAGAATTCACGTTTGCGTATGCCAATATTTGAGGCAAAAATTATAATTTTGATCACTATTTGGGCCTACTTATGCAATATATCTAGATTTAAACTTACTTTTCTGAAGAAACCAAACAAAGATTTCCTTAAAATATTCAACTCAAAAATAATGAAGTCGGTTAAAAACTCAATGGAAAAGAAAAGTGTTCACGTTAAGCATTGCTCACGTAATGCAGAGTTAACGTTATTGCGAGTGCACTGTATGTATATTAGGTTAGGTTGATTTGATAAAATTAACTTTTTACACGAATTATTTTTTCTGCACAAAAAGTACCTCCATTTTGACATTTTTTTTTATTTTTTATAAACTTTTGTACTGAAACCAACCTAATCATGCGGTTATTGTTTGTAAGCTGATGCTAACCTCAGTTAGCATAAAAAAAAACCTTAGCATGGAAATTTTGAAAGAAATCAGTCGGTCGAAAACGAAGTTAAAGCATATCCAAAGTAAAAATATGGCATTAGTACAAAAATATTTCCATAAAATGTTTATTAAAAGTAGAGCTGTAAAAGAATGCATTCAATTTGATTTTATTCACAAAAAGTGAATCAGTGAATAACAAAATAAGAATGCATTCAATGAATGCAAAATTGAATTATAAATAAAATTTTTTAATTCACTTTCATATTTAAAAAAATGATTAATTTTTCAATTCAATTAATCATTTTCGTTATTCGGAATAATGAATCATTTTTTTGTTCATTTGAATGCTATCCACAAAGAATGCAATTCACAAAGAATTTTAGAATTTTCAGTTAGTCTTTTTTTATTCATTATTCATTTTTTATTCCTAATTAATTTTTATTCATAATTCTATTGTTATTCATTATTCATATTTTATTCATTTTTCATTTTTATTCATTATTCATTTGTAATGCATTATTCTTTTTTTATAGATTATTCACCTTTTATTCATTATTCATTTGTTATTCATTATTAATTTTTTATTTTTTATTTAATTGTTATTCATTTTTTATTTATGGCTTGGGACTAAAATTAATAAAAAATTAATATAGAATAACAAATGAATAATGGATAAAAAAAATAATGAATAAAAAATGAATAAGGTCTAAAAAATTAATAATGAATAAAAACTGAATAAATAATAATGAATAACAAATGAATAATGAAATAAAAAATTAATAATGAATAGAAAAAGAATAATTGAAAATTCTGAAATTCCTAGTGAATTGCATTCTTTTTGAATAGCATTCAAATGAATAAAAAAATTATTTATTATTCTGAATAATGAAAATGAATTATTAAAATGAATAATTTAAAAATTTTTTAAAAATGAATGTGAATTAAAAATTTTATTTATAAATCAATTTTGCATTCATTGAATGCATTTCTTTGTCGTTATTCAGTTGTACTTAAAATTCTGAATATGAATGCCGATTTTACAGCTCTGATTAAAAGGCAAACATTATAAAAGGTATGTATATATAAAGCAGTGTTGGAAGAAAAAAAACACTTGCACTGTGCTTTCAGTTGTGTGCTAATGCGCGCACATGTGAGAGTGACAGAGATAGACAGGGTTCACATTGCACGCGTGCATAGGCGCTGGCCTACACTCATGTAACGTAGTTGTCTTAATATTTATAGTAACCTGAGAAAAATTAATTTTATTTAAATCAAAGCTGAACAGTGACCGTACAGTAGGCATTTGCAGGACTTTTTGGCCCAAAAGCGGCCGAACAAGTGTCGAACAGTGGCCATACAACAGTATTATTGTAAATACTAGTATAAAAGCCTGTCCTACGACAGGTCCTCAGCACACTTCCCTTTTGGAGCCTTTTACCGAAAGCATTTTTTCTCTTTATAAAGCTTGATTTTTTTCTACACTTGATTTTTGCAAAATACAAATGTACTACTTAAAATAACACTTTACGTATTGAAGCAGTGTTGAAAAATTAGCTCAATTGTAAAAGTGCAAAAAGTAGAGTTTGGTAACAATCATATTCATACACAGCCTTACAAACTGGCCGTGCAACCTTCATATACGTAGCAACTCAAGTGTCGTTTTGCGGCAGATACAATTATATTTTTTGGTACAATCGACTCAAATCGACTTAAAAGAATTTCATTAAATTCGTCATAACTTTTTTATAAAAGGATGAAAAAATGAGGTGTAGTTAGATCAAAAACGTACTATTGCAAAAACCCAATATTGTCATTGATAAGTATAAAATATATTTTCTGTGCATACTTTCAGGCTGAACATTTTTGAGAGCAGTGTGTCTTGTAAAATTACTTTACTGTGAAAAAATAATAACAGTTTGCGATGCACTGTGTGCGGAGCAACATGCTTGCCTTTTATGTATAATATTAAGATGTGCATACTTTCAGGCTGAACAGTTTGAGAGATATTGGCCACGAAGCAGCGTTCTTGCCTTTTATAAATTAAGATATATAAGCTCAGTGTGACCAGAGTGGAATATTATATTCCACTTTGGCATATTTTAGCTTCGGGAAGCATATTTTTTTTTTTTATAAAAATATGCAGCATAAAAAGTGGAATATTTTTCGTATGATTATATTTTTCAAAATTCACAAAAATTGCAATAAAAAAAATGTCTATTGGGTTTTTTTGGCTATCGACATATTTTTTGTTTATCTCTGAACCACCTTCTAAAACTCAATATAAGGAGTTCATTTTGTGGTTAACTTCTTTGTTGTCAATTTTATTGCAATTCATGTAATAACTTCACGCAGCTTAAAAAGTGAAGTAAATTTGCTTATATGTATGTTTGGTTAGATTTTTTTATGGATTATGTTACAGCAGTAAGTAATTTACCTAAGAAAACATAAGGGGTATTCAGGATGTGTTGTATTTTCCCTTGTATTGTGTATTTTTGATAAATTTGATATATGTAGTAAATTTTTTAATATAACAAAAACAAAATTAAGTTTTCAAAATACAACCCTGTGGAAAATATACAAGTTGTGTATTAGATCAGCTGATTGTACAAGCATTTCTACTCAGCATGGAGAAACTAAAGGCTACGCTGTGAGTTTATTTAATAAAAATTAATATAATTGATTTTAAAATACAATATGTACTTTACTGAAGGTTCGATCACAATAAGTTGTAAGTATTGTAAATTTTGCAAAAATTTATCACAAATGCACCACATCGTGAATACCACTATTATTGCTAACAATAGCTATTTTTTTTAACTTTTTTAAAATGTGGATTCAAAACAATAAAGCAGAAAAAAAAGTTATTGATCAAAATTCGGAATCTGAAGATTTATCAAAATTTGTGCTTTTCTCGCTAAGCTTACCATTTAGCAATGCTGAGGTTAAGAACATTTTTAGTTATATGAATTTTTCTTATTTAAACGAAAATTCGAAAAAGAAAATTCAAGAAAAACTCTTAAATAATTTGTTGAATGTAAAAACATGGCTGCATGCTCAAAAAAAGTGTTGTAATGCCTATCAAATACCAGATAGCTTAATAAAAAAATTTAAAAATTTAGAAATGCGAATTTCTATGATAATAATACAAGCAACAATTTAAGAATTGACCTCGAAGATGTGCCTGAATTTAAGTTTTGTATATTGTATATCGTTACTTAAAATTAAAAAACCATTACAATGTTTATAATTTTTTATAGGAGAAGAAAATAAATTTAAGTGCGATGGTAATCAAATAAATAAATGTTTTGAAACTTGCTTCTGTGTTTTTTTTTATATGCATATTTAGACTTATTTAGATATATATCTTTGAAATTGAAAGTGGAATATTTTTGTGGAATACAAAAATTGAAAGTGGAATATTTAGCATATTTTTTTTTAACAAAAAGCATATTTTTCAAAAATCTTCTGGTCACACTGTATAAGCTTATAACTATATACATAATTATACACATTAATAGAGAGGGGTTGGCCATTGTGATAAAATTAAGTTTTTACATGAACTATTTATTTGATTTAAAAAAAAACATTTGGAAACTATTATTTGCTCTGTAAACAACATATCTCCATTTTAACTTTTTTGTAGTTTTTCCAAAATTATGCACTGAAGCCCACCTAATTTTTCGGTTTTTTTTTTGGAACTGATGCCTTTAGTGTGCAAATTTTGCACGAATTCGATTGGACGAAAACTAACCGCCTCATTTTGTATCACGAAAATGCAAACCAACCACAAGCAAGACACGAGAAGCAAAAAAATTTTGTATAGAAAAAAGTATTGCTTCTAGAGTCTTGCTTGTCGTTGGTGTGCTTTTGTGAAATACAAATAAAGCATATCAAGAGTAAAAATTGGGCATTTTACTATTTTTAATTTTACTATTTATTTAACATTTTTTATTTAACATATTTCTAATAAAAATTTACTAAAGGTTTGTGAACAAGCAACAAGGCATACCTACATATATAAAGTAGCTATCGTACTTTTAATAGTAATTCGAGTAAAAACTAATTTGCCTGCTCAAAAAGGATTGAACACGGGTCATAAAACGACCGTTTGCAGGACGTTTTGGCCGAACAACGGTCGACTCTAGATTGAGCAGTGACCATATAAGAGTCGCACTGTATACATATATAAGTATAATAATAACTACATATGGGGCTTTTCATAGTGACTGGTGGGACAGTTTACTCCAGAAGCCCTAATGTTTAGGCCTGTAACTTTATATTTTGATATAATATAATGGATCAAATAGATATTTTACAATAGATTATGAACCGACTTATAAACCTTTTACCGAAAAAAATAACTCATATGAATATTTTGGTAATATTTCATTGGTTAAAAGAGTGTGACTGGTGGGACAGTCAAAAATACCTCACCTCCGCCTTCTGCACTGTCAATCGCGATTTTTGTCCAAATACTATACATAGCCGGATGTCTTTTACTATGCTATGAAATTATTAAATAGATTTCAACAGAAACTAAAAACTAGCACCAAGTTTAGTTTCTAGAAGAAAATATAGAAAGTAGAAATTGTGACTGGTGGGACATCGTGGGACAATAAACAACAACTTATCATAGTAAAAAAATACTTAATCTTGTTTTTTCTAAATAATTTGTACAGATCATTGCGTTAAGAATAAATTGGTTATAATCATATCAATTTAAAAAAATAGCTCATTTTCCCATTTCCCGTATATAATAAAACTAAATATAAATATATCAATAAAAATCTAAAATCTAAATCTAAAAATAGAATGCCCCATATATAATAAAACATATGCATGTTAGGGTGGACCAATTTGATAAAATTATGTTATGTTTACGTGCATTTTTTATTTAAGGACAAAAAAAAAGAGGTTTGTTTTTTTTCACTCTGATGTAAAACGTACCTGCTCTTTCCAATTTTTTTGTAAGTTTTTCAAAATTTTGTAATAGAGCTCACCTTATCGTTCGGTTCTTTTTTTAAAAACTGATAAAAAAAATTTCTAAGGCTCAAGAAACCTTATCACGTAAATTTTAAAAGAAATCGATCGGTCGAAAAAAAGTTGAAGCACATGAATGGTAAAAATGTGTCATTTTACTATTTTTACAAAATGTTTTCATGAGTTTTTATTATATGTAGGTTTGCAAACAAGCAACAAATTCAAAAGTATATATGAATAAGTTGTCTTATTTCTTAAAGTAATTCAATTAAAAATTAATTTTTTTTTAATATGGCTGAACAGCGGCTAAACAAAGGTCGAACAGCGGGGTCTTGCAGGACTTTTTGGCCGAAGAGCGACCGAACCAGGATCGAACAGTGGCCATAAAAGAATCGAATTATATAAATTTAATAATAACTACATATATACTTCTACATACATATGTTTAGTAGAGTGGGCCAATTAGAAAAAATTACGATTTTATAAGAATTTTTTATTTGAGGACAAAAAGTAATCAATGGACATGTGCTTTTTTCAGTAATTGCTTCAAACCTTGCTGGACTGGAGCCCCCATCTAATCGTTCGGTTTGTTTTTAGAACTTATGCTAAAAAAACTATTTTCTCATAAAACCTTAGCATGGAAGTTTTGAACGAAATGGATTGGTCGAAAACGAAATAATATTATACCAGTAGTAAAAATATGGCATTTTACTATTTATACCAAAAGAGTTTCCATAAAATTTTACTATACATCAATTCCATTTTAACCCGAATGGTGCTGTAATTATTTTTTCCGAATTTCTTTAAACGTCACTTATAGCAAATTTGAGCTTATGTATTGATTACACGAGCAGCTTTTGTGAACGTCAATGTGTGAACGGCAATGTCACGCTGGCACAGTTCGGGTTAAACGTACCGGCCTTACGGAATGACCATCTTCGATTTTGGTAAAATTTTGCACAGAGCATTACGGAGGGAAATAAAAAACTTGATTTGGAGGAAAAAAAATTACGTGATTTTTCGCGGAATTACAGGGTGCACAAAATTGACAATAATCGAAAAAAACATCGAAACTTGAAAACTCATATCTTACACACTTCTTAACCGAATGTTAAGTCTAAACAACCATTGGAAAGGTAATTAAAGGGACTTTAATTTAAAAATTATTTTGTAAAATTTTGGTAGTTAGGGGTTCCATCCCTTGCGGTAAGGTAATTAATTGAGATGAAGGAGTGCGAGGAAAACCGTTTGAAAAATACAAATAATTTTTTCTTAGGGAAGGGTTTCAATGGGTTAATGAGATATGATCATTTTAATATCTAAACACAAATATTTTTAGATTAATAAACGAAATACTTAACTGAATTTTAAGTTCGAACTATTTTTGGAAAGGTAAATGAACGGACTTTAATTCAAAAATAGTTTTGGGAAAGTTTTGGTGGTTTTGGTGGTTGGGGGTTCCATCAATTGCAGTAAGGTAATTGATTTCGAAGAAGGAGTTCGAACAACACAATTTCAAAATTAAAAATAATTGAGTTCGCACCGTCATATTTTTATTAAAAAATAATTAACTAAGCGATAAATTATGTACAATTTATTTTTTAAATATAGACAAAGATACTTACATATAAAAAACCTGGGAAATATTTTGAAGTTTCTCAGTTGATAAAAACTAAAATTCGTGTAAATTTTCTCAAAACTTATAGATTAAATTGAAATTATTCGATTATCTAATCAAAAACTCTTAAAATCAGTACACATGAGAGTTTGATGATGAATATCTTTTGAACGCTTAATTTAATCGCCAAAACATATGATATCATTTTTATAGTGCACTTAATTTCCTACTAAAATTTGTATTGCGAATTTTCTAACAGTCATTTATTGTCGAGTAATAACATAATCAAAAAAAAAATTAAACATGTCTTAAAATAATCAAACTTAAATTTTCAATATCATTCACATGGTGAGGTTTACGGAAAAAATATGGGATACCTTTTTTGTAGAGGTCATTAAATTTCCTACAAAATTCTTATAAAACATTTTTCTGTACAATCAATTAATGATGCGGCATGTATTTTTTCTATTGGACTAACAAAAAAAAAAAAAAACTGCGATGCGGAGCATCTTCCTATTAAAGTTAAGAGCTCATATTTGGCGAGAATTTATTTAAGGTGTCTAGCAACCCATTTTTCCGTCACTTTAAAAAAATTGATTTTTTTTGACCCAGTGTATATATATAGTGTACTACTACTTTTTGTACTACTACTTTTGTACTAATAGTTGTACTACTTTTTATAGTAGTCTGAGTTAAAATCCATTTTTTTTAACTAAGCTTGAACGGCGGCCAAACAAGGATCGAACAGTAACAGTACAATGGGAATTTCCGGGACCTTTAAGCAAAACAGTGGCCGGATATGGGTTGAACAGTGGCTAAACAAAAGTCTAACTAAATATAATAATAACTACATATGAGTATATACTAGGGTGGGCCGATTATACAAAATTAAGTTCTTACATGGATTTTAATGCATGGAATAAAACACCATACATTTAAAATTTATCACAATAGGATGAAACCCACGCCTTTCTACCATACAATCTAACTATGTGCCACCTGTTAAATCTCTTAAAATACCGCAAAAAATTGATGAAACGGAATTTTGTGTGGAACCAACAAAAAGCAAACAAACATCTCACATCTATTTATTAATTTTTCGATATTATATTTTATGTGTTGTTGGCAACTCTATAAAATTTAAAAATATCCTAAAATAATTGCTGGTGGGAACTTTACTATGTAGTTGAATTTTAAAATACGTTGGCAACTCTGTTTTTATGTCATAATTTATGCATGCTAAAAATGCAGTTTCCAAGAATTGGCTTATTATATGTAATTTTTTCAATTGCCTATTATTTCGCGATAATGCTAAATTTTCAAAATTATTAACTTTCTATAGTATAAGCTGGCAACTCTGGCTGACACACACTCAAGCCAGTGCGCCCACTTTTACCTTAGTTCGTTCGTTCGTTAGTTTGTTCGCTTTGATGCGTTCTCACTAGCTATTCAGCTAATTGCTAGCTTGCTTGGCCAAACTGGCTCATAGGCCTTAGCCACAACCAGTTTTTAGCAGCTAACTGCCAAGCCACCCAACAACGGTCCACAAAAGCCAGTGCTGGTTGTTGTTGCTGTTGTAGTTGTTGGCAATGGTGTTTATTTTTGCTTTTGCAGGTTTTGTGTATCGCTCGCTCGCTCTCTGTACGTGTTGCACCCACACTTTGCTCATTCACTCACCAGCTAAAAGTTACACGATCTCCCCAACTCACTGTCCAATTTTCGTTTTTCATTTGTTTTTCCGAATTTTCATGCCTACGTTTTTACTTCATTCTATTTGATTTTAATTTGTAATCATTCGTGCGTTCGTTTTATTTTGTGCTTATCTCTAACTCGACCTCGTCGTCTCCAAACGCCATCGACTTTGGGGATTCATCTGTTATGGCCTGCTTTACTACCAAAACTTCCACAACTCTGTGCGTTTTGGAGACCATTTTTTATTATTTTTTTATATCTCTTCCCATTTATTTTGTCTTTAAGTTTTTGCCGTAATCTGCTTCTCTTTTGCATGTCTTGCTATTTATTTTCACGTTTTCGTGCATGCCGTGAAATGCATCTGTAATCTTTTGGTTGATCTGGACAAAAGAGGCGCACAGCGGGTGATATTTGCTATACAGTAGATCCAAACAGGTTTCTTTCATCACACTTTATTAAATACATCCTTGCTGACGCAAATGCAAATAAGTCTATTCTGGCACTACATCCATTTATTACATGGACTTTTAGAAAATATAGCACATAATATTAAAGCAACAACGATATAGCTGAAATGAATATATATAAATTAATTTCTTAACTTAAAAACAAACTCAATATATTAGTCCTTAATCCCAAAATAGCTATCTATCGTCTTTCAGACCGTAAAATGGTCTTGAAGTAAAATACTTAGTTCAGAAAAGAAAAAAAATATTTTTAAAACAAAAAAAAAAAATATAAAGGGTGAAAAGGTTCCACTCTACATTTTTGTTCAAAAATGTATTTTTATGTGTTTAACCGAACAGCACTATGCTCAAGTCTCGCTCTAAAGTCCTTTGTACCTAAATTTTGGCTGAAGTGCAAAAACTCGTGATTTTTTTATGAAAGTAAGAATTCCACATCCCAAAACTTGCCTCAAAAAAAAGTTCCATCCTGGATGTGAGGTATATAATAGCTGAAAGCAAACTGAATATATTAGTCCTTAATCCCAAAATTGCTATCTAACGTCCTTCATACCGTAAAATGGTGTTAAAGTAAAAAACTTAGTTCAGAAAAGAAAAATATTTTTAAAACGAAAAAATATAAAAGGTGAAAAGGTTCCACTGTACATTTTTGTTCAAAAATGTATTTTTATGTGTTTAATCGAGCGGCACTATACTCAAGTCTAGCTCTATATCGTCCTTGATGCCTAAATCTAGGCTGAAGTGCAAAAAATCGTGACTTTTTTATGAAAGTAAGAATTCCACAACCCAAAACCTGCCCCAAAACAAATAGTTCCATCCTGGATTTCAGATATATGATAGCTAATGACAAATTGATGTTTTTATTCCTTGATCCCAAAATTACTATCTATAGTCCTTCATACCGTAAAATGGTCTTGAAGTAATATACTCAGTTCAGAAAAAAAAATTTTAAAACGAAAAAAACTATAGAAGGTGAAAGGGTTCCACTCCATATTTTTGTTCAAAAATGTACTTTTATGTGTTTAATCGAAAGGCACTATGCTATGTCCCGCTCTGTCGTCTTTGCTACCTAAATTTGGGCTGAAGTGCAAGAAATCGTGATTTTTTTTATGAAAGTAAGAATTCCACACCCCAAAACTTGTCTTAAAAGAAGTAGTTCTATCCTGAATTTTTGATGTGAAAGCTGATGGCAAGCCATTGTTTTAAAATTTGTAAAGTGTTACTTACGGCTTTTTGATTTCATATGGCGATATGTTTTATTATTATTATTATGATTAATAATAAGTGTAAATGAATTTGTTTTCTTTTGTTTTGTTAAGTTATTATTTAATAGATATGACATCAAAAGTGTTCAAATAAATAAAAAATATAATATTGATCTAAAGCCTGGTTTTCACTAAGTCAATTTCAATGACAACAATCACTGATGTCAGTAGGCATTTTGACCATATGACGTCAAATGCGTTTTCATTGAAACCCAAAAACTGACATCGAATCGAATGTCAAAGACTGACGTTGAATTTATAAGTCAATTGATTGCCATACTGTTTTCACTTTCGATGTTATTTGTGAAATGCCATCGGTTCGTTCAGTTGTGCTTTTTTTGTCAACAACAGCTGATGTTTTATATTTGAGATTGTTAGAAAATGTTTCTTTTTGGTGTTATTTATAAAATACTGTTAATTTTATTAGCTTAATAACAAAAGTTCACTTAAACAAAGATTATCGACGCTGTTGGTTCAAAAGGCACCCTCGTCACGTTCCATCGCAAGGTACGTGTTCAAGATTCGCGCAAATGACAAATTCCTGGCAAAGCGACTGCAACAACACAAATGCCGTAAATGCATCCTGCAACAAATCCCTTGGAAGCAACACCGGCCACTGCGATAATCCCTGTTTAAGTGCATTTTTCCTTTTAAACCAATTAAAATAACAATTTTTAAAAAATTTTGCCAGTAGTGAAACGAAAAATAATTAAAACAAAATTTTTTGTAGGCAACAACTCACACAAAATGCCACATGTTGGCATTTCGATTTTTCTTGTCATACAACGATATTTTGATTGACAAGCAAAATTATATCTGTTCTCACTTATTTGTGATTTTATATGACAATTAGTGGTCATATATGACAACAAATGTAAATGAATATACTTTTCCATTAGATTGACAAAATTTGTGATTGAAAACTGACCTAGTGAAAACCAGGCTTAAAAGATGTTAAAGGAATGAATTGTTTAAATAAAAAAAATGGGAAAAATCATGGGATCGTGGGATCTTTGTTTTCAATCCCGACAGTCCCGGGATTGACAAAACCTCGCGGATGGTTTTGTTAATCCCTTACAGCCTTAGTTATTATATGCATATGTATATATATTATAACTTAAAGTCTAAAATTAGTGAGTAAGAAATTTGTAAATATTTTGACTAATTAATAAACGAAATGAAATAAAATGAAAACTGAAGTTTTTTTCCTAAGAAAGAGATATTATAATTATTTTTATAATTTGTTGGGCTCGAGTACGGATAAAATCGCAAGCCCGGACAGGGTCCGGACAGGGTTGAAAAGTCCGGACAATCCGAACAAAATCCTGTCCTATAGCAACCTAGCTCTATGCTATCACAGTCTTGGTTTTCTGCAATTTTGTTATTGAGGATATTGAGATCAGTGTATACTTTGTTAGTACAAAATTTATTAAGGCCTATATTTTTAATAGTTCGTAAAATAGCCTTACTTTTAGCTGCATCTAAAAACTTTTCGAACAAGTATTTTGATTTTGTCCGTTTTACAGCTTGTTTGCGAAAACTTGAAAAGTCCTCAAATTGTGCTGACGAACTACAGTACCTTTTCCAATTAGAACGCGGCTATAGTGGCGACTTGGAGAAACGCATTGGAGAAATAGAGAACACAAGTCATGCATCTCTTTTGTGCCAATGCATTTTTCAGTTTAAGCTCGGCTCGGTTCGGTCGTAAGTAGGCACTATAAACGCTCCCTTAGAATAAGTAGGCTCGATTACGCTTTTGGATACTCGACTCAGAATGCATCGAATGGGTACGAAAATAAGAAAAAAATATTGTTGTTTTTTTTAAAAAAGTATACAATATGGAACCATATTATGAAGTGATATAAAATTTAAAAGTTTTTTTAATACATGTAGGTTTTGTGTAAGTAAAGAGATTTTTTGAATTTGTAAGGTAAGTTTTGCTCATTTTACAGTATTCAAGAAGATGCTTATTGACTTAACGACTATATGAAAGTGATAAATCTGATGACGAAGTTTAAATATTTCACAACCAATAATGTTCGAAAGAAATCACTTCGCAGACAAAAATTAAACTATGTACATAATATTTTATTCTATAACTCGAATTTTCCGTAACTCGAAGTGTAATTCTGGTCCCTTGACACTTCGAGTTAGGGAAGCTGCACTATCTTTAATAATAAATAAATGCGATCTCTTTATAATTCACCCTTTTATTTTAAGAAAATCAAGTAATTTAAAATTGAGTTTATGTTTTAAAAAAATTAGCGTGTTTTTTTAAAAAAACAGTAAAGAGGATTATTAAATTGCATTCTGATTATGTAACTAATTTTTTTGAGGATATCTTTTTTGTAAAAAAAATGTTCTGCCTTAAAAAAAAACTAAAAACTCAAAAATTTGGGCGGTTTGATAAGCTACAGTAAAAAAAAAGATTTTGTGATTTTTATGAAACTTTTTTGTAATTTTATTTTAAGTATTTACTGATGATTTCCAAAACATTATTTTCGTTTTTCATAAAAAAAAGAAATAGTTATGCAGATTGAAAAAGTGACTTTTTGCGAAAAATGGTCAATTTTGTATTGAAAAATATTCAAACTTTAGCAAAATTTGAAAGAGAATTACAAGAAAAACGATTTTTTGATTTTAGCGAAAATTTTTTTGTTATTTTATTTAATATATTAGCTTTTAATTTCCAAACTATTGCTTGAGAATTTTCATAAACAAGAAAGTAATGCAGGCTTGAAAAAGTGATTTGTTGGGAAAAATGGTAAATTTTGTATGGAAAAATATTCAAAATTTCGCAAAGTTTGAAAGGTAATTGCAAGAAAATAGATTCTTTAATTTTAGCTATACCTTTTTGTAATTTTATTAGTGTATAAGCTTTTAAGTTCCAAAATATAACTTGCGAATTTTCATAAACAAGAAAGTAATGCAGACTTAAAAAAGTGATTTTTTAGGAAAAATGGTAAATTTTGTATGGAAAAATATTCAAAATTTAGCAAAGTTTGAAAGAGAATTACAAGAAAAAAGTTTCTTTGATTTTGATAAAACTTCTTTTTTTTTTAATTTTATTTGATGTATTAGCTTTTACGTTCCAAACTATTATTTGCGAATTTTTATAAACAAGAAAGTTATGCAGGTTTAAAGAAGTGACAAAAAAAGAATTCAAGCTGAGTTTGAGAGCAAAATGGGTCTCTTGGTCGACAAACCAAAGCCAGGATATTAATTTCCAGGGTCTACTAACGACGTAAACACAGCTAAGTGCTTTTTCTATAACGCAGAAATAAGCTCACAGATAACTGGCATAAACAAATCTTTAATTTAAAAATTTTCTATTATTTTGAGAGTTTTGGCAAGTAGCTTCCTCATAGATCTGAATAACTTCATATGGTTATTAGAAGAAACTAGAGAGTTGTATATAAAGTCAAAAGGCTGGTATTATATGACGATTAATGGTCATCAAGTTCTTATGCACGGATGTGAAGTCATTTCAGCATTTTCCCAACCAATCGGAACATTGTCCGAAGAGGCATTAAAAGCAAGGCACAAGGGATTTAGAAAAAAATTACTTAACCATACCCGTAAATGCTCAAGGATTAAGTCTAATAAAGATTTAATGAAAATATTGTTGCTGACATCTGAGAATCTCTTCGCATCCAAAAGAACTACCAAATCAAAAGCAAATGCAATTATTGATGAAGAAGTAAAGAAGTTTACTAAATTAGTTGAAGACCCTTGTATTGTCAGTAGCGATATAAGTTTTTAATTTTGTAGACATATCTACCTAACATTTTTTAATTGACATTTTGTTAATAAAAATAAGTTACCTATTTTATTTTCCTGTTGTAAGTAGAGTTTTTAATTAACACAAGTGGGAATATTTATGGAACAACAGATTTACCTGCCATACAAAATCACGAAAAAATTAATATACGTCCAAAGGAGGTACCCCTAGGGTCTTATCGATTTCAATAATTTTGATTACACATCTATTCCTCTATTTGTTTAGCCTTCTGACTGAGTTTTGTTAAAATCGGACAACTTTTGTATGTATCTGTCATATAAAATCATGTAATAAACTAATATAGGTCTAGGGAAGGTACCCCTAGGATCTTACTGATTTCAACTATTTTCAGTATGCTTCTTTTACTTAATTTGTTTAACCTTGTGACCGAGTTCTGTTTTGTTTGGACAACTATTGTATGTACCTGTCATACAAAATAATATAAATTATTAATCTAGGTCCAGGGGAGGTACCCCTAGGGTTTTACCGATTTCAACTATTTTCAGTACACATCTATTGCTATATTTATTTAGCCATCTGACCGAGTTTTGTTAAAATCAGACAACTTTTGTATGTACCTCTCATATAAAATCATATAAAAAATTAGTATAGGTCTAGGGGAGGTACCCCTAGGGTCTTACTGATTTCAACTATTTTCAGTATACTTCTATTACTATATTTGTTTAACCTTGTGACCGAGTTTTGTTTTGATTAGACAACTGTTTTATGTACCTGTCATATAAAATCAGGTAAATTATTAACCTAGGTCCAGGGGAGGTATCCCTAGGGTCTTATTGATTTCAACTATTTTCAGTACACATCTATTGCTATATTTGTTTAGCCATCTGACCGAGTTTTGTTAAAATCAGACAACTTTTGTATGTACCTCTCATATAAAATCATATAAAACATTAGTATAGGTCTAGGGGAGGTACCCCTATGGTGTTACTGATTTCAACTATTTTCAGTATACTTCTATTACTATATTTGTTTAACCTTGTGACCGAGTTTCGTTTTGATTGGACAACTTTTTTATGTACCTGTCATACAAAATTATATAAATTATTAATCTAGGTCCAGGGGAGGTACCCCTAGGGTCTTATTGATTTCAACTATTTTCAGTACACATCTATTTCTCTATTTGTTTAGCCTTCTGACTGAGTTTTGTCAAAATCGGACAACTTTTGTATGTATCTGTCATATAAAATCATGTAATAAACTAATATAGGTCTGGGGAAGGTACGCCTAGGGTCTTACTGATTTCAACTATTTTCAGTATGCTTCTTTTACTGAATTAGTTTAACCTTGTGACCGAGTTTTGTTTTGTTTGGACAACTATTGTATGTACCTGTCATACAAAATCAGGTAAATTATTAATCTAGGTCCAGGGGAGGTACCCCTAGGGTCTTGCCGATTTCAACTATTTTCAGTACACACCTATTGCTATATTTGTTTAGCCTTCTGACTGAGTTTTGTCAAAATCTGACAACTTTTGTATGTATCTGTCATATAAAATCATGTAATAAACTAATATAGGTCTGGGGAAGGTACCCCTAGGGTCTTACTGATTTCAACTATTTTCAGTATACATCTATTACTATATATGTTTAACCTAGTGACCGAGTTTCGTTTTGATTGGACAACCTTTTTATGTACCTGTCATACAAAATCATATAAATTATTAATCTAGGTCCAGGGGAGATACCCTTAGGGACTGACCGATTTACACCATTTTTAAAAATTTTTTAATTAGTCTTAGCTTGCTAAGCATACAAAATTTCATTTTGATAGGAGCACTCCTTCTATTTTTGTTCCACTTTTGTATGGGATCAGCACACTGTGCGACATTGTGATTACGCCATAGCTGACTTGAATTTTTTTAAGTCTCGTTTTTAAAGGTACATTCTATTGAAAAAGATCTAATAGATAATAATTTAAAAAAATCTGCCTGATAATCTACTGATGTCATAGAAAATATTCTTGCCAACCAGTTCTGTCAAAATCTGCGTTAAGAAGTTTAAATTGTATATTTTTAAAGTCTCGATATGCCATTATATAGTGTTAAAAAAGATCGAAAGTCATAAAATTAAGTCATGATAAGAAAATTTGGGACCCGAAAGTTGATTATACAACAAAACATTGCTCTTGATACATAAAAAAAACATCTAGAGGCTTGCTGGAGGCAGACATTAAGTGTGTCGCAGTCCCATTTTCATACCAATGCAAATGCACATTCTATTGAAGTTGAATTTAGTTAGGAGATTTTTTTTAAATTTTAAATTGGAAAAGGTAAAACTTTGGAGCTTAGAGAATATTTTTTATTTAAAGCTCCAGAAGGATTTTTTCAACATATTTTCAAAATTTTCTCGTATTGCTATATTTGGATTGTATGGTTGGTTTGTATTGCCTAGTTTTAGTTATATTACCTATCTAGAAAGTTGAGTTTTAAATTAAAAAGTTTTTTTATAATCTGAAAAATTTCATCAATGCCCATTTTGCCCCACATTTTGAGTTGAGCCTTCTAGCGTTTTGTTAAATTTTAAAAAAATGCCCTACACTGCTTTGATTGGGTACCTTGTATAATAATTGTACGAGCCAAAAGTGCATTTCTGCACACAGTATCGTCAATGGTGTTGACCACTGTACAGCTTTGGATTAAAAGTGTACAACAACACCAGACAGTTTGTCGTTTCAGCTCAACTGTCTGCATGTCTGTCTGCATGTCTGTCTGTATGTCTGTCTGTATGTCTGTCTGTCTGTTTGTCCGATTATCTGTCTTGTTGCCTCACTGTCGTTGGTACGCTGTAAGCTGTGCTGTTGCCACTTTTTGCCATGCACTGTATTCTATCTATTGTTTTAATGTTTGTCTTTCGCTTTTCTACACTATCTTGTTTATTTTTCTTTTTTCGATTTCATTTTATTTGTATTTTTTTTATGTTTTCTCTTCTGCGCTTTGCTATCGCTTCGCTCAAGCTCAATGTTTTTGGTTTTGCTTTTTTTCTCGTTCGTTTTTTTTGTTTGTTTATTTTTTGTTTATTTTTGCTATTGTTCAGTGTTTGCTCATTGTATATAGCTGCGTTTGTAGCTCCTCGTACGTTGGGTTTGATCCATAAGCTGATAAAAATAAAAATAAAAACAAAATCAACCGAACAACCGACCAACTAACGTTTGCTAAAAGCAAAACAAGAAAAGCGTCTGTGGAAGAGGGTGGTGGGTGTAGTTGTTGTAGTTTTTGTATGCGCTGCATTGTCAGCTGTTATGTTGATTTTGGCATTGTTGTTGTTGTGTTGGTGCAAGCTGCCAGCAGACCGGCTACCGTTTGTGGGCCATGCTAGTGTAGGGTCAGTAGCGCAGTGAGGGGTTTTGCAAAGGGATAAATTTCCCCCAAATACTGGGAATATGATGATAGCATTAAAAAACGGCTATTCATCCACGTATGTGTACTAGACAGTACCTAGTGGGCAAAAGCAGGTCTTTGAAGCGCTTCTAGCAGGCCATCATATGGATTTCGTAGCCCTTCCGTGCTCGTTTCCAAGCCCATAAACTTTTTTATATGAAACGAGAAAATTTCTAGGCCTTCCTCTCTCGCGACTCTAAAGAAGCCTGCTAGAAGCCTTTCTTTAGAATGTACATTAGAAAGAAAAGCAATATAAATATCAACTTGAAATAAAAAAACTTTTGACAATTTCCAGATTTGAACCAGCGTCCTCTCATCTGGCGGTCTGGCATCTTACCCACTTGTCCACTTCAGTTGTTTAAAAACTTCAGCTTATTTTGCATCATTACATATGAAAGTAAGCTTTCGGGAGCGCGGGTTCGCGCCCCAGCTCCGACCAAAAAAAATATTTTTGTATTTTTTTTTAAATCTAAATTTTTTTACAAATTTTTTTGTTCATTTAAACATTTTTTTGGAATTTTTTTGTAAATTTCTTCATAAAAAATAATAGAAAAGACCATATAAACGTTTTCATATAATGTGATATGCAATGTGTTAGATTTCGGAGACCTGGGATCGCGTCCCAACTAGGACAAAAAAAAAAATATTTTCGCGTAAACGACAATTTTCGATATCAATAGTTAGCAAAAACTGTAATATTTTATGAACGTGTTCTATGAACAATGACCAATAACGACAACGTTTATTTTCATTAAATTTTTGGGAATTCCACTTCTGATTTGCTCGCATTCACTCTGCGTGGCTTATTTGTGGAGAAGGTAACTGCCTGCGCCTGTCTGTAAGAATTGGTGTTCACTCTGTCCGCAACCATAGGCGGAAACCCTAGAAGCTTATAAATTTCCAAGCATGCTTTTAGCATTTCAAACAATAAATAAATCGAAACAATAAAGCCACGCTCACTTTTTACCTCGCTTGTTCGCACAGTTTGCCTGCCTTCCGATTGAAGAGTGATTGAGAGGGTGGAAGTTTGAATCTGGAGTATGGCTGAGAATATTTTTGAAAAAACATTAAGAAAATCTGTCGAAAAAAATCTGTTAGTTTTTGCGATTTTTCTGAGCAAAAGGAAGAAGCTTCTCTTTACAATGTATGGAATCAAATCAGGAACCAAAAATAATAGTTATTTTTTAAGTTTCTATTCAAAAAGTCAGACGTAAAGAATTACAGTCCCATTCTGGCAAATTAACAATTGTTTGTCAATATTTTTTATATTTCTATATGTTTGTTGTTTTTAAAACAAAATTTGAAGCTCAAAAAACAAAATTTTTCAATGAAATTGTCAATAACTGAAAAGCAGTTGACAATTTTTATCTAAATTTATTATTTTTGAGCATCAAATTTTGTTTTGAAATCAAAAAATTACAACAAACACATAGAAATATTCAAAATACTGGTTTACAATTGTTAATTTGCCAGAATAGGGCTGTTAGTCTATTCAATACTTGACTATAGCAGTGTGATGCTTGTTAGCTAAGGAATACTAAATAATATGTAATATGTGATTTTAATTTTTCTGATTTTTTTTTTAAAAAAGTCAATAAATAATCGGTTTTTTACCGATTTTTTTTATTTCGAAAAGTTAAAATTTAACTTTTATTTTTTCGATCAAAAAATAAAGTTAAAATTTTACTTTTATTTTTCGATTAAAAATAACAGTTAAAATTTTACTTTTATTTTTTCGATCAAATTAAGAAGTCAAATTTTAGTTGCTATATCATCTGCTTGTAGCCACTGCCTCCGAAGTTTGCGAAATCAATGAAAACACAATGTGCAATGATAAGCAAATAAGCAATGTTACATAAATAATGATGAGCTTAAGCCGAAAGCCTTTGTTGCCAGTGCTGCTGATTTTGTATTATAATTATTAATAATTGTAATTCACTTTTTTAAAAAAGAAAAAATTAAAAAATAATGATGTGCAACGATATGAAGATCGATAGTAAGGTTGTTTTTCTCTTTAAAAAATTTTACGAATAGGTGTAAAAGAATAATAATTATAAAATAAATTTAATTATATAAATAATTATAATTAATTAAATAATAAATGAATTAAATTGTTTTAAGTAGAGATAAAAAAATCACATTGTATTTCAATAGCACAGTCATTGATATTTTTTATATCGAAAAAATATAAGTACAATTTCAACTTTTCTTTTTGATCGAAAAAATATAAGTACAATTTCAACTTTTCTTTTTGATCAAAAAAAATAAAAGTCAAGTTTTAACAGTTATATTTGATCGAAAAAAAGTAAAATTTTAACTCTTATTTTTGATCGAAAAAATAAGAGTAAAATTTTAACTTTTATTTTTGATCGAAAAAAGAAGAGTAAAATTTTAATTTATATTTTTGACCTAAAAAATAAAAGTCATATTTTAACTTATATTTTGGGTCAAAAAAATAAAAGTCAAATTTTAACTTTTATTTTTGATCAAATAAATAAAAATACAATTTTAACCAGGGACCGAAAATAACTGTTATTTTACAATTTTCAGATGAAAAAGGCATGACGAAAAAGTTGCCGGTGGACTTTTTTAAATAAACCATTATAATCGTAATGGTAGCAGCTTCGAGAATATTAAACGCCCTTTACATTTTCGACTATTACTATAAAAGTTAAATTTAACTGTTATTTTTTGCCTTTTATTTTTCGGGCAAAAATAACTGTTACTTTTTACTTTATTTTTTAGTTAAAAAATAACAGTTATTTTGTGCCTTTATTTTTTCGGTAAAAAATATCAGGCAATTTTTTTTTCAAAGACCGCTTGACTGTAAAAAATACTATTAAAACTAAAAAAGCGTTATAGCTCAAAATGTGCGAGCTGCTGAGACAACGAAAATTGCATTAAACTTTTTGTCGTTCAAGCGGCCTTTAATAAAAATTTTAATTGCCTGATATTTTTGACCGAAAAAATAAAAAGCACATAATAACTGTTATTTTTGACCTAAAATATAAAAGTCAAAACTAACAGTTATTTTTGCCCGAAAAAATAAAAGGCATAAAATAACTAGTATTTTTATCGGAAAAAATAAAAGGTAAATGATAACTGTTAACATCTGACTTTTTTGATAAAAACCATAACCGGTACAGTCCCTGATTTTAACTTTTATTTTTGATCTAATTAAAATCGGTGAAAAAATAATGATTACATGTTGACTTTTTGGAAAACAATCATAACCGTTACGGTCCCTGAATTAGATATTGAATCATAAGTGGCCCCCCTCGCAAAAAGCAATCTATGCCACTGAGTAGGGTTCGAATTTGTGGCAGTGACCGCGACGCAGCTTTAGTCGTTTGCTGCGGTTTTTGTGCGAGTGCTATTGTTGTTATAGTTGTTGTTGTTGTATTGTTTTAGTTGTTTGACTTGTTGTTGTTGCTGGTTTTTGCATTTGCTGTCCCCTTTTCAAATCACTGCATTTGCAAATATTTCTCATTCGTTTTTCATCGCTTTCGGTTTCTCTCTTTTGTGCATCATGGTTTACCTCTTCTGCCTTCTCTACTCTATTACATTGCATGAATTTTCCACAAATAGCCCGAATCAATTCGATTCTCTGCTCTTTCGCAATTTCGCTATAACGAAAACTTGTAATAATACCCCCCTCCCCCAACCCCATTTAGCCATCGCTGCTGCCCCGTCACCAACGTCCTAAGCTAACTAACCACTGTTGTGTGCGTTGCACTCCACTCCATTTAGCATTAGCAGCTCCATTCCGGGTATCGGTCCTCATGCGCCTGCCTCCCTGCGTTTGTTGCCTGTGCAGCGGCAACAGCAGCGCCATGTTGTACATCAAGCTTTGCCATGCATTCATACCAAAGCCCCACCATGGCCAGGCTCTATACCTTTGCTCTGCCATCATGCCGGTCCCTATCGTGTTGCTGCTGTGTTTTGCTTTGCTTGTTTTCACTGTTTTGCTTTTATTTCCTTTACTTTTTCACCCATTCGTTCGTTCGTTCATTCGTTCGTTCGTTGTTTGTTCTTCATTTTCTTCTCTGTTGCCTGCTGTAGCTACTGCTGTTGTTGTTGTTTTGTTGTTGCTGCTTGACGGCCTGGTTCTCGCCGCTTTGGAAACTGAGCAGCAGCTTTTATGTGGGCTTCTTTCTTTATTTTGTGCGATTCTCTATTTTCCCCAATCATGCTCTGCCTTTTCCTACTCGTTTCTGATATTCGCTCTACTCTACATTCAGTTATTCGCCGATAATTGATGTCAAAGGACGCGCGGCTGTTTCTACGCGGCTATTTTTTTCTTATTCAACAGGATTACCACATTGCCACGCCCATTAGCATAATAATAATAGTTATAGTTATAATAAAAACGGAAATAAAGCATAATACTTGCTAACGGAAGCGCGCAATAAATAACGGTAATAACAACCACAACAACAACAATAGCAACAGCAACAACAAATGCAACATGCCTAAAGAGGACCCTTTTGTGAATCGCGCTCAGCTGTTGAAGGCCATCAAGAAATATCCGGAGATCTGGGATTCCAACAACAAACTGCACATGTGCCGCAGCGTTACTGCGCCGATGTGGAACGAAATCGCTGAGCAATTCGGCGGTCACGTGCCAACCGGTAAGCATTAAAAATAGATAAACTTAATTACTTAACGATTACTAATGTCCAGAGTAGGAAATGTAAACATGTCGTTATGAGATAAACGCATACTTATCGATTAATCGATTTTAGTTTAGAAGCTAGTTTATCAAAAACAACAATCTGTTTCCGTCTGTTTCTGTACTCGGTTCAAGTAACTTGCAGTTGCTTGAAAGCGTTATTTTACAAATTTTTGAAGGTCGAGAGAGAAGAATAACATGCAAAATGCCACTCTCTATTCTATTACAATAACTTGAAGTTAGTATGGAAATGAACTAATATTTCTAATACAGCTTCTGACAACAAGCGAGTTGTTGTGTTTAATTACATGCATCTTAATTGTGTAAAAACGAAGCATTATTTGTTAGAAAGTACCACCATCGATTATTTTTTCAAGGGGCGGTTCATATATAGCGTCACGCTAGAAGGGGTCAGGAAGGGGTTCAAAGTACCGTCACAGTTTATCGCGTCAAAAGGTGGATGGTTTTTCAAAACGTCACCTCACGTGACTAATTAAATCTTGTAAAATTGATTATTTGTTTTGTTGTTATTAAGCTTGTTATGTATTTCGAGTATAAGAAATAATTTGATTTTAAGTAAAAAAATAAAAATAAAAGTAAAATAAAAAAATTTTATTTGTTATTTTACATCGAAAAAATAAAAGTCAAATTTTAACTTTTATATTTGATCAAAAAAATAAAAGTCAAATTTAACTCATATTTTTGATCGAAAAAATAATTAAATCATCAAATTTTAACTTTTACATTTGATCAAAAAAATGAAAGTCAACTTTTAACTTTTTTTTATCGAAATAAAATTGGTCAAAAAATAACGATTATTTATTGACTTTTAAAAAAAATCAGAAAAATTAAAATCATTAAATATTATTATTTCTTAGCTAACAAGCATCATATTGTTTTATTCAAATACCGAATAGACTTACTTTTCCCATTTTACTTTTAAAATAGAAATTTCGGAAACAACTGTTATTTTCGGTCCCTGTCAAAAAGTTTTGCAAACCGAATATATGACTTTTTTTTTCTTTTAATTAAATAAAATTAATTATGCAAATATTATTTGTAAAAAACTTAACACATTTCATTTTTAAATTAATGCATCTTCTAGTTGACAAAATTTGGATCAAATGTTAAAGAGCCTGCTCTGCCAAAACTTTTGCCAGGGTGTGTAGATATTACATGAATTAAATTGTGAGCTTTAGATCAAGTAAGTTTTTAAAGAAGGCAAACAAACACCACTCTGTATAGAGTCAATCACTTAGCTGACTAGACAGTCTGTTTCGAAAATCGCTACATATTCCTCTTTGGCAGTCTTTGAGTGATTAAGCTGTGATCAACTCACTGTAGATATTAATTGTAATAACGAAGAAGAAAGTTACAAAATTGTCGGTTGTTCAAATGCAATTTAATTTTTTGAAGCCAAACCTTAAGGTGTGAGTTTTCTCTATAAGCAACTAGCGGAAACTCGGCCACGCCCCCTTGCCCAACACCCATTTTAGTGGCCACCATAGCTTACTAAGTAGAATGCGTGGCTCGTAGGCTTAGGAACCGCGACAGCCCGGGTTCAATTCCCAACTCAGACAGAATGTTTTTCAATTGAATAAATATTTCTGTTCGGCCGCCACGTAGCTATTCGAAATCGCAAAATTGGATTGTATAGAAGGTGCCACGCCATGTCGAATGTCTATAAAATATCAGTGAAACGGCACGTGTTAAATGTGGTAAGAACTTCAAAAATTAAGAAGCGATTAAGCATCAACTTCAGTCTTCATAAAATACAATTTACCTTTGATACTTTTTAATGCCAATATAATTTTTAAAATTATTTTAATAACACTAGTTTACAGTCCGAAAATAATTAGGACTTCTTCGCATAAGGAAATTCCTATTCCTTATGCTTCCTTAAGCTAAAAAAAAAATAAAAAAAAATAATCAATGGATAGGTTTCTGAGATATCGACCAAAAAATTTTTTGCTTTTTTCGAAAAAGGTGTCCTGTCATTATTCGTAATAAATTCTGTTTGGATTGACGGATTTGACCAAAATTACATTTTTATGAAAGACAATTGAATTCGCAATAACTTTTTTATACATACTGATTTCAGCTGAAGAATAATTATGGAGATATGAATTAATATTTACAAAATTACTTTCTTTTTTTTGGTGGAAATCTGTGGTCGAAAACTCATTTAATCACATAAAAAGTAAAGAATTGGCAACTGACCACGACATTTTTATTTTTTTTTTTTTTGTACATCATAGATTTTTGTAGAACTTTTATGCTTAAAATAAACAAAATTCATGGACTAATAAAAAAGTTACAGACATTAAAGTCTGTGCTTATAGTCTGTACACTAATTTTTAACTTTTTTCGAATTTTTCATTTTATCTGTTTCTAATGAAAATTTTTGCAACCGAGTAATGAAGAATTGGTTTTAAATCTCTAAACATTGCAAAACTGCATTTTATAATCTGTATTCTTAGAGTTTTACTATTTAAATTTACTATTTAAATAAGTTTTACTATTTAAATTTACTATTTAAATAAGTTTTACTATTTAAATTTACTATTTAAATAATTTACTATTTAAATTTACTATTTAAATATTGGTCAAATCCGTCAATCCAAACAGAATAATTTTATTACGAATAATGACAGGTCACCTTTTTCGAAAAAAGCAAAAAATTCTTTGGTCGATATCTCAGAAATCTATCCATAGATAATTTGTTTTATTTTTTATTTTAGATCTGGGGACCTCTGTCATGGTCACAGAGATTTTTCTGCATTTTGTAAACCAGTGTAATTTAAGTTCTGGTTTCAGTTTGTCTATCGAGCTATAGAACTATTAAAACCTTTGAAAGTTAATACAGTACGACCTCGCTCAACGCAACCCTCGCTACACGCAACTCCTCGATAATCTCAACACCCAAATTGTACGCAAAGTATAAATTGCAACAAAGTGCAGACCAAAATTTCCCAATTTTTAAAAAAATAAATTGAATAAAATGAAATTATGTTTCTGAACAAAAATTTTTCGATTCACTTTAATTTGAATGTGTAGAAAATGCATATTTTTTTTGGAAATAGGTCTATTGGCCAATATACAATTTTTCCTTGGTTTTTGCAATAACCTCAGATTTCGCAATTGGCTTGAATTTAATTGGTTGCGTTGAGCGAGGTCGTACTGTATTTATAAAAAGTTTTGAAATTATTCTTTTAATTGAAATGGTATTTACTTTAATTTCGTTTGCTTTAATTTGGTTTTTTTATTTTATAGGTACCTTAAACGGGTTTTTACTTAAAAGAAAAATATTAACAATTAATTATAAAAAAAATATATTTCTAATTTTATTGAAAACATCCACATTCTCATCCGCGGATCTGAATTTCTATTATCCGCATATTCAAGAAAGGCTCTTTATAGATCCGCATCCGCAAATTAAGTCACATCCCTAATTATTTCGATACAGACACACAACATAAGCTGCAAAGTTCTGAATATATAGGTAAGGCGTAACAAAGCACGCCGGGAAATAGCTAGTGCTAGATAAGTAAGATATGCTTTTATCTATACCCAGCAAAAACAGTGCTTCAGAAAGAAAGTAAAGTGGAAGGGAAAGTCTTGAATTCCATCCCTTCCACTTCCACACCAGGAAGGCATTCTTTTAACATATGTATGCCATTGGTAGGAATGCTTTCCTTAGACTTCTGAAATGCTTCCAGAATTTTTTCAAAGGAAGATTTATTTGAGCCCTTCAATATAAGGATTCTCGTAGGTGTTGTCCAGGAAAACTTTAAGAAGGCATTCCATGGAATGAAGTGGTTTTTATGGTTAGGGGGGTTAAAAAAATCCCATGGAAAATATCTTTTTTTCATGATTTTCTCGCGATTTTAGTGTTGGCAATGAGAAAGGTTTGGGTTTTGTGCTAAACACTCCAAAAATATCACGTAAAATATTTGCCTAATATGCCCTATTTTCGCGGCATTTTAGTGTTGGAAGTTGTTGGGTTTTTGTTGGGGGTTTAAGAAATCCCACAGAAGGCATCTAAAACATATATTATAATTATATACAATTTTTTTACTTTTATTGAATTTAAATGCTATTTAAATGGCTTTCAGAAGCAGTTTATAGGAATGCCTCTTCAAAGCACTTCTTGATAAGGCTAAGAAGAAGCACAATTGGATCTATAGAATGCCTTCTGGAAGCAGTGTCCCTAAGAATGCATGTCACATTTGTATCAAAAATTTTGCTGGGTATTTGTTTGTTTGATTTTATGTTGATTCTTTTTATCTTCGACTCACTTTCAGTTCGAAAGTAGAATAAATCCCACAAGAGCTAAAAAAAGGTTAAAAATTTTATGGGTTTTTACTAAAAAAAATATATTTCTAAATTTATTGAAAACATCCACATCCACGTACTCATCCGCGGATCTGAATTTCTATTACTCGCATATTCAAGGAAGGCTCTTTATAAATCCGCATCCGCAAAATTACATCCGACACTCGTCTTCAGTTCGAAAGTAGAATAAATCCACAAGACATGTGTCTACTGAAAATATAAAATTAAGATTCTAGTCCTTCCACTTAACCTTGCAACCCGATACATTAAAAAATGCACTAAAATTTTAAAAAACGGGCTTACGTTAGGACCGTAGCCTAAACTTCACAAAAAATAAAAAAAAATGTTTGGTTATAATTCTAATCTATATAGAAAAATAAATTTTATAAAAAGTTTAATAAATCAAATATATTTTAAATTAATTAATAATTAAACACAAATAAATTTATTTCAACAAATTATTTTTGTTTTCTTTATTCTCCTTTCTTAATGTTTTCCTTTATCTCACCATCCATTTTTTTTATCCTTTAAGTCAAACTTCAATCGATTTGGAGTCAAATGAAGTATCACTATCATAATCTGGTGCATCGCCAGATACTCCACAAGGATCGTTTTACCACTAAATGGGAGCACTTCGAACCCATGTCCTTCATGTACAACATAACGGTGGCAAAAATTGTGGGCGCCAATGCCACGGAGAATGCGCAGCAGCAAGATATGCAGACAACACCACAGCCACAAGGACGTGGGCGCCCTAGCGGCTCCTTCACCTGGTTACCCAGCGCCAGTGTCTGTCCCACTACAATCGGAAGTGAAGTTCTACTGGACTCGACTGCTTTTACAGGCTTCACCGGTCTTGTGCCGCCAGCTGCCATAACTGTGGAGACCACAACAACGCCAACATTGCGCAAGCCCGGACGTCCCGGTTCCATGAATAATGGAATGCGTGCAAAAATAATCGATGCCATTCGTGAACATCCAATACTATGGGCTGGTCGGCAGAAAGAACGTGGTCAGGGACAGAACCGCACCTCGGCGGTATGGAAGGAGGTCGCTGCGGAATTGGGTCTATCAGCAAGTAAGTTAAACCTACTTTCTTTAGACCAAAATAAGCTTGGTTATTTATAAAAGTTGGGTATTTTACTGGAGTAAAATGGGCACGATAAAAAAGAAAATGAAATATTTGAGGCAAATTGGTCTAAGTGTAAAATGCTTAGACTGGTTACATGGAATAACTTCCATGATACTTTTTAAGCATTTAGTTTATAACGATTATAGGGGTAAAATGGTCGTTCATGTTATTTGGGGAATTATAGCACAAAAAAGAAACAAGGGGAACATGAACTTTTTGAGGCATATTGGTCTGCTGTGGTAATATATTGACCGCTTTCCTAACAATATATATTTAATGAAACTTTTTGTTTCATTATGGCCTAGGGTTAAAAAATGTCCACTCATGTTATTTGAAAATTATTTAGAGACAAATAGAAAAAATAAGATAATCTCTTGAAATATTGACAGGTTGTTTAAAAAAATTACTTCCATGAAACTTTTTAAGTATTCAGTTCATTATAGCCTTGAGGTAAAATAGGCAATTATGTTATTTGCACATGATTTGGGATCTTGTAGCACAGATAATGACGAGCATACAATTTTTGGGGAATTTTGGTCTAATGTGATGCAATATTAACTAATTTTTGTATTAAATTTCTTCCTTTAAACTTTTTTTAATAGTTTAGTTCACTATTGCCTAGGGGTAAAATGGCCACTTGTGTTTTTATGGATGACTTGAAGCATATAGTAAAAATGAGATGCAAATAAAGGTAACGTACTGTGGTACGTTGAAAGGTACTGTGGTGAAATATTTACTACCTGTTAAACAAAAATACTTCCGTGATACTTTTTCAGGTGTTTAGTTTGTTAGGAACCAGAGGTCAAATGGTCATTTTATTATGTTTTGTGTGGGATCGTTAAATGGAGAAATTTTTTGTTTTAAACTTACATTATTCAATGAAATTTTTTTCCGTTTAGTACAATTGTGGACTTAGTGTGAAATAGCGGGTCTCTTGGGTGTTTCCCTCAATTCTTCCGTCAAAAAAGAAAATTTTATTTTCTTCGGCAGCTAGTTTTGAAACATCTGTGGAACAGCCCATTAACATATAATCCCTTTATAAACTAGGGCAGAATAGAGTTGTTGACTTTTTACTGTAGAGAAAAACGCACCATTAAACCCCTTTGAATGCTGGGATACATAAGGATTACATTAATATAGTTTGGTTTTACATCAACTGATTATTCTAGAAGTCTCTTTGTGGCTTATTTTCTCATTTAACGGAAAATTTTTAGTTTAAATTTTCTCATTAATCAGTTAGGAAAATGGGCCAAAAACAGAGTAAGTCTTTGTATTCTAGAATCTAGATGCCTCTTTTTCTAGATGCATTTTCTCATTTAACTGAAAAATTTTAGTTTAAAAACACCATTTTACCAGTAAGGAAAAAATGGGCCAAAGGCAGTGCTAGTCCCTTGCTTTCGAAAAAGTCACTTTTCCACCAATTTAGAAAATGGGCCAAAGAGACTTTAGTTTCCCCACTTTCAATAATCTCCCACAATTGTTTTTGCACCTTTTCGATTGCTTTAAACGACTAATTTTTAAGAATACTTTCTTTTCCTTGACACTCTTTTTACATCTAGGTCTCGTCCAGACTCGCTGGTCCATCATCAAACAGCGTTATGTGGATGAACTACAGAAGGAACGCCACAATCTATACCACAATCAGTTGCCCTTCCACTCGAACTGGGAGCATTTTGAGCGCATGGCTTTCATGCGTGATATCCTGTTGCGTAAAGTGGACGATCGTGAGCAGACTCGCGAGCGCATTCAGGAGATCGTAAGCGAGAAGCAGGGGATGGCACCGCAACATCTGCGCTATGTGCGCACCGCAACAACAGTGAGCGGCTTGGTAGGCGCCAATCAGTTGATCTGTGATGCGAGTGAAGGATGTGGCGACATGTCGGTTGCCGTAGACGGGCGGCGACGTGTCAAGACTGAGGCTGATTTGGAATGGGATCCGTTTGAGATGATTTTGCATGTGCATGGTGCAGAGCCAGGCAATTAATTAATTAGGAATAAGAAGACGAAGAAGACTGAAAAACATAGATTTTTATCCACTTACATGGTTTATAGTTTGTTGTTAACGTGTCAATAAAGTGCTTAGATTTTTTTGAAAATAATTTCTTTTTAAGACTTTAATGGGTTTGGGCGAACTAAGATTATGTGCGTTTCTTCATGGCTATGAAATGATTCAAAAGCATCAAAAATTTTCATTGTCAAGAGAAATTTTGGCATAATTAACATTCATGCACATAATTCGCACATGTTTTTTCGACACTAATGCAAGCAATGCGACACAATGAATAAATTTTCAGAAACTTAAAATCCTTAAAGAATTTTCATTATATTTATAGCCAATAAAAGGAAAATTTTACATTCACGCCCATAATTCACATGAATTTTTTCGTCATACATGCAATGTTGAAGATCCTTCAAAAATATTACTTGTAAAGCAAATTTGAGAAGTTTTTTCATAATATATGTAAATATGCAAGAACAATTGTTTTTAAAATTACTTTAATTTTTGTAAATAAATTTGAAATAAAATTAATGCATTTGGGTAAGTACTTAAAAGACTATAACACACAGTGAAAAATAACCTCTAAACTAGAACAGAATCCAGAAAATTTCTCAATAGCTTTACTCAAGAATTATATATATACAGCCCAGTTGTGAACAAGTTTTCCCGGGAAATCGGAAAAGGGTGTTTTGATTTTAAAAAAAACAGATAAAGACGTAATATTTTTTTTTTGTTTACACTCATGAATATTGGCAATTGATGAACAAATTCGCATTTACAAAATGTTCTTGAACTTGATCTTAAAAATTACGGCACCTTTTCCATAAGCCAAGTTTTTTTTCCATCAAGTCGAGAATAAAAAGGAAAGAACAGCCCAGCAACAAAGAAAGAACAGCACAGAAGAAAAACTTCCCAGTACAAACTTGGTCGTACCGTGGACTTGCTGGCAAGAAAACTTGCAGTGTGGAAAAGGAGTCAAAACGCTTCAATATCAACATCAAATTCAATATCGTTTACAGCTCTAAGCAAATGCATTCAATTTGATTTTATTCACAAAAAAGTGAATCAGTAAATAACGAAATATGAATGCCATTCAATGAATGCAAAATTAATTTATAAATAAAATTTTTTAAACACATTCATTTTTAAAAAAATAATTGATTATTTCAATTATTCATTTTCGTTATTCAGAATAGTGAATATTTTTTTATTCATTGTAATGCTATTCACAAAGAATGCAATTCACAAAGAATTTCAGCATTTTTAGTTATTCTATTTTTATTCATTGTTCATTTTGTATTCGTTATTCATTTTTTATTCATTTTTCTTTTGTTATTCATTGTTCATTTTTTATTCATTATTAATTTTTTATTCATTATTCATTTGTTATTCGTTATTCCTTTTTATTCATTATTAATTTTTTATTCATTATTAATTTTTTATTCATTATGCATTTGTTATTAATTTTTTATTTATGGCTGAGGGCTAAAATGAATAAAGAATAACAAATGAATAATGAATGAAAAATTAATAATGAATAAAAATTTAATAATGAATAAAATAAAAATTTAAAAATGAATAAATAAAAAATAAACAATGAATAAAAAATTAAAAATGAAAAACAATGAATAAGGAATAAAAAAGGAATAATGAATAGCAAATGAATAGTGAATAAAAAAGGAATAATGAATAACAAAAGAATAATGAATAAAAAATTAATAATGAATAAAACAAGAATAATTGCAAATTCTGAAATTCTTTGTGAATAGCATTCAAATGAATAAAAAAATTATTCTTTATTCTGAATAACGAGAATGAATAAATGAAATGAATAAATTATCATTTCTTTAAAAATGAATGTGAATTAAAAATTTTATTTATAAATCAATTTTGCATTCATTGAATGCATTCTTGTGTAGTTACTCAGTTGTACTTAAAATTCTGAATATGAGTGCCGATTTTACAGTTCTGTATAAGAAGAAACCTTCTAAATCAGATCAAAAAGACAGCTTTTTTAAAAAACAAAAATTTTCTCAATAAAATCAAGAGGAATCTATAAAAAAACAAGAGGTTAAAAAATTACGAAATATTAACTTTCGCAGGAGATTTTCTTTTTAATAAATTTTAAAAGAAATCTTGGAAAAATAAGTAGAAAACTTTTAATCAAAGCAAACATAAACTTTGTAAGAATAAGAGGAAGACCTTATCAATAAAATCAAGAAGAAATATATTAAAAATAAGAAATTAGTGAAATTACGAAGAACTATTTTAATTTTTAAAGAACACTTTTTTTAATAAATTTTACTAAAAATATTGAAAAAATAAAAGGAAACGTTCTTAATCAAATAAAAAAGAAATCTTCGAAAAACAAAAGAAAACTTTCTTAGATAAATAAAAAAAAAAAAATATGTTAAAATTATGATATTAGTAAAATCAGGAAGAATTATCTATAAAGAATGAGGAATTCTTCTTAATACTATTTAGAAAAATCTTTAACATCTGCTAATAATTCACATTCGTTCAAGGTCACAAATTTTTCGTTGAAGGTTAGTCAATAATCATTATTTTAAAGCAAAAGTAAGGAATATTTTCAGTTTTTGAGCATAGTTTTGTGATACCACGAAAAAATCTTGAAATTTTTCTTTAAATAGCAAATTTTAGAAATAATTTACAATTATAATATAATAATTTTAATAAAAATTTTTTAATATTTTTGACACAACCAAATTTGTCAAAAATTTTTTTGACAAAACTCTTATGCATATTATTCATAGCAATTTTTTCTTCACGTACTTTAAATTTTTTTTTTCAATGAGCATAGCTAATTGCAGTAAACTGAAAACTACTTTCACTTTGTCAGCAAAACTCACAAAAGAACTTCGAATATTAACACTTAACATAACATGAAAAATTACCTTTTCCACAAAGCAAACACGAACATGCAGCAAGTCACGTAATAGCTATGTCATGGAAGTTAAAAAAACCTGCTGTTCTACACGTTCGCATCCTTCCAGAAAGAACTATCGCACAAAAAAAAAACTTGGAATTATCCGGGATTAGTTGCCTAAATAAGTGTTACTGACGACGCATCATGCATCTTCTGGCATTAGTGCAGCTGATGCAGGTACTTTACGGCCATTCGGTATTTTGGTCCTTCAAGCCAAATAAAAAAGGCATTCCAATATCAACGCATTTTTTCATCTACTGATGCTCATTGTTTCTGCCAGCAACTTCCGCACAAAACTCGAAACTCATTCAAGGCTGTGACGTGGAAATAACAAAATATCAAAGGCAATAACTTTACTTTTATTGCCGTTGTAGAGTGTTGCAGATAATCCTTGGCAAAGACTCGACTGGCAATTATAGTGAATAATGGGTAACATTCAAATTTGTTTTTTCTACTAATAGGTTTCTAGAATATCTTTTCTCTGCTCTGATATTTGCATATTCAAAAATAAAAAAGATACATAAAATCTACATCTATATAGTATCTTATGCCCGCTATCTAACTATCTCATGTTAATATCTCTGAATTGTATAAATTGACATTTAATGGTTATCTTTTAATTTTGCCTAGTGTTGTGGGGGATTCATATTAAATCTGTAAGTCGCAAAATTAAACAGAGCTTGTATAAATCTGCAAATGATTTGAATATATTTTGTTTGTTTTTAAAGTAGTTGTTGTTCTTCTTGTTCCCGCCATAGCTGCATAAATCTTTACTTAATTTTAGCATATTTATTTGGGGTCACTCACTTTTGGAGTGTGTAAAAATATACAGCTTTCACATTGCATGTTATATAAAATGTTGACTTTTAAACAGAGCGGGAATAATAAGGATTGAAAGATTTATACAAGAAGAAAAATATTTAAATTAAAAGAGGAGAAGTAGAAAGTTAACGATTGAAAAAGTATCGTTAAACTTTATCGCTGGCTTCTGACGTTTAGGAAGTGCTTAAGAAAAAGCTTAGGAAGATTATAGGATAGAAATCACATAAAAAAGAATGATTCGAACAAAGAAGTATCGAAGATTTTACGATACTGAACATCAGTCAATGTCAATTCAATGCTTTTAGCGCCAGATCATTTATTATTCTTAGTGCTTTGCGAGTGTA
The DNA here is from genome assembly GCA_963920525.1 of Dichetophora obliterata. Taxonomy (NCBI): domain Eukaryota; kingdom Metazoa; phylum Arthropoda; class Insecta; order Diptera; family Sciomyzidae; genus Dichetophora; species Dichetophora obliterata. Next base: position 4,690,547 of record OY986438.1, on the reverse strand, counting down.
TGCCTTAGAATGTGTATTTAGATTCCTGAATTTAAAAAAAAAACAACTCAGGATTCAATTGTTTCATAAAAAAAAACAACAAAAATATGATCTAACGAATGAAAAACATTATAAATCCTAAAAGTTTTTTTAATTCAACCGTACAAATTTAAATAATATATTAGTTTGCTCCTCTAGATTTTCTTCTTAATAAAACTTACTAGAAATCTTATAAAAATAAGAAGAAACTTGAATTGAATTAAGAAGAAATCTTTTAAATCATAATAACAAAACTTTCCTTTAAATAAAGCTGTCTTGATATCTTAAAAAAATTAGAGAAAGCCTTCTTAATCAAATAAAAAAAAAAATGTACGTGCTAGAAGATATTTGAATTCAAAGTTAACCTAAATCGGCAATACGATAATTTCTCCGCTCCTCTATATCAGACATAAAATAGGCTTTAAACAAAATTGCAGATCAAAAAATTGCCTTTAAAAATGCCTTTAACAGTTTCCATGCTATGAGACTGGTAAAGTAGACAGTGCAACGTAGATATTTCTTACTATGAGCAGATTTTTTAACTTTAACTGCAAGTAGAAACATCGTCGTAAACATGAAAAAAATGTACAAAAAAAGAGAGAAAAATATATTTTCCTCTTATTTGAAATTTATTTGTTAAACAAAATTGCAAAACCTAAATAAAAAACATAAAAATATAAATAAAATAATAGGAAATCTTTTCAAAAACGAATAGAAATCTTTATAAAATAAGATAAAACTTTTTTTTAAAATGAAGAAGAAATCATTTCAATTTAATAATATTCACTAATTCATAGTGAAGTTTAGAAGATATATGAACGTGGTAGTATACCACCTCATATATATGGTCATATGCCGTACTCTAGATTTAGAAAGTAATACACTTTGCTCAATAAGCTTATGATAGCTTACTACTGTTATGCTTGGTTTTCACTATGTCATTTTCAGTGGTCAGTTGTTGTCACTCAAATTGAAAACAACAACATGTAGACATTTTTTCTAACCATGGCAATCTTGGAAAATTCAAAACAATTGAATTATTAAATGGAAAACTATGCAGAAAACGTTATAGAGCTTTATTAATGTGATATTTCAGGTGATAAGCTTTTGTGTTGTCATAAAGTGAAAACCAAGCATTAGAATGCAAAATATTAATAGACAAGAATATTGAATAGTTTGTACATAACACTTTCAGATGAGAATATTTTCTTGTTTCATATTTTAAGAGTGTGATTTTTAGTAGATTAGTTCAGTTCTTTTTACCTAATTTTTTATTTAAACTATTTTGGGGATAGAATTTTTATATAATCGAAAGTAATAACTACTAATCAATTGTTTGATGATCACATTATAAACAATATTATGTCACTAAAAATATTTTTTAGTTCATGACTTTTTGTCATATCGAGTGCGTCATATTCAATTAAATGTGACGTAACATAGCCTATAACCAGCGGATGATCAAAACGCTTACAGCAGTACCGCATTTGTTAAATTATGGTAAGATGTTTAGAAGTCAGAGGTTTAGTTGACCTTATGTTCTTTAGAGGGCGCCATATTCAATTATTTATGACATGATCTTTAAATAGCGGACGAGCAAAACGTTTCCAACGATACCTCATTTGTCAAATTATGATAAGTAGTTTAAAATTATAAGTTTATTTGACATTCTATCATATATAATGTTATCTGACGTCACATAACCCTTAACGAGAGAACGATTAAAACGCTTTCAACGATACCTAACTTGTCAAATTATGATAAGAAGAATAAAAGTTAAAAGTTTTGTTGACTTTCTGTCCTCTAGAAAGTGCCATATTAAATTTTTTGTGACGTCACAAATTTTTTCGTCAGCGGACAATCAAAACGCTTCTAACAATACCTCATTTGCTTATGTCTCTAAAAAACTTTATTTAGTTCATGACTTTTTGTCCTCTAGAGGGCGCTTTATTAAATTTAATGTGACCTCACATAGCCTATAACCTGCAGACGTTCAAAGTGCTTCCAACGATACTTCATTTGTCAAATTATGAAAAGTAGTTTAAAAGTGAAAGTGGAACAGATGAACATACATACGTACCAACATACATACATACAGTGATTTGCAAAGAAATAGGGACACCTGTACTTTTATATTCAAAGCTACATGAATTATATACAAGGTGCCCAGATACAGCATTAATTCCCTCGGGTAGTGATTTTCCTTGAGGCGAGTAAGGAAATGCAAGGATGATGGTGACCCCCTACCCCTTTGGGAGCTAAAGAGGAAAAACCAAAAAATAGAAGTCATTACTTTTTACTCCATTTTTAATATATCTCTTAGCCGATTTCCAAAGTTTACAACTTGTTGAGAAGAAAATCAAATTGACATTAAGATTTTTATAAAACATTTTGCATAAAGCTTAAAAAACTTAAAAAAGCTTAAAAAAATAAATTCTAAATAAATTTTGAAAAAAAACTTTGATAATTAATATGCATCTCGAATTTTAAATACGTTTTTTTTAAATTTTTGTGATGTAATATCTTTTTATGATAAAATTTTTTACTGACTTGGTTCTTAATCTTGCCATATTACTTGAGTTCTCAATGCAAACATAACTACTTTTTCATTTTAAAGTGCCACACGTAAAACAGTTAACTTTAACTGTAGTCATGTAGTCTCTTTTTCAAGATTCTCTTGACTTTGGAGATCGGTTAAGAGTTACATTAAATATGGAGTAAAATGTAATGATACCTATTTTTAAGTTTTACTTCTCTAGCTCCTAATGAGGGGAGGGGGTCACCATCATCCTTGCATTTTCTTACAATACTTGCCTAATTAAGGAGAATCACCACACGATGGAATTAATGTTCTATCTGGGGCACCTTGCATATAATTAATGTAGCTTTATATATAAAAATACAGATGTTCCTATTTCTTTGCACATCACTGTACGTATCAACAACATACATACCAACATACCGGCCAAACACATATACCAATCATTTTTATTCAGCGTAGTCGGATAAAAATATATCTGAATATTTAATAATTTATAAATGTATTCATAAATGATAAGTATGTATCAGAGCTGTAAAAGAATGCATTCTATTTGATTTCATTCACAAAAAGGTGAATCAGTGAATAACGAAATAAGAATGCATTTAATGAATGCAAAATTGATTTATAAATTAAATTTTAAACTCACATTCATTTTTAAAAAAATTATTAATTATTCATTTCAATTATTCATTTTCGTTATTCAAAATAATGAATAATTTTTTTATTGATTTGAATGCTATTCACAAAGAATGCAATTCACAAAGAATTTCAGAATTTTCAGTTATTCTTTTTTTATTCAATATTAATTTTTTAATCGTTATTTATATTTTATTCATTATTCTTTTGTTATTCATTATTCATTTTTTATTTTTTATTCATTATTAATTTTTTATTCATTATTAATTTTTAATTCATTATTCATTTTTTATTCATTATTAATTTTTTATTCATTATTCATTTTTTATTCATTATTCATTTTTTATTCATTATTCATTTTTTATTCACTATTCATTTTGTATTAATTTTTCATTTATGGCTTAGAACAAAACTAAATCAAAATTACGTATTAATAATGAATAAATATTGAATAATGAATAAAAATTAATCTTGAATAACAAATGAATAATGAATATAAAAATTAATAAAGAATAACAAATGAATAAAGAATAAAAAAGGTATATAAACAAATGAATAAAGAGTAAAAAATGCATAATGAATAAGAAATGAATAATGCATAAAAAATTAATAATGAATAACAAACGAATAATGAATAAAAAATGAATAACCAATAAAAATGAATAATCAACAAAAAAATGAATATAGAATAAAAAAATAATAGTGAATAATAAATGAATAATGAATATAAAATGAATAATAATGAATAAAAAATTAATAATGAATAAACAATGAATATTGAATAAAAAATGAATAATGAATAAAAAATGAATAATGAATAAAAAATGAATATAGAATGAAAAAAGAATATTGAATAACAAATGAATAATGAATATAAAATGAATAATGAATAAAAAATGAATGAAGGAAATATGAATATAGAATAAAAAAAGAATAATGAACAAAAAATGAAAAATGAATAAAAAATTAATAATGAATATGAAATGAATAATGAATATGAAATGAATAATGAATAAAAAATGAATAATGAATAAAAAATTAATAATGAATAAAAAATGAATATAGAATAAAAAAAATAGTTAATATAAAATTAATAATGAATAAAATATGAATAATGAATAAAAAATGAATATAGAATAAAAATGAATAATGAATAACAAATGAATACTGAATATAAAATGAATAATGAATAAAAAATGAATAATGAATAAAAACTGAATAAAGAATAAAAAAGAATAATGAACAAAAAATGAATAAAAATTAATAATGAATAATGAATAAAAAATGAATAATGAATAAGAAATGAATAATGAATAAAAAATGATTATTCATTTATTTATATAATTTATAATTTTCAAATAAAAAAAAAGAACAATGAATAGCAAATGAATAATGAATATAAAATGAATTACGAATAAAAAATGAATATGAATAAAAAAAGAATAATGAATAAAAGATGAATAACGAATAAAATGAATAATGAATAAAAAAAGAATAATTGAAATTTCTGAAATGCTTTGTGAATTGCATTCTTTGTAAATAGCATTCAAATGAATAAAAAAGTTATTTATTATTCTGAAATACGAAAATGAAAAGTTAAAATAAATAATTAATTATTATATACTAATGTGAATTAAAAATTTTATTTATAAATCAGATTTGCATTCATTGAATGTATTCTTATGTAGTTATTCAGTTGTACTTAAAATTCTGAATATGAATGCCGATTTTACAGCTCTGGTATGCAAGTATTTATCATTATACTCATTTATTCTTACTCACTACGTATAACACATGTTAGGATTTCTTTGAGTGTAGTTTTATATAAGATCTGAATTTTTCACATATTTGTACAAATAAGTAGGTATAGAAAATATTAAAAACTCACCAATTCCGCTTTTTTGTATAATTCACGTCTATGGTTATTAAAAGACACATCTCTTTGCCAAGTAGTTGAATTGTGAAACTAAAACAGAAACATTAAAATTTTATTAATACATTTATAATCTTTTTATATTATAAAACAAAATATAAGTATTTTGTTATATTTTATAATCACTATATCATTCATTTTATATTTAATTATGTATATCAATACTATAACATAAAATTGAAGTGCTAATTAACATTTACCATTTAGCACCAAAAGTACTCAGCCCATTTTTATGAAAAAAATGGTATCTATACTATTATATGAAAGTCTTCTCACGTATCTGCAACGCTAAACTTAATGAACCGATTTTTGTAATTCTTTCACTATGTAAAGCTAAATGTTTAACTTAAAATCTTACATGCTTTATTTTTCTAAAACCACTCTTAAAGGTTATTAAAATTTAAATTTATAAAGTAGCCAAAAAAACCAAACATAAAAATCATTGCTTCATTAAATTGATATACATGCAAGCAGCATAAAGCTTTGTCTCTCTTATCCTCTGCAATAGTGTTTCTCCTGAGGTGTCGGGTAGCTTTGCACATTTATACTCTCCCATATTGAGTATGTATGAGCGCCTCAAAGAGCACACTTAAAACAACCCAATGATAAATGATCAAATGACGTAATCTAGTATTTCTTAAATACAATTAGGGTATTCACAAGGTGTGGTATCATGTCATAATGTCATATTGTCCTAAGATTTTACACTAGTTTACTAATATTGTATATTACAACTCTGAAAGCTATGTTTATTGAAGTGTCGTAATCAAATAGCTGTTTCTTATTTGCATTTATTTATCTTGTATATTTTAGTTGTAAAATTTTAGGACAATATGACATGATACCTTGTGAATACCCTTAATGTAGCTGCGAAGCCTCCAACACCTGTACACAATTCTGAATTACATTTGTTTAGGCAAGGCTGTTAAACAACACATCTAGAATGAATGCAGAACTTATTATAAAGTGTGTGCGCATTAGTTAATAGGTATTGTTAAGAAAGTACTGCTAGATGAGGTGTCAGGAAAAATTCATTAGTAAAATCTTAAAACTAAAATTAATAGAACAATATATAGCCCGAAACTACTTACTTTAAATCATGATTTTAGACAATTATAAAATTTTCAAAAACTTTTAATTCGTGTTAAATAAAACAAGATGAACATTTTGTTTTTTAAATGAAACGAAAACGGATTCCTGAGAGAAAATATTATCGGGATATAGCATATCTATATCTATACTATTATATAAAAGGAGACTCACGAAATTGTAAGCCAGACAAGCTCGTTAACCGCTGAACCGATTTTTTTTTGATAATTCTTTATATTTGTTCTTTGATTACAGTTTGATAATTTTGATGATTCTTTGTTTATTCAATTCCTATGAAAATTTCCAGAGTCAAAGCTTACTAAGTTTTCGAAAAGTCTATTCTTTAATTATTTCAAAATTCACGTATTTTATTTGATGCTTACAAACAACAAGCAGTGCTACACAACAGCAAACAAAGGTTTCCTCTCTTTGTCGCGAGAGCTTCTCACAAAATAACACGACAGCCATGTTGAGTAGTTGCTTCCAGCGAGATTCTTGCTGTCATAGACAGTGTGACCAGAAGATTTTTAAAAAAATATGCTTTTTGTTAACAAAAACATGTTAAATATTCCACTTCAATTTTTATATTCCACAAAAAAATTCCACTTTCAATTTCAAAGATATATATCTAAATAAGACTAAATATGCATATAATATTAAAAATAGTCAAATACTTTTCTAACAGAGAAAACTTAATTTTTAAGTCAGAAACATATAGGTGTATTACATATTGTCACCTAAAAAATAAAAACCCCAATAACATTTTTAACTTTTTGTAGGAGAAGCCAAAAACGTTTTTAAATGGGACATATTTTAAATTTAAAAGCCGTTTTTTGGACACATGCCTAAAAATGACTACTTGATAAACGAAATTATGAAGAAATTATCACTTTACAATCTACTATATGTGCTATTTTAAAACGTTTTTGGCTTCTCCTATAGAAATTATGAACGTTGTTATGGTTTTTTGAATATTAAGTAACGATATACAATATACAAAATTAAAATTCAGGCATATCTTCGAGATCAATACTTAAATTGTTGCTTGTATTATTATCATAGAAGTTCGCATTTCTAAATTTTTTTATTAAGCTATATGGTATTTAATAGGTAATAATAATTTATTTTTTTAAACATGTAGCCATGTTTTTACATTCAATAAGTTATTTAAGAGTTTTTCTTGCATTCCATTTCGAATTTTCGTTTTTAATAAGATTCATATAACTAAAAATTTTCTCAACCTCAGCATTGCTAAATGGTAAACTATGCGAGGAAAGCACAAATTTTGATAAATCTTCTTCAGATTCCCAACTTTGATCAATAACTTTTTTCTGCTTTGTTGCTTTGAATCCACTTTTAAAAATAGTTAAAAGAAATAAATATTGTTTTCAATAATAGGGATATTCACGATGTGGTGCATTTGTGATAAATTTTTGCAAAATTTACAATACTTACAACTTTGTGAACGAACCTTCAGTAAAGTAGATATTGTATTTTTAAAATCAGCTGATTTTGGTATGAACTTCTGTTTGGAAATATTAATTTAAATCATCATTTAACTAAAGAAAATTATGCAAAAATTGAAATGAAAGAATAAATATATTCATTTTTATTAAATAAACTCACACCGAGGCCGGTAGCTTGCTATATGGTGAGTAGAAATGCTTGTACAATCATCTGATCTAATACGCAACGAAATTTACACAGAATACAATAGTGTTCCATCGTTGAATTTTTTCTACAGGGTTGTATTTTGAAAACTGCATTTTGTTTTTGTTTTATTACAAAATTTACTACAAATATCAAATTTATCAAAAATACACAATACAAGGGGAAATACAACACATCGTGAATACCCCTAATGTTGTCTTAAGTATATTACTTACTGCTGTAACATAATCCATAAAAAATCCAACCAAACAAACATATAAGCAAATTTACTTCACTTGTTAAGCTGCGTGAAGTTATTAAATGAATTGCAATAAAATTGACAACGAAGAAGTTAACCACAAAACGAATTCCTTATATTGCGCTTCACAAGGTGGTTCAGAGATGAAAAAATATAAAATGTCGATAGCCAAAAATAACCACTTAGTATTCAAATAGACATTTTTTATTGCAATTTTTGTTAATTTTAAAAAATATAGGAATACGCAAAATATTCCACTTTTTATGCTGCATATTTTGATAAAAAAAAAATATGCTTCCCGAAGGTAAAATATGCCAAAGTGGAATATAATATTCCACTCTGGTCACACTGGTCATAGAGTGTTGATTAATTTTCCTACCAAAGGTTTTGAGGGGAGTTGCCAGAATTCATCTCGAATTTTGTCGAAATTTGAAAATTGGACACACAGAATGGACCATTTAAGAACTAGTCGTGGGCAACATTTGAACGAAATAATTTTTAAAAATTGAGTTGTAGGAACCGAACTATCATTCCAAATAAAGATTTGCATCAATACATTGATTTTTATGTATTTCAATTAGAAAACAAAGCAGGAAGCTCTTATTGGATCACCCTTTAGTTCAAGCGTCACACATAATCATATTGATAGTTTTGACATATGGAAGGAAATATGTACAATTTGTCAACTAGCAGTTGATATATGTGCTAAATCCACAATCCACACACAAAAGTTTATTTCTTTGTTTTTACATATAAAGTGTTTCTTTTACAATTTTTTCTATTAAAAATACAAAAAGTTTTGAAACTATGAAAAAGTAGTCATTTAAAAAGCATCGTAGCATTGTAGCTTTTAATTTTAAATGTAGCCAATTTGCTACAATTGTAGCCAAACGGCAACGCTATTTGTGGGTGCTTTAAAATTTTTCTATTAATATTTTTAGTTTTGTTCGCTTTTGTAGCTATTCTGTATTATTTATTCCCCGGCTTACTTAAAGTTTTTTTATTTCTTAACGTAGCCTTTGCATTACGTTGTCAGAAAATACGCTCTGTATCGAATTGATGGAGCACAATATTAGGCAGCCGTCAACAACGATTCATTGGATGCCTGTCAATCATGTTGTAGTCGTACGATTTAACATGGCAGCCCATAACAAGAAGTGTTTTGTGAGCACAACGAAACGAGTACCACGGCAGCAAGATATCAACCATGACGTGTTAAGAAATTAAATAAAAAAAAAATACATAAATGGAAAAAAAGTTTTAAAATTTTTCTAAAGAAAGACCTGGTATGTCTTTGCTCTAAAGAGGTTTTGACAGGAATAAGTTTTTCAATTTTTTTCTGTCAGACCAAATTTGATAAATCCTGTTAGCAAGAATATTTTTTGTGGGGTCCTTTTTTGTTGTTTGTTTGTAGGGCTTTTTTTTTTCTTAATATAACTTAAAATGGAAAAGTTTCAAGAATTTAATCTATAAGTATAAATAAAATAGAATGTTTTTAGAATTTCGTTTGAGAAAGTTATGCGAGACAATTTCAGTTATTTGCGCCAAACTTGGATTGATATTGAAAGACATGCGGTGTGATATGAAACAAGAAATAAGCTCTCTCTCAGCTAGGGTCAGTGTTTTGTGAGCTGTTTTTGATTAAAAAAATTGTGAAACCAACTGTTACTTTTAGTTATGTTTTTTACCAGAACGAAGCTTTGAGATATGCTGAAACTTAACATGCTGAATGTAGAAATTTTTAAGAGAGCAAAGAGAATAAAAGTCATTTTGAGCTTAATTATGCAAAAGTTACAATTCTACAATCGGAGAAGTGATGGAAGTGTCCAGCCCTTGAAATCCTTAAAAAGGCATTCATACAAATTCGTTCACAAAAATGGTTCTTCATCATAATTTGTTAACTTAGGCAATAAAGTTACAAAAATAATTAACCTGCTGCCAATAAACATATTTTTTGTCACACCGCCAATGAATTGGGTGTCTCGAACCCGAGAAAGATAAATTTAGAAAATAAAAACTACATTTAAAAAAATATTTTTTGTTTCGTATTAATTTTGTTTTCTTATTTAAAAAATATTATGAAAAAACGTCAAAATTTCGGTCTTTACACTGGGCTACTACCTTAATAAGCCAGCACAGTTCTTAATATGACGCGAAAATAAGCCATTTCTAATTAAGAATTGGTAAAAATCTATTCAGGCAGCCAAGTTTTTAGCGTAAATCTCAAAATCAACGGAGATAGGAAAGGCTACCTTAACCTTTACCTTAAAATCGTAACAATATTCATAAAACTTTACTTTAAATAAAATAAATACCTTAAATTAAGTACATATTAAACTTAACTATTAAAAACTTAAAATCAGCACCACAGATAACTTTTGTTACTTAAAAAATAATAAATTCATAAAATAAGACAAAATAGATTAAAACTCTAAAAAGGACACATGAGATGTCCAGATTCAGAAACGACCAAGTTCATATATGTAAAAAAAAAATATAAGGAATTTATTGCTTTACTGTATTTGATATTTTGAATGTTGTACTTGTGTTGATGAAGTTAATTAATTTTTAAGGGGCGCGGTTTTTGTTAACATTTTTCAAATTTCATACTTAGAGTGCGTTTTGAATATCAAAGCTTATGTCAAAAAAATTTCAAGTTTAAACAGTAATTTCTGATGAATTTATGAATACTTTGCTATGATAATTATGTTATTTTGTATAGGAAGTAAGTGGCGTTTTCATTTGATTTTACCAAACTTCAAAATAAGGATTAGAACATTTTTGCAAAAATTGAAGGCATGGTATTAATTTTTTTGGAATTTAAAGTGACTTGATCGTTTTCATAAGGACATATTCAAAAAAATCTGCTTCCCTTAAATTAAGAAACTGTGGCATAAATTTATAAGTTGATTTTCTTGTACTGAGTACATGTTGAAATCTGTATTGACTACATAAAGCTTTTAAGTAATGTCAAAATACAGTAAATAAAGAATTTTATATACTCATCACATAATTATGTGTCGGCAATGCACGGATGTATGTGGTGGGTAGTATATAAACACTGTACTCATCACAAAATTATGTGCAGTTCCGTTGTATGTAGTACATAGATTATTGACCTATTAAATAAAATATTAAATAACTATATGAAGTGAGTACATAGATTATTGACCCATTACATAAAACAATAAATAAGTGAATGTAATGAGTACAGTTTCGATGTACGTAGAACATAGATTATTGAGCCGTTTTACGTAGATTATTGACGTAGCACATAGATTAAATTTTTGTGGTGAGTAGAGTATCTGAGAAATTTTTCATGTACTCAGTACATACAATTAGTGTACTACAATTAAGTATGCAGAACAGTATTCTCTTTGAATTTTTTATTTCAGATGACTACGTGAGGCTCGGTGCTTCCCCAGAACAACTCACTTCTATTTTTCGAGGACTCTACTTTGATATAAATAATTATAATCAAATTAATGTAAAAATAAATAAGAAAAAATTTTTTGTATATTCCGAGATTCCAATAAAAACATGTTGAAATTTCAAAACGATCGCATTTTATTTTCTTATTTAAAAAAATTTATGAAAAAACGTCTCAATTTTGGTTGTCACACTGGTTACGAAGCACAGTACTTAGAGCAGTGGGAATAAATAATATAAAAAATTTTTAACAAAATCTAACGAAATGTATAATTGTAAGAATGCAATATTTTAACAAAGAAGAATCCAAATTTTCATTGCGAAAGAAGTAGTTTTTTGAAAACTATACCTCTTTAATGTCAACGCTTTTTATTTATTTTTTAATTTATTTATTATAGTAATTACAATAATTAATTATTATAATTAAAATAAAACAAGAGCGCTAGCTGCCGGGGCTACATTTTTATAATTGGACTTTTCGTTTTTGCGCCTCAAAAAAAAAATATGCTGTAATCACAACTTTTACACTACTCGACTGATTTTTTTTTTTTTATTTTTAAAAGAATAATGTACAAAAATAAGGTTTTGAATATATTTTAAAAAAAATTAAAAATAGTTAAACAAAATTATGTTGAAATCATCCAAAAATATTAATTTTTTTTTTAAAATTGGATGTTTTAATCGGTAATAAAAAAAAATATCTAAAATCAGCTCTTTTATTTTCGTGTATGTTATTGTTTGTTTGTAATTCTTTTAGAATCTGTACATTTCATTTTAATTCTGTACAATTCTCTCTAAAATAAAATTTTGTTAGTGCAATGTTACTAATAAAAATGTAAACAAACATATTTTTGGTACTCTATACCTAACAGTGGGGCATATCTATACTATTATATAAAAGGAGACTTACGAAATTAGATCCAGAATAAGCTCGGTAACCACTGAACCGATTTTGTTAATTCTTTTTTTGTTCAATTCCTATTTAAATTTATATTGTCATAGCTAGCTAACCAAGGTTTTCAAATAATTTATTCTTTAATTATTAAAAAATCACGCATTTTATTTTATGCTTACATTCAACCAGCAGCACAATACAACAGCAAACAAAGCTTTCCTCTCTTTGTCGCGAGAGCTTCTCTCAATATAACACTGCAGCCATGTTGTGTATTTGCTTTCAGTGAGATTCGTGCTGTCCTACAGTGTTGATTTGAGGGAGTTAATATTTTGAGGGAGTTAATATTTTGAGGGATTTGCCCGAATAGAGCTATAAGCATAAATTATTTTTTGGTAGCCTTGCCAGCCAGCTTTCCCCCACTTGAGATTGTGTTAGTCTATCTATACGAATATACATATAAGTATAAAACAGCGGTATAAAACTCTTGAACCGATTAAGACGCTATATAAAGGTATCAAACGATTTGTTATTTCAAGTAAATCGTAATATGCTAAGTTAGATTTGTCACGTCTACTTTTCACGCCCACTCTTTGCAAAAAACGCTTCATTTCAGACGATTTTGGTCGTATAAGACTACAATTTGGTAATTTACTTTGTATGGTTACTTTCGCTAACTTTACTAAAAATGGACATGACCCAATTTAGTTACATCCCCTTTTCGGGGGATAAGCGTGGAGTAAAGCAAAGTGCACTAGGTTTAAGCTAAATTGGGCTGAAATTCTGGCAGTCGATTTGTTTCGAGCACGAGATAGTTTAAGTGAAAAAATAATGCCACACCCCCATTACCGCCTACAATTAAACAAAAATGGAATGTTTCGTACGATTTTGGTCGTATTAGACTAAAATTTGTTACTTTAGTCTAAAATGATTTTAAAATTTAGTTAAAAATGGTGACTATTTAAATTATTTTTCCAAACAGCATTAAAATTCATATATAGCAGTAAGGTGGTATGCGGCAGGACAACGTCTGCCGGGGAATACTATAAATTAAAAAGAATGATGTACATATATATCAGAAGGTTCTGATCATCAAGCATTGATGTTTCAAAAGGAAACGTCTGGCATGTGTTCACGTCACACTATCACAAATTCACAAAACGATCATTAAACATTCATTGAATTGGGTCAGGACAACGTCTTTTGGGTCCACTATAAATATATAGAAAAGGAAATAGACTAAAACATAGATTTATGTATGTATATAGCTTTGGAATGCTTTGAAATATTTGAAAAATTTTTTCGCAGAAATTTTAAGCAAATTCATTTTTGTCAAAAAATCATAGGGGGAAGGATGGGTGGTCATGGGCCACCTCTTTAATGATAGAAACTGTTTATGTGTCGAAATGGAGCAATTTTTGCAGATAAATGATGTTATATGAAAGAGTAAGGAAAATACAAATTTAGAAAACTGTACAACATAAATAACTTTTGACCTGTTTTTGATAATTGTATATTTTAGAGGTTTTGTGAAAACAATATAAAATATTGCATTGGTGAGGTAACGATAAACTTTTTCTCATTTTCCTAATTTACTTATTTGAACTTTAAGACACAGGAATATTGATGAAAATCGATTTGAAAGTGGCGGAGATGTTTGCTTGCTAAGTCAAAACTTGAAATTGCAATAGTTTTTTCTCATTCTGAGGCTTAAGGAAATGCGTTATACTGAGAAAAGCTATAGTTTTTGAGATATCGCAATAATTTTGATGTCATTATGACGGGAATTTTTTTACATACCTACTGTTCGTACAAAATATTTCCGAAAATGCTTAAATTTACAGTTATTTTTATTAATTAACGACTTTTTATACAAAAATGCGTTGTACTGAAAAAGTTTGTAGTGTTCTAGATATCGCCAAAAGTTTGATGTCATCATTAAATTTTTTTTTTAAAATTTAGGATGAATATATTTATTTTCAGAGTCTATGCTAAAAAAATTAAATTTATGATTACAAATTTTAAAAATTTTCTGCCCACATTTTTTATAACCCTGTTATGCAGGACTTTTTCAAAAGTTAAGAAACAAAAAAAGCCAAGGAAATTTATGTCATCACAACAATTACCGTTTCAGTAAGGTATTAAAATTTAATAAAGTATTTTTTTTAATATTAATACCATTCATAATTAAACGAAACAAACAGAATAATTTTTTTATTTTACATTTGATTAAATACAACTAAATGCTATGGCCCATAAGCATAGTCAAAATAAAAGTTGACTCTAAATTTAGTGCAAGCTTTTTGACAACATATTATATTAAAAAAACTGTCAAAAATGATTATACTAAATTAATAATAGACTTATATTTTGACTATGGTTATGGGTCTATAATTTTAAGATTTAAAATTTTTAGATTTTACGAGTATTTAGTGTTTTTATCGCAGGCGAAGCAGCGGGTACTTGCTAATTAGTTTATAACAGTGAAACTTTTACTGAGAATAATAAAGTTGCATATTGTTATTGATAGTTACCAATTCTTATATAACTTTATTTATATAAATTTCTTTTAATATAATGATTAAGTAATCGGATTTAATATTAAAACTATTATTAATATTTCTTAAAATTTATTAATTGTAAAATGTAGGGTGCTCTCATACAAACTATTGCCACCCTTTCTATTTACCGTATTCTCTGTTATCATGGAATAGAAATATTAAATTTAAGAATAAATTTAATGAAGAAGACCCTAATATAATCTTCTATATCGAAAACGAGAGAAATAAAGATATGTAATATATTTAAAATTATTTAAAAATTGAGTTTAATGACTAAAAAAATTGCTTAAACAGTATCAATAAATCGTTGTGTGAATAAAAATATTTGCTTTACAAGTGTTATATTTTGGTATGAAAAAGTGCATTAAAACCTATATTTAAACGAAAAAAAATATTTCATAATGGTTTTCAATATTAAAAAGTTAAAGCTTTAATCTCTTAAAAAATATAAATTTTTTATAAATAAATATTTTTACTACCTTAAAAACGGTGAAATTTCGTTATTGCAACGTTATTATGAGTGAAAATAAAAAATCTACTTAAAATCTGATTTGATTTTTGAAATCAGAGAGCATGTGTTAATCATCGTGTTAAATTTCATAAAAATCGAACGACTTCTTGTATTTTTTTCTCTCTTTTGTATGGGCTCAAAGTACTGTGCACAGTGCGCTTTTTCCAATTTGGGGATGACATTTGCATTATCTCAGAAATTATAAAAACTAGGGTCATAAATTTGTTAGAAATAAGTTTTAGCCTAAATTAAGAAACAGCACAAAAAAAAAATAGAATTCTAGATCAACTGCATCGCCTACCTCCCTCCCATACAAACTATATTTTTTTAAAAAAAAAAACCGCATAAAATTGCTTATGTATGTTTTTAAAGAGTAAATTTAGTTTATTTAACTTCACTTAAACGTCATGCTAAAAATATTTCAAATCGGATAACTTTTAGATATATCTCCTATAAAACAATATTACCAAATTAACGAAATTTAAAATTTTTTTAAAAAAATGGTTGCTATTAAAAAATTAGATCACAATTTTTTAAATGAATTCTTTTTTATTTTTCTTTAAACTTAAGAGTACCTACAAATTGTCTTGGAAATCAGTGCATTTTAGGGCAAAATTTGATTTTTAAGACTTTTTTCAAATTAAGTGGTTTTCCTTAAAAGCAGCTAGATAGATGCAGCAGGTTTCTGCAGAAACAGAAGGTAGAAGTACGATATTTTATGATAGTTATAGCCTTCGACTTTAATAATGCTTAATTAGTTAGAAATTTTCTACTAAATTTTACTAAAATTTTCATTCCTTGAAAAATTTAGTCATATTTCAACGATTTTTCTATTGTTATTTATTATAATTTTTATTGTATTTTATACTAAATTCAAATTAGACACAAAAAAGTCTAAAAAACAAAACCTTGAAATATACTTTGTGTTCGAAGTTATTATTGTTTGAACTTGTCATTATTTTTTGGGTTTTATTGAGCTTATTTTTGTTACAAAAGTTTCAACTTTGACCATGCAATATGTCAAGTTTTTAATACCACATTCATAATGCATATTTTATAACCTGACGAATAAAAATATTTTTTTATAAAATTTAAAAAAAAAACCCAAATGTCATCTTTGCGACGGGCTAAAATTTTTCAAGTGAAGTAGTAGTTCTTTAAGTGAAGGTACTATTACAGTTGTAGCTATAAAAAAACACCTTTTTTTAATTTTAATGATTAAAATGATTAAAATTTGATTAAAATGATTAAAATTTGTTGCATAATGAAGAATTATTCATGAGGAAAAAAAATATGTTTTTTTTTTTGTTTTTATAATTGCAGTTAATTTTCTACAGGGCGTTGAAGTTAGCGTGTTCAAAAAAATTGTTGCAATTGGCTCCTCGTCTCCAGCATTTACAGAGCGCCTGAAAGTAGAAAACCAAATGCATTCTTGAGTTAAGGGTTGTAGTTGAGCCGTCAAGCTACTCAAATAAAAAATAAAATAAAAAAAATGCGTTGAAAACAATATGTACAAAAAACCCCCTTTTTTTGCCGAAACTTTCAGCCATACAAAAAATATATATCAAATTTTTTTTGGCTTTTTATAGGTCTAATCTTTAACAGGATCACAATGAATCAAGATTCATCGAAATTGATCAAGTAGAACTCAGATCAGATATCTTAGAAGCCTATTCGAAAAACTTTGTTTCGAGAAAAACGCGATTTAAGGTTTAAAGGTTCTTGACATACGATTATAATATATGTTATTACTTTTTTCTATATTTTTTTCTAAAATTTGGTATACGTATTCTTAAGACTTCAAAGAACCATATTCTGACGAAAAAAAAATATTTTTAATTTTTTACACACTGTAATAGTACCTTAAGGCTCGGATGTAAATTAAGAAAATGAAACGAAAATTAACAAAATTCGTTATAAAAAGAAATCTTTGCGCAGTGAATCTTGATTATTCTTAAAATCTTGACTTTGGGTTTGGTTATGATATTTTCTGTGAACATTTAACTTAATTGTAAAAAATAATGCATAACACTTCTGAACGAATTCGAAAATTTTATAATACTAAATAAAGATAATAATACACATACTATCAATATCATCTTAAATTTTATAAAGCTATTCTTAGACTTTATGTATCGTGGTTTTATGAATAATTTTTTAAATATAATGTACAGAAAAAATAAAAAAATTTAAATAAAATAAAATAAAAAAAAACTAAAAAAAAAGAAAAAAATAAAACAACATCAAATCAAATCAAACACAACAAAAATATAAATAAATAATAATTTAAATCTTAAAATTCGTTATGTATTTTAATTGTAAAGAAAAATGGGTATACATAATTTAATTAAAACAAAAATTCCAACCACATCAAGAGTTCAAAGCAATACTTTGCAACTTCTGGAATTTGAACGAGCTGCATTAATAGTAAAACCTCAGTGTCACAAGGGGGAAAAACGGTGTACTATCATCGCTACACTACCTAATTAAGTCGCCTAAAAGCTGTTATGTCAAATATTTTGCCCTCTTATTTTATTTACCTTGATTTAAATTGTATCCAAATAACTTTTGACACATAAAACCATACATATTTTAGCGATTTCCCGAGAAGCTGAACTTGAAACTGTTGCTTCAGTTTGGGGAATTAGGAAAGTAAAGAGATAAAAGTTTTTCCCTCATCGTTCATCCTTAACTACGTAGTATGTTTCATATATGCTATGCGTACATATACTCCTTAATTTTACATGCTTACCTACTCTGTTACTTTGGCAAGGCCTCGAGCAATCACCGAATGGCAACTTGTGTGTGTATGTGTGTCCTATGCGCGTGAACATGTGTGTAGTTGATGAAGCTAGTTACCTAAACATATCAACAAAAGTTTTAAAAGTACTTTGAAAACATTTCGCCTGATTGCCTAACTCTTGCCTGCCTCCTGACACTAACTCAATGTTTTTATTTGAGCTCGCATTCGGTAGCGAAAAGAAAGTAACCAGTTTTTTGTGCAATTTTTCCATAAAAAGAAAACATTAAAAAAAAAATAAACACGAAAACAACAAAAACAAAAAGGGAAAACTTTGCACCTATGTTAAACAAGTTGTAGCCTGCAGGCGCAGCAAAGTTTCAAAGCTTTTGATAGCGTTTGAACTGAAAACGGTAGGGTATAGAAAAAAAAATCTTTCAAAAGCGGAAACATCCAGAGTGTGGTAGGGGGGAAGGGCGGGAGCAGGCTAAACGCCTGCTTAGAGGACTACATATGTAGAGCTTGCCTAAATTTACGAATAACTACTGCATTGAGATGAGCAACGAGTTTAACGTGTACACCAACTCAGGCTAATTTTTTTACCATTTTCAATTTCCAGCGGGATAAAAGATCTGTGTTTTGGGGATTTTTTGGGCTTACGTTAGATGCATTGCTGGAGGTTCAAACTGATCTGCTAATCTGACAGCATGAGCTGAATTTAGTCAAACAGTTTAGCCCGAAAAGTGGCTGTAATACCGATGAAAAGCATCAAATAAATACAAAACGGTTGATTTAAACTCATGAAAGTTTATCTACACGGTTAAAAATCTTGGAATAAAATTGAAACTTTTCTGTACTTTATATATGACCACACCAGCTTTGCTTTCAAATAAAGTATTTGCCAAACACTGAAAAATTGTTTTAATACAGCTTTGGTTTAAAATGTAGTACAAGCTTGGATTGAAATATAAAAAAAAAAAATACAAACACAGTGAGATTCGAACCAGGGACATCCAGTTTGTAAGCTCACTACGTTAACCACTGGGCTTTAACGATATTATTAATATTAATATTAATATTAATATTGAGTTTAAGCATTGTAACATTTCTTTGGTTTAAATTTTAGTACAGAAAACTTTTAATTATGAGTAAGTATTTGTGAAAGTTTATATTTTAAACCTCAAGGTTACCAAATATGCAGTAGTGTTTTAGCTTAACTGAAATTTATTCCAAGATTTTTAACCGTGTAGGAAAGAACTGAAACAATGCAAACAGAAATTAGAAGAGATACATATTTACATCTGATAGAGTAGTGAATTAATTTTTATATAAATATTAGAGATGTAACGGATAGTGATTTGGCCGGAAACCGGATATGCGGCGAGGTGCAAGGCCGAATGGCCGAATGTCTGGCGGCTGGAGGGTAGGTCCATTGCCTCGTTGCCTTACTTACTTACTTACTTACATAGTTGGCGCTACAACCGTAGGTCGGTTTTGGCCTCATCTAAGAATTTGCGCCAGCCATTTCTGTCTTTCGCTTGCTGGCGCCAGTTGGAAATTCCAAGCTTCGTCAGGTTGTCCTCTACTTGGTCTTTCCAACGAAGATGCGGTCGTCCTCTTCTGCGTTGACAGCCGCTGGGTATCGAATCGAATGTTTTCTTCACTGGAGCATCGTCTTTCATGCGCTGAACATGACCAAGCCAGCGAAGCCGCTCGATTTTAATGCGCTTGACTATGTCGATGTCAACATACAGCTCAAACAGTTCATCATTACACCGTATTCGGTACTCGCCATTGACGCAGATTGGTCCGTAGATCTTACGAAGAATCTTTCTCTCGAATGCTCAAAAAGTCTTTTCATCTGAACTGCTCAGCGTCCAGGTTTGTGATGCATAAAGTAGGACGGGCATGATGAGCGATTTATAGAGCGTGACTTTCGTTCGTCGAGAGAGGGCTCTGCTTCTCAATTGCCTACTGAGCCCAAAGTAACACCTGTTGGCAAGAGTTATTCTTCGTTTGATCTTAATGCTGATGTCGTTGGTTGAATTGCTGGAATTAGCTGGATCCCAGATAAACGAAGTTCTTCACAACCTCGAAGGATGTATTGTCAACGGTAACGTGGGTTCCAAGACGCTGGGACTGCTTGTTTGTTGACACTAAGTATTTCATCTTATCTAGATTCACTGCCAGACCCATTCGACTGAACTCTATTTCTAATCTGGAAAATGCTGCACTGACTTCGCGCTAATTATGGCCAATGATATCGATGTCATCAGCATACGCAAGCAGCATAACACTCTTGTAGAATATTGTGCCACTACGTCTCAGATCAGCAGCTCGGATGATCTTTTTCAGCATTAGGTTGAAAAAGTCGCACGATAAGGAATCACCTTGTCTGAAACCTCGCTCGGTAACAAATGGTGGGGAGAGGTCCTTCCCGATTTTAGCTGCGCTACTGGTGTTGCTCAGTGCCATCCTGCAAAGTCGTATTAGTTTTGCAGGAATACCAAATTCAGACTTGGTGGAGTACAGGTGCTTTCTTATTGGGCTGTCGAAGGCGGCTTTGTAAGTCGACAAAAAGATGGTGGGTGTCGACTTGTTTTTCTTGAGTCTTCTCCAAGATTTGTCGTAGCGTGAAAATCTGGTCGATGGTGAACTTTCCAGGTCTGAAGCCACACTGATAAGGTCCTATCAGTTCGTTTACAATGGGTTTAAATCTTTCACATTAAACGCTCGACAGTACCTTATATGCGATATTAAGAAGGCTTATCCCACGGTAATTGGCACATATAGTGGGATCGCTTTTCTTGTGGATTGGGCAGAGCACACTGAGATTCCAATCGTTCAGAATGCATTCTTCCGACCATATTCTGCATAGAAGTTCGTGAATGCATTTAAGTAGAGCTTCGCCTCCGTTCTTAAACAGCTCAGCAGGTAAGCCATCAGCTCCCGCGGCTTTGTTATTTTTACGCCGATCTATAGCTGTCAGAACTTCATCGCAGTCGGGCAGCGGAACCTCGACGCTGTCATCCGAAATTGGGGTTTCCGGAAAATCATCTCCATTGGCGGGACTGTTGTCAGCGTCGCCATTTAGAAGCTTAGAGAAGTGTTCCCTCGATAACGTCAGTGTACTCTGGACATCTGTCACTAGATTCCCGTTTTCATCCTTGCAGGAAGAGGCCCCGGTTTTAAAACCATCGGCAAGGCGTTTTATTTTTTCGAAAAATTTTCGGGCCTCATTCCTGTCACCATACATCTCAATCTTCTCCTGGTCGCATTTTTCTGCCTCTCTTTTTTTCCGCCTGAAAATACGTCTCTCTTCCCTCCTCTTTTCTTTGTATCGCTCCTTAGCAGCGCACGTTACAACCGACTGCAGGGTGGCTTTGTAGGCGGCGTCTTTCTCTGCAGTGGCGTCGCGACACTCCTGGTCGTACCATTGGTTTCGGCGAGGGTGTTGGTAGCCAATCACCTCTTCAGCAGCCGCACGCGTGGAGTTGGAAATGTGTGTCCACTGCGCGCATATGTCATCGATTGGAGGAGTGCTTTAAAGCAGGAGTAAGAGTCGAGTGGCGAAAGCAACGGCTATCTGTTTCGATTGCAGCTTGTCGACGTCTAGCTTTCTCTGTGTAGGATTGCGTGTATTCTTAGCTGCGCATAGACGTGTACGGATCTTGGCTGCAACAAGATAGTGATCCGAGTCAATGTTTGCACCACGGATCGTGCGTACATCCAATACATTGGAAGAGTGCCTTCCGTCGATCAAAACGTGATCAATTTGATTCTTGGTTTTTTGATCAGGGGACATCCAGGTGGCTTTATGAATATTGAGATGCTTGAATCTAGTGCTAATTACGACCATGTTTCGTGCTGCGGCGAAGTCAATCAGCCTCATTCACCATCAGCCACCAAAAATATTTTCCTTGCCCACCTTAGCGTTGAAGTCACCAAGCACGATTTTTATGTCGTGGCGGGGGCAGCGCTCGTAAGCATTTTCTAGGCGCTCGTAGAAAATGTCCTTGATCTCATCGTCCTTGTCTTCTGTCGGAGCGTGCGCACATATTAGGCTTATATTGAAAAATCTAACCTTGATGCGGATTATGGCAAGTCGTTCGTTCACAGGTGTGAATCGCAGGACGTGGGGCCGTAGTCTCTTGCCAACTACAAATCCGCATCCAAACTCGTGCTTCTCCGCATGGCCGCTGTAGTAGATATCGCAGGGTGCATGCCGAATGCAACCCTGTCCCTTCCATCGCATTTCTTGGATAAAAGTGATATTAGCTTTGTATCTTTCCAAGACATCATTGCTTCGGTGCCACCAAATTAAATATACATATAGTAACTTTGACATCTCACGACACGTATTGGGATTGTGAAATGAAGTGGCGGATAAAAAGAATATTCAGTGTCGCGATCAAGAAAAAAGACCCGATTGCGACCGAGATATAATACTTCTTGAAGGGAGTTCGAACTCATCGCAGTCGCGATTCTTACGCAACCACGGGAGTGGTTGTTTGACTCCCAAAAAATACTACCCTTATTTGACATCGCTTGTCAAAAGTACCTTTCAGCTTCTTGCAGTAGCGTTTATAGCGAGACTCTTTTCCGAAGCTGGCTTTTTTTACGAACACAAGGCTATTTTGTTAGTTCCTACAAAAAATGGCATGTGAATTTTGTGAATTTTATTATTTGTTATTAAAACCAATGCTACATTAAAGTATGACATTCGAAGAATATTGTACCAAATTTTCACGAAGAAATATTAAAAAAAAAACGGCAATGGCTGCAATTATTCGAACGTCTCTCGGAAAAAAGTAGAATTGCGGTGCCCCTCAAAACTTGGTGCTGGATCATCTAAGATTAAAAAATCAAAGTTCGTTCGTTAGTTTTCCCCAGGTAACGCTGGGAGGGTGTTTTTAAATTTAAATTTTTCGCTTTTTTTATTTTGACTAAGTTGTGCATAATCAGCATTTGTTTTGCTGTGTGCTAGCCGCTTATCTGCGTTGCATACGCTGCTATGCCATGCGAGGCAAACTGGACCATTAATTCTTGCTAACGAATAAAGGCATAGCAAAAATAGTGAATGTGCAGAGATAAAGTAGAGACAGAACATTCATTGCCCCTATTCTGATACACACACAAATTAAAAAAAAAAAAATCTTTTGTCACCATTTTCTTAAATCCAAATTTATTAAACCACCAAATTACAAGATTTTTACTGAAATGTTTTATTTATAGATTTTTTTTTCCTTTGTCTCTAAAAAATTCAAAAAAGTCTCTGTCGATTTATTAAATTAAATTCATCAACATAATGGTACATTGCTTTTTAACCAAAATCAACTTAAGTTTTTAACAAAACAAATGGTCCTCATTGCAATGTATATGAGTGTGTAAGTCTGTGTCTTATTCCTGTGGTTACCTTTGTGGTCTGACTGATCCTAAGCGTGCTGGATGGAACCAGTCCAGATATCAACTTGAAAAATTATCTTTAAATCAAACAAAGTAATAAATATAAGAAAAATAAAAAAAAAAACAAATACAAAACAAAAGAAGTGGTTGGCGAACAAAAACTATTGCATTTGATACTATGACCACAATAACTCATATCGAAGATATAAATACGTATGTATAACGTTTTGGTGTGTGTGTGCTTGTGTATCTGTGCAATTGTGTTTATATAGCGAACTACATCTCGACTGTAGATACATCACGTTTTATACACTTCCAACGATGCAGATAAGGAGTGAGGCTCAACGTGCCGTTTCGTCGACCCAAATTGGCTCAGCTGAGCTGCAGAGTGTGGATCATAGTATTGTTGGAGGATGGTGGAAGCACTGGTGGGGGTTCCTGGGTGAGTGCCAGAGGTCGGTGTGCTGAGGAGCACAACAGCAGCAGCAGCTTAGAGCTGAACAAAGTAGAGACATAAGCTTAGGCCTGTTGCGGCATAGAAAATGTATATAGTAAATACACAACAACAATGTATCACTTTGTATCAGATATCATATCGGATATCTCTGTGCTATGTATGAATGCATGAATATAAATTGATGCTTGGATTTGGGTGCGTGCGTGTGTGCGCGAATGTGTTTTCTGCTGTGCACTGCTGCTCCTCGCTACATGAAGATACAAATAAATTCTATATAAAAAAGTAAGATATAAAAAAATTGTACACAAAAAATAACAAGAAAAACCTAAAATGTATCGAAGAAAAACATGTCAGAAAAACCAACTGCAAAATAAAACTTTCGCAAATAGAGCAAAATAAAAAAAAAACCCACTTTGAAACTTAACCAGCCAAACAATAATAATACAACAAACCTTTACAGTGATGGTCAGAGAATAGGCACACTTTGAATAAATTTTCAAAAGGTAAGTTAGTTTAAAATTTTGCAAGAAAAGTGGATTTTTTAACATTATTTATTTAAAATTATACCTAGATTTCGAAAATTCAAAAATATGAAATTAATTTTCTCTGTTTTGTTTAGTTTTTGTTTAATTAACCAACAAAGGCAGTTCGTTGGGTTGTCATAGAATGAGCACACTTTTTGTTAAATAAGCAGGATTTGTTCTTAAACTGAATATTTTGACTGAAAGAAGCACAATTTTATTGTGCTTATGCTTATATGACATTGTCTTTTTTGCGAATTTTTAAGGGTCGCCTTTAAATGTCGGCCTTTGTAGTCTAGTGGAGAGTGCGCTAGACCATCAACCCATATGTCCCTGGTTCAAATCCGGGCTCGGGTTTAGTTCTTTTGACTTTCTTTGTTCTTTACAACATTTAAGAATTATGCGCAACTAAAAATCCACAACTAAATAGTGGAAAATGTGGAATTAAAAGACAGAAATACCTAAGGGCTGGAAATGCTTGCCGAGGTTAAGGCATAACACTAGCCTCGGTTAAAAGCAATTCAAAATTTCTTTCACGTTTGTTTCGCCTAATCAATAATTCACGTATGGTTCCAATCAATTCCTCTAAATGATCTTTCACTTTCCTTTCAGGTCAGAGACCAAACCTTGTTTTTAAAAGGCGCATGCCTTGGTTTTTTGATCTTAAGAAAAAAATAAAAAATATCTCTCCAAATCGCTCCTATCAAATGTATGAGCTGGCTCTTATATTTTTTATCCATAACATACAATTAAAAAAAAAATTTAATAAAAAATTATATGCCTACCGGCTCCTAGAGGAGTTTAATGTATCAGCAGATTCTCATTCTCGTTCACCATCAATATTTCTCTAGAACATACCTACTCCTATATGCCACTCTTCTGTGGATATCCATTCAAAAAATTAAAACAAATTTGGAAAATAGTTTCAATCTATCCTGAATTGCCCCCAGAGGTATCGAATGTATGAGCTCTACCCTATCCTTTTTTATCCTCATCATTTCTTGTGAATATTCCTTTTCCGCCCTTCTAAGGGTCCTTCAACAAAAAGTGACTTCAAAATAAATGTCAAACATATTTTATATCTCTCCCGCAGTGACCTTTAGAGCAGCGATGCCCACGAAAATTATTTGAAGAGTGCGATAAACGTTTTAAATCTGGATGCAATGACGAACTACCAATAACACGAGTGCTGGCAGAGTCCGTGACAGCGTACTTATGTATATGTACACTGTAAAAATAATGAATCAAGTAATTCCAAATGTTTCAGTTTTTTGCTAGTCAGAATACTTTCTGATTTACCCAGATTTAACCGCGTGGAGGTTTTCAGATATCCTCTTTTTATTTTTTGTTTTATAGTTTTTAATTCTTGTGTTTTTTTACTTTCTTTTTTAAGTTTTGTTTGGGAATTTTTTATTATTATACATGTTTTTAATTTTTTAATCTTATAATAATTTTTATTTGCTTATACCTTAATTTTTTTATATTTTATATTATCTTCCAGTTTTATTATTAACTAAGCTGTTATATTATTATGATTAAAATCTTTTTAATTTTTTATTATCTATAAAAAAAATAGCCGAACTTCCGCAAATTATTTTCTTGCCATTTTTCAAGGCTAACCCATATAAAAATAATTTATTTTGATGCAATATCAAAAAGTACCCACCACCAAATATACAATAACTCTTTCTCAATGCGTATTCGCATAACGAAAAATATAAAGAATACGACGAATGATGTTAAAAAAGTGCAAAACAGCGGCCATCGATGGTTCGACACTACAAACAATTACCTTAATAAGCGACGCCGAAATGGCAAACTGAATTCGGCGAATTACAACAATCATAAAAATATTGAAGTTGTTGCAAAAGAGTGGATAGAGTTGATAGAGCTAGGCGCTGGGCATCGCTGCTTTAGAGGGCTCAAATATGTGAGCTGTTCTAATTATTTTCTTATTCCCAACATTTATTTTGAGCAAACTTATCCTTTATCTGCAACAATTCTAGTATTCCTTCTATAAAAAATTACGAAAACTGTCAAAAATAGTTCATATCTCTCCGAGAGGATTCAAATGCATTAGCTGGTCCTATTACGTTTTTACCCATGACACACAAAAACAAAAAAAAAACTGAAACATAGTTTATATCCATCCCGAATCGACTCTTAGAGCAGTCAAATGTATCAGCAGGTCCTCTTACCCCTATCTGCCTACCTCTATCTGCCACTCTTCTAGGGATCTCCATTAAAAAAATTACAAAAAATTTGGAAAATAGTTAAAATCTATCCTTTATTAGTACCTAGAGGAGCAAATGTATGAAGTTACCCTATCATTTTCTAATGTTTTCTATTTCTTTTGAACATATATGCCTTCTATTCTGGCACCTTTCTCCTCCTACAAAAAATTATGAAAAATGTAAAAATAGTTCATATCTCTTTCGCTTTGACCCCTAGAGGGTTCCCATATATATGCTGGTTCTGTTACTTTTTACCCCCACCATTTCTTTTGACCATACCTACTCCCTATCTGCCACCCTTCTAAGTGTCATTCTACAAAAAATGATGAAAGATGTTAAAAATTTCTGATATCTCTCCCGAATTCACCCCTAGAGGGCTCCAATGTATGAGCTGCACTTATTATTTGTTTAGCCCCATAATTTATTTAGGATATACCTACCCCATATCTGCCACCTTTCCAAGAATTCCTTAAAATACCGAAAAAATATGAATAATGTCAAAAATAGTTCATATCTTCCTCGAGTTGGCCCTTAGGATGGTCATATGTATGAGCTGGTCCTATTATTTTTTAACCTCACCATTTATTTTGTCTATACCTACCCCCTTTCTGCCACTCTTCCAAGGATTCTTCTAAAAAAATTATGAAAAATATTAAAAATAGCTGATTTCTCTCCCAAATTCATGCCTAGAAGGCTCCAATGTATGAGCTAGTCCTATTATTTGTTCACCCTAATCAGTTATATAGAACTAGCTAAGACCCGGTGCGTTTCTGCCACGCCCCCTTGTCCAACGCCCATTAAATGCCATCAGTGAAACTGTATGAGTAAATTGAGGTCGAATACTAAATTCCGAGGCTGTGAGACCTATAACTCCAAAACTATTCGATATCGCAAATTTTGACTGTATGGGAGATGCCACGCCTCCTTTTCCAACGCCCATAAAATGCCATCAGTGAAACAGTATGAGGAAATTGAGTTCGATTACTGAATTCCGAGGCTCTGCGATCTCTAACTCCACAGCGATACGATATCAAAAATTTGGGTTGTACGGGAGGTGCCACGCCTCCTTATCTTTTTGACACCAAACTCAGCAGGAACACTCTCAAAATGTTATTTTAGTTTCCCAAAAAATTTCATAAAGATCGATTCAGCGGATTTAGAGTCTATACGTGTTATACACACATACCATATACGCACAAATACAGGAATGTTCACTAAAATGCCTATAACTCGTATACCAATAAACATAAAAAACCTTGGCATTGACGACACCTTTCATGGAAAATAAAGAAATATTAAATCATTGCAGAGAACATTGATTTTAAACACAATGCAATTTATATTTATATATATATATATATATATAAGAAGATATACCTACCCCATATCAGTGTTGCCAGGTTAGGGGATTTACCCCTAGATTTAGAGGTTTATTAACTGTGTTGAGGTATTTTAGGGGCAATTAATATTTAGGTGTTTTTTAAGGAGATTTAATGTTTTTTGGGGGTATTTGAAAAATTGACCTTTGGTAATAAAGTTTTCTTACTTTTCCTTAAAATAATGTAAAAAGGTATCTCAGCAACAATTAATAAAAACACTGAGTTTGCAGCACTTAAAATTAATTACCAACCATTTCCCAAACTTGATTCGCGCTTTAATTTCAATTGATTGATTCCGTGTAAAAATTATAAACAAAGCAAGTCGACCTTTGCAGTCTAGTGAAGAGTGCGCTATACTATAAACTCAGAGGTCCCCGGTTCGAATTCGGGTTCAGGCATGGTTCCTTACGCTTTCTACGTTCTTTACTACATTTAAGAATTATTGAAACAAAAAATCCCCAACTAAATTGTTGAATTAAAGGACAGGAGCAACTGAGGGCTGGAAATACTTGCCGAGATTAAGGCATAACACTAGTCTCTGTTGTAAGCAATTGAAATTGTCTTTCAAGTTTGTTCCGCCTAATCGATAATTCACGTATGGCTCCAATCAATTCCTCTAAATAATCTATCCCTTTCTTTTCAGTTCAAAGACCAAACGTTGTTTGTATAAGGCGCATGCCTGGGTTCTTTGATCTTTTAGAAAAAAAAAGTATAGGAAAAACAAGATATGCTTAAAAATATATCAAAAAGTAGGAGACGGAGCCTACTTTCAAAAGTGCGACTTAATTTTAATGTCAATTTCACATTGGGCAATTGAGAACTATGAAGCAAGTTTCTGTTAAAGACGTTCAACATCTCAGCCCTTTAAATACATAGGCTTGCATTGCAGTTGCACTACTTTTCAGTTGATCCGTATGAAATTTTTGTAAGTTTGTCGAAAATTTTTTTTAGGGGAATTTTAGGGGGATTTGAAATCCAATCTAGGGGTAGACAGTGAAAGGCACCTGGCAACACTGCCCCATATCTGCCACCATTCTAGGAGTCCTCCTACAAAAAAAAAAACGAATGATGTCAATAATAGTTCATATCCCTCCCGAAGTAACTTCTTGAGGGTTCAAATATGTGAGCTAGTCCTATTATTTGTTAACCCCCAAAATTTATTTTAAGCATTGCAAAACAGATTTCTAAGAGTCCTCCTACCAAAATTTACGAAAAATGTCAAAAATATTTCATATCTCTCTTGAATTGACCCCTAGAGGGGTTAAATATATGAACTGTTCCTATAATTTTTTTACCCTCAACATTTCTTGTGAGTATACCTACCCCATATCTATGACCCTTCCAGGATACCTATATACAAAAACACAAATCTTCTTAAAAAGCATGATAGTAGTCAATTTTAAAAAGACGAATATCTGTTAAAACGTGCATTTATTCTAAGAACAAGGTAGTAAATGTAAAAATATAAAAAAAATAAAGCTACTTAAAAAACTACCAACTAGGTCAATAGAATTTCCTTTGGAAAGTCATTTGCAAAATATTTGAGCATAAGAAAGACAAACAGATACAAAAAATCTTGTATATATGACAACTTAATGAATTTATACAGTTTGGACAAGTCATTAGAAAAAATCTACACCTATAAAAATATTTCAAAGCATGTTGTAATTCTGCAACAACAAAATAAAGTTTAATCGAATTAGACATAATGGCAAAACATTTCGCCATCATCCAAAATGCTCTGAATGTAAAGCAGAATACTCCATCAAGCAAGTTTTCTTGATGTCGAGTTTGGCTACATTTAAGATTTGGTAGCAGAATGGACAAACGCTTAATTAAATAAACTCCAGAGTATGACAAAACCGTTAAATTTTTAATCTTTGCATCTTTTTGTATGATTAGGATCTAAAAAATACAGCAGAGGTCGTTTAAAATTGGTAATTGGTTTAAAAATGTGAAGTTTCCGAACTGACTAGCTTAAAGTCATAATTTTAAATATATTTTTTTAAACATATTCTTTATTCTAAAATATATTCTTACTAAAACATATTTCTTTTAATATTTCTTTTTAATCCGGATAGTAGAATACACACAAATTTAAAGCTATTAGCTAACGAATAGCGGTAAAGATAGTGAATATACAACATCACAAGATCATTTTGGTCAGAATTTTAGCATCAAAATGTGAATCAACAATAAAAAAATCGTCGTTTTGCAAAAAAAATAAAGGTAGTAACGTAAAAAGGAATAACAAGTCACTGTTCTTCAACATTTGTTGTCTTTTTACCTGATCAAACAAATGTGCTTGTTAGTGACTTCCTCCAAAAAAGAACCTGCATGGGCAAATTTATAAAAAACACAAAAAACCAAAGGAAATGGATGCATATTTTGGTTTTTTATTCTGAATATAAGGTAATGATTGGTTTTCACTGTGTCATTTTCAGTGGTCAGTTGTTGTCAATCAAATTAAAAATAACAAAATGTTGTAATTTTTTCTAACTTTGGAAATCTTGGAAAATTAAAAACAAATAAATTATTAAATGCAGGCAAAGCAGAAAATGTTCTAGAGTTTTATTAAGGTGAAATTTCAGGTGATATACTTTTGTGTCGTCATAAAAATGAAATAGTGAAAGTCAAGCATTATAGTTTATTTAAATATTTCGCTTTTAAAGAACATCTTTTTACAAAATTTTAAACTACCTAAACTTTTAAAGTTTATTCAATAGTGTGCTTTTTCCTTGGACAACACTGTATGTGTACACTAATAAATTTTCATTTCAGGTTGCAAGCAAAACCTTCGTGTTGTTCGTCGAGCCTGCCTGCCGATTGAACTGACTCGAATTGACTGCTAAGCTGAATGCACTGTAAAGAATATAAAAAGTTCTCAAATCTTATTAAATCTAAAACGCCCAACTAATAGCTGCCATTAAGAATATTTATAAAGAAATTAAATGGCATTCATTATTAATTAATTGCATTTCAATTGAGTTGTTTATTACGTAAATAACGCTAAATGCCGCCATTAAGAAAATTATATTGGGTGAAAATGACAGCAATTGTTGAGTAACACAGATAAATGAGTGACAGCTCAAGTAGTGGTGGGTCGAATATATTTAGGATGGGGGGCGGGGAGGGAAGGGAGGGTAGTAATGCCAAAACAACCGCCTACTTCACCATTCACGTTTTCATCCACCCAATAGAACATTATTTATTGCTATGTTCAATACAAAAGAATAACATTACAATGCACAACACAGCGGGATAGCATGGGAATTGAATAAGCAAAAGATATATATTTAGGAGCTTATTAGGTACTTTTAAAGAGGACATGCCGTCATGGGACATTAGACGGAAGTAAAAACAGAAATGGTTGCAAAGGCAACTTTCCATTGCAATACCTTTCGTGCCTGCTGGATGTTGTTTTAGTTTGGCCACTCTTGAATTTAAAGTTAATGGACGCTTGCGTTTTGGTTGGAATATGACATGAAATACATGATATGACATGGCATACGACATAACATATGACATAAGTAATTGCGATTTTTTGTGCCTGGAGGCCGTTTTGTACCTTGCTACTTCTTCTTCCCTGCAACTTTGTATACCTTGCGACTTTTAGACCAAGCTAATTTTTATCTTGCAACAGTTGCTTTTAAATTTTTGTACCTGGCGACTTTGTTGTAAATGGTAAATTTTTGTACCTTGAGACATTTTTTGACTGGCGGTTTTTTCTACTTTGCGACTTTTTACATTGCGACTTTTTATATCATGTGATTTTTTATATTTTCTGATTTCTTTTACCTATCGTGTTTTTTAATCTTGCGACTTCTTGTAGCCTGCGATCTTTATACCTTTCAAATTATTGCACCCTGTGCGATATCTGTATGAAATTTTTTCTAATGTAAAATATTTTCGAAACAAAATTACATTTTCAGTTTGAAAAGCCATATCGCAAAAACGAAAACAGATAAAGTAGTGATATCGAAAAGCATAGGTATTAACTAAGCTTTGAAATGAGTGTTTAATAGAGTGAAACAAATTTTTAACTTCATACGATATGGCATAGCATATAACATAAGTAGTTGCGACTTTTTTACTTTGAGACCGTTTTGTACCATGCTACTTCTTGTACCCTGCAACTTTGTGTACCTTGCGACTTTAAGACCAAGCAAATTTTTATCTTGCAACAGTTGCTTTAAAAATTTTTTACCTTTCGGCTCTTTTCCTTTGCGACTTTCTTACAACACGACATATTGCCTTGCGACTGTTTCGTACTTTGAGACCTTGTAACCTGCGATTTTATAAACATTCGATTTTTTATACTGCGAACTTTCATATCATATGACTTTTTATAATTTGTGATTTCTGGTACCTTGCTAAATTTTATCTTGTAACAATTGCTTTCAAATTTTTGTACCTTCCGACCCTTTGTCTTTGCGACTTTTATACCAAACGACATTTTTCCACTGCGTATTTTAACCCTGTAACTTTATTGTAAATGCTAAATTTATGTACCTTGGACATTTTTTAACTGGCGGTTTTTTCTACTTTGCGACTTTTTAATCATTTTACTTTTTACATAGCGACTTTTTTATCATGTGATTTTTTATAATTTCTGATTTCTTTTTCCTAGCGTGTTTTTTTTTTAATCTTGCGACTTCTTGTAGCCTCCGATCTTTATACCTTTCAAATTATTGTACCCTGTACGATATCTGTACGAAATTGTTTCTAAAGTAAAATACTTTCGAAACAAAACTTTACATTTTCAGTTTGAAAAGCCATATCGCAAAAACGAAAACAGATAAATAAGTGATATCGAAAAGCGTATTAACTAAGAAATGAGTGTTTAATAGCGTGAAACAAATTTTTAACTTCATACGATATGGCATAACATATAACATAAGTAATTACGACTTTTTGTACCTTGAGACCGTTTTGTACCTTGTTAAAAAGCAATTTTTATCTTGCAACAGTTGCTTTGAAATTTTTGTACCTTCCGTCTTTCTTCCTTTGCGACTTTCTTTCAAACGACATTTTTCCAATGCGGATTTTTACCTTGCGACTGTTTTGTATTTTGAGACTTTGTAACCTGCGAATTTTTTAAACGTTCGATTTTTTACACTGCGACTTTTTATATCATATGAAGTTTTATAATTTATGATTTCTGGTACCTTGCTATTTCTTATCTTGTAACATGCTTACAACTTTTTGTACCTTGCGACTCTTTTCCTTTGCGATTTTTTTTCCAAAACTTTACTTAACACTTCAAGAGTTTTATTTTCAAAATGCAAAAATTTAAGAAGCATTAATATAGTGTTCATGATTACCCTTTTATTGCTTTTTTACGCAATTTAAACCATTTTAAATTAATCGAAAGTAGTTTTAGCCGTTTTTTTTATCATTTGACACTTATAACCTATTTTTGAACATAACTCATTTTAATGGGCGCAAATGTTTTGGCATTTTGGCATTATTGTGTTAAAACCTCATATTTGGCATTTTATCTATTTTTTGTTTTGTTTATTTATTTGCAGCTCCTCACGAAAAAGCAATATTTGAACAACTTAGGAAGTTATTTGTTTTTTTTTAAGTGTTGTTTACTGATGTTGCCCAAATATATAATTAATGGCTTTTCCAGCGTATATTCAATTAAGATTTAATAACATATAGCATAAATATTACAACACATACGAACTGTTTTCGTTTTAGTTGTTGTTGTTGTACCTGGTTTTTTTTTTCGTAAGCGAATTTATTGCTCAACAGATACTCGATATTGAATTTGCTACAGTGTAATGTGACGCGGCGAACTAAAGCCAAGCAGCTCACTTTGTAGCTCAGCGAGGCGGAAGGATGGAGGTTGGGAGGGGATGAAAGAAAAGTTGCCCACAGAAGGTGAAGGAAGGAAAGTTGCTGCTGTCAAGCTTATAATGGCAAAAAAAAAAACAAAACATAAGGACAAAATATAGGAAAAAGATCTTTGCTGTAAAGATGTAGGAAATGTAAAGTAAATAAATAAAGGATAAAGTAGGCAAAATGTTAATTATTCCGAAAAAGATACTGGAACGAATGAGCTAGCGTGCAAAGAAATGAAGTATGTGCACACAGAGAGGCTTGAACTCGATTTCATTGCCAATATTTTGCATTGATGATGTATGAACCATGAAAATTGATAAATGCAGAGGCTTAAATTCAAGTGAAAAACACCGGAATGCCAGGCATAAGCGATGGCAAACTCCTTGGCTAAGCCGTTGCACAGTGGTTTGATCTGACATTTATCGTTGCAAAAATCATCACTTCTAAACGTTTTGAAAAATCTCGATGATTGTTGTTGATAGAAAAATAGAACAGATTCTTTTGTGAATAATTTAATTTAAATAGAATGACAGGATGCTATGTAATTAATTTTTGAAGATAAGCATTCTGAAGGGAAACTATAAAAAGGAAGTTTTTCCATGTGAATTTTTTTTTGAGAAATAACTAATGTAAAAATTTATTTACATCTGGGGCCGAATTACAGCATTCGTGGTCGAGCAAAATTGCTAAGGGCACGACGAGACAAGTGCCTATTCATCTTGTACAATTTTGCTCGATCACGAATGCTGTAATTCGGCCCCTGATCATGGTTTATCAATATGCATTCGAAGTCCAATTAGTTTCTTCAAATCTTAAACTATTGCCACACTGAAAAAAATTTTCTAAAACATAACAACACCAAGAATAAACGCTTTCAAACACAATCTCAATCAACATCGTATTGAAACTTAATAAGAGTTAGCTTTCTTTCGTTTCTTCCCTATAATACGATTCTCTACATTTCACTATACCATACTTTTTCCTTAAATCTAGCTTATAAGATTTTTAAGAATTTTTATTTGCGGCCTAGAGCCAAATTTGTTTTTTTGACATTTATGTTTCAAATAATTTTTCTTGCTATATTAGAAACATTATAATAGTCACTATGAAATTATGTTTGTACATCCTTAAAAAATATATCTTATTTGTTCAATGAATTATGTTATAGTAATAAATAAATATAAATTACTTAGAACTCCAGTTTCATCACATTTCACATCATTGGTCGGCCTTTGTAGTCTAGTGGAGAGTGCGCTGGACTATCAACCCAGAGGTCCCTGGTTCGCATCCGGGTTCGGTCATGGTTCTTTTCACTTTCTTTGTTCTTTCGCAGCACTAAAAGTGCTTCCAAAAAAAAAGGTAAAGTGGAAGGGAATTTCTTAAATTCCATCCCAGAAGACATTCTTTTAACATAAGCCTGTCATTGGGAGGAATGCTTTCCTTAGTCTTCTCTAGAAGTGCTTCCAGAATTTGTTCAATGGAAGATTTCTTTGAGCCCTTAAATGAAAGGATTCTAGCAGGTGTTTTTGAGGAGAACTTTAAGAAGGCATTCCATGAAATAAAATGGTTTTTGTGGTTAGGGGGGCTTAAAAATCCTACGGAAAATATTCCAATTTTCTTGCGGGGTTTCTTGTTTTGGTTTTAAAAAATCCACGTAAAATATCTCTTTTCCCGATTTTAACGACATTTTGGTGTTTGAAGTAGGAAGGTGTTCCATTTGGAGGTTTGAAAAATCCCAAGGAAAATGAAAAAATACCTGTAGAAAATAATTGAAATTAAATGCTATTTGAATGTCTTTGAGAAGTGGTTTATGAGAACGCTTCTTGAAAGCACTTCTTTTTTTTATTTTTTTTTTTAAAGATCAAAGAACCAAGGCATGCGCCTTATACAAACAAGGTTTGGTCTTTGACCTGAAAGGAAAGTGATTGATTTATTTAGAGGAATTGATGCAACCATACGTGAATTATTGATTAGGCGAAACAACCGTGAAAGACAATTTGAATTGCTTTAAACCAAGGCTAGTGTTATGCCTTAACCTCGGCAAGCATTTCCAGCCCTTAGTTGTTCCTGTCCTTTAATTTGACATTTTACACAATTTAACTGTGGGTTTTTAGTTTTTCCATAATTCTTAAATAAAGGACAGAACAAAGAAAGTGAAAAGAACCATGCCCGAGCCCGGATTCGAACCAGCGACCTCTGGGTTGATACTCTAGCACACTCTCCACTAGACTACAAAGGCCGTAAAGGCTGATAAAGCTTAAAAGAAACACAATTGGATCTATAAAATGTCTTCTGGAAGCAGTGTCCCTAAGAACGCATGTCGCATTTGTGACAAAAATTTTGCTGGGTTTATTATTTACCAAACCTTATTTGTATAAGGCGCATACCTTAGTTCTTTGATCTTTATAAAAAAAAAAACATTTGCCACTTAATGTTTTTTAATTAAATAAAATTAACTTAAAAATAAAAAAAAAAATTAATTAAAAATATAAAATTAAAAAAGAATAACATAAAATTGAATATTGAATTTTATAATTATAAAATTGAATACGTATAAGAAATACGTAAAATTTAAAAACTTAACCTAATTTTGTTGAAAATATTCATCGATTTTTATACTGTGAGCGCCAAAATAA
This sequence comes from Dichetophora obliterata, assembly GCA_963920525.1. NCBI lineage: Eukaryota > Metazoa > Arthropoda > Insecta > Diptera > Sciomyzidae > Dichetophora > Dichetophora obliterata. Next base: position 4,653,804 of record OY986438.1, on the reverse strand, counting down.
AGTAAACACCAAATGTTCTTACCCAATAGGATTTATTATATAGAGAGAAATAATACTAAATCAAAAAGTAATATTCCAAAAGTCATGGGTAATTAAAATTATATTTAACTTATAGAAAATAATAAATAATAAAAACTTTTTTTTAAAAAAAAAGGACTACAAAGTAAAAACAATTTGAAATGACTTTTCCTATTAATTTCTTGGTCAAATTTGATAATTTATTTATATATGAAATCTTATTATTTTAATATTTTCTAATTTGGTTTATTATCATATATACAGGGTGATCCGTATTAAATAGACAATCCTACGGCAGTTGATTCCTTGGGTCAAGAAAAAGAAAAAAATTGTATGGCAGGGGGGCCCGTCTCTCCCCTGTTCAGAGTTATAAGGGAGAGTTTAAAAATAAAATTAGTGGAGCTAGAAAAAAGTTAAGGACCATTTTGGAAACGTAATTAAATAACAAACTAAGATTTGTTGCACTTTGTAAATTTTGCTCTGTCAAAACACTTTAAATCATTTTTTTTTATAAAAAAATTGATATTAAAATTTTTTTTCTTTCAAATTCAATTTGCACGAAAATTCGTCGAAGATTTTACTTTTTCTAATGATGCAGTTTAAACCTTCTTAGTGTTGTTTTCAAAGCTCTTATTATAAGTTGTAACGTTTAGTCAATAACTAACCAGGAATTTATAATTTTTCAGCTAGAATGAATATTAAGCTTTAAAAGTTAGCGCCAATATAATCAGACTTTTATAGAATTAACGCTTTCTATCACTGAACACGATAACGAGAGCTTTTGTTTGTTGGGAAGTGCGCCTGTTACTTGCTGATCTTAACTTCAGGACTTAAGTTTCGCATGTATTGGCAGTGCAGGGTGGTAAAAAGATCATAATTGTGTTTTAAAGATTAACGCCGCCTTCAAAGCTTTTATATTCATAAAGAAATTAATATATTTATGATAATAAAAAAAATTAGGAAAAACTAAAATAATAAGATTTGCAATATACTGATACGCATAAATAAATTATCAAATTTGACTAAGAAATTAATAGAAAAGTAATTTAAAATTATTTTTTACTTTGCAGTAAATTTGAAGGGGGTTTTTTTTGTTAAAATTTTTTTGTTTCTTCATTTTTAGAGAATATGATAAGTTTTCGAAATAATTCTACCCATTCTTGTAACGAATTTTAGTACCCTAAAACCCTTCGAAGAATTCCCCCAACTTTCTTGAACGTTTTTGGTTATAATTCTGTATGCTCTTGACCCGAATTTCAGCACCCTAGTGTCAATATGAACTAAGATGTAGTATTTTTCTAATAGTGACACGCCCTTTCTCTAATTCCGCCCACTTTTTTCCTCGTGTTTTATAATGATTATACCCATTCTTGTCACGAATTTTATTACCCTAGTCAATAGTGTCAATGTTATTCGAGATACTGTGTTTTTCTAATATTACCACGCCCCTTTGTCCAATAACGCCTTATTTTTTGACAATAATTTGCAATAATTGTGTCTACCCCTGTACTAAATTTCAGTAACCTAGTTTTGATACTATTCGAGATAGTGTTTTTATAATATTAGCACGACTTTTGTCGAATTCCTCCTATTTTCTTCATAATTTTTTGATATAATAGAAGATTTTTTCAGCAAAAAAAAAAATTGAAAATTGAAAAATTGAAAATTTTATAAAATCCGAAAAAGGGCATTGTGAAACTTTCCAACTTTCTGCTAAGCATTTTAGCTAAGTGACTTCTTCAAATTTTTGTACCTAATCCATTTCAAAATATTTGTGTTTTTGCCTGTATTGAAAAATACACATGAAAATAAATATTAGTGTGAAAAAGTTGGTGTGAACAAATGTGGTTAATTCCTTTTTTTATACCTGCTGTGGATACTCATAATATGTAATTAGAATATATTGCCTTTTTGCTCATTTGCAAGCAAAAATGTCATATCAAGCTGCTGCAAGCGGGACATGAAAAATCATAGATTTTATATTTAATATAAATCGTTATAGAAGTTAGGTATGCAAGTATATGCAGCCAATTCTTTTTGCATTGTGTTCGGAAATGTTCAGCCTTACTTTTTTTTTAAAGTAGAACCCACGACTTTGCGGGAGTCATTTTGAAAATCGACCCAAAGTTCGAAAAATACATAAAAAAGTGTTTTATAAAAATGCTGCCACAAAAAAAAAAAAAATTAAAAACAATTTTTCTTTAGTATTTGTTGATAGCATAGATACCGCTTATTACATATATAAAAAAAAAAATACTTTTGATACGTTGCACGAATATTTCAAATTAAAATTCATATAAAAAAAAATCACAAAACTCGAAAAAGCCACCAACTTTCACCAGCTCTACAAAGCGAACCATTTGTTTAATTGAGTTAAGAACGCAGTTTCTCGTGAATCTTGAACAATAGTTAAACAATCATTACATTTACTAATTTTAATCACACAAAAATTGATTTTCACTTTTGAAAAATTGAGCGTTGTTTTCATGCACAGCCAATATTGTAAAGCAATGAAATCTTTTATGCAAGCTTTAGCCGGAAATAAGTATCATCCAAGGAAATAAACAACAAATATAAGCAGCAGGATTATTGGAAATCGCGGAAATTTTCAAGTAGAACAACCAATATTTATTAGTGCGCTGAATTAGAATTCAAAGGTTTTAAGGAAGCTCCGCAAATGGTTATGAATACATAGCTTATACAAGGGCAGTTTCAGAGGCAAAGTCAGTTCAAGGGCAAGGGCCAGTGACTATTTGAATTAAAGATATTTTTTTTCTTCAAAAAAGCGTTTTATTTCTACAAGTCCAGTGTTTTTCTAATTTTGTTCTTCCTTCCAAATAAAAGGTTTTATCAAGGTCCTCAAAATAGGCATTTGTTTCAGTGATGGCCTCTTCGATGCTGTGTTGCCAGTTTTTGCTGATCGAAATCCACAAAATTTGCCAAAAAAATCCGTAACTACATATATTGCAATGAGGTAAAAAAATATCAATTAAAAAAAACTAAAAGTATATACTAATTTATATCAATTCATTTTCTTAAATGCTCTTGTAGATATAAATTCGACCAGATATTTTATTTTACTGTTTTTAAAACATTGTTAACCCATTAATGACTAATGGGTATTTGAATACCCATAAAACAGTGTTTACGAAAAAGGCCATATCTCGAAAGTGGTAGGAGATATCAAAATAACTTTTTTTTTAAACATTACGGAAAAATAAAACTATTTATTGTCTTTACAATGTGAAACGAAATTCATACAATTAAATGTTCTATTTCGAGATCGAAGATGTGTGATTTTCAAAAATGACAAAATCCATATATCCATAAGATCGAGGGAAAAATTCGTGGTCAGTTTGCCTCTAGTATCCCCTATTTATCATGTGTTCATTATGACAAAAGAATGTTGCCATATATGCAAATTTTTATTTACACCAAGAACCCGAATTAGCCGATTGGGTATTTAAATATCCATTGCAGATCTCAAATACGGTGACAGTTACAAACCTGAAATTTTGCAAAGTAACTTCTATGGTCTACAAAAGCATCCTGATAAATTTTGAAAAAAATCGTACGGCGGAATCTTAGAGCAGTCTTTAATGGGTTAACGGAAAAGTGCTCAATCATCTGCTAAACTATTAATAATTAAGCTAAATTTTATAAAAAATAAGCACAAAATACACCAAAAATTCCGCCAGCAGATTGTTAATAAATTATCCCGCCATTTGACATCAAAATCCGCTGATTTGTCGTGAGATTCGCTGATCTGGCAACAGTGCTTCGATGCTACCCAAATCTCTTACCAGTCAGCAATTTCTTCAGGTTTGGAAATAGGAAATAGTAGCAGGGAGCTAAATCTGGAAAGTATGGTGAATGGGGTAGCAGTTCGTGGCCCAATTTATGGATTTTTGTAATCGATGTGAATGACTCCGAATACATCCTAAAAAATTATCGTTATGGCCTTGTTGGCTAACAGATCCAGTAAGAACAGTAAGTCAACTGCTTTGGCTGTTATTGACTGTTGTGGGGACCTTGATTTTTGGTGTGTTGTAATGTAATGATGTTTTATCTACGGCGCAAAAACTACTTCGGATTGCGGTCGAACATCGCAAAATGCTCCCTTGAAATAGTCACACGGCTGAGTTTATGATCGTGTGTGAGTAATCTCGGCACCCATTGCGCAGATAGCATTTCTATGTCCAAACATTCATGTAAAATGTGATGAACCCACTCCGTTGAGATAACTATAGTCTCAGCCCACTCACGAACTTTCATTCTCCGGTCGTCCAATATCATTCCATGGATTTTATCGACTATGTCTAGCGTGACGACCTCTTTTGAGCGACCTGAATCTAAAGCGTCACTTGTGCTGGTGTGACCACAACGGAATTCAGTAAACCACTTGCTCACCACTGAAGTTTATGGTGCAAATTTCCAATAGTCTCTATCATGACTTTTCTTGGTTTCGGTGATGGTTTTTTAGGCAAAAAATAATGCTTGATGAGTACACGAAAGTCTCTTGGTTCCATTTTCTTTGAAATTCACGATTTTGCCTACTTTAAATGGCTGTCAAACACAAATTAAAATTGTAATTAATACCATTTTGGATGGACACTATTAAGCACAGTTTTAGTATTTTAATGAACCTATTTTTTTGTGGTAGTGTAAATTTTGTTGAATTCGATCGACATCGTGCTGAGGTTCCTGAATTATGGGTATTGGTTAACATAACGAAAGTTTGGATAATGTTCAAACCAATGAATTTTTTTTCTTCGTTTAATAAATAATGATAAATAATACTTTAAAATTCCAAAGTATATTCGTTTTTCTTGCACTCCACCAACTTATAACCAACTCTTACTCTAAAGCCATTATTTTTCAAATGAGTTAATGAAAAGTGAAATATTTTAATAACGAAATTTAATGCACAGAATAAGTAAGTATCTAAGTGCTGCTATCAAAATTATGATTGAAACATTATGAGAATTTTAATTAAATATCATAAAACAAACAAACAAATAATTAAATGGGCTCAAACTTAAGACGATTGTAAATATATATATGTATAAGAAACAATCTTCGATAAGCTATACTTTGAAGAGTCAAACTTAATGAAACTGGAGTAAAGCCGACACCCAGCACCCAGCACCCACCATCCTCCTTCTATCCCTCAGCTAGAACGGCAGCAGCTGAACAACCACTTTTGGCTATATGTACGAATGCGTTAGTTAACTTTTCTAATCCACCAACGTTATTTATATGCTACCAAAATGAAACCCGTATGTCAACAAAATTACGAAAATTATTTCGAACAAAACAACAACAAACACCGAAATATACACCACCACCACCGCAACACATCAAACCAAAACTTGACAAACATTCCAAGAAGTAGTTATGGTGGTGCTGTCCCAAGGCTAACCGTGCCATGGTGCTCCAACCACAAAGTTTTACCTCACTCAAAGCTTATAAATACAGTTAAAGGCACACAACTAACAAAACCAGAAGAATCCTTCAACGATCGCTTCACCAAACGGCTCCAACAACGTATCCTCCTAGCAGGCAGCCTGCCAACAACACGCCCCCAAAATTATAGTGGTGGCTGGGTGGAGGGAGGCAAGTGAGTTAGGGGATGCGTAGCAGAGCGTGAGTTTGGAGGTGTGGAAGGAAATTAAAAATTAATTAATTTCAACATTATTTGTCAGCAGGCAAAGATTGGCAAAGACATCAATCAAGGCATGACTGACATACGGATTGACTCACTAACTGACTCACTGAATGATTGACTGACTAGCTGACTGACTTCTAACAAGGTGACGCAGCGGAAAGTCAAGGCGAACCCTTTTGCTGCTTAGCAGGGTGTGTTTACGTGTAGTCTTTTAACAGGGTGTCGAGATTTTCATAATAGGCTCTCAGATAATTATTAAACAAACTAAAATTAGTGGTTCCAAAAAAAAAAAAAAACAAAAAGAAAAACCAAACAACATTGGTGAGTGGCTATTGGTCGCAGTGGCGGATCTAGAAACTGTTTGTCGGGGGATTGCGTCTAAATTATCCCAATTATATATTCATCATTCCACAAAAGAAAAAGAACGTTAAAAAGTTGCAAGATATAAATGGGTGCAGATTTCAAAAATGACGAGCCTTTTCCATATAAAGCAGGGTCAAAATTAAAAGGAGCCCTCTTATCTTTAAAAAACTTTGCAACATTAACATTATCTGTAAATTTTATATTGTTAGAAAAGTATAATCCGTTTTCTTTGACCTACTCAAATGGTCACACATTTTAATTTGCTTGCGAAATGAAGTTATTGCAACAGATAATGTTAATGTGTTAAAAAATAAAAGGTTTATTTTTGACCCTGCTTTAAACAAAAAGTACACGATGCACACAATATTCAACTATACGGTAAAAAATCTTGGACTAAATTTTAGTACAGCTTAAATATTACTGTATTTTTTAAACCTTACAGTTTAAAATTTAAAATTCGCAAATATAAACTCAAAATTTAAACTCTACAGTAATAAAGTTTTAACCGATAGAAATATTACAGCTTTCCTTTTAGCTTTTTGGTTTAAATTTGAGCACAATTTTGTATATTTTTTTAGTTTTTAATATAATTTAGACTAAATTATAGTACATTTAGATACTAAATTTGGATTTGTACACGTAAAAAGCTAGCCTGGCAATGCTAAGACTCAATTTTAGGCGTTTCGATTTATATATTTGTGTATCGCTTTTGTTTGGTGTAGAGCATTAGCCTAGTGGTAAGAGTACTGAACTAAGAAACAGAATGTTGTGGGTTCGAGTCTCACGTGATTGCTATTTTTTTAATATTTTAGTCCAAGCATCTACTTAATTTAAAACCAAAGCTGTATTTAAATTATATTTTAGTATTTTGCAAGTACAAGATTAGAAACCAAAACTGGTGTGGACTTACATATATGCAGTACAGAAAAGTTTAAATTTTAGTACAAGATTTCTAACCTTGTAGAATTGATTGCCTGAAGCTTTATCATACAACTTTTCTACACTTTATATGACTATTTTTCGTAAATTTAAAGATACCGTCCTGCAAGATAAAAATTTTCAGTAGCAAAAGCAAATTTCATGCTTTTTTTTTAATATTTTAGAAACTTTACCAACGGTATTGGTAAAAAAAATAATTTTTTTGCGTATAGTTAAAAACTGTTAATCCTAAAAAAAAAGTGTTTAAGAATTATACACAATTAAAAAAATTGTAATAAATAATAACATAAAGTAAAAGCTATAAATAATAAGAATCTATAATAGAAACAAAAATAATAAGTAACAAAAATAACGATCGGCAACATATAATAACAAAAAATAATTAATAAAAATTATCACAAAGCCTTTATCGTGATAGCAGGGTCGAAATTGCAATAAAATCAGCTAGTGATGTGTTCCATTTCATATTGAAAACGTTGTTGTTGTTGTTGTTGTTGTTTCTTTGGAAAGATTCGTTAGAACAATTAATTGTCAATAAACGATTTTAAACTATCAAACAACTAGAATTTGTATTTTAAATCAAGTATGCTTTAAACTATCAAACATTGTGAATTTGTATTTAAATCATATAAAATCAACACAATAAATAACAATGTCATTTAGAAAAAACTTTTTTGACTAAATTTTAGAAAATATGTATATAATTAATAGCTTTGTGTAAATCGGACCTTGGGACCGAAGAAAACAACAAGTAAATATTAAGGTCGACTAAAATCAAATGAAAACAATATACAGGATATATTTCATTACTAATAAAGTAATTAAAATAATTTTAATTTATTACCTGAAATTCTGAGAAAGCGCTCAAACTTGAAATTTTGTAGTTTCAACGGATTTATTTCATATTCACACGAGCACAGTTAGGTAATGGATAGGTCGGGTGGGTTTGTTGATATACCGCAGTGCACCATTAGAAAAGGCAATTCATTGCCTTTGAAATGAGCTTTTAAAATAAGTTTTCCGTGAGTTCGTTTTTCTGCTACAAACAATAGTATGAATCAAAGTCATGAAATATCAACTAACCCCGTAACTCCAAAGGTGTGAAAATATACCCTTTCCCATACGTTTTTTTGGTTAACTTGACCTTATATTTTACCTCCGTAAATATTCGTACTCATACACTGGCTACCCTGTATAGTAATTAAAAATAATAAAAAAATAATAATAAAGAATAAATAATAAAAAAATAATAATATATAATAAAAAAATATACAAATAAATGATATTGAATAATAATTAATACTAACAAATAATAAATAAAAATAAATAATAAAATAAAAACAACAAATAATAAAACCATATAATAAACATAATAACATTAAATAATAATATTTTTTTTGTAATAATCAACAATAATAAATAATACAAAAATAAAAATAAGAAAAAAAAATAATAAAAAATTTTAATAACAATCAATAATTAATTATAAAAAAATGTTAATTACCAATAAATTAATAACAATAAACCATTCCAAATAATAACTAAGTGCAAAATAAATAAAAATAGTAAGAAATAATATTAAATTATAATGAATAATAATAAAAATAAGAAATTATACAAATAATAACAAAGATATAATATTAAATAATAAACAAAAATAACAAATAATAATAAAAATAATATTAAAAAATCTAACAATAAACAATAATCACTGAACATAAATAATAATAATAAGTTATAATGAACAATAATAAAAATTATAATAAATAATAATAATAAAAAATAAAAAAAAACTAAACATAAAAAACAAGAATTATTTTCTTTTACGTAAAAAAAGAATACGCAAAAACATTTGTACTTAAATATTTTGCCTGTACAGTAATTAAAAATAATTAAAATAATAATAAAAAATAAAAAAATAATAAATGAATGATATTGAATAATAATTAATACTAGCAAATAAAAAATAAAAATAAGTAATAAAATATAACAACATATAATAAAAAGAAGTAATAAAACATAACAACAAATAATGAAACCTTATAACAAAAACAATAACTTAAAATAATAAAAAATAATAGTAATTTTTTTGTGATAATTAACAATAGCAAACAATAAAAAATAATAATTAGAAATATACTTATGTAAAATATAAATAACAAACAATAATTAAGTATAAAAAAATATATCAAAAAGCAATAAATTTATAAAAATAAACCATTCCAAATAATAAATAAGTGCAAAATAACTACAAATCGTAAGAAATAATATTAAATTATAATTAATAATAATTTAAATAAGAAATTATGCAAATAAATAATATTATATAATAAATAAAAATAACAAATAATAATAAAAAAAATAAGTATCAATTAATATATCAATAAACAATAACGAAATAAAACAAATAATAATAATAAGTAATAATAAACAATAATAAAAATTATAATTCATTATAGTTAATAATGAAAGAAATAATAATAAAAAACAATAACTATTTTCTTTTACGTAAAAAAAATAATACGCAAGAATATTGGTACTTAAATATTTTTCCTATATAGTAATCAAAAATAATAAAAAATAATTATAAATAATAAAAAAATAATAACAAATAAATGGTATTGAATAATAATTAATGCTAACAAATAATAAAAAAAAATTAGTAATAAAAATATAACAACAAATAATAAAAATAAGTAATAAGAAATAGCAGCAAATAATTAAGCCTTATAATAAACATAATAACTTAAAACAATAAAAAATAATAGTAATCTTTGGTAATAATAAACAATAATAAACAATAAAAAATAATAAGAAGAAAAAAGCAATCAAAAAGCAATAAATTTATAACAATAAACCATTCTAAATAATAGCTAAGTGCAAAATAACTACAAATAGTACGAAATGATATTAAATTATAATAAATAATTATAAAAATAAGAAATTATACAAATAATAGCAAATACATAATATTTAATAATAAGTAAATATAAAAAAATAACAATTATAAAAAAATACTAACAAAAATAAAAATTTTAATTTAATGAAATTGTCAATAACTGAAAAGCAATTGACTATTTTTAAAAAATTTTTATTTTGAGCTTCAAATTTTGTTTTGAAATAAAAAATTACAACAAACACATAGAAATATTCAAAATACTGGTTAACAATTTGTTAATTTGCCAGAATAGGGCTGTAATATTAAATATGAAAAATAATAATGATAAGTAATAAGTAATAATGAAAAATAATAAAAATGATAATAAATAAAATTAATAATAAAAAAAAATAAATAATAAAAAACAATAATTATTTGCTTTTACGTAAAAAAAAGAATACGCTTAAACATTGGTAATTAAATATATTATATAATAGTTTATGTAATTAGTTAGTTTATATAATTTTATAATTTTTTCATTATCATATACGTTGTTATTTATTTATTTCATTATCATTTATTTATTTTTGTTTTCACAGAGAATGAGAATATTTAATTTTAATAAAAATATTTTTTCTGTTTAAAACACTTAAAAATCAAAAACTGTTAAATCGAATTTAAGCTTATTTATATTAATATATTTATAAAAATATTTTTATTTTCTTAAATTTTATTGTTCATTTATGTAATTATTGAATGTATTAATGTTGACTCTTTTTAAAAAAAAAATGTGTGCATATTTATGTTTATACTATCTAGTTTTCAAATATTCTAAAAAACTAAGCATTTAAATTCGTACGAAATTTTATTTTTGAAGTAATTCTTCAAAATAAAGTTATATTTATTCGACCTCTTAATTAATGATTTTGTGTTGTATTAAGGGTTAAAAACACTTTTTTAATATAAAACAATATTGTATTTGTTTTTTATTATTAATTTTATTTCGTTCAATATTGCGAACTCCGCCGCTGTTAAGGTTTTGACATTATAAAAACCGGTCTCGAATAGTACGGTTTTTACAAAACCGGTATTCGAATTATTTGATCAGAAAAACCTGTGCTTTTAAACTAAATTAATCTTTGATTTTTTTACCAACATATGATATATCTATGCAGTTTTTATATCACAAAAATAACAATTTGTTTTTAAAAAATAAATAAAGGTACTTATGTTATTAAAATTATGAAGATAATTTGTTTTAAAATAATACCTTAAAAATAAAATAAAATTTATGTGTTTAGCTTTTAGGCGGTTTTTGGTTTAATTTTTTATGAAATGAAAGACTAAAAAAGCATATTCACTTATAGTAGATGTAGAATATATTGTCAACAATGCGTTACACAAATTATCTTCTTTTTCAGTTCCTTTTTTAAATTATTCGAAAAGCTAAAAGTCTACAATTAAGGAATTTGGGTTATTTCCTTTTAAAAAATTCTTGGGAGCTTGAATGGCATATTTTTTGAAAAAGAATGCATTGTTAAAGAAATATCATTTTTAGCATACATTTTATATACCAGCCACTTGTAAATGCTGTTTTAACAAAATGAAATAAAACCAGAGATAAGAAATGTTAGCAACGTTGGTGAAATGTCAAAACGCAAGTGGAAAATAAACAGGGTCGCTCAAATATAATAAAAAAGTGGTCTTAAGACAATTTTATGCTGCAGATTTCTACATTTCTTGACTATACGAGCAGTAGAATAATTCGAGCCAAAAAAAAAGGTTATCAAATTATTCGAAATTTGCAATTTTAAAAAAACCGGGTCGGTTTAAACAAAAAAAAAAACCAAAACGCTGAATACTTTGAACCGGTTTCGCATACCCTAGCCGCAGTTCATCATAAGGGACAATATTAAATATTGGATGAAACAAAATCAATAATAACAATAGAAATAAAATATTGTTTTATAATAAAAAGTCTATCTCGGACCTGAATATAATACTAAAAAATGTCATAAAAAAGATTTTTAACATAATTTTCACAATTATTAATAGAATAAAACCTTTCCATACATAGCTTTAGGATATCTTTATGAGATAACACAGGCCAACAAAATTTAACTTTTTTTTTGGAAGCAGAAACTGGAATGTATATTTCCGAAGGATTCAGGTGCGCTGAATCCGAATCTGGCAGCAGAATAGTTTTATCACGTCAGGTTTTGAGATATCCTAACTTCAAAATGCTAAAAAACACTGTTTTTCGTCATTTTTGGGGATATGTAGTAGAGTCACCTATTTCTTTTCAAACAACCAATACATTGAATCTAAAAAACAAGGCTCCCTCTTTCGAATGGCGTTGAGTTTGCTCAAATGTGCTTTTTTTTCGTTGAGAACATGTTGAAATTTTAAAGTATCAAGTGTTTGACGTCTAATGGATTCTTAGTAGATTTTCGCAAATTAAGAAACTGAAAAACTTAAAAATTTCAACATGTGATATCTCAAAGAAAAAACTTTGAGCAAACTCAACGGCATTCGAAAGAAGGAGCCTTGTACTTTTAAATTATATTCATTTTTTTTTTAAGAAAAGAATAGAAAGCATTGCTACATAACTTCAAATATGACAAAAACAGTGTTTTTGCACTTTTAGGTTAGGATACCTCGTGATAGATCAATTCTGCTGCCTGATTCGGATTCAGCGCACCAAAATCCTTCGGGATTGCATATTAACGTGTCTGCTTCCTGACCCTTGCTGACCTGTGTACTCGGAAATAGTTTGAATTGCTAAATATTTTTTTTAATTTTAAATGTGAAATGACGGATTTTGACAAGAAAATTTTTTAAATTTTTAATTTTTTAATTTTTTAATATTTTAATATATCGGTTTCATCGGATTCCATGTCGAAGCGTAAGCGTTTCTGACGTCACTATTTTTGAAAATTTTAAAACTCTCTAGGTGGATAGTTCTTCTGAAAAATACTATAACTGCGTACTTTTTTTGGATTTAAAATTTTGTTTTAAATATATACACTCTGAAAAATATCAAAAAATCTTAAAAAAGACAATAAGTGCATGTATTCGAATAGATGTAGTTTGGAAACCGCAAGTTGTACAGAAAAAAGATGAAAATATATTTTAAAGATCTGGAATTTGTCTTTTTGGTGGTATATTTTTTTTTGCAGCATTTTAATGAAAAATTCTTTTTTTTAACCTAAAATTTCCAGTCACATTTTTCGTAGTCTTACCTTTGCAATAATTTTTTTTTAATTTAGTTGAGTTAAGGCATTAATTTAAAAGGCTAACACAGAATTTTAGGTTGGAATTGCAACGATTGCTATTTTTAATGAATTTTTTAAAAAATGCCTAAAAAAGATTGCCTATTTTTATACCGAAATTTCCATTTTTTTATGTTAAGACCAATGAACATCCAAAATAATATACATTATTATCAAATAAATTCATTAGTATTCAAATGAAGCCAACAATTTGGAAAACCAAACATTTTTTATTTTTTTTTTACATTTTTAAAAACGATTACGATATTTTAAAATATGAAATTTTTATTGAAAATATGGAAAAATATTTTGTAGGCATGTTTTAAAAAATTCCTTAAAAGTTACAATTGTTGGAATCCTAACCTATAAAAATAAGTCTATAAAATTGATGCCTAACCTAAGCACTACACTAAAAATATAAAAAATTTGTTGCGAAGACTATGAAAAATGTGACTGAAAATTTCAGGTTAAAGTAAAAAGGAATTTTTCATAAAAATGCTGAAAAAAATATACCACCAAAATGACAAATTCAAGATCTTTAAAATATATGAACACTTTTTTCTGTACAACTTACGGTTTTAAAACTACATCTATTTTATTACATGCACTAATTGTATTTTATTATGTTTTTTAATATTTTCACAGTGTACAATAACTTTCGAAAAAATTTTTTTGCAAAAAACAAAAACACAGCTTTAGTTATTTTTATAGGCGCTATTAACCTACAAAGTTTCAAAAAAATCGGAAACTCAAAGGTCAGAATTTGCTAAAGAAACACACTATCAAGCATACAGAATTTGTATTTAAATCATATAAAATCAACTTTATAAATAACAAGGTCATAGTTATAACAAAACTTTAATAATATATATTGTTAAGACAATAAGAAATTTTTTATCAGCATATTATCAGAATATGCTTAAATTGTTTCTTAAAATTTATAATTGTTTGTTTTTAATAGTTATATTTGTATTAAATATGTAATTACCTTTGGATCCTATGAGTAGTTTGAACCCCAAAGAACCCCTTGGCTACGTTTCTGGGGCTCAAACAATTATAGCAACTTTGTTTGTAACATTGTTGTTATAATAAAATTTGAAGCATCTGGGGATGGGATCTTTTGCCCCCCATATTCACCCTGAATCCACGCCTGATTGGTAGCTCGCACCAATATCTTTTTGAACCAAATCGAACCTAAACGAACTGAACCGCCACTTTGTAAATTTGATATTTGTTGTTTTCCTATTTGTTGCGGTCTGTCAGGTGGAGCAACTCATCACCGTTGTTCGAATTGGCAGTCTGACTGACAGCATAGCATAGCTTATCTCAACTGAGCAATGCAGTGAAGAACGATGAAGGGGGAAGGCAGAAAGGGGTGCCAGTTTTGGCTGCCAAACAAATAAATGCATAGATTGACGAAAAACACAACATCTAACTTAAATTTTTGTTTGTTTTAATTCTATTTGAGCATTTTTCACTTTGGTATGATGATTTGTTGTCATTTATTTAAGCATAAATGTTATTTTCTTGTTATTTACTCGTCTTTCCCACTGACCGTGCGTCACATGTGACGCAAAGTTGATGTGTGCAAACTCAGCCTGCTTGGCGGTTAATGGTTTTGTTAATGGCGCGCGCTTTTAGTAGTTGTTATAAATGGAAAACTGAGATGCCATCGACTGCTACACTTACAACAACAACAAAAGACACTTTAGTTATTATAATAAACTAAACAAAACTAACAACCAAAAACAAAACCAACAACAGCAAAAAGCACTCATTGACATTGCAAGTAATCAGCGTAAAACTCGCTCGTTACTTATGACACAAATATCCCTGCAGAAAAATATACCAAATTTGAAATATCCCCAAACTAGTTTCAAAATAGGCCAGTTCTGTTCCTTATACATTGTAGATTTTTCTACACTGTAGATTTTTACCCTGTGTAGAGTGTAAAATGCCGTTTTCCATTGATCCTTTCTTGCGACTTGATATCATAGGAAAAGACTATTGTCCCAATAAACATTCCTTTTTCATTATTATTTCTAAACTAGTTCGATTATGAATTATTTTTTGCTGTTGAGGTCGTTTAAAATGATATTTAATATACTATATGATTGTTCTTAAACTTCTTTCCATTGAAAACACAATTCTTTCATAACCATCTCTGTCGTATAAACGCTTACGACACAGCATTTTTGCCTAAACAACTAATTTTGTTAATATTCTTAATGCAATGCTAGCAGGATGAATAAACAATCAATTCGCTGCCGTCAGCTGCTTTTATTTTACTTTGGTCTCTAGCTGAAAAAAAAAAAATATAAATCGGTTTTCGATGTTTGTCTGTGACATTGAATTCAGCGAGGTAAAAGTAGAAAAATGATGAAATATTTATTAGTATAAATAAATAATGAACAAAAAGTGTTTTTCTTTTTCGACGCAACCCGTGCCGGATTTAATTTATGAGAGTATTTATATAGCAAAGTATTAATCTGGTAAAATGAAAATAATGCAAATATTTTGTAGTTCAATTTCAGTAAAAAAAATATTTGTTTATTTTTCCAATTTAATATTCAGTTCATAAGCTATACTTTTAAGATGCATTAATGCTAAACTTTTAGATATAGCATTATTTATTGATAAATGAACATTTTACAACTTTATTAATGCATCAAATAATTTTTATTCTATCATTTATCCAAAATGAAACCATATTTCGTTTCTACACAGAAAAAAAATACACACATTAAAAATTTTTTTGAAAAAAATGCAAACAATTGTCATTTTAAAAATACGTGTTCAAAAATTAATCTTTACTTATAATAAAACTGTAAAAAAAAACTGTAGATTGAATATTTTTTCGAAATTCTTTTTGCACTGAACATTTTGAACATTACAACATTTTGAACAGACAAATATTGTCTGTCTGTCTGTCTGTCTGTCTGTCTGAACGCGCATCACGTGAAAACAACTTAATGGATTTTCTTCAAACTTCACATGTAGGTTCCTTACGTCCCTGGTTGGGACATAGGCTACTTTTTATCAGCACAAAAAGGACTCTCTTCAAAACAACGGTTCTTTTGTAAAATAATGGAAATTAAAAACACTGAAAAGTAAGTTAAAAATAAGAGATACGTTCGAATAACCTATAAAAGAGTTTTTGCTTATTAAAAGGGCTACAAACACCACCTAGACAGTTTTCGTTTATATCTCATGAGTACCCCACAATATGCATTTTTTTTATCCAGTATATGTTAATGCATACTAACTTTTTCAATTTTCATAAAGATAATAAAGTAAAAAAAATTCCGTTTGTTTGACACTAATGACATTCTCATATCTTGAGAATTATAGAAAATCATAGTACTATGTATTTTTGAAAATAACATCATTACCTACAGCCAAAAAAACCTACTTCAAATTCAAAGTTTTGACTTTCGGCGACTTTTAATTGTATCACCAATTTTCTCCTTGTTGCAGTGGAAACAAATGAAGCAGTTTTTCTCAGATTTTTTAAGGACACAATCTTTAAGAAAACCTTCAGTAAGCTGTTTTTAATTATAGTTTATTACATGATCTTGAGTCTAGCTTGCTATATATTACTTCGAAATAAGTAATTATTGGCACTATTAATTGTATCACCAATTTTCGCCTTGTTTGAGTGGGAACAAACGATGCAGTTTTTCTCAGATTTCTTAAGGAATAATAAATATTGATATAGTTTCATATCATATTTGAAATATTAACAAAAAAGTACTTTTTATTTAGATAAAATGTTTCCATTTCATTATGTATGCACTGTTGTGGAATATGTGGACTTAAAGGACAGGAACAACGCAGAGCTGGAAATTCTTTCCGAGGTTAAGGCATAACACTAGCCTCGGTTAAAAGCAATTCATATTGTCTTTCACGTTTGTTTCGCCCAATTAATAATACACGTATGGTTCCAATCAATTCCTCTTAATAGTCTATCCCTTTCCTTTCAGGTCAAAGACTAAACCTTGATTGTATAAGGCGCATGCCTTGGATCTTTGATCTTTTTTTTAAAAAAAAAAAATTAGTATTTTAGTAATTAGTAAAATATTTTAGTAATTGAAAATACAACTTACTTCTGCGGTATTTTTTTTTTGTAATGCTTAAATGTAACGCGAGAGTTTCGTGGAAATGTAAGGAACTGTAAAACGAACAGTTTATAGGGTAATCAACGATCTTGTTGCATCGTTGCCAATGCATTTTTGCAAGGGCAAATTTTTGAGAGCAAACCTTTAATATAATAGGGGTATTCACCGGTTGTTGCGAATTGCAAGAGTGTGAAAATGCAAGATATTTAGCGCACTAACGCGTGAACATCAATATTGTAACTTAATTATGCCATAAAATTGAATGCCGAATGAACAGTAAATATATTGCCACCTTATTTCAAAAACATAAAAAGTTATTAAAATCTACGTACAAACTTAGCCTTTTCAAAGTTTTGCCCAGAGGCCGGATTCTGAAAATCGCCTAGCTAAAGCTAAATCTCTATCGCTTAAATGCTAAAAAAATGCTTCCTTCAATTCCTTAGCGATTTCGCTAAAATGCGATTCTGAGTTTCAAATCGCCTAGCTAAAAATGTTGCTTCTACTACTCGCCACAGGAAGCGTTGTTTTAGCGATTCTTATGTCAAAAAATTGATTTGGTTATGGCTGTGTGCCATTTGGAAACTTTTCACTATTGGTTCTTTAGAAAAGAAAATGTTGAGTTGAAAAAAATTTATATCTGTTGTATTTAAATTGTCATTTTTTGCTGTGGCAAATGAAACCTGAAAATGTTATCCAGAAATTTTGACGTCTTCTCAGTGAATGAACGAGTTTTTTAAGACGCATTTGACTGCCACTACTACCACAAATTATTTTTGTATTCAAAATAATATTATGAGCTACAAGGAATGTAACTGTTTTAAGTAAAATAACTTATAAAACCAAAACTTGTGTAAACATTAAAAATTTGTAAAAAAATTAAAATTTTTATTCATGATTATTTTGTTGTGTGTATTTTATCTAATTAGCTTAGAGATGGAATTAATTGAAAACATGTTTAAAAATTATATGTTTAGATTTTACTCCACTTATAAATATACTGTAGTAAAAAAAGTATCAGTGTTACAAGTTTTCTTGTCAACTGGACCTAAAAATCCTTAACCTAAACTATACGCGAGGATAAAAATCGCACTATACCTAAAGGTTGCCATACCCGAAATACACTTACTGCTAAATTTTGAGCTCAATCGACTGTAATACGAAAGAAAATATTGACTTATACTCAGTCGATCAAGCAGCTAACCATAAAACATCCTTGAACACGTATATTGAATGTATTAGTTTTGCAAGTTGAATGCAGTAAAGAAAAACTTAATACATTGCATATATCAGAAGTAATGAACTTAACATAAATATTTATTTTAAACTCTTTAGCTCCTAAGACTGGCCTGGTTTTAAAATTCTTAAAAAAGAATTGTAGTAATTTTTATTGACACTAAAATAAATGAAAGACGACTGAAGTGACTCCATGCTTTTTAATTGCTCCTCAAGCCTGCATTTTTAGCCTAAAAATAAATATTTTCTAAATATTAAAAGCAAAGCACAATCCTTTTTTTTTATACGGAAACATAAATAAAACTACTTTTTTTCAGAAAAAATACACAGAAAAATACTGATACCAACAATTTTGTGAGGGTAAAGCACAACCCTTTTGCTTCACTCAAAAATTCTTGTGGCGGTTGTCAAAATTTCTACTAGTCCCCGGGGCTACATGAAGTTTTGACAATAAAACTCACTTCACTGATATCAAAAATTCTACTTCCGACTGTCAAAAATTCATCATCCGAGTGAAAAGTTTTCGAAAACTTTTTCAAGTTTCTTTCGAACTATAATTATATTAATATAATAATTAAAATAAGCTTGTTTCTTATTTTTAAAATGGTTTACTAACTGCACAAATATCTAAATAAAAAGTGCAAAATAAAAACATTCAGTTATTTGAAAAAATTTTAAATAAACTTAAGTAAACATAGTTACAAATTTGTTGTTAATTTTTTAAGTATATTTACACGAGTACTTTATGAATTTTCATTTAATATTCACGTGTTGTCATAGAATAAAACTATGTAAAAACTAGTAAGGATTTATTTTGACTGGTTCAACTTTAAATACCAAAACAGTCGTGGCTTATTGGAGGCTTAGGTTTCATTCAATTCTTTAAAATTTTGCACTCAGAGTACATTTTACATATTAAAAATTAGGTGCAAAATTTCTTGTCAATTAATGACTTAATTGCAAACTAACTGCGTTATTCCGTATAACGTAGAAGCACACCAATTATAAGAAAGACACAAGAAGCAATACTTTCTTCCATATAGAATTGTTTTGCTTCAAGTGTCTTTCTTATCGTTGGTGTGCTTCTTCGTGATACAGAATTATCACATAAGAGTGTGTCACAACAATTTTAGCTTATTTGTAAACTAACAAACAATTCATTTAATAAATTTTTATGAAGTTTTAAGAGATGAAACCTTTTTCTAAAAGCATGTTATATGATAACAATAGGGGTATTCACGATTTAGTGTACTTGCCAGTGCAGTTGGGGACTTCTGCACTTTACAAAATCAAAATATCAAAATCAAAAATCTGCACAAGTGCTTTTCTACTGCAGCCTAAAACTTGAAGATTTGAGCAGTTGTGCACTTGTGTGCATTGAAAAACTTGACAGCTTGGAAAAAGTGTTAGTGGTTTGTTCACGAAAACCTAACTTCACAAGTCCTCAACTGCACAGGCAAGTGCACTGAAACGTGAATACCCCTAATATTAATACAACTGATAAATACAAACAGCAAGTTTTCGGAAAAGTGCTTAAATTGGTGAAATTTTTTTCTTTGAAAACATTCAAAAGAGATGTTTTTTTCTTTATAATATTATATAATATAATTCATTAATATATATACATCAAAAATTACGATTTTAATTGAAAAATCTTTTAATTTTTAACTTAGCGGCAACAAAATATTGGACTCTAAAATTATAGCTAAAAATAAAATTAGAGTTTCTGTAAATCGCTAAAAAAAGTTTGGAATCACAGCAATCGCTAAAAATTTAGCTATGACAGCTTTAATTTTATTCTTCGTTAAAAGCCCGTTCAGTCTCTAAATTTTTAGCATGAAAATAAGCGATGGAGTTTTTCAGAATAGCAATATCGCTAAAAACTATAAATTTAGCTTTAGCGGTGGAGATTTAGCTTAAGCGTTTTTCAGTATCCGCCCTCAGGTGGCAACTATGTTTGAATACAAGCAAAACATGAATCATCTGTTTAGCGTCACTGCTTGTGCGTTCTCGAAATTGGTTTGAGCAGTGCGTAATTCAAAAAGAGTTGCTAAATTGCTTCCAATGTGTTTGTTGTTGGAATGATGCGAAAGTTCGCAATCATGAATTTTCGCATCGTCGCAACTGCGTTTCGCATCAACCCGTGAATACCCCTAATGAAGTTGCAAATGCTTTAAAACAGCTGTTCTTTCTGGTGTTTTGTATTTCTTCCTCCATACATTTTTTGTTGGCATTCTTTTATTAACTCCCTTTCATTTCTTTACCTCTTCTTTCTTTTATTATAAAAATGTAAGCAATGAAAACAGCTTTTCAATCAGCAGTGCTCAAAAAGTTTTGGTGGTGGTGTTCAATGCAAAATGAACACATTCATTCCCAATAACATCATGCAATATTTTCAGATTTGAATATGCAGCATCCTTTTCTTATAGCAAATGCATGAAAGTTGGAAATGCATATCAATGCTTTTTGTTTTTGTAAAATCAGCTAAATTTTGCATTTGCAACGATGAACATGATCGTGAATAACTCTAATGTGAAAGGCAAACATAAACAATAAAAAGCAAAATCGATGCATCTTGATATGCTTAATATTAGTGAAATAAAAGTAAAGATATTCAAAGTGAAAGCTACTCGCACAATCGTTGCTTCCTCGTCTGAAAGGGTTAAGATATATTTATAATTAAGTACGAGTTGTATATATTTGCAATTTTGATAATAGTCCATGTCTAAGGTTGTCTTGAGCTAAGTATGACCCTGAGTTTATTTATTTATTAACTACAAACTGAAGCTTATAATTAAAATTATCAACAAAGTTAAGAATGGCCTTCAGCTACTTTTGTGCAAAAGTAATTTCGTTTTTCAGTTGTTTTTTATATCAGAAATAAATGCATAAACGGATATCTTATAAACTTTAACTTAAAGAAATTAATGTGTGTCATAAAAAACTTGTATCATGCACTTTATGGCTACTTAATATTCTGACTGCTCTTATAAATAAATAGTTGAGCTAAAATAACTATTAAAATGTACATCTTTTTAAAAAAAATATTATAATACGTGCTATTATTTTCAATTGTTTTATACCTATTGTAATTATATATTTTTTGTAAAATAAACCATTTGAAAACTTTATGATTGCCATAGTAAAATTTTGTTTAAATTGTTTTTTATTACACTTTAAAAATTCTAAATATAAGTAACTTTACTGCGTGCCCTTGAAGAATTTTTAACGGCTGTTCAATTATCTGGGGTAAACAAGTTCAGTAGATAAGATATTCCATTTTGGGTCTACACGCCGTTATTACTATTGTATATTCTGGTTGTTTTTTTTTTGTATTTTTGTCTTGATAAAACGTGTAATATAGCATTTTGCCTTGAAGACAAGCACACTTTTATCATTATTTTTTTTTCTCTCAACAGTTTATTTTTATTTATAAAAAATAGGCTGCCTCCTCAGTCCAAATGTGTATACAAATCAATCTATCAAGCGAAATAGTCACTTGAGCGCGTTAGAGCGAGAACAAGAATAAAGTCAATATAATTAAATAAACGTATCAATTATAGCTATTATCAAATCAAGGTTCGTGTCAAGAGAAAAATAAGAAAAAAAAAACCAACTTCGAATTCACTTTAGTACCAAATGCAAATACAGATTTCAACATACTTTTGTCACTCTTCCGTACAACTGTGATAATAGATGGTTGATAGAGATAGTAGGTAGAAGGTACTCATAGTAACCTAGGTGAAGGGCAATACTTCAATATATATAAGATGTGTGTCTGTCAGTTGGCATGATGTACATATTTGTCTGTTTGTATAACCCCGATATTAATAGATAACTATGGCCAAATACATGTTTTGAGACTGTAACAAAAAGGCCTGAAAATATAAGATATAACAATAATAGAAAAAATAAAAATGAAAATGATAATGACACCACAAAAAGCACGAAATTGAAATCAATTATACGAAAGTGCTACTGAACATGACAAGAGTGTAAATATGTACAAACAAACATACACACAAGCCTACAAACTAGTGTATAATATTTTGCTATACTTTTTGATGTATATCGTTTTGTTTGTTTGCACAAAATGACAGCTAAGAAATATTGTACTCTAGACGAACTGGCGTTATTTGCGGCAAAAACAACAAAAAAAAACACAGACATTGAGCCAAATAATGAAAATTCACGCATTTTGGAAAATATACTATGATACTGCAGTTATTATGAAAAGGATAAAAAATTTCTGAGAAGAAAGTTTATTAAATTAATTTTATTCTGTTTCAGAAATTTTCTTTTATGAAAGAATACCAAAATGAAAATTCGTCCAAAATTAGTTAACCAAAAACTTGTAACAGAAAATGATGATGAGAATTTAGGACCTTGAACCCTTCTTTAAGTTCCACAAAATATAAAAAAAATTGCAAAAAAGACTTTTTAAAAAAAAAACATTTTTTCCATTTCAAAATGAAAAAATTCTTAACAAAAGTTTCCAAAAGAAAGCATTCCATTCTTTTCCCGACGTTTCGGTAGTGTCTTTCTACCTTCCTCAGGGGAGTGATTTTATTGAATCTTTTAAAATTTACAATAAATTAACTATACATTTTTTCTATTTTGTTTGCGTTACAATTAATATAGTTATATAATAAAATTTCAAAAAGTCACTGTTTGTATGGGGAACCCCCAGGGGGGTTCTAGGGAGTGTGCCACTGGCATGGGTGGATCGGCCCTCCAAAGTTAGTGGGGGTCGGTCATACATTTGGACTCGATTGGGGCACTCTAAGTGGGTCAAAGAGCGATTTTTCAAAATTTGACTCTACAGGACAAAAGTCAAAACTTGGGGCATAAGAATTCGTTTTATAGGTATAGTTTCTCGGGAAAAGTTTCTTATTTTTATCCCTAGAATACGATTTTCACTAACTAATGGGCGATTTTTTGCCTCCCCACAAATCGACCCGGCCTAATATACATATAGGATTTTATGCACTTTTGCATACCAAAATATAACACTTGTAAAATAAAATATGTTTTTGCAAACACATATTTGTTTAATATTGTTTAAACACTTTTTTAGTCATTAAACTAAATTTTAAAATAATATGAAATGTATTACAGATCTTGATTCCTCTCGCTTTCAATATAGAAGATTATATTAGGGTCTTCTTCATTCAATTTATTCTTAAATTTAATATTTCTTTTCGATGATAACAAGGAATACGGTAAATAGAAAAAGGGTGGTAATAGTTTGCATGAGAGCACCCTACATTTTACAATTAATAAATAAAGTTTTTTCTAAATGACCTCTATATTTATTATGTTGACTTTATATGATTTAAATACAAATTCTAAATGTTTGATAGTTTAAATCATACTTGATTTTAAATACAAATTCTAGTTGTTTGACAGTTTAAAATCGTTTATCGAGCTTAAGGTCAAAGTTAGAACAATTAATTGTTCTAACGAATTTTTTCCAAAGAAACAACAACAACAACAAAGTTTTTCAATATGAAAGGAAAAAAAACCACTAGCAATTGATTTTATTGTACAATTTCTGCGGTGCTAAACGCGTCATCAGAAATCTTTGTGATTGCCCGTGCAAGCGCGTTGACGCACTGCACCATCGGGGCGATGAGATTTTGAAGCTTCAATTTCTCATTTTTTTCCTCAATTTCATAATGTCACATTTGTTGTTGTATTTCTGTTTTACTTTCATAAAGTCAACATAATAAATATAGAGGTCATTTAGAAAAAACTTTAATCAAATGGTAGAGCTCGACCAAACGGAAACAGCTGAAAACAAAATCAGCAAAAATTCTAAAAACAACTTCAGTAAACATGCTTTGTTAGTGCAGACTTCCAGCAGGCTGTTGGACTACATATAATAACATAAGCATAGAAACTAAAGTAAAACAGAAATACAACAACAAATGTGACATTATGAAATTGAGGAAAAAAATGAGAAATTGAAGCTTCAAAATCTCATCGCCCCGATGGTGCAGTGCGTCAACGCGCTTGCACGGGCAATCACAAAGATTTCTGATGACGCGTTTAGCACCGCAGAAATTGTACAATAAAATCAATTGCTAGTGGTTTTTTTTCCTTTCATATTGAAAAACTTTGTTGTTGTTGTTGTTTCTTTGGAAAAAATTCGTTAGAACAATTAATTGTTCTAACTTTGACCTTAAGCTCGATAAACGATTTTAAACTGTCAAACAACTAGAATTTGTATTTAAAATCAAGTATGATTTAAACTATCAAACATTTAGAATTTGTATTTAAATCATATAAAGTCAACATAATAAATATAGAGGTCATTTAGAAAAAACTTTAATCAAATGGTAGAGCTCGACCAAACGGAAACAGCTGAAAACAAAATCAGCAAAAATTCTAAAAACAACTTCAGTAAACATGCTTTGTTAGTGCAGACTTCCAGCAGGCTGTTGGACTACATATAATAACATAAGCATAGAAACTAAAGTAAAACAGAAATACAACAACAAATGTGACATTATGAAATTGAGGAAAAAAATGAGAAATTGAAGCTTCAAAATCTCATCGCCCCGATGGTGCAGTGCGTCAACGCGCTTGCACGGGCAATCACAAAGATTTCTGATGACGCGTTTAGCACCGCAGAAATTGTACAATAAAATCAATTGCTAGTGGTTTTTTTTCCTTTCATATTGAAAAACTTTGTTGTTGTTGTTGTTTCTTTGGAAAAAATTCGTTAGAACAATTAATTGTTCTAACTTTGACCTTAAGCTCGATAAACGATTTTAAACTGTCAAACAACTAGAATTTGTATTTAAAATCAAGTATGATTTAAACTATCAAACATTTAGAATTTGTATTTAAATCATATTATTTATTTGTATTAATAAATAAATTTTTAGGAATATTAATAATAGTTATAATATTAAATTTGATTACTTAAAATATATTTATATAAATATGTATAAGAATTCTTAACTATCACTAACAATATGCAATTATAGTACTCTCAGTAAAAGTTTTATTAAATTACTTAAAATATATTTATATAAATATATATAAGAATTCTTAACTATCACTAACAATATGCAATTATAGTACTCTCAGTAAAAGTTTAACTTTTATAAACTAATATGCCCAACTGTTAGGCATAGAGCACCAAAAATATGTTCGTTTACTTTTTTATGTGTATCAGTTTTTAAAAAATTTGATTTTAGACCATTTCTTAAAATGGCATAACTGAAAGAATAATAAACAAACAATAATGTATACGAAAATGAAAGAGGTGATTTTAGATATTTTTTTTTTTGTATTACCGATTAAAACAGCCAATTTTTTGAAAATATTTTTTAAATTTTTGGATGGTTTCAACATAATATTTATTAACTATTTTTAATTTTATTTTATCTATATTAAAAACCATATTTTATTATTCCTTTAAAAAGAAAAAAAAATCAGTCAAATTGTGTAAAAACTGTGCTTTCAGTATTTTTTCTTTGGTTGAAGCGCAAAAACGAAAATTCCATAACAATAAAAATGCATAAAAAGCGTTGAAATTAAAAGGTATAGTGTTCAAAAAACTACTTCTTTCGCAATGAAAATTTGGATTCTTCTTAGTTAAACGTATACTTACGATATACATATGTAAGGTTTTGTTAAAAATTTGTTTGAGTTATTCCCATTGCTCAAAGTACTGTGCGTCCTAGTGTATTACGATAAATATTACTCAAATAAGTAATGATGAAAAAATTTATAAGTACAAAATATTATTTTGAAACTAAAGAATTTCAGTATTCTTTTAGCAATAAAAATTATTATAGATCTTGACAATTATAAAATTGACAAAACTTTAATTTGTTAGAAATAAGAGTATTTGCCTATTGCCAAGGGACTTCAAAGAATCAGTGAAAAAATAACACTGTACAACAATTTTCCAAAAATGAAAAAACCCGTAGGGTTTGTCAATGGTTTCTAAAGGTTTTGGATCCGCTGAATCCGAATCCGAAGTCAGAATTTTCGGGTCACCTCAGTTTTTTCGTACTACAGGGGAAGGCAGATCCAAAACCCCCTACTGTTAAGGAAATCAATATTTTCTCCCTTAGGGAGGGCCGGAGAGGGTAAATATGTATGACCAACCCCTACTACTTTTCCAAAAGGAACATTTTTTTACTTTGGTACCTGTCCCCTCCGACCCATCCTAAGGGGGGCTGCCATACAAATTTAAGATTTATGGATATTTTTGTATGAAGTACCAATTGTTTTCAAAATATTTTCATTTTTCTAAAATAATTTTGATGTTTTCACGGGTTTCTACTGAATAAGCAATAGGAATTGTTTTAAAGGTTTTTCCTTTGTTAATCAATGCAACTTTTAAATAAGTTTTTAACGCATCAATAAACATTCTCCACTCAGAAATTTCGTAAGAAATATTAAGAGCCACCTGTTATTGCTTCAGAAGGCTTGTAGCTTGGATCAATAGGAGTTCCGAATGGCATGCAATTAGAATTACCATTTTACTAAAGTAATAAGTTCCGATAACACTTTTCGCAGCAAATGGTTGGTGCATATGGAACATAAACTCCAGCATTTATTTCAAAACCAAAATATCTCGAATAAATTAATTTGACTGTTTCGCTTATGGATTTTCGTTGCCTTAATATTGTAAATTCTCCGCAGACATAACAAAAAAGGTTTGGATCGTTTCTATGTTTAATTTGTGTTCCCATTTTGTTTCCTTTTCAACAATACGTCTATATACATCAACTGTTAGCTAAACCTCTAGCCGGTTACAGACTTTAAACTGTAATGATCTTGACGCCAAAAATATAACCATTATGCACTTTACACATTCACATTCACTACTTACACGACATTGCTGGAAAAACATTGATAATTTTTGCAAAGCCTACTCAACTCAATTTAAATGGCATTTAAGCATGATCGTCATATCGATAGCAGTAAATTTGTCATACAAAAGTATTCAAAAATCGTAAAATTTCTATGGGAACCCCCCCTTTAGAGGGGTCAGATGAGATAGGTAGCAAGAGAAAAGTTTTTCTTTTGGAAAAGTAATGGGGTCGGTTATACATATTAACCCTCTCCGGCCCTCCCTAAGGGAGAAAATATTGATTTCATTAACAGAAGGGGGTTTTGGATCTGCCTCCCCCTGTAGTACGAAAACCTGAGGTGACCCGAAAATTCTGACTTCAGATTCGGATTCAGCGGACCCAAAAACTTTAGAAACCATTGAAAAACCCTACGTGTTTTTTTGCTGTTGTACAGTGTAATTAGCAGCGATAGAAAACATAAGTCACTATAGAAAATCGATAAAAATATCATGGAAAAGTCAATAAAATATTACTAAAACAATCAGTACAATTTTTTTTCTATGTTTCGTCTTCTTACTGTAGAGAGAGCCTAACTTAAAGTGGTTTGAGCTTACTCTCATTTTATTTTCTGGACATAAGTCCTCAAAGTTATATCATCAGAAGTTATTCCAACAAAATTCTAATTCTTCTACTTCTCTTCGTGTGAGAAATGCTAAATTTCAGCATAATGAATTTATCCCACAATTCTTCAGCGCTGGTACATTTTTTCTGCATGGTATAATGACTAAGCAAGTAGTCTTGGCAGCTACCTATTTTCTCATGAATTCCGATCATCGAATTCCAAACAAGAGAAAACTAAATCGAGAGCGTGTTATTTACACACATTTACCGCATTCAGCTAAGTCAACAGTTGGCAACTGTTGTGCCAAAATGTGAATTATAAACATTTGCAATTAAATTAAGTAAATAATTACATAATAATAATAATAAAACAAAATAATTTATAACTTTTCTGATGCTTAGAGTAAAAAACATACATAAAAAAATCGCTCTTTAAGATATCGCTACCATAAAAGTGCACAACAGCGACGAATGTGTGTGACACACGCTATTTAATTTTCTTTTGTTTGATATTCGATGGGCGCAACACAAACTGTCACTCCTACCTATATTTTTATACCATTATTTACTGCAATGCTTTTTATGTATTCGGTATTTTCTTTCATTCGTTCGTTCGTACTAACAGAGACGAAATCGCTTCAACTATGAATTCGTTTGTTGTAGCAACTGAAGAGTTGCTCAGTTAGTTATTCTCTGTTTCGCTCCAGATACAGACGTGATTTTTGTTGTTATTGGTAAATGTATATAATTCTATATTTTGCAATTGCGTCATAAAACGTAAGTACCTACTGTCGTGGTGATTTTGATGAGAGAGATGTTGCTTCAATAAAATATTTTTAAGACTGTTTAATAAAATATTTGCAAATTTTTAGGCCTTGCTTTTGATTTACTACTACAATTCTTCACTAAGCATATTTCGAGTTTTTAGTCTTTTTTGTCGCCATGTCAGTGTTTGTCAATACTCTTTACAAGAAAACTACTGCTATTGTGCCAATAGTTCCAGCCGGAGAGCATCTAAGGCCAGCAGACTTCTATAGAGATGGTAAACAAACAGCTGTTTAATGCTTTGCAATCGTTTTTAAATTTTATGATGTTGTGTTGTTGTACACAACATTTTTTCTTATTTAATTTTCTTTTTTATATCATATTTTGGGCAGTAAAAAAATATTTCAATATAAAAGGCGACATAAAATTTAAGGATACCAAGACAACTTCAAA
The DNA here is from genome assembly GCA_963920525.1 of Dichetophora obliterata. NCBI lineage: Eukaryota > Metazoa > Arthropoda > Insecta > Diptera > Sciomyzidae > Dichetophora > Dichetophora obliterata. The sequence continues at coordinate 4,624,657 of OY986438.1, read as the reverse complement.
CATTCCTGATGCCATATTGCCAGCCTATATAGAGCAGTATCGTTCATCAGCTGGTTGGTCCTTGGAAGTTGTCTGCGATGACGCAGATGACGATGAGAATGGAGACATAAACATACGCAGTTTAATGAATGCCGATGTATGCGGGCATAAACTTTTACTGCCTCCTTTCTACACTCATAAAGACATGGATTGTTTTTTATAGTTATTTATATTCCAGATACTTGCGAATCTTAAAGATATTGACTTTAAAATAATAATGGCCACATACAAGAACACAAAGTCACTGCAAAATAGCGATCAAGTCAAACTGGCCAAAGTTGTTATACGAACTGTCTTGGAAAATGATATCACTTTGGAGTAAGTAGAATAGATAGTGATAATATCATATATAATGAAACCAAAATTAGTGTAACTGATATATGTATATAAAAGTATTTGTTTTGTAATTTTTATCTGTTCCTATCAAAATATAATATTACTTAATCAAACTTCCCTCTCACTTCACCCACCCCCTTAATAATATTCGTTCTTGCAGCCTTAGCAAACAGGACTATATTTATTTATCGGCCATTATTTGCCAAGTTTTTAGCGGTGAACTTAAAGATATCTACTATTCAAGGGCTGTTAATAAGCAAAAACCTTCTGGCAAGCTATTCGATGCCTATAACAATTATAGACGGCAATTGAGTATCTGCGGGCTACTGAAGCGCAGAACATATTCGGTTTCAGTTAAGAAACATAAAAGTGGTGTTGACACGAAGGGTTCGTATACAATGGCATTTACTAAATACAGTATTCCAAATAAGGGTGGAATTCTTTTTGATTATCTCTAAACAAGCAAAAACAGAAAAAAAGGAATGCATTAAAATAATTAACTGCATTTATACACATACGAACATAGATAAATTTTCGTAACGACATTGTAAGCTTAACTCTCTAATTTATGTGAATGTGTTTTAGATCCCAAGGCTTTGGATTTCATTAAAACGAATACTAAAGCTACGTGCGAGTATGTTGAAAAGTGGAAGAATTGTTTGGGAGAACGTTTGAAAATACTAGCAGATTCCAACGAGTCGAGAGACGAATATTTACAGCTATTTCCCATATTTGAAGTGCAGAATAATTTCATATTCGAATTGGTAAGTTGAGCGCTCTTGTAAATATTTCTTAATTAATTTAAGTTGAGTGATGATTGCAGCTGGTTGAGTATGCAAAGTGAGTTGATTTTCATACTGCATAACTTTCTTACAAATTTGTTTCTTTAAACATTTCGTTTATTGATAAAAATTGTCGATAACATATTTGCATATTGAAATTGTAGACCTAAATTAATTCAATAGGGCAGTTCACGATCTTGTTGCATTGTTGCAAATGCATTTTTGCAAGGGTAGATGATTGTAAGCACTCCTTTAATATTATGATGTTGCAAATGCCTTACAGCAGCTGTTTCTGTTTACATTTCTTAATTCGAACTTCTCTAACAAAGCAAGCATTTTGCAAATTTCTCCCTCCGTCCAATTTTTGTTGATATTTTTCATTTTAATTTTCCTTTTTAAAACTCCCTCCATTTCTTTAGCAAATTTTTTTATTACAAAAGAAACTTTTTGGCTGCATGAATGTTGCAAATGCATTTCAATACTTTTTGTTTTAGTAAAAGTTGCTTATTTTGCATATGCAACGATGCAACAAGATCGTGAACTGCCCTTATGTTATAAAAATGTTGATTGCAGAACTTCAAAGAGATCTAGTATTGAAAATTATTATTTTGACAAATTTATTTATGAGAAGTCATTCATACAAATAAAACTATATCGATAGTTTTGTACATACTAGAGATCTGCAGCGAATACTTAACAATAAGTAGTACTCGAGTACAACCCGTTCACAACTCAATGGTTCGAATCAGAGATTGTCAATGGATCACATTTTTGAACAAATGAGCCACTTGCTCAAAAATAAGTATGAATAAGTATAAATAGTTTCCAAAGTAGTACTCATATGTGACTGATTCGAAAAAAAGTGAATAATTTTTTTGAATCATGAGCCACTTACTCAAAAATGAGTATGAATAAGTATGCGTAGTTTCCAAAGTTGTACGCATATGTGATTGATTCGAAAAAAAGTGAATCAAATAAGTATAGAATGAATTAAATATAAATAGTTCACATGATTTAGAATTGTTTAAGGTCAAGCTCATTAATATTAATTAAATAATTAAGTACTTAGAGTATTCGATTCACATTTTCGAGTTTTAAAAAATTTTTGATATTGAGGGTGGACCCAATAAATGTTAATTTTTACTATAAGTACATATATTTTCAGTATAAGGTCTTTTTTGACAGTATAAGGGCGGGACTTCGAGTCTAATGTGAAAATATAAAAAAAATTTGTCTGACGCTAAGATGGACTCTAAAATTTTTTTGTTTTCTTACATGCTTGGCAGCTTAGGGGTCGCTGATTTCGAATCTTATACCAAAATTTTTAACATTTTGTTTGACGCTAGGGTGGACCCTAAAAATGCATTTTTTGTTTTTTAGTATGAGGACATGTTTTGATAGCATTTATGCGCTGATTTCGAGTCTGACGCGAAAATATAAAAAACTATTTTTTGAGGCTAGGGTGGACCCTTAAACTGTTATTTTTTTATTTTTCAGTATTTTTACATGTTTTGACAGTATAAGGGGGTCCCTGATTTCGAGTCTGATGTGAAAATATAAACAAAATTGTCTGACGATAGGGTGAACGCTAAAATATTTTTTGTTTTCCAGTACTTTTACATGTTTGCCCGTATTAGGGGTCGCTGATTTCGAATCTTATACCAAAATTTTTAAAATTTTTTGACACTAGGGTGGACCCTTAAAATGTTTCTTTTTATTTTTTAGTATTAGTACCTGTTTTGACACCATATTGGGTCGCTGTTTTAAAGTCTGATGCGAAAATATAATCAAATTTGCTCAACGCTAGGGTGGACCCTAAAATTTTTTTTCAGTGGGTTTACATATTTTGGTGGTTGCTTCTAAGCCCACTGAAAAACAAAAAAATGCTTTTAGGGTCTACCCTAGCTTCAAACAAGTTATTTTTTAAATTATGGCATACGAATTGAAATATGCGACCACCTTATACTACCAAAACATGTAAAACTACTGAAAAACAAAAAATTTCTAGGGTTCATCCTAGCGTCAAACAAATTTTTTCATATATTGGCATCAAACTTGAAATTAGCAACCCCTTTATACTGTCAAAACATGTACTAATACCAAAAAAAAAAAAACGTTTTAAGGGCTTAAAATATTGTCATAAGACTATTCAAATTCTATTATAATACAAATAAATATAACCAATAAGCATATTGATAAAAATTGACAAAATCATCGATAAAGATTTGTGAAAAATGTCAATAAATCCTAATAAAAGTATTCAGAAAAAACTACAAAAAAAAAAAGAAACCAACCAACCAACTTGAGAACCACCTCCTTTTTGAAGTCGGTTAAAAAGCTATTTAATTTGTGTGTTTGTTAATCGATTAGAAATTTGATCAAAATATGCAAAACGTATAAAAAAAGTTAAAAAATATCAAAAAGAGGTATGAATTCAACTTTAACTAAATTTAATGGTCTTTTGACTATTGATAAAAATGAAAAAATGAACTGATTTAAAAAATATGTATCGATATCAATACAAAAGCACTAACAATTTTCTACTCAATGTGTCGATAAAATTTTCTAAAAATAAATAATAAAATTTATAAAAATCTTAATAAAAAAAAATATATATATATAAATGAATAACTTTAAAATATCGATACAAATACGTCGATAATAATTATATAATTAATATAATATAATAATAATAATAATTAAATACCGACAATAATTTCGGTTATCGGTAAAATTTTTCAATAATAATTGAACTTACGAAAAATGTCGATGACAATAAATAGGCAAAAGATAATTAAATAAAAAAATGTATTGTATACATAAATATAGATAATATGTTGGCAAAAATGTTCACTTGAGATACATTAAACAAAAAACTTTTTCAAAGTTCTCATTGCTAAATACTTTTTTTAAATGTATCGAAACCATAATCAATAAAAAAATTTTTTAATTAATCTATACTATAAGAAGAAAAAAATAAATATTTGGGCAATTCACAATCTTGTGTATTTGATATTGCAAATTTGTGCAATCTATTGCAAATAATTGTGAACGGTCTTTTTCGATTTACTTTGCAACTCTTGTTGCAGAACATGAAATTCACAGCTAATTGATAAAAAACCCCAAATTATTTTCCACTGGAAATTTTGCTTAAATAAATTTTATGTCGAAAAAAAGCTTTAAGACACAGTTCATTCGTTCTTTTTATTTGCTTATCTTCTACATCAGTTTTTTTCTCGTTTACTTTTTTCATTATCAGCTGTTAAGTTGCAATTTAGCATTGCATATATGCATAAAGTAAATAAAAACTATGGATTTTAATGTTGCATGTTTGCAAAAGCTTAGTAAATGCATCTCTGTTTATTTTGCTTGCGTAGAGTAAAAATATACTCTAACATTTTGCAAGACCATTTGCACTAAATTGTGAATTGTCCTGTCGTTATTTAAAAGAAATACAAACCAATATTAAAAAAAATGTGCTATAGTATAATATAATTATATGTAATTTCTTTTCAGTTTGTAGCAGACGTAAAAGCAATGTATCCAACATGTGTGGGCTTTGAAATTTGGGATAAGCTTTATGAGATAGTTCTACAAAAAGCAGCAAATTTAAAAGATTCAATGGTACACTCTTGGATACAACAGTCAAAAGATGCCAGCGTAGGTGAGTTTATAAAAAAATAACTATATGTGCATTTGCATATAACTTGTAACTAACAAATTGTCTATGTAAAATTCAAAAGTTTTACTTATAAAACTTATAAATCTTAAAAATTTTTCTAGATACTAAAAAAGGTGTTGCATTTATGATACTGCCCTACTTTTTTCCATCAACACTCGTTAAGAGTAGATCATCAAAAAAATCCTACAAAGCCTCAAAGTTGGAGATGCAGGAACAGTTTGTACATCATTTTGATGTGAGTAGCTTTTGTACCCATATAGCTTGCTGGAGAAAAGCATGCTTTGAAACAATTTTTTCAACTGCAAACTATTTTGAATTTCCAGTCATTACGCCATGCTGACTTTCTCAAAATTCTCGCTGACGACGAGCCCCAAGTTGTGTTCATGGGTGATTTTGATTATCTTACGCCTTATATTACATTCAAGAATAGAACATATAAATTCGATAATCCAGCTGAAGCTATACATAATTGCTTGGCTCTACATTTAGCTCTAGACATTAGCTATCCGGTCGCAAGCACAGTGGTCTGGAATTACGTGCAAAAATATGTTTTTGAGGTGACAACAGATAATGATATCAACAATTCATCGCTAAAAGTGGTGTACCAGCTGTTAACGGCAACTTAGATCAAGCTATTTTTCTCTCTATTTCCTTTGGTTTTTAAATTATTTTAAGCTATATCTCTGAATTGTTTAAAATGGAAAAAATTAAACTACTATCTTAAAAAAATATATTTAAATGAAAAATTGGAAAATTGCATTTCATTAGTAGTTATTAAGAATAACTATCGTAGATCTATTTGAAGGGGAAGAGTAAAAGAATTCAAACTAGTATTATGTTTGTTTGACCGGAATAGAAATCTAAACGACTGGACGGATTTTGGCCAAATTTGGCTTAGGTGTTATGTGCATCCTAGATATTACATAGTTTATTTTAAAAACGCCCAAGTTTTTTTACTGAAATATTTTTTATCATAGGCATTCTCACTTTTTTCGAAAATGTAAAAAAATATTGAATTTTTACTCGAAAAATAACTCAAAAGTTTTTTTGTTATAAAAATAAAATCAAGAAAAATTGCATTTCTGTTTATTTTTCATAAGATGTAGCATTTATTTGGAAAATTTTTTTCGTTTTGCCAAAAATGTGTTAAACTGGTTTTGTCATCAAAACAATAAGCTGTGCCCCCAATGTTTTTAGCGAAATTTACTTCTTCCAAAATATTGTTTTCATATTTTTTTTGCAAAATATTCCGGTATCGAAAATAGTTTAAGTGAAAAATCTCTTTCTTATCAAAAGTAATGACTAAAAATCTATTGCTTTTCTACCATTGACTATATTTATAAAAATAATTTTCTATGTTGAAATTCTCTATTATTTTTATTTACTTACCTTAGCAAACGACTTTATTATCTTCCATTTGTAAATATGTGTAACTTTGTAATGGTTATTTTGACAAATATGTAGTGAGTTTTAATATTGATTCGACAGCATGTCGACAGACGATTTTTATCTCATCAGAGACCCATCTGCAAGAAACAAATTTAAAAGTTTCGATTAAAATTTTTAACAAGTCAAATCATAAAAATAATTTTTTTTTTTTAAAGACATCTCTTTTTCATATTTTATTACACATTTCAGTATATTTCCAATACTTTTAAAGAAAATTAAAATAAAGTAGGTACTCAAAAAATAAAATTGTACATAATCATGGCCAGAGTAACAATGGGTATCTAGAGTAAAACAGTTAGAATAAAGAAATGACAAAAAACTTATCCTAAAAATATTTGTTTAGCATAAAACCTCACATGCCTGAAAATACCAACGTAATGAACTAATTCTGATTTCAGATTTGGATACTTTGAATGAAAAAATTAACTTTAGAAACTATACCCAGTTGTGCTGTGGACTATATTTCAGGTTTAGATTCTATGGAGGAAAAAAGACACTTTAGAAACTTTTCCCAGTTGCCAAAAGCAAAACCTTAAAACCCGAGTAACCGATAAAACATAGATAACCTTGAATTATGTATTGAAAAAATTTTAACTTGGGTTGGCCCAAATAAATGTATGAGCCAATTCGAATCCATGATCTATCCGAATCAATATAAATAATAAAGCACTTTGTCCGTTCTGTATTTATAAAGCACATTTCAGGAATATAGACTCACAAAACTAAAAACCTCTATTCTAAAGTAGAAAACAGACTCTTTAGAAACTATCCCTAGTTACCCAAAAGCAAAACTTTAAGACTCGAGATACCATCAAAGCAAAGTTTACTTTAAATTATGTGTATAAAAAATGTATGCTTGGGCAAAATGGCTAAATGCAAGATACGAATCTGATTTGGGATTTAAATTCTTATAAAAATGATAAAAAACTTTATTTGTTCTGTACCTGAAAAGTAATTTCCAGGAATATAACATGGCATATCTCAAAACCCCGACATGATGGACCATTTCTAATTTCAGATTTTGATTATTTGGAGGGAAAAAATACACTTTAACAACTATCCCCAGTTGCCCAAAAGCAAAATCTTAAAACCAGAGTTACGAACAAATCATAGTTAAATCCGAATATTGTATAGAAGAAAATGTATCCTACGGCCAAATGGCCAAGATTATGGGCCATTCTGATCTGTAATTTGGGTTCTTATATAAGAGATAAAACAATTTCTTCTTTCTGTATTTTAAATGTATTTCTCGGGAAGTAACCTAATATATCTCAAAATCTGGACGTGATGGATGAATTTGGATACTTTGAAGGAAAGCAGATACTTAAAAACCTATCCATATTTACCCAAAGGCAAAATCCTTAAAATCCGAGTCACCGATAAACCATTATCAAAAAAAATATGATAATAATAGTAATAATAATATTGATAATAATAATAATAATAATAATAATAATAATAATAATAATAATAATAATAATAATAATAATAATAATAAAAATAAAAATAAAAATAATAATAATAATAATAATAATAATAATAATAATAATAATAATAATAATAATAATAATAATAATAATAATAATAATAATAATAATAATAATAATAATAATAATAATAATAATAATAATAATAATAATAATAATAATAATAATAATAATAATAATAATAATAATAATAATAATAATAATAATAATAATAATAATAATAATAATAATAATAATAATAATAATAATAATAATAATAATAATAATAATAATAATAATAATAATAATAATAATAATAATAATAATAATAATAATAATAATAATAATAATAATAATAATAATAATAATAATAATAATAATAATAATAATAATAATAATAATAATAATAATAATAATAATAATAATAATAATAATAATAATAATAATAATAATAATAATAATAATAATAATAATAATAATAATAATAATAATAATAATAATAATAATAATAATAATAATAATAATAATAATAATAATAATAATAATAATAATAATAATAATAATAATAATAATAATAATAATAATAATAATAATAATAATAATAATAATAATAATAATAATAATAATAATAATAATAATAATAATAATAATAATAATAATAATAATAATAATAATAATAATAATAATAATAATAATAATAATAATAATAATAATAATAATAATAATAATAATAATAATAATAATAATAATAATAATAATAATAATAATAATAATAATAATAATAATAATAATAATAATAATAATAATAATAATAATAATAATAATAATAATAATAATAATAATAATAATAATAATAATAATAATAATAATAATAATAATAATAATAATAATAATAATAATAATAATAATAATAATAATAATAATAATAATAATAATAATAATAATAATAATAATAATAATAATAATAATAATAATAATAATAATAATAATAATAATAATAATAATAATAATAATAATAATAATAATAATAATAATAATAATAATAATAATAATAATAATAATAATAATAATAATAATAATAATAATAATAATAATAATAATAATAATAATAATAATAATAATAATAATAATAATAATAATAATAATAATAATAATAATAATAATAATAATGATAATAATAATAATAATAATAATAATAAAAATAAAAATAATAATAATAATAATAATAATAATAATAATAATAATAATAATAATAATAATAATAATAATAATAATAATAATAATAATAATAATAATAATAATAATAATAATAATAATAATAATAATAATAATAATAATAATAATAATAATAATAATAATAATAATAATAATAATAATAATAATAATAATAATAATAATAATAATAATAATAATAATAATAATAATAATAATAATAATAATAATAATAATAATAATAATAATAATAATAATAATAATAATAATAATAATAATAATAATAATAATAATAATAATAATAATAATAATAATAATAATAATAATAATAATAATAATAATAATAATAATAATAATAATAATAATAATAATAATAATAATAATAATAATAATAATAATAATAATAATAATAATAATAATAATAATAATAATAATAATAATAATAATAATAATAATAATAATAATAATAATAATAATAATAATAATAATAATAATAATAATAATAATAATAATAATAATAATAATAATAATAATAATAATAATAATAATAATAATAATAATAATAATAATAATAATAATAATAATAATAATAATAATAATAATAATAATAATAATAATAATAATAATAATAATAATAATAATAATAATAATAATAATAATAATAATAATAATAATAATAATAATAATAATAATAATAATAATAATAATAATAATAATAATAATAATAATAATAATAATAATAATAATAATAATAATAATAATAATAATAATAATAATAATAATAATAATAATAATAATAATAATAATAATAATAATAATAATAATAATAATAATAATAATAATAATAATAATAATAATAATAATAATAATAATAATAATAATAATAATAATAATAATAATAATAATAATAATAATAATAATAATAATAATAATAATAATAATAATAATAATAATAATAATAATAATAATAATAATAATAATAATAATAATAATAATAATAATAATAATAATAATAATAATAATAATAATAATAATAATAATAATAATAATAATAATAATAATAATAATAATAATAATAATAATAATAATAATAATAATAATAATAATAATAATAATAATAATAATAATAATAATAATAATAATAATAATAATAATAATAATAATAATAATAATAATAATAATAATAATAATAATAATAATAATAATAATAATAATAATAATAATAATAATAATAATAATAATAATAATAATAATAATAATAATATAATAAT